>CM060905.1:264252605-266752605 GCA_030737815.1 Allium fistulosum | reverse complement strand
AAGGTTTGTGAAGTTGTACAGTGAGATGGTAGTGCACTTGTGAATGAAGGAGTATGGTTGGATGAAAGAGCAGGATGAAGGCAGAAAGTAGTGGTTGAAAAGTAGAGTGTAGTTGATGGAGGGGTGATGGTTGAAGTTGTAACTTGGTGTACACTGGTATGTTTGAAGTTGTGGAATTTATGTGTAGTTGGTGGTGAAGGAGGAGTGTGGTGGAATGTTGAAATGGATGGTTTTGGTACAGGGTTGGGTGATGATCAGGAATAAGCCGGGAATTGACAAAGGAGGCAGTAGAGGGAGGTCAGGGCAGTGGGGAAGGAAGTCTTGTTGTTGTAGGAATGGATTGCAAGGTAAGTTTGATGAAGTGTTGAAGGTAATAGGCAGATGGAATAGATGGTGGCAGCAGAAGTTTGGGTGTTTGCAGTGCACAAAGAAGTTGTAAGTAGAGGAGTTTGTTGTGGAGATGCAATGCACAGAGGGGATGAGAAACTGTAAATGAAGGCAGTGATATGAAGGCTGTGAAGGATTGAAGTTTAAAGCAGTGTTGTAGAAAAATGAAAATGTAAATGTAAAATTGTAAAATCAAAACAGAAATTGCAAATGTAAATAAAAATGAAATGAAATATTTTTTTGTTTTGTTTTGAAATGCAATGTTTTTTTAAACTAGAAATGCAAAAGCAACTAGAAAAGCAACAAGCACACAATCAAAATGAAAACAAAAATTACACACAAACACACAACAATAATATCTTTTTTTAATTGCAACTCAACACACAAAATGAAAACACACTAAAACCAAAAAATAATAATTCAAAGAATAGAATTAAAACAAAATTGCAATTCTCCGGCAACGGCTCTAAAAACTTGTTTGAGTAACGGATGGATTTCCTATCAGTTAGAAAACCGCCATTAAAAATTGTAATAAAAATAAACGCAAGTGCACGGCGTATAATTTTAGTATGTGGCGAGTATGGGTCAATTCGCAGGGAAATGAATTAATTTTAAATTCTACTCAATCAAATTAACCGAAGATTTTTTTTAGCAAAGGCTAGCGGGGTTAACTGGGCCCCTACCTGATTTTATTGCAACAAAACAATAAAATACAAAGCTTGCTCACAAAATACAAGCAAGAAAATAAAACACACAAGGATGAACTAGAGAAACAGGCACACTCAGAAAACAAAGCAAGAAACGGAAGGAGAAACAGACATAACAAGAAGCAGACCACCAGCTACCTCCAGGCATCACTCAAAGCAGCAGAAAAAGTAGGCAGATTCATCATAGCAACATAAATATCATGCTTTAAGATTTTCCATAAAACTTCCCCATCCCTCCTCTTTTTTCCAAAACAGATCATATTTCATTCAATCCACACAATAATCATATACTTCTTCAGGCAAATAGAAAGACATCTTGCTTTCAAAGTTCTCCACCTAGTAGCTTTGTATATCATGTCCATATCAATAGGCCTAAGATTGGATAGAAATTTACTACCAGCAAGCTGCATCATTTTTCTAAAAAGAATCAGATTAGAGCTACATTCAAAAAACAAGTGGTGCGTGGTCTCCGGAATGTTAGAACAGAAAACACAGGAAATACCAAAATCAAGCCCCATTTCCATCATCTTACTTTTAGTCAACAATGCATTTTGAACAACCTTCCAAAGCATTAGATTATCTTTGGGCACAGAATCAGATGACCATATGATTTTACTCCATTTAAAAGCCTGAATACTACTAGAAAGATTGAGTTGATTGTACACATGAGAGATAGAGTGGGGTTTGGCACTCCAATGAACATCATCAACCTTAACAGAAGGGTAGATTTTACTTTGCATTTCATTCCAAACAGACCTGATGTATTGGTTAGAGGAGTAAGGAAGCAGTAATTTGCCTTGACTAATATATTCAACTGCCTTAGCAGTTTTGGGAATTACAGACTGATTAGCTTGTTGATAGCTGAAAAGTTTATGCATTATCACACCATTGGCTACCCACGGATCAAACCAAAACTTAACTTCAGATGAGTTAGCCATCCTATGAACAATCAGGGGAAGTAAGGTGTCACGCAAGCCAAGCAACTTTCTCCAAGTCCAACTACAAGTTTGTGGAATAGGCAAACTCCAGTAGCTAATCCTACCTATTCTGTGGGACCAAACCCATTTAACCCACCCACTGTTCTTCCTGGCAATTATTGAATTTAGATGAGTACTGAAAGCAGCAACATTCCATTTCATGATGTTAATAACTCCCAGCCCTCCAAAATTTCTATCTTTTTCAAAAAGACTGAAAGAGCAAGGCAGAGGCTTCCTATTATTAATGGAACCAGTCCAAAAAAATCTTAGCATTGCACCTCTAATCAGATACAAATGTTTAGCAGGCAAGATAAAAGCTTTTGACCAATAAACAACCATCGAAAAGGCAACCGATTTGATAAGAACTAGCCTTCCTGAGATAAGTATTTGTTTGCCCACCTGTCTAGTAATGAAACAATTTTGGTATACAGAGGAAGGCAATCAAATAGCTTTAATCTAGAGGTTAAGAGAGGGAGGCCAAGATATGTCATATTTGAGTCCATAAGTTGAAGCCCAGAAATTTGAAGCAGAGACAAGGATAGCTGGGAGGAGATTCTAGCAAAAGAAATACTAGATTTTGAACAATTAAGCAGCAAACCAGTCATATTGTAGAAATTAGACAAAGTACTAATAACACACTGAATCGAAGGAAGATGTGGCTTAGTGAAAATCATAATATCATCAGCAAACATAAGAGTTGTAACATTTGTAAGCTTACACTTAGGGTGGTATCTGATGTGACCAGAAGAGTACTTGGTTTTCATATATCTGGTGAGGACTTCCATCACTAAAAGAAATAAATAAGATGAGATAGGATCACCCTGCCTAATTCATTGCCTGCTCTTGAAATAACCAACAGGACGACCATTCAGAACAATTAAAGCTAGGAGTTGAAATATATTCATAAACCCAACCAACAAAAGGCTTAGGAAATTTCATTAAGGCCATAATAAGAACTATAGAGGACCAGTGAATCGAGTCATAAGCTTTCGTGATGTCAAGCTTTAACATTGCAGATGGAGTTGCATTAGATCTCGCATACCCACAAAGAAGTTCTTGGGTAAGAAGAATGTTGTCAAAAATACTTCTGTTAGGTAGGAAGGCTACTTGATTCTGCGAAATAATTTGAGGGAGGACTTGCATTAATCTTGTGGCAATAAGTTTGGAAATACATTTATACACCACATTACAACAAGAAATAGGTCTGAAGGAAGATACAGAGCAAGCATCAGGACATTTTGGGATTAAGACAATGTTAGTAGAGTTGACTTCAGATAGAAGAGAGCATTTATTAAAAAAATTGTGAATAGCCTTGCAGAAATCATATTGAACAATGTCCTAGCAAGTAATAAAGAAAAGAACATTAAAACCATCAGGACCACCATTCGATTTTCTATTCATGGCAAAAAGTGTATGTTTTATTTCCTCATCAGAAACCTGATCAACAAGCAATGTAGACTGCAAACTGGATATAGTAGGAAGGGGAATACCGTTCAACATATCAAGGCCCGAACTAAAGTTAGAGGATTTACCAAGTAAGTCTTCAAAATAACTAAGAAAGGCAGCATCAATTTGCTCAGGAGAGGAGACAAGAGTATCATCGAGAGAACGTATCATGCGTATATTTTCTTTAGCTTGCTTAATTTTGATAGAGGAATGAAAAAACTCAGTGTTACGATCACCAAATTGAAACCACTTACAGTGTAATTGCTGTTGTTTCATCCCACTTTCAATATCAAGGGCTTTATTAAGTAGAGTGCAGAGCTTTCCTTCCTCCTCAGCAGCAACAGGGTCTTGAGGGTTATTCATCATAAATTCTTGAGCTTGTTTATACCTATTCTTCAATAAAGTTGACTGCTTAGTACCATCACCATACATTTCAGCTGCCCAAGTTCTCAAATGATTTTTAACAAGTTTGAGCTTCCTGCAGAGAATAAACATAGGGTTACCATAACAGTGAGAGGACCATGCTTTACCAACAATTGGTTTGAATTCAGAGGAGTGAGTCCAATCATTAAAAAATTTGAAACTTCTTTTTTCCTTTTTCATAGAGAGACCATTTGAAAGAATCAAAGGGGAGTGATTAGAGAGGATTGGGTGAAGAAGATTGACAGAGAGGTTAGGCCAAACAGAGAGAGATTTTAAATTGCAGAAAGCATGATCAATAGTGGAGAAAGTTCTGACTCCACTCCTACTTCTATTATTCCAGGAATATCTAGCACCAGAAGTTTGAATTTTGAGGAGATCAGAATCAGAGATAGCAATGTTTAAAGGAAGGATATGCTTTGGGAATAAGGGCTGGCCACCATACTTATCATCAAGCTGAAGGCAGCTATTAAAGTCACCCATGACCAGCCATGGATGTGATTCTTTCCTAAGAAATGGCAAGAAGTCAAAGAGATTTTGTCTTGAAGTAGTAGAGTTATCCGCATAAATAAAAGTAATGTAGAATGAAGTTTTAGTTTGCTGACAGATGATTTTAGTGTGAATATATTGCCTAGAGGATAGAATAGAGGTTATGGATATAGCGGTAGGATCAAAAAGAATTAAAATCCTACCATATTCAGAATCAGAAAGATTATGGAGATGTTTCCAATTAGGGTTAATGTAATTAGCAGCCCTATTAGATAAAGAGAGGTTGAGTTTTGTTTCGAGAATAGTTATTAATTTAAGATTATGAGAGAGAATGAGATTTTTAACTTGATCAAGTTTCAAGTGACAATGAGCACCCCTAATGTTCCAAACTCCTATATTTTGTATCATCATAAAACTAGAGTGATTGGTGGATAGTGTTTTTTCTGCTCCTAGTTGCAGGAGAATGAGAATCTAGAGGACCAGATTTGAAATTAGTCAATTTCTTTGATGTCGTTCTTTTATTACTATCATTATTACCATGGACTGAATCATCACACAATTGTTTTCCTTTGTCATACCATCCTGGAATAATAGAATTATTAACATATGGAAACTGAGCTGAAGCTGAAGGAGGAGTAGAAGACAGGATTTGAGAGTTTTGGGGAACTGAAATAGGAGAAGATGAAGATTGAAGAGAGTGTTTTGAGGAAGATGCTGAAGGGACATTTTGCATGGAGCAGGCAAGATCAAAAATGTTATTTGCATAAGAGCTGATGATGTTTGTTTCTGAAGAAAGAGAACCTTGCATATTTGTGTCATTTGTTGCCATCATTTGAATATGATCATTATCAGGTTGTAATAGCGTAGATTCTTGATTGTTGGATCCAGAGATGATGTGCACATGCACAGGAGATACACCATGCACAGAAGTTTTGTCATGTATTTTACCACTATCAGCAACTTGGAGGCAATCTGTGGAATTTACCATGCCTACTTCGAGAAACTCTCCCTCCTCAATGCCTATGTCTACTCCTATTGCTTTTTCCTTGTTTTCCAGAACTGCTTCCTTAGATACCCCATTTAGGTCATCTGCAAGCACTTGAAAACTATTCACCATACTTTTATCTGAACCAAGATGGGAAACTGGATTTTGTTTATCTTTGTCTGCTCTGACCTTGGTACCACCCCTTTAATTAACATTAGCACACTGAAAAGACTCAGTGCTTACTAACTCGCTTTGGTTATCACTAACTTCAATAAGACTGATTTCTTTGTTCTTTTTTTTATTATAAGTTACTTTTTTCCAAACCTGTTTCTGATTTCTAGTCTTGCTCAACACCTCTTGTTTGTCTTTACCTGACTCATTAACACTTGGAGCAACTATTTCATCATGATTAGAAACCTCAGAAACTTTTGATGCAATTAAGCAGTTAAAATCAGAATGTCCAAACTCCCTACAAAAAACACACACTTCCGGTTTCCATAAGTAATCAACTGTTACTAGTTGGTCACTACCATCCATCAGCTTTACTAGAAAATTATTAACTATTTTTTTGTCTGGTTTAACCTCTACAAGACATTTTGCATAAGTTATCCTTTCCAACCTCTCAGTTGACTGATCCATGCACAGAAACTTCCCTACCCTTCATGCCAACCAATTTATACCGTAATGTGACCAGGCATAAAGAGGAATATTATATAATTTGATCCAAATAGGGACAGATCGTATTGTTCCACAAATATTACCTACTGTAACATCCCACGGCTTTAAGATAAAAAGTTTGTTTCTCATTATAATAGGATCAACCTTAGAAATCCTATGTTTGTCATCAGCAGAAGAAAAACTGAAGAGAAAAAGAAAGCCATTAGACTTAACATTAACTTCACCTTTCAGCTTCCATACTTTCTTCAGATGATACACTACAGAAGCATAAGGTAGAGGTTTATCTAGGAAAAACCCCACAAGGCAGTCCTTCCATACATCAGTACCAGCCTTGATTATTTCACTTGATGGCATGAGCACATCACCAGAGTACTGAAGAGGAATTTCCTGAGGGATGTAAGAGCCTGCATTTCGAGGCTTCGATTTGAATAGAGAAGTCCAAGGCAATTAACCCAAGAATTTGAAATTGTTTTAAGCTAAAAAATGTAATAAGTAACTAAAACAAAGTGAATAAAAATATGAGAGTAGAAGGCAATTTAGAGGCAAATCCGTTCTCATGATCACACAAATCAACACAATGAAATTATAATCTCTCTTTTTGGTCATTTGTGAATTTAGTTGATGTGTTTATCCTAAGTATGGTCAATTTGTGCTATTAATTAGCCTAACGTAAACCATCAAACTTTAACACACCATCCAAACCACTAGTCAACTCTCACGAAAATGACAATGAAATTAACAATAAAATGTATTCTAAGCATGATCTATTTACTATTGATTAGTAATATAGACCATCAAATTTTGAATCTAAAATCCACTTCATTACCAAAATCATATGTAGATGAAGATGTAATTTGTGTTTATGTTTGTTTAAGCATAGTTTATTTGGTATTAACAACATAGGCTATCAAATTCAAAGTTAAACAACAAAATTTTACCACATCAAAAATTCCATTAAGCACAAAAAGAGATCGTATGAAATCACTATGTTAACTTTAAGTGATTTGTGAGAGCTTCATCACCCCTAAATTGAAGGGGCTTAGCTTCTCATATTTGAATTCATTATAACACAAAGTGATTTCAACATAAACATAAACAAGAGGAAAAGGAGAGATCACTAAATTGCATGTAAAAAAATCTAATCTAGTTGCATGAAATAAAACTACTCTAATTACATAAAGTAAAGAACAACAATTAAAAGAGCATGAAATTAAATTGCATAAATAAAATTACATAAGGGAAAAAGGCTAAAAAGCCATGAAAGAGAGAAAGAGAGTTTATGTTTACATGGCTACAACTAAACTGACTAAAGAGAAGGTAAGAGCCTCTACATGAAACATAAGGGGGTATTTATACATGCCTAAAACCTTAATTCATATATTAGGGGACTACCCAAAATGCCCTTTAGGAAGTGTGGCCTCCAAGTTATTATTAGCATGAAATTAATCCCCACTAATATGCCTTTAAACCTTCATGAACATGTGCATGTGCTTTTAATCTCCATTAGCTTTTAATTGTGGTCCATGGGTTAGTGGATATGTGGGCTCCTCCATGATTACATGAATTCATTTATTTCCATCTTTCATTTGCTTTCCTTCTCTTGTGCATGCATACATACATGAAAGCTTCTTTATATTTGCTTTCTAATTCCTACAATCAAAAATAAAAAATGTGCAAATAATTTTTCTAAAATTAAATCATACACAAATTTACCATTTACCCCCCAAATGAAGATGAATAAATGATGATTTGAAAACAATTTAAATTTTGATTTAAACATGTAAAATACCCTAATATGCTCATTTATTAAATAAAAGTAGATTAAATATGGAAGTAAAAATATGCACTTCTACATGCACATCACATTCCTTCTTTCATCCTAAGAAACCAAAGGCACTTAGAAATGAGTCAAATGCAAATGATCAAGGAGCAAGAAATGCATTTCGATGCGATTCGGTGGATGATTTATGCCTTGAAAATAGAAGAACCAACCACCAATCCAGAGTGTATCATCAACAAAGATGATGAAGATTTGGATGCTATCAAAGCGGATCCAATCTTTGGCGCTGATGGATGGGTTGAAGTTCCTCGAGATGTCCATTTTAAATAGGTTTGATTGTATATAAATAATAATACTTGATTTGGTTTGGATTTGATAGGTTTGATTTGTGTGGGTTTTTTTGAATGGTATATGAATTAACTTTGTTGGATTGGATGAATATTTAGATTGATTATGATTATTTCATGATTATCTAATTTTACATATCACTTATTGTTTTTATACAATCATTCTCATCATCATTATATATAATTCTTATATATATCAATTAGTATTTCATTTAGGGAGAGTTAGAATTAAAATTAGAGTAAGAGTTAGTGTTAGAGTTATAGTTTATGTGGTTAATTTTTTGATGATAAAGGGGGAGAAATATATAAAATCTAGGCATAGATTAAGGGGGCATTTTGTATCCCAACAGAGTTATATTATATTTTATATACAGAGTTGTCATCATCAAAAGGGTGGAGATTGCTAATACCTTAGGTATTGGTTTTGATGGTAGCAACTATAGGACATTATATAAAATATAAGTACTAATGTTTCATCAAGTTATATATAGTATATAGTGCAGGATATTAGACGAGTGGTTATTAAGAAGACTGTATATTATCAAGAATAGATTCAAGATGTTGATATAGAGTTTCAAGAGTTGAAGAATGAAGACTCATGAATATTGAAGAGTTCAATATTTCAAGATATTCCAGATAAGTTGTTGAGTCGTAGAATTTATGTTAAAACCATGATAGCACTTTCCTTCTCTCTCTCTCTCCTTCTCTAATTTTGTTTTAAATTGTTTTTCAAATATCCTGGTTTCAAAATAATCTTTTCAAAATATTTCTCAAAATGATTTTCGAACTCTTATACTTATAAAGATATTATATTAGTGTTTTAAGTTTATATATATTGACCTTTTGTTTATACTTTAATAAGTTATAATTATATTGATTATATATATATATATATATTATTTACATTATATTAAATTTTTCAAGATTATTATATAAAGTTTTATTATGAATAAATACGTATACAATATGCTTAGATGATTTTATAAAGTATCAAATTATTTACAGAACAACGAGTTTTTAAAATAACGTTTTAAAGTATTTTCAATTTTTAATAAAAATTATATCGACATGCTCTATGTTGTATGTTGACATAGTGGCCGATTTTTTCAAAATTTAGATTTCAAAGGAAGTGTCTTTTCGTCGTATTTCATCACGAATGGATATGACTGTTGTTCCTTTATAAATACCGGTATCTCTCCTCCTTCCACTCTCCCATTTTCTAAATCAAAATATACCCAAACTCTGCTAAAATTCAACCAGAATCAAATTCAATCATCACTAGTTTGATTCTCCTTCATCTACTCTTTAATTTCTCTCATCTCTCTCACTCAAACCAAGATCAAAGTGCTATACAAGAGTTATAGGATCAATTGTAATCAAGATCGAAAATCCAAGTCTGTAAAATTCTATCAAATCATATTTTTATACTTGTGGGTATGATTGTAGCCCGTAAAATCAATTGGGTATGCTTAGTGCCCTTAAACCTAGTGGATGTGCTTGTAGCCCGAAAATCAATGACTCTACCATTAGGTTGGAATTCAAGAGGGTGTGTCACATAACCATGAAATCGAGATTGTATTTCCATTTACCAGTTGAAAAGAAATCCGTAAAAGGAATTATGCAGTACTGGATGTAGGGTAACTCCGAACCAATATGAAATCCTGGTGTGTTCTTTCCTTTTAAGTTTTATTGCATTTACTTTTATCTGCTCTTTGGTTCTATAATTGTTTTTATGATTGTTAATTGCATCATTCCAAGTATAATCTTAAATAATTTGCAAAATATTCATATAATCCTTCAAACACTATTCACCCCTTCCTCTAGTGTTATCTAGCCTTAAGATTCCAATTCCTCCAACTCACACTCGGTAGCCCAGGTCATTTCTCATATAACCATATAAAAGGTAGGTACATGGTCCAAATCCATGCTCTTAGCATCTCCAGCGATCCTTGATAGTGTTATCATCGATATGTATAGGGTTACATGACTTTATGGACTCCCAGTCTCATTAATACTCCAATAGATCAATAATCACATAATAATCATCTAAACTTTTAGCTTCATAGTAAGCAACTTGGCTCTCATCCAATGAAATAATCATACGGTCTCTCGGACCTTCAATAATCTACTTAACTCTCAGTATCATACATAGTCATATGTACTCTCAATCCTATATGCTCTCAGCATTATAAATATCTATTTCGGCATCGGACATAAAATATGATCTGATTGGCTCTCAACTGTCAACACAATGTTCTCATAAAGGTGAATGAGTACATGTCTATAGCATCTAATAATAACCAGATGGGAGACTAACAACTCTCAGCCTAAACTAGGAGCCTTCCTCCCATGCTCTCAGCGCTACTCCTACAGTCTTAGTTACCTAGACGGCCATCATGACCCAATATCCATCATGTGGAAGACTAAGCTATGCATTGGTCACGACCTTGCAAGTACCCCTAATGGTAATAGACTGATGGCCTATGTAACACATGGGCAGTGGCTCTCGGCCATATTCGTCAAAAAGGTGTCACGGATTCGGGAAGCGACCCCGCATCTAGGCTGCTAGGATGATACTAGCTAATCTACCACGTTGTATAATATGAGTATACACACAACAGATAGACACACTTATGGATCTCAGCCTGCTCACTCTCAGTTCGCATCACCATAAATATAATACCTTGTGTACTCTACCATGTTTGAGTGATATCCACTTACAAAAAGTAAACGAACAAATATTAGCTCAATGGTCCCATACTACCTAGTGTTACTTGCCCGTTTACTCAATGCTCATAAATTGCACTCATCATCGCACAATTATTCTATATAATGATTCAAAAGACTAATCAAAAAATATATTAACGAACATACTATACCGCTCGGTATTATTACTTTGTTTATTCAAAATTCTCATGATATAGAATTCCATGAAATATTATTTTATATAACAGGTCCAAAGAATAATCAGAGAAATATTATTGAGAGTCTCATATCAGATGGTACTATAACTCTGTTTATTCTAATTCCTCGTTACGTAGAAATATAAATCATTCAGTACACATAATTCTATTATTTATTGACTCGAAAGGGGTTTTATCATAAAATATTCTTTTCTCGAAATCATCAATGCAATTTCAAATATCTATTTTCAAGTGAAAGAAAAGTAAATTATAAAATTCTCATTCTTTCTTCAAAATCCATTAATAATTTCAAAAATAAATATTTGTAAACCTCTTATTTAATTAAATGGAAATATATAAATTAAACATCATTCAATTCCAAATCCCTTAAACTCCTTTCTATAATAATTCATACATTTTAAAATTCTTCTCCAATAATTGAAAATAATAATAATATCGGATAAGTTTTATAATTCATGATTTTCCAATGGTATAAAATAATATCCCACTTTATGCAAATCCTTTAAATATTTTTATAATCAATGATAATAAATAAAAATATAGTATTCAAAATTCACTTATTTAATAAAATCCCAGAATTCATCATTTTCCTTATTCATAGAATCCTAAAAAACATTTCACTTAAACATTTTCTAGCACTAATAATAATATTTTCAATTTTTAAATAATTATCATTCCAAAATCCACTGTTTATTTCCGCAAAATATTTCATTTCTTTCAAAGCCTTCTATTTGAATTTATTCATTCCCTTCCGACCAATTAATAGTGTCAATTCATCACAACAACAACAACCAATCAAAGATATGCAAGTCAATTTCACACAATTCAATCAATACTAACAAACAACACGTCACCAAACAATCTCCAAATTCATAAAAAATAGAATCTAGATCATAGTGGTGAGTTATCAAAAATAACACACTCAAATAATGCAATTAAACCCAATCAACCATCCAATATCATAGCACAATTCAAGCAATACCAATCAAATAACATTGTGCAAAGTATTAGATGATAGTTGTGAGTAAAATGAACTTTACTCGCCTAAATGATGCTTGAATTCCTAAAATAGCAACTACTATCAACATACATGCTTCAGCCTGCACCATATCCCTAACAAATTGCTGCTCAAAAGCCACTCCGCCTGTCCATCCCTGCACAAACACCTTCGCCAGCACTACTCGCTTTCTTCATCACTACCAAACCCGCACACACAGCCACTGCCTAGAGTATTCACCAAATCACGACGTTTAGCATCAACCTCTGACTACCACTGCCCTAAAAATTTTGTGCACTTCCTACCATCGACATCCACACCTCTATTTTGCCAGCCTAGTTACCACTCCTCCAAATTGCGGCCATCCTCCAACGTCACCAGCCCATCTTTGTGCCTAACAAACTCACTTGCTCTCGACCTTGCCCAACCGCCACTATCATCGAGGTCTCCTTCCTTGCACTGTCATTCGTGGATATGGCTGGACATTTCCAGATTGCGCATGCCTATATTATAGTGATGCATCCGTTCAGTTGGGATTTAAGGAAGAAATGATAGAGGGGATTCGGGTTTGGGCAAGAGTAGGAAGTAGGAGGAGTTTTTAGAAGTAAGGAGAGAAAGAAAATGGGCTTGGGGCTTATTTAATTAAGGGCTAGATAAAAAAGTTTCTACTTTGCCCAATTGTTTAATCCTCTTTTCATTTAAATTACTTTCTTATTAATTTGCAATTAAATTTTAATTTATTTTAAATTGATTTACACTATCTTGTCTAGAATATATATTGATAACTGCATGATTTCCTTCAATTCAATATTTGTTTGCTTCTACTTTTCAACTATTTCAATCATACAAAAATTATTTACATTAAAAATATTTTATTTTTAATTAAGACAGTTTATTCAATTTATATTATTTGAAAAGAATTTATTTAGTTAATCCAATTTATTAAAAAAAATCTTTTATTAACTAGACTTCAATAAGTGAGAATTTAATTTCAAAATAATAATTATCAAAATTGAATTCAAACACTTTCTTTTAATTAAATTTATTTATTTATTTATATAGTGTAGAAAGAAGGGTTGTTACGTTCCACATTTAGTTGGTTTACTTAACAAAATTAAATTTATGAGATTTGATTCTTTATTTAAAAATAGTTACATATATTTAAAATAAATGATAGCCAATGCATATGTAAAGGGAAAAATGTTCATTACGGTGTAAATCCTAGCACATATATGCATACACATTAACTATGTATACGACATGAGCTATTCAACTTACACAATACATGCATGAGTATGTTTAGATATATTCATAAGCATACCCAATACAAATTTTTTCAAAACCATCATTTAAATAAATAAATCAATTAATTTAATTGAGAGAGAGGAATGAAAGGTTTCTCTCTCTAAATAAAACAAAGCCTTCCTTTAATTAATGAAAAAGTTTCAAGAGAGAGAAACGAAAGGTTTCTTTTTCTAAATAAAATAAAGTCTTTCTCATTCATTTAATTGAATTTAACTCACATTAAATACCTTTAATTAGTTATATTAATTAAATAAGGCAATGTGATTTTATTAAACAACTATATTAGATCTAGTATTAGACATTAGACTTCATAGGCAACTATGATCCAGATAGAGAAAAAACTGAAATCTACCTATTTCATCCATTGTAGATTGGCCCGATTCCTTCACAAAGTATATGAGGAGGGAGCTGAAGTATTCATCTTACACCAAATTAACTAAGGCCCTAGAAAGGATATACTTATCAAGTAAAGGACAAGTCTAGTATAGAAACCACTTAAAAGAGAGCCTAAAAGAGAGCCCATATAACGGGAGAGAAGGATAGGGACATTTTGTTTATTCCATGAGTTGGATAGACACGAGATGAAGAGTGCAAGCACTCTCGGTTTATTTGCACATGTGCACGATCTCGATGGATCCTAGTCATGCTCTAAGTTTGAGCTTGGGACAACCCTTTATTAAACTATTAATTTAGGTTTCTATTTGATGCAATTTTATTTATATGTAATACTGTTGTATGAACAATTTGATGATTGATATGATTTTAGATACATTGGCTTTGAAACCCATGAGACCTGACATATGATATGAACTTGATTCTTGTATTGAAACGGGATATCAATTGACTTGGATTATACCCTATATTTCACATGTAAACTGATAGGGTCTGGTTCCGCTGACTGAAGAGGCTGGGAGATGAACCTTGAAATACAAGTCCTCAAACCGAAGAGTGAGTTGATGAACTTATATAGGATAGAAAGTTCCTCATTGGAGAATGAGTGGATTGAATCACCTTAAACATGGAATCCTCGTCGGAGTGTGAGTAGATGGAATCAATGCAGATTTATGAATTTTACCCAATTGATTAAAACTTAACTTCATGGCATGAACACCTTATGATTTCACTTGATTATGATTATTAAATAGTTCTTAGTACCTTGATCATGCTGGACTTACTTATAACGGAATGTTGTGAGATATTAAATGATTTATAAGTAATGCTCCATGTAGGGGGAATATTATAACATGACACATTGGTATATGATAACTTACTTACAACGCTTCGATCTGATTAGACTTTGTTATGATAGGATGTTAGAAGGTATCAAACAATTTTCATGTCATCTTTGGTTGGGGGTAAAACCACAATCCAACACATCGGTACATGATTCATAATACATGATAATAAGATATATAATTTATGTGCGTTACATGAACCATGATGGAACGCAGGATGATGATGATAATTAATAACCAACATTGAGGCAAGAATATGAGTCCTTGACCACATTGAGTCTAGAGTGACCTTTAATTTGTAAGTGAACCTGAGCGAATTGGATGATTCACTACAACTAATTTTAAAGAAGATTTGACAACATTGCTGATAATTTTTTGGTATAGATGCATGTTCTTGACTAAAGCAGGCTTCATATTTATAAAAACATGCTTTTAGGGGCAAGTGAGCTAATTTTCCATAGTATTTAAATTGAATCAAACCAGTGGCAAAATGTCTGCAATGAAAAATGATGAATTGTGGTCAAAACTGCGTCCAAATCCAAGTTACTATGATAAAGATATCATAGTTAGATGACAATCATCCATTTTTTCCAATTGGACCCAGCTTAGAGAAGCCCCTCAAATATTCAAAAGGCAAGGCAACATAATATGATGATATATTATGTATGATGATAAAATATAAGTGGTTCAAACTCTGTATGAATCTAACTTAGTATGAAGAAGTTACGCATCAATTGTCCTTTTTCTCCTCAGACCATTCTTGTCGGTCACTCTTCAATGATAAGTATGCCACCACAGATATGTACCCAAAATTGTTAATGAGCAAAATAATGGAGAGTGTAGTAGTGTTCTATACAATGATATAAGGTGAACGGTTCAAGTCTCGAGGAATTCCAACATAAGACAAAGAAGATGCGAATGACTAAAGAAAGATCAGAGTCTTTTGCCTATACAAATGATGTCAAAAATTTAGGTAGGTGATGGATCGACGCCAATCCCTATAGAAAATGATGATCCTTGTACCATGGATGGATACGGATCCTTGTAGTAAATGACAATCCATACAGGAAAGGTGGATCTCTATAGAAAATGTTGATCCATTCAGCAAATGAAGATCCTTGTAGCAAATGACAATCCATGTAGCAACTGTTGATCCCTATAGCATGGATCAATATCGAATCTTGTAGCTAATATTGATCCCCATTTCATGGATTCGTATCGATCCATTGTATCCGGGCTACAAAACCTTGTCAAATTTTCCCTATTTATGTGGAAATTAGGATGATAATCAAGGAATATTTTGTGTAAAATATTGAGATCGGCTAATCCAAATCCATCCATCTACACCTATAAATAGAACATAAATCATGAAGAGGGCGACGATCCCTTTTTTGGAGGCCAATAGTTGCTAAACACAACCCCAAATTCTATTGTAACAATCCGATGTTGAGTGATAGTTAATTAAAATTTGCTAATGGTGATTTAATTAATTAAAATAGATTTTCAAAGATCAAATGAGAATAATTTTGGAATTTATATAATAAATGGGGTTAAAATATAAATATATGGTAATTAAATTAAAATAAGTTAAAATATGGAGATAATATTTTGTAAAATTATATATAGGGAATAAATAATATTGATTTGAGTAAGAAATAACTTTACAGTGGAAATTTGAATTGATCTGGGTTAATGAAATGAATTTCAATTAATTGTGCTAAAGTGTTTCAAACAAATAATTCAACTAAAAAGAATTTATGGGAAATAAATTATTTGAACCAAAAGTGGCACAAACACCCAAGAGATTGAGTAGAGATCAAAATGTGAAGAAAAGTAAATTAAAATGAGCAAGAAGGAACACACGGCATTTTACAGTGGTTTGGCTAATCTTGGCCTACGTCCACTTAGTGATTTTATTAATTATATCACTGACTTGCAATTACAAGTTCCTTACGGATCGGTATAAATCCATGGATGATTACAAAAGATTAGAGTAAGAGAGCAAGAAAACCCAAAAGATCCCCAAAATTATAGGCGCACACACATGCATGTACACAAGGATGGTCATCGCTAATTCTCTCCTTTTTCTAAAAAATACGAAGACTCGGTACCGATCCAAATTCTTGGATTAGTACTGATCTAAGATTTAAGGAAAAGTCTTCAAACTTTGCTCCTGAAAAGTCAGGTTTTAGCATATAACCTGACTCTCTTATCCTTCTCCTCACTTTTGCTACCACCGAACCCAAACTTCACGTTGCCATTAAAATCCTTCAGCCTTCGAATCAAACTCTGCTGACTCTCCTTGCCAGCGCCTGTCTCCGATCACCACCCTTAAACACCTGAATCCATCATCACCAGTGCCTTCACCTGTTCCTTGCCCCTTCACAAAGTCACCAATCCAACCATTAAGCTTGAATCAAATACAAATCAACCACATCCTTGACTTAGGTAGGTGGAGAAGGATATTGGAAGTTAACATGGCTGAAGCTCACGTTATTGGTTGTTGTGCAATTAATGCCCCGCTATATCCCCGCTATATCTCCGATATATCTTAT
The DNA here is from genome assembly GCA_030737815.1 of Allium fistulosum. Classification (NCBI taxonomy): domain Eukaryota; kingdom Viridiplantae; phylum Streptophyta; class Magnoliopsida; order Asparagales; family Amaryllidaceae; genus Allium; species Allium fistulosum. The sequence goes on along the minus strand of CM060905.1, from coordinate 266,735,373 downwards.
AGCGGATTCCTACCGCTACAATTTTTCCATGTATCCCCAACATATAGCTTTTCCGCTTTAATCCCCGCTATTTCCGCTATATCCCGTTATTTCCGCTATATTCCGCTATTTCTGCTATATCTTCTATAAACAATTGGATTGAAAAATGATATTTATAAGCTATAAAAATTATGAAATTAATTAATTTCATTGAATTTTTTATATATGTTTAGAAATGATAATACTCTAATATTCTACTAAATTAAATTAAGTTATGTAACAGTTTTACGTTAATTTACAATACATTTGAACATGTTTTTATTTAAAATTATTTTTGTATTAATTATAATTCAATTGAATGTTAATTTTTCACATAATTACTATCTATATATTTGTAAAAACAACAAGTATGGGATTTATATGCTATTTTAGAGTAATCCGATATATCCCGCTATATCTTCGCTACATCCCCGCTATGACTTTTTGCACCTCTACCGCATTGAATCCACCGAGCGCTTTAACTGCATAGATTGGTTGTGCTTGAAGTCGAGGCCAAGAGGTGGTGTTTGGGAATTGAACAAAAATCCATCCAAGGGATCGGATCAGACCGGTCCAACCCTTAGTGGAATTTGGGCTTTAACACTCAATTGAGTTCAAACTTTATCTATTTTGCCAAATGTCATCTCTCAAGTTCCAATGCATTTTTAAGAGCGTGACCAATGACGCGAAGTCCATTGGGACGGTCAGCAATGACGGTCACTTTTGGTGATATTCAGAATTTGAAATGAACCGTTGCACAATCGGAAATCCATATTGCACGACACTGCACAACACTACACTAAGTTTCACTTTAACATGGGGGGCACAGCTTATGATTAATCTGACGTTGATTATTTATTTTTATAGAAATAGAGCACAGACATTCCAAGCATCTTGCCACTTTAACTTCACGTCCATCAACCTTCAGATATGCTGAATCAGATAACGAGCCAAGCCCGATTATGGTTCCTCCTGCATAACATACACCAACACGACCTATACCTCTGATTCAAATCCATAAGCAGATCAACCTTATCCAGAAGTACCTCAAGTGACTGTAGAAGGGACTATAGTTGAAGCTTCTCCCGACACTCTTGAGGATGTTGTTATCTTAGACGATTCCTTCGATTCTATTGCTTTAAAGATCAAAGAGGGATCAGTTCGTAGAATATGCAATAAACATGAAATTCCATTTGAGGACGTACTAGCCCCAACACGCATCAGAGGGTTCATTATCACCCAAGGGTTATACATCCTACAACTGATACATGTGAATGGAAAGATGTGTTCCACCCTTCAATTCTTTCATTCATCGAATCTTGAAATTCATGAGATTAGCTCCAGCATAACTACATACTAATAGTTATGATTTTCTTTATGGTACCTATATTGTCTTCACTTAACAATTGAATCATGTACCCAGCGATGAGGAAATCTGATATATATATATACATATATATATTTAAATGCCGAAAGGGAAACCCTTCTTTAACTTGTCTAGAACCAGGCAAACAATGTAGAGTGGTTACTGGTGCATGGAATAAGTTGAGTTATTTCAAGAATGAATGTTTCTACGTCAGCTGTCCATCCGATTTTGCATAGAGATGGTTATCCGAACGTAAGTCCTACTTCTTGTGTTTGATATGAACTCATCTATTGATTTCGCAAAATTAACTCATATTCTTTTTGTCATTCAGATGTTCTGATGTGGCCTAGTGGTGCGGCACTTGCAGATGCTATTAAGGCGCTCATGGCACTTTCAAAAGAGGATAGAGAAATTAGGATTTTCTTACCGATGAGAATCCATTAGCCCATAACTTGCTGGAAGTGGGTCGTAACACCAGTCAAATCCAAGTAGTCACCAATGACGATGACGATGATGATAACTTGCCTAGGGATGGCGATGTGAGTCCTGATGTGACCACTGTTCCAAGTCCATGGGTTGAAGTTGAAAGAACAATAGCACGTCAAAGAAGGTGAAATTGTGGGCAAAGGCGATGAAGCTGGCCACAAAATGTTATGTGAGGCATGAGCCTTTAACCGAGGAACCTAAAGATGACCAGCAGTTCGTCTTAAAGAAATGGCTGATCGTAAAGATCTCTAAAGGATAGTCTTCTACATAGCCCCCACCGGCCACCACTGTGGAGAAAACTCCTTCTCTTCCCTATGAAAACATATTCGCTGATCTGGGGCCGATTCCAATCAAGATTAGATCCTTCGGCCTTGACAACATGAGTCTTGAGGGTTTTTATTCCCTTATCTGATTTCACGATGGCATGCTTCTATCAACGTGGGATAGATCACTCTTATTAGCAAAGCTCCAGCATACTGTCTGTCGGGAGGACACTAAGACATTCACAGACATGTGTACCGCACTACACATGTTTCGTGTCCTTCCTTGTTGAAACTAACTTGTTCCTGTTTCTTTTGCAGGGTCCATGGAGAGGAAGTACATGTTTCAATCTTTGGAGGAAAATGTGTCTAGATAGCAGAGGCGTCGCTTAGACATGTATCATCAAGGTGGTGGTCGAGACTCGAAGTCCAATCATCGGTCTAGCCATGACAGAGGCAGTCATGACAGAGGCAGTCATGAAAGAGATTATCTATGTATGACTTTGCTTCCAAATATCATTCCAGGTCTAGGTCACCTCCGCCATGAGGCTCGGACAAGCATTTTGATCATCGCGATGACTTACCACCGGTCAATGCTTCTTGTGCACTGCCTCCAGCTTCTGTTCCCTTGTAGCACTCGATATCGACTCACATAAGTCGATCATCCCACCCCAGGCACCATAAAGGAAGTTCTGAGACCTCTCTCCATTAGGTTGGCAAGAAACCGGCTAAAGCTCCGGTCGCCACTTCAGAGCAACTAGTTGTCGTTGTCACCCGAAGAGATCTTAACAGGAGATGAGCCCAGTGTGCTAAGAGAAGGCGAGCTTATCCTCCATTTGGAGTTGGCTGCCACAGTGCAGAAAGATTTAGGCGAAGGTTCTGGATCATCGCCTCAAGACGTCACTACTGGCCATACACCTAGACGCAGAGCTACTTTTGATTCATCCTTGATCCCTGAATACGATCCAGAAAAACCCTAAATTCACAAGTCAGTTGTCCTTTCTCACACCTTGGAGGGGAATTCTAGCGAACTCCAGCCCATACTGAATCCCATACTAAAGGAGGTATCTCTTTGATTTTGCTAGTATTTGAGAAAGTCTATATGTTGCTAACCGATGTGATTAATCTCTCACTTCATCTTTCTTAAATTTTAGGTCAGCCGCGGGTCATTCCACTTCCTAAGAAAGATCCTCAAACGGGCCAATAAACATCAATTACAGAATCGGTGATTGTGCCCACTTCAATGAAGATCCCGAATATTCCAACCGGCGAGACCCCTGGGCCTAGCGAACGAATGATAGATGCTTTACAGGATGAAGGGACAGGTGAGCTTCAACAAACTCAGACCGAAGACGATGATCACTAAGTCCTCTGAGCCTCTGTCGGATTCCATCATGAGTGAAATGCTTGAGCAGTAAATCCTCTTAGCCAAAGAGATTAAGCAAGAGAATATAGAGATCATCCCTTCTCCTTTGTCCATAGTTTTTCCTACTCATACCTTCTTTGCCCCGATCTCTCTTCCTCCGCCTAGGAACACTTAAAGCATGCCTACTAGATCATCGTAGAGCACTCTGTCTAAGGGCTAAGAAAAAAGCAGGATGAAGCCTGATCAAGTCACACCTCACTCCGAAGAAGAGAAGTTGAAGTCCGAGAGGCAATAGCATAAGAAGTGATTGTTGGTTTGTTTTGTATAGACAGACTTGCTTTTGGTTTGCGGTTATAGTAGTATATTTTTATTTTAGGCCGGCTTTGTGCGGGTTCAGCCCCTGCTTTTATTTTCAGCTTAGGTGTGAATAAAACTTGTACTTTTCTTTCTAAGCTTTATTTCGAATGTGAATAACAAAGACTTTTGTTTTGTCCAATCTTTGTTTGACTTTGTCTAAGTATTTGATAAATTCTCTTTCCATTCGATGTAATCGCAATCTATTCCTTTTCATGATTACTGTTGGACTAAGCCATTAGCTAGTTATGGTAATCGAAACAAGTCATTAGTTTGATTCATAATTTAGGCGAGTAGAGAGCGATCATAAGGAATTCTGTCCAGATACAATCATGTCGCACTCTGGAACTTGGTTGAATTCCACTTTCCTGAAAAGTTAACTTGAACATCTATTCCCAGGATGTTCTGCATGTGACTATGCCTAACCTTTAGGTGTTGTTTAGAGTTAACCACCCAAGGTAGTGGTTTTGGACAACCCAGTCTAGGATTATTACTTTGCGATCACACTTCCTCCGAGCAATGGTCGAAGTTATTCAGAGATCCCGCCTAACTCCGGGCGCATATCTTTGTCTCGCACTCTCCTAGCAATATATAAGTGCTTTGCTGAACTTTAGGCATGAACTATAGAGGTGAACGGTCTCGTTCAGCCTTTGAATGTTTATACTCCTACTCCCTCTTCAAGGGAAAGAGTTAGTGGATGGATGGTCAGGTCACGTCCTTTTTGATTTATACTCCTCTCCTCAAGTCAAGGGCAAGAGTTAGCTGACATCTATCTTTGGATGCCAAGAGTGGTTGAACCCTAATGGTTTGATCATTGACCATAGGAGCTTGGTTGGCACCTAACTCCAGGTACCTACATACCTACATTATACACATGCAGATTCAGTCGAGTTGGTTATATTTCATAACTCTTAAGCTATATAAAGATAGAGTCGCAGATTCAGAAAGCCATTTCACTTTATAAAAGACGGGAAATGATATGTTCTGTCTTATTAGATGGATTTAATTATGTACAAATTATTCTTAAGTGAAATAACATCGCAAGTGCTCATTCGTCCGTGGATTTTAGTAAGTCACTCAATGAGAAGGTATTTCTAGTTCAACTAGAATCATAGCCTTTGATCCATAGGCTAAGGCGAATGGAGAATGACCAGTCGCTGACATGTGGGTTGTTTTGTAAGCCCAAAGTGTCAATGGAATTCATCGACCCTCTTGCCTTAGCCTTTTCCAATCGCTTCTTAAGAATAGACTTGATAATCTTGTTTATAGCTTCAACTTATCCATTCACCTGGGATTGCGCCACCATACCAAATATCTTCTCTATGCGATGCCGACGGCAGAAATCGTTAAACTTGGTGTTGTCGAATTGGATCCTGTTATTGGTAACAATTGCTTGTGGAACTCCAAAATGACAGATGATATTCCGGACCACAAAGTTGTTTGCTTTCTTTGTGGTAATTGTGGCTAATGGCTTTGCCTCAGCCTATTTGGTAAAGTAATCAAATGACGTGATGGTGTACTTCACGCCACCTTTAGATGTCAGCAACACACAAATAATATCGATTCCCCAAACTTCAAACGACGAGGGACTAACCATTTGAGTAATCTCCATTGGAGGGGCTCTTGGAATCTTAGAAAATCTCTGGCACTTGTCACACTTTCTGGTGTAATCAGCTGCTTCTCGGTTGACAGTTGGCCAGAAGGACCCATAACCGAGAATCTTCTTCGCCGGGTTTGCCCCTTGTATGGTCGCCACAGGCCCCTTCATGAACTTCTCTCAGCACTTGTTTGGCCTAATTGTTGGTGAAACATCATAACATTAGGACTGAGAATCCTTTCTTATAAATTGCTCCATGTTGAAAGATATATCTCGAGGCTTGGCGAAGGAGCTTCCGTCGCTCGTTCTTCCTGTCCGGAATGACTCCCATCTGCAAATAGTTCTTTATTGGAGTCATCCACGACTCCTCACACTTAGCATCCATGATCCAATCGTCATCCATTTGGTCGATGCTCCGAGCCGATGGCACTTCCACTAAAACCAGGCCCATGAGTTGCACACCTCCAGAACTGGCCAACTTAACCAATGAGTCGGCCTTCGTATTTTCCTCTCTAGTAGTATGCGTTATGTTGTAATATTCAATGTCACTAAGCAGCTTAAGGGTCTGATTTAGATAAGGAGCTAGCCCCACTTCCTTCGCCTGAAACTCTTTCCTTGCTTGACACACCACCGGTTGGGAATCACAAAAGATATGTCAAGTTTTAACTCCCCATTCCTTGGTAATTTCGAGTCCTCAATCAATGCTTCATACTCCGCCTCGTTGTTCTAGGGAAATCGAGTCTTAAGGCATAAAATATTGAATGTTACTCGGGAGTAACAAGTACAACTCCAGCATTAGAACAACATTCGTTCGAAGCATCATCTATGTACATCTTCCACCTAACATTCTGCTTACCACTGCTCTCGGAAGTATTATCTCATGTAGTGTATTCAGCTATGAAATCCATCAAAGCTTAACCCTGGATTGCTATCCGAGGGAGATAGGTTATGTCGTATTAGCTCGATTCAACATTCCATTTCAACAGCCTTTTAGATGTCTTGGGCCGTTGTAAGACTTGTCGCAATGGCTGGTCGGTGAGAACTTTGATCAGATGATCCTGAAAGTAGGGGTGGAGCTTCCTTAAAGCGATCAACAGGCAGTATACAAGCTTTTCCAGCTTTGGATAATTCCTTTTTTCTCCTATCAATCGCTTGTTGTTAAAGTAGACCGGTCGTTGCATGGGGATTCCTCATGTATGAGCACGAAGCTCAAAGCATGCACCGACATTACCAGATATATGTAAACAAGTCCTGGTCATCCAGCGGCTTCAAAAGAATAGAGGGTCTCTCCAAATGTTTCACTAGAGCCTGGAATGTGTCTTTACACTACTGCATCCAACTGAAATTCCTCTTTCCCTTCTTAATCACGTCAGAGAAAGGGATGCATGTATCTATCGCTCTGGAGATGAATCGACTCAGGGCGGCGACCTTTTCGTTCAAACTCTGGACCTCCTTGATGGTCTTCGGGGCCTCGATGTTTCTCAATGCATCGACCTTTTCCGAATTGGCTTCAATCCTATGGGAGTTCATAATGAAGCCTAGGAATTTCCTTGACATAATTCTAAATGAGCATTTCAAAGGGTTAAGCTTCATCCTATACTGTGGAGAATGCCGAACATCTCTGCCAAGTCGTCATGTGGTTTCTCAAAAGTCATGACTTCAAAAGTATGTCATCCACATAAACTTCCAACGGACGTAGGATTTGATCTTTGTACATCTTGTTTACCAATCTCTGGTAAGTTGTTATAGCATTCTTTAACCCAAAGGGCATGACAAGATATCAATATTGTCCCAAGTCGACAATGAAGCTGGTGTGCTCCTAATCGGGGATGTGCATTGGGATCTGATTGTATCCAGAGTATGCATCCAAGAATGAAAGCAACTCATGTCCGACCGTTGAATTTACGAGATAATCTATCCTTAGGAGCGAAAACTATTTTTCAAGCATTCCTTATTCAGGTCAGAATAGTCAACGCATGTCCTCCACTTCCCATTTGACTTTTTTACCAAGACCGAATTTGATACCCACTTTGGGTATAGGGCATCATGGATAAAGTCATTATCTTTCAACTTCTCCACTTCTTTTTTGAGTGCAGCGGATCTCTCCAGACTTAGGCTACAGAGCTTCTATTTCACAGGAACGCATTTAGGACTTACATTTAATGCATGGCTCGTTGTCTCTGGAGAGATCCCATACATTTCAGAGTTCCCAGGCGAACACATCTAGGTTTGCCCAGAGAAAACCAATCAGCTCCTTCATCATCATGACACCAAGTTGCGATCCGATTTTTAGTATCCATGTTGGGCCATCCTGACTAACCGACACACTGATTGTCAACTCGGCTTGAGCTGCACTTCCACGTTCTGGCTCTTTCCATAGGTCCATATCCTTATGAAACCGACTATGCTGCCCAAGCTAAGGCTCAGGCAGTGGTTGCTATGCATCCAAAGCCATGATGTAGAGGGTCTCCTCTACACTTTTCCCTTTCTCTCTTTGCCTCGCCTCCTTTAGCTAACCCATATAACATTCGTGGCCAAGCCTCTGATCTCCTTGTATTATTCTCATGCCATTCTCTGTATGAGACTTCATCATCAAGCACCAAGAGGCTATAGCCGCTTTGAATTCAGCCAAGGCCGGTCGGCCCAAAAATGCATTGTAAGCAGAGTAAATATCCAATACCACAAAATGCACAACTCGCACTCGCTTGCAGTCGCTCTTGCCAAGCATCGTCGGTACTTCCAGATATCCGACTAGTTCGATGGCCATCCCGTTAAACCCCTGGATCCAGGGTTTACATGGTTTCAAGCCCTTGCCTTCTAGAAGCATCCGTCGTAGGCCTTTTTAAATAGAATGTTGACTAAACTCCCTAGTCAATCAGCACCTTCTCAACTATAGTAGGGCCGATCGTAGCCGTAATCAAAAGGGGGTCGATCATCAGGGCTTCCACCCTATCAACATCTCTGTCTTGAAAAACAATGTCATCAGTCATCGTCCTTACTTGTTTCGCCAAAGTATCATCCTACATAACAAGACAGCTTTCATCCTCTACATGTTTTAAAGCTCCTATATATTTATCCATCTTGTTCCAGCTCTTATCAACTGGATGCGGTCCGCCGATGATTGTTTTGATCACCAAACATTTTTCAAGCCACACAGGCTTATCAACATTGGGCCTGGCTTGCCCCTGCTAAGATAACGACCCGGGGGCTGGAATATCCTTACCCGCCATCCTGCGGTGCTTTCTTAAATTGTTGTAGCTTCTTCTTACTAATCAACTTCTTAATCCTATCACGTAGATGTCTGCGTTCATTGGTGTTGTGACTGTGTGTTTCATGAAATCGACACAACTTGCTAAACTTTTTCTCTTTCTTATTCGACTCTCTTGGAGCCGGCTTCCTGTACTATTCGGTTCCTTGAGTAACCAGATAGATATTCTCTATTAAGTAATTCAATTCAGTATAGCTATCATACTTAGGAATTTTGGGACGATTCCTATTATCCTGCTTTCGCTTCCTGACCCTGTTATCACTCCATTTCTGACCATCATTCTTATTGCCAAAATTTACATCCACATTTCTGGAACTCTCTTCGGACTATTATACAGCAATATTGCTCTATATCACTATAGCTGAAGGCCCAGCACCATCCCTTTGGGAATGAGCGCATGCCTCTTCCAAGCGCAAGAACTGATCAGCCTTCCTGTAAAAATATCCATCATCGGCAAAGGTTCCATTTCCAACCATCTTCTGAAATCAGTCTCGGGATGAATCCCCCTGATCTGTGCCATTAATACTATGTCATATAGCATTTGTAACTTCCATCACAACTGTATGGAACATGTTCAAGATATCCTTCAATGACTCATTCGCACCCTGGAAGAGGTTTGATAATGACATCACGTCTTTTGGGCGTGAAGTGTATTGATGGAATTGCTCCAAAAACCTTTATGTCAACTTAGCAAAAGATGATATGGATCTCGGTAGGAGCCAAGTGAACCACATCGTCGCTACTCCCTCCAAGAATATTGGAAAACAATGACATCTCACGGCATTAGATGCTCTAACATAGTCCATATGCCATTCTTATTTCATCTGGTGCTGCCTAAGATCCGTTTTTCTGCTGTATAATGGCATCATCTGTATTACAAACCTCTGCGGATACTTCTCACATAGAATGTTCTCCGTAAATGGGTTCTGACTAGGAGAATTACCCCACGCGTCGTTACTCCTAAACCGGTTTTCATTCACAAGTTTTCCGACCATCTCGACCAAGTACACCGGTTCTACAGGTTCGACTGAACAGCGATAATCAGGATTTGTTCCGAATGTTCGGCTCAGTGAACACTCTCAGGCGGACCCTTTATACCCGGGTTCTCCCGACTCCGGGAGATTCGTTTGTCTAGCAGTCCCCTCGGTTTGATTTCTATGTGGTAGATTATTAGCGGTAGCTTGATATTCCAGATTCTAATCATTTACAGCACGACCAAAGGTCAAATCCATGCCACCATCCAGAGGGAGAGCTCTAGCTTTGACATTTCTCAGATCAGTACCGATCCATCCTGTTAGATTGGTACCAATCCATAAACCCTTTCCACGAGTTTGTCTCGGTTCCTGATTGAAGTTCTAGCCTCTTTTTGAGTCATTTTCCACTTCATATTCCTCTGTTTTTGCTCGGACAATGAGGAACTATCAAACTCTGAATCAGAAGATGTTAAGTCCCACCGGCTCCTTCTATGGTTTCAATGTTAGCTCATTCACTAGTCTCAAGCTCTCCTGCATTTGATGGTTCGTCTCATTGTGACTCTCTTAGAACCTACCATCCATTTTCTTTATAATATCTCCGTTTTGGTCACAACATTAGTTGGATTCTAGACATTGGCTTGCTCTGGCTGGGCAACTTCATCCACGTGCTAAGTATTCTAGTTCTCAATGTCATTACAAGCTCTAGAGTTTGTTGAATGGTCTCCACTAGGGGCCATAGAAAATAGCTTCTCGTAGATTGTTGAAAATCTGAATAGTAGAATGGTAAGATTAGAGGATTGGATCTATCCCTTGGATCTGAGAAATCTAATAGTAGATGATGGGTCCAAATAGCTTGAGAATATATTTCTCAGTGAAAGCACCAAAATGTTTGAACCAAAAAATGGCACAAACACCTAAGAGATTGAGTAGAGAATAATAAGTGAAGAAAAGTAAATTAAAATGAGCAAGAAAGAACACACAACATTTTATAGTGGTTCGACTAATCTTCTCATACGTCGGCTTAGTGATTTTATTGACTATATCACTGACTTGTAAGTACAAATTTTTACGGATTGGTATAAATCCATGGACGATTACAAGAGAATAAAGTAAGAGAGCCAATAGATACTCCAAAATAATTCCCTACCCTCCTGTTTATAATAGTAGGTAGCCTATAAACTCGCCCCATGATCTTAACCTCATTTTCCACGCCCAGATTAGTTCTTCCTAGGAAATTGGTGGACACCTCATCAATATCTATGGATCGATGTCGATCCGTAGGCTTGGATTGGTACTAATTCATAAGACCTTATATGGATCTTTGTGAATGCTTTGATTAGACTCGATTCGTAGCTCGCTTTGTGATTTCCATCTTATTTGCACTATTATTAGCTTGTTTCTGAGTCCAAATAATGGATCGGTGAAAGAATGGAGTTGCTGACTTTGAGTGTTCATGGAGATCGATAGAGAATTGCATGGGCTTGACGAAATGGAATTTGACATAGGCTCTTGGGATTAAGACTTGAATGTAGGAGGAGATTGTGCTTGAATGGATGAAGAATCGTGAATTAATACCGATTCATAAGGTTAGATCGGTACTGATCCAACAGATTGTTGGATTTGGTCCTATGAATCCTTATGGTGATTTGGTCTTCATCCCATGGTTTTATTTATACTTAGTTTCTAGACTCTAAGGCTATCTCTTCGAACTGTCTGCCTTGATAACTCTCAAGTTCGATCTGTCCAGTCTATTTGAATATTGCTTGGTCAAAAGGATGGATGAAATAAATTCTATAAAGTTCCATTTAACATGTTATTGCTTCATTAATGTATAGAAAATGGTTTTCTAAAAGAAAAGAAAGAGAAGAAGAAATGAAGATTTAGTAAAACATTCTTAAGCCCAAGCCCATTTAACATAAGCTAAACTTCACCATCCTAATATCCAGAATTTTCTAATCCGTGACAATTCAGGTTCAGGGACGATGAGACTAGCTTGTGTTTTCTGGGCATAGATGAGGCTAGTATTCAGTAATGTAGTTTATCATCTTGTGACAACTGCCTTACACCACCAGCACCCAATAATGTGATAACCTACGCTGCAACGGTGCCCGGTCAATGTAGGATGACCGTCAAAGTTGTAAGGTAAATAAAACATCACAAAACATGTCATATATCTCACAGCGCATCGAATATAATATAATAGTAAACATCTTAGATATAAAATAGGCGAGACGGTATTAACTGAATGAATCATAGAAATCAAAGTACGTAGATCCACACAATATACAACATAAGTGATAAAGTTATACATAAAATATTAACTAATAAACAAACTGTCTCTATATAGTAAAGCACTAGCAAGCTCCATAGTGTTATGCACTACAATAGCAAATCAAAATAAATGTAGTAATATGAGAGTGAGATCTCTTGCTCGTCCTCTATCCAGCTCCATGTTCTTACCAGACCTGATATCCCTAATCTACTCATTTAAGAGTACCTGAAGTGATAGGAAGCAAAGCATAAAATTCCGAGTTAGACAACAGTCTGGTGTGACAGTAGAAAATGTTTAAATACAAATAAACCATTGTAATAGGACAAATGGTATGGAAATTGTACCTGACCTGTCCTTGCATCTAGAGAGTAAGTACGTACATAAGATATATGCTACTCTATATCACAGTCATCATGGGTGTACTATACATCAAAGTACTAAGGGGTCTAAGTGTCTATATCGACAACATTGGCAGACAATAGTTTGGTGTGAGTGGTAATAAGAAGCAAAGCATAAAACCTTGAGTTAGACAATAGCCTAGTGTGAGCGGTAATTGAATTTCAAAATACTATACAAGTCGATATATTAAAGGAAAAAAGGTATATGAATCATATCTGACCAATCCCTAAAACCAAAGAGTTAGCACATAATAATATAATATGCTACTCTAAGTGTCATAAAGGTGCAATACAACTAAGTATGATAATGGGTGTCCAGGTATCCCTATCTTCAATGCTAATCTTCAATGACTACCCTAGAGTGATAAATTGTAGGGAAAGAAATCAAAGCAACCATAGCATCCATTAAACAATCTTCACTATCACTCGATGTACTCTGGATATATGATAACTCATATGACCATTCTGCTGCCAGGGACTAAGGGAAATCCCGGTTTTCAGTGTACTCTCATTAGCCTAAAGCTGGTACTAGATCCATTTAATTCGTCCAGGGTACACGGATCCATTCAATCGATTCGGAGTAACTTTCAACATACCCATGAGTGTCCTCACGATACCCTTGCTTTAAGTACAATGGAAAACTCTCCGAGTATCAACGATCCCTTAGTATGTGTATCCAAGCGCTTTCCATTGCTCCAACTAGCTTCCATTGTCCTAGAGGAACCATTCTACATTCCCCCACTCGACGACTCCTTTCAACATCGAGCCATCACCTTCGACGAACCATTCTACATTCCCCATTTTATGACTCCTTTTTACATCGACTTGTCTTCTTCGGAACCTAACTCCATTCAACATCGAGTTACCATTCGAAGACTCCACCTTTCATCATGTTGTTACATCGCCATCAGTAATTATGTGAATGAGCCAACATCTCCAGCACGACCACTCGAACCCCTATAACAACCCCCAGAAGTTCCATCCCCATAGGACCAAGCAGGAGAGCACGGTACCGACCTCTGAACTCGGTACCCACTATGTACTTTGCCAACTAGTGGCCAAGTCTCTTCCCGTCCCATTCCTTACTTCTACTGCTCCTTTCCCATATGCTTTAACCCCGACCTCTCTCCTCCAAATCAAGCCTTCATGTCTTCAAAGCACCCCTACTTCAAATTCTAGAAATAAGTCATCAAGCACTTAGCCAATCTCCAATCCAACACCTTAGGCAACCTCCACTAGCAATACCACTGCCTTCCCCAAAGTCGCCACCCTCATGGACTCACCCTCACATGTCGGTGCCAACCTCTCTTGTCAGTACCGACATGTATACTTAAAGAATTGGAGCTTGCAATTTGGACCGCAAGCTCTTCCTATATTCCGGAGTCTTTTATTCAAGTTTGGTCCAATTCTGACCATCTTTGCCTCTGTTATGCTCAATTCTCCAACCTAACTTCCTATGCAATTACAACACTAATAAACAACATCAAAGCACAACATACAATCATGAAATAGCATGCGTATACATCCATTCATACAAACAATACATAAGAATGTAACAATCAAACTAGTTTCACTCTAAATCTTAAGTTTTACATTAGCATATGCATGTATAAATAATGGGAGTTACACTAGCATGTGACTATAAGTAAATAGATTAAAAAACCAATTTTAAAGCCAATTCAAAATCTTCAATTTCTGGTCATAAACATGTATGAATAAGTGGTTAAAGTTGGAAATCCTTTTTTAGACTAAAATCATAATAAAAACAACCATTTTAATTATATAAACAAGTATAGATGAGTGAGAGGTCAAGAACCACACATCAAATACCTAAAATACTAATTTTTGTCATCAAATCTAAAGTAGACAACAAAGAAAATGAATCCAAATCAACAAAAATGATAATCTCTAGCTTCTATATGCTAATCTTCTCTCTAGTCAATGATTTGGCTAAGATCGGTAAGAAAACGATGTGATTTTTGATGAAATTAGGGCTAATGGAGATTTATATCTATTTTGGGGAAGAAGGAAATGACTTAGGTTAGTTCCTATGGCTTTCTATTAGCATAAATTTCAAAGTGGGTTAGTGGACCTAAGCACGGGTTAATTACCAACCAAAACTGGCCAACAGCAGCAAAAACTTATAACTGCAATAATTTTAAAGGACAAATTTGTTTTTCTGTTATGACCTCTCTATGAAATGGAAAACCATCATCCTAAAGCAATGAAAGTGGTTTGAGATCCAAATTCGGCTCATACCAAAAGCTATAGCTCAAACAAAATTTTCAGGGTCAAAATGGTCACATAGAAATTCGATAAAAATCATATCTGTGGAAAATGTACCTAAAAGTCACTTTCCAAAATCTTAGAGTCATACAACCTCATATGAATAAAATAACAATATTTTACGATCCTTCGATACGTAAAAAACAAGTTGTTACGCTCCCCCCAAGGAATTTCACACTCGAAATCCTCAAAGAAACTAGAAAATCAATCATAATTACCCCACATGCCTAACAATCATGTATACCTCAAACATTTCAAACATGCGACCATGCAATCAATAATATAGGTAAACCTATCCTAGCATGTAAGATACTAAACTAACCTATATGTTATCAAAAGTGAAAGTAATTACGATAAACAATGGGCCCTACCATGTGACGAGCTTCGGATGTGTGGCCCTCATACTCTCCTCGGTTTCCCAAGTGCAATCTCCTTTGCTTTCACCCCATTGAACCTTCACCAACTCCACTGTCTTCCTTCTGAGTTGTTTCATACCGCATTCGACAATACGAACTGGCATACGAGGCCTCTAAGCTTCTGGTTCAATCTCGATATCATCAAGTTGATCTGATGCAATAATCACGCCTGAGTCGTGTGCAAACTGCCACATATAGGAAACATGGAATATGTTGTGCACGCCTGACATTTTCGGATGTAAGTAGACCCTATATGCTAGGTTGCCAATCCTCTCTGCTATCGGAAAAGGACCTATGAATCTTGGTGCCAACTTCCTTTACTACCGAATCGAATAACATTTTTCAAAGGAGAAATTTTCATGAATACCATATCTCCGATAGAAAATTCTAAATCTCTATACCTTCTAGCAGCGTACTCTTCTGCCCATCTTTTGCAGATTTCATCCATTGTTGAATGTTCTCTATTCTTTTGAGATTTCTCTAATCATATCTGAACCAAGTATCAGTTTCTCGCCCACTTCCCACCAGCATTAAGGGGAATTACACAGTCGACCATACAATGCTTCATATGGTACTATATTAATACTAGACTGATAGTTTTTACTATATGCGAACTCTACCAAATACAAGTGATCATCCCACGGGCCTTCGAAACCAAGAATGCAAGCTCGCAAGAGATCCTCTAGTATACAATTCGCTCTCTCGGTCCGCCCATCCGTTTATGAATGATAAGCCATACTAAGATGCAACTCGATACCCAACGCCTCCAATAAGCTCTTCCAAAGCACACTAGTGAACAACGGGTCTCGATCACTCACAATGCTCTTTGACACACCATTTAATCGTACAATCCATTTCACATACAACTCGACTATTTTGGCTACCATTCTACTTGACTTGATGGGTAAAAATATGGTTCTCTTGTTAATCGATTGACTATGACCCAGATGTTATCGTACCCTACTCGAGTCCTTAATAGTCTATCAATGAAATCCATCAATATTTGGTCCCATTTCCACTCAAGAACTTTTATTGGTTGCAATAGGCCACTCGATTTCTTTTTCTCTGATTTCACCAATTGGCAGTTTATACACTTCGAGTTGAATGTCTCGATGTCCTTCTTCATCCTCTCCCAATAGTAAGTCTACCTCATATAATGGTACATCTTGTTACCGCTGGGATATATGGTCAACCTAAATGGTGGCACTCTCATAGCACCACATCATGCAGTCTATCAACATCAGGAACAACCAACCTCCTATCCTTATGGAGCCAACCTTCTCGGTCGAGTCCGTATTGCTTCATATCCTCAGGTTCTACTCTTCCCTCTATTTTCACCATGATCTCTGCCAATCTAGCATCTCGCTTCTAATTGTACCGATCTGCTCAATCAAAGTAGATTTGATTGTCAAGCTTGCCAACATCTGTGGCTCTAACTTGCAATGAGGTCTGAAGTCATAAGCAGCAATATACTCTTACTGTTTCCACTCTAGGAACATCGCTCCTAAACTAGCATGCCTTTCACTCAATGCATCAACGACCGCATTTCCCTTATCGGGCTAATAGGAAATGCCAAAGTCGTAGGAGGCTAAGAATTCCAACCATCGTTGTTGTCGAAGGTTGAGATCCTTCTAGGAGAAAAGGTACTTTAAGGATTTGTGGTTCGTGAATAGCTTAAACCTTTCCCCTAATAAATAGTGCCTCCAAATTTTCAAAGCAAACACTATCGCCGCCAACTCCAAATCATGAGTTTGATACTTCTTTTCATGCGGCTTCAGCTGTCGACTAGCATAGGCAACAACTTTTCCCTTCTATGTCAATACCACACCTAATCGAGTACAACAAGCATCTATGTATACTGTCAGCTCCTCATTGCCGCTCGAAATGGTCAGTACAAGTACACTCGTCAACCTCTCCTTCAGATACACAAATGCCTGCTCACATCTCGCATCCCAAGTAAAAGTCTGATTTTTCTTTATTAAATTGGTTAACGGTGCGACTACCTTTGAGAAGACTTTGATAAAGCATCTATAATATCCCGCCAGTCCTTAGAAACTCCTCATGTCAATACATTCTTGGGTTGCCTCCAGTCTTGAACCGCTGCCACCTTAGCGGGATATACTATGATGCCCTGCTCAGAGATGACATGTACCATGAATCCCACTTCCCTTCTCCAGAAGTGACATTTTTAAAACTTTGCTTCCAATTTTTTCTTCCACAACACTTCGAATACAATCCTCAAGTGTGCCTTGTATTCCTCCTCTATCCTAGAATAGACCAGACTATCATCCACAAACATAAATATGAACTTGTTCAACTTATCCCTTAAGACACGGTTCATGAGATCAACAAAGTATGCTAGAGCATTGGTTAACCCGAACGGCTTAACCAACCACTTGTAAAAACCAGACGACATACGAAATACGGTGATCGGCACACTCTCCCTCACTACCCTCAGTTAGGGAAATCCCGTAGCTAAATCCAATTGGGAGAACACCTTCGCATCATGGAGCTAGTTGAACAAGTCATCAATATGTGGGAATAGATGCTTATTCTTCTTCGTCACCTTATTCATCTCATGATAATCCGTACACAACCTCAGAGAGCCATCCGCCTTAGTGGCGAATACTACTGGTGCACCCTGCTCAGATATGCTCTTATGAATGAACCCAATTTTCAATAGGTCATTCACTTGCACCTCTAACTCCTCCTCCTCTTTAGGTGCCATTCGCCTTAAAGGCATAACTATAGGTCTGGCATCCTTCGTCAAGTCTATACGAAAATCGATCTTCCTATGCGGTGGCAATTCGATCACCTCCTCAAATACATCCGGATACTCCCTAACAACAGGCATAGATGACAACTCATCCTATGGAATCTTATGCGAATATAGAAAGCTAACCAAAACTCTATCCTCTGTCAGGCAGTCAATCACTATTGTCCACCCTTTCATAGCCCCAATTGTCACCAATAGCTTCTTGCAATCCACCACTGTTGCATATTTCCTTAGCCAGTCCACTCCTAAGATAATCCTGAACCCAACGAAATTCAGAATGAAACAACAACAAACAAAAGAGAATCCATGACTCGATAAGACCAAACTGTGATACACCATACACAGGCTAGTGGAGCCTCCAACATGATTCATCACAACCAATGGTCGACCAACTATTTCGGGTTTTAATCCTAGTCTACCTGCTAGGTCACTAAATATAAAGGAATATGAAGCCCAGTGTCAAATAAAACACGTATAGGAATATCATAAAGGGAAAGCATACCTTGAATGACAATGCCCTTCCCTTTTCCTTTGATGAGGGAGCACACAACGAGGTTGGAACAACGTCTAAAGCATATGGCTTCACCGCCTATTTCTGCTGCACTGGTTCAGAATAATTCTTACTATATGCCCAGGCTTACCATAGTTGTAACACTTCTTCTTCCCATCGATCTTGCAGTCTCTGATCAAATGACCCTTGTCTCCATAACCATAGCAAATAGGATCCCATTTATCCTTCTTTTAAGCATCCTTTCCCTCATTCTTTTCTTGAGACCGGTTCCTCTTTCCAAACCACTTCTTCTTGCCACCACTGCTTTGTTGCGGTTTCAGATCTTCCTTAATAACAACAGCTGATTTGGACTTGGGGTATAAACTCTCCTGGAGAAGAGCTTTCTCGATGAGTCTCTCAAATGGTTCATCGATATGACTCACTAGCTTTTCCCTTAACTAGTCATCCAAACCTATATTAAACTTCTAATTCCTTCTCAATGGAGTATCGATAAAAGACATCCCATACTTCGAAAAAGCGTTAAACTCAGCAGTGTATTCAGAAACAGACATATCTCCCTGCTTTAAACTAGCAAATCTCCTGAATAGCACCGACTTCTAAGCAGCCGGAAAGAACTTCTCTTCAAACCTGGCCTTGAACTGGTCCCAAGTGAACTGAACCTCGGGTGTAGCAATAGTGATGGCATTCCACCAGTTCATGGCCCACCGTTAAAGCTATCTAGAGGCCGCCTTCCTCTTCATAGCATCATCAATCTCCATATCACCAAAGATACGTTCGCAGGTGTCCAACCAATCTTGCACTTCAATGGTAGACTCTATTCCAAGAAATGACTTACCTCCCAAAGTAGAGTAATATTTGCATAGCTTGGCGAAGTCAGCCCTCGGTGCCTGCACCTGAGCACCACCACCACAGCAACATTTAGAGAGGTCGCTTAGGCATTTTGAAGCATGGTTGCCATCATCACATTGAACGTATCTTGCAAGTTAGGATTTGCAGCCCCTGAACCCGCTCCTTGCTCAACTCCAGAGATGGAGTTCCTAATAGTGTTTCTTGTTTGTCAGCTCATTCTTGATCTGTAACAAGAATGATCAGTCTCTCAAAAAGAAAACTGTGTCAACGGTACTCGTGTGTGCATGTGACTTATATACTATATATACTACTACATAGGTTTGAAAATCAAAATATATAATAAGTAAGCACTCTCGTGTGTGTGTGTGTGTGTGTGTGTGTGTGTGTTCCCTCGATCCAGTCTAGGGTGAGAACTCCTTTCCTATCTCTATTGAATCATGGTATCCTTTAGGTTAAACAATGCAACCTAAGCTTTGATACCAAATGTGACGGCCGCCCTATACCACTGGCACCTAATATACATAAGATAGTGCACTGATATCGTGCCGATTGATGTAGAGCAATCATCAAGGTTTAAAATGAAACAAAATATCATAGAACCTGTAGTATATCTCATAGTGCAGGGAATAAAATATAATATCATAGATATAAAACAAAAGAGACAGTAAGAACTAAATGATACAGATATCAAAGTAAAAATACACAAAGTTATACATCATGATATAGAGTTTATACAACAGAAGTAACTCATAAGACTGTCTCATACTAATACTAATAAGCATCACTGCTAAGGCTCCACGGTGTTGCACATCGAAATGAGCATAGAAATCCATATATAATACGAGATAGCTTCCTCCAGCTCATCCTCTACATAGCTACTGTGTTGCACCTAGACTTGCTATCTACTCTACTCATTTAAGAGCACCCAAGATAATAAGAAGCAAAGCATAAAACCTCGGGTGAGACAATAGTCTTGTGCGAGCTATATTTGAATCTCAAAATATTATACAAGTCGATATAGTAAGGAAAAATGGTATATGAACCATTCCTAACCTGTTCTTGCAACCAAAAAGTTAGCACATAATAATATAATATGCTACTCTAAGTGTCATAAAGGTGCGATACAACTAAGTATGATAATGGGTGTCCAGGTATCCCTATCTCCAATACCTATCCTCAATGACTAGACTTGAGTGATAGATTGTGGAGAAAGAAATCAAAGCAAACATAGCATCCATGATACAATCCTCACTATCACTCGATGTACTATGGATATATGATAACTCGTATGACCCCAAGCTCTTCCTATACTCCAGAGCCTGCCCTTCAAGTTTCGTCCAATTTCGACCATCTTTGCCTCTGTTATGCTTAATTCTCCAACCAAACTTCCTATGCAATCACAACACTAGCAAATAATATCAAAAAACAACATACAATCATGGAATAACATGCATATACATCCATTCATACAACCAATACATGAGAATGTGACAATCAAACTAGTTTCACTCCAAATCTAAGTTTTACATTAGCATATGCATGTATAAATTATGGGAGATACACTAGCATGCAAATATGGGTAAATAGATTGAAAACCCAATTTTAAAGCCATTTCAAAGTCTCCAATTTCTAGTCATAAACATGTACGAATAAGTGGTTAAAGTTAGAAAACCCTTTTTAGATCAAATCATGTTAAAAACAACCTTTTAACTATATAAACAAGTATAGAGAGTGAGAGGTCAAGAACCACTCACCAAATACTTAAAATACCAATTTTTATCCTAAAATCTAAAGTAGACAACAAAGGAAATGAACTCGAATCGGCAAAAAAGATTATCTCTAGCTTTTATATGTTAATCCCCTACATAATCAATGATTTGGCTAAGATTAGTAAGGAAAAGATGTGATTTTTAATGAAATTAGGTTTTATGGAGGTTTGCATCTGCTTTGGGGAAGAGGAAAATGACTTAGTTCAGTTCCTACAGCCACCTATTAGTACAAATTTCAAAGTGGGTTAGTGGGCCTAAGCACGGGCTTAGTTAATTACCCAATAAAACTGGCTATTAGCAACCAAAACTTAAAATTACAATAACTTTTAAATGACGAGTCCATTTTTTAATATGACCACTCTACGAAATGGAGAACCATCATCTTGAAGAAATGGAAGTGGTTTGAGACCCTAATTCGGCTCCTATTAAAAGTTATAGTCCAAACAAGATTTTCAGGGTCAAAATGGTCACCTAGAAATTCGAAAAAAAATCATAAATGTGGAAAATATCCTTAAGAAGTCACTTTTCAAAATTTTAGAGTCGTATGACCTCACATGAATAAAATAGAAATATTTTATAATCCTCCGATATGTAAAATATGGGTCATTACACAATATATGCTTTGTCATGACTTTAAGTAAACACACACCCAAGACTCGAAGCAAACACCATCACATCTCGAAGCATGCATAAAAAGAACTCAAAGACTAACTTCCTTATGTTGTACCATCACCACTTATCCATAAGACCCGAACCATCACCACTGATCCATGCCTACCCTGATCCAACACTTCACACAACTAAGCCATGCTTCATCACATGAGACTCCCCTTCACTGATACATCATCTTCACCGATCAATGCCTAGCCCCATGGATTAGTATCGATCCATAGCCACCGGTCCATGCCTCAGCCAATTTTCCCCTTACCTTGCTCCATTATCCCAACGTATATCATGAAGTAACCCCATGGATCAGCAATGATCCATGGGCACTACGGATCCCTCACTTAGGATTTTTCCCACCTTCTCGTGCGATCCATCCATGCTAGCTAATGGCCTGGAGTAAACATTCGTAGAACTCGAAGCGATCCATCCTATGACTCGAGCACGCTCTGAAGTAACTCTCTACCGATTCATAGCCTTTATATGACCACTTGTCCATCCATAACTTAAGCAAACAAACTCCAAATAACTTGAAACTTGGAATATAGCCTTATAAAGCCTTCCTTATTGCCCTATGTTGATCACGTCAAATTTAGGTCAAATCTACTCTATGGATCGTTGTCGATTGATCCATACCGATCCATAACACATTCCTAAAAATAAATCCCCATTTGATCAGCATTTTCAACCAAATAAACATCACACATTCAAGAAATCATCATAAATAATATATCCTAACAAGTATACATACATACATATCAAAGTGAAGCCTGAATCTAAAGGTAGAACCATAAGAACAAAGGAGAATCATAATAACAATAATTTTACAAATCATTTCCAAATCGTTTGAAATTTACATATGTGATTAAAGAAGGTTTAAAACATATTTTAGAGTTTAGAAATCATTTAAAAACATCATTAAGCATCATATATTGGCTAATTAGTGAGTAGAGGCTTAGAACCACTCACCTTAGGCAAACCCACTCGCCCTTGTCGATTTTCCAATTCCAAGCCTTTAGCTTTAGCTGCCTTTGTTGTCCAAAGGTCGAATCCTCCTCAATTTGATGTTCTAACAATTATAAAAACTCTTATGCGCTAGTCCTTGCTTTTATCTTTGATTTGGAGTTTTAATTTCTTAATTTGATTTAAAAGTTGGGATATAGGGTTAGGTTAGAGTAATTGGGGAAGAAGAAGTGGAACAAGAAGTTAGTTTTTGAAATGAGATGACGTACATGTTTATCTGTTCTTAAATTAGATTAGTTAACAACAGTTCAACCACTGAACCGTTCAAATTTTGAATTTTGAATTTTAAACCGTGGAGCACCCGCGATCCGACAACATTTCAACCTGCATCTCCTTTATACGAGCTTCAAACAACACTAATAAATATACTGCATAAACCAAAAAATAAGATGGTCGCAATGGTACTAGCTTCATCACGAAATTCCAATATCTGTAAAAATGACCATTTTACCGTTTTTTGAAAATGATGAAAATACACTTATAATAATTTATTTAATTTATTCCTCGGTTCCACTATTTTTGATATTATTGTATCATTATTATCTAACTAAAATATTACTTGAATTTTCAAGGTATTACAACAATCATCATACATAATATATCCTAACAAGCATACATCTAGACATATCAAAGTGATGCCTAAATTTAAAGGTAGAACCATAAGAACAAAGGAGATCCATAAGAATGCTAATTTTACAAATCTTTTCCAAATCGTTTGAAATTTACATATGTGATTAAAGAAGGTTTAAAAATCATTTAAAAACATCATTAACCATCATATAGTGGCTAATTAGTGAGTAGAGGTTTAAAACCACTCACCTAAATCCAAAGCAATACAAAGCAAGTCTTAGAAGGCACACAATCCAAGAATGAATAGCAGCTTCAAAATGATCTCCAGCAGCAAATCTTCATTCCAAAGTGCTAATCTCGCTAATCTTCCTCTACTGATAGGCCTTGGGTAATTAAAGTAAGGATTAGGATAACTTTTTGGGTTAGAGAATGTTAATGGAGGTCTTCTCTCTATTTTTAGGAAGCGTGAAATAATGTAGAGAAGTCCCATCAGCCCCAACCTCATGCTATTCCTGAAATGGGCTTTGGGCCTAACCATTATCTCACTAATTACCCATTAAGCTATCTAAAATCAAGTGAAATTTCAACCAGCCATATCTCCCAAACAGTAAGTCTTTTTTCTATTATGACCACTCTATGAAAAAAGAAACCATAATCCCGATCAAATGGAAGTGGTTTTAGACCCAGTTCGACTTTTATCAAAAGGTATAGGCCATACAAGATTTCTAGGGTCAAAATCATCCGATAAAACTTCTCAAGATGGAAAATGTCTTTAATAGTCATTTTCCAAAATCATAGAATCATAACCTCATATAAAAATAATACTAATATCCTATAATCCTCCAATACATAGAATACATGTCATTACATATCTTGTATTGTACAGTCTCATGTATGTATATCCTTGTGAAATATATTGGATATACTTTGCATATTTTATATTATATATTATCGCTGCAATATTGACTCTGTGTTCTTTACTTTTATTTTATATTATTTTATTGTACTATCTTGGAGATGCATGTGTTTATTGCTTTATGGCGATATTGAGTACATATAAATGAGTTATTTATTTGATGTTTAAAAACGTACCATTGTTAGCTTTAGGGAATATTCACGTGTGTAAGCCTAATATCGCCTCATTCTCTGTATTACCAGACTGTATTACCTAGTGATACTCATTGCTAATATGGGTATAGAGGTGGGGTGTAACAACCTGCACCCTAGTGGGCTTGAATTTTCGCTAAATAAAAAACCAAAGCCCACCAATGTATGGATCGTTGGTTTGGTATCCTACAAATAAAACAATGAATGCATATCAGAGCACTAATGATATAAGTCACAACAATAAAATATAATAAGTCACATGACTATTGAACAAGATTTGACATTTCCAAGGTCATGTTCCCTTATCAGCACTGTATACGCCTAGTACCAGCACCTATCCTTGAAAATATCTTATACGTTGTAATGAGGTGGGGGTTGGAACAACGTTTTGGTGATTGGTAAATTATACACTTTGTACATAACACTAGTTTATGTCGACTGTCTTCCATCTCTTGTTACTTCCTTTTATTTTTAATTAGTCGTCTTGACTTCCCATATACGTACGATACGTCTCATCTACCCATAATAGGCTATAGCTATGTATCCATATATATGTAAGTACCACAGTGCCTCATTTGACCAAGATACTATCCCCATTAGTATCCGTAATTCTGCACTGTCGGGCATCATCATTGATGTCTAGGCCAAATTTCCCGCGTACAAAGTAGAACCTCTCGTTAGTGCCTAATGATGGCATCATAAAAGTTTTAGCCATATCCTATCTCGCCTTGGGGATTTACTAACTTATCTGTTTCCTATTGTGGACTCGGCTTCACAGACAACCCCATTCATTTTTGAAAGAACTCTGTAATGGTTAACTAACCTTGCTCTAACAACAAACCAGCAAACAATTATAGTCATTCATTACCTAACGCGGCCTACCCTAGTAGGAGGCGTAGTCTGTTAGGTGTAACCCTATCTTTCCCATTTTGACTACTCTCGACCGATGATGCACCCATGTTATGTAGCTCCTACTCCTAATTTGGTACATGCACCTGCTAACACAACGTCAAGCCGCTCACCATCCTATTTAGATTTCCTAATGCAATCTAGGCAATTCCCTCCTTTTCTATTTTTGAAGCAGGCCCCTCTTACTATTGGGGTGTTCCTTCATCTATACGCAAGTGTATATACTCAACGGGTCCAACAGTTGGATATGTCTCATACCAGTATAATGTATACAAAACTACCAGTAGCCCTTTACGGTAGCATACTTCTATTGTGTAATATTACTTACCTCGCATCCCAACCTTCACTACTTTATTATTCTTTAATAAATTGGGTTATATCCCATACTTCACACCCATCAAAAACGTATATTTTAAATTTGTACATATTCCAATCAACTGTTATTTCCTTTTCTTTCAGTCATTAGTGTTCAATGAATATTACATAGCTTTACTTTTTAATTACTTTTGTCCACTAACGTTCATTACTGTCTCTAATTTACCGACTAAGATGTTCCTTGTTATTATATTAAGTTTACTTAATTCTTTCAGCTATATTCTAATTTTTATTCGTTACTCGTTATCTTTAGTTGTTTATTGGACTTTTAATCTCCTTTCTCGTTTAATTATTTCTTCATCCTTTATTGTTTATTTCTTACTTTGTCTAAATATGTATTTTAAATTTCCTTTTTAAATATTGTTCTTGTTTCTATTTACTTCACTTTTTATTATACTTAAGGATCTTATACTTTAATGCACTGGAATTACTTTTCCCTTCAAATGGAATTGTTAATGCTACAATTCTCTATGAATTACTTAAAAGAGAATTTGTGTTTTGTGTGAAATTACAATGAATTATATTTATTTCTTTATTGAAATAGGCGGTACAAAATACAGGATTTTCCTTATTTTGTACATCTCTTTCTTTATATTTACATTCCTTGTTATTTCAAACAATACATCTTTGTTTGTAACTTGGATGATTCATAGAGATTTATATTACTACCCTTTTTTATTCCAATGAATTAAAATATATCAAATCCTAACCTAATTACAATCAATCCCAATAATAGTCAAATCAAATATGTTCCATAACCAATTTCCTCAAATTTATTCTATAGTTGATTATATCTATAATCATTAAGGGTATACAATTTATTATCTAATTCGTCATTTATTATTTTAATCAATACGCGTATTCAATAGAAAAATTCCAAACCAAGATTTATAACCATTCTTTTCACATCTACAATAAAATGTATAAAGCGATTTTAAACACGGATGAAATAGATTCCAACGTATAAATCTGATCTTATTACAAAACATGTAATTTCCCACTCACCTTTTAATTGGCTCCAATTCTCCAGATCTGGTCCATTTCTTTTTTATTTGACTTCCTCTTTCTTCAAATCCAAAATAATAAAAAGAGTATACATCTATTAAAACTACAGATTTAGAGAAAGGATTGAATCAATTTTGAATTAAATTTTTAGATTTATAAATTTACCTTTGCTTCTATTTTGAATTACTTCTACTCTTCTCTTCTCTTATTTCCCGCTTTTCTCCACTTATATATATATAATATTTTACTTTTAGAAACTTTAGAAATTGTGGAGAAAAGAGAAAGGTAGATCTCCGCTCTATGACCCAGTAATATGAGAAGAGAAGTGAGAACTAGGCTTGTATTTATAGGGGTTTGGAGTTAACTTGGAGTGTTAGATTTACCTTATGAAATCTTTATTTTAATGAGAGATGCACATTAATTACTTTGCAAGCAAGTAAAATATTTTGGTCCATCACATTTGTCTATGTTATTTAAAACCCACGATTTAACATGCCCATCGATCGAACGCTTATTGCCTTCGATTGACTGCTAGCAATCGACCTTGGTGCTTTATTAGTTGATCTGTGATGTGTTTTATGCATAATTAATTACTGTTTGTGATTTTGTTTGTTTTATTCCTTTCTTAAACCACTGATATAATTTTCTTCCCATTTTAACTTTCTTTATGTTTAAATTAACATTAATTGTCCGTTAACTTTAGCTGACGCTAATTAACGTTAGTTAATCATTCTTATTTCCATAATTACATATAAAATTATTTCTAATTCCAAAATTCAAACTTCAATAACTTTTCATTTGAACTCCAATCGAAAAACTTATATATGAAAATTGATCAAAAAATCATCATGAATCCAATGGTGTAAGTTTTGCAGCCAAATTCCGATGTTTGTAAAAATTCTATTGTTCGGTGTTTACTATTTATTAATTAATTTCTTTTAAATTAATCATCGTAAAAATCGCGGAGTGTTACATGATATGTTTCATTTATCATTTCTTATCTTATTCGATTTGAATAAAAACAAAAGCTTGTGATTATGAAGGAAATTCAATAACAAAGTTATGTAGTGATGCAAGTCATAGATTTGCTGAACCACTATAAATATTATGTTGTTCTTCTCTTTTTTGCTATTTTTCTTCACTACTTTATGTGGCCTGTTGTGGGTGTAACACCCCATAAAATAAATCCTAGATAAATAAGTAAATTAAGAGAAATTCAATTAATTTTAGTAGGGATAAAATAGAAATTTTATAAAATTTGGTATTTGACAACTAAATTTATTCTATTGCATTCATGGTGAAATTCTAATGTATTTTCATATATAATATGCTAAAAACGGAGCTCAAACGAAGAAGTTATAAGCGTTTGAAGTTTATAAATTTAAATTAATTTTGTTCGAATTCAAATTCAAACGAGTATTTAAATTTAGAATTTGAATTTCAAAAATTAACTATGATCAAACTTGGGGGTTGAGTAAACATTAAGTTAAACAGTTAGCGTTAAAAGTTAAATAGGGAATAAAAAAATCATGCAATGGAAAATAATAAATCTTCCCAAATATATACGTATCGATCGACCCTTTTACTAGGACCGTCGACCCTTAGCGGTCGATCGGTTGAAGGGGGCGGTCGACCGGTCGTGAATAGGTAGTGGCTAGGGTTTTGTCGATTTGAGTGTTCTGGATTTATCCGTTTTTAACCAACTTTCGTCTTACGGTTCTGGTGCGTTTTAACCTCTATAAATAAGACCATAGATCCTTCATTTTTATTCATAAATATTTTGGAAACATCAGCAAAGCTCGATTGGTTTATATCTACTTTGATTCAGAATACTCAATTAGGGTTTCAGGTAGGAAATTATAATCTATATTTGTTTATTATTTAATTTCTAAACCTCTTCTCCTCCAATCATTCTGAATCTAATATATATATATACACACGCAAATCCCTTCTTGTATATATCCAAAAGTAGAGATCTGAAGGAGATTATAATGGGCGCTGCAAATCCAAAGAGAAGCAAAGCTAAGGACCAAATGTGAGTGGAAAACCTTAGTATTTTTATTTCAGTGATTATATATCTATGGATTTGAATATGCCTTAGGGATTTTAGGATTGCAAAAACAAAATAGATAAAATCCTTTAAAATTTATTTTTATTTCAAAATGTCAATTCTAGATGGAGAATCTCAATTATTTATGTTAATTTGATGGAATTTTTATTGTTTTCGTAATTTCTAATAATTTCATAGCCCATTTCACTGCTCCTCCTTCGATTCAAATTTTGAGTTCGAAATAAGGGTGTAGAGCTTGAATCCTATTCGTTGTTTACACCACTTATTCCAGACAAAATTCCTTCATTTATTTCTTTGTAAAAAAGGAGTTGAATAGAATATGAAATTAGAATTGCAATTTCTATTGTTTAAGATGTTCCATTGAATTGATGTAATAAATTCGGTTTCTATTTCTATTTACAAGTCTATTTATTGTAGTTTGGGTATGAATATTTAATCCTTATTATGGATATTAAAATCTATGAGATCTAAAGAGAAAGGACTTGTATTAGTATTATGGTTAAAGGAATTGACATTTATCGCTAGTTTAGGGCATATGAATCGCACTCTTAAAAGTAATTAGGTACGGATATATATATATATATATATATATATATATATATATATTAGCATCATAAACATATAATTATAGCATATAATTGTGTAGTTGGTTAGGTAATAATTATCATCGATTCCCCCTTAGAAAGGTAATTAATATTTTAAGGCGTAATAAGGAAGATTCCGTGTAAGGCCTTAATTATGAAACGGTGAGATGAGCATTATATATGGAGAGTATTCAAATTATAGCTAAGTGATATATATATATATATTAGTGTCATAAAAATATAATTATAGCATATAATTGGGTAATTAGTTAGGTAATAATTATCATTGATTCCCACTTAGGAAGGTAATTAATATTTTAAGGCATAATAAGGAAGATTCCTTGTAAGGCCTTAATTATGAAATGGTGAGATGAGTATTATATATGGAGAGTATTTAAGTTACAGCTAAGTGATCGGGATGTGAGGTCGGTAGAGTTGCACTAGAAGTCTGCACTTCACTTTGAGGCTACCAGTAGTTGTGTACACTTCCTATTGATATGAGATATTTCCTATGATAAATATTTGTGATGACGCGAGGTTAATCTGAAATTCTATAGGGTAAATCTGCCCTACTAATCTGGCTACCAACTCCCAAGAATAGTCAGACTAATGTGAAACATCATTATGAGTATGGAACATAATACGAATGGCCTGCTTTGGGGTTTTGAGTTACTAAGTGGTTGTTTGAGGGTCTGCCGCTTTTCTCTAAATAAAGTATTAAATGTCCAAGAGGATAGTTAGTAGGCACGACAGGTGGGATCTCGACAGGTGTCCGCTTTGGGATAAAGGTATTAAATGACTGATTTAGGGTCCGCCTTTCGACAAAGAAGAATTGAGTGGCTCAAGAGATCCCATGCGATGTCAGCTAGATAGTCACCTTTGAGGAATCCGCCTTGGGAATAGGTATTAAATGATGGGTTCTGCCTCAATTAAGGTTTTAAATAGCTAGAGTCTTCCTATTTTCCAATGAAAGGTATTAAGTGGCTTGAGTACTATCTCTCGCATTGTTAGATATTTATGACGTGGGATTTGGGTTATGCGATTTAGAAACCTGCTTCGGGAATGGAAGGCATTTAGTGGTGTATTGTGGACCCGTCTCCTATTCTTATAACAAGTATTAAATGGTTTTATGTACGTGAGACATATTCTTATATTAAAATATACTGCCCAAATACAGAAATGGTAAGACTCGAGGTTTTTATTCACCAGACACTTGTTATTCTGACTCCCTCCTCATTACAACATATGTTAAAGAATGAGTTGATGAAGCTTGAAGATGGCGAGAGTGAAGCTTGTGGAAGTTACTATCTATCCTTTTGTATTATTTTCTATTGTACCCATGAAATGTATTTTTAACCAAAATGTTGTAACAGTTAGTGTTATGTATTATGACATTTGAAATGATTTGAAATAAATGGGTACTATTATTTTTATTATATTTTATTTCTTCCATTGTGAGTTCTAAAAGAATAGATGGATAGCTCTATATACTTTTTCTTTTTACCAACCAACAGCCAGCTTTGGAATGGGCCTAAGATTTGATGGGCTTTTTCTAGGCCAGAATTTAGGTCTGTTTCGGAGAGGGTTGCTATAGTGGGATTGATATACAAATACACATAAGGATATATATATATCGCTTTATATTATTATTCATTAATAATATATCATTGATCTGGTAAAAAAACCACCAGATCTTTGATATTTTTTTTAGTTGGAAAAAGAGGATTCATAAGAAAGCTCGAAAGATCTATAAGAACGTGAGTTCAAAATCACATCTAGTGGCTTGTGTTCTTTTGGAAGTCGGTATTTGGGTGTTAATCTTTCAACCTTGTTTTTAACAAACAGGATTCTTTTAGATCATTATTGCCAAAAATGGGCATCAACAATTATTAATGGAAAATATGGGTATAACGTCACATATCATTTATATTTTTACATGTGCACTTTAGAAGATTAATGAAATTGGGATTCAACAAATATATTCACAAAAAAATATGGTTGTTGTACCCTCCAGTAAAATTAATTGTAATTAATAAATAATTATTAAGGCTCAAAAATAGAATTTGAGAAAATGTTAAGAACCCACACCTAAATGGGCCTGAATTTTGATTAAATCGAAAACCAAGTCCATTAGGGTACGGATCGTTGCTTTTGGTAACATGTAATAAAAATAAGTATATTTGAGAGCTATCTACATAAACTCATAGTGGAATAGAAAAATATAATAGAACATATATACTGCCTGCTGCCTTGAAATCAATATTATTCTTTGGATATTTAGTCGCCTTATCAGTGTCGAGCATGAATGAGAAGACTTCACCATATGCAGTTCCCATCGTCTTTAACTAGTAGTATGTCCCTCTAAATCTATCATGTGGGTTGTAATGAGAAGGGGGTCAGAACAACGTCCTAGTGACTCAAAAATTACATATTTTATTTGTAACACTAATTTATGCCGATTGATTCCTATTTTAGTGTTATGTCTATTGTTTACGGCTAATCTTTTTAATCCTATGTGCATATACGATATGCCTAACCTCCTCCATGGTGTGTGTGTGTGTGTGTGTGTGTGTAAACATTGTACTAACTAAAAAACCTGGCCACTTAATGCTTCTTGAATAGGAAGAAGGCAGACCCAATGGCCATTTAATATCTCAACCTCAAAGCGGGCCCTCCATATAGTAATTGCTAGTCAATCACTTTTAACTACAGAGATCGATGACCCATATATATGGCTTTATAATACAATTGCCGTATTACTAGCGCATCTCAAAGACTTATCTAAGGGTTAACTAGCCCACCTCCGATAAAAAACAACCAACTAATTAAACTTTGAGGTCCATGCATATCTCATACGGATTCTGCACTAGTAGGAAGCAAAATCTTTCAGGGCAAAACCTGAGTCTTTGCTACTGACCGTTAGGGACCCGTTGGTGGTCATAGCCTATATGTCAGCCCTACTACTAAATACCGGTTCAATAACAATACAGACATAACCTACTGACCTCTCACAGTCAAAATCCCATTCAGACTATCCTAGTGTAAGCCAGGGAAAATCTCATTCCAATTACTTAATAATTCTTATCAGAAATGAAGTAGACCTCATTTTCTAAAAAGTACTGCGTCATTTAATACTTCAAATCTGAGGTGAACTCTTGGTATATTTTCCTCTACCTTTACGTAGTTGTAAATATACACAATTGCTGGTAGTCACTAGGTGAAGGATAGATTTTTGTTGTGTAACTCTACTGACCTCGCATCCCAATCCACCAAACCAAACCAACCATCCTAAGCTTTAAATGTTGGGCTAAGCCCACTAATTTACGCTCGTTCTAAACTTATAATTAAGGATGTATAATTTTCCGCTATGAAAATTATATAACCTCCCAGCATTTAATTATTATCTTATAAGTTTATTTACTATATTCTATAAATGTCAATTGTCCGTAATAAATAGTCATTATTATTCTAATTGGACAATCTCTAATAATATTTATTTATCCGTTCTAATTCAACTTATTATGTTTATTTAATTTCTCCATAAATGTTATATTAAATCCTTAAACCGGTCCCATTAAATGTATTTATGTCCCATTTAATTTCTATGGCTCCTTATTTACTACACATGTTAATTTTGGAGTTACTGTCTCTTTTCTATCTACACCTCTTAATCCTATAATTTGCTAAGCTATTTATAACTAGACGTCCTAATTATAACTAATACGAATGTTGACATATATTATGCTATATAAAAATATTTTTATTTTTAGTCGGTAAGAGCAATTATATATATATATTCATATTTCTAACTATTAATTCCTAAATTAGAATATTCCTTTCCACATTTTAATTTACCTGAGCTATCCTTCCAAAAAGTATTACCGTTACAACTTTTCATTAATTAACCAAAAGTGAGACATTTGCTTCATTTGAAATTACAAAGAATTATCTCCTTTCTTTTATTGAAATAGATAGTGCAAACTACGGGGGAGAACATCCATACTTTACGCATCTTTTTCTTTTTTGATATATTTCTTATTATTTCAAACAACACGCTTTTTATACATTTGTGAAATTAGATTATTTATGGAAATTACACGTAAATATATACAACTAAATTGTACCCCGCTCTTAATAAATTAAAACATAGAAATTCACATTTCAAATCAGATTAGGACAATCGAAACTAATACTAACATTTTACAACCCAACTATAAATCTAGAATTAACTTTACAACTTTATCAACATTCAACTTTAACAAATTTAATAACCTATTTTCAAATTTTCAGATTAGGGTGTAAATAACGTTCCTATTCAAATTACTTATCTTACAGAATATGTATGCGATATTCCTATACGTTCGTTTTAAGCCAATGACTCATCGGATCTTATATAAGCATAATTATTTAATAAAATTCAACGATATAAATTTCAATGTTATAAATAAATTATATAGTTTACCACTTATATTCCTAGTTTTCCAAATCTTCAAATCTGAATTCATCCCTTTAATTTGACTCATTTTCCTTTCCAATCCAAAAGAATATTTATAACAAGGTTTATGCATACTATAATTAGAATTACAGATCTGAGAAGAGATTTGGAGTTAAGAGGAATATAGATTTATAATTATAGAAATTACATTTTTCTTTGGCAACATTGATTCACTTCTTCTCTTCTTCTATTTTATTTTCCGCCCTTCTTCGATTTGTATAAATATAAAATATTTTATAATTTTGAGAAATAGTGGAGAAGGGAAAATGACAGAGCTTCGCTGCTTTGATTAGAAAATATGAGAAGAGAAGTGAGAGAATATGCCTGCATTTATAGACACACGAATCAATCGTGTCCATTAGATTAAAATAATTTAATCTAGACCGTTTGATCAAGATTTAAACCTAGCTGTCACTTTAGGATCAATCGACCGCTCCCCTATAGGCAGTTGACCGGCCCAAGGAGGAGATCAACAGGTCTGGTCCTATATTTATTATTATTTATTTCATATTTTTCCTTTATAATTATTTTCGTTTCAAAATTTTCAAACATTGATAACTTCATCGTTTGAGCTCTAATCGTAAAACTTCAAATACGAAAATTGCTTAGAAAACCGCCACGAATACAATGATTTAAGTTTCATGTCTAGATTATGATGTTCGCTCAAATTGCATTTTTGAGCCGTAACAAATATTTGTTAATTTCCGTTAAATTTACAGGGTGTTACAGTTGATTTATTAACCAAAACATTATTATCATGAAATTAACAAAGACAATTTGTTATATTAACATGTGAAATGTCCACTACCAAACATTATAGTCACTTAGTACTTGATAGGGAGAAGGGTTGATTACGATGGAAACTGTACTCTTTTTTCACAGTTTAGATTTTTTTTCATATTCAATCTTATTAGTAATATTTTAATAAGTCAATTATCACAATAAATTGTTCAAAGTGGAGTGATGTAATGATCCACTGCTCTTTCGCAACACCCCCAATCTACTCGCTTATGGTCTTGAGAGTTACACAAGTCAAAATCGAATAAAACTTTGAGGATTTTCAATGTATATTATGAACATCATGTCTATAAAAAATGAGATCATTTCGAAACTTCTAGTTTACTCAAAATGTTAAGTTGATATTAACCATTAAAACATTTTAACAGTCGATATGAAATATTATTTTGAATATGTTTGGATTATCCAAATTGAATAATAGTTTATGAAGAAGATATCGAGTCATGTAATAACATCTATAAATTTTTGTTTGATTTCAAGTTGTGTAGCTTTAAACATTGTAGGGGAGCATATGGGATGTAGCGAAACTCTTCCCTTTCTGCGTGTGTACACACTTGACAGTCGCGTCTGTTCGTTTGAACCGCGCATAACTGTTCGTTTTAAACGGGCCACGTCCGTTTATATCCGTTGCTACCGTCCACCAGAGGTCACACCTCTTCAGAAAAACTTGTTCGAAACCGGCCTTGTTTTTCTGTGCAAAAATAAGATTTCATTTAGACCCAAGCCCAAGCCCAAGCCCGAGCCCGGCCCGGTTCGGTTCGGTACGGGACGGGCGGGCGGCGCGCGCGCGTGTGTGTTTTTGGTCATAAGATATACGTCTTCCCCCTCGCACAAAATTACCTGACCCTAAGGGCCAATATAGGGTTTGAGGAATTGGTATATATCTATGAAACTTCTCTTATTTTTGGCAATGTGGGACTATTGTATATATCATTCAATTTTATCTTTTTAAGGAATTCCAACAATCCCCCACATGAATGATAATATACATATCCCCCACACAAAGTGGAATATCACAGAGTACATATGGAATAATGCTATATCGAGGATAAGTAGATATTTCACTTTGAACTTTCCCTAGTTAAAACTCATCGGATATACTTGGCTAATCGGTGAATTATTTCATCTTGAACCGTCGGCCGTTATTGTATAACCAGACAATAAGTTTCACAAAGCATTGATTCCCTTCTCATCCAATTTCTTGGTTGTGTTCATTTTGGTCCTGAACAGTTATTGGTTCTGCGAGTGTTATAGAGAATTATAAGCCTGTAATAATCTCATAGAGCCGACCCAGCTCACACTAACATAGGTGATCGTATCCATGTAGAGTATCCTACTTATACCCCACTTGTTATTTTTAAGATATGGACATCATTAAAAAACATAGTTTTAACCTTTTAATACTTCTGTAGGCATGCATTTTATTTTGCATCATAGGAATTAGGTAGGACTAAGTCCAAACAAATGCATTACTTCTTGAGTTAATCATAACTGGTTTGCCTATTGAACCTAGTCCGTGGGATCTCCAGTCGCTAGGTTAGGTTTCCGTATAAGTTAACTCTTGTTGGTTAAGGCTTTTAAACCCATTCCCCTCGATGCGCAGTCAATTTTCTCTCTGGATAAACCTTTAGTAAACGGATCCGCTAGGTTATCATTTGTCCTCACATAATCTATGGAAATAGTTCCATTAGAGAGTAACTGCCTAACTGTGTTATGGCGTCGTCGAATATGTCGTGACTTTCCATTATACACAAAGTTGTGTGCTCTGCTTAGCGCTGCTTGGTTATCGCAGTGTATGCATATGGCCGGTACAGGTTTAGGCCAGAACGGAATATCTTCTAAAAAGTGACGAAGCCATTCTGCTTCTTCGCCTGCTTTATCTAATGCAATGAACTCTGATTCCATAGTGGATCGAGCTATGCATGTTTGTTTAGTAGATTTCCATGATACTGCTGCCCCTGCTAGGGTAAAGACATAACCACTTGTTGATTTTGATTCCTCTGAATCTGCAATCCAGTTTGCATCACTATACCCTTCTAAGACGGCAGGATATTTTCCATAATGTAAGGAATAGTTAGCGGTATTTTTTAAATATCCAAGCACTCTCATTAGTGCTTTCCAGTGTTCCTTTCCTGGATTGCTTGTATACCTGCTCAGTCGACTTACTGCATAAGCTATATCTGGTCTTGTGCAATTCATGAGATACATGAGACATCCTATTACACGAGAGTATTCCAGTTGCATTACACTCTCATTAGTGTTTTTATGCAGTACTTCTGATGGATTAAAAGGTGTTCTCACTCCTTTAATTCCATAGTCTTGGAATTTTTCAATCACTTTGTCTACATAGTGTGACTGAGATAATTCAATTCCATCAGGTGTTTTTATTATTTTGATTCCCAAAATAACATCGGCAACTCCTAAGTCTTTCATATCGAAATTGTTGATTAACATCTTCTTTATGGTCTCTATTACTTTAGTGTTAGGACCAAAGATTAGCATATCGTCAACGTATAGGCAGATCATTACAAATGATTGTCCGACTTGTTTGTAATAAACACATTTATCACATTCATTTATACGAAAACCATTTTTCATCATGACACTGTCAAATTTTTCGTGCCATTGTTTAGGAGCTTGTTTTAGTCCGTATAGTGATTTTACTAATCGACATACTTTCTTTTCATTTCCTTTGGAAATGAAACCCTCAGGTTGCTCCATGTAGATCTCCTCATCAAGATCTCCATTTAAAAATGCTGTTTTTACATCCATCTGATGAATCTCTAGATTATAGATAGATGCAATTGCTATTAACATTCTTATAGAGGTTATTCGTGTTACCGGTGAATAGGTATCAAAGAAGTCTACTCCTTCTTTTTGACGATATCCTTTGGCTACTAATCTGGCTTTATATTTATCAATAGAGCCATCCGGTTTCATTTTCTTCTTGAAAATCCATTTGCAGCCAATCGGTTTTATTCCAGGGGGAATATCAACTATTTCCCAAGTTTTATTACTTAGAATTGAATCAATCTCACTTTTGATTGCTTCTTTCCAACAGGAAGAATCAGAAGAAGACATTGCCTCTTTATATGTTTGAGGTTCATGTTCTAGTACGTAAGTTAGAAATTCCGAGCCGAATGACTTGGAAGTTCGTGCCCTTACGCTTCTTCTTGGTTCAACTTCATCTCTGTCTCGATGAGTTTCATTTTCATGTGGTTCATTTCTGTCATCTCTTGTCCTTTTTGAGGCAAGATTTCCATTATTTCTTTTATGTGGAAAAACATCTTCAAAGAATGAAGCATCTCTTGACTCCATGATTGTATTTACACAGATGTCATTTATATCAGACTTGAAAACTAAAAATCTATAGGCACTACTATTTTCAGCGGGGCCTAGATAGTAGCAGTCTACAGTTTTTGGTCCAAGTTTGACCTTCTTGGGAGGCGGAACTGGAACCTTTGCCAAGCACCCCCACACTTTGAGGTATTTGAAGCTAGGTAGGTGTCCTTTCCATAACTCATATGGGATTGTTCCTGTTTTGCTATGAGGAACCCTGTTTAATATATGGTTAGACATATTTAGGGCTTCCCCCCACAAGTTCGTTGGTAGGCCTGAAGTTAAAAGCATAGCGTTAACCATGTCTTTTAACGTTCTATTCTTTCTCTCGGCGATACCATTTTGTTGTGGTGAATATGGAGCTGTTCTTTGATGAATTATACCATTTTCGGCACATAATTGTTCAAATGGTGATTCATATTCTCCACCTCGATCAGATCTCAATATCTTGATCTTTCTATTCAGCTGATTTTCTACTTCAGCTTTGTATTTTATAAATGATGTTATTGCTTCATCTTTACTGTTTAAAAGATATATATAGCAATATCGTGTATAATCATCGATAAATGTAATAAAATACCTTTTCCCACCTCTTGTAGGTAAGTTTCTGAAATCACATAAATCAGTATGAATCATTCCCAATGGTTCAGTACTTCTATCAATAGTATGAAATGGTTTCTTAGCCATTTTTGCTTCTACACATGTCTCACATTTGTAGGTTTTATCTATTTGGAATTTAGGAATTAATCCTAAGTTTGCAAGCTTTTTCATTTTTCGAAAATTTACATGACCTAATCTATCATGCCATAATAAAATTTCATGCTCAACCAAATAAGAAACTTCAATTTTATTGATATCACAATCAGAATACATAGTATTTTTGCCAACTACGGCTACATTTGCCTTAAATAGGCCATCACATAAGTAACCCCTTTCTATGTAGATTCCTGCCTTAGACAGAACCATCTT
The DNA here is from genome assembly GCA_030737815.1 of Allium fistulosum. Classification (NCBI taxonomy): domain Eukaryota; kingdom Viridiplantae; phylum Streptophyta; class Magnoliopsida; order Asparagales; family Amaryllidaceae; genus Allium; species Allium fistulosum. The sequence goes on along the minus strand of CM060905.1, from coordinate 266,696,499 downwards.
GTCTGACTCGAAGACCATCTTGAATCCCTTCTTTGAAAGCACGGATCCAGAAATGAGATTCTTGCGAATATCTGGAACATGAAGGACATCATTCAGTTTAATAGTCTTCCCAGAAGTGAACTTGAGGGTGACTGTCCCTTTGCCTTCAACCATGGAAACCGATGAATTGCCCATATAGAGTTTCTCATCTTGATCTAATTTGGTGTAGGTTGAAAATACGGATTTGTCAGAACATATATGCCTAGTAGCACCCGTGTCCAACCACCATTGTGCAGAATTCTGAATCAAGTTGCATTCAGATACAACTCCTGAAAAATTGGATTCATCGATATCCATATTTTCCACAACGTTTGCTTCAGAATTTTTCTGCTTCTTGTGTCGACAATCTCTAGCGGCGTGTCCCGTCTTACCACAAACCCAACACTCACCATTAAACTTCTTGGTTTGTTTGTTGTCTTTTGGTTTGTTTTCAGGAGCTTTTCTTTTCTTTGAGAAATTCTTCTTTTTGTTGAAGTGGCCTTTGTTCTTTGACCCTTCTGCTACAAACGCCTCCTCGGTTTGTTTTGTAACTCCACGGTTATCTGCCTCTATCTTTAAACGTACGATGAGGTCTTGTAGAGAAATCTCTTTCTTCTTGTGCTTCAGATAGTTGCGGTAGTCTCTCCAAGACGGTGGCAACTTTCCAGTTATTGCTTCCACTAAAAAGGATTCCCCAACTTGATGGCCTTCTGATTCCAGTTCGTGGATGATAATCTGAAGTTCTTGCACTTGTGCAGTTACAGATTTTGAGTCTATCATCTTGTAGTCCATGAATTTGTCTACGATGAATTTCTTCAGACTAACATTCTGTATCTTGTACTTCGTGGCAAGTGCATTCCAGAGAGCTTTTGCTGTCTTTAACGGTTGATATACCTTGTATAACACCTTATCCAGACAGTTTAGCATATAGTTTTTGCACAGGAAGTCAGAATGGTTCCATGCATCAATGGCAGAAAACACATCTTTGTTTTCCTCTCTGGTTTGGCCTGGTACAATCACTGGTTCGTCCTCCTCGAGATACCTTTGCAAACCTAGTGTGGTGAGATAAAATAGCATCTGACTCTGCCATGTGTTAAAATCGTCACCATCTCCTTTAAAGAGATCAGGTTTGTTGTGGGTAGCATTTTTGTTTTGAATTTCTACCGCTGCCATTTCCTGTTGCAACAGAAACAGTCTTAGGAAATGTATGATAACAAACTGTACGTAGACAAGTTTAAATAACAGAAAGTTCGCAACTTTCTAGATCAGTGATAAAACACTGTAACTAATGGACTGTATGAGTGCACAAAATTCTACGAATTTTGTAAAAGTTTTAAGATGTAGATATGCAGTATTCAAACAAAAGAAAACAAAAGAATAATCTAACCGTATAACAAAGGAATTCTGAGGCTTGCCTTAGCAATGTCCTTAAAACTTTTATTTCCAAAGTTTCCCAAGATACAACAGAATGATTCTGCACGAAACTGTAACGAGCAATGTCACTCTGTGTTTTTGGTCATAAGATATACGTCTTCCCCCTCGCACAAAATTACCTGACCCTAAGGGCCAATATAGGGTTTGAGGAATTGGTATATATCTATAAAACTTCTCTTATTTTTGGCAATGTGGGACTATTGTATATATCATTCAATTTTATCTTTTTAAGGAATTCCAACAGTTAGTAACCTACGGACAAGAATAAAATAGTTTACAACAGATTCTCTACATTAGTTTTCATATTTTTACCATTTAAGCTCCTTTGCCTTCAATTTCAAAACATATATACTTTACTATTATGACTTTATTATCTTAAGATAATACAATACAGAGAATATTGCTTAAAATGTTACAATGACATGGGGTGGTATTTCAAAAGAGATGTAACCAAATCTGAAAACAGGTGGGAAAACTATTTAGACCGTTCAAATGATTAATACAAGTGTTCAAATGATTAATACAAGTGAAGTTATAGATACTTCTATCATAAAAAAGAGTGTTCTAATTGTAAGTGCAACATAGCTGGTGTAACATTCTACATTCAGAAGGAAGTATGCTATCATACATGTACACATTAACATTACATAGTGGCGGCATATACTAAGTTTCTGACTCACAAGCAAATCACACTTTCTAACATACACATTACTCCCCATATGCTATGATAAAACCAAGCATGTACGACATATATAATCTTGATACATCTGTGATTACAGTATATGATCGTTGTAGCAGGTTGAAGGAACAGCAGAGAGCTCCAGTTTACCAGTCCATTCTTCACCAGGTTTCAGTGTGATTGGTCTCTCTACAGAAGCAGCATCCACACATAACATTTGTTTGTATTCTTCATCACCTATGTCTGCCATTGTCTTTGACTTCTTCTCCCATGGATTCCAGACAACTATTCATGATAAACAGTATAAAAATGTTCTCTTATAAAAAAAATTACAAGTGGAAATAAAATAGTTGAAGAGCTATTTTATATTAGTGCATGCTGATCGTGAAGATTGCAAAAATGAACCGTTTGAATTTTGACCGAGAATGCATGTGTTTGAATTTTGGAATTATAAGGTGTTTAAACAAATGAATGATACTGCAGATATGTTGGTCTGATTCCAGACAACCACGATATTCTATGATAAAGTAATATTATTGTCCATCATACAAGATCTAAGACCAAAGGACATTTGCTTCAACTGTAAGCAAATGACTATCCAAATATTTTTATATGAGAAGCGATTAAATACATATTTAAAATGCACGGTGATGAAAATTTGAAGTTTCTCCTTACCAACATCAGGAAGACCAGTCTTTTTTATGATAAACGTGCGCTTTTTCTCGTGATCAAGTACTGCAGTTACATTTGGAGAACTAAGGTAAACTCTGTCTACCTGCAAAATATAGTTCAATGAAAATGGTATGAGATGCTCTTCAAAAACTAACGCATGTGCTGTATTAGATAGAAAACCACATGAGTGATGCGAATTGGAAGAACTGCAAAAGATGGTACTCTTTTTGCTGTACCAAAATGATTTTGTTTATTAAAGACATCAAGAAATTATATACAGATCTTGCAATTGACCCAGTCAATTGTTTGTTACTTCTATTGACTAGAATATCCTTAAAGGAAGGAGAGGGGGAAAAAAATGGAAGACCTCATTCTCAAATGTAATGGCATCTCCTTGTTCAGTATATCGCTCCCTCTGGCAAAGGTTATCCAGATAGTCAAGCGTCTCCAATCCTTCAATTCTCACTTCGCTGGATTCATTAGTGTTTTAATCATCAAAGACAAATCACAACTATACTGAAAAAATAAAATAAATAAATACATGCACACCTGCATGCACACATAATAAGAAAGTTGTAATATAATACTAATGATGGTGTTAGGTGTGGCTCGCATTGTATTAGTAGATTGGATTATGATTAGTCCTACATCGCAAAATATTATAAAAGAGATGGGCAAATATATGAGATTGGTAGCAGGTAACAACAAAGAATTCTTTTCGTTACAAGTAAATATTGCCATGAAAATATATGTTTAAGTTTAACCTAATCTATTGGACAACTAATCTATCAATTGATCGCATGGAGCTTTGTTAGATCAAAATTGTAATGCCAACTGATATACATAATGCAATAGTTCAGTGTAACTGTTAACTTGAAAGCATAACATTTGTGGTGTGCTTTTATATATATTTGATTACTCCGGCATAACAAACACGACACAACTGAAAAGTTATGAATGTATTTGAGAAAAAAAAACAGTAGTGAAATCTGATAGAGAAACCATATAATACCCTATGTCAAAGAACAGATAATGTAGTTTTAAGACTTGAAAAACCTAGCAATAAAACATATCTTGATATATCAAGTGATATTATGGTATAGCCAAAGCTCATAGTCTTCACTTCCCAATTCTCATGTCCGTGAAAGAACCTTTATGTTATTATTATTTATCCCTTTGGTCAAAAATTAACTAGACAAGCATAAACAAAGGAAAATTGTAAAGGAAATACTAATACCTGATATCAGAAACGGAGAAGTACGTGTGATAGCCAAATGAGAAAGTAAATGGTTTCCCATTAACATTCCTAATCCGTGATATCATAGAAAGATCGCCTTCTATGGAAAGAGAGACTCTAAGCCGAAACTCGAAGCTGAAATCAAATGTTGACTTATTATTTTGATGTATGATTAAGGGAAACACAATCAAGAAGATAAACAGTACAATACAACCCACAATATTTGAAAAAAATTTGGTTATCTAGTCCTACATGGAAAATGTAGTTTTATGTTTATCATGTAAATGTCAAGGCTTCACCCTCAAACATTGTTTTCTTTGAGGATCATGTGGGTCGTTACTACGTTGGAAAACATATACACTTCTGATTGACGATTAACAATAATTTCTTTATCAATATACGGAATCAGATCACTTACTCTGGTTCAAAGTAAAGATACACCAATAGGTTTGGAACCATTAGAACTTAAATCTAATAACAAACCCAGTGCATTTTAGCTGGTATAACTTTGCTAAAAGGCGCTAGTTTCTTATAGCCATTAGATTTAAGATATAACGGCTGCAAACGGTGTATCCTTGCCTAGCTTTTGAAGCAGCATGGATGTTTTAATTAGATTGACCATTGCTGAAATATTGGAAACAAACTGATGAATATAGCAATGAAGTGTTTCAACTTTCGTAATCAAGTACATGATGCTTCTTGCAATGTATGAAAGAAAGATACGTACTAGTGTGGCCAGCACTTCATGTCATCTTCTGATGGTTTGAGCAACAGATCAACTGATACCTTATCATCAGCATCATGTTCATGCAAAGCTGGAGGGTTATTGTCAATGCTCCACAACTTATTTCTAGCAAAGCCATGCTGCTCTAGTGATCCACCCTTACCAAACTTCAAAATAACTTTCATCAATCAGAAGACATTTTAGGCATCCACATATATTTTTTTATATAAAAAAAATCACAATCATGCGCTAACATTTTATTTTTATTAACCACGGTACAATTTTAAATAAAATAATTCATAAATGTTTACAAGGTGCAGTGGTTGACAGGATGAGATGTGTTAGTGCAGTTGATTTTCCATAACAAATGGATTAGTATGCATTAAGAGGAACCATCATAAATATAACTTGCATGGGTTCTTTTTCTTTTCTTTTCTTCTTATTTTTTTTTTAATCCTTTTCTTTTCTTTTTTTCTTTTTTTCTTTTTTTAAGGCTCAGGTAAACCAAGATAGACACTCAAACTCTTAGGAGGCTGAGATGCAGAGGAAAGTTATTACTTATCTGCCATTTTTGTTGTTTTTATAAATTTATTTGAAAGTTATATTACAAATAAAACTAAATAAATAGTGTACCTGAGGAAAGCAGAACTGAATTCCTCCCCGTATGGCCTTCGGAGGCTTAAAGACTGCCTGCATATAGTAAGTATACGAGGGTAACATTGTAAGTTTGTAACATGCCTAACTAACTAAAAAAGGAACCAATTTCGGGATAAAACATGTGGTATCAAAATTTTAAATTAATATTATAAGCTTTGCTACTATTTGGTTGAATTTAAAGTCAAAATGAAGGGAAAAAAATAATTCAGAAAACAGATTGAGATAGCACATTTTGCAGAGATATATAACAAGAATTTAAATAATGAGCGTGTTAACTGATAAGGACATCACAATAGCATTGTACACTCCATCTAACAATTAAAAACTACTAAATTTTACTTTAAAGCTAATCTAGGCAAGCAACAACTTCCGGAAAGATACCTTTTTATTATTGTTTTTGACGGAGGCAACAGATCTTCATGAACGCTCAAGATCTTAAATAAACTTCAACGTTGTTAAAAGTGGGGCAGGATAATATCTCATTACTGGACCTTTCCTGTTTTTTTTCATCATTCAAGTACAAAGGGATGTGTAGCGTATTGAATAATCCTTAATCCAAAAATGACTAGTACACTCAACTAAACCGACTTTTAAGATAAGACTGCCATAATTAATTAACTTACCAACTTAACAAATTACTAAATACTCTTTAGATGTTTTATGTTTACTGTAAACCACTTTTAGTATTGAACTGTTTGTGTCATCTTCTTAGAATCTTGATTGCTAGACACAATACCATAACGAAATAATATTTAGGCACCAGGCCTTCAAAAACGCACAGGTTTCATCCATATCATGTTGACAGATAAATGAAATCAATGTGCATAAATAACAACAAATTTATACCTTGCTGCTTGTAAACAGAAGTTCTTCCCCTCTTTCATTGCGCCATGAAGTAACTTGGGCACCATGCAAGCTTACCTAAATGCAAGACTCAAATTCATCAAACATTTGGCAATAAGACCTAAAACAATAAGGCTAAATTCTAACCATAATGTAAAAATGCAACAAATCTCACCTTAACGGAAGAGCCCCGTGGCACTCTTAAAGTAACTTGATCAATCCCATTCCAATCTTTACTGACCTCAAGGTCTAACCTTTGATCCCAAACAGTAGCTGAATGACCCATTTTGCAAATTTTACAGCGAATAATATGAATATAAAGAGGTTGCCTTTTCTTCTTCTTTCACCCCAACTCACAGGAAAGCTAAATATCAATGACTCGTTTAAAAACAGTTGAGGTTTTATTTTATTTTCAACCCTTTTCTTGTGACTCTAAACTTAAATCATGTGAATAACCACCAACCAACTCCTCATCTCTCTTCTACTTCAATCAAATCTTCTCGCTTAACTAAATCACGTATGCTATTCATATACAACTATATTACCGAAGGACAAATCCACTGTATTAGAAATCTATAATAAATGCAGCTACGAAAAAAAGGAAACCCAAAAATTGCCTAACTCTTCAGATTTGAACACAAATAGAAATACCCAGCTGGAAAAATAGAACTAATGGAACGGTAAGAAGGGATTGTATAACATATATCACTCTATTATCCCAAGAAGAAAGCGCTACAATCAACAATCAATTTGGCATTTAATAATAGCACGAAGGAATCCTTGACATGGCAGTGTATACACTCAATTAGCAAATAATTTCAAAAAAAATCCGACATTTGCGTTTAAAAACTTAAATTTAGCAGAAAACTAAAATACCCATTTCGTGTTTCTCTTCATGGAGCCAACTTTAGTAGCTAAGAAACAAAAAAGAAATGATTGAAATTTAAAATCTAGAGCTTTTAGTATAGAAACAAATACAACCTCTTTTAAATTTTGTACCAGACGTAAAATACCTCATGATTATTATTAAAGCATGTTTGGCGGCTAGCTTAGCACTCCAAAATTTGCATGTGAAAAACAAAATTCTTTCACTTTACCGCTAAGGCCACCGAAGTTCATATTAAGGGCTACCTCCAATGTAAACTCGAAAGAAAAAAAAAAATTAATAGCTCGTAACAAACTCCATTTTATTTCATAAACAACTCTATTTTTCTAATTTTTACATTTTATTTCAAAAATGACATTTTTCCAAATTTCTACACGATAACATTTTCTTTATGCAAAAATAGTATGGAGACCAACTTTATGTGCATTTTTTGTTTCAAGGACATGCTGTTATTATTTTAGTTTCTAGGACAAAATCAAAGTATTTTTTTAGAGAGGGACTAAAGGCACTAGGGGCATCTGCTAAGGAATACCAAATTATTATTGTTTTTCTCTTTTTTTACACCGCGGTCGACGGTTTTCCTCCGACCGCGATGCCATTAGCACAAACTATGATGCTTTTAGCACCAATTTTTTTGTAAGGCTGGACCTAAATTTTAGTCCAAGGACAAAATCTCAGTTTACTAGTAAATTCAATTTTCTAATCTTCTATTTCATCTTGATTTATTCCTCGGTCATTAATTCATACATGATTTAGTTCAAAATTCTATTTTTGATCGATCTATATTCGACATGGATAACGACGATTCTTGTCATTGTCGGCGGCGATTATCCATGCAAGTAGTTTGCTAGTTTCTCTATTCCAGTGATCTTTTGGATTTGCTTGATTTATTTTTGGCTATTGGTTAATATCGATGTCTAGAGTTAGGGGTAGCAGCAAGTTTGGTTTTGTTGTTTGTAATTTTCTATTTTTTGATATTGTACGTGTAATAACCCGCCCTTCATAATACCTTAAAATCAACACCAAATGACAACATCTGACTCCTGAATACCACAAAGGACAAATTGTCGGGGAAAGAAAATTTAAAACAAAAAAAACACTACCAAGACATAACGATATAATCTCACAACGGAATGATAACATAAAATATACTGAATATATATGAACAGAATAGGATGAACAATATATGAGAGACTACACTACTGGAAGTAACTGATAAATAACTATCAATACAGAAAGCCGGAATAGAATATCCGATACAATGAGTCTCATATATAAATCACATATCTGTCATGTATATTCGGTATATTATATGTTATCATTCCACTGTTAGATTATATCATTACGTCTTGTTATAGTCTTTGTCTTTGTTTTAAATTTTCTTTGCCCGACAGTCTGTCCTTTGTGGTATTCAGGAGTCAAGCGTGATCATTTGGTGCTGATTTCAGGGTACTACGAAAGACGGGTTGTTACACTTGACATCAGAGCCTAGGTTCAACACTTAGGGCCAAGTATACCAGTTTAGATTAAACAAATTGGTAGAGGGAGATACACTGAGAGAGCATATTTGTATTTTCCTGTTATATTATACTGCACACACCACTTGTCCTCTACATTTTGATTTATTTCTATCTCTAATCGCTAAGGTATCTTCATCAGGTTACCAGTATGGGCAGACGGGGTAGGCAAGAGCGACTGCGAATGGGTAATCTAAGATGTCTGATTTGGGTTTAGAGACTATTCGACTACCGCATAGGATGTTTCACTGTCCGCAAACATCGCCAGCTATTGCGGTGGGCATTAGAGGTGGTGTAGCTCTTAGAGCACCAGTATTTCTAGCTCCACCAACTTTAGACTCTCCGAGTGTCGGGATTTCCTTAGCCTATGAGGGAAGCCGTATTTTAGTTCTGAAGCTATTGCTGAGACACATCCTTGGGCGTGTGCATATGAGATCGCTTTGGCCAATATAGACTGAGGAGAATTATTCCTTAGCATCTTGTAGAGGGAGGTTTTGGCTTAGTGGGACATAATCGTAGAGGAGGTTGACAAGCAGGCCATGACTTAGATTGATTCTAAATGTCGCTTTGAGACTCGGTTTATCTTTGAGACCGTGTGAGGCGTACGATTTAAGTGTTTCATCCATTTGCAATTTGGTAGCTTGTCAGCGATGTAGTATGTTAGTCGATTTAATCTTTTAGGCTAAATTCCGTTTTGTGATGGTTAGTACTCCATCGAAGTTGGCAAGGAGTTTGCTAAGCATCTTGAAGCATGAATTGGGGATTAACTACTTAGTATTGTCCCTATTAAGGGCCACTTTTGAAGGTCTTGTTGGGATGGTTTTCCTCTATGAGGACCTCGCAAAGTACTATTAGAAATAGTGAAAGTGGAAAGAAAAATGAAGCTCCAATTGAAGCGCAAAGACTAAGATACAAGGGAAGATCGAGCTTATGCAAAGATGGAAGCTGATCTAGTATGTCACTCTCGTGGCATATATGGGCATTTCTCTATTAGTTATCATCCAGCTAAAGCGAAGCATAAGTGCTTCAATTGTGATTAGCTTGATCACTTAAGGAAGGATTGTCCTACGTTGCAAAGGGGTGGGTAAGTGATGATAACTTATGCATTATGGGCATTACCAGGTCCTAGCATGTCTACTACTTAGGAAAAACGAAAGGAGCTTATATAGTGAGGTATGCTGTATTTTTAGGGAACTCACTTATGTTCCTTTCGATAATTAAGCGGTATATTTATCTGTTGCTAGTTACTCTGTAAATCGGCTAAACTTGACATCTTTCATAGTAGGTAAATTCTTCGATAAAGATAAACCTTCTATGAGTAACCTTAGTTGCAAAGCTAAGGTGAAGCGACCAAAAGGTACTACCAATCGAAGTTGATGCATGAGCTTTCAAGTTGAGTGAGGTTGATTTATGAAGTGTAACTTGGATTGGTACCCAAGTAAGGTTCGGTGGATGCCCAGTAATGAGCAAAGACCGAGCGGATGACTTATAGGCGCTTGCCTAAAGTCGTTCATGTTGAAATTTTTCATTATATTAGTAAAGCTAAAATGACAGGAGTAATCCCATGTGCCGAAAGGGATATTTCTAAAGATTGATATTAGTTCATTATCATTAGTTTGAGGGAGGGGTTTCTAGGTGATTTGCACTAGGTAGGAAAGAGTTTTTTACTCGATTCTTAAAGGCGAGCACTTGAGTCAAATTCTTGAGGTGACTAAGGGATTTCCAAAGCATGAGTCTACTCATGCTAGGAAATTTCAATGGTCAGACTAAGGAACCGGATCGAAGTTCACATGAGAGAAGTCAAGCGGCTAACCCTAGTTTAAGAAGAAACCTTATGAGCAAACGAAAGGTTATAACATGCATTGTGTCATTTTGGGTGATCTTCAGTCATTGAAAATTATATGTATAGTATAGTTAAGGTCGCTTGGGGTAGTTCAGGTAAGGATTTATTGATTAATTTTGTGGTGATTCAAATAATCTTCTAAGTGATTAGATGATACTTGCCTAGGCGAGCATCGTAGTGCACTTAGTATATTATCCTCATTAGCATTATGCGATTGAGGCGAGTTTGAACCTGAGCAAACCCAAGCATTAATAGATCATCATTTAATGATGATTTAATTTACATAGTTTTCTCCTTTAGAGAATGAGTTCTGTTCGAAAGGGAAGGAAAAACTAAGACTTCGTTCATAGGATTTATTCAAGAGTTTTGAGATTCGATTATCTAGCGTATCGTATAAGTTTTCCTTTTCGCAGCAGGAGGTGTAATAGTTTTTTATCGTATTCATGAATGGAGTCACACCACATAAGCATTTTGTCCATCTTGGATGTCATACGGACTCATTGGAGTTTATAGTTTGTTAAGCACATTTCGACTATTGTTTGTCACTGTGCCTGTTGGTATGGACTCTTTGGTATGTTTCATTGTTTTGTATACTTGTTATTATTTATTGCTGCTTGCTATTATTTGATTATTGCTTGTTGTTGCTTGCTATTATTTGATTGTTGCTTGTTGTTGCTTGATATTGTTTGTTGTTGTTTGTTTTTGATAGATTCTTATTTTTGTTGATTTATTGTTGTTTCTTGTTTGTATGATTGTTAATTTGTATACTAGTTATTATTGCTTGTTGATTGTTTATTGTTGCTCATTGTTGATTGCTTGTTGTTTCTTATCATTGCTTATTGTTGCTTATCATTGTTTGATTATTGATTGGTATTGGTTTATATTGCTAGTTGTTGCTTGCTTTGTATGTTTGTAAATTAGAGTTGTTTGTTGCTACTTGTTGTGTATTTGGTTGCCTGTATGCTAATTATAATTACCTATTAAAATATGTTCAGAAAGAGATAGCGATAGCTATCTAAAATAGATTACATATCTTCCATGCCCACTGTAGGGTCGAGATGAGATCTATACAAGTCTATTGCATTTTGATGTGACTTGAAGTCGATAGTATATTTAGATACTGACTTATTTGAGCTTACTCTCTAATTGACAGTCATGTATGATTGTGCTGGTATCAGTTACTACGCTTGATTGTACATGTTTTAACATCATGTTGTTGCAATAGAGATGCATGTTGCATAGATTGTTATAGCATGTTTATTTGAGATGTTCGTTGCATTGGAAATGCTTGTTGCACGATCTGGTATATCATATATTATTTGAGATGGTTGCTATATATGATTTAGCTTGCTTAAATCCAGGATCATGTTACAATTGTGTTTAATCCTCTTTGTTAAGTACATGATTAGGTACATGGAAGCAGTTATGCGTTATTAGGATGCTTATTCGCTCGTATTTGCATCTAAATGGCATGCTCTTGCTATGAAAGAGGTATGTAAGATCTATAGTGTAGATGATATGGATATATGTGCATTTATGTCCATAGAAATGAGATGCCTCATATATGGAATGCCTCATATATAAGATTTATATATATATGTTGTTTTGTTATTTTTTTTTGAGAGCTAGCTGCGCAAAGAAGGTGCTGTCGAAATTTTTCGAAACGAGACGGCTTTAGAATCCTAGGAGTTAGGAGTTATATTCTATGCTCTAAGAATTTTGGTCTGTCGAGTTGCATTGTCATACTTATAGGAATTTCGGGGACGAAATTCTTTTAAGGAGTAGAGAATGCGACAACGTATATTTTAAAGGCTGGATATTTAAATAATTAATTTAAATATTGAATTGTTAATGAATTGAAGGTCTAATATCTGATTTTAGACATACGATCGAATTGACCCGAGACTACTTCTATTGAGTCAGGATCAACGTTGCAAATTAAAATAGTTATTAACATCGCTTTGGAGACACGGTATTTTTATAGTTTACTTATTGTTTTACGTATTTTATAAAAATATGTGCATAGTCGAGTCCAATAATATCTCGACTGGCAGCTTATGATTCTAGGATGAGGACTTCATTATGAGACTTACTAGTGAGGATTTTTAGGAATTGGGCGATCCTATGGCAAAAACAACATCGAAATGCGTGAAATTATCATCCTAGAGTGTTATGTTGGATAATGATGATATTTATACCATTGGGACCGGAAAAATGAGGTGATGTGCACCGACGAGTTTTGTGGCGATCTGATGTACCGTGTGATCGTACGAGCTCTTAAAAATCATTATTATATAGTATTTTAAAATTTATTTTCAAATATAAAATTTATTTATTTCCTATAATAAAGGAATTTCAAATATTGGTTTCAATAATCGTTTTCGGAAAATAGTTTTAAAAGCTAGTTTTCTCTAATAAATTATTTTAAATATAAAATACACATTTTTGCACTATTCGAACATATGAGAAAGAGAATTAAACGATTTAGAAAACACGTGGTATGGGACACGTGCGTTTACTATTTCGGTTAATTCCAGACTTGTACGATCGAAGCTATTCGAAGTTATTGATTCTGAGTTGTTTTGCCATTTAATGGCGTATTATAAGTTTTATAATTCCTATTTATAGGAATTATCTAGGATGGCCAATATTTGGCGAGTTATTATGGTTTGAGATCCTTGGAATTTAATTGATATTGCTATTCTTACCTCTTTCGAGATAACCTTTTTGAAATAATTTGAAAGAATTTTTATAATTTCATTTCAACAAATCTTAAGATAAAATTTTAAAATTTACTTATATAGTGGCACATACAATATGTGCATAGATTACATAAGCTCAATTAGAAAAAATATTATTCAGAATATGAAGTGCAACATAAGTTTAGAATATAAAGTATCTGAGTGTTCTGTATTGTCTGTAATGTTGATGTGAGTTCATCGGTCAAATTGGCTTGATTCCAAGTTTACATAAAGAAATTAATGCAGTTCAAAAAATAGCAACTTTTTTTGCAGAATTTAGATATGGGGATGTAGTCCATTATTTGCTAAGTACAATTGTTAATCACTAAAGAGAACCGAAGTGTATATATAAAAGTTATTCGAGTATTCTGTATTGTCTATAATATAGATGTGAGTTCATTGGTCAAAGTTTCACCTAATTTCAAGTCAGTATGAAGAAATTGTTGCAGTTTGAATGAAAAATACCGATTTTACCTAGTCAGAGTTTGGGTATGGGGATGTAACATGTTATTTGCTATGTACAATTGATATTCACCATGGAGAACTGTAATGTACATGCAATGTATAAAGTATTCGAGTGTTCTGTATTGTTCGTAATGTAGATGTGAGTTCACTGGTCAAAGTTTCTCTTGATTCCAAATCAGCATAAAGAAGTTATTGCAGTTTGAATGAAAAAGTAGGAACTTCTGCCTAGTCAGAATTCAACTATGGGGCTGTAGCATGTTATTTGTTAAGTACACTATTAAATACCATTGAGAACTACATCGTATGTTCAAAATATGAAGTATCCAAGTGTTTCATATTGTCTGTAATGCAAATGCGAGTTCATTAGTCTAAGTCTTTCTTGATTTTGAGTCAATATAAAGAAGCTATGGCAGTTTGAATGCAAAAAATGATGACATTTTTCTAGTCGAAATTCAAATATATGGAGGTAGTCTGTTATTTGCTAAGTACAACTATTAGTCACCATGGAGAACTATAGCGTACATTTAGAATATGAAGTATATGAGGGTTCCATATTGTTTGTATTTGGATGCGAGTTCATTAGCCAAAATCTTGTTTGGTTCCAAGTCAGTATGAAGAAGTCACTATAGTTTGAATGACAAACATAATGACTCTGCCTAGTCGTTCTAGTACAAATTTTCAAAATATCAAATCAATTTTCAATATTCAAATTTAAAATTTTAAAGTTAATTTATTTTCTTTCTAATTTTCAAAATTTTGAATTACTTGTTTATTACCATTTGAATAAATTATCACAAATGGATTGAACTTATTTACGAAGAGGGTTAATGAGTTGGGTAAATGAGTTACATCATATTTTGAAAGGTCTAATTTTTCATAGATTTGATTGGCTTTTGATGAGATGGTGTTGCTAGCGTATGCATCCTTGGGTAACACTTTTATTTGGAAGGGTATTTTGGAATCTCAAAAACACGATGTATTCTATTCATTAAATTTATGTTATTAACAGTAAAGATAAGGTGTTAAAACGGATACAAATTCAAATTAAAAACTAACACTTTAAATATATTCTTCGAATGTAGTGGCTTAAATTCTTACAACAGGACCTTTTCCATAACAAAACACACAGAGGATCTAAAATTTAATTTGTTCATACCATCAAAGCCTAATCACAACTATTCACTACTAAATATTTTTGACATTACACTCTTGGAATGTCTTCCAAACTATGCATATATTACATCATAACATTACTTCTCTAACTTAAAAATATACTATATTCACATGCTACCTAAACTATACGCAAGTTTAACTGCTATAGACACACACACATACATATATATATGTATGTATGTATATGTATATGTATATGTATATGTATATGTATATGTATATGTATATGTATATGTATATATGCTAAAGGGCTTACTTCATCATCTTCTTTATTTCCACACATATCCACTTATATTTCATTTTATCCATGTTGTCCCCACCATCATCTGAAATGACCCACTTGAATTTTTTTTTTACATACAGTGGCCATTTAAACAAGAAAATATATTTCATTCCAATTTTCTTCTATCCAGGATCTTTATGCCAATAAGAATATTGGTTTGCTTAAATCATTTTAAACTTATATATATGAGGATATATAAGCTGCTTCCTACTTGAATCAGAGTACAAAAGTTTGGAAGAACAAATCTGTTTGGGGATCATTTTAAAGAAATAATCCCTACATAGCAACTATGTTTCAAAAACCAGGTCTTATAAATATACATAGATTATTGCATGACTATTGGTTTCAGGTCTAAAGACTTGGCATTTTACTTGTATTTCCATAATTTTGTTACTGTATGAACAGAGCTCTTGCTTGTGCATGTGTGTGCATGTTCCTGTGCATGTGTGTGTCAGTGGGAAATTCAGGTGCCTTATTTTTCTTTTCCTCTTGTTTTCAAAATGTCCGAGTCTACTTATACTTGGGTTATAAAACAGAGCTGAAAACTTAACTTAAAATTCTTTAGTGCTAGCTTAACCCAGGCTCAAGGAAATGTTTATGTTAGCCACATTCAACTTGCATTTTTCTTAAGCAAAGTACATATCATTTTGTTTTCTTTTCTGAGGCAACTCAACCTTTTTCTCTGTCAGATCTTATATCACCTAAACATGAGTTTTCCTATGCCAACCACTTGATTATATGTTTAATCCTTAAACCCTTTTAATCTCAGATTTTTCTACCACTTAAACTAACTGTTCTTAAAGTTTTAGAGTTTCATTTCTTAGCAAAGCAATTGCAAAACAAAGCACATAGTTTCAGCTGATACATATAAGTTCAACACTTACAAAACAGTAAATAACAATACATTGGTTTTTCTAAGCAACTTAAACAAAATATCTTAACATAGTTCAACATGAATATCTAATTTAACTTCAGCAAAGTCTTTAAAAATAGCATCCAATTCCTTAAGAAGTTAACTCATCCAAGCTTGATCAATGAAATTCCTATTTTCCTACATAATCACCATGAATTGCCTCATACAAATATGAGACACCCAATGGTGCATAAACACACAAGGGTCGGACTAATGTCTGGTATGAGTAATCTACCTGAAAACATGATTTTATATGACTTTTATTTATATTCAAATACTTTGCATTAATTAAGAAACTCAATATCATCTTTGTGCATGTTTTTGTGAGGCATGTGCATTCATATCAGTACTTAAACAAATTATATATGATCACAGTGATTTAGTTCAGAGAAAACAATCATAAGATTCACCAATAAAACATCATAAACCAACCAATGCAATCATCAATTCAGTCATCAAGCCCCCTTTACAAATTTACTGGCCATCAGGGATTTTGCCCAAGCCTCTCCTGAACCTATTTCTATAGTTCACTATCAAATATAATATGGTCTTTAGCTACTTTCCTTTTTTTTAAACACACACTGCCTGGGACATCTCTCTATTAACCCAGCACACTCAGGCCCCTGGGTATAAACATACCATGTGTGAGCTTGCAATGTTCACCTTGCCAAGCTATATTTTGTAGCCCTAAGATCCAAAATCCTTAGTTAAATTACTAAGTGTTAATTTTCCCTTTTTCACAATTGTGCTAATCCCCTCTGCATATCACAGTCTAATTAGAGAAAAGTAAACAATTCAACCAACATGTACTTATTCAAGGGTTGGTAAGTCATGTTCTCATAAACATGCATTTAATCAAACAAGCAGATGTGAGTTCTCAGTATACATGTTATTTTGTTCATGGGTTTCAATGGATCATGTTATAAATATATGGTCATAGATAGTTTCTTTGGTTGCCTCCTTTTTACCTCTGGTTTAATCAGATACTCATCAATTTATAAGATCTGGCTAAACCACAAGTATATGTTCTGATCTGGATTATTTGTAAAACATAGAAGCTCAGCACATGTATAACATTGCACTCCTACATTTTTACTTGTTCAATTAATATGAGACATAAGCAACAACACTATGCTGCAGTCCTATTTTTTTCATTTTTCCTTTGAACCATAGATTTACAACATAAACCCTGGGATTCAAATAAATAACTGTATGGAGAAAACACATAAAAGAAAACATTTCATCTCAAGGTTAATCCACAACACAGATGATCATTTTTAAACATGAAATCTATGACTCATTTTCTGGGTAAATCACCATGAAGGGTTATACACTTGAACAGATCATTAACAAACCAAAGTCATCAAATCATAAAATGAACATAACTTGAAAAAGTGAATTATTAATTCAAATAGGCTGCCTCAATATTCAGGACTTAATGCCAAAGTTTTTAGTGAGATTACTCACATTAATTCCTTCTTCTTCCTAAGCTGTATGAACCCTTTTTAGTCTGCTTCCTTCTTCTAATTCTAGTGGCCAATGCTCCTACTTTTCTCTGGTTGATATTTTCATTTTTCTTTAAATGATGAAGAGCAAAATTGTGAAAGACCTTGCTACACTAAGCTTCCTTATACAGAACCCTGGCTGCTATTAGGGTTTAACAAAATTACCTAATGTCATTTTTACCCTATACAAAACATAGTCTGCCTCTTATTTGATTCAAGAAAATAAGAGGGTATGTGGTCCTTGTCTTAATTTTCAGAAATAAGCCTTATCCCTTTTTCCCCGGTCATGTTATATGCATGACTTCTTATTTCCTGAATTAAAGAAATTACTGGAAATGGATAAAGTGTATTCATGCCATTTCCATGCAATTTCTGTTTTCTTCCAGCAAATGTATATGTATGCCTATTTTGCCTAAGTCTTTCCTTTCTTTCTTTAAATAATTTTAAGTTAATTTCTGCCTAGCTTTTATTTTCTTTGTGCCAGATTTATTTAAAGATAAAATCCTATCTTCCTGCATATATATTTCTAAATTAGTTATTTTAATTTATATATTGATTTCTGCCTAGCTTTTATTATGCAGAAAATTGTGTGCATGTATGTGCACTAACTTGTGCACTTGTACATGTTTTAAACCATGTATCTGCAAATCAGTTTCCTATTCCTATCTTTTCAATGCAATTTTTAAACAAATATAAACTAAATTAAATCATGAATCTGCTCACAAAATCAGGGTTATCACATATACCCCTCCTTTTAGGAATTGTTTCCCACAATTCTTTCATACTTAACTTAAGTATCATTACTCCAGAAAAATCAATTTTCTGACCTCAACCCATTGTCAAGGCAATCACTTGATTAAACACTATGCATAAAAAAAATCATAATGCATATTCAATCAAAACATTCATCAATATATATAAATTTACCTTTCATTTAATCAAACTGTTGTGGATAATCATTTCTGATTTTATCCTCCACTTCCCATGTGCAATCATTTGGGTCAAGACTCCATTGCGCTTTCACTAATTTAATTTCTTTGTTTCTCAATTTCTTGGTTTCTCTAGAAACTATGCCCACTGGCTCCTTTTCATAGATCATCCTAGGGTCAATCTGCACATCCTTAAAGGATTCTAGGATTGCCTCCTTATCATGAACCCATCTTCTTAGTTGAGACACATGAAAAACATCATGCATTGCTCTCATTTCTTCTGGCAACTCTAGCTTATAGGCTACAGTTCCTATTCTTTCTAAAAATTTATATGGCCCTATATATCTAGGAATCAACTTTCCTTGTTTCCCAAACCTTAGAACCTTTTTCATGGGTGATATTTTGATAAATACATAATCTCCAACATCATATTGTACTGCTTTCCTTCTTTGATCTGGATATTTCTTTTGCCTATCTTGGGCAGAAGCAATTCTTTTTCTGATCAAAGCTATCTTTTCAGAAGTTTCCTTCACATTTTCTGGTCCTAAGACCACTTTCTCCCCAGATTCAAGCCAACTTGAGGGTGATAAACATGGTCTCCCATAGAGAGCTTCAAAGGGTGCCATGCCTATGCTACTATGATGGCTATTGTTATATGCAAATTCAACTAAAAAGATATGATCCTCCCAACTTCCTCCCCAATCCAATACACAAGCTCTTAACATATCTTCAAGCAATTTGTTCACAATTTCTGTTTGGCCATCAGATTGAGGATGGTATGCTATGCTTAAGCATAAATCAATCCCCATTGCTTTGTGAAAACTCTGCCAAAATTTTGAAGTGAAGATGGTATCTCTATCACTTACTATAGTCTTTGGTATACCATGCAGTCTGACTACTTCTTTAAAAACAACTGGGCTAATGTACTTGCATTTCTTTCTGATTTCACTGGTATAAAGTGGGCTGACTTGGTTAACCTATCAACCACTACCCAAATACTATCATTTCCCTTCCTAGTTCTAGGCAAACCATCAATGAAATCCATTGATATGTCTTCCCATTTCCACTGTGGTATTTGCAAAGGTTGAAGCATCCCTGAGGGTTTTTGATACTCAGCCTTCACCTGTTGGCAAACCATACATTTGGATACATAGGTTGCCACTGCACTCTTCATACCACTCCACCAATAATCCCTCTTGAGGTTGTGATACATTCTTGTGCTTCGTGGGTGTATAGTGTATTTGCTTTTGTGGTAAGCATCCAAGATTTCTTGCTTCAACTCATCAATTGCTGGAACACATATTCTTTTTCCTTTCTTCAAATAGCCTTGATCATTCAACTGAAAACCTTCCACTGCCTCACCATTTAACATCTGAGTTTTCTTTTCAAATAAAAATGGATCTTGGTCTTGTAGCTTTACAACTTTATTCTTCAATTCTGACCCCAGAGTAATAAAACTTAATTTTCCCATTTCTACATTCTCACTGCATAGGCTCATGTTTTCTATATTATCACTTTCTATCTCTGAATCAATTAACAATGATAAAGTGTTAAACTCTTTTACCATCAATCTAGCCATGTTAGCATGTTGTCTACTTAGGGCATCTGCTACTTTATTAGCCTTAATAGGGGTGTATAATATTTCAAAATCATATGAGGCTAGGAGTTCAATCCATCTTTGTTGCCTCATATTTAATTCTTTTTGTGAAAACAAATATTTAAGTGATTTATGGTCTGTATAGACTTCAAATTTTGCTCCTAACAAGTAGTGTCTCCATAACTTAAGAGCATACACTATAGCAGCCAATTCAAGGTCATGAGTAGCATACCTTACCTCACTTGGTTTCAACTGCCTAGAAGCATAAGCTATCACTTGATGTTGTTGCATCAATACTGCCCCAAGCCCTTGTCCACTTGCATTAGTATACACCACCAAGTTCTCATTTCCTTCAGGCACTTTAAGAATTGGAGCTTGCACTAGTGCTTCCTTTAATTTCCCAAAAGCTTTCTCACACTCTTCAGTCCAAGTGAACACTTGATTTTTCCTAGTCAATCTAGTTAATGGGATTGAGATTTTTGCAAAATCTTTTATAAATCTCCTATAGTAACCAGCCATTCCCATGAATGATCTGACCTCGGTGACATTAGTAGGCCTTTTCCAAGCTTGCACTACAATGACCTTATTGGGATCTATAGATACTCCTTTTTCTGATATAATATGACCTTGAAAATTCACTTCATTTTGCCAAAAAGTGCATTTTGAAAACTTTGCTTTCAAGTCTTCCTGTCTCAATTTCTCAAATACCATATGCAAATGATTTTCATGCTCTCTGATCGGCTTAGAATAAATTAGTATATCATCAATAAATATCAATTCAAACTTATCCAAGTATTCTCTAAAAATCCTATTCATCAAATCAACAAAATAGGAAGGAGCATTTGTCAAGCAAAATGGCATTACTAAAAATTCAAAAAGTCCATATCTTGTGTTAAAGGCTGTATACTTAATGCTTTCCTCTTCTACTTTCATCTGATGAAAGCCTGAAGCTAAATCAAGCCTAGAAAATATTTTTGCACCACTCAATTGATCAAAGAGATCATCAATTCTTGGTAAGGGATATTTATTTTTAACGGTGACTTTATTTAATTCCCTATAGTCAATACATAACCTAAGGGATCCATCTTGTTTCTTAACAAAGACTACTGGTGCTCCCCATGATGAGCTACTGGGTCTAATAAAGCCTTTTTCTTCTAGTTCAACCAATTGCTTTTTCAGTTCCATCAACTCCTTAGGCCCCATTCTGGTTGGTCTTTTAACCACTGGGCTAGCTCCTGGAATTATTTTGATTGAAAACTCAACTGGTCTGTGGTTTGGAACTCCTCTCACTTCACCAAACACATCAACATATTGATTCACTATGGGGATTTCTTCTAATGCAGGCATGGGTTTTTCATTAGACAATGTAAAAAGGTTGGCTATACTTCTATTCTTGTTTGCCTCACAAAGAACTACTATTCTTTGTCCATCAGAAACTTTTAATGATATGGTAGATGTCTCCATATTTAAGATAGCATTATATCTACTCAACCAATCAACTCCTAGAATAATCCCTATGCCCGGATATTGCAACACATATAGGTCTGACTCAAACACATGTCCTCCTATATTTAACCCTAGTTGCATACATATCATACCCAGAACACATGAACTACCTATAGGGCTTCTAATTAACAGTGGCTTATCAACAATCATACAATTCAATTTTAATTGTTGTGCAATATCATGGGAGATCAATGAGTGTGTAGCCCCAGTATCATACACTACTACAAAAGGTATTGAGTGAATAAGCAAAGTACCTTCAACTTGACCATGCTTTTCAACACTTGATCCCTCAGCTGCCTTGTCTTTTCCTTCCAAAGCCCCTAATTTTCCTTACTTAAAATCTGGACAATTCCTCTTTATGTGACCTTCCTTCCCACAATGGTGACAATTGAAGGATGCAGGCCTAACATTTGTGCACCTATTCTTCATATGCCCCTCTTGGCCACAGTTATAACAAGTAATCTTCTTCTTAGTTTCAGTAGCTCTGACTTCTTCTGGTTTCTTAGTGGAAGCTATGTTTGTTTTCTTCTTATCATAAGGGTGAAATTTACCCTTTCCCTTCTTGTTTTGGTTATTCTTGAATGCCCTGAAATTCTCTCTAGCTTTATCATGTTGTTCAATGCTCAAAGTCAAATCCAAAACTTGATCAAAAGTCTTGTCCTTGTATGGTAGCATGGCTCTACTAAGGCTAGGGTTCAGCCCTTGAATATATCTGCCATTCTTAGCCTCCTCAGTAGTGATGAGTACTGCACCATACTTTGCCAATGATTCAAACTTCTGAGTGTACTCAGTGACACTCATAGTCCCTTGCCTTAGTTTGATAAATTCCTCTAGCAAAGATTCCTTGGCTGATGCAGGGACAAATCTACCTTCCAACATTGCTTTAAATTGATCCCATGTCACTTCTCCTTCAGGTCTTCCAACTATGATAACCTCCCACCAATCCAAAGCTGCTCCTCTCAATTGCCTGGATGCAATTTTCCTCTTCCTTTGGTCTTCAACTTGCATGTCTGCAAAGATTCTCTCCAAAATTCTGAGCCAATTTTGAACTCCCATAACTCCTTCTGTGCCATCAAAAGTTTTGCCTCCAAGATTGGTAAAAGTCTTGAGTAGTTTGGAAAGCTCCTCATGTGGATTTTCCTGCCTGTTGGCTACTCCATCCCTTATGGCTCTCATGAATTCTTGCACATTCACCATGGGTGGTTCACTTGTTCCTACATTTTGATGTCTGGGTCCTACCATAGCTCTATGGATATAATACTTAGGTTAGTCTGTTTTGCCTAATACTCTATAGATTAATTCATTTTAATATATCACTTATTCTGTCATAATAGATATTAATAGTGTAATCGTTAACAAACAAAGCATCCAAAGCAGTCAACACTTCCATACATCCAATGCAAACAAATTCATACAAAATTTTGCTATGTTATTTAACAACATAGCTCTGATACCAAATGAAATGACCCACTTGAATTTTTTTTTACATACAGTGGCCATTTAAACAAGAAAATATATTTCATTCCAATTTTCTTCTATCCAGGATCTTTATGCCAATAAGAATATTGGTTTGCTTAAATCATTTTAAACTTATATATATGAGGATATATAAGCTGCTTCCTACTTGAATCAGAGTACAAAAGTTTGGAAGAACAAATCTGTTTGGGGATCATTTTAAAGAAATAATCCCTACATGGCAACTATGTTTCAAAAACTAGGTCTTATAAATATACATAGATTATTGCATGACTATTGGTTTCAGGTCTAAAGACTTGGCATTTTACTTGTATTTCCATAATTTTGTTACTGTATGAACAGAGCTTTTGCTTGTGCATGTGTGTGCATGTTCCTGTGCATGTGTGTGTCAGTGGGAAATTCAGGTGCCTTATTTTTCTTTTCCTCTTGTTTTCAAAATGTCCAAGTCTACTTATACTTGGGTTATAAAACAGAGCTGAAAACTTAACTTAAAATTCTTTAGTGCTAGCTTAACCCAGGCTCAAGGAAATGTTTATGTTAGCCACATTCAACTTGCATTTTTCTTAAGCCAAGTACATATCATTTTGTTTTCTTTTCTAAGGCAACTCAACCTTTTTCTCTGTCAGATCTTATATCACCTAAACATGAGTTTTCCTATGCCAACC
Organism: Allium fistulosum; assembly: GCA_030737815.1. Classification (NCBI taxonomy): domain Eukaryota; kingdom Viridiplantae; phylum Streptophyta; class Magnoliopsida; order Asparagales; family Amaryllidaceae; genus Allium; species Allium fistulosum. Next base: position 266,672,736 of record CM060905.1, on the reverse strand, counting down.
ACTTGATTATATGTTTAATCCTTAAACCCTTTTAATCTCAGATTTTTATACCACTTAAACTAACTGTTCTTAAAGTTTTAGAGTTTCATTTCTTAGCAAAGCAATTGCAAAACAAAGCACATAGTTTCAGCTGATACATATAAGTTCAACACTTACAAAACAGTAAATAACAATACATTGGTTTTTCTAAGCAACTTAAACAAAATATCTTAACATAGTTCAACATGAATATCTAATTTAACTTCAGCAAAGTCTTTAAAAATAGCATCCAATTCCTTAAGAAGTTAACTCATCCAAGCTTGATCAATGAAATTCCTATTTTCCTGCATAATCACCATGAACTGCCTCATACAAATATGAGACACCCAATGGTGCATAAACACACAAGGGTCGGACTAATGTCTGGTATGAGTAATCTACCTGAAAACATGATTTTATATGACTTTTATTTATATTCAAATACTTTGCATTAATTAAGAAACTCAGTATCATCTTTGTGCATGTTTTTGTGAGGCATGTGCATTCATATCAGTACTTAAACAAATTATATATGATCACAGTGATTTAGTTCAGAGAAAACAATCATAAGATTCACCAATAAAACATCATAAACCAACCAATGCAATCATCAATTCAGTCATCAAGCCCCCTTTACAAATTTACTGGCCATCAGGGATTTTGCCCAAGCCTCTCCTGAACCTATTTCTATAGTTCACTATCAAATATAATATGGTCTTTAGCTACTTTCCTTTTTTTTTAAACACACACTGCCTGGGACATCTCTCTGTTAACCCAGCACACTCAGGCCCCTGGGTATAAACATACCATGTGTGAGCTTGCAATGTTCACCTTGCCAAGCTATATTTTGTAGCCCTAAGATCCAAAATCCTTAGTTAAATTACTAAGTGTTAATTTTCCCTTTTTCACAATTGTGCTAATCCCCTTTGCATATCACAGTCTAATCAGAGAAAAGTAAACAATTCAACCAACATGTACTTATTCAAGGGTTGGTAAGTCATGTTCTCATAAACATGCATTTAATCAAACAAGCAGATGTGAGTTCTCAGTATACATGTTATTTTGTTCATGGGTTTCAATGGATCATGTAATAAATATATGGTCATAGATAGTTTCTTTGGTTGCCTCCTTTTTACCTCTGGTTTAATCAGATACTCATCAATTTATAAGATCTGGCTAAACCACAAGTATATGTTCTGATCTGGATTATTTGTAAAACATAGAAGCTCAGCACATGTATAACATTGCACTCCTACATTTTTACTTGTTCAATTAATATGAGACATAAGCAACAACACTATGCTGCAGTCCTATTTTTTTCATTTTTCCTTTGAACCATAGATTTACAACATAAACCCTGGGATTCAAATAAATAACTGTATGGAGAAAACACATAAAAGAAAACATTTCATCTCAAGGTTAATCCACAACACAGATGATCATTTTTAAACATGAAATCTATGACTCATTTTCTGGGTAAATCACCATGAAGGGTTATACACTTGAACAGATCATTAACAAACCAAAGTCATCAAATCATAAAATGAACATAACTTGCAAAAGCGAATTATTAATTCAAATAGGCTGCCTCAATATTCAGGACTTAATGCCAAAGTTTTCAGTGAGATTACTCACATTAATTCCTTCTTCTTCCTAAGCTTTATGAACCCTTTTTAGTCTGCTTCCTTCTTCTAATTCTAGTGGCCAATGCTCCTACTTTTCTCTGGTTGATATTTTCATTTTTCTTTAAATCATGAAGAGCAAAATTGTGAAAGGCCTTGCTACACTAAGCTTCCTTATACAGAACCCTGGCTGCTATTAGGGTTTAACAAAATTACCCAATGTCATTTTTACCCTATACAAAACATAGTCTGCCTCTTATTTGATTCAAGAAAATAAGAGGGTATGTGGTCCTTGTCTTAATTTTCAGAAATAAGCCTTATCCCTTTTTCCTCGGTCATGTTATATGCATGACTTCTTATTTCCTAAATTAAAGAAATTACTGGAAATGGATAAAGTGTATTCATGCCATTTCCATGCAATTTCTGTTTTCTTCCAGCAAATGTATATGTATGCCTATTTTGCCTAAGTCTTTCCTTTCTTTCTTTAAATAATTTTAAGTTTTTTTCTGCCTAGCTTTTATTTTCTTTGTGCCAGATTTATTTAAAGATAAAATCCTATCTTCCTGCATATGTATTTCTAAATTAGTTATTTTAATTTATATATTGATTTCTGCCTAGCTTTTATTATGCAGAAAATTGTGTGCATGTATGTGCACTAACTTGTGCACTTGTACATGTTTTAAACCATGTATCTGCAAATCAGTTTCCTATTCCTATCTTTTCAATGCAATTTTTAAACAAATATAAACTAAATTAAATCATGAATCTGCTCACAAAATCAGGGTTATCACATCATCCTCGTCCGTTATCATGGACAATATGACCTATCAAAAAACACCTTTTGTGCTTCTTAGTTTTTACCCATTAAGTTGGCAATATGACCCATTAAAAACAAATAAAACCACACAGTACAAAATGTATAGCCAAACATTTTATCTGATGTATCTTCACATTATCAACCAATAGTAACGCAAAGAAGTTGAAAAATAAAATTGGAGCAATATTCATAACATAGAAAAGTAGCTTTGAACATCAATGCCTCAAAATTTGAAAACAAAGTCTGTAAAATGAAATACTGACCAATTATCATATGTGGACATAAATATATTTCCCAGTACACGGTTTCACTTTACGTCTAAAAACTTTCAACCAATAAAAAGGCCAAAGAGAAGAACATAAAGAGAGAGAGAGAGACTAAGATCAAGATAGGCAAAAACAAACTCAACTTTAGGAATATAGTATCAAGCTATTCCAAGGAGAAGAAAATTGTAAAAAATCATCAGGTCCTTTGACGACATCCCATCAAATTTCCCACTTCTATCGATCTCAATCAATGTATGAATAGCCACATTAAGACCCTCCATTCTTATCAACAATAGTAGTATGGAGCTTCTTCATTGTCACCGCATCCCTGCAGGAATGTCTTACAATGTGTGCAGTTCAAAATCATAAATGCTACCATCAGATCCCCTGCAGCTAAAGCCTCACTAAAGCCCTACAAAATCCCCGCTATAGTGCATCAACCACTATGCTATTTCAATTTAGCTTTATTAAACAGTATATCCGCTTTGAGCCTCACAATTTTCTGCTATACCCACTAAATCAAGGCTTTTTAGCATCTGCTTTAGTAACATTAATATACAAAAGTTGATTTAACCAGTTCTCTTTTAAACCAAATTTATAAAGTTAGGGTAAAGACCTAATTTTAAGGCACAAGTACTCAACATAAGTTAGAAATTTATTGTAGTCACCAAATCTAGTCTCCATAAATCTTGATATTCTTCGGTTTTGCTGTATTAGATTATATTTCTTTTTCCTACACAAATAATATGAGAATGAGAATAAATTAACCTTAAATACTTGGTTTTATATTTAATGAAGCTTTTTGCACCTCCTCTATTTTTCGCTATATCCCCACTTTATCTTTGTTATAACATTTTGCACTTCCCCCGCTATAGAGCAACTAAGCGCTTTAACTGCACTTATTAGATCTATCCTCAAAGGTCCATGTTTAGCCTTATTTTAGGTTTATCTTCTTTATCAAATTCATCATACCTGCAAAATTGTAGAAACTAATCATGTTCCCTTTCATCTTCCATACTTCATGAAATATTTGTATCAAGACAAAAGGTACAGAATGTACATGAGTTGCAGATGTTTGTAATGGTTACTTGTTATAAGTGGAACAACTATAAATTTTCCAGAACATCCCTACTACCAATAACCTGAATTGGTTGTAAAATTATGTGTTATTGTTTCAACCATATCCAAAGATATAAATACCTTTTAGTTTCATATTCCATTATATTAATATAATATACATCACATGTTTGCATGCTCTTATTGTATGCAACAATTTGTATCATTGCAGCTACCAATTTGTTATTAATTAGTTAACTGATATACTAATGAAAATTATTAATTAAAAGGTTAATTTTAAACCGCAAGAGACTGAGATTTACTTCTTTTTCCATTGCGTAGACTATTTAACCTGGTTGAAAAAAAATCATAAATATTTTGGATTAGGAGTTATGATTTGAGGATTATTAGTAAAATAAAAATGGAATAAATGTAGACAGTTTTGTAATATTTTAAAATAAAGCACATCTTATAATATATATCTTAAATTTGGATATCTTTTAATATTTTTTCTCTTTTCCTAGCAATTTTAGAATTAGAATCTAAACTGTTTATTAAATCTATTTTCAAGAAGGATTTGTCTCAAGTTCGAGTACCACTGATCTCACCTATCTAATATATTTCATAATAATATATTCGGAAGGCATTAGCTAACAAAATTGAGCTTGTCACTACCATGATTAATGTTGTCTAGCCAAGTGAAAAATGATGCCTACAACACAAAAGTTCAGGATCTTTATTTAGACATAAAGGAAGAGAATATGAGGAGTTAAAGCAGGTAATACAAAATTTAAGAATTATAAACATTGGCAAGACATCAACTTCCCTCATTATATCTCTCTCACCATTTGTATTTTGATGTAGTGAAGAAACAATAATATCAAGAACAGATAGTATCATGTGTTTAAATTTGGAAAATGGTGAAAATTATGATGCTTGGACATAATCAGTTGCTAAAGAATATCAGTATATAAAGGTTTTCAACTTAAATCGAAAATGTTAAAATTCAAAGTTATCTTCAATGCCAAGTTCTTGCTAATGCTCTTGATAATGTGCTAGTTTAAAACAATTATTGGGAAACTTATTATGAATTAGCTCTTCAAGTGCCTTTAATTGGTGTTGAAGTATACCATTCTTTAGTTAATGAAGAAATATAACAAAAAACATAAGCACTATTATTCGACAGAGAATTCTGAACTTTTTTGGACCGAGATACAAATGAAATCAGATGTAAAAAAAAGAGATGTCCAACCATTGTCGATCATCACCGTACAAATATGAAATGAATAGAAAATAGTATATACATAGCTGCATATAGTGTTTCATGCTTTAAGCATTTCATGTACTACATTGGCAAATATAGCATAAAAATATGCTTCTTAATGTATCTACTACGTTGGCAAATTACTTGAGCATACTTCAAGTATTTCATGTACAAAGAGGAGCTAATTCTAGGATGAACTTCACTGATATATTTAATGCTTAAAATGAATGACATATTAGTAAAGAAATTTACATGTACATGCATGAAGGGATACTAGCATTTATTCTGACTACAAAAGAACTTTCCAAGGATCCAACTGACCACTACAATAACTGGAAGGAATAGCAGAATTATCCAAAGTAGTAGAATTTATTTAATATCGTTATTTGGATTATATATCTAAAATTTTGTAATCAAATCATTGTAGATCAAATGTCCTACGATGAAGCATGTTGGAAAAAGTTTGTCATAAATAGCAGGTAGTAATCGCATCTCATTTGAAATTATGTAAAATTGACAAATACTAAGTGGAAAATTACAATTCACTATAATGTGCAATAGTATTAGGCAAAGATTGCAAACTACTTGTTAATAATAAGATATTTTTCAAGAGATAAATAGAAGTCATGTTGTCAAGTAAAATATTCTCAAAATATGTTATCGATATTAGACATAGAAGGAAAACCTTCTTTAAATATACCACAGGTAAACTATTTGTTAACATTTCAAAATCGATCGGAATTTTAGTTGCGCATAAGTAGAGAGTTTAACTAATGGTTTAAACATTAATTAAATCAAAATTGTTACTACTCAAGAGTTGTTTAATCAGTAACTATAACAGATAATATATTTTTATTAAAAGATTTATGGATCCAATGTTATTGTTTATAATAAGTTTTATTTCATAAATCACAAATCTGATGTACAAATTGCCTTATACATCATAAATTCACAAAAAAAATCAGAACCAAAAATCAGACTGGAAAAACTGTGTTCGACATCACAAATCAGATTAATCAGAACAAAAGGTAATGAGTAACAATGTCAGAAGTTGAAATCGAAACATATAACCACTTTAATTAAAATATATAAATACAAAGAACCATACCATCGAAAATAAGCAGAAAGCGATTACACGTGTGAGCTATCTTCGGCGACCCATCCAATCGCCTATCATGGGTGCTACATCTCTAGTGATGCTTCTATGTTGGCTCACAAGTAAAAGAAACCCTTTTTGGGATTGGATGATGGTGATGAATGGAATTGGGGTTTTGAGGAATTGAGTTTAGGAATACAGATGATTTTAGGGAGAAATAATTAGGTTTCATGAATCAATAATGGAAATAGGAGGTAAGTATGCGGGCGCGACGGGAAATGTATTAGAATTTTGGGTATTCCAAAAAGACACGGTTAAAGTTTGTTCATGGAATTTACATTATTAGTAAAAGATATATATGTGTGTGTGTACACATTCATGGGGTCATTCATTTTTTCCTCTTTCCTTTCTATCTTTCTCCTCCTGCTTTTTGAAAAGCAAGGGCTATTATCAGCTTCATATGAAGGTGTCTAATCAAATCTACTAATAGCTCATCTAATAAGGCCATATTAAACACATATGAAACAATTAGCTCGTAGAGAATCAATATACCAGAGAAACCAATATGTTAATTAATAAGATAGTAGAATATCTAGGTTGCTAGTAAGGTGCTGAGAAAATCCAATCTATAAGAATTTCAAATAGCTGGTTCTGGTAGGGAATCCAGCAAATAAGATCCGGTAGAAAATAGAACCAAATTTTCCAAAAATGAAGGCTCCTAGACCTCCCTTAAATTACATAATTCGAGGTGGTACTTTTCAAAAAATGAATATCAGGAATGCCTGATATTCATTGTGAGTTGAGTTCCATCTTCCACAAAACATTCCCATATGTCACGTTGGATCCGTTGGGCTCGTGGAAAGATGGGCTTTACATCTATAGTAATAGGAATAAGTGCGGTGGAGCTTGGCCATGGTCGACGTCGGCTAGGGTTGGAGATTGCTGGAGACTGAGAAGGAGATGGGCAAATCAGAGGGGACGGTCGAATTTCTCTTGGCAGCGTGCATCTCCTAGCAGCAATCGATAAGCCTTCGAGTGGCCTTGAAGAGTTGAGACATTGCATTTGCCGCTAGCGAAACACCATGTCATGAATTTAAAGGAGCCAGAGTTTACTTCATGGGGTCCATTGCGATGAGCATGCATAGGGTTGCGCGATGGAGGTGATGGTTCGTCGATTAGTGATCTTTGAGTGAGAGATCAAGAGGATGGTGTATGTCATTGGTTGGTTTTCTTATGTATGTGCATAGTGATATGGAGTTAGGGGAAGAAAGGAGTTATTTGTTAATTAAGGTTATTATGTTAATTAATTATTTTAATTAATCTTTTTTCTTATAAATTTGTATCTCATGCATATAAGGTCCAATCGAGATATGGTCTTCACCATTGCACTCATAGTGAGATCATTTATGTCTAGGTATAGTCTTGGACTGGATCCGAACAGTTAAGAAATTACGGTTCAGTTGAGGGGAATTATAATGTTGAAGTTAAATTTTAGTATAAATACTCATAATTATATATATTGAAAACTATTACTTAATAGAGGTAGATATATATATATATAAGAGCATTCCCTTGTTTGAATTGATTGGTTTGAGTAGATATTCGAGATAATTGATTAAAATCCTGTATATATAAATATTGTGTCATATTCGTATTGAATAAAAATAGATGGCGTTGGTAGTAATTTATAATATAGTTATAAACTAATTAAACTCTAATTTGTTGTTATAATAGTGATAGAAACATTATTATATATTTTATTACTAATTGAAAGTAAGAGTATGACTTTTAAAAATAAGCTAGAAAGCATAAAAATGATTTATAAGCTAGTTATATATTTTATAAATAGTTGCACGATTTTATAAAATAGTAAAAGAAGATATTTGGACTTTTATTGAAAAGATTTAGTAAATAGAACAGGATTTGATCATTAAACAACTGAATTATTTATTTAAATACATGTATATATGAGAACATATATGTGTATAAACATATCATGAGCATCTCTTGCATCTATAGTGATTATCATGTTTGCTAAGTTACATGAGAAAATATAGGGTAGAGTAGTCGCTCCGGTGAAGCTCAAAATGTGAATTGCAGAGTATAAGTGTAGATGTATGTAAATTGGTGTACACTGTGTGAATTAGAATATAATATACATTTGTAATGAAGGAAGGCATGTGGCAGAGTGTAGTTGAGTTACCGAGATGAACATTGCATTTTGGTAGCAAAATGATTAGGAAAAGGATTCATGATGGCATGAACATCCATCCCGAACACTTAAAGGAATCGACACATAAACCCAACCATAAGGCACCAAACTTCAACTGCATGACGAAGGAAACATGGTGGGATGGTAGGTGACTCAAAGGAGAAGTCGATGATGAAGTGATCAGAAACTGGGCCTCGGATCATGCTCTGAGCTAGGCATTATTTCCCAGCTCAAAGCACAGACCGGTGGACCGGTGGCACTGACCGATCCACTGGCCAATGGCTGGGCCAGGCATTAATGCCCAGATCGGGAGCATTTTAATTCTGGATGGACCAATTTACTCCATATGACATTGGGAAGACTTTTGGGCTACTCAGGAAAGTGGTATGCAAGTCCATGCCTCTTGGTATCGGCCTTGTTTAGATGTTTTGATAAATGGTATTGATCTTATATTAGTGATCATACATCGTATTAGCCTTTTATTACTGGCCATGCATATTATTTGTCACTAAGTTGTGATCGTGCGTATAGATAGATGATGATGTGATATTGGTCTTCGCTTTTGATAGGTATATTTGATTACATGATGTTATATTTGATATATATATATATATATATGAAATCGGTGTTCCATTGTGGTTTCGATGGCATATTTTACGGGATGCGCCCGTCGTTCTCTTGTTGTAGAGGTGCAATGCAAGTTAGATAAGAAATCCATGATGTTTAAAGGGGAGATGATGACGATCATCTATGGGTGGATCATTTATCACTTATGCTCAATATGGAGTACGGTGAGGTCAACACAGGTTTCTAATATCTAGAGTAGATCATATATCACTTATGCTTGATATAATGTATAGTGAGATCTACATGAGTTCAATCAATCATGATGTCGCTCGGGGTCTATATTATGATTAGGTACCGACTCTAGTTATTTTGGACCCTCGGTGGAAATCATTGGATTAAGGTGAGATCTATATAAGTATCAAATATCTAGAGTAGGTCATATATCACTTATGCTCGATATGGGATGCGGTTAGATCTACACTAGTCTGATCACACTGGATGCAGCTCGGGGTATATGGTATAATTAGGTACCAAGTTTATTTATTTTGGACCCTACATAGGGGTCATTGAATCTAGGTTAATGTCCACTTTGGAATTCACCCCTCAACAATGATGAGTATCGATTTTCACACATTATTTGTTGTATATCGTGAGGTTATTGACAATATGTAGTATAGTAGTTGGCTGATATTATTGTTGTGTAATCTAGGATATGCATATATTGTTACATTTATATTACCCTTACATGTGTATATTAGGTTACCTTGATCATAGTATGTTGTCATTTATTATCTCGCTCATCATAAATATTTGTTGGACTTTGTACTGCTGCTATCTGAGTAGGCATCTCTTCTCTAAAGCTTGCAATAGAAATCTGGTCCATAACCTAATCATTAATAGAATTCTCTTGCGTTGACAGATTTCTATTAATGATCAAGTTGGGGACCATATTTCTGCTGCAAGCATTAATGAAAAGATGCTACTCAAATAGCAATATTACAGAGGTCTAACAAACAGGTTTATAATGAGAGAGATAATAAAGAAATTGATGTGAATTTTGACCACTATTTCATGGAGAAGTTCGGGTTATGGATATTTGTTCAAGTAGATTGATGAGGGAGAGAGTGTTTCCTTATAGAGCATCCATAAGTTATTCTGAGGATTTGAGCTTAGGTTGCGGAGAGGCTGATTTAGCAGTGCATAGAGAGATTGGTTCTAGCTCGAGTGGTTCTAGATTAGTGAGGAGGAGTGCTCGCATCAGTAGAGCAACCACTAGAGCTTCTGATATCTCTAGCTCAGGTATGAATTTTTCTTTTGGTAATACATATAGTCTTTATGATTTGAGTAGTTTATCCACTAGTGATATGCAGTATTTGGCTAGGATCTCTGGCTTTATTTTTGATGATAATTAGAAAGACATCAAATATATTAGGAGTAAGGAATTAGAGTAGGTCAAATCTTTTGGATTATGAGATTCATTAGTTGGAACGTTAGAGGTTTGCACGATTTAGGAAAAGTAGTAAAATTAGATCATTGTTTAAAGATAATAATATTAATATTGTTTTATTACAAGAAACTAAAATAAAACACCCTGATAGATTTTATAGGTGTTTAGAGGGTCTTTATATAAATCATTGGCCCTATCTTCTAGCTAGGGCAGTGTAGAGGGTCTTATGATTAAGACCATTGCATTAGGCTTTTGCAATCTATTATTAAAGATTATTCGATGCATTTTTTATTTTCTTATATTAGCGATGACTCTATACTAAATATTACTAATGTTTATTGGCCAAACTCAAAGTTAAAACGTAGGGTTCTATGGAACGAGTGTCTAGAATTTAGATCACTCACTCCAGAACCATGGGTAATGGGTGGTGATTTTAATGTTACTCAATTTTTAAGAGAAAGATCCCCTAGGGAAGGGGATTCTATTACTATGGAGGAGTTTGACCAGTTTATTGTTAACTGTAATTTAATAGAAATAAAATTAAGTAGCAGACAGTTTACTTGCTCAAATAGTAGAGAAATTCCTTCGATGGCGCTGTTAGACAAATTTTTAATTAACGATGAAATTGAAGATTAATTTTCTACTTGTAAGGTCATGGGTCTTCCGAATATTTATTTGGATCATTGCCCAATTATTCTTTCATGTACTAATTAAATATTGGGAATAAAAAATTTAGATTTAAAAAGATATGGTTGTTAGAGAATAATTTTAAAGTTATAGTTGCAAAGAAATAGCTTTCTATGAATATATATAATTACAAATTTCCAGGAAACATAGCCAAAGTCTTGGTTTGCGAATTTAGAGACTTAAGGTTGATGTTGTTGGGAACATTAAAATTAAAAAATAAAAGTTAATGAATGAGATCTTAATTTAAATAAGATTGAAGAATATAGGAATTGGAATATTTCAGAAAAAATGTGCTTTCAAATTTAAAAGAAGAATTAAATAAAATTATTTTACCAGAATATGTAATATGGAAACATAGATCTAGGGTCCAATGGATGGGTGAGAGAGATATGAATACCAAAAAATTTCATAAAGTAGCTAATGGTAGGAAATGTACTAATACTATTAATTCTATTTTAATTAATAATATTGAGATTTTTGACTAAACAGAACTGTAAAATGAGTTTACGAATTGCTATAGAGGAATTTTTGGAACTACGAAAAGTCATAGAATTAGAGCTAAATGAGATATCCCTTATAGTGAAGATACTAAGATTGATCTAGTTGGATTGGATGTTTTATTTACGATAGTGGAAATTTAGAAGACTATAAAGGATATGCCTAATCATAAAGCTCCGGGTCAAGATGGATTTCCTATATTATTCTATGATACATTTTGAAATGTTTTGAAAGATGATATAATAAAAATGTTCAGTGTAATGAACCAAAATTTTATCACTTTAAATATGGATATTTTAAATATATTTTTAATAATTAATAAATGGATTTTGTAACTCAAAAATAAAAATCTTTTATATAATAACTAATAATGGTGAAATGGTTTTCAATAATTGTTTACAGAAATATTTAGTTCAAAGAAAATAGAAAATGTGACCGGAAATCGTTTTTCGAATTTTCGACTTTTCAATGTCTAGAAAGTTGTCGAAAACATTATAAACTATATGGTATAAATGTTCAAATTAATTTATGAGTAAGTTAGCATTATAATATATATATATATGCATGTATATGTATATGTATGCATGTATGTATATACATGTTTATATTTAAATATGAAATGATATTTTAAGAAGTTTAATTTAGTTTAAAAATAAAAATGGAAATTGTCACAACATGTCATTTCTTAACAAACATAAAGTACTTAAGTATTTAAATGGACGTTGGCTTTGAAAATGAAGGGAGGGGACAAGAAAATTTCGAAAGTACAAGGGGGAGACAAGGGTGGATGTGGTGGTAACCAAGGAGTGGAGGTTATGTAAGGTAAGGTTATTTTGGTTATCTTGCTTAAGTTTTTCAAGAAGCTTTCATGGCATCCTTAGCTTTCTAAAAGTTTAAAAATCTAAGTTTTCCAATTTTAAAACTTTCAAACCTTACTTAAAGCCCTTCCTCTCAACTTCTACGACTCCACCTTGCAAAACACAAGCCCACACACTTCCAAGGCTGAATCTTTTTTTCACTCTAAGCCACCAAAGATATCATTTTTCCAAAGGTAAGGCGAAGTTCTAGGTCGTATTCAAGTTAGGGTGGAAGTTAACTTAGTTTTGCTAACTTTTGGTGAGTAAAATTTTCACTCTTAACTAAGTTGTACAACATATGTTATTGCCTAATTTGGTTGTTAAATATGGTATTTGGTTGGTTGAAATAGAGTCGACTTGGATGTATGAATTGGTGCTTGGATAAAAATGTTATATAGTTTGAAATGAAAGTTAAAAAGACATGTTAGTTTTACAAGTTTTAATCTTGCTTGTATATGTGTATGATGGAATATATATATGTTGTTTGTCATGTTGGTTATGACGTGATAAACCAAAGAAAAGTTAGTACTTGATTTGTACTTAGAGCGACATCGAAAAATCCCTTGCTTTAACTTGTTTTTCTTATGTGATTTCGGAGAGCTTTTCATAAAATATAAACTTTAGTTTTATATGATTTCAGAACATCATACAAAGTTATAAAGTAAGGTTAAAACAAAAAAGATGACGTTTGAAAAGTATTTGAAAAGTTAAACAAATTTTTGAAAATTACGGGTCGTATAGCGATAGTCGCTATAAGTGCAGTTCGTGAAAATGAACTCTTTTCAAAATATAAAAGTGTTTTCACTTTGGAATCTTTTTGAAAAATGTTTTAAAACACACATTAAGTAATAAAAGGTATTTATTTATTTATTATTTAACTAATTTATTAAGTAAGGCAATTGGTGCTTAATCACTAGTTAACAAAGGTAATTAGAACTTAAGTGTTAATCAAGTAAGTTAATTATAATTAGTTAACTAATAAAAGGTCAATTAATATTTTAATTAATTAAGAATTGATTATTACTTAAATAATTTTTTAGAGATTAATTATTAATTAATTATAGAAGGGTTTAATTATTAATTAATTTCTAATCGAGTAAAATTAAATTAAGATATAATTAGGACTCTGTTAAGTTTTAACTTTATTATTTGAAAAAGGATTAATTTATTATTTAATTATTAATTAAAGATTAAATATGCTTTAATTATTTATTAAATGATTAACTATTATTTAATTATTTATTTAAAGGATAATTATTACTTAATCATTTATTTAAAAGTTAATTATTATTTAATTAATAATTAAAGTTTTAATTATTATTAAATAAGAAGTTAAAAGTTATTTAGTTATTGGATAAAGGTTTTAAATTTTAAAATCCTTTATTTCTAAATATCAAATTTATTTTAAAGTAGTTTTCTTTTGCAAAAGTATCTCAAACCAAAGGATTTCTTTATCGATTATCCTTAAGTAACCTCAAATGATTATGAAACCAAATGACATCTGTGTAGTAGAACAAAATACCATTCTGCTATTATAATAACCTGGACATGTGTTTAGCGGGACAATCCTTATCTGTTATTTTAATAACTTGGACTTTTACCTGTATATTGATTGGTTGTTATTTATTGATCACTTTACATATCTGCTTGTTATGTAAATACCCATATAACTTTGAAAGTTTAACTGAAATTGAATAAACCATTGTGGTTGCTAAGCCTCTTTTGAATTTTGAAAATCATTCTTTTAACCTTATTTCTTTTTAAATAATGGTTTAAAAATAATTATTTTGGTTTAAAGGTAAGGTTATTATTTATTTGAAATGCTTAAGCTGTATCATCATTTTAATATGATATTTTAAAGATAGTTCATTAACTATTTATTTTAACATGTTTGAGGTGAGTTTAATTAATAATAACTTCTTTATTTAAAGATGGTTTAAATAATTGATTGTTTATCACATGTACTTTATTAAATAAAGTTTTATAAATGATTTTGGGTATTTATAAAATGGCTTTATAAATAAAATTTGAAGATTTATAAAGAAATTTTATATATGGGTTTGGAATTTAAGTAAAGGAGATTTTCATAAATGAAAGAGATTTATTAAAAGGATTTATAGAAGAGATTTATAAAAGAATTTAAGATTAAATTTCCTTTAACCCATCTTCTTAAATTTGATGGTATGGACATTCGTTCCACACTTAACACCGAAGGAATAGTGTTTGAGGTTATCTTTATCTCCAATGTAAATAACATTTGTTTTGATCCTTTTGATATGATTTTGAAATAAGAAATCTTTCACAATGTTTTGTGAATATACTTATGCCAATGAGATATGTATATGACTATTTGATAAATATTTTAGAAAGAGATTTAAATAAATGAAAGATTTATTTTGAGGCTTAGTGGTTGCTATGGGTAATTAAATCTCTAAATTGCTGTTTGATTGTATATTTGATAGTTAAATAACCGACTATCAAATCTTGGCCAGTTTTGACTTAGGAAGTAAATAAGAGCTTCACGTGTTCATACAGTTTGAGTTCCCTTGGGGGAACTCATTTAGGTGAAATGTCTCTAGCATTAAGGGGTCTTTAGGACTCTGGTATAGTCCTCTTACTCCTGAAAGAACTGAGAATGAGTCAACCGAACATTATTGGTTGTTGGTTTAGAGGGACCGGGATCGGATCTGTATGCAAAGTTGCTTTAACTTGTTAGGGGCATTTCTGTTTGGAGGGCAGCGTTAGCATTCCAAGAGGGAATTGCTATGAGCAAATGGTAAGAGCATGGCTTCTCAAGCCTCACACACCGATAATGGCTAATACTGGGTAGATGCATTAGGGCTATGCAGATCACTTCCATTAGGTTATGATCATCGCATTATCTCGAGTCGATATCTATATGTATGCTTGGGGGCCCATTTTGTTTGTTGATCACAACCTAGGGGTGATCATATTCGGTACTATCCAGTCAGGGATAGGCCGGCCCTGTGTTGGTAGGATTGCAAAGGTAAGTGTGGCCCCAGTACATTTTATCTAGAGGTGTACTATTTTTGGAAGGTAGTCCCTAACCTTGCCATTTGTTGGAATCCATTTTCCATATATGTGCCTTAGCAAGTTCTTGATTGTATACCTATTACTGCCGTCATGTACACACATCACGGCTACTTGATTATTGAATACTTTAAACCCATAGGCATTATTATGATATCACTAGATTTTATAATAAAATGGCTTGGTTATCGTTAGGTAAAACCCGTCTATGTTTATGTGCGGTGTGGTCTTACGACATATCTTTTATTTTGAAAAGATTTTCAAATGTAAAATCCATGTGTTTTGATTCGAGTTTTACTCACATTGGTTTACTAGACTGACCTGGACGTTATTTCCATATAATGCTTCGGTCAGCCTGAACATATTTTTCAGATTTAGCTAGATGATTTGGAGCTTTCAAGAGGCGAGTTGGATCCTCCAAGACGTATTCACGTATCTTATATTCTTCTGTTATCTTTGGCCTATATTTTATTGTTTGTATTTATCAGCATTTGTAAGGATAGACTGTTATAACTGTCCATGTTGATAATAGAATGGTGTACTCTGATGTTGTGTATATAATAAAGATGATTTCTTTTTGTAAAGATCTGGTGTATATTATATATTATCATCACTATATGAGATTATGTTCTGTCCTTTTTCTTTCTTTCACCCCAAATGACCAGTCTTTCGGACACTTAAATGATCGGCACACGAATATCATGGATGTATGTCATCTTTAGGTGTATGAGAGGCAGATCATTACACGTGGTATCAGAGATTAGGTTGAGCGAACACTTAGGCCTTGGTGGGGTAAACTCATTAGAGATTGGATTAGTAATATCCTAGAATGAGTTTGAGTGTAGTGTGTGTATATACATACATACATACATAGATACATATATACACACATATATGTATGTAAGTATGTCTAAGCACATATTTGTAAGTGCTATAAAATATTTTATATTGTGTTGGTTAGTCTGTTGAGTGGCTTATGAATTCTGGTCGACACGTTTGATCGACGTTGTCGATAGGGGTTCCTAAACACTTAAACAAGACAAACTGTCATAGTATAGTTTTATAATTAGTAAATGAAATAATTTTACCTAGGGTTGTTTTTCTTATATAAAGGAAATTTTCAAAATTTATATCATTATTTGGGTGTTGGTTGGAGGAATGAAGATGTTTATTTAATATCATTTATAGACAATACCTTTCTCAATATAAGTCCTACCTGAAAGTGTATTCTAAGGATCTCTTATTTTATTCAGGTAATTAGAGATGATCACTAAAAGATGACGAGGAGGGGGTAATAGCAGTACTTCGATCACCGAGGGTCGAGCCCCAAATGCTAGAAGTATAGGATCATTAGAAGAAGTAGCACCTGTTTAGCCCTGTGTCGACTTTGCATCTGTATGCAAAGATTTTTCTAATATGGGAGGAAAGCCGTTTAAGGACATAAAATCCGTTATTGAAGTCCTAGCTTGGCTTTGTTCTTGCGAGAAGATTTTCAATGGATTAGATATTTCAGATGAGCAGAAGCACTTCTTAGCATCTTGGCAGTTGTAGGATGGAGCGGAAGCATGGTGGGACTCCATTACAACGGATATTTTAGAAAAGGATTTTTGTTTGGATAGATTTAAGGAGGTGTTTAAAGGTCAATTCATACCTTTAGCGAAAAAGGCCCATTTATATAGAAATTTCATAGATCTTAAGCAAGGAGATGGGTCAGTATCGGAATATGAAACCAAGTTCAACGAGTTGTCACATTTTGGTCCTGAACTCATTGATACACCCCTCAAGAAGAATGAGATATTTGTGATGGGGACGAGGGAGGAGTTTCAAGAGAAGATGACTGCACACCTAAAGGGATCTTTCATAGACCTAGTAGACATGGCTTTGCGGTATGAAGTCCTCGAGAAGACGAAGCTATCAAAAGTTCCAAGTAGTGACGACAACAAACCAAACAAAAGAAAGTTTAACTCGCAAGGGAAAAAGAAGTGGAAAGGGTGGGGGAACTCAGAAGGAATGGTATAAGAATGTTACTTGCAACAAGTGTAAGAAGAAAGACCATACTCAAAAATTCTGTCAACAATCTAGTCTAATTTCTACAATAGTCCAAAAGTTTCTCGATTCGAATTGCCTGCTTATGAAGAAGGGTCAATATGTCAAGGTTTACGCTATTAATGATGAACCATCATCTTCAAAGGATGAGAAGGGGAAGGGAGTTCTGGAAGGTACTTTATTTGTAAATGGTATTTTGGTTCGAGTTCTATTTGATATCAGAGCCTTCCATAGCTTTATTTCTAAATAATTGGTTGATAGACTAAGACTTACCCCAAAATTTATAAAAAACTCCTATTTGTGTGTCTAACCCAATAGGTGGTATGATCAATCTATGCATGGTTTGTAATGATGTACGAGTTACATACCTTACCTAATATTTTTATGTGACATGTTAGTCTTAGATTTTAAAGGGTTCGACATTTTACTCGGTATGGATTTTTTAGCAAAGAATGAAGATACCCTAGATTGTGTTGGAAGGACATTATCTTTAAAAACTAAATTAGGGAAATGTATTAAGGTGTTATGTGAAGAGCCAAACAAGTTAATGAATAGTTTCCTTGAAGCACTTGATTCGCCCTGGGAAAAGTTAGAACCGTTATTAATTTTTAGAAATTTCCTGGATGTTTTTGAAGAACTGAATAGCCTACCCCACCTCGGGAGATCGAGCTCAGTATAAAATTGACCCCTGGATGGAAACCTTTTATTCATCCATGGCGCAAAATGGCTCCAAGGGAAAGAAGGGAGTTAATGAGTCAGGTAGAGGAATTACTGTCTAAGGGTCTGATTAGGCCAAGTCAATCAAATTGGGAAGCAGTTGTGGGTTTTGTCACTAAGTCAGATGGTTCGCCAAGGCTTTGTATGGATTACCGTGAATTAAACAAGCAGACATTTAAGAACAAGTATCCTTTACCTAGCATAAATGACATGTTCAAACAACTACAAGATGCTAGGGTATTCTCGCAAATGGATTTAAACAAAGGATTTCACCAACTAAGGATATTTGAATATGATATACCCCTGACGGCTTTTAGAGGACCAAATGGTTTCTTTGAGTGGTTGGTTATGCCTTATGGGCTAACCAACGCACCTGCCCATTTTGTAATGGTTACAGATTGAGGTTTAGAGATATAATCAATAAATTTGAGTTGGTCTCAATGGATGGTATACTTAATTATTCAAAGACCAAGGAGGATCACAAGCGCCACTTAGAGGCCGTATTGGAAACATTAAGGAGGCACGACTTGAAGGCTAAATATTCTAAGTTTCATTTTTGGCAATCTGAAGTAAGGTTCTTAGGACATATAGTGTCGGAGGATAGTATAAGAGGGGCTTGCCCCGAGTCATTGATAGATGAGTAAATTGTGTGTATTGTATTGTGTATGCACTGTTTTGCTATGAATGCTTAGTGTATGACTTTTGCTTAGGTTTTATGATTTATAATATATTCCCTTTTGTGTTATTTTGAATTATCCTTGTTTGCTAATTTCAGGACAAAATTCTTTTAAGGAGGGAGAGTGTAATGACCCAGAATTTTATCACTTTAATTATGGATATTTTAAATATAATTTTAATAATTAATAAATGGATTTTATAACTTAAGTATAAAACTCTTTTATATAATAACTAATGATGGTGAAATGATTTCAATGATTGTTTACAAAAATATTTAGTTCAAACAAAAATAGAAAATGTGACCGAAAATAGTTTTTCAAATTTTTGACTGTTTGGTGTCTAAAAAATTGTTGAAAACATTGTAAAACTATATGGTTTGAATGTTCAAATTCATTTATAAGTAAGTTAGCACTAATATATATGCGCGCGCACACACACATATATGTTTATATTTAACTATGAAATGCCATTTTAAGAAGTTTAATTAAGTGTAGAAATAAAATGAAAGTTGTCACAACATGTAATTTCTTAACAAACATAAAGTACTTAAGTAATTAAATGGATTTTGACTTTGAAAATGAAGGGAGGGGACAAGAAATTTAGAATGTACAAAGGGGAGACAAGGGTGGATGAGGTGGCAACCAAGGAGTGGAGGTTATATAAGGTAAGGTTATTTTGGTAATTTGTTCTTTTGCAATTTATATAAAAGCAATTTCTAAAATTTCCTTTCACTTCTATTCTCATTCTAACTCTTTCGAAGTCTTGCCTCTATCTTGCTTAAGTTTTTCAAGAAGCTTTCATGGCTTCCTTAGCTTTCTAAATAGTTTAAGAATCTAAGTTTTCCACTTTTAAACTTTCAAACCTTGCTTAAAGCCCTTCCTCTCACCTTCTACAACTCCACTTGCAAAACACAAGCCCATACTCCCCCATACCACCTTGGCAGAACCTATATTACACCCTAGGACAAATCTTTTTGCAACCCTAAGCCACCAAAAATATCATTTTTCCAAAGGCAAGGCGAAGTTCTAGGTCGTATTCAAGTTAGGGTGGCAGTTAGCTTAGTTTCATTGACTTTTGTTGAGTAAAATTATCACTCTTAACTAAATATTACAACATATATTATTGCCTAGCTTGGTTGTTGAGTAGGGTTTTTAGTTGGTTGAAAATAGAGTTGACTTGGATGTATGAATTTGTACTTGGATAAAAATGTTATATAGTTTGAAATGAAAGTTAAAAAGTCATGTTAGTTTTACAAGTTTTAATTTTTCTTGTAATTGTGTATGATGGCATGTATTTATGTTATTTGTGATGTTGGTTATGATGTGATAAACCAAATAAAAGTTAGTACTTGATTTATACTTAGAGGGACATTGAAAAATCCCCTGCTTTAACTTGTTTTTATTATGTGAATTGGGAAAGGTTTTCATAAAATCCTAACTTTACTTTTAGTTGTTTTCAAAACTTCATTCAAAGTTACGTAGCAAGGTTAAAATAGAAAAGATGATGTTTAAAAACTATTTGAAAGTTTAAACAAATTTTTGAAAATTACGGGTCGTATAGCGATAGTCGCTATAAGTGTAGTTCGTGAAAACGAACTCTATCCGAAATCTGAATGTGTTTTCACTTAGGAATCTTTATGGAAAGTGTTTTCAAACAAATATCAAGTAATAAAAAGTAATTATTTATTTATTTAATTAATTTATTAAGTAAGGTAATTAATGCTTATTCACTAGTTAACAAAGGTAATTAGAACTTAAGTGTTAATTAAGTAAGTTAATTATAATTAGTTAATTAATAAAAGGTTAATTAATATTTAAATTAATTAAGAATTGATTATTATTTAAATTATTAGAGATTAATTATTAATTATTTATAGAAGGGTTTAATTATTAACTAATTTCTAATCATGTTAAATTAAATTAATATTTAAATAAGACTAGATTAAGTTTTAAGTTTATTATCTGATATGGTTTAATTTATTATTTAATTATTAATTAAATATTAATTATGGTTTAATTATTTAGTAAATGATTAACTATTATTTAATTATTTATTTAAAGGATAATTATTACTTAATCATTTATTAAAAGTTAATTATTATTTAATTAATAATTAAAGGTTTAATTATTATTAAATAAGAAGTTAAATGTTATTTAATTATTGAATAAAGGTTTTTAATTTTAAAATCGTTTATTTCTAAATATCGGTTTTATTTTAAAGTAGTTTTCTTTTGCAAAAGTATCTCAAACCAAGAGATTTCTTTGTCGATTACCCTTAAGTAACC
Organism: Allium fistulosum; assembly: GCA_030737815.1. Taxonomy (NCBI): domain Eukaryota; kingdom Viridiplantae; phylum Streptophyta; class Magnoliopsida; order Asparagales; family Amaryllidaceae; genus Allium; species Allium fistulosum. Next base: position 266,651,553 of record CM060905.1, on the reverse strand, counting down.
CCAAATGATTACGAAACCAAATGACTTCTACTTAGTAGAACAAAACATCATTCTGCTAATATAATAACTTGCACATGTGTTTAACATGACAAATCTCCGTCTACTATTTTAATAACTTGGACATTTACCAATATATTGATTGGTTGTTATTTGTTGATCCCTTTACATATCTGCTTGCTATGTAAATACCCCTGTAAAACATAGAAAGTTTAACTGAAATTGAATAAACCATTGTGGTTACTAAGCCTCTTCTGAATTTTGGAAATCATTCTTTTAATCTTATTTCTTTTAAATAAGGGTCTAAAATAATTATTATGGTTTAAAAGTAAGGTTATTATTTAATTGAAATGCTCAAGGTGTATCATCATTTCAACATGATATTTTAAAGATAGTTCATTAACTATTTATTTCAAGGTGTTTGAGGCGAGTTTAATTAATAATAACTTCTTTATTTAAAGATGGTTTAAATAATTGATTGTTTATCAAAGGAACTTTATTGGTTAAAGTTTTATAAATGATTTTTGGTATTTATAAAAGAGTTTATATATAAAACTTGGAGATTTATAAAGATTATAAATAGGTTTGGAATTTAAGTAAAGAAGATTTTCATAAGTGAAAGAGATTTTTAAAAGGATTTATAGAAGAAATTTATAAAAGAATTTGAGTCGTTCCACACTTAATACGGAAGGAATAGCGTTTGGGGTTATCTTTATCTCCAATGTAAATAACATTTGTTTTGATCCTTTTAATATGATTTTGAAATAAGAAATCTTTCATAATGTTTTGTGAATATACTTATGCCATTGAGATAGGTATATGAATATTTTGATAAATATTTTGGAAAGAGATTTAAATAAGTGAAAGATTTATTTTGAGGCTTAGTGGTTGCTATGGGTAATTAATCTTTGGATTGTTGTTTGATTGTGTATTTGATAGTTAAATAACCGACTATCAAACGTTGGCCAGTTTTGACTTAGGAAGTAAATAAGAGCTTCACGTGTTCATACGGTTTGAGTTCCCTCGGGAGAACTCATTCGGGTGAAACGTCTCTAGCTTTAAGAGATATATTAGAGATCCCTTTGGGACTCTGGTATAAACCTACTTCTAAATGAACTGGGATAAGTCAACCGAAAATTATCGGTTATTGGTTCGAAGAGACTGGGATCAGATTTGTTTGCAAAGTTGCTTTAACATGATAGGGGCATTTTTGCTTAGAGGGCACTGTTAGCATTCCCAGAGGGAATTGCTACGAGGAAATGGTAAAAGCTTAGCCTCTCAAGCCTCATACCCCAGTAATGACTAAAATAGGGTAGATGTAGCAGGGCTATGTGTGTGATCATCACCTTATCTCGAGTCGATATCTATATGTATGCTTCGGGGCCTATTTTGGTTGTGGATCACAACCTAGAGGTGATCATGTTCGGTACTGTCCAGTCTGGGATAGGCCGTTCCTGTGTTGGTTGGGCTATAAAGGTAGCTGCGGCCCCAATACATTTTATCTAGAGGTGTACTGTTTTCGAAAGGTAGTCCCTTACCATGCCATTTGTTGGAATCCATTTTCCATATACGAGCCTTAGCGGGTTTTTGATTGTATACCTATTATTGCTATCATGTACACACATCACAGCTACTTGATTATTAAATACTTTAAACCTATAGACATTATTATAATATCACTGGATTTTATAATAAAAATGACTTGGTTATCGTAAGGTAGAAAACTCGTCCGTGTTTATGTGCGGTGTGGACTTACGAGGTATCTTTTATTTTGAAAAGGTTTTCAAATATAGAAATCAATATGTTTTGATTCGAGTTTTACTCACGCTGATTTACCAGACTGACCCAGGCATTATTTCCTTATAATGCTCAGGTCAGCCCAAGCATATTTTCCAAATTTAGCTGGATGCTTTGGAGCTTTTAGGAGGCGAGTTGGATCCTCCAAGACGTATTCATATATCTTATATTATTTTGATATCTTTGTCATGTATTTTATGGTTTGTATTTATTAGCATTTGTAAGGACAGACTGTTATAACTGTCCAGGTTGATAATAGAATGGTGTGCTCTAATGTTGTGTATATAATAAAGATGATTTCCTTTTTTAAAGATCTAGTGTACATTATATATTCTCGTCACAATGTGAGATTATGTTCTGTGCTTTTTCTTTCTTTCACCTAAATGACCTATCTTTCGGACACTTAAATGACCGACACACGAATATCGTGGATGTATTAAGTGTCGCCTTTAGGTGTAAGAGAGGCATATCGTTACACGTGGTATTAGAGCTTAGGTTGAGCGAAACCTAGGCCTTAGTGGGGTAAACTCATTAGACGTAGGATTATTAATATCCTAGAATGAGTTTGAGTGTAGTGTGTGTGTGTGTGTCGATATATATATATATATGTATGTATGTATGTATGTATGTATGGATGGATGGATGTATGTATGGATGTATGTATGTATGTATCTGAGCACGTATTTGTTAGTGCTATAAAATATTTTATATTGTGTTGGTTGGCCTATTGAGTGACTTATTAGTCCTGGTCGACGCGTCTGATCAATATTGTCGATATGGGTTCCTATACACTTAAACAAGACCAACCGATACAGTATAGTTTTAAAATTGGTAAATGAAATAATTTTACCTAAGGTTATATTTCTTATATAAAGGAAGTTTTCAAAATTTATATAGTTGTTTGGGTGTAGGTGTTAGTTGGAGGAATGAAGATGTTTATTTAATATCATTTATAGGCAATACCTTTCCCAATATAAGTCCTGCCTGGAAGTGTATTTTGAGGATATCTTATTTTGATCAGGTAGTTAGAGATGAGCACTAAAAGAAGATGAGGATGAGGAAATAACAGTACTCCGATCACCTAGAGTCAAACCCCATATGTTAGAAGTATAGGATCATAAGAAGAAGTAGCCGTTAGTAGCTTAGGTATTGGTTTTGATGATAACAACTATAGAACATTATATAAATATAGATACTAATGTTTTATCAAGATATATATAGTATATAGTGTAGGATATTAGATAGGTATTGATTAAGAAGACTACATTATCAAGATGCTGATATTAAGAGTAAACTCAAGATGCTGATATAAAGTTTCAAAAGTTCAAGAATAAAGACTCATGAGTATTAAAGAGTTCAAGATTTCAAGATATTCCAAATAAGTTTTAGAGTCATACAATTTATGTTAAAACCTTGATAGTACTTTCCTGATCTCTCTCGCCTTCTCTTATTTTGTTTTAAACTATTTTTTTCAAATATTCTACTTTTAAAATAATCTTTTCAAATATTTTCCAAAATGATTTTCAATCTCTTATACTTATAAAGATATTATTTTAGTGTTTTTAAGTTTATATATATATATATATATATAATTTTTAATAAGTTATAACTATATTGATTTATATATATTGTTGAATACTCTTATTAAATCTTTCAAAATTATTTTATAAAGTTTTATTAAGTTCTAATATGTTTAAAATATGTATGAATTATGTTTAAATGTTTGTACAAAGTTTTAAAATATTTTACAAAATTTAATATATTCAAAATAATTTTTATTAAGTTATTTTTCAAAATACAAAGGGATATGTCGACATATCCTCTCTAAGTATGTCAACATATAGGCTGAAGATTTCAAAATTCAATTTCGAATAGAGTGCATTTACTAGTTGAAAAGAAACCTGTACAAGGAATTATGCGGGACTGGATGTAGGATAACTCTGAATCGGTATAAAATCCTGGTGTTTTCTTTCCTTTTTTACTTTTACTTCATTTGCTTTTATCTATACTTTGATTCTGTGATTGTTTCTATGATTTTTAATTACATCATTCCAAGTAGAATCTTAAAGAATTTGAGAAATATTCATATAATCCATTAAACACTATTCATCCCCCCTTTGGTATTAATTTAGCCTTAAGATCCTTATTCCGCTGACTCACATATGGTATCGGAGCATTGGTTTTCAAAGTATTCATCATCTGATTTTTGAAAAAGTTTAAATGACTACCAACATTGGTAATAGTACTGTTAGTAACACTGTTAATACACTTGTTAGTAATTCATTTTTTGAAGGACAATCTACTGTTATACCTCCACGCTTTAATGGAAGCAATCACACATATTGGTCATGTAGAATGAAAATTTATTTACAGTCAATTGGTTTAGACACTTGGAATATCACACAAACTGAGTACACTGAACCCGAGACTAATTTTACACGGTGGACTGCTGACCAAAAAGCAGTTGCACAAAGTAACTCTAAGGCTATGAATAATAATTCACTAGTTAGAAATGAATTTAATAGAGTATCTATATGTAAGTCTGCATTTGAAATTTGGAGAACTTTGCAAGTTACACATGAAGGCACAAGTAAAGTTAAACAGACCAAAATTTCCATGTTAACAAACCAGTTTCAATTATTCAAAATGAGTCCAAATGAGTTCATATCTGATATGTATGGTAGATTCCAAGATATAGTACGCTCACTTATTGCACCGGGTAAAAGTTTTTCTGAAGAGGATCAAGTTAGAAAAATCCTCAATTCACTTACTACTGAATAGGATCAAAAGAATATTGCAATCGAAGTGGCTAATGACATTAGTACTCTAAAAATTAAAGAGATTATTGGCAAATTAATGTCTTTTGAAGTAGAAATGTAGGGCATAAGAGAAAGCAAAGCAATAGAGAAGAAATCTGTAGATTTTAATGCAATGACAGATAACCTAGATTCAAATAGCGATGATAATGAAGAAAATGCTTTCATGACAAGGAATTTTAGAAAATTTCTAAAATATAGGAAGACAAACAATTACAAAAGAAATGACAACAAAAATCTAGGAAGCGGAAGTGGAAACAAAAATGGCATTAGGTGTTATAACTGCGATAACTGTAACAGCCCACTATTTCGAACCGTTCAAATCGACAATAAACCACACATGCCAGACTTGAACTGCTCGAAATAATAGATTGTAAAAAAATTTGGAAAACTTAACATATACTGTAAAAATCAATCACAGAATCACTGACACAGAGTATTATAACAGAAAGCAGCGGAATAGATTAATAAATAGTAGTTCATGAAGCTACTATAATAACAAAGTCTAAAAAATACAACAGAGGACTCAAATACAAAGAAGTATACTGATACAAAAGCAGATAACAAAATTCGGAAACGAGGTATGACCGAACAACAGAATAGCTGGAATCACATAAGGTAGCCAAGGCACAGATAGAAGGTCCTCGACAACTCCAAGCTCCAAGATAGAATCATGAAAGATGAATATACTCAGACTGACCCGAGCATTTAAGTAAAACAAAAACACTCGATTCAGGACTAACATTCTCATGTAAGTGATAAACTCAAGTGAAACGTCATCAAAATTACAAAGCAGCTTGAAGGATGTTTGGGATCGTCATCCTTCAAGAAATAGTGAAATTATATACGATATACCGTAAATGTCAATCGGTAAAACAAGGCATCAATTAGTTTAAGGTGTTATCCAAATTCCCTTTATAAAGTCATTTCAAACATTAATTAAAATCACCACTTATCCCTTTACAATTGAATATTAAATATCTAACTTCCGTTATATTTAAATTTGCACTTAATCCCCTTTATTCAAATCAAGTTACAAATCATATCGTTTAGATTCAAAAAAATCAATAGTCTCCAAATCAATTCTTGTTTTAAATGCAATTAAATTTCAATTTATTCTTATTCAAGTTAAATCCTACACAAATTAGGTTTCAGATCAATCTTTATCCAATTTTAATCCTAAACAAATTTCGAATCAATTTAGTTTAACCTTAAACCAATTTAATTACAATTTAATTAAGTTCAATCAACTTACCCGTTTAAGTCATTACAAAGACCTATTTTTGGGAATCTTAACTTAACGTTTAATTACAGTTTAAATCAACACTAAAATACTCAACTTTGATTTATATTTTAGTTTGAAATATTTTCTAACACATTTATTTAAATCACAATTTCCATCTAATTAACATTTCAAAATCCATATTGAATCCATTTATACAATTTAATTTCCTATCTTATCAATTCCATTTGTATAAATTCAAACCCCATTATTCAAATCAAATTCTTAAGTTAAATCCATATTTCAACCAATCTTACTTATCCACTTTTGATTTTATTAATAATGTTAAAAATATATAATTTAACAAAGTTAAATTATAAAATAAATATTAGAGTTTATTTAAAATTTGAAAAATAGATTTTTAAAGTATTTGTTATGATATATTAGAAATTCTTAAATTGATATTTTAGAGGGTATTTACTTTATTACCATAATATTATATAAATTTATATAATTTTAAAAACATATAAGATATAAGTAAAATTTTAAATATATATTTAAATCCATATTTACTTATAAATTATTTTTAAAACTATATAACTTAATTTTCATAAAATCTTGTTTTAAAAATCTTTATAAATCACATATATATATATATATATATTTAAAATAAACTTTATTAATTTCCCAAAATCAAAATCAATTTATATCTCCAATTAAACCAATGGTATCCGTATATAGTTTCACTACCATAGTCAAGTGATACAGATACTTATCATTTCAATCTGAAATCCCAAATTTCAATTAAAAATCGTTTGGATCTATCATTTCAATCCATAACGATTCTTCCTTATTCTAATGTCCGTTCGGGTGTGTATCATTTCAACCCATAATGATTATTTTTTCTATTCTACAAGGAACTGGCAGTGTGATGTAATACAAAATAAATTAGAATTAATTCGTATGTGCATGTATCATAATCAAATTTCATATATCACAACATATACATATACTGAACCATATATCAAAAATTCAACTACGTGTCAACGTGTCAAAATCGTGTATCATATGTCATAAAGGTGTACAAATAGGATATTATAACATCAATTTAAATATTCTAAAACAATCCTAACATTTCATATAACATATAAATTGTGTATTTCACTTAGCATGTGGTTGTCAGTCGTGAGTGAGCGGGATCTCACCTTTCGAGGCTAAAAGAACAGATCAACGAATACAAAGTACGATGTGATATTCGACGAACGTCGAACATGAAAGAAATGAACACAAAATTGGACGGCGGCTCGATAAACAAAGTATATATGTATAAACTGAAGAGTAGTAGTGGCCGATAAGGTTTGGGAGGTTGCATGTGGAGCAGCAAGGCGCGGGATAAGGCATAGGTTGTGTAGCGATGAGGATGGATGGCCAGAGGGTTTTGGGTGAAGGGCTCACTGGGTTCGGGTTGTAAGCTATTGGGGAAGTGGAGGAAGGATGGAGCCTGTGACGCGGGGGTGTGAGACTAGCTGAGGTGGAGCAGGGTTTGGTTCGGGTGGAGAGGCAGCACGTGTTTGGGGGAGGGATGAGCGCTGGAAGATGAACACGGGGTTTACGTGGGTGATGGCTTCGGCGGCCCATGGTGGTGAGAAGGCAATGGGGTCGGGGAAAGGAAAGAAGGGGTAGTGGGAAGAAGTCGGCGAGGTGAGGGATGAAGGTCTCAGGAGGAATTTTAAAAATTGGGAGAAGAATAAATGAAGAAGAAAGAGACGAAAGAGGATTAATGAAAATATATATGCGTGAACCCCGAAACATTTGTGTCTTTTCATTTTTGACTTTTGGGTGTCTAAACTGACGAATGGAAAAGGACACAAAATATATCCGTGATTAACATAGCAAGCTGAACCAGATGGAGGACACAGAATTGCAAATGGACTCATTTTGGCGAATCGTCACAATTTGCATCCTGTTGATTCCGTCATGCACCGGACTCCGAAATACACAAATGAATATATCACAGTGATCAGCGCGATGAGACGGACAAGAGGAAACAGAAATATCTGTGTCAGGACCTTCCTATCAAAAGTCCATACGGACACTGATATATGTTGCTATTCCGTACGGAAAAATCCAAACGGAGCAAGAAACGTCCGAATTTCGCAAAACGAATTACGCAGTCTTATTCAGAGTGTTCTAAATAATTTTTCTCATGTTGACATATTTAGGTTTCGGAAACACTTTTAAATTCAATTGTTATTAACTAATTAAACTGAATTTCTAGCGACTGATAGAACATCTATATTATTCGACGAAAATATGCCATTTGCTATGTCTAGATGGACGCATAGCAAATATCAAATTTCCGTCATAAAATTCTATTGTTTGTTTAAATGGTAGATCTCAATTTATTATATTCAATAAAATTCACCTTTATTTAATTTCAAAATAAACTATCTTTCAAATTAATAGAATTGAATATTCATTGGTTTAAAATTTCTAGTTCCTTAATTAAAATGCTAATAGTAACTAATACAGTATTAAATTCTAAATTTTCTCAATTTCTGAATCGTTTAACTAATTAAGTCTTATTAAATTAAAATTTATGTTTATTTCCTTTTGTGTAAAATCCAATTATACTAAATTTTATTAACAATTTAATTTCAATAGGTTGATATGTAGGATGAGCAAAAATCAAGATTAAAATTTAAATAAGTTTGAATACATAATTATACATTTATTGTTTACAAATAGATTAGAAGTTAATTTACAATTTAAAACCAATTTCAGTTAAACATAAATTGGTTTCATGCTTTATACAATATTAAATCTATCCAATTAACTTTTATTAAACCATACATTTGAAATCACACAAAATAGTTGTCCCTTTATTAAATCAAAAAAAATCAGATGTTATAATTCAAAGTAATTTTTATTTAAAATCATAAATTTTTAATTTCTTACCGTAATAAATTCTAAAATTTGAAATTTTTTAATTATCGAAAAATACAGGTCGTTACACTCTCCCCCACTCAAAACTTTTCGTCCTCGAAAAGCAACGAAGACAGGAGAAAAAGGGTAAAGCATAATAGATAGGATATATTCAAAAAGGAAATGAAGATAGGAGAATAGATAAATATAAAAAAAGATTTTTGAAAGAATAGAGGTAGATTCGGAAAAATAGAATATAGGTGAATAAATAAAGCTGAGCAGATAAGGTAGATTCAAAAGAACAGTACCAAGGACGAATAATTAATTTAAAAGCATAAGAATTTCAATTTCAATTATTAATACAAAATTTCTTTGTTGAAAATACTTTTATATCGAAACAAATTTTCCTTTCGAAAATACTTTTATAACTCGATATTTCAACAAGTTTATCCTCGTTCTCACAGGATCTAGTAATACGTTGATCAGGCGTATGACTAGAAATCAATAAGTACTTAGTAGACATGTTTCAACACCAGTGAAAATACTCGAAAAACCTTCAAAACCGATATGGAAAGTACAATCCAAACAAATCAACCGAATCGAATCGAATCATGGATCGCAGATACACAATGGTTACGCCTAGGTCCCCCAGGAAACATCCATACCTTTTAAGCAATCACTGCATTGCGAATTTCGCCATGATAACCAAAAACCCATAGACCGCGGATACACAATGGTTACGCCTGGATCCCCCAGGAAACATCCGTACCCTTTAAGCAATCTCTGCCTTGCGGATTACACCAATAAAACGACCATAGATCATAGATACACAATGGTTACGTCTGGACCCCCCAGGAAACATCCGTACCCTTTAAGCAATCTCTGCCTTGTGGATTACGCCAATAAAACAACCATATATCGCAGATACACAATTGTTACGGCTGGATCCCCCAGGAAACATCCGTATCCGTAAGCCATTACGACCCTACGAATTACGCTATGCAGTCGAGTTCGTAAGACCATGGGTAACGCCATGGAATTCGAAGGACACTCGAGTATCATATCCGGAAAACCCAAATTAGAGAGAATAATATCGATAGAATGAATCCAAAATGTGGCCACAAAGAGGATATCAAGTAGAAGGCACTTTCCATATCTTTACTTCGAAAATATGTATCATATAGTACCCTTTCAAATTAATTTCAAATATCATACTTATATAAAGTCAATTATATATCAGATTTCATTTTCAAATCGAATACTTTCCAAAATCAATAGTATATCAAATCACACTTATATAGACTTCGATTATATAAGATTTTCACTTTTCAAGTTGAGTACCATTCCAAATCAATAGTTTTCGAATCAACTTCATACTTATACAAATCAATTTTATATAAGTTCGATAACTCCCAAATCAAGTATTTAGTAAAACAAGGTTCTCAATTTCAATTCGTTTCAATATCAGTTCAGTTTCAAAATCATATACGATTTCAACAAATTATTTCTTCCAAATTAAATATCTTCAGTTTCAAAGTTTCCAAAATAATAGGTTTAGAAAATAATCCTAGTTTCCAAATCAACATAATTTAGGTCAAACAAATTCATTTCCAAAATCATCATATAAATACTAGGTTTTAAATTCCAATCTATTTTCAAAACCAAATATTTTTCTCAAAATCAATTATACCCAAAAATGATTACTAAATTTATAACCATCCCTTTAAAACCTTTAAACTATTTATTTCTATTTGAAAGATCCAATTTACCTTTTGAAAATTATTATTCTATATATATATATATAGTTTTATAAAAGATGTTACTAAGTTAAAAACATTTAAAACTATTTTTTATTCAAACATTTCAAAACTAAATTTCATATTAGTATAATTCAAAATAGTCTTATTCGTTTACTTAACAAAACAGTTTCAAACTTATTTAAATCATATCACTTCATACTTTAAACATACAAAACTAAACTTATATACTTTATCAAATAATTTATACTTTTCAAAATTACTTAGCTTTGAAAATTAAACCTCAATTTGGAAGTGTCCGAACATTCAAAATAGTCGGAGAAATCAAATTTCCAATCTAAGTGTTGGAAATCAGCAATCAATCAGTAAATCAATTTCAATAGATAGGGTTATACCAAATCAAATCCGAAACTCGAGGGCTGAACACCGGGCTCACTTCAAATCGTTTCAAATATATATACATATATCTTTCGAATATCAAATCATACTTCGGAATTTGAAATCAAAATCGGTTTCACAAAATCAATCGCATAACAAAGCTACCAAAGTGGCCTCTCCCCCACTCTGAAACTCGAAAATCATTGTCGATGATGCATACACTCATGACCGAAATTATTTTCCAGCGACATAAGTGAGTTCTGGACTTCTATTTTCTTGAAAACTTCTTTGAAATTTCTTTGAAATCATTGGAACTCATTTGAAGTCATTTGAAACATTTCTTATTCGGAAAATACTTTCAAATCGTATTATTATATATTTTTCAAAATCTTAAAACCAATTTCAAAATATCGGAATTCAATTTCTCAAATTTCCAATTTAAAACCCTTCAGTTATAAATCATTTTTATATAAATCAATTTCTTATATAATTTTCAGAATTTCAAATCCTTCGAAACTTCAAATTCTCGTTTTAAAAGGTATATAATCCTTATCGAAAACATTTTCACTTTTATATATAAATATAATCATACTTATCAAAATAATAATTTCGATATATAAAACAATTTCTAAAATACAAACAAACACGATTTTCAAAGGATGATTTAAGAATGAATCTCGAAACGAGATAAAGGTCGAAGTCAAATTCAAAGGGATCCTAATCGATGGGAATCCTAACCAAGATTTCGAGGTATATTAACCTATATCAATTCAAAAGAATTTCTTTTCATTATTGGTAAATCTCAAATTCTTATCATACAAAATGCTGAAGCATAATTATATGTCTTTAGTTCGACACATCAACTTCTACTAGCTAAAGGACACAATAGAGTTCACCTAATACAACTTAACATATACTACCGATAACACACAGATTCCACCGATTCTTACTTCTACATGAACAATGCATCGGTATTAATTCTGCCGGGTGGTGCTTCAACGGGTCCAATACACTCCACATCAACATCCCCCAACTATTACATTTCTTGCATAATTACACTACTCTCCCATCTTTCCTAGTAAACTTTGGGAAGGCAGCAGCTCGGGCAGGACGCAACACAGCTTGCCTTCCGTGTTGTCTCTCAGAACAATCTCTGGCTATATGCCCAGTCTGCCTACAGTGGTAGCAAATGGTTGATTGGTTGATTGATGTAGTGAGTGCCGATTTCACTTTCTTCACCTTCAGGCAGCGACTTGGAAAGTGTCCCTTCCCACGACATTTAAAACAGAAAGTCTTGGATCGAAAGCGCTTGCCTTCCATCTTCTTTCCTTTATCTCTCTTTCCGCACATGGCTGCATAATGTCCCTTTTCCTGACACTGATAACAAATGACATGGTCATAAGGACCATGTTCTGCCCTTTCCCTCCACGGCCTCTCTTGCTCCTCGATTGCTTCATCCCGTTCCTTACGGGCCAGTGCTCTTTGTGCTCGACGGGCTACTTTCTACTCTTCTGATTTTTCCATCTACAAAATAGCTTCCTATCATTCAATGAATCCAGATCAAACAAGACAGAAGTTCAAACTTAAAGGAATCCTAATCAGAAAAGGAGTTTCAAATAAAGGAAAAAGGCTCGAAAGAGAGGATGGTTTTGTAATTGATTCTACTCATTCTAGGACATTGCTACCCTATCTCTAATGAGTTATACCGTATGCTAAGTTTTGCCAAAAACCTGTCCCTGATACCAAATGTAACACCCACTATTTCGAACCGTTCAAATCGACAATAAACCACACATGCCAGACTTGAATTGCTCGAAATAATAGATTGTAAATAAAAATTGGCAAACTTAACATATACTATAAATAAATCAATCACAGAATCGCTGACACAGAGTATTATAATAGAAAGCAGTGGAATAGATTAATAAATAGTAGTTCATGAAGCTACTACAATAACAAAGTCTAAAACAAAATACAACAGAGGTCTCAAATACAAAGAAGTATACTGATACATAAGTAGATAACAAAATCCGGAAACGAGGTATGACTGAACAACAGAATAGCTGGAATCACAGAAAGTATCCAAGGCACAGATAGAAGATCCTCGACAACTCCATGTTCCAAGATAGAATCACGAAAGCTGAATATACTCAGGCTGACCCGAGCATTTAAGTAAAACAAAAACACTCGAGTCAGGACTAACATTCTCATGTAAGTGATAAACTCAAGTGAAATGTCATCAAAATTACAAAGCAACTTGAAGGATGTTTGGGATCGTCATCCTTTAAGAAACAGTGAAACTATATACGATATACCGTAAATGTCAATCGGTAAAACAGGGTATCAAATAGTTTAAGGTGTTATCCAAATTTCCTTTATAAAGTCATTTCAAACATTAATTAAAATCACCACTTATCCCTTTGCAATCGAATATTAAATATCTAACTTCCGTTATATTTAAATTTGCACTTAATCCCCTTTATTCAAATCAAGTTACAAGTCATATCATTTAGATTCAAAAAAAATCAATAGTCTCCAAATCAATTCTTGTTTTAAATGCAATTAAGTTTCAGTTTATTCTTATTCAAGTTAAATCCTACACAAATAGGTTTCAGATCAATCTTTATCCAATTTTAATCCTAAACAAATTTCAAATCAATTTAGTTCAACCCTAAACCAATTTAATTACAATTTAATTAAGTTCAATCAACTTACCCGTTTAAGTCATTACAAAGACCTATTTTTGGGAATCTTAACTTAACGTTTAATTACAGTTTAAATCAACACTAAAATACTCAACTTTGATTTATATTTTAGTTTGAAATATTTTCTAACACATTTATTTAAATCACAATTTCCATGTAATTAACATTTCAAAATCCATATTGAATCTATTTATACAATTTAATTTCCTATCTTATCAATTCCATTTGTATAAATTCAAACCCCATTATTCAAATCAAATTCTTAAGTTAAATCCATATTTCAACCAATCTTAGTTATCCACTTTTGATTTTATTAATAATGTTAAAAATATATAATTTAACAAAGTTAAATTATAAAATAAATATTAGAGTTTATTTAAAATTTGAAAAATAGATTTTTAAAGTATTTGTTATGATATATTAGAAATTCTTAAATTGAGATTTTAGAAGGTATTTATTTTATTAAAATAATATTATATAAATTTATATAATTTTAAAAACATATAAGATATAAGTAAAATCTTAAATATATATTTAAATCCATATCTACTTATAAATTATTTTTAAAACTATATAACTTAATTTTCACAAAACTTGTTTTAAAAATCTTTATAAATCACACACACACACACACACACACACACACATATATATATATATATTTCAAATAAACTTTATTAATTTCCTAAAATCCAAATCAATTTATATCTCCTATTAAACTAATGGTATCCGTATATATATAGTTTCACTACCATAGTCAAGTGATACAGATATTTATCATTTCAATCTGAAATCCTAAATTTCAATTAAAAACCGTTTGGATCTATCATTTCAATCCATAACGATTCTTCCTTATTCTAATGTCCGTTCGAGTGTGTATCATTTCAACCCATAATGATTATTTTTTCTATTCTACAAGGAACTGGCAATGTGACATAATACAAAATAAATTGTAATTAATTCGTAAATGCATGTATCATAATCAAATTTCATATATCACAACATATACATATACTGAACCATATATCAAAAATTCAACTACGTGTCAACGTGTCAAAATCATGTATCATGTGTATCAGTCATGTCATAGAGGTGTACAAATAGGATATTTAACATCAATTTAAATATTCTAAAACAATCCTAACATTTCATATAACATCTAAATTGTGTATTTCACTTAGCATGTGATTGTCAATTGTGAGTGAGCGGGATATCACCTTTCGAGGCTAAAAGAAGAGATCAACGAATACAAAGTACGATGTGATATTCGACGAATGTCGAACATGAAAGAAATGAACACACAATTGGACGGCGGCTCGACAAACAAAGTATATATGTATAAAATGAAGAGTAGAAGTGGCCGACAAGGTTTGGGAGGTTGCAGGTGGAGCAGCAAGACGCGGGATAAGGCGTAGGTTGTGTAGCGATGAGGATGGATGGCCAGGGGTTTTGGGTGAAGGGCTTACTGGGTTCGGGTTGCAGGCTATTGGGGAAGTGGAGGAAGGATGGAGCCTGTGACGTGGGGGTGTGAGACTAGCTGAGGTGGAGCAGGGTTTGGTTCGGGTGCAGAGGCAACACGTGTTTGGGGGAGGGATGAGCGTTGGAAGGTGAACACGGGGTTTGCGTGGGTGATGGCTTCAGCGGCCCATGGTGGTGAGAAAGCGAAGGGGTCGGGGAAAGGAAAGAAGTGGCGGTGGGAAGAAGTCGGCGAGGTGAGGGATGAAGGTTTTGGGAGGAATTTTAAAAACTGGGAGAAGAATAAATGGAGAAGAAAGAGACGAAAGAGGATTAATGAAAATATATATGCGTGAACCCCGAAACGTTTGTGTCTTTTCATTTTTGACTTTTTGGTGTCTAAACTGACGAATGGAAAAGGACACAAAATATATCCGTGATTAACACAGCAAGCTGAACCAGATGGAGGACACGGAATTGCAAATGGACTCATTTGGCGAATCGTCACAATTTGCATCCTGCTGATTCCGTCGCGCACCGGACTTCGAAATACACAAATGAATATATCACGGTGATCAGCGCGATGAGACGGACAAGAGGAAACATAAATATCTGTGTCAGGACCTTCCTATCAAAAGTCCATATGGACACTGATATATGTTGCTATTCCGTACGGAAAAATTCAAACGGAGCTAGAAATGTCCGAATTTCGCGAAACGAATTACGCAGTCTTATTCAGAGTGTTCTAAATAATTTTTCTCATGTTGACATATTTAGGTTTCAGAAACACTTTTAAATTCAACTGTTATTAACTTATTTAAACTGAATTTCTAGCGACTAATAGAACATCTATATTATTCGACGAAATTTGCCATTTGTTATGTCTAGATGGACGCATAGCAAATTTCAAATTTTCGTCATAAAATTCTATTATTTGTTTAAATGGTAGATCTCAATTTATTATATTCAATAAAATTCACCTTTATTTAATTTCAAAATAAACTATCTTTCAAATTAATAGAACTGAATATTCATTGGTTTAAAATTTCTAGTTCCTTAATTAAAATGCTAATATTAACTAATGCAGTACTAAATTCTCAATTTTCTCAATTTCTGAATCGTTTAACTAATTAAGTCTTATTAAATTAAAATTTATGTTTATTTACTTTTATGTAAAATCCAATTATACTAAATTTTATTAACAATTTAATTTCAATAGGTTGATATGTAGGATGAGCAAAAATCAAGATTAAAATTTAAATAAGTTTGAATACATAATTATACATTTATTGTTTATAAATAGATTAGATGTTAATTTACAATTTAAAACCAATTTCAGTTAAACATAAATTGGTTTCATGCTTTACACAATATTAAATCTATCCAATTAACTTTTATTAAACCATACATTTGAAATCACATAAAATAGTTGTCCCTTTATTAAATCAAAAAAATCAGATGTTATAATTCAAAGTAAATTTTATTTAAAATCATAAATTTTTAATTTCTTACCGTATTAAATTCTAAAATTTGAAAATTTTTAATTATCGAAAAATACGGGTCGTTATAATGACCCTGGCCATTTAAAATGAGACTGTCCACATCCCTACACAATGAAAACTACAGCAAACACTGATTCATCTTGAAAATGGAGAAGAGCCTATACTGCAACATTAGACGATTCAGACACATCCTTAAGTGATAATGAATCAGATATAGAAATTGCTAACGTATGCTTCACAGCAGTACATAATTCAGAACAAAACGGTGAAATGGATTAGAATAAGGTACGTTTTTAATATATCAAAATTTTAATTTCTTGAATGATTTTTTTTCTTTTGGTTGCTTTATTGGTTGTTAGTAATATCTTATAGATTAATAATAATATTGGTTGAATATTGTGTGATTATATTTTAAACTTGAATATTTATATATTTTAATAATATAATAATAATAATATAAAAAATATAAAAAATTATTTTTCTAAAAATTGAATAACTATAAATAGATATATAAAAAAATAGGATATAGTTAAAAAAACCATTTTTGAAAATTTCGACCTATATGTCGACATACCCCTCGTGCATATATTGACATATACAGACAAATTTTGAATTTTAAATTCAAATTCAAAATTTGAATTTTCCTCCACCTATCTAAAAGTTGTCTTTTGACCAGAGAACATATCCTTTGATTCTCTATTTACTTACTCTATCTCTATCCATTCATTTCTCACTTTCATTTTCAAATTCAACAATCATAAACTCTCTTATCTCTTCAAACTATTCTTTAATGGCATCCTCAAGCAATACTAAGGCAGCCATGAGGTCTTTTAAGAAAATAAAAGAATATCTTTTTAATGATCAAGAAGCCATTTAAGCCTATATGGAGTATTTATCTTTCGGAAAAGTCTTTCCCGGAAGATTCGCTATTTTTAAAGATTTTCCTAATTATGATCTTTTCAATCTTTGTTTGCAAAATGAAATTCTTGGTTTAATCGATGCTTCTCAGAATGATTTCGTTTGTTATCCAAAATTAGTAAAGATGTTTTATGCAAATTTAGAAGAAAGTTTTATGATGGTAGAGAAGGAGAAGTTTGGAGTAGTGTCAAAGGGACACAAATTGTTTTAAATTGTGAATATTTGGGTCACATTCTTGGATGCAAATCTAGTGTGGAGTGGACCTTTTATCTTTTCAAATTGGTTTTGAAAATCGTTAAGTAATTCATGATATTTTCGAAAGTGATGATGATTTTGAATCTAAAAACAAAAACTTGCATCCAAAAGCAAGAATTTTAAGCCTTCTTTTGCAATAGAATATCACTCTTAGAATGGGTAATTATAATAACCTGACACAAAAAAAATTTAAAACTCTTTTCGCCATTTATGGTCAATACGACATAAATTGGTTTCAAGTCATTTTAGATGAAAATCTTTCTAAACATGAAAACACACTATTTCATGGTGTGTATCTTACTCGTGTTTTCAATTATTTTGGTGTTGACCTTAAAGGAGAGGTAATAATTCCTCGAAAAATATTTGACACGGCCAACATTTCACTTTTGCATATCTCACCTGAGCCTTATGAAATGCTTGCGGAAAAGGAACAGTGGTTGGATTGGAAAAAAGAGCATGAAATAAGGGAAGAGGAGGAAGATGAAGAGGAAGGAGAAGAAATGGAAGTCGAGGAGAAAGAACAAGAAGAGGATGAGGATACTTCTTTGGAAAGTATCAATATACCACCTAATTCATCCAATAAAGATCTTCTCAAAAATCAAGAGAAGATCATTCATAACCAAAGGAAGCTTAAGCAATCATTTTCAAAGAGATTTACCTCAATTTGCAATAAAATGAATAAATTCTTTGGAAAGATCATCCGCAAGCTTGGTGGTTCTTCTTCATCTTCATCTGAATCTTTCTAGTTGTTTGTTTAAACTATCTTTGTATTTAGATTATCTAATTTTTGTTTATGTTGAATCTCATGTATCTTCCTTTTATTTCTTGTACTCATCCTTATTATCAATGGAAATTCTATTTCTTACTGTTATATATTGTCAACTATCTCTGGAAAGTCATACAAATTTAATAGTATAAGCCAAATACAATAGAAAAGTAAAATAAAGTAGTTTTGAAAATTACAGTGCATATGTCGACATATGCCAAGCATGTATGTCGATATATAACGGCCAGTTTTCAAAAAAAATTGAAAATTAGAAAATAATAACTACTAAACGCCAATTCATTTCAAATGACTTCTTACCCCTATATATACATATTCACTCCATATAACCATTATTTTCAGTTTCTATCTTCACTCCATTTCATTCCTAAACCCTAATAAAAATCAATGGCTTCTCCTATCCAGAAATTAGCCTAAAACCTTGAACAAACTCTTGAATCATTCAAGAACATTCTTTCTTTCATCCTAAAAAACCAGAAGCACTTAGAATTGAGTCAAATGTAGATGATCAAGGAGCAAGAAAGGCATTTCGATACTATTCAGTGGATGATTTATGCCTTGAACAAAGAAGACCAACCAACAATCCAGAGTGTACCATCAACAAAGATGATAGAGATTGGGATGCTATTAAAGCGAATCCAATCCTTGGCTTTGATGGATGGGTTGAAGTTCCTAGAAATATATATAGTTTAAATAGGTTTGATTGTATATAAATAATAATACATGTTTTGGTTTAGATTTGATTGGTTTGATTTGCGTGGATTTGTTTGAATTGTGTGTGACATAAACTTAATTGGATTGGATGAATATTTGGATTGGTTATGATTATTTCTTGATTATCTAATTTTACATATCACTTGTTGTTTTTATATAACTCTTCTCATCATCATTATATATAATTCTTATACATATTAATTAGTATTTTATTTAGGAGGCGTTAGAGTTAGAATTAGAGAAGGAGTTAGTGTTAGAGTTATAGTTTTAGTTGGTTATTTTTGTTGATGACAAAGGGGGAGAAATATAAAATCCAGGCATAGATTAAGGGGGGGTTTTGTTACTTAAGGGTAGTTATAATATATTTTATATACAGTGTTGCCATCATCAAAAGGGGGATATTGTTAGTACCTTAGGTATTGGTTCTGATGATAACAACTATATGACATTATATAAAATATAGATACTAATGTTTTATCAAGATATATATAGTATATAGTGTAGGATATTAGACATGTATTGATTAAGAAGACTGTACAGTATCAAGATGTCGATATCAAGAGTAAACTCAAGATGCTGATATAAAGTTTCAAGAGTTCAGGAATGAAGACTCACGTGTATTGAAGAGTTCAAGATTTCAAGATATTCTAGATAAGTTATAGAGTCATATAATTTATGTTAAAACGTTGATAGCACTTTCCTGATCTCTCTCACCTTATCTAATTTTGTTTTAAACTTTTTTTTTCCAATACTCCGGTTTTAAATAATCTTTTCAAAATATTTCCCAAAATGATTTTCAATCTCTTATACTTATAAAAATATTATTTGTGCTATTAAGTTTATATATATATATATAATTTTTAATAAGTTATAATATATTTATTTATATATATATTATTTAATACTCTTATTTAATCTTTAAAAATTATTTTAGAAAGTTTCATTAAGTTTTAATACGATTAAAATATGTATGAACTATGTTTAAATGTTTGTAGAAAGTTTCAAAATATTCTACAAAATTTAATATTTCAAAACAATTTTTATTAAGTTATTTTTTAAAATACAAAGGGATATGATGACATATCCTCTCCAAGTATGTCGACATATAGGCCGGGAATTTTAAAATTCAAATTTGAATAGAAGTGTCTTTTCATCGTATCTCTTCACGAATGGACATGACCGTTGTTTTCTTATATATACCAGACTTCCAAACGAATTTTTATTAACTACTTTCTTATTCTTCTCTCCTCTTTTCACTCTCTTGATTTCTAAATCAATTTTTACCAAAACTCTGCCAAAATTCAGCCTGAATCAAATTCAATCATTACTAATTTAATTATCCTTCATCTACTCTCTGATTTCTCTCATCTCTCTCACTCAAACCAAGATCAAAGTGTTATTCAAGTGTTATAGGATTAATTGTAATCAAGGATCAAAGATCTAAGTCTGTAAACTCTATCAAATCATACTCTTATACTTTGTAGTGTTTTTTGTATCCCTGAAATCCAAATAGGTGTGATTATAGAATGTAAAATCAATGGGGTGCACTTAGTAACCCATAAATCTAGTGGGTGTGCTTGTAGCATGGAAATTAAGTGACTCTACCCAGAGGTCGGGATTCTGGAGGGTGTGCCTTATAGACTTGAAATTGAGATTGTATTTGCATTTACTAGTTGAAAAGAAATCCATACAAGAAATTGTGCGGGATTGGATGTAGGGTAACTCTGGACCTGTATAAAATCCTAGTGTGTTCTTTTCTTTTTTACTTTTACTGCATTTACTTTTATCCGTACTCTGATTCTATGATTGTAAATTATATCATTCCAAGTAAAATCTTAAAGAATTGGAGAAATATTCATATAATTCATTAAACACTATTCACCCCCCTCTAGTGTTAATTTAGCCTTAAGATCCCTATTCTGCTGACTCATAGTAGCACCTGTTTAGTCCTATGTCGACTTTGCATCCTTGTGCCAAGATTTTTCTAATCTGGGAGGAAAGCCCTTTAAGGGCACATAATCCATTATTAAAGTCCTAGCTTGGCTTCATTCTTGCGAGAAGATTTTCAAGGAATTAGATATTTCAGATGAGCAGAAGCACTTCATACCATCTTGGTAGTTGCAAGATGGAGCGACAGCATAGCGGGACTCCATTACAACGGATGTTCCAAAAAGGACTTTTTTTGGGATAGATTTAAGGAGATGTTTGAAGGTCAGTTCATACCTTCAGTGGAAAATACCTGTTTATATAGAAATTTCTTGGATCTTAAGCAAGGAGACGGGTTTGTATCGTAATATGAAACCAAATTCAATGAGTTATCACATTTTGGACCTGAACTCATTGATATTCACCTAAAGAAGAATGAGATGTTTGTGATGGGGATGGGGGAGGAGTTTCAAGAGAAGATGACTACACACCTAAAGGGATCTTTCGTTGACCTAGTAGAAATGTCTTTGTATTATGAAGTCCTCGAGAAGAAGAAGCTGTTAGAAGTCCCATGTGGTGACGACAACAAACCAAACAAAAGGAAGTTCAACATGCAAGGGAAAAAGAAGTAGAAAGGAAAGTCAAGTGGGGGAACTCAGGAGGAATGGGATAAGAATGTTACATGCAATAAGTGTAAGCAGAAGGGCCATACTCAAAAATTCTATCAACAGGCTAGTCGTATTTCTACAATAGTCCAAAAGTTTCTCGGTTCGATTTGCTTGCTTATGAAGAAGGGTCAACAGGTCAAGGTTTACGCTATTAAGGATGAACCATCAACTTCATAGGATGAGAAGGGGAAGGGAGTTCTAAAAGGTACTTTATTCGTAAATGGTATTTTGGTTCGAGTTCTGTTTGATATCGGAGCCTCCCATAGCTTTGTTCCTAAAGAATTGGTTGATAGATTAGGACTTACCCCAAAATTTGTAGAAACCCCTATTTGTGTGTCTAACCCAATAGGTGGTATGATAAATATGTGCATTATTTGTAATGATGTACGAGTTACATACCTTAACCACCATTTTTATGTGACATGTTCATCTTCGATTACAAAGGGTTCGACGTTTTACTCGGTATGGATTTTCTAGCAAAGAATGAAGCTACCTTAGATTGTGTCGGAAGGACAGCATCTTTAAAAACTAAATTAGGGAAATTTATTAAGGTGTTGTGCGAAGAGCCAAACAAGTTAATGAATAGTTTCCTTTAAGCATTAGATTCGCCTTGGGAAAAGTTGGAATAGTTATTAGTTGCTAGAGATTTCCTAGACGTTTTTAAAGAACTTAATAGCCTACCTCCACCTCGAGAGATTAAGCTTAGTATAAAATTGACCCTTGGATTGAAAACTTTTAGTAAGCCAAGGCGTAAAATGGCTCTGAGGGAAAGAAGGGAGTTAATGAGTCAGATAAAGGAATTATTGAGTAAGGGTCTGAGTAGGCCAATTCACTCGAATGGGTAGCAGCTATGGGTTTGGTCGCTATGTCAAATTTTTCGCCAAGGCTTTGTGTGGATTACCGTGAATTGAACAAGAATATGTTTAAGAACAAGTTTCCTTTACCCATCATAGACGACATGTTCAAACAACTTCAAGATGCTAGGGTAGTCTCACAAATGGATTCAGACATAGGATTTCACCAACTAAGGATATCTGAATATGTTATATGCCCGACAACTTTTAGAGGACCAGCTGGTTTCTTTGAATTCTAAGTTATGCCTTATGGGCTAACCAATGCACCCACCCATTTGTAGTCATTATGGATCGAGGTTTTAGAGATATACTTAATAAATTTGTGTTGGTCTAAATGGATGGTATACTTATTTATTCCAGGATCGAGGAGGATCACAAGCGCCACTTAGAGACCTTATCGGAAACATTAAGGAGGCACAACTTGAAGGCTAAATTTTCTAAGTGCCATTTTTGGCAATCTAAAGTAAAGCTGCTAGGACATGTAGTGTCGGAGGATAGTATAAGCGGGGCTTGCCCTGAATCGTTGATAGATGAGTAGATTGTGTGTATTGTATTATTATACGCATTGTTCTGCTATGGATGCTTAGTGTATGACTTTAGTATAGGTTTCATTGCTTATAATATATGTCCTTTTGTGTTATTTTGAGTTATCCTTGTTTGCTGATTTCGGGGTGAAATTCTTTTAAGAGGGGAGAGTATAATGACCCATAATTTTATCACTTTAAATATGGATATTTTAAATATATTTTTAATAATTAATAAATGGATTTTATGTAACTATCCAGAATTTCACTACTTTGATTTACAAATATTTAATTAATTTTAAATATATAAGTTTTATAATGAAAATAAAATTCTTTTAAATAATAATTAATGATGGTGAAATCATTTTCAAATTTGGTTTACAAAAATATTTAGTTCGAAGAAAATCGAAAATGTGACTGGAAACTGTTTTTCGAAATTTCGACTTTTCATCGGCTAAAAGTTATCGGAAACGTTATGAACTCTTTAGCACAAGTGTTCACACTAGTAGATAAGTTAGTATATGGATATATATGTGTATTGGTGTATGTGTATGTATGCATTTATACCTTAGTATATTATGTTTTAAAAAAAGAATGTCACATCATTAGGAGACATAAGTACATTAGAGTACTTATGCATATTGGTTTTGATTTGATGGGTGGGTGGCTAGGTATGGGCTGAAATGGGTAAGGTGATTCTAAAAGTAAGATGGCCAAAAATCGAGGAGAAAATGACTCATTTCCAAGTGATTTTTGTGTGGTTTTCCAAGCTTTACAAGTTCTAAAAAGTTTCTAAAATATTTGGTGAGTAAACTTTAGCTTTTTAAAAATTCAAGTTTTAGCTTCTATGTGTTATATGAATTATGTATGATTTGTGACTTGAATTGGTTAGATATGTTGTGGTTGAATATGCTTATAGGTTGTTGTTATGAGTTGAAAAGTTAGACTTGAGATTGAAGTTAAATATGGCGTTGTTTGGAAAGTTGTAAGCTTTGGTTATATGTTGTGATCTTGCTTATGTTTTGGTCGGTTTCATGTGTACATTGTTATGACATGATTATGTGTTAGTTGCTAAGAAAAGTTAGCACTTTGATTGGTTTATCGACGAAGTATCCTTGTGTGAAAATACGAGCTTTGGTTTTAAAGATCAAAAACCATTTTGTTAAAGTTCGAAACTTTGTTTAGTTTCAAAAACACTTACTTTGTGTTTCCAAAAAGGTAGAAAGTTTCAAGTGATAGGTTATCAAAGAAGGAAGTAAGAAAACAATTCCAAGAAATGGCATCCTTAGCTATGTCGCTATGGATGCAGTTTCGATAAAAATCCAATTTTTGAAGTTTGAGTTTATTCTCCTTTGAAATTTTTTGTAAATGTTTTTTAAACCCAATAATGATGTTTTAAAAAGTTAATTAACAATTTAATAATTATTTATAATTAATTAAGTTTTTAAAAATAATAATTAATGATTAATTAAGTATTAAGCAAGGTTTAATAATTATAATTAGGTGGAGATTAGTTCTTAATTAATCATATTTTAAAGTAAGATTAGTTTTAAATTAATTATTAATTAAGCTAGATAAATTTTATTTAATTACGAGTTAAGTATATAATTAATTTTTAACTAATTGTTATTAAATATAGGGTTAATTATTAGTTGATTAAAAATGAATTGTTTAATTATTTTAATTATTAATTACTTAAGGCTTTAATTTAAAATTATTTATTTATTTAAGGTTTAATTTATTAATTAAGTTTTAATTAAATGTTATTTTATTAATTAAATGCGATTAATTAATATTTAATCATTAATGAAGGTTTAAATTATTATTTAATAATAAATAAAGGATTAATTAGGGTTAAATTATCTATATAATAGTTGTTTAATTAGTTACTAAAGGTTTAATTATTTCTTAATTTGCAAATAAATTAAGTTAAGACTTAATTAAGATTGATTATGATTTAAATAAGGGTTTAACTTGTAAATAATTATTTTAAAATGGAGTTTTAAGTTTTAATCTTTGTTTTCCAAGAATCAAATTGTTTTAAAGGTGCTTCTTTTTTCAAAAATGGTTTTGAACACAAGGGATTCAAATGTCGATACCATTAAGTAGAAAAACAACTATGAAGGAACTACAATGTGAGTGGTTGTGTTTGTCTGAGCATCTATTAGCAGAATAAATCCTCGTTCTACTATAATGTAATTGATTTGATTGTTGTAGACATATATGTTAGCAGAATAAATCCACATTCTACTATATAAATTAATTGTCTGATTGTATGGACATATATGTTAGGAGAATAAATCCCCATTCTACAATAAGTTAATTGTTTGGACATCTATTTAGCAGGACAAATCACCATCCTGCTATTATGTTATTTAGACATGTATATGCCAATTAGTTTGCATTGACATATTATTTCCTGATTTGGATATAAAGTGTATTTACATATATGTTGACTTATGTAAATAAATTGTTGAATGACTTGAAAGTGAAATTGAAATTAAATGGTAACTTAAATTAGTACCATTGGGTTTACTAAGTCTCTTTTTGAATTTATAAAGTATGATTTTGAATTAACTTCAATTCTTTAATCAATTTTGGGGTTTAAATTTTATGAATGATGTTCAAGTTATATAACTATTTTATAAAGGTATTTATAAGTAATTATTTGTTTATAAAAAAGAGGTATTACTAAATTAAAGGGTTTATTTAAAGTGATTTTCAAAAGATAAGTTGTAAAAGATATTTTGTAAAGGATTTTTCTTAAAGAAGATTTATAAAAAGAGTGGAATATGGAAATGATATATAAATGATTTTAGAGATTTGTAAAGTGGTTTTAAAATTTAACTTGGAGAATTTTAAAAGTGAGTTATAAATTTATTTGGAAAATTTATAAGTTCTTTGAAATATGAAGTGAGCTTTAAAAAGGAAACCTTTTATAAGGGATAAGTGGATTAATTTTTATAGGAAGTAATATTTTAAATGGAATTTATTTGGTCCTTTAGTATGGAATTTGGAAAGAGGAAACCTTTATAAAGTTTTGTAAATACTTATACCGATAAGATAAGTATTTGATTTTTTTCTTCTAATTATTGCAAATAAAATGTTTTAGGTAGTATACTTCCATCGTGAGATAAGTATATAATTGTGTTACGAGTATAAAAGGGATGTAAGAGTTTTGGGAATAGTTTTTTGAAAAGACCTTTTGATCAAGTATTATAAAGTGATTTTAATTAACTAAAGATTAATTGATAACAGGAAAATAGACACAGAGAAGAAGTTGCAAAAAAAATTAGTCTCAGGGACAACAAGTTTGCTTTTTAGTCTGAAGGACACTTTTTAGTATAAACAGAAAATGATAGTTGCAACTATCATTCTGTGATTTACACTAGAAAGTGTCCTTCAGCCTAAAAAGCAAACTTCTTGTCCCTAAAACTATATTTTTCTTCAACTTTTTCCTTGAGCCTAAAAACCCCAATTGATAATGGCATAATGGATCCCACATGGAATTAAATTCATGTTTGAACGATTGTTTATTTGATAATTAAATAATCGACTATCAAACCTGAACCAAAAAGTAACTTTTGAAATATTTAGGAGAAACATGTGAGTTATATAGTACAATCATCCCCAATAACGTTGTACTGTGCATATAAATCTCGTTTCGTTCTTCTAGGGTAAATGATAAGGAAATCCGTTCACAAATAGTTAGGAGGTGATCTCCGCTCTTATATTTTGTCTACTTGTTTCCTAAAGAACTGGGGTTGAGTTTACCGAAAACTATCGAAAGTTGTTTCGAAGAGACCAGCTAGGATCAGATATTTTATCCGAAGCCCACTTCGATCCAACTCAAGCGTTTCGAACTAAAAACATCTTGAAGCGTATGGAATCAAAGGTGGAGCTTTTGAAGTGCAAGGGCTACTTGCTACTAACCATGAGGGTGATTCCAAAATGGATGTAGTGGAGGTAGTGCCTTCGGATGTGTTCAAACCCATAACGAACTTGTATGAATAAATGCTGGCATTGCATTTCTGCCTGGAGGGTAGTTTTAGCATTCCAAGTAGGAAGTGCTATGTAAAAAGGTAATCGTAGCCTCAAGCCTCATCAACCAGGAAATGATAAAAATCGGGCATGCAGCAGAGCCTTATGGTTCGCTCCCATCAGGGTATGGTCATCCCAAATCTAGATCGATTACTATCTACTCATGTATGCTTCGGGGCCCAAAGTGGGGTGATCATATTCGATACTGCTAGTCAAGTGGTAGGCTAGTCCTGTGTGGTAGGGGTACAAGATGAACTTTCCATACCCTAGTGCCTTTTTACCTAGAGATGTACCATCGAAATGTAGTTCCTTACCTTGTCATAGCATGGAATCCAATCTCCAATACGTGCCTATATAGTTTTGATTGTAGAACCTAGAATGCTGGAATTTAATTAATGTAACAATTTCAGCTATGATTAATAAGTATTTGTACTCTAGACATTATTATAATAGCACTGGATATTCTATAAAAAGTATTTGGTTATCGTAAGGTAAAAACCCATCCGTGTTTATGTACAACATGGTCTTACGAGATACCTTTTATTTTAAAGGAGTTTTTTTTAAACATAATAATTCAGTTGTTTGAGTTTACTCGCACCTGACTCATGTCTGACCTAGAGTTTTATTTTATTTTCCTAAAACTCTTGGGTGCTCAAATTTTTGTGGGCAGCCAAGTAGTTCAGGTTTTTCCACGGATGCAATTTGGAGGAGCTTCGAGCATGAGGTTTCATCGATAGCTAGTTATTACCTTGTTTCCGCTATATGATATTTATCTTGTATCAGTTAGTAGGGGCAGGCTGTTATAACTGTCCAATGGTAGAATTGTATTAGAATGAATCTGATGTATCATTTTTGAAATGACTTTGTAAAGTATTATGTTGATTAATATAGTTATTCCATTGCGTTGTGAGATTCTGTGATTGTTTAGTTTCTTCTTATCTTCTATCTCCTTTCTTTCCCCTAACAATCTGTCTTTCCGACACTTATTTTTCGGCACATGAATGTCGTGGATGTATTAGTGTCGACTTTTGGGGTTTGGAAAGGTGGATCGTTACATTTGGTATCAGAGCACACGGTTAAGCGAGAACCTTGGCTTTGTTGGGGTAACTCACTTAGAGATAAGGTAATGGAATGCCTTATGATGAGTTTGAATGTTTATATATAAGAGCGCGTATTTGTTAGTGATATCAAAATGGTTTATATTGTGTTGTTTGATCTGTTGAGTGCCTTATGAGTTCTGGTCGACGTGCATGATCAACGTTGTCGATAGGGATTCCTACACACTTGAACATCGCAAAGTGACACAGTATTGTTTTGAAATTGGGTAAATGAAATAATTTTACCCAGAATATATTTTATATATTAAGAATGATTTTCAAAATAGTATAGTATAGAATGGTGTAGTTAGTTGAGGTGTTGTTTGTTAAGAGATAATAATATTCTATTATTATCAATTATGATTTTGTTACTCATGTTTATCTTGTTGAGCATTGACTATTGTTAGTCTGTGTAGGTAGCTTCCCTTTTTAAGATTTGGGGTAGGTAAATAGAAATAAGGAAAACATTGAAATGAATACCTTGTGAATTAAGTTTCACAATTTGAATATAAGGCGTTTGATCGATAATGTGGAGTTAAATTAATTTAATAAACAGATGTTTATTAAAGGTTAGAATTTTTTTATGCAATAAATTTTTGGAAGATGATTTTATAAAATTTGTTTATAAATGAATTTATAAGAAGGTGTCTTTTATTTAAAAGAATTTAAGTTGAAAACTCGAGAACTTAAATCTTGGGGCTTTTGGAAAATGTTTCAAGGTTTTGAAAGATAATAATAATATTATTGAAAGAAAAAAATTGGGTTAAGGAAATTTTTGGTATGAAAATGTTAAGTAAGAAGTATATTATTTGGATTGGTTCGGAGGAATGAGTCTTGTTTGTTTTATGATGATCTGAATAATCTTCTAAGTGACAATCGGATGTTTCCATAGCATTATAGTGCACTTAGTAAATTATTTTCTTTATCATTGTACAATCAAAACAATTTCAAACCCCAACGAACCCAAAGCAAGTGGGTGATAATTGTTTTATTAGAAATATGTTAAGTATTGTTTTAAAAATGGGATTTTGAAATAAAAGAAATATTTTTAAGTTAACTAGTTCGAGTAGCTTGAAAATAACTTAAAAGTGGGGAAGAGATGTGTTTGGATGGTAAACACTTCTCTTGAGTATTACTTTTCTTAGTAAGGGAGTGTATGATACTGTTTGGTAATACCCTGTTCCTTAGTATCATTTTGGAGTTATCGGGCTTTATATATATATATATTCGATTAAAATGTAGAGTTTCATTTCAATAAGTTTTTGAAATAAAAACCAGGTATTAGGATCTTGAGTTTTCTTAGGGAAATAAATGCAAAACGGAATAGTTGAATCAAATAGGGGTATATACTCTTAGGATGTAGTGGAGTAGTATCCAAGTGTACCTAAGTTTAGTTTTATGAAATGTTTTATAAATAATTTAGTGCAAATAGGATCGGTATTAGTGAGAACGAATTGAAGATGTGCATAAGTTGGATGTAGATCATTTCTCCTTTTCATATAATTGATCTAAGATTCGAGTACATGATGAGGATTTTTGGTACGAGACCAGTGTTTTCTATCATAGTTACAACTATGTAAGGAGAACAGAGGTTCCAAATCAAGGAGCCTAATCAGAGTCCGCACTATAAATCGTTGAGCGATACTAGTTCAGAAGTGAAGTTATGTATTTGAGTAGTGATCGAATCATATTTTTGTATAAGAATGATCTATGTACATCATACGAACTGATGTATAATGTTTAGTGTTTTCTGGGTTAGGTCGAGGTGTAATTTCGGGGACGAAATTCTTTTAAGGGGGGAAGAATGTAACGACCTGGAATTTCACTTCTTTGATTTGGGAATATTTAATTAATTTTAAATATTCAATATATAGGTTTTATAATGAAAATAAAAATCTTTTACATAATAATCAATGATGGTGAAATCATTTTCAAATTTGGTTTATAAAAATATTTAGTTCGAAGAAAAATCGAAAATGTGACCAGAAACTGTTTTCCAAACTTTCGACTTTTCATCGGCTAAAAGTTATCGAAAACATTATGAACTCTTCAGCATAAGTATTCACACTTGTAGATAAGTTAGTAAATGTATATTGATGGGCACGTAAATTTGCATATTTTTACCACCATATTTATTCTATTTAAATTAAATAAATGATCATATTGGGTATTTTAACCTGTTTTAACAAAAATCCATATTTATTCCAAATTGTCACATATCCATCTTCATATAGGGGCAAAACAGTCATTTGTGTGCATATATTTCTTTGAGAAAAATTAATTGGAAATTTATATATATTTGTGTAGGAATTTGATCTCAAATGGGAGTGGTTTCATGAAGACACATGCATGCACAAAATGAATACAAAGGAATGAAGATGGAAATAATTCAAAGTGAAGAACATGGAGGACCCCACCTACCCACCTACCTTAATGTACAAATTAGAGGCTAATGCACATGCTTATGGAATTAATGGCTTCATGTACATTTAAATGATGATTAGTAGAAGCTAATGATTACTTGGCCTCCACACTTTCTCAAGGGTAGTTTGGGCATTCCCCAAATTATGGATTAGGGTTTCATGCTTGTATAAATAACCCATTATGTTCATGTAACCTCTTCTACCCTCTTTAAGCTCTCTTATGGAGGCCATCTCTTCTCTTAGTTTTAGTTGAGAATAATTGTCTTTTTTTCTTTTCATGGCTACTTAGCCATTTGTTTTTATTTTCCTGTAACTTTCTTTTTCTTATGCAATTTAATTACTTGTTCATTTTACTTTCCTTGTTCATTTACTTTAATGTTGGTAGTGTAGATTTACATTCATGCAAAGTAGATTAGTTTTAATTCTTGTTAATTAGCTTCTCTTTTCCATTAGCCTTCATTTTCCTTTCTTTTTGCTTTCATGTTGCTAGCTACATTTGTTAATCAAATGACAAATATGAGAGGCTAAACCCCTTCAATTTAGGGGTAATGAAGCTCTCTAATTATGTAGCTTCAACTAGTTGTAAATTCATGCTATCTTTTGTGCTTAGTAAGAATGATTGAAGTGGTTTAATTGTTGTTTTTGCTTTGAATTTGATAGCCTATATTGTTGACACCAAATAGGCTATGCTTAAACAATCACTAACACTAATTGCCTCTTCATCAAAATATCATTATGGTAAAATAAAGTGATTTGAAATTAAAATTTGATGGTCTATATTTCTAATCAATAATTAATAGGACATACTTAAAATAAATTTCATTTTCATTTTCCTTGTCAAGTTTCATGAAAGTTAGTAAGTGGTTTAAGGGGTGTGTTATAGTTTGATGGCTTATGTTGGCTAATCAATAGCACAAGTATGTCATACTTATGATAAGCACATCAATTAAAGCACTAATGACCATAAAAGAGAGATCATGATTTCATATGTGTTGAACTACATGATCTAGAGAGTGGATTTATTCTCTAAATTGCCGCTTAACTCTTATATTTGCTTCTCTTTTCTTTTAGTTAGTTAGTTAATTCTCTAATTCTCTAGCTTAACTTTCACTTGAAATTGGTATAATTTGATTGAACTGAATTTTTAAAATCATCAATTCCCTGCGGATCGACCCGTATTCGCCATGTACTACAAGTGTACGTCATGCGCTTGCGGTTATTTTTATCATAAAATTCGTTCGGCTATTTTCTAGTTCATAGAATTTTGTCGACGCGAACAAGTTTTTGGCGCCGTTGCCGGAGAATTGATTTGATTTTTGTTTCTATTCTTCGAATTATTTTCATTTGATTTTTTTTAGCGTGTTTGTTTGTGTGTGTATGTAATTAAAAAAAAATTGTTGTGTGTTTGTGTGTGATTTTTGTGTGCATTTGTTTGTGTGCTTGTTTTCTTTTTGTTTGTTTTGCATTTGCATATTAAAAAAAATTCACAATTTCATTTCTAATAATAAAAAAATTGCCATTTCATATTTTACATTCATCACAATATGAATTTACAAGTTTTTCTTTTTGTTTGTTTTGCATTTGCATATTAAAAAAAATTCACAATTTCATTTCTAATAATAAAAAAATTGCCATTTCATATTTTACATTCATCACAATTTGAATTTACAATTTACAAGTTTTTTTCTTTTTTTTCATTGTTGTTTCCTCCCGGCACATCTCTCCCTTATCTTGCTGTCATTCTCATTCCCCCTCTGTAATATACCACTATTTCTTACTTCGCAATTATCATACCACCATCTACATCGTCGCAACAGCCACACAAACAACACCAATCGTCACACCCCACTACCATACAACATACACTTCTGTCATCCCCTATACTTTGTCACTACTTCATCATTGCTTTGCTGCCATAACACTTCACCAACCATCTTCTTGAACACTATACAACAATTACATACCCCCAGTTCTCATATCTACAATCCCGAGTCACAACCAACAACATATACAACACACCAAAGTCAACAGAATTATCCACTTCAACCAAACCACCATTACTGCTGAACATCGCCACAAGTCAGTGACTCTCCCATTTCAACTGACCACAGAACAGTGCTACAACTTTCCTGGTAATCACTTCATAACAGTCTATACAATTTGATAACACATCATCCACTTCTTTCACCATACAAATACAACATATACCAAAGCTGCTTGCTGTGCAACTCTTAACATACAACAACAGACCATCCAGTGCATCACCAACTGCTGCTAACCCACATATCAAACCATCACATATTCACTTCAACACTCTAGATTGCTTCAACCATCCAATTCCCCTCTGTGCAAACACACCACAAACAAGCACTTTTCAAACTATCACACTTCATTATAGACAATAACTACAATTTTTACCCTCCACTGAAACAAAGTATCAACATCACTCAACCAAAACACCACCATACAAAGCTTCTGCCCTCATTCCTCTATCACAGTGTCAACATTCTCCAATCATTGCTGATTAACCTCGTATAAGCTACACTACCCATCGACCAGAACAACCTGTGAAACCACCCACTGTCCCCACACTGCGGCCACCAGAGAACTTCATTCACCTTCAAAGCCTACAACTTCAACTGACTAGCCACCCACTGTTTCAACTGTCATCTGTCCACTGCTAACAGTTCACACTTCAACTTATCAAATATTCAACTGCCTGCCTCCACTTATAACCATATCCATCCTTCGCAGCCCCCCTATTATCTCATTTCAACCAACTCCTTCAAACTCTTACATCACCCTCTGAAAATCCAAACACCTCAACTTCAACACTTCATTCACAACCTACACCACAAAAATCACCACAAACACTTCATATTCACTGCATTACAAATCCACCACAGTGCATTACCTAAACTCCACCATCCCCTCCTCACTTTCAACAAGTCAACACTGCCTCAACTGACCACATCATCACTTGGCCATCACCACATACTCCGGCCATCTCCTCCATCTCACTCACACAAATTACTACCAATAACAGTCAATCACCGCCCCCACAACAATACCACAAACATCATCAAATTCCTTCACCATATATCACAAACCATCCTACATTGCTGTGCACAGTGCCTTCACCATATATCACAAACCATCTACAACATCCTCTTCATCAGTCATTAATACTGCCAACTGTACACACTCTGCCTTGTACTCGCATAACAACACTTCAAAGCCATAAACCCTCTCTGTCCACAAACCACCGACTTCACTTCCAACACGAACAAATCAGCAGCGATACTCTTTTGGCCTCACTCCATTCGTAGCCCATCCACCACCGAAGTGATCAATATACACAGCAGTTCCCTCAACATCACGTGAATCATCCTTGAAACCATCCTCGAACTCGCCTGAAATCCAACCCACTGCAACCCAATCTCCATCACAGAACTCAAACCACCTCCTCCTGAACCGCCACTGCAATCACTGACAATCACCATATCACCGCACCCAATCAACTCACCACGAACATCTTGCTTCGAACCTCAATCGTTACGAACCCTATAAAATCGCAATCCTCATCTCAAATCGCCACCTCCTCCTTCCCGAAACTGGAACACCACAGCAACTTGACCAGTAGAAAGCAACTCGAACACACGATCACCTTTTTCTCATCTCTTGTTATAATTCGATTTCGATTTTTTTTACAGCACATGAAATTGGGGGAATTGAGTTCGAACAAGTTTTTGAATAGGAGAATAAGATATTGAATACGAATTGGTTTTCTCTGATATTTTTTTGACCCGTGTGTAAAAAGAAAAAAAAAACTAAAAAAGAAGAAGAGGGTTTTGATGTGGGTCGGGTAAAATAATATGAGGGTTGTTTTATATTGTTAGGTGTTTATTTAGTGTGTTTTGAGTATTATTATTATTATTTGAGTTTCTTCTTTGATTAGTCAATTTTCTTGTTTTATTTTTAGGTGTTTGTTTTCATTTGTTTTATTTCTTAACTGAAAAAAAATTGTTTTGTTTTAAGTTCCGTCATCATATATTAAAAAAAAACTGTATATATATTATCTTGTTTTTTTTCCAGGTTGCAAAAGCTGAGTATCAAAAAGAAGAACTGCTGCCAAAAATAATTGCTTCGCTTTGCTTGCCAAAATAAAATAAACTACTCGCTTGCTATATCTATTATTTTTATTTGCTTTGCATTATTAGTTGCTTGCATTTTTTTTAAAAAAAAATTCAAAAACTAAAACAAAAATCCATTCGTAGTTGCATTGTTAATACACGTTTAATTTCTGCTTTGCATTTCATCCTAGAGTTTTGATTAATAATAACGGTTAGACATCGATAACACTTAATTATATATTGACAATTTATCTTCTTTGAACAATTTAATTTCTTGGTGTCTAGGCTACGGCAGAGTAATAACCATTTATAAATATTACTGTGATTCGTAAATATTATAGTGGTTGTTCCTCTGAAGGTACTTAAACCTTCGGCTGCATTGCTACGGTGATTCGTGGTGCATCGATAAATCCTGTTTGTTACTTGGCTGAGAACTATCTTGTTGATTTAAGACAATGTGTGATTATACAATTTTGGGTTAACTTAGGATAAATCATTTGTAATTAACCCTTGCATTCATTTAGTTGCATTAGTTCATTCATATTTAAAAAAAAAGTTTTCAAAATTCAAAACTAAAAAAAATTGTAAATATTCCTTTTCCTTTGAAATTTTTAAATCCTTTTTCTTTGAAATTTCAAAAATCCAAAATTTTTTTGAAAAACCCAAAATCCAAAAAAAAAAATTATAAAACCTTTTCAAAAAAAACAAAACAAAAACCAATTTCCCTTTTGAAAAATAAATTTTATTTGTAAATATTTTTCCTTTATAAAAAAAATATTCTTGAAAATGTCAGAGTTTCCCCACTTACGTGAACTTTACAATAGTTGTGAAAATCAATATAATCCATATGATTGCACTCCAAATTCGTATGGATATTTTAACAACAACTATTGTGTAAATAATTCGAATTTCGAAAAACAAAATTTTCAAAACGATGACCAACCCTCGACTCTTGAAAATAACGTTTCATCTTTACTTGAATTCTCTACACAACAAAATCAAAGTATAAATGATTTGTGTAATAACTCGAGTTAAGGATTTAAAAATTTGAATTCAATTCAAAATTCAAATGATTTCGATTATAACCCATGCTAATTCAATTTCAAACTCCAAAACGAATTTCAAACTCAAAATGAAAATGGAAACAACTGTTTAAATGAATTTGGCAATGAGAATATTCTCTACCGTGGTTCAATGGAAAATTTTTGTTCTCAACAATTTCAAATTGAAAATCTTCAAGTTAATAGTTATAAATTTGATTTTGTTGAGCAAATGAATGAAATTTACAATGATCACACAGATTCGTTGTTTGAAACATACAAAAAATTACATGAACAATAAAACCAAATCCCAGCGTGTGACGAGTCAAACAATAATCCATCTTTTACCCAAATCGACGATTTTCAAATAACAACTTTTGAAATTGAAAATAACAATCTTAATAAAGTTTTTGAAAATACGGTAATTGAGTTGGATTTCAATTCTTTCGAGGGTGTGGAACCAAATTTAAAATTCGACATTACTTTTCTCGATTCCGAAAATTTAAATACAACAACTTTGGATTTTGAACTTAATATATACGATGAAGTTGTTGATAATCCAAATAAGGAAGACGAATTCAATGAACACGATTTCTTTGGACTTTTTGAAAACGAGTTGTCGAATTCTGAAGGGGAAAATTTGAATCACCGTTTCAATTTTAAAATCAATAATTTT
The DNA here is from genome assembly GCA_030737815.1 of Allium fistulosum. NCBI lineage: Eukaryota > Viridiplantae > Streptophyta > Magnoliopsida > Asparagales > Amaryllidaceae > Allium > Allium fistulosum. The sequence continues at coordinate 266,614,946 of CM060905.1, read as the reverse complement.
GAAAATTTTGTTAATGATGAGCTTAACTTTCAATTTGGTGAAAATAAACTTGAATTTCAATCAATTGTTTTACCAAACCCAAAAACAATCGAAAATAAAACAACTCGTACGATTTTCAATAAAATGACATTCATTTTTCCAAATCAACATTCAACTTTGAAATCTTTTACGATTTGGTTTTTCGAGCTTAAGCTGTGTCTCTCATACTTAACGAGACAAAAGAATCGGTCTTCGGAAGACCGTTTCATTTACTTTTTAACGATATACTTTCCGAGGTTGTGTAAACACATTTCATTTTCATGTAAATAATAATAAACATTCCTTTCACTTGGGTTGACTGTGGGGACACAGTCAAAATTAAGTGTAGGGGGAGTCTCATTTTCATTTTTTTAAGTTTCATGGCATTTTTGAATTTTCATTTTCTTTTAACTTAAAAAAAAATCTCAAAATTTCTATATCTCAAAAACATTTTCTTTTTAGCATTTTGATTTATTTTTGAAGAAACACTATGGGATAAGTATAAGTTTTGGTTAATTAAATTGAAATTATTGAAAATCTATTTGTCTTAACAAAAATAAAAATGAAGTTTGATTACAAATAATAATGGTTTAACTAGTATATAGGAAGATTCATACATGTTAATTATGAAATACATCCCAATTGAAAATCGTTTTAAAAAGTGATTGATTTAAAGTAAAGATATAACATTTTTTTTGTCTTCTAAGTTAAATGGTGCTAAGATGATAGTGCAAAACTCTCTCTTCTAAAAAAAATATGTCTTGTATATATGTATTTATTTTTCTTAATAAACACCTAGGTCATGTGTCCACACTCATGTGTTCACTCGCCATGCTCTGTACCATTCTCAAGTAAGCCCGAAAGGCAGTGCACGATCGATATATCTGGCCTCAGTTTATCCGAGTTAGGTGTGTGTATATAAAAATTATTTTACTAATAACGCCTACAGTCAATAAGTGTTCACACTTGAGTGTTCACTCGCCACGCTCTGTATTCCCCTCACATCAGTCCGCAAGGCAGTGCATGGGTAATATATCTGGCCTCAGTTTATCTGAGTTAGGCATATGTAAATATTGTTAATATTAATAAAATTTTAAATAAAAATTAGAGAGAGTAAGCAATTGAAATCCAAGCACTATTTTAACTTGTTTGATTTGACTTGTTATTAAAAGAAATGAAAATACCACTTTGATAAACTTTGATAATCAACTAAGGATCCACTTCATAGTTACACTGTATTATCGACCGAAACAACGAGTTAAACTATAGCCCATTTGTTACGATAACTTCGTTTTTATTGGAAATTTTGACGAGTAAATGACTTAAATTTCAAGATAATGACCAATGCCTATATTTAACTTATTTGTGTTAATTTAAAAGTAAATCCTTCATTGTAAATATTTTCAAAAACTCGCATTCATCTCTTTGTAAATAAATCTTGCATTTTGTAAATATTTTCATCATGCATTTGGATTTTGTGGGTAGTATCTGCTGAAAACCCTCACGAAACAACACTCGTCCTACTGGGGACACTCAGAGTGTAACAACCTGCATATTTTAGAATTGAATATTTAAATATTTTATTTAAATATAGAATCGTTAATCGGATCAAAGTCCGAAAAGCTACTTTTTGCAAACAGTCGAATTGCGACTCGAGACCACTTCCATTGAGTCCAAAACGACATTTTCTACCTTTTTGAGTATAAACTTCGATATGCTTGGAGATAGTAGAATTTTGCTACTTTTCACTTAGGGCTTTGGGTTAGGTTTCAGCCCACTAACCCATCTTAACACTCTAGCTCAGTCCACCTCTCCTCTTCATTCACTTCCATTTCCTAATACAATTCAAGCTTCATAAAAAATGGGGGAAGAGAAAAAGAATTAGAAAATCCTAAGCCCTAATCTTCTTTGCAAATCCAAGTTCTAACTCCAAATTCAAGAAGAAGCTTTGGTAAGCCTTCTCTTCATCTTCTCCATCTCTATTCCTCTTCAATTTCAGAAATTTCCTAAACCTAATTGAGGAAAATCTTCACCTTTGTTTATAGATTGAAGATTCTAGAGGTGTTATCGAAGAGAAATCAACTTAGCTTGTTTTTAAGCATCTCTCTTGTGTCTTCGAGAATAAAGGTGAGATTTTTATCTCACATCTTAGTCTATAATTATCTTCGATTGTTAGGTATGAATTCCTAACACTTATTCATGTGCATTTGATTTTGGTTTGGATTGATTTGGTGTATATTCCAATTTTTGGTGTTTTGAAATCAAAATCTATGAAAATCCTATTATGGATATTTGGGCATTGATATTCGAGACGTATCGAAGGGCCAATCAGGACTGGGTTGTCGCTTGGCGTAAATCCTTAGTCGTCGTTGCTCGTCTGATCGCTTCCGATAATCGTTTGGCCATTTTTGGCCTAGGTTCAGGGAATGCCCTGAACTTCAGTTTCAGACGTCTGAAACGTATGGTTCAGACGTCTGAATATTATACTGGGAATTTTTATTCTCCAGTATTCAGACGTCTGAATCCAAACTTCCAGATGTCTGAATTGGCTCGAATGCAACCAGAAAGAAAATAGGCTTAAAAAGCCATTTTCAGACGTCTGAAATCTATGGTTCAGACGTCTGAATAACTGTTCTGGAAAACATTTAATTTTCCAGATTCAGACGTCTGAATCCTTAATTTCAGACGTCTGAATCTGCTGTTTAGGCTCTATTTGCCTATTTTGCTTGAGAATTCCAATTTTATCGATTCGTGAGTATCCGATTTGTTGATTATCATTTATTATCGACTTTGGTGACTTTTATATCGCGATTTTCGGGAATATTCATTTTTGATGGATTCGGTATCGATTTCTTTGAATTTAATTCACGTCTTCGAATGTGGATTTTTGTGATTGATTGTTTCTACAATCATTTTGTGATTTGTCACTTCTAAATACAAAGGTTTCTATACTAGTAGTAAATATTCAAACTCTTTTACAAAGATGATTTCAACGCTATTTTTAATACAAAGCTCTTTTATAAAACCGTTTTCTAATCTATTAGTATATACAAACCTTTACCTCATTCGTATGAGAAAATCTAATTAAACGGCTTAGCAAAACAAGTGGAATGAAACGCTTGCGTTTACTTCGTCGGTTAATTTATGGACTTGTTCGATTGAAAATCTTGTGACAATTTTCGAGTGGAAATCTACAGTTTGTTCGTAAATATTTGAGTTAAGCTAGTGGTTATGGGACATGAAGCTAAACTCATATATTTACTAGCTTAGTGTAATTCACACTTTCTATTGATCGATGATGATCATTTTGTGATTTAGACTAGCAATGTGCGATGTCTATTTGTCTGCGAGGGAGACTAAACCCCATTTCTGTGGAACTTCGGTTCAATTTGGCGGGGTAGCGACCCGTGGTCTTCGGACTGTTTGTGGAGCTTCGGCTCAATATTTATGGTTAGCGACCATGGAATAGCATTCTGTTTGTGATACACGCGTTGGTGAGTTTTCATGATCCCGTTTGTGATAGGCCTCCCCCCTTTTGTGATTTCTGGATTTCTGATTGATGATTTCTAGAATTTGTGTTTCACCAACTTTTGTGATTGGCATTAATATGTTTGTCAATATTTGTAGTTTGGTGAATAAAATAAAGAATATGACATTCTTTTTGGTGCTTTGAGATTTTTGAGATATTGTATGATTTTGTTGTTGTTTAAATCATGTTTGTTCTAGTATGACATCATTGTTATCATACGTTCTTATTATATTTCGGCTTATATCTCATTCCTTTATCTGATATTTATAGCTAGACTGATCCGTTTATTATTTTCTTATTAAATAATACTCGGGTCAGACCGAGATGTTACAAGTGCTTCTGCTTGACTCCTCATCTGGGATCATCTTCTGACTTTTGTCTAACTACATTACATTTGTAGTTTTTGTTGTTATACATTCGAGATATAGACTCTATGATGTATACATATTCTTTTGTCTAGCTCTTGTATCAATTCTTTTGTGACATTGTGGATCTTATTTTGACCACTACTCTGATGTACACCTTTTTGTGTTATATATTCATATCTGTTTCCGCCTTTGTGATATGAACGTCTGCGACTGATTTATGTTATATTTATTTCTATACTTGTTTCCGAGGTCCCCTTAGCCACTGTGTGGTAGCTTTGAGTTTGCATCGGTATGTCGGATTTCCTCTTGAAACGGAATGCATGTTATACTATCTGACATATCAGTACTCGCACAAGGCAATTGCACAGATGGTTTCTCCTCAACAGCCTTATTCTTCGTGCTAGTTGACGGCATTACCCCGTAGTGTCCTTAGCTAGCGTGAGCATAGAGGTGGGGCGTCGCACAGAGGTTTAATGGCTTGTTGCATACACTCAATGCAATCGTGCTCCCTACGAAAACGGATTTATCTTAGTTTTTCTTTATTCGAGGACGAATAAAAAGATAAGTGTGAGAGTATTTGATGTGCACGTAAATGTGCATATTTTTACCATCATATTTATTCTATTTAAATTAAATAAATGATCATATTGGGTATTTTAACCTGTTTTTACCAAAATCCATATTTTTTCCAAATTGTCACATATCCATCTTCATATAGGGGCAAAACGGTCATTTGTGTGCATATATTTCTTTGAGAAAAATTAATTGGAAATTTATATATATTTGTGTAGGAATTTGATCTCAAATAGGAGTGGTTTCATGAAGGCACATGCATGCACAAAATGAATACAAAGGAATGAAGATGGAAATAATTCAAAATGAAGAACATGGAGGACCCCACCTACCCACCTACCTTAATGTACAAATTAGAGGCTAATGCACATGCTTATGGAATTAATGGCTTCATGTACACTTAAATGATGATTAGTAGAAGCTAATGATTACTTGGCCTCCACACTTTCTCAAGGGTAGTTTGGGCATTTCCTAAATTATGGATTAGGGTTTCATGCTTGTATAAATAACCCATTATGTTCATGTAACCTCTTCTACCCTCTTTAAGCTCTCTTATGGAGGCCATCTCTTCTCTTAGTTTAGTTGAGAATGATTGTCTTTTCTATCTTTTCATGGCTAGTTAGCCATTTTTTTTATTTTCATGCAACTTTCTTTTTCTTATGCAATTTAATTACTTGTTCATTTTACTTTCCTTGTTCATTTACTTTAATGTTGGTAGTGTAGATTTACATTTATGCAAAGTAGATTAGTTTTAATTCTTGTTAATTAGCTTCTCTTTTCCATTAGCCTTCATTTTCCTTTCTTTTTGCTTTCATGTTGCTAGCTACATTTGTTAATCAAATGACAAATATGAGAGGCTAAACCCCTTCAATTTAGGGGTAATGAAGCTCTCTAATTATGTAGCTTCAACTAGTTGTTAATTCATGCTCTCCTTTTGTGCTTAGTAAGAATGATTGAAGTGGTTTAATTGTTGTTTTTGCTTTGAATTTGATAGCCTATATTGTTGACACCAAATAGGCTATGCTTAAACAATCACTAACACTAATTGCCTCTTCATCAAAATATGATTATGGCAAAAGAAAGCGATTTGAAATTAAAATTTGATGGTCTATATTTCTAATCAATAGTTAATAGGCCATACTTAAAATAGATTTCATTTTCATTTTCCTTGTCAAGTTTCATGAAAGTTAGTAAGTGGTTTAAGGGGTGTGTTATAGTTTTATGGCTTATGTTGGCTAATCAATAGCACAAATATGCCATACTTATGATAAGCACATCAATTAAAGCACTAATGACCATAAAAGAGAGATCATGATTTCATATGTGTTGAACTACATGATCTAGAGAGTGGATTTATTCTCTAAATTGTCACTTAACTCTTATATTTGCTTCTCTTTTCTTTTAGTTGGTTAGTTAATTCTCTAGCTTAACTTTCACTTGAAATTAGTATAATTTGATTAAATTGAATTTTAAAATCATCAATTCCCTGCGGATCGACCCGTATTCGCCACGTACTACAAGTGTACGCCGTGCACTTGCGGTTATTTTTATTATAAAATTCGTTCAGCTATTTTCTAGTTCATAGAATTTTGTCGACGCGAACATATATATATATATATATATATATGTGTGTGTGTGTGTGTGTGTGTGTGTGTATTGGTGTATGTGTATGTATGCATTTATACCTTAGTATATTAAGTTTAAAAAAAAGAATGTCACATCATTAGGAGACATAAGTACATCAGAGTACTTATGCATATTGGCTTTGATTTGATGGGTGGGTGCCTAGGTGTGGGCTGAAATGGGTGGGGTGGAGGAAAGGATGTGACGTGGCATGCATGTGTGGAGGGTAGAGTACATGAGGGTAAAATGGTAATTTGTTATTTCTATTTCATATAAACTAATTTTCACCTTTTCTTTCTCATTTTATATACATTTCCTATTCTCTCATCTTCCTAAAAGCTTCAGGAAACCTTTAAACGGCATCCATTCATAATTTTAATTTTAAAAAAAATCCAAGTTTAAACTTTTAAAATGATTTCAAACTTGTTTAATCTCCTCCTTTTCATTTTATAAACATCTCCATTTTCCTCCCACTTCATTTGACCATTACTTCCTACATATTACTCAAAATCAAGATTTCTATTTTTTAAACCAGGTAGAATTCTGGTAGCTATAACTTTTATTTACACCACTTTTACAAATTTGGAATATTTTTGGGTCAAAATTGCATTTCTTTGTGACTCATTTTCGGACCCATACAATCAAGGCCGAAAATACCACTCCTTCTTTTGACCATATCTCTCTCAAAACAAATCAAAATTTAGCGATTCTCCTTTTGAAATTGTAGAGAAAATAATTTTCTAAAACTTTTCTTTTTTCCACTTGTCCAAATTTCGAAAGTAAGATGGCCAAAAATTAAGGAGAAAATTACCCATTTTCGAGTGATTTTTGTGTGGTTTTCCAAGCTTTACAAGTTCTAAAAAGTTTCTAAAATATTTGGTGACTAAACTTCAGCTTTTTAAAAGTTCAAATTTTAGCTTCTATGTGTTATATGAATTGTTTATGATTGTCACTTGAGTTGGTTAGATATGCTGTGGTTGAATATGCTTATAGGTTGTTGTTATGAGTTGAAAAGTTAGACTTGAGATTGAAGTTAAATATGGCGTTGTTTGGAAAGTTGTAAGCTTTGGTTATATGTTGTGATCTTGCTTATGTTTTGGTCGGTTTCATGTGTACATTGTTATGACATGATTAGGCATTAGTTGCTAAGAAAAGTTAGCACTTTGATTGGTTTATCGACGAACAATCCTTGTGTGAAAATATGAGCTTTGGTTTTAAAGATCAAAAACCATTTTGTTAAAGTTAGAAACTTTGTTAAGTTTATAAAACACTTACTTTGTGTTCCTAAAATGTTAGGAAGCTTTCAAGTGATAGGTTATAAAAGAAGGAAGTAAGGAAACAATTTCAAGAAATGGCATCCATTGCGATAGTCGCTATGGATGCAGTTTCGATAAAAATCCAATTTTTGAAGTTTGAGTTTTTTCTCCTCTGGAAGTTTTTAAATGTTTTCTAAACCCAATAACGATGCTTTAGAAAGTTAATTAAGAATTTAATAATTAATTTTTAATCGATTAAGTTTATTTTTAAAAATAATTAATGATTAATTAAGTATTAAGCAAGGTTTAATAATTATAATTAAGTGGAGATTAGTTCTTAATTAATCATATTTTAAAGTAAGATTAATTTTAAACTAATTATTAATTAACTAGATAAATTTTATTTAATTATGAGTTAAGTATATAATTAATTTTTTATGAATTTTTATTTAAATACAGGGTCTATTATTAGTTGATTAAAAATCAATTATTTAATTATTAATTAATTAAGGCTTTAAGTTAAAATAAATCATTTATTTAAGGTTTAATTTGTTAATTAAGTTTTAATTAAAGGTTATTTTATTAATTAAATATGATTAATTAATATTTAATTATTAATGAAGATTTAAATTATTATTTAATAGTAAATAAAGGATTAATTAGGGTTAAATTATCTATATAATAGTTGTTTAATTACTTACTAAAGGTTTAATTATTTCTTAATTTATAATTAAATTAAGTTAAGACTTAATTGATATTGATTATGATTTAAATATGGGTTTAACTTGTAAATAATTATTTTAAAAATGATTTTAAGTTTTAATCCTTGTTTTCCAAGAATCAAATTGTTTTAAAGGTACTTCTTTTTTCAAAGATGGTTTTGAACACAAGGGATTCAAATGTCGATACCATTAAGTAGAAAAACAACCGTGAATGAACTACAATCTGAGTGGTTGTGTTAGTGTGGGCATCTTATAGCAGAATAAATCCCCGTTCTGCTACAATGTAATTGATTTAATTTTTATGGACATATATGTTAGCAGAATAAATCCCCATTATACTATTAATTAATTATTTGATTGAATGGATATATATGTTAGCAGAATAAATCCCTATTTTGGTATAAGTTAATTATTTGATTGTTTTGACATCTATTTACCAGGACAAATCACCATCCTGCTATTATGTTATTTGGACATGTATATGCCAGTTAGTTTGCATTAACATATTATTTCTTGATTTGGATATGAAGTGTATTCACATATATGTTGACTTATGTAAATAAATTGTTGAATGACTTGAAAGTGAAATTGAAATTAAATGGTAACTTAAAATAGTACCATTGGGTTTACCAAGCCTCGTTTTGAATTTATAGAGTATGATTTTGAATTAACTTCAATTCTTTAATCAATTTTGGGGTTTAAAGTTTATAAATGATTTTCAAGTTATATAATTATTTTATAAAGATATTTATAAATAATAATTTGTTTATTAAAAAAGGGGTATTACAAAATTAAAGGGTTTATTTAAAGTGATTTTCAAAGGATGAGCTGTAAAAGATATTTTGTAAAGGATTTTCTTAAAGAAGATTTATAAAAAGAGTTTTTGGAATAGGGAAATGATTTATAAATGATTTTAGAGAAAAGGGGTTTTATAATTTAACTTGGAGAATTTTAAAAGTGAGCTATAAATTTATTTGGAAAATTTATAAGTTATTTGAAATATGAAGTGAGTTTTTAAATAGGAAACTTTTTATAAAGGATATGTGGATTGATTTTTATAGGAAGTAATGTTTTAAATGGAATTTGTTTAATCCTTTAATATGGAATTTGGAAAAGAAAATCTTTATAAAGTTTAATACTTATACCGATAAGATAAGTATTTGACTTTTTTTTCTACGTATTGGAAATAAATTTTTTTGGGTAGTATACTTCCACCGTGAGATAAGTATATAAATGTTTTATGAGTATAAGAGGGATGTAAGGGGTTTGGGAATATTGTTTTGGAAAGATCTTTTGATCAAGTATTATAAAGTGATTTTAATTGATTAAAGATTAACTAATAAAAGCTTAGTGTATCCCATATGAAATTAAATTCATGTTTGAATGATTGTATATTTAATAGTTAAATAACCGACTATAAAACTTGAACCCAAAAGTAACTTTGGAAATACCTAGGAGAAGCACGTGAGTTATATGGCACAGTCATCCCCAATGATGATGTATTGTGTGTATAAATCTTGTTTCATTGTTCTAGGGTAAATGATAAGGAATTCTGTCCACAAAAGGTTAGGAGGTGATCTCTGCTCTTATCTTTTGTCTACTTATATCCTAAAGAATCGGGATTGAGTTTACCGAAAACTATCGGAAGTTGTTTCAAAGAGACCGGGATCAGATATGATATCTGAAACCCACTTCGATCCAACTCAAGCATTTCGAACTAAAGACATCTTGAAGAGTATAGAATCGAAGACAGAGCTTTTGAAGTGCAAGGGCTACTTGCTACTAACCCTGATGGTGATTCCAGAATGGGTGTAGTGCCTTCAGATTCATCCAGACCCAGAACGGACTTGTCTGGACGAATGTTGGCATTGCATTTCTGCTTGGAGGGCAGCATTAGCATTCCAGGTGGGAAGTGCGTATAAAAAGGTAATCATAGCCTCAAGCCTCATCAACCGGAAAATGACAAAAATATGGCATGCAACAGGGCCATGTGGGTCGCTCCCATTAGGGTATGGTCATCCTAAATCTTGATCGATTACTATCTACTCATGTATGCTTCGATGCCCAAAGTGGGGTGATCATATTCGGTTTTACTAGTCAAGTGGTAGGCCAGTCCTGTGTGGTAGGGGTATAAGATGTTCTTGTCACACCCCGGTGCATTTTATCTAGAGATGTACCATCGGAAGGTAGTTCCTTACATTGTCATAGTATGAAATCCAATCTCCAATACGTGCCTTTACAGTTTTGATTGTAGAACCTAGTGTGTTGGAATTTAATTAATGTAACAATTTTGGCTATGATTAATAAGTTTTTGTACTCTAGACATTATTATAATATCACTTGATTTTCTATAAAAAGTGCTTGGTTATCGTAAGGTAAAAACTCATCTGTATTTATGTGCGGCGTGGTCTTACGAGATACTTTTGATTTTAATGGAGGTTTTTTAAACATAATAATTCAGTTGTTTGAGTTTACTCACACCAAATCCATGTCTGACCCGAAGTTTTATTTTCTTTCCCTAAAACTCTTGGGTGCTCAAATTTTTATGCGCAGTCAAGTAGTTCAGGTTTTCCCACGGATACATTTTGGAGGAGCTTGGAGAATGAGGCTTCATCAGTAGCTAGTTATTATCTTGTTTCCGCTGTATTATATGTATCATGTATCAGTTGGGTAGGGGCAGGCTGTTATAACTGTCCAAGGGTAGAATTGTATTGGAATGACACTGATGTATAATTTTTGAAATGACTTTGTAAAGTATTATGTTGATAAATATGTGTTATTCCATTGCGTTGTGAGATTCCGTGATTATTTAATTTCTTCTTATCTTCTATCTCCTTTCTTTCCCCTAACAATCTTTCTTTTCGACACTTAGTTGTTCAGCACGTAAACACCGTGGATGTATAAGTATCAACTTTTAGGGTTCGAAAAGGCTGGTCGTTACATTTTATAACTCAAATATAAAAATCTTTTATATAATAACTAATAATGGTGAAATGGTTTTCAAGAATTATTTACAAAAATATTTAGTTCAAAGAAAAATAGAAAATGTGACCGGAAATCGGCTTTCGACTTTTTGGTGTCAAAAAAGTTGTCAAAAACATTGTAAAACTATATGGTATAAATGTTCAAATTCATTTATAAGTAAGTTAGCATTATAATATAATATATAAATACATGTTTATATTTAAATTTGAAATGATATTTTATTTTAGTTTAAAAATAAAAATGAAAGCTGTCACAATATGTCATTTCTTTGAAAACATAAAGTACTTAAGTAACTAAATGGATGTTAGCTTTGAAAATGAAGGGAGGGAACAAGAAAATTTCGAAAGTACAATGGGGTGACGACGGTGGATGAGGTGGCAACCAAGGAGTGGAGGTTATGTAAGGTAAGGTTATTTTGGTAGTTTGATTTTTTGCAATTTATATAAAAGCAATTTCTAAATTTCCTTTCATTTCTATTCTAATTTATAACTCTATCAAATTCTTACCTCCATCTTGCTTTAGGTTTTCAAGAAGCTTTCATGGCTTCCTTAGCTTTCTAAAAAGTTTAAAAATCTAAATTTTCCACTTTTAAAACTTTCAAACCTTGCTTAAAGCCCTTCCTCTCAACTTCTACAACTCCATCTTGCAAAACACAAGCCCATACACTCCCATACCACCTTGGCCAAACTTATATCACACGCTAGGCCGAATCTTTTTGCAACCCTAACCCACCAAAAATATCATTTTTCCAAAGGCAAGGCGAAGTTCTAGGTCGTATTCAAGTTAGGGTGGAAGTTAGCTTAGTTTCGTCAACTTTTGGTGAGTAAAATTCTCACTCTTAACTAAGTTGTTACAACATATATTATTGCTTAACTTGGTTATTAAATATGGTGTTTGGTTAAGTGAAAATAAATTTGACTTGGATGTATGAATTTGTGCTTGGATGAAAATGTTATGTAGTTTGAAATGAAAGTAAAAATGTCATGTTAGTTTTACAAGTTTTAATATTTCCTGTATGTGTGTATGATGGCATGTATATATGTCATTTGTGATGTTGGTTATGATGTGAAAAACCAAAGGAAATTTACTACCTGATTTGTACTTAGAGCGACACCGGAAAATCCCTTGCTTTAACTTGTTTTTCTTATGTGATTTAGGAAAGGTTTTCATAAAATATTAACTTTACTTTTATTTGTTTTCAAAACTTCATACAAAGTTATAAAGTAAGGTTAAAACATTAAAGATGATGTTTGAAAACTATTTGAAAGCTTAAACAATTTTTTGAAAATTACGAGTCGCATAGCGATAGTCACTATAAGTGCAGTTCGTGAAAACGAACTCTTTTCGAAATCTAAAAGTGTTTTCACTTAGGAATATTTTTAGAAGTGTTTTAAAACATATATTAAGTAATAAAAAGTATTTATTTATTTATTTGATGATTAGTTAATTAATTAAGTAAGGTAATTAGTGCTTAATCACTAGTTAACAAAGGTAATTAGAACTTAAGTGTTAATCAAGTAAGTTAATTATAATTAGTTATTTAATAAAAGGTTAATTAATATTTTACTTAATATAGAATTTATTATTATGTAATATTTATTAAATATTAATTATTAATTAATTATAGAAGAGTTTAATTATTAATTAATTTCTAATCGGGTTAAATTAAATTTAAGACTCAATTAAGTTTTAAATTTATTATTTGGTAAAGGTTTAATTTATTATTTAATTATTAATTAAAGATTAATTATGGTTTAATTATTTATTAAATGATTAACTATTATTTAGTTATTTATTTAAAAGATAATTATTACTTAATCTTTTATTTAAAAGTTAATTATTGTTTAATTAATAATTAAAGGTTTAATTATTATTAAATAAGAAGTTAAATGTTATTTAATTATTGAATAAAGGTTTTAAATTTCAAAATCATTTATTTCTAAAGGGGTTCTTTGTATAAAGGACAAAATTTGTATTTTTTTAGCCTCAAGGACACAACCTCAATATTTTAGCCATAAGGACAAACATTCTACCAAAATTAGTGCTAAGGACAAATATTCTTTCAAAATTAGTCATAAGAACAATCCGCCAAAATTATCAACCACCACTCATCGCACCACTACCCACTACCACCACCTGCACCACCAGCCTCGCCGCCGCCCCCAACACTACCCGCTGTCATCACATGCTACCGATAACTCTTAACTTAAAAACTGATACCTAAAAACTGCCACCTAAAAACTGATACCTAAAAACTGCTACCGACAACTAAAACTGATACTAACAGCTGATATTCAAATAAACCACCCAAAATCTCCTAGGTTTTCAAATTTATCAAATTTGATCATCATAATCTAAGTTTATAGTTTATTCTTAAACAAGCATTTCAATCATAACAATCATCCTTGTAGAAAATTAGTCCATCATCATATTTAAAGCACAAACTCAAAAATAACAAATATTTTCGAAAATGATACCTACAAACTAGAAAACTGATACCTAACAGCTGATACCACTTCTTCTCCCCTAATTCTTCCATGGCTTGCACTTCTTCTTTCATGACTTGTTCTTCTTCTTACTCGAATTGTTGTTTCTTCTAAAACACCACTTCACCATGGCGTCCCTTCCACCAGAGTCATCAATTTTCCATCATTAGATGACTTCAAATCGAGCTACTTCAAAACCCTAGCCGTTGCCATCCACCGTCGAACCACCACCCACGCAGCCAACGCCATCGCAGCAACCGCCCTCGCCGATAACGCCGTCTAAGCTCGACGTGCTCCAGACTCATTTGTGTGTTATCATGTTCGCTAATTTCTTGTCCTGCCTTCGAATTGAAGTTCAAAAGTTGTCCTTTACGCTAAAATATTGAAGGTCGGTTCTTGAGGCTAAAATATTGAGAAATTTTGTCCTTGACACTATTTTTCTGTATTTCTAAATATCAGTTTTATTTTAAAGTAGTTTTCTTTTGCAAAAGTATCTCAAACCAAAGGATTTATTTATTGATTACCCTTAAGTTACCCCAAATGGTTATGAAATCAAATGACATCTGTTTAGCAGAACAAAACACCATTCTGCTATTATAATAACTTGGTCATAAGTTTAGCAGGACAAATCCCTATCTGCTATTTTAATAACCTGGACATTTACCTATATGTTGATTAGTTCTTATTTATTGATCCCTTTACATATTTTCTTGTTATGTAAATACCACTGTATAACTTAGAAAGTTTAACTAAAATTGAATAAACCATTATGGTCGCTAAGCCTCTTTTAAATTTTGGAAAATCGTTCTTTTAATCTTATTTCTTTTTAAATAAGGGTTTAAAAATAATTATTATGGTTTAAAAGTAAGGTTATTATTTAATTGAAATGCTTAAGGTGTATCATCATTTCAATATGATATTTTAAAGATAGTTCATTAACTATTTATTTTAAGGTGTTTGAGGTGAATTTAATTAATAAGAACTTGTTTATTTAAAGATGTTTTAAATAATTGTTTGTTTATCAAAGGACTTTATTGATTAAAGTTTTATAAAAGATTTTGGGTATTTATAAAAGAGTTTTATAAATAAAATTTGGAGATTTATAAAGAAATTTTATAAATAGGTTTGGAATTTATGTAAAGGAGATTTTCATAAATGAAAGAGATTTATTAAAAGGATTTATAGAAGAAATTTATAAAAGACTTTGAGATTGGATTTCCTTTAATTGACCTTCTTAATTTTGGTGATATGGTCATTCGTACCACACTTAACACCGAAGGAATAGTGTTTGAGGTTATCGTTATCTCCAATGTAAATAACATTGTTTTGATCCTTTTAATTTGATTTTGAAATAAGAAATCTTTCACGATGTTTTGCGAATATACTTATGCCAGTGAGATAAGTATATGAATATTTTGGAAAGAGATTTAAAGAAATAAAAGATTTATTTTGATGCATAGTGGTTGCTATGGTTAATTAAATCTCTGGATTATTGTTTGATTATGTATTTGATGGTTAAATAACAAACTATCAAATCTTGGCCAGTTTTGACTTAGGAAGTAAATAAGAGCTTCACGTGTTAATATGATTTGAGTTCCAACGGAAGAACTCATCGGGTGAAATGTCTCTAGCTTTAAGGGATATATTAGGGATCACTTTGGGACTCTGGTATAGTCTACTTACTTCTGAAAGAACCGAGAATGAGTTAACCAAAAATTATCTGTCATTGGGTCGGAGAGACCGGGATCAGATATGTTATCCGAAATCCACTTTGAATCAACATATGATTTCGAATGGAAGACATATTAATGATGATTGAAGACAGGGATCTTTGATGTGCAAGGGCTACTTGCTACTAATCCTGTGGGTGATTCCAAAATGGATGTAGTAGAGGTAGTGCCTTTGGTTTCGTTCAAACCTAGAACGAACTTGTATGGATGAATGCTGGCATTGCATTTCTACTTGGAGGGCAGTGTTAGTGTTCCAAGAGGAAATTGCTACGAGGAAATGGTAAGAGCGTAGCCTCTCAAGCCTTACACCTCGTTAATGGCTAAAATAGGGTAGATGGTAGGGCTATGTGGGCTGCTCCCATTAGGGTATGATCATCGTCTTATCCAGAGTCGATATCATATGTATGATTTAGGGCCCATTTTGGTTGTTAATTACAACCTTGGGGTAATCATATTCGGTATTATCCAGTCAGTGGTAGGCTGGTCCTGTATTGGTAGGGTTACAAAGGTAACTGCGCCACTAGTATATTTTATCTAGAGATGTATTGTTTTCTGAAGGTAGTCCCTTACCTTGCCATTTGCTAGAATCCATTTTCCATATACGTGCCTTAGGGGTTTTTTGATTGTATACCTAGCTGTCATGTATACACATTACAACTACTTGATTATTGAATACTTTAAACCCACAGACATTATTATAATATCACTGGATTTTATAATAAAGGTAAAAACCTATCCATGTTTATGTGCGGCATGATCTTACGATATACCTTTTATTTGAAACAGTTTTCAATTGTAGAAATCCACATGTTTTGATTCGAGTTTTACTCATGCTGGTTTACCAAACTGACCTAGGCGTTATTTCCTTATAATGCTCGGGTCAGTCCGAGCATATTTTCCAGATTTAGCTGGATGCATTATAGCTTTCAGGAGGCAAGCTGGATCCTCCAAGACATATTCACGTATCTTATATTCTTCTACCATCTTTGTTTTGTATTTTTACGGTTTGTATTTATCAGCATTTGTAAGGATAGGCTATTATAACTGTCGAGGTTGATAATAGAATGGTGTACTCTGATGTTGTGTATATAATAAAGATGATTTCTTTTTTCAAAGATCTGGTGTAATATTCTCGTCACAATGTGAGATTCTGTTATGTCCTTTTTCTTTCTTTCACCCCAAATGACCCATCTTTCGGACACTTAAATGATTGGCACACGAATATCGTGGATGTACTAAGTGTCGTCTTTAGGCATAAGAGAGGCAGATTGTTACATTTAATGAATTTTGTGATGGTTCGTTATAGTTAGGTAGGTTAAATTTCACAAATGTAATCTTACTACATAAGAAAATAGGTGCTAACCAATTAAAAGATTTCAAATCTATTTCCTTATTAAACTATTCTTTTAAAATTATACCTAAGGTTTTAGCTAATAGATAAAGTACTAAAATGAATGAATTAATAGATAATACCTAAATAACATTTATAAAGGGTAGAAATATCACAGACGGTGTAGTAGTAGCTTAAGAATATATTAATTACCATTATAAAAGTAATATCGCTTACATACCTTTAAAACTTGAATTCACTAAAGCTTTTGATTCATTTGATTGAATTTTTCCTTAAGGATTTATTAATGGCTAGGGGTTTTAGTGTTAGTTGGGTAGGATGGTGTAACGACCCGTAAATTTAAACTGTTTTAATAACGTAATTAGTTGAAATTTTGTGAAATTTTAAACGATAAAAATTTGAAATATAAATTTGATATTTGGAATGCGTTTAGTTAAACATAGCAATTGGTAAATTTTCGTCCGAAAATATGAAAGTTTATTTCGCGCGTAAATTTACTTCAATTTAATCAGTTAAAAAGCAATGAAAATAAAATGTTTCCGAAACCTAAATATTTTTACATAGAAAAATTCTAAACCATCTTCTGAGCAAGACGTCATTTTTCGTTTTTCCAAATTCGGACATCTTTAGCTCCGTCGATCTTATTTTTCCGCGTTTTTGCTGCATTTTTCCTCTAGTGGGAAAATTCGAAATTTTATAATTCGATCGTACTACTGCTATTGATATACCGTTTTGATCGCCTCGCCGTGCTGATCACCACGGTATATCCATTTGTATGTTTTGAAATCCGTTACGCCGCGGAAAACGCGAAACGGTCACCCGTACCGGTATCCGTTTTAGTTTTTCATACCTCTTTTCGTTATTTACCATGCAAACCAAATGGCCACTAGCTATTAATGATTCTTGGATTTAACGCATGTTACTTTTGGTTGCTACCCATTTCAATTCAGAGGTGCTAGCTTACAATGTTTTGCCTGTCGTTTCATTTATAATAAAAGAAAATTTATAACTAACGTCACCCTGTTTATCTATTTGCAAAACCCAGGCATTCTTCATTTTCTCTGCCTTTCTATTCATTCTTCCCCATTTGCAAACCCAGGCCTCCATTGTTCACCGCATCAACCCCAAAGGCCATGTCTCATTTCTCCTGCCTCCGCCCTCCATGTTGAACGCAGCATCCTCCTCTATCCAAAGCTGCTGTTTCCCCTCCGCCTAGTGGCCGATGGCAGCACACCCATAGCCGACCTCCACGTGTAGCTTTCCCCTTTATTTTGCATGGGCCGATCACCACCTGGACAACTGCTCCTCTTCTCGGCCGAAGCTCCTCCCCTCTCACCCTCTTTTCTCTCTACTTTATCAGCCGAGTACCATGACCACCACCTTCGACCTTCCTCCGCCCTACCGCCTCTCTATTGGCCACCACCGCAAGTCTCGGCCCCACCCTTATCTCTCAGTTGTGAGCCTAACTCTCCACCATCAACAGCCTTCGCCGGTTCTCGCGTCCTCTCTCCTCCACCCATTTCTCCCTTTGGCTCAGCCGAACACTAACTCTCGTGAGATATACATGTAAGCTCTTCTATATAAAAGTTTATATATATTACTAATAGTATATATATGTTATATATTATATATTATATGATTTTTTTTAGTTGTTAGTTTGAAAGAAAAATTGGGATATCTATAATATACTGCTTATATGTATTAAGTTATATAAGACCTGTCTATGTATATAAGTCAAATAAATATGTATAGTCTGAGGTTAGTATAAAGTTGTATAAGTTTAGTCTATTTTGGTTACTTTATGAGAATATATAGATGTACAGGTTCAGTTATATATATCTATGCTTTGGGTATAATTTTTATTAGTTTTGTACATGGTTTGCCTGCATACCAGTTTTAAAGGCCGAACATATATATGCATTTGCATTGATTCATATATAAGTACTACCGTAAGTTTTAATATGTTAGACTTGAACATAGTAGTTATATTTCAAGCTGCAGGTTGCATAGGTAGTTTATGTCGTGGCTTCTAAATTTAAAAAAAGAAGAAGTATATATATGAGAGATATATTTGTTTGGTATGTTCCAATGCAAAGATTTAGCATAGTTTATTTTATATATAGATTTGTTTTAAAATATAAGTATGTTGCATTTATAGGTATTTATTTCAAAACATAATGAATATTAATATTTTGAGAAATATACATACGGCGTGTATGTGTGTATATATATAGTATAATAAAATATTGAGTAATATTGTAGAAGTTGTATATAATGCGTTTTATATAGCAGCTATATATGTATGCTCTGTTGTAATTCATACTTTAAAATCTGCAACCTGTATGTTATAATAATAATATGAGTTAATGTATATATTAGTTATACCTGGAGGTATTTTGTTTATACTGTGCGTATGTATGTGTTATTCAAAGATATACTTGAAATCTATGGTTTATATATATAGTATACTCTGTTTATCTGTATATAATTTATATACTGTGTGGGTCTGCTTATAGGTTCTAAAATATATATGATTAAATTTAAGATTGATTAAAAGTGTATTTGTATTATAAAAATTGAATATTGGGTTTATGGAAAATAATAATATAATATACGTTACAATTCAGTTATATCAAACCATTGCTGATTTGTTCTCATCGATTCTATTTATCAGCTTCATTCGTAGATTCGAGTTCAATCTGGATTTTTCTTTGGAATTCGTGCCTGGATTCATAACCCATTTCATTGTCAAATTTCTCTAGCCTCGAAAGGTGAGCAATCACTCATGATTAACGTTCTTTTATTTATTAAATCTGATTTCAATTGAAACGATAATTGAAATATGCTACTGTTAGTTATTTACACTGTTACTTATGCTATTAACTGTACCAGTTCACCTGTGACATCTGACACCATTATCTGTTAATTATACGATGATAATCCCGTTGGTTGATAAGTGATTGATTGTTTGTTGTTTATATTGAATGTTAAAATGCAATATATATAAAGTGATAAATAGTATGTAATTGAATTTGACGAAGGATAGTTAAAATTTGAATCGACATATGTGTTGAATTTGATTTGTTAAATTTGTCTAATATGACCCCTTGAATGTTTAATTATTTGACACGTAGAAAAAAAAGTTAATTACCCTTGAACCATTTGAATTTATGTTGTATTAATTGATGAAGTATGAAATTGAATAATTGATGTCAAGTGTAGAATTGCATAGAATAATTAATATAATAATCTTTAATCTACATGAAATGATAGTGTAGATTCTAGAAATAATTATATTAATTCGCACAAACAACAATGTGAATTAATACGATTATTTCGGGATTATTTGAATTGATTATTGGATTGATATTGGTTGTTGTTATTGCTTGTTTATTTACTTTGACACCATCCCAGTTATCACACTGCAAGTTCCCTTTGTTATGCTTTGATTTTGAATTGAATTGGAATCGGGTTGAAATGATAAATACCCAAATAAAACTTGACCTAGGATAGAGAATTAAATAAAACCCGATTGGTCAATAATTTGATTTGAAAAATAAAATAAAGATTTTATTTGAATAAATAATAAGGTTTTAAAATGAAGTTGGAATTTGAATTTTTTGAAAGGAAAATGTTAATATGTAATAATCTGAAACAAAATATTAACATAGTAGTTGATGAAAGGATGTTGTTTAAAATTTAATTATTAAGTTTGAAATTATTTAATAATTAAGTTTTGAAATTATTTAATAATTAAATAAGATTGAATTATTTAATAATTAAATGAAATTGAATTCGTGATATATGAAATTGAACTTCGTAATAAGTGAAATTGAACTTCTTTAATAAGTAAAGTTGAGTTATGAAATAATTAAGTTTTGAAATTTGCAACTAAGTAAATGAATAAGCAAAATCGAATTTCTTTAACAAGAAAGAAATGTGATTTATTGAAATTAATGTAAGAGTTGTAATTTAAAGAATTGATTTGACAAATCTAACTTAATTCAATTTGAAGTTTTGATATAATGAAGTTGAACTTAAGTAATTGATTTAATAAATTGAAAGAAAAAAATTGTTTTTGAATGATAAATTAACTTAACAAATATTGAATGAAATCGATTAATGAATTTAAATTGATTTGAATGTAGATTAAATATTTTTAAATGATTTCGGAATGAAACTTATATACGAATTTAAATGAATATTGGAATGGTTTTAAATAAAAATCGAAATTGTATTATAAGATTTGAAATGGTAATTTGTAAGTTTTGAAACATAAATTATGGAAATTGATTTAGGAAGACAAAATGAAATGTTGGTTTACAAATTCTATTGAAATTGAAATTGATTTGGTTTTGAAATTTATTAAACGACCAATCGGTGTAATAATTACGAAAGTTATTAAAGAGACCGGAATCGGTTAGGGACATACTCACTGTCTAAACCGAAAACCACTTTAATAACTATACGCGGAGTGTGATCCAGAATAAAGTGGTTGTAATGATGTACGTGATGACTGAAGAAAGAGAACGATAATGGATAGCCTTGACACTTGTGTCAAATTGGAAATGACTAAAACAGGAGCCGTGCCGGGCCAAATGGGGGGTTAGCTACCTCAAGCGAACACACTTCTTCGAACTACTCATTACTTGTTGTCGATTGGTGCACCCTTGATTTTGGGAGTGTTGTTTTGCGGTGTTGCGGTCGCTGCGGCGATGCGTTCTCACCAGTCCGGATCAGGCAAACGGTAGTTTCACTACCTTGGGTATTGCCTCATGTGCCTTGTCATACTTGGAACCCTATTCGCGACCACTATGATTTGTTTTGTGTTATACCTATGGAGTACTCCCTGATAGCCCACTAGTTTACGGTGGAGTTTACAGTGCTGTATAGACTATAACGCTTATATAAAATGTGTTAAGGGGGATAATGGTAACGTCTTAACACTATTTTGATACCTTATATTACTGATAGACATTATCTACTTAGCGTACATTACTACCTAGTAGATAGTTTAACGGATCCTTAAAGGATGGTTATTCCAAACATCCTTTGAGTTACTTGTATTTCAATTGCTATTTCACTTGAGTTGGATTTATTGATATAAGAATGTTAATCCTGACTCGAGTGCTTTGTGTTTTGCTTTACGCTCGGGTCAGACTGAGTGTACCAGTATTCGAGACTCACCTTTGAAGTTGGAGCTTTGCTTGAAGATCCAGCCATCTATTCTGCTTTGAGTATTCGATGATTCCAGGGATGTATTCTGATTTGTATCTGATGTATCGTATTACTCTTCCGTTGTATCTGGTTTAACTCTGATGTAACTTATACATTTATATTGTAGCTTCATGAACTACTATCTCTTTTATTTCCGCTGCATTTATTACTCTGTGTCTGTGATCTGTGATTATTTTATTTACTGTATATGCTCAGTTTTTCCAAATTTAAATTAACAACGCGGTATTTTGAATTATTCAAGTCCGACATGTGCGGATGCGAATGGTTCAAAATAGCGGGTCGTTACAGTTGGTATCAGAGCTTTGGTAGCTCTAGGCAAAACTTAGCATATTGGGTAAATATATTTACAGAATCACTTTCATTCGAGTTGAATCTCTTCCTTTTGACTCGATTCCTTTGAATTTTGGAACATTCCCTGCGGTTCCGAAATTCATTCTTGTCCCTCACTATTCGTATTCTTCTGAATTCTGGAGTATCACATAACTCTACTTCGAATGATCTTTATGATGAGTTGGCGGTCCCGCCAATCTCAAATTGATTTGTAAATGGGTAAAACTCTTTTACGATAGCATCGATTCACTGGAGATTTATATATCCTCGGTTTTGATGCTGACCTCTTTGGTTATGCCGAATTCTATCTCTTGAGATCAATGTCGATTTGCCTCGGAATTCTACATTGATCTTATTCTTGAAGTCACGGTTGACCCAGTTAAGGTTGCCCGCGATTTATATAAATTTATCAATCTTCCTACTTTGTTATTAATCATCATATCTTTGTTTCGAACTTATCTTCGAATCAAAATTTCTTTTTGATTTGAGTCCATCAAAAATTTGAAACCCTATTCTTGTTTTGAAAATTCATTCCTGTATCGTCAAACAAAGAAATGTAATTGTAAACTAATGTTTTAATATATGCCGTGTTGTTTGAGTTGTTGATGTGATTTGGGTTTCCGATCGATTCGTCTGATCAGCGCTATCGATAGGATTTCTAAAACACTTGAACAGAGCAAACTGACATAATAGTATTTTCAAAATTTGGTAAATACAATAATCTTGTATGATTATATTATATATAAGTATAAATTTTCTGAAATTGAATTGTTAACTGAATTGGTTGTCAGAAAGGTAATATTTGATTTTCACTATTTGTTTTGTAAATAATTGATTATTCCAACATAAAAATAAATGGAATTATAAAGTTGGTTTATAGATTTATTTAGAAATTTAAATGAATTTTAAGTAAGAATTTGAGAATTTAATTTCCTAATATTTCAAGCTTTGGTTTTTAATTTTTTTTTTTAAAAAAATGTATATTATGTAAAGTATTTTCGAATATAAATGATTTTCAAAGAATTTTAAAATGTTGAAATCAATGCTCTTCTCTTTGTCGCTGGAAAATAATTTCGGTGATGGCGGCCGCATCATCGACATTCATTTTCGAGTTTCGAAGTGGAGAAACCATTCTGTAGCTTTGCTACGGTTTTGTTTGGAAAAATATTTCAATTTGAATTTCTTAAGTATGACTTGATTTATATATATATATATGGGTTTATTATTTTAAATTTAATTTGATTTAATATATATAATATATACATAATTATCTCTAAAGGGTTTGAAATTAAACGGAAATTTAATTCTTAAAATTATGTTCAGTGATGTTTTCAATTATGAATAAAGCTAAATTTTGGATAAATATTTAAACTTGAAATAATTGAATTTGAAAATATTATTTGTATAGTACTAAATTGCATTTCAAAATAACTTACCTAAATTATTCAGAAGTTAAAATGTAATTGGATAATATACAATATAAAATAATTTTATAAATGAAATTTGAGTGTTTATAATAAATGTTATGCACTTAGATTTTAATTATAAAAAAAATGCTAATAAAGATGATAGAATAATAAGTTAATTGAATGAGATAAATAAAGTAAATTTTGTTCTAAAAGAATTAACAAATTGAATTGAATCAGCTAAATGAAATACCTTGAATTAAGATCAATTATTGAATATTAATTTATTTAAAACAAAATTTATATGATTAGAATTAACAGTTGAACTAACAAATCTAAATCGAATGACTATTTATTGATTTAATATAAATGGATTTAACCAAATTGAAAAAAATATAAATTAATTTAAATTGAAATTTATATGGTTTAAATTAATTTATATGGGTTAAATATATGTGATTAGATATATTAAGGAGAATAAATTTAACAATAATTTGGAATAAAGAAGAATTTAAATTGCTGAAAAAATATGATTATAATAAAAGACTATTCAAATTTATGGTTTTAGAAATTGTAAATTTAAGATAATTGGATAATAAGATAATGAATTTAGAAATAGTTGAGATTGATTTTAGTGAAATCAAATGGTTTAAATTAATTATTTTGTATTTCAAATTTGTTTTCTTTCTGATTGTTTCTATTCTCCTACCTCGTTCCTTTTCGGGGACGAAAAGTTTTGAGTGGGGGAGAGTGTAACGACCCGTAAATTTCAACTGTTTTAATAACGTAATTAGTTAAAATTTTGTGAAATTTTAAACGATAATATTTTGAAATATAAATTTGATATTTGGAATGCGTTTAGTTAAACATAGCAACTGGTAAATTTTCATCCGAAAATATGAAAGTTTATTTCGCGCGTAAATTTACTTCAATTTAATCAGTTAAAAAGCGATGAAAATAAAATATTTCCGAAACCTAAATATTTTTACATAGAAAAATTCTAAACCATCTTCTGAGCAAGACGTCATTTTTCGTTTTTCCAAATTCGGACATCTTTAGCTCCGTCGATCTTATTTTTCCGCGTTTTTGCTGCATTTTTCCTCTAGTGGGAAAATTCGAAATTTTATAATTCGATCATACTACTGCTATTGATATACCGTTTTGATCGCCTCGTCATGCTGATCACCACGATATATCCATTTGTATGTTTTGAAATCCGTTACGCCGCGGAAAACGTGAAACGGTCACACGTATCGGTATCCGTTTTAGTTTTTCATACGTCTTTTCGTTATTTACCATGCAAACCAAACAGCCACTAGCTATTAATGATTCTTGGATTTAACGCATGTTACTTTTGGTTGCTACCCATTTCAATTCAAAGGTGCTAGCTTCCAATGTTTTGCATGCCGTTTCATTTATAATAAAAGAAAATTTATAACTAACGTCACCCTGTTTATCTATTTGCAAAACCCAGGCATTCTTCATTTTCTCTGCCTTTCTATTCATTCTTCCCCATTTGCAAACCCAGGCCTCCACTGTTCACCACATCAACCCCAAAGGCCATGTCTCATTTCTCCTGCCTCCGCCCTCCATGTTGAACGCAACATCCTCATCTATCCAAAACTGCTGTTTCCCCTCCGCCTGGTGGACGATGGCAGCACACCCATAGCCGACCTCCACGTGTAGCTTTCCCCTTTATTTTGCATGGGCCGATCACCACCTGGACAACTGCTCCTCTTCTCGGCCGAAGCTCCTCCCCTCTCACCCTCTTTTCTCTCTTCTTCATCAGCCGAGTACCCTGACCACCACCTTCGACCTTCCTCCTCCCTACCGCCTCTCTATTGGCCACCACCGCAAGTCTCGGCCCCACCCTCATCTCTCAGTTGTGAGCCTAACTCTCCACCATCAACAGCCTTCGCCGGTTCTCGCGTCCTCTCTCCTCCACCCATTTCTCCCTTTGGCTCAGCCGAACACTAACTCTCGTGAGATATACATGTAAGCTCTTCTATATAAAAGTTTATATATATATTACTGATAGTATATATATGTTATATATTATATGATTTTTTTTTAGTTGTTAGTTTGAAAGAAAAAATGGGATATCTATAATATACTGCTTATATGTATTAAGTTATATAAGACCTGTCTATGTATATAAGTCAAATAAATATGTATAGTCTGAGGTTAGTATAAAGTTGTATAAGTTTAGTCTATTTTGGTTACTTTATGAGAATATATAGATGTACAGGTTCAGTTATATATATCTATGCTTTGGGTATAATTTTTATTAGTTTTGTACATGGTTTGCCTGCATACCAGTTTTAAAGGCCGAACATATATATGCATTTGCATTGATTCATATATAAGTACTACCGTAAGTTTTAATATGTTAGACTTGAACATAGTAGTTATATTTCAAGCAGCAGGTTGCATAGGTAGTTTATGTCGTGGCTTCTATTTTTTTTTAAAAAAAAGTATATATATGAGATATATATTTGTTTGGTATGTTCCAATGCAAAGATTTAGCATAGTTTATTTTATATATAGATTTGTTTTAAAATATAAGTATGTTGCATTTATAGGTATTTATTTCAAAACATAATGAATATTAATATTTTGAGAAATATACATACGGCGTGTGTGTGTATATATAGTATAATAAAATATTGAGTAATATTGTAGAAGTTGTATATAATGTGTTTTATATAGCAGCTATATATGTATGCTTTGTTGTAATTCATACTTTAAAATCTGCAACCTGTATGTTATAATAATAATATGAGTTAATGTATATATTAGTTATACCTAGAGGTATTTTGTTTATACTGTGCGTATGTATGTGTTATTCAAAGATATACTTGAAATCTATGGTTTATATATATAGTATACTCTGTTTATTTGTATATAATTTATATACTGTGTGGGTCTGCTTATAGGTTCTAAAATATATATGATTAAATTTAAGATTGATTAAAAGTGTATTTGTATTATAAAAATTGAATATTGGGTTTATGGAAAATAATAATATAATATACGTTACAATTCAGTTATATCAAACCATTGCTGATTTGTTCTCATCGATTCTATTTATCAGCTTCATTCGTAGATTCGAGTTCAATCTGGATTTTTCTTTGGAATTCGTGCCTGGATTCATAACCCATTTCATTGTCAAATTTCTCTAGCCTCGAAAGGTGAGCAATCACTCACGATTAACGTTCTTTTATTTATTAAATCTGATTTCAATTGAAACGACAATTGAAATATGCTACTGTTAGTTATTTACACTGTTATTTATGCTATTAACTGTACTAGTTCACCTGTGACATCTGACACCATTATCTGTTAATTATACGATGATAATCCCGTTGGTTGATAAGTGATTGATTGTTTGTTGTTTATATTGAATGTTAAAATGCAATATATAAAGTTATAAATAGTATGCAATTGAATTTGACGAAGGATAGTTAAAATTTGAATCGACATATGTGTTGAATTTGATTTGTTAAATTTGTCTAATATGACCCCTTGAATGTTTAATTATTTGACACGTAGAAAAAAAAGAAGTTAATTACCCTTGAACCATTTGAATTTATGTTGTATTAATTGATGAAGTATGAAATTGAATAATTGATGTCAAGTGTAGAATTGCATAGAATAATTAGTATAATAATCTTTAATCTACATGAAATGATAGTGTAGATTCTAGAAATAATTATATTAATTCGCACAAACAACAATGTGAATTAATACGATTATTTCGGGATTATTTGAATTGATTATTGGATTGATATTGGTTGTTGTTATTGCTTGTTTATTTACTTTGACACCATCCCAGTTATCACACTGCAAGTTCCCTTTGTTATGCTTTGATTTTGAATTGAATTGGAATCGGGTTGAAATGATAAATACCCAAATAAAACTTGACCTAGGATAGAGAATTAAATAAAACCCGATTGGTCAATAATTTGATTTGAAAAATAAAATAAAGATTTTATTTGAATAAATAATAAGGTTTTAAAATGAAGTTGGAATTTGAATTTTTTGAAAGGAAAATGTTAATATGTAATAATCTGAAACAAAATATTAGCATAGTAGTTGATGAAAGGATGTTGTTTAAAATTTAATTATTAAGTTTGAAATTATTTAATAATTAAGTTTTGAAATTATTTAATAATTAAATAAGATTGAATTATTTAATAATTAAATGAAATTGAATTCGTGATATATGAAATTGAACTTCGTAATAAGTGAAATTGAACTTCTTTAATAAGTAAAGTTGAGTTATGAAATAATTAAGTTTTGAAATTTGCAACTAAGTAAATGAATAAGCGAAATCGAATTTCTTTAACAAGAAAGAAATATGATTTATTGAAATTAATGTAAGAGTTGTAATTTAAAGAATTGATTTGACAAATCTAACTTAATTCAATTTGAAGTTTTGATATAATGAAGTTGAACTTAAGTAATTGATTTAATAAATTGAAAGAAAAAAATTGTTTTTGAATGATAAATTAACTAAACAAATATTGAATGAAATCTATTAATGAATTTAAATTGATTTGAATATAGATTAAATCATTTTAAATGATTTTGGAATGAAACTTATATACGAATTTAAATGAATATTGGAATGGTTTTAAATAAAAATCGAAATTGTATTATAAGATTTGAAATGGTAATTTGTAAGTTTTGAAACATAAATTATGGAAATTGATTTAGGAAGACAAAATGAAATGTTGGTTTACAAATTCTATTGAAATTGAAATTGATTTGGTTTTGAAATTTATTAAACGACCAATCGGTGTAATAATTACAAAAGTTATTAAAGAGACCGGAATCGGTTAGGGACATACTCACTGTCTAAACCGAAAACCACTTTAATAACTATATGCGGAGTGTGATCCAGAATGAAGTGGTTGGAATGATGTACGTGATGACTGAAGAAAGAGAACGATAATGGATAGCCTTGACACTTGTGTCAAATTGGAAATGACTAAAACAGGAGCCGTGCCGGGCCAAATAGGGGGTTAGCTACCTCAAGCGAATACACTTCTTCGAACTACTCATTACTTCTTGTCGATTGGTGCACCCTTGATTTTGGGAGTGTTGTTTCGCGGTGTTGCGGTCGCTGCGGCGATGCGTTCTCACCGATCCGGATCAGGCAAACGGTAGTTTCACTACCTTGGGTATTGCCTCATGTGCCTTGTCATACTTGGATCCCTATTCGCGACCACTACGATTTGTTTTGTGTTATACCTATGGAGTACTCCCTGATAGCCCACTAGTTTACGGTGGAGTTTACAGTGCTGTATAGACTATAACGCTTATATAAAATGTGTTAAGGGGGATAATGGTAATGCCTTAACACTATTTTGATACCTTATATTACTGATAGACATTATCTACTTAGCGTACATTACTACCTAGTAGATAGTTTAACGGATCCTTAAAGGATGGTTATTCCAAACATCCTTTGAGTTACTTGTATTTCAATTGCTATTTCACTTGAGTTGGATTTATTGATATAAGAATGTTAATCCTGACTCGAGTGTTTTGTGTTTTGCTTTACGCTCGGGTCAGACTGAGTGTACCAGTATTCGAGACTCACCTTTGAAGTTGGAGCTTTGCTTGAAGATCCAGCCATCTATTCAGCTTTCAGTATTCGATGATTCCAGGGATGTATTCTGATTTGTATCTGATGTATCGTATTACTCTTCCGTTATATCTGTTTTAACTCTGATGTAACTTATACATTTATATAGTAGCTTTATGAACTACTATCTCTTTTATTTCCACTACATTTATTACTCTGTGTCTGTGATCTGTGATTATTTTATTTACTGTATATGCTCAGTTTTGCCAAATTTAAATTAACAACGTGGTATTTTGAATTATTCAAGTCCGACATGTGCGGATGCGAATGGTCCAAAATAGCGGGTCGTTACAGATGGATTATGTCCTTACTTAAAACCGGTAATTCTAGTATTACGATTAATGGTATACTAGGAATTAAAATTCAATCGAAATGTGGACTTTGACAAAGTGATCCATTGTCACCTTTATTATTTAATTTAGCAGTTGATGTTTTCTCAGTTATCAAATTGGGCACTAGTAAAAGGATATTAGACATTATAGGAAATGAGATCACGAGTAATGGCTTTTCCATTCTCTAGTTTGTTGATGTTACTATAATTTTTTCGTCCCATTTGCAATAATATAATTGCACTTAAATTCATTTTATATAGTTTTGAACTTTTCTCTGGTTTAGAGATTAATTTCGATAAGAGCTCAGTACTAGTTTAAAATGAAAAAGATAGTATATAAAACCAAATTGCATATACATTGAACTGTAAAAATGATGAAATTCCCTATTGAATATATAGGTTTTTTAATTAAACCGCAAAAGCTTAAAAACAATGATTGGATTACTATAATAGATAAATTTAATAAAAAACTGTCCAAATGGAATGGCAAATACACATCAAGAGCAGGTAGGATAGTTCTCATTAATTCAGTTTTATCTACATTACCTATATATTGGATGTCATTTTATCTTTTTCCAAAATAGGTAATTGATAAAACTGACAAAACTAGAAGAGATTTATTATGGAGTGGAGATAATCCAAATTGTAGTTCTAAATTTCTTGTTAACTGGGAAATGATTTGTAAGTCTAAAAATGAGGGGGGATTAGGAATTATAAACTTACGTAACTTAAATATATCTTTATTAGGAAAATAGTTATGGAAATTTAATGATAATAATCAAAATTTGCTATAGAAAGAATTGAATCCATGGTATGTAGAAACTTTTAATTTACATCACTCTACAATTAATAATGTAAATAATAAATCTCACTTTTGGAAATCGGTAATATTAAACATTGACATTTATAACCTAGGAATTAATAATGTTGCTCATTTTGGTAAAAACACTTCTTTCTTGCACGAATGCTGGATTTCAGCTATTCCACTTAAAATGGAATTTCGAGAGTTATATGAAATATGCAATTTTAATAACATTTTAATTTCAGATATTTATATAGTAAATTTAAATTTTCCATAGGAATTTAGTTTTAATCGTACGCTAGAGGGAATTACTTTAGCACAATTGCATTATTGTGCATAAAACTCAATCTTTATAATATTGAGAATGAGAATGACATTGAAATATGGTATTGGGAAAAAGTAAGAAATATACCTCTCATTCGTTTTATAAATTTTTCAAAAGTTAAATTGGAAATATTTAAATATCTTTGGAAAGCTAGTGTTCCACCTAAAGCTAAAGTGCGTATGTGGTTAATATTACATGAGAAATTGAATACTATAGAACATTTAAAAAAGAAAAATATATTTCATGACAAAAATGTTATTTCTGTAATAATAAAATGGAAAATGTTATACACTTAATATTTTGAATGTAATATAACTAGATTTATCCTAGTTGTTAACCCAAAAAATGGATTAACACACTGGTTTGATTCTGAAAGCACCAGCCCTGTTCTGATAGAACAATATCACAGATAACAGATGTAGAAAAAGAACAGTAAAAGAAAGAAGACAAAGAATTTTTATAGTGGTTCGGCTATTAATGAAGCCTATGTCCACTTTATAGTTTTATTACGATTGATTGCTGTTACAAGTAGTGTTTGATTACAAGGCTTTTGATTAACCTTAGCAAGATTGAATCCCCAGAGTTGGAATCCATCGGAGAATTACAGTGAATCCATTCGGAGATTGTTGTGAGGGAGGTAGAGAGTGAAGAAAGTTTCCAGCAGAGCTTCAGCAATCAGTCCGGAGAAGTTCCCATTTATGTTGCAGGTAGGATGGTACTTATAGAGGTTGGAGAGCTACTGGGCCAAGCCCGCTTGTCAGTCACTTGCATATGGACATAGGAAGAGGCAACGAACCTTAGCTCGCGACCCGAGCTAAAACCATGGATCGCTAGCGATCCTTAGAGTTAGCTCGTGTGCGAGCCAATCATTTAGTTCCCTTTTTCCCTTCTTCATTTAGTTAGCACGCCAAGGTTTCACGACTAAGTATGGATCGCTGGCGATCCATGGTTTATGGATCGCTAGCGATCCATACAGTTAGCATGTTTTTTGCTTTGTCTTTTAGGCCTTCTTGATCCCACATGCCATAGCTACTTAGCGACCCACTGGTAAAGATTATGGATCGCTGGCGATCCATGGTGTATGGATCACTAGCGATCCATACACTTGGTTTTTTTCTGAACTTTTGGCATTTGACATTCTCTCATCGCCTTGTATCAACGTTGTTTATATAGTCCCGTTGCAAGTTGCTTTGTGTCGATGACGATCTACTTGCCTTTTGCATTTGGCTGCTGATTGGACTGGACGGATGCTCGTCTTTTGGTTTGGTCAGACTCAGTTATTGCTTTAGTAATACAGCTTGGCTCTCTTTAAATTGTTGCTTTAGCCATTTCGGTTGAGTCATGAGCCATTCTGACTCCATCAAGTTGTTCTGTCTTCTCTTGGATCCTACTAGGTTAAAAACCAGGATAACATTTGCCCCCAAGAGTATGCCTTTGTTGAAAACAAGGTGTGCTCTGGAAGTAACTTATTTTGAGTTTTCGTTTTGTGAAATCTAGTTGATCGTATCAAGGTTACCATGCAAATTTGGCTTTGACTAGTGAAATTTCGATGTGAATCGTCAGAGTCCACCTCAAGATGTTGTTCTCAATTAACTGACTTCTAACAGCTGTTCGTTTTTTGGTTTCGATCTGAACTTCAATTCCTGGTATTGCCGATGCAGTCTTTGCTCTGTAGTTTACGCAAGGGTTTAGGTCGGTATGTGGGTGCATGATGTAGGTTTGGAGTTTTCCTATATAGTTTTAATTCGACCGGCGGTGAAGCTAAGTTTTGTCTCGAATGATTGTATGCCATTCTAGAGCAAAGTCTCGCTCCTTGTCTTTAGCTTTTTCTTCTCGAGCATTTGGTTAAGTTCCCGTCGATGTTTTTGAATTCCAATGCAATGATGTATTCCAAAATCGGATACATCGAATGATTCAATCGTATCGCTCTTCCTATTTCTGTATTCCAGTGATCCTGAAAAGAAAAGCTTGCCGCGTCGTTTCGGACAGCAGCTCTATTATTGATCGTTGATCGATAATGGATAAGTGTGGAATAGATAATTCCAAAGGACGATATGGATTGTTTGTCAAATGTAAGCAAGCTATATACACTATATTGTTTGTTTGCAGTATTCAGGATACTGGACTCTTCTCATGTAGATAACACACTGCATCTGCCCCGGTCAACACTCGAAACCCGACTGGTCAACATAAGCCGCCTTCCCTCGAATTCCGGGCGTTGGTTATACGAGGATATTATTTAAAGTAAACCATACCTGACAGGGCCGAATGCCAAGTTTTGTTGTTGAAATTGACTTTTCGGTCATCTAATCTTTATTCTGGCTGAGGGACTTCCACTCCTCCAGAAGCTGGGTCCTTCGCAACTTAGGCTTCGCTTATTATTCCTGTCATATTGGGATGATCGATTACAGTTAAATTACAAGGCACGACTGCTCTGGTAGAGTTGTAGTTGAAGTTTGATCAGGCATAGCTTCGGTCTTTGGAAACTATTACATGAGTTTTTCGATCGCGAATATCCTTCCTTTGTAGTTTTTGGAATTCGATCTGCATACTAGCTTCTGTCTCAGGGGAATACTGTCTTAATTCCTCGGCTTCAAGAATTGCTCTTTATAGAACTATGAGGTAGCTTGGTTTAGCTAGTTTTGTGACTGTTCTTGTTTATGTTCAGTCGAGTTCATGCTCAACTGAGCTCGTTTGACAAAGCATTAGTGTAAATGCCTTAGCCCATAGGGCTGATTACTTTGACTGCTGAACCAACACGTTTTGGGAGGTTAGGTCACATAAGTAATAAGTTTGATTGCCCCAGTTTGATTGACACGATAGCTCCTATCTTCAAGAACTAGGGACTTTGTTTCTTGATCCTAAGATCTAAGTTTTTGTAATGATGTCAGTAGGCATTAGAAAGATGTGTTTTTGGCATCTTTTGCTAAAGTAAATTCTTCTGAGTCCAGCGTTGAGATCCTAATCGTGTGTTGGTTTCTATCTTCGTAAACTCATGTACGGATGACTCAAACCTGTGGATTTTCCTTGACGTTGTGGACCTTCGGATAACGTAAGATTCCAGAAGATAGGATTAAAGAGTCGATCAAACTTTTGCTTCTATTTTCGAAAATTGATGTATCGATAGTTTCATTCTGGGAGTTTCTTCTTAGCATCACCAAACTTTGGGTAATGGCATATTCCTGCAAGTTGAAACCAAATTATCTAGTTAGACCTTGAGTAGGTCGTCGACCTTTCTCGTCATTGCCAGACTATGAGCGATGGTTGATTTCTGAACGTTAAATCCTTCATTACCTTTGTCGGTGATTTTGTTGCCAGAATGCTCTGTTTTGTGATACAGAACCGTTATCTAACCAACCTTGCAGTTATTCGTGTTTGGACTTTGCAACATTTCTTTCGATCAAGTATTTGTGTGTCTATCCCTCCTTGAGGGACTAGCTATTTCAAACGCCTGTATTTGGGCTATCGTGAGAGGTGGAGATCTGTGGGGCAAATTACTCAATTGCCCCAGTCTGGCTCTCAACCCCATTCTAGAATTGAGGAAATTCAGGGATTTTATTTTCGACCTTCCATGATTGTTCCCGATTGTCCTTGGCCATGCACGATTTTCTTGGTTGCTGACAACGTCATGGAAGTTTTGTTCATATGTCAACTCCTGTCTTTGTGAATTGATAACCTAAGTGCTTGGTTCTAAGCAACATCTCCTCGAGGCTGCCTATTTTTTGGCTATATCTAAATTCTTTCTAAGTTGAATTTTGGAAATTCAATTGTCCACCATCTTTCATCCTAAGAAATTAGCACAAGAGCAATTCAATCCTGGGATTTCCTTTCAACGCAGCTTTGTTCCCATATAGTGGTTGATTCCTACGATGTTAGGTTGAACCATCCGGCTGACCTATGAAAGGGTATGTCTTCCGATCGTTGCCTTTCATTGGGCAACAGTAGTTTTCTGAAGACAGGGGTAGAAACCCAGTTGAGGTCCAACATCTATCTCTGGAAGCTAGTGCATCGATGGGTCACTACGATGAGTACTTCTCATCAGCCCTGTAGATTAAAGTTTTCCTGGAATTGCCGGGGAAATACCGATACTTAGTGAGTAGAAAGTTTCCCGAAGTTGCCGGGGCAACACCGGTACATAGGAAATGGAAAATTTTCCTGGCGTTGCCAATGTAACACCAATACTTGAAAGATAAAAGAAGGCCTTGGCATTGCCAAGGCAACACCAACAGTCAAGAGTTTGGGATCGATTTTCCCCGTTGACTCGGCGGTACTTTTAGTCCAGTTGGGTACTAGTTTCGGTCTTCAGAAACTAGCACTTCGATGATTGGATTGTAGAAGTATTTTCTTAGTGCTATTTGTCTTTAGGCAGTGTTAAAGTCATGTTGGTGAGGATTAAATCATTCATCCGATCCTGTAGAGTCGAGTAGATTCCTTTTAACCCAATGTGGCTGTTTTCTCAACGTTGCTTAAATCTGGGAGATGCCATGTTCTGGAAGAGTGAGAGTCCCAGGCATTTTCGTTGCCTAGCTTTGTTTATAACCGTCAAGTATTACCCTTGGAGATGCAATGTTGTTACTTAACCCATTCATAAACATTCTTATTCATGAAAAGTCGAACTTCCTCCAACCGGTTTTTGTTATGATCTGACGGCTATCTACAGAACCCTTCATTTCTAGGCAGAACCCTTCATTTCTAGGTGTCAAACTCTAGGTTCTTATAGAACATTTGAAATTGTGGAGCAAGTCATCACATTGCCCTCGATATGACCGCGTTCATTCTTATACTGATCATGGACCGGTAGATTTCGGTAGTGTTTGTCTTGAATCCGTGGCACTTAACCTTGCTTGTTTCAGGCAATATGCATTATGCTAGCCTGATAGCATTATTGTGGATATTAACCTTATTCGTTGGTTCCAATCTTTGGGAATCAATGGTTTAGCTGCTCGATTTCGAGCGTTCTCTCCTTGCCGTTGTCTATCTTCG
The DNA here is from genome assembly GCA_030737815.1 of Allium fistulosum. Lineage (NCBI taxonomy): Eukaryota > Viridiplantae > Streptophyta > Magnoliopsida > Asparagales > Amaryllidaceae > Allium > Allium fistulosum. The sequence goes on along the minus strand of CM060905.1, from coordinate 266,579,237 downwards.
GATAACAGCTAGTTTTTGCAAGTTAGTGTTTGAGACCTTATTCGAGCACCTATTTCTTTCTTTGGAAGCTGGCATGTTGATGATTTGATTCTGGAAATGCTTTTCGTCATCGCCTATCTCTGTATGATGGTAAGTTCCTCCATTTATTGCTAGTTAGAGCGATCTTTTATCCTGAGCAAGTGTTAATGTGTTATGTGCCCCTCAGTCCACATGGCTGATTATTCTGAACAATTGATGTAAGACTTGATGTTCTGGGCGGCTTCCTGGATGCCCCTAGTCAAAGGTACGTCGCAGCTCCTATCTTTGGGAACTCGTGTCTTGGGTGTCTTGAATTTTGACATTTTGTACATTAACTTTGGTCAAAGATCAGAATTCTTTGCCGACTTCTTGGTCTGTGAGCTTTGCGGCACTACCAAAGCAATGCCAGTTCATTAAGGTAGTGGAAGTCGATCCCTGTTAATCGAAGTGCGCCGCTTTTGAGAGTGCATGGCTTACGAAATGCACGGCTTTTGAGAGTGCACGGCTCATGGGATCGATACGACCCGTCGACCCGGAACGATTTGGAACTTCTTAACGTTGCCACTAAGGAGTTTGTTGATATTACCGGTAGCGACACCACTCTCGAAACGAGGCAGAAACTGCAACAAAAGGCGGAAAGGGGAGCGATGGAAGGAAGCGCTTAGGAGCTTGTGTGGAGACCGATCCGACTTTTGTTCTTTTTGAGTCATTTTGTTCAAGTGCAGAGTCTACACTTAGTGTTTTTGTCGTGGAGTCTGTATTTTCTTTTTGTTGGCTGGTGTTGTGTGGGTACGGCCTCCACGTTTTAACCCAGCGTAAAAGAAAATTTTAAGCAATACATTAAAGTTCTGACTGTATTCTTATTTGTCTGTTCATGTGTGTTCTATGCACTTGTGCTTGTTTTGTTTACACTTATCCAATTTTTGTGATTGGAGCCAAAAAATTTATTTGGAGTAACAATTCTTTGTTTGGAGTAACAGAACTTGTGAACTTATTGTTTTTAATTGTTTTTATTTAAGTACCAGTGTATGCCCCCCAGTTCACAGGGTTGTTTACTTCAAATGACCGGTAACTTATAGTTTAGATAATTTTCATATTTAAACTTGAAATTTAGGTAAGTCACAACTTGATTTTCCTTCTTTCTGAAGTTTTGCAACTTTAGCATGTAATCCAAGTTTCTTGTGATATTTTGGTAAGTATGCAATATATGCATGTTTGAGAGGTGCACATTGCACGGGTTAACTGAAGGCAGTTTTAATCATTAAGTGTCATCAGTTGAAACTTTTCTGTTGGTTTGTAGCACTCTAGTTTTGTTGGAGTTGTGCCTATTATTCCCAATCATAGAAGTGGTTGGCACTGGTTATGAGACGCGCCGTGTTCGAGATCGACATGGCCCGTCAATCCGGTTCTGATGCTCCTCAGCGCTACCTATTTTTGGGCAATGTGAGGAGTTCACGCTTTAGGAGCATGATTTTTCGACGATGTTACTCAGTGGTTCCTATCTTTGGGCAATGTTGAGGAGTTGGTGCGCGGCTTATGGGAGCATGGCTTTTAATATTCCTCTATGTTGCCTATCTTCGGGCAACGTGAGGGGTTTGTGTTTTGCACGGCTTATTGGATGCACGGCTTTTAGTTTTCCTTGGTGTTGCCTATCTTCGGACAACGTGGGGAGCTTAAGTTTTTTAAGAGTTAGTGCATGACTTATGAAATGCGCGGAATTTGGTACTCCTCGGTGTTGCCTATCTTCGGGCAACGTGAGGAGCGTATGTTTTGGCGCGGCTTATGAAATGTGCGGCTTTTGGTACTCCTCGGTGTTGCCTATCTTCGGGCAACGTGAAGAGCGTACGTTTTGGCACGGCTTATGAAATGCACGGCTTTTGGTACTCCTCGGCGTTGCCTATCTTCAGGCAACATGCGGAGCTTAAGTTTTTTAAGAGTTAGTGCGCGACTTATGAAATGCGCGACATTTGGTACTCCTCGGGTGTTGCCTATCTTCGGGCAACATAAGGAGTTGGCGGTTTGAGTCGATTTGCTTTCTTCGATTCGGCGAGTTGATGGAGCATACTTCGGCGCAGTTTGACCGGGCCAAGCAGCTAAACAAGGATTTTCGAGTCGATTTGACCCCGTCGACTCAGCAGGTTGCTTACATGAACACGGTTTTATTGATTCAAGAAGCTAAACAGTTTTTGGTTCGGTAATCATGGCTTGGATGATCCTTCCGTGTTTTTGGAAGATGGACACGTTCAAATAGATTAGGCTGCCATGGTGGAGAGATTTATAACTGACCGCATGAAGATGGATTGAAGAAAGAGCCCATGGGAGTTCAGGCATGACTCTTAGCTCTTGGTCCAAACCGCCTTTAGAGAATGGGTCTTTAACTGGCATATGGTCTAAGAGGAAGAAGAATTGGTCACCAAGAGTGGTAAAATAGTAGTTGGAAAGAAGTGGGCAAGTATTATGCTAGTATTTCGTTTGTTGCACTAGCTAGGTCATTAAGTCCCGGTTGTCAGAATGCCAAAAATTTTGATCGGGAATAACAGAACTGTGGTATGATTAGTCTTGGCCTTTCTTATGGTTATTCAAGTGTGTGCGGTGTCTCTTATGCCACAGGGCTATTGGCATGCTTGAACTATATCCATTGTCTCTCCACAACTCGTTTGGTTGCCCCCGGTCCAGTGGGTGCGGTTCTCCCATGTGTCGAGTCTTAGCTTGATTCGAGTTAGCCTCTGATTGATCACAGGGTCAGTTCAGTTTTGACTTAGTTTCTTTGAGCGACTCTGGAATTTAGCATTGTTTGTTCGATTGGTCGTTGGAAGTGATTCCGTTAATTATGCGGAGTGACTGATATAATTGTCGATTTGTGGCCCCGGAGCATGAATTCGTTGCCTACAGGGGGCTTTGGATCAGATGACTACTGATCTTCCAGTTCTTCTTCGCGGATATCAGTCGTACATAGATTTTGCTGATCTACCGGTTCGCCTTCACAACGCTTTAGTTCGTGGAAGACCTTCACATTCGCGAAGGGTTTCTTTGGATTAGATGACCGATGATCTACCGGTTTACCTTCACGACGCTTTGGTTCGTGAATGACCTTCGCATTCACGAAGGGTTTTTTTTGGATCAGATGACTGCTGATCTATCGGTTTACCTACACGATGCTTTGGTTCACCGGTTCACCTTCACGATGCTTTAGTTCGTGAAAGACCTTCACATTCGCGAAGGGTTTTTTGGATCAGATGACCGCTGATCTACCGGTTCACCTTCACGACGCTTGGGTTCGTGAAAGACCTTCGCGTTCGTGATAGGTTTTTGGATTAGATGATCACTGGTCTACCGGTTCACCTTCACGATGCTTTAGTTTGTGAAAGACCTTTACATTCGCAAAGGGTTTCTTTGGATCAGATGACCGCTAATCCACCGGTTTACCTTCACGATGCTTTGGTTCGTGAAAGACCTTCGCATTCATGAATGATTTTTTGGATCAGATGACTGCCGATCTACCGGTTCACCTTCACGACGCTTTAGCTCGTGAAAGACCTTCACGTTCGCGAAGGGTTTTTTGGATCAGATGACCGCTGATCTACCGGTTCACCTTCATGACGCTTTGGTTCGTGAAAGACCTTCGCATTCGCAAAGGGTTTTTTGGATCAGATGACCACTGATCTACCGGTTCACCTTCACAATGCTTTAGTTCGTGAAAGACCTTCACATTCGCGAAGGGTTTTTTGGATCAGATGACCGCTGATCTACCGGTTCACATTCACGATGCTTTAGTTCGTGAAAGACCTTCACGTTCGTGAGGGGTTTCTTTGGATCAGATGACCGTTAATCTACCGGTTTACCTTCACGATGCTTTAGTTCATGAAAGACCTTCATGTTTGCGAAGGATTTTTTTATGGTCGGATGTCCAGCGACCAGATGGCCTTGGAATGATAATTTATCGATTCCGAGAGGAGTTTTGGGTCGTGCGTTCGATGGCTCGGCAGTCTTAAAGCAATGATTCATCGACTTCAAGAGGAATTTTTTGGATTCAGCTTGAGGGAACACAGTTTTATCGGTTCCTGTAGGCTAAGATGTTGGATATGTTTGTTCGACGAACCTTTGGACAAGACTTCTCAACGCCACCAACAACGCCGGTTCTCAGAAGGGGGATTGACATGACTCGTCGAAGGCATAGTAGAATTTCTTTCGCCATGCTGTCTGCAGTGCCCGCTCATTTGGAAAAGGATAGTAGACAAGGATGAATGAGAAGGCATCGCTTTAGGTTGTTGTCCCATTTCTTAGCTGCTAGCTAGCTAGAGTGTTATTTAATAATCATCTTTTCGTCTGATTTCGTCGGTTAGCTGGGGCACTTTTCTACCGGATCTTAGTAGCCTTGCTTGGGTAGAAGGTCCCTGAGGTCCTGCAGCTCCTTCACCGTTTGGTATGCTCTTTGGCACACTGTTGGGTTTGCTTTCTTCTAATTGCACTACTTCTAGTCTTTAGAACTAGTTTGCCTTCCCATAGAATTCTTCTAGGGTAGCAGGTTGTTTCATCCTTTAATGATTCCTAAGGGCCTTGCAACAGACTGCATCCGTCGCCCTTGCTTCGTCCATATGCTAGTCATATTTCTTTGGATATTCTGCATGTTGAACGGCTTCGGTGAATGGGTTTCGATTAGAGAAGATGCTCTAATCGTTGTCAGACTGGTCCGTTTTCAAGTTACGACTGTTTATAATGCTTGAGAATGATACATGCATGATTGTCTACGCTTGAATGATTGGAAATGCCAAAGAATGAAAAATCACTTATGATTGGGTCATGGATCAGTGACAATCCCAAATTTTTTGAAACTAGATGAGATAGGTCTGGGGTTAGAGAGAAGGCCCCATAAAGTTGCATCCTAAATTTCAAGGTATTCAGAGTTTGCACGTTCGAGTTATGGACAAAAAAAGATGGATCGACATTGATGGATCGGTGGTATTTTACTTAGAGTCCGACCCAAGAAAATTTTCCATTTGCTTGGAGTCGACACATGGTTCGCTTGGAGTCACGGAATTTCAAGTGTTGGGTTGGTGACAAACATTGCTTGGAGCCATTTGCCTGTTTGATTGGATAAAATCTTGGTTTTACTCGAGTCTGATTTCGGATCAGAATTTCTTAGATTTACTTCGGGTCAAATGGGTGATTGCCCGAGTTTGAATTCGAATCAGGACTTCCAGATCCTGCTTCGAGTCAAATAGTTGATTGCCCGAGTTCGACTTCGAGTCAACCCTGAAGTGAGTCTTTCAACGACCATTTTGACGATTTTTGATGATCTACGACGACGACCACTCATGATTTGACAATGGAAGCTCCATGATGGGATCAGAAGCTGGTTAGTTGGGAGTGGTCACAATATGCCACATGAGCTTGGCATTATAATTGATCTCGGTTTGTATCATATCTTCCTCGTCCTCCTGCCCCTAGGAATACCGTTTGAGTAGTAGTTCCTCGTCCATTGCTTGGCACTCTGCTACAACATGGGTTTTAGAGCTTCTTCTAGCGTTTTTCACGTCGGCTTTTTCATCCAATTTGTCTTCCTCAAATTTTTTGTCATCTTCAGAGCCGGAGGGAGCCATCCTTATCTCCTTTCGTGGAGTTTCACCCCTAAGTTCAGGTTTGTAGCCGGCGCCGTTGCATTAGGTGGAGTGTTAACGTTTTTTCTTCCGTCATGATTCTTGGAGCTCTGCCCATTGCTTCCTTTTGATTATATCCCCTTCGAACGACCCAGACGGTGGTCCATAGCTTATGGATCGCTGGCGATCCGAAAAGTATGTTGGAAAGCGAGCCAACTCCTTAGCATCCTTCTCCCATCTTGTTCCATGTAGGTCGTTGCTAATCAATGAAACGATATGGATCACTAGCGATCCATAGCATAGCATATGGGTCGTTGGCGTTCCATATACTTAGAAATTTTATTGGACTTTACTTTCTAGAGTTTATGGTGGTCTGGTGAAAAGGTATGGATCGCTAGCGATCCATAGTGCATGGATCGCTAGCGATCCATGTACTTAGTTGATTTCTAAGCTTTGCCTTTTGGATCGCATCTATTATCTCACGTTGATGTTCTCCATCTAATTTCATAACTTATTGCCTTGTTTTGATGATGATCCATACACTGGCTGCATTGGACTACTATTGGATCATGATGCAAGGGGATTGGTGGACCCACGAGCTAACTATATGGATCGCTAGCGATCTATAGGAGATGGATCGCTGGCGACCCATCACCTTAGCATGTGTTTGCTTGATTTTTCTCCCATCCTTCTTGGTTGGTTCTTCTGTTCTCAACAGCAAACCTTCTAAGCAGAGATTGAGGATATGACTTTTGGACCTATGGGATCTAACGTAGATAGCTAGATCTGAACCATGAGTTCAATTCTCAGTGAAAGCACCAAAATGTTAACATAAAAAATGGATCAACACCTTAGTTTGATTCTGAAAGCACCAGCCCTTTTCTGACAGAGCAATATCACAGATAACATATATAGAAAAAGAACAGTAAAAGAAAGAAGACAGAGAATTTTTATAGTGGTTCGGCTGTTAATGAAGCCTACGTCCACTTTGTAGTTTTATTATGACTAATTGATGTTACAAGTAGTGTTTGATTACAAGGCTTTTGATTATCCTTAGCTAGATTGAATCCCCAGAGTTGGAATCCACTGGAGAATCACAGCGAATCCATTTGGAGATTGTTGTGAGGGAGGTAGAGAGTGAATAAAGTTTCCAGCAGAGCTTCAGCAACCAGTCCGAAGAAGATCTCATTTATGTTGCAGATATGATGGTATTTATAGAGGTTGGAGAGCTACTGGACCAAGCCCGCTTGTCGGTCACATGCAGATGGACAAAGGAATAGACAACGAACCTTGGCTCGTGACCCGAGCTAAAACCATGGATCGCTAGCAATCCATGGTCTATGGATCGCTAGCGATCCATAGAGTTAGCTCATTTGCGAGCCAATCATTTAATTCCCTTTTCCCTTCTTCATTTAGTTAGCACACCAAGATTTCACGACCAAGTATGGATCGCTGGCGATCCATGGTGTATGGATCGCTGGCGATCCATACCCTTAGCATATTTTTTGCTTTGTCTTTTAGGCCTCTTTGCTCCCACATGCCATAGCTGCTTAAAGACCCACTGGTGAAGCTTATGGATCGCTGGCGATCCATGGTGTATGGATCGTTAGCGATCCATACACTTGGTTTATTTTTGAACTTCTGGCATTTGACCTTCTCTCATCGCCTTGTATCGACATTGTTCACATAGTCCCATTGCAAGTTGCTTTGTGTCGATGACGATCTTTTTGCTAGTTGCATTTGGCTGCTGATTGGACTGGACGGATGCTCGTCTCTTGGTTTGGTCAGACTCAGCTGTTGCTTTAGTAATACGACTTGGTTTTCTTTAACTTGTTGCATTAGCCCTTTCAGTTGAGTTATGAGCCATTCCGACTTCATCAAGTTGTTCCATCTTCTCTTGGATCCTACTAGGTTAAAAACCCGAATAACACTAGTAAATATTCTTAATATTTTTTATTTTGATATAAATTGGTGACAAATAAACTGTGAATTTTGTTGGAATAATCTTAGATTTTATTTTAAGGGTCAAAAAAGGTTTTTACTTAATTTTTTTTAAAAGAAAGTATATATAAATAGCAAAAAGGAGGAGAAAGCCTTCCTCCAGAGGCTCATAGAAGAAGGCGAAGCATATGGAGAACATATACCTCCCTAGAAAATGACAGCAAAAGAAAAAAAGAGCAAATAAAAACAACCCAAAGACACGAAGCAACCATGATGGCTTAGACAAAGTCCAAATAAACAGAAACATCCCGAAGACCCTCTCTCCCGCCACAACCAATAGGTGTAGGCCAGTCCACCCAACATACCACCAACCACCAACAAGCCAAACGAAAAAACAGACAGAAGCAGCAAAACCAATCTGAGAATGATCCAAGGAACCCGCCCTTCTGCCCGCACCATCGAGCTCCGGCAAGGCCACCGCCCAATGGTGTAGACAGAAAAAGGAATAGGAGATCACCAGAGAGGAAGCAAGAGTCCTCAACCACTAGAGACGGCGAAGGAGACCCAAACGCGCAGTCCAAAAGATAACAGAACTCAAATGCGAATCCATCCTAAGCAAAAACCGCACCAAGGAGACAGCAGAAACACCTGAAACTAAAACAAGCAGTCGAATTAAAATTAAAAGGGGGGGTGGGTGGAGGAGCGGTGGGAGGAAAACACCACCCGAAGGCAAAGGCCTAGCCAACGCCCAGTCTAGCGGCAGTTGGAGAGCAGGAAATCGACAGAAGTCCAACTAGCCGCCTAGAGTGGTGGCTTAGTGGACCCCTGAAAGGTCTACCCCGGAAAGCTAGGAAGACGTCATTCCTCACCCGATGGATAATAGACGGAGGATCCATCGATGTGCTCTCGAAAGTAGCCTTATTCCGCGCACACCAGACGTGCCAGCAGATGAGACAAGGAATCAAACAGAACACGATAGATCGAAGGGATTTCCCAGAACTCCCAGCCCACCACGAATTCAGAAGTTGAAGAGGATATCTTGCAGTACTCCGAACACCGACTAGATTTCCGAAGTAATTCCAGCAAGCTCTGGCCGAGAAACCACCAAAAAACAAGTGGTTCAAGGATTCCGTTTTCACCGTTTCCGCAGCATCTACAGCGGGAAACAGATGGAATGCCGATCTTTTGAAGATTCTCGTCCAGTGGCAATCCATCATGTAGCAAACGCCACATTAAAAGGGAGACCTTGGGGGGAATGCGAGAATCCCAAATGAAGGAAAATTCAGGGCGGATGGGGAAAGGAGTTCTGATAGAGGACCAGGCTTTCAGAATGGAAAACGAAGCGCCATCCCAACCTGACAACCCGCCATGAGAATCAGCTAAAAGCTTCACTGACTGCATGTGCTTCCAGGTCTCGCTAGCAAAGGAAGGAGTGCCCGAAAAATTCGAGCCCGCAAGTCTGTGGTACTTAGCACGGAGGAACAACGCCCATAAAGAGTTGTTGGCGCCGAACCTGTACCACAACTTACAAGCAAAGGCCGCACAAAGGTCTGTGGGGTTACGAAGACCCAACCCGCCTTCATTTTTGGGGCGACAAATCGCATCCCACGACACCCAGTGGTGACGACGGCCGTTGTCCTTGTTTCCCCAGAAGAAAGACGAGGCCAGAGACCGATAAGATCGAAAAAAAGAGGAGGTATGGGTCATAGTCGCGAAAATATGAGTTCCCATCGAATCTAAGACCGATTTGATAAGAACAAGTCTGCCGGCTTGGGAAAGAATGGACGAGTTCCAGCGTAAAATCTTCCCCCTCACTTTGTCTGTCAAGGGGTCGAAAAGCGCGTTAAGTTTCCTGCCCCGATACAGGACAATACCAAGGTAGGGAAGGGGAAGGGATGTTTCCTTAAAATCGGAGATAGTCTCGATCCAGGAGGCACGGGAGTGAGACATGTCCTTCGAATGGACAAAGCAACATTTGGAAGGATTAACGAGTTGGCCCGAAGACCTCTCGTATTGATGGATGAAGCTGAGAAGCCGCCGAACAGAGGAACGGCTGCCATTAGAGAAAATGACAATGTCATCTGCAAAGGATAAGGACGAAATGAGAGGGCAACCCCTTGGAATCCCGAAGCGCTGGATTTGACCGTAGATGGTTAAGGATTGGAGACCGCGAATAAAAGCCTCTGCCGCGATCACAAAAAGAGAAGGCGAGAGAGGGTCGCCCTGACGTAAGCCCCTCCCAGCCTTGAAATACCCATGGGCCGAGCCGTTAATGAGGACAGAGAACCAGCAGTTGGAGATGAGCCTCCACACCAAGTCTATTAGGGCCTCCGGAAAACGGAAGGTTCTTAAAACCTTGATGATGAAAAACCAGGACATGCGGTCGTAGGCCTTAGCCATGTCCAGTTTGAAGACAACATTAGATCCCCAAACTTTCCGATCAATTTGGGAGATCAGTTCCTGGGCGAGAAGGACGTTATCAGAGATAAGACGCCCCTTGACAAACCCTACTTGAGACGGAGAAATGATGCGCTCAAGGAAAGGAGCCAAACGAGTGGCCAGAATTTTAGAAATAACCTTATTAGAAAAGTTGCAAAGACTTATAGGCCGGAAATCCGCACAAGTCCTTGGGTTTTCACACTTAGGAATAAGAATTAGGTTGGTGGAAGTCCATCCAGCTGGAAGATTTCCCCCGGAGAAGAACGATTGAATGGCAAGACAAAAATCAGCCTGGATAACAGGCCAAGAGCACCTATAAAAGCACCATTGAAGCCATCAGGGCCACTGGCACTATCCTTGCTAAGAGCGAAGACACAAGCGCGGATCTCCTCTGTGGACGGGATATTCGCAATCATGGTACCTTCCGAAGGGAGGACCACCGGAGGAATGAAAGCTAACAGGGCCGGATCTGACACCGAGACAGATGGAGAGCCCAGAAAGGATTGGAAATGGGAAAGGATGATGTCTTGGACTTCCTCTGGCGACGAAGCCGAAGAAAGATCAGGCCTCATAATCTCTCGAATCGCTAGAAGGTTATTCTTCTTCCGAATAGAAGAGTGGAAGAATTTGGAGTTCGCATCTCCGACGATTACCCATTTGACCCTCGCCTTTTGACGGAGGTAGTCATTCTCAACACGCAGTTCCGAAGAGAAGGAAGTTTGGGCAATGGCCCACGCCTCCTTGTTGGCAGTGGTTGGTTCCTCGTCTAATAAGGATTCGGCGACGATAAGCGCCTCCTCTGCCATACGAACGCAATCGAAGATGTTCTTGAAAACCTGAACGTTCCAAACCTTAAGGCAAGCCTTAAGACGCGAGAGCTTTCTCCCGAAAGCAGCACAGGGGGAGGCAGAAATAGGAACGCTCCAAGAGTCAGATACCATCTGAAAGAAAGAGTGGTGGGATTTCCACATGCTCTGAAATCGAAAGGAGGAGGGCCCAGATAGCGATAGATGAGAGCAACGAACAATCATAGGGGCATGGTCTGAGAAGGACCGATGGAGATGGGTGATTGAGAAGGAAAATGGAAGACGAAACCATTCCTCCGAGCCGAACACACGGTCAAGTCTAGAGAGAATACGATTCGGTCCCTCTTGGTTGTTAGACCAGGTGAAAGCAGATCCGACAAAGGAGAGCTCGGAGAGGCCAGAGGAGGCAATGAACGAGTTGAAATCCACCATCGCCCCTCTGTTGATGGACGCTCCTCCCCGTTTTTCCACTTGGCACGCGACGATATTGAAATCGCCACCTAGCACAGAAGAAGAGATGCCCAGAGAATCAAGAGTAAGAATGTCGGACCAAAGAACAACTCTCTCCAAACGATCACACTTGGCGTAGACTGCGGAGAAGAGAAAAGGAGTAACAAAGGACGGGGACGTGCACGCCACCGAAAAGAGCTGAGGGGTATCGAAAACTGGTTGAGTCGCAATAGATTTGGACCGTAAAATCCAAATCTTACCCGAGACATTTGCAGAGCCACCGTCAAATCCTAAGGAAAAGACAATCTTGGAAATTCCTGCCGGGTCAATAAAGGGTTCCAGGATAGCGACCAAGCCAACAGAGTGTTTCCTTACAATGCGTTTTAGCCTAGCCAAAGACGCATCATTACCGATGCCACAGACATTCCAGAAGAGAAAGTTCGCCATTGGAACGAGAAATAAAGAAAATGAGAAAAAAGAAGCGAAAACAGTACACCACCCACAAGGAGCAAGAAAAAGCACAAACTCAAACCAGATACAGCGAAAAACGAGCAGATCGGTCGATCCGCTCGGACGCCGCTATAGAGCGTGTGCGAATGGTACGAGGGGTAGGAGGAACTCTCCTCTGTTCGCGCCTCGTCGTGCAAGTGGGAGGGTCGGGCGACGCAGAAGGAGATAAGGAGGAACTAACCGACGAAGACGAAGGAGATGAGTTCCTAGCTAAACAATCTAGACGCTCATTAAGGAGCGCTATCTCTGCCTTACTCATCAGCGGAATGGAGATGGACAGAGGACAAGCAGAGGAGGGGCGCGAGCACTCCGAAGAGCATCGCACGGGAGATGGAGCCCTACGGTCCGAGAGATCATAGGGAAAACACAAAAGAGATGGGATGCGAACCAATCGCAATCCATACAGCCAAGAGAACCAGTCAGACGATGGAGGGGAAAGAGCACCAGAGGGGGAAGCAGAGACAAAGGAGGAGGAGTCAGCAGAAGAAAACACAGAAACGACCGGAGAAGGACAAGAAGATAGAGACGGGAGAGCGGGGATAGAGATGACGGGAACAACAGACGAAGAACTGAACGACTGACATAAAAATGTGGAAGAGCAAACAAATTGCTTCCCAAGTTGCTGTGGGATTCCTACCACTGCCGGACTGTCACTAATCAAACAGTCCCGCGCTGTGGGTAGGAGTCGCATCTCAGGGGTAACCGCAGAGCAGAACAACGAGGGCTAGCAATAACCCATACTGTCCGTATAACGGTCAAAGATGACCGCTATACGACCAGAGCAGGGAGATCGCCCTAACCAACCGCTCCAGGCCCGAAGCAACCCCCCAACGAATCGAAGGCTAACCGGCAGAAAAGAAACACAAAACCAATAGAAGGTCACTGACGATAAAAAATAGGTATCGTAGTGACTCCAAACAAGAACCCAACAAGCGTATCCCAGACGCTCGCCCCCAACCGGAAAAAAAACAACGACACTACCAACGATGCCAAAGGAAGCGGGCACATCCACCAGAGACCAATGTCTTTGATTCTTGCCGTAGGACAAAAGCACACGGCTGGACAAAGCAAACAAGAAGTGCGAACGGGACCTGACAAAGTACCCGACAGAGGCAAAGTGACAGGGACGAAGTCAGGGAGCACACACAAACGTGTGTCAGGGCTCAAGCAACCACAGCCAACCTCAATGGCCAACAAACAACCACAAACAAAGGATCCAACACAATCTGCGGAAAAGGAAGAAAAACAAGAAGTGCTCACCTGCCTGCAGAAGGCAGCTCCAAAGCTCCGGAAAGACGGTTGCCTGCACATGGCAGAACCGAACTTCCGAAGTGACGACAAAGCCAAACACATCAGCGAACTAGCAAAATGCTTCTCGACAGAAGACAAACAACCACCTGGCAGCAAACGATCAAGAGTCGAGGACAAGGTGATCAAATCCTTATCCCCACAAACATCATCCTTACCAGCAACGCCAACTAAACCAAAGTCGCAAGAAAAATCCAGCAACCCAACGGAGGCCTCAGCCTCTAGGAAGGAAAGGCGAGGGACGAACCGAGTTGAGAAGTCTTGCAAGTCAGACGAACTAGAGACAGAACCTTCCACCAAGCCAACAGGGCCACAATCAGAATCGACCGCAAGCGAGCTAAAGCTCAAACCATTGAAGGGCAGAGCCGAACCTCCCACCGCATCCCCGAAGCGTAGTCTCGGTTCAAATCGGGTGATAAAGTCCCGATTACCGAAAGACTTCGCCACGCAGGGGCAGGAAGACGAGATCTCCGGCGCAACACCACCAAGAGACAGCGAACCAGAGAGAGTCGCGTCTCGCACTGAGTAAGAGAAGCAAGGGGAGATCGCCATGAAGAACCCATCCACCACCAAGAACCTGAACCGAGTCAGAACCGCTGAAGCCCTATGGGAATAGATGCAAATCTCAACCGAGCTTGAACTAGTAAAGCACACTGACAAAGGCGGAGCTACCACTGACAAGAGAGCGGCAGCCAAATCAGCGAAGGAGGGACAGGATCTCAGGAAATCACCTCGGAAATAAAAAAATCCCCAAATCCATTGGGAACTCTAGAAACAACAGCAATGAAAAGCAATGGTCTGACTAGGGGAAAGAGCGCAACCAGTAAAAGAAAACACAAACGATCTAACTCAGAAAACCAAGGAGAAGAAGGGAGAATCAGAGAAATCGCGGAGGAGAGAAAGCTTTCAGGAGGCCATTTTTAATAAGACCGTTGTACTAGGTTTTTACTTGATACTATGTACACAATAACATGTTTGTATATTTAGTTTGAAATAAACCAACGTGTGTTTAATAATATTAGTATTTATTTGAAAATTTTAACATATGTAACTTTTCTATTTAGTTTTAATTGGATTTCAAATCCTAGTTATAAATTAAATAAAAATTTGAGTTTTAAAGAGTTTCTTAAATAAATAAAAGCTTGTATTGAGTTTTTAAAGAACAAAATCATTCTAAATAATAGAGGAAATATTAAAAAGCTAAATGTAATTTCCTTGGATAATCTTACTGTGGTAACTTTTGATTCTTCATTTTTATTAGGATATTAGCCTTGAAATAGATTTCATTGATTTGCTTTTTGTTAGTTTGGATTCTTTTTATGTGAGGATGCAATATCTTCACCTGGATTTTATCATGATGTTAATGTTGGATGAGGTTACTGATATGCTCTCCTATGGTTTTAAAGTTCAAGTTGTCTTAGTTCATATTATAATAGTTTGATTGCTTTCAGTTTCAAATATTTCATACATGCATAATGATGTTATGCATTTTTTGTCCCAAGTACTTAACTTTGATATACGTTTGCGCAAACTAACTGTCTTTTGGTATCATGATGAACTACGGTTTGTGTTTAACAAAAGTATGGCTTGTATATGCTTGATTTAACAAATTTTAGTGTCAAATATATATTTCCTTAATGTTCTCTTAAATCATATATAATAATCCAATCTATCTTGGGCAATTTATAGTAAATCACCAAATAGTATTCTCTGCTGCACATTGACTATATATTATAACTAAAAATCAGTGTCACTTGGTTATGTAGATCTTGCCTTCTATATGTTATTACAGATTTATCATTCTTTGATTCACATTTTATTTTCTCTGTTTTATATCTTACAGGTTTTATACACCAATGTTTTATAGCATCCCGAAGCATTTCTCAAGGCTCGAAGCCAATTTTTTTTTATACAATTTGTTCATACAATTTGTCTATACAATCTGCAACTGAAGTCTGTACCTTTTCTATTTAGCTAGCATACCCTACTAAATTTTATACAATGCTTTCATAACTACATTAACTTCAGAAAATTTATATGGAGATAACTGAACTAAAATATCTGTTCAAGTATTTTTATGACCTTTTTGGTAATAATTCTATTGAATTTATAAGTAAAAATGAAAATGCAGTGTTACTTTTAAAAACTTTTCTAGCATACTCATTATGTAATGTTCTTAGATTTGCTTTCAAATATCAAAGTGTAATTTGTTTGCGTACCAAACTCAGTTGAGGTAAACTCAGGCCCGACCCTAGGGGTAGGCGGACTAGGCAGCCGCCTAGGGCAACGGACGGGTAGGGGACAACGACGAAGGTGGTGACGAATATGATTCGTCAAAAATAGTTAAAATTAAATAATATTTATGCATAACTTAGACAATAATTGTGTTATGTCTCAAGTGGTTTGCACATTTCTTAATGTGACAAGTGATTGGAGTTCAATTCCTACTGCATTAACTACTTTTAAATATCATTTTTTTTTTAAATCGGCTAGGGCAACATTCTTGTTCAGGCCGGTCCTGGGTATACTCTAAAAGTCATAATTATAAAAGAAACTTCATAGTTAAACATCAAGTATTATATCTCTACTAATAATACAAATTCTCTACTTTGGTGAAGCTTTTTAGGACTTCCCAACCCACCCATCTCCTTACTGTAGCCACAACTATTTTATTTGAGGACAAATGCGTCCTTTCTCATTCCCACGTCTTAATCGCCCTACACTTTCAGCCACTTTCCCCCACTTTCTCCTCTACCCACTTTCTCTTCCCTATGTTTTCTCCCCCAAATTGTCAACCGCCTTTCCTCAACCCTACTCCGCCTCATCCGCCTCTGCCATGCTTCTCCTTTTTCCCTTCCCTCCCCAACCTAAATCAATCTTCTCCCCTACAGACTACTACATCTTCTCTCCCCACTTTCTCCTCCCCCAGTTCTTCCCCGCCTCCCTCCCAACCGCCTTCTCCGAACCTGTATCCATCTGCGATTTCTTCCCGTTCGGCGACGTAACTCTGCTTCCCGCAGCTGCTTGCAGGCTCAGGGCTTCTTCAACAACGTCCCCATCTACAATCCGACAACTGCGTGATCTACTTACCTTCATCCATTTGCAGAAATTAAGTTACAAATCGCATCTCAAGACAACAATCCACCTACCTCTGATTTTTGTATGCATTATTTGTTTGTTACTTCATACCGATTTTTAAATTAGTACTAATTTGTTTATGCTGTCATTGTAAATTTTCCATTTCTTTGTAGTGAGATTTATTTTCCTCCTCAATTTCATTATTGGAAATTTTTTTCAATGTTATCCTATAAAATAGGTTAAAGCCTCTACGCAATATTATGATACCTTTATTTTAAGACATGACATGATGAATCTACTATTTTCTTGAATATCAAGCAAAGAGTACTTTGTCTGAAGCAATATTTGTTTTGGTGGTGACTACATTTTCTGCATGTGTGAACTATATTAAAAGTCGTGTTTCTTTTTTTGAATTATCATACTGCAGTGATGCTACGAAGGTCCATGTACGAGATGACATGTAAATATAGGCAGTGTTGTTTTTCCCGTCAGCTAAACAAAGATGCATAGACAGCTATATTTTTATAAAATAACATATTTTTGTTTGTATTTGCTAACTACTTCAACCTGTCATGCAAAACCCTTTGCTTTATGTTGTTTACTACGATTTTTTATTACATGACAAAAGTCTACTATAAAGACCTTTTTATGAGTTTATATAACAACTGTTAGATTTGATACTTTTAGCAGAGCTCTCTGATTCAGATCTTATATTTTGTACTGTAGGTACTCCACAATGCACTGAGGTTGTTGCCCAGTGAAATCAGGACATCTCATATATGCATTGGCATCAGAGAAATTCTACAAAATCGTGTTGGTAAGTTGCATTTTTATCCCAGTTTCTAAAATAGGAGGTTTGATTCAAACATCTATGGTTTTTTTAAGTTCACATCATTATTTTCAGTTTCATTTAACACCAAGTTGCAGAAAGAGAGCTACATAATGATCTTTGATTGAACTATATAATAAGCACCACAGAAATGTAGGTGCTGGCATGATGAATTGTAGCTGACGTGGATGGGTAAGCTCGATTGAAAAAACGGAGTTGTTCACTCATATCTAATATATGCCAGCATGTACGTAAGCTTCATAATGCAAATGAGTGAAAAGATAAGCTTTATTATGTAGTTGAGTGAAAGGTAAGCTTCAGTGATGTGAGGATGGTAAGGTTCAAGCTGATCTATTATTTTCACAAATGGAATTTGACATCAATTTGATTTCATCAGCCACTTTAGTTTGTCATCACTTTTGAATGTCTGAATTTTCAACCTCTATCTGCATATATGTTTTCATACATACTTGAAAGTTTTCCATGGGATCAAATACTATAGCTTTTCAGATTTAATTTCAAGCACTGCAGTTTGCAAATCTAAGAAACCAACAACCTCCAACCTTATCTGCTTATACAAGCAGATCTATTTTTTTCCAAAGATGAGGAATTCAACATAAATTTGATTTCATAGACCTCTTAAGTTTGTCATCGATTTTGAATGTCTGCATTTTCAACCTGCATCTGCATTTATGTTTTTCATTCATATTTGCAAGTTTTACATGGGAAAGGATTCATACATGTAATTTGGTTAAACACATAACTTCCGTATATGGACTTTGGTTTTAACCTTATCTGTTTCTCTTTTTCTATAATAGGCAGATGTTTGCTAACGTCAGCTTCAGGCTACTCTCAATGGCTTACTTTCTCGCCGCCACAGTGGAGCTACGTCAGATGGTGATGATGTGCCAGGCACAGGGCCTTCTCTTCCACTTGATGGTGCTTACTTTTGACTAGGTATTCCCTTTTTTTTTACCATACCGACTGATCGATTTGTATAACAGCCTGTTGTTTGCCGACTCAGCTCAGTTGCATTCTCTGTCGTCGGCGCACTGGAGCTAGCTCAGTTGGTGCTGCTTTGCCAACCACACGGCCTTTTATCAAACTTTACGCTGCTTGCTTTTGAATAGGTATTCTCTTTTTTACGCTTACCTGTTTATCGTTTTGCATAATAAGATATATACATTATACTGTAAACTCAGTTTTCTGTACATATATGTGATTTTCTTACCAACGAATGCAATTATTAGATTTCAAATGAGGTACTGTAAATATATTTTGTTCCTTCCACATTTAATATGCTCGGTTCACCATATTCTAATATGTATGATTTATTATCTTTACTTATTTAAAAAAATGGGCTTTGTTTAAAACTTCCCTATTTATCGTTCTCTATGCTGCAATATATACACTGCACTGCAACTGCAGCTATTAGTTTTAGACTGCGACACTACAATTCTATTTTGTTCCTTCAGTATTTACTACGCTCGGTTCAATAGGTTCTAAAATGTACGAATTATTATGCTTAGCTTAACAAATGCGTGTTCCTGATGGATAATAGGCTGCTGTTTCCTGAATCCATTTGCAGGCCCAACTCAATGGCCTTCTCTGTCGGTGGCTCGGTGGAGCAAGCTCAATTGGTCCTGATGTACCAGGCATACATCCTTTTCTCACAAGGTAATCCTTCTATCTTATTTATAACTAATCGTGTGATGTATATTCTTTATTTCAACAACCATTTTTCATAGATGGTGATACAACTGGATATGGCTATGTATATTGTGAAGTCGGCAGTTTTTGCACTTAATGGATTCATATCGATCAGTTTGATAATTGCTGATGAACTTTCTACTGCAATTCGAACATGGGACTTCAGCACTTTCGTCCAATGCTATAGCTCATCATATCTAAGTTCCTACTGATTATAATTTCCTAGGTAAATTTATCTTCACTTGGTTGTTCTTTGTTGTGTAGACTTTTCTGAGAAGTGTTATGTGACATGGTGCCTGATTTTAATGGATGCTTTGTTTGAATTGTTGTTTTCCCTAATTATGATCTTTTAATTGATACATGATAATCATGGATTGTACCTTCGGCTGTTTTTAAAAGCTTCCCTATTTATTTATCGTTTTATGCACTACGATATCTACAATGTACTACAAACTCAGGTTGCTATATGTGTTTGCAATTTCCTTATCGTTGACTACAACTATTAGGTTTAAACTGCGATACTACATTTTTATTTTGTTCCTTCAGTATTTAGTACACTCGGTTCACTAGGTTCTATTATGTACGAATTATTATGCTTACTTTACCAAATGTGTGTTCGTGATGGATAATAGGCTGTTGTTTGGCGAACTCATTTGTAGGCTCAGCTCAATGGCTTTCTCTGTCGGCGGTGCGATGCAGCTAGCTCAATTGGTGACGATGTGCCAGGCACACGACCTTTTGTCACACTTGATGGTGCTTGCTTTTGAATAGGTATTCTCTTTTACAAACTTACCTACTTATCATTTTGCATAATATGCTATATACATTATACTGCAAACTCACTTCACTGTCTATTTCTGCGATTTTCTTGCCACTGAATTCAATTATTAGATTTCAACTGGGATAGTTCAAATATATTTTCTTCACTATATTCCAATATGTATGACTTTTTCTGTTCACTTACTTCGAAAACGGACTCTTTTTTCTTCTTCTCAAATATCCCAATGCACACTCTATTTTCAGCCACCTTACTTCCTACTTTGTACTTAACAGTTTATTTGCAGTTGAAAATATACTTTACAATTAGGAATTGGGCGTCAAACAACAAACATATTACGTGAACCTGGAAAAATACAACTGAAAACTGATACACATACTATTTAATTGTCTTTTTTACTCGGATTCTATGTTTTTTGCTCTACTCACTTTTGCTGATTGTGACATTTTCATGTGCAGGACCTATCTTTTTTCACTGTCTTGCGCGCCACAAACGTAACGTAGGCTTCAATGCTGAAAGCACTGCTGTTTCTTGAATGCACTCATCAAAATACAACACATCCTTCTACCGTCTGCTCCATACATACTAACATTTTCTGTTATCCATTTTCTGCTATAGGCACTGTTTGTGTACCTTGCATATA
The DNA here is from genome assembly GCA_030737815.1 of Allium fistulosum. NCBI lineage: Eukaryota > Viridiplantae > Streptophyta > Magnoliopsida > Asparagales > Amaryllidaceae > Allium > Allium fistulosum. The sequence goes on along the minus strand of CM060905.1, from coordinate 266,559,130 downwards.
TTCCTAACACTATAATGTATAGTTTTTACCCAGACCATTGACAGCTTTCCTTTGTTACCCTGTTTAAATAAGTCTATTTTCCTCTCTGCAAATTAGGTTGCATGTAATTACTGTTGACAATATTATATGCTTTTCTCAAACTATTGCAACCTGCTTATGTCATCTTCAAATCCGCACTGACTCCAATTGTAACACACATAACTTAAACTGTCCACTGCAGCTTTCGGCATGCACTGCCGCAGTACAAGGTGGCATAAAAAATAATAGCCATAAATTTGCTACCTTCCACAATTCTACCCACTGTTTAAGAGGGGACGTTCATATTCTACCAATACAGGTGAATAAATAAATAAGTATTATGTTCGTAACATCAATCTGTACACACTCTCACTCAGACAAATGGATCCACTAACAATTCCAGCATGCACCGGTGGAGTGGTCGGACAGATCACAGTCATCGTTCTCGGCTGCGGCAACTTCTTTCGCAGGTCGCTTAACTGTCTCCGAAATCCAAGACCTCCTCCTTCAAGTCCCATAACTGCTCCTTCTTTCCTGAGAATTTGAAACGATACCCCAAAGCAGATTGAATGAATATGATGTCCTACTATTGCTATTTAAATTTACTGTAACGGACACGTACGATGGTGATATGAACTGAAATGCGATATGTAAAAAATAATAAGTTCTCTTCTCGTCCACCCGATTTTACACCAGTTTGCCTTACTTACGTCCATCGGACGTGCCTTCGTACTTGTATATATAGGTTTGATGGTATCTACCTAAGCTCTAGCCTGTAAATTACAGTTCTGGTTGTATATTTTATATGATTTTCAAATGTTGTTTCCTACAAAAACGTTGATACTCCTCTATACATGTAAAATATAATATTTGGGAACAAGCACTCATCAACTGTTTGTTCCAAAAGGTTCAAATCAGTTCATTCATTATAATTTAGTAGTTTCATATCAGATTAAAACCATGAAGATCGCATATAATTTCTTTGAGTGTAATGCTTGTGCGAAATGCAAGTTCTCTAGTTTTGGGTTTGATCATTTTTTACTGTGATCGTGAATGTAATAGAGGATTTTCGTTCCTTGCATAGTGTCAGTCATAATGTTGCTCGTTTCCATTTTTTTAGATTAGTTTATTTATATTTTCATATATATGTATATAAATATATATTTGTATATTTATACACATATATGTCTTGGTCTTACATTTTTGGTATAGTTTTTTTTAGCAGCTACAAGTATAGTCACTGGATTGGATGGATTCAACTGATTTTGACGAGCATTTACTGCATTTTATGGTTTTTTGTTGTATTTTTCTATTATGGGCCTTACTTACATACGTTTGGGGTTTTTTTATTTTTCTTTCATTTTGTATGGTGGGTATCGCTACTTGTCAGGCATGTTGACAGCTCTTTCTTTAAATATAGAATAAATTACATGAGTTCTCTCCTTTAATTGTGGAGGATCACTTATTTTTCTCAAAAAAAAGTACAGCTAGTTATATTGTGTTCTAGTGTTTTTTGTTTTGTAGAATATTTTATTCTTTGGTAATAATATATTGTGTAGTACCATTTTTTATATTTCTAGTTAAATGTGTAGTGGCCTTACTTTTATTTTTTGTTTGTTTGTTCTATTATGTAATGTGTACTTTTATGTGTATTTATAAGGTTTTCCCTTCAACTATGGGCATTGTTAGCCATGAGAATGAATGTAATTATTAATGATTTTTGAACTATTTGAAAGAGATGATTCAAGAGGATTGACAGTTGGTTCTTATGTCCGATCATCATCAAGGATTGATATTGGCAATTTCAAAAGTATTCCTTCTACTTTTAATAGTTATTATTATCAACGTATGGAGTAAAATTTTCTTTCTAATGCCAAGTCTAAGAATTTTATTTTATCTGTTGTTGATTTGTTTAAGACATTTTCTCATGCTTTTAATATTATTATTTTTGTTAAAGCAATGTCTAATTGGAAATTGGAGGTGTAGCTGCTATTAATTTTTGAAGGACAAACCTTATGATTAATGGGTTGATTTGTTTTTTTTCTTGGAAAATATTATGGGTAATATAATTCCAATGTCGCTAAGAGTTTTAATGCTTGGGTTTTAACGTAAAGGGCTTTACCTATTACTTCTTGTTTAAATGAATCTCGTGTTAGAATCATATGGAATAGATGGCTAAGTGACGAGAAGAATGTCGATTATGGACTGATACTCTTTTCCCTATTATGGGGGTACGTTTAACTGAGTTAATTGAAGAAGGTTTTGCTTGGATGTATTTAGATATTCAGAATTTGTTTTTGAAGTTAGATCTCCTAAACCTCATGCAGATCTTAAAGATCATATTTGTATTTGTAATTAGTGGGAGGTTACTGGATTCCCTTGTTCTCATGCTATTAAATGTATGAATAGTTGTATGTGTATGATTTTGTTGAGTACTACTTCACTATGGATGCATATTGCCTTTCTGATTCTCAGGCTATCAATACTTTTCCTAGTTTTAATAAGCCTATTATGGATTCTAGAGATGAAGCTTTAATTAAGCCTCCAAAAGAGAAGTGTAGTGCTGGAAGACCTTCTACTAAACGCAAAGGAAGATTTGAATATTTTTCAAAAAAGTAAAATAAATGTGGTGTATGCAAATAATATTGTCACAGTAAGCGAAATTGTCAAGCTTCTAAGATGATATGAGCTAGCTTTTATTTTATGTTCTTTTCATTTTCATTACGATGTTGGATTTATTAGTTGGTTGTAGGAATTCTTTGTTTTATTGGAAATTTATTGTACTTAAATCATTTGGTTGTAAGATTTATTCATTTGTATAAATTTATTGATCTTCAAGTTGATATGGTGTATGCAGTTATAATGTTCAGTATTTTATTTGATACTAATATGTGGAATTTTAATGATTATTTGTGTCAGTTCTAGAGTTTTAATTGAGAATATTCTGTAATAGTTTTTGATGGAATGATATTGCTTAGTATCAGCTTCCCATAACAATTTTTGATGTAATGACAACGTAGAACTGGCTTCAATCTTTTCAAGATGGTTATTTAATAGCTCATTTGTAAATGTATCTTATTGGAGTTTATTGTTAATAATAAGTAAAAACCATGACTGTATAGTATCAGTTTTGTTTAACCTTTTTTTGTATTATAGATATAATAGAAAACTATTGCTACTGTATAGTATCAGTTTTGTTTAACATTGGTTATTGGTTCGGTTACGGGACACAACTAATAGCGGTTATGTGCTTGGTTAACTATTACTATCATATAGTATCAGTTTTGTTTAACATCAGTTATGAGCTCAAGTATGGGGCTCGGTTGTCAGGTTTGGTTATGGGGCTCAGTTAACTATTGCCACTATATAGTTTAGTTTTGTCTAGCATCGGTTATGGACTCGGTTAAAGGGCTCGGTTAACTATTTCTATAGTACATTATAAGTTTAGTTTAATACCGATATTGGTCTCAGTAATGGGGTTCGATTATGGGACTCGGTTAACGGTTATGTGATCAGTTAAATAGTGCTACTGTATAGTATCAATTTTGTTTAACATCGATTATAGGCTCGGTTATGGGGTTCGGTTAAATACTGCTGCTGTATGTATCATTTTTGTTTAGTATCGGTTATGGGCTTAGTTATGAGCTCGATTAAGGGGCTTGGTTAACATTGGTTATGGACTCGGTTAACTATCGCTACCATATATTATAACTTTTGTTTAACACCGATCATGGGCTTGGTTATGGGGTTTGGTTATGGGGCTCGTTTAACATCGGTTATGTGCTCGGTTAATTACTACTATTGTATAGTATCAGTTTTGTTTAACATCAATAATGGGCATGATTATGAGCTCGGTTATGGTGCTCGGTTATGGGCTCGTTTGTTAGGCTCGGTTAACTACTACTGTATAGTACCAGTTTTGTTTAGCATCAGGTATGGGCTCGGTTAACATTAGTTATCCGCTTGGTTAACCATAGCTACTGTATAGTATTAGATTTGTTCAACGTCGATTGTAGGCTCGGTTATAGGGTTCGGTTATGTGCTTGGTTAACATTAGTTATCTCCTCGGTTAACATTGGTTATGGATTTGGTTGTGCATTCGGTTGGCTTTTGCATCCATATATACTTGATTAGATTAAGCATCCGGTTAGTTTTTGCATCCTTATGTACCCGATTAGGTTGTGCATTCGGTTAACTTTTGCATTTAGTGGTAAGTTCAGTTAACGAATCTATTTCAGCTGTACATTGGTTTCCAACCGTACCAGATTAGGTTGTGCATCCGATAAGCTTTTGCATTCATATGTACCTGATTAGGTTGTGCATCCGGTTAGCTTTTACATTCAGTGGTAAGCTCAGTAATCAATCTATCTTGGTTATAGATTGGTTTCCATACCTATCCGATTAGGTTGTGCATCTGGCTAGCTTTTGCATCCATACATATCCAATTATGTTGTGCATCAATTTAGCTTTTGCATTCATATGTACCCGATTAGTTGTGCATCCGGTTAGCTTTGCATAAAGTGGTAATGTAATAACCCACCCTTTATGATACCCTAAATCAATGTCAAATGACAACGTCTGACTCCTGAATACTAAGGAAGATAGTCTGTCAAGGTAAAATTAAAACAAAACACCATATCAAGGCATATCGATACAATCTCACAATGGGAAGACAACATTTAATATTCTTAATATACATGACCAGAATAGGATAAAAAAATCTACAAGAGACTGTACTAGTAGAAGCAATTGATAAATAAATATCAATAAAAAAAGTCATAATACATTAACTCCATTCATATGGAGTTCTGAACATATTATCTGATATCACAAGTCTCATGTACAAAATAGCCTGTCTACCATGTACTACATCGCCAACAAGTATAAATATTCAATTTATCGATTTCATGCCTCTAGAATGCTCTTGTTGTCCTGTAAGTTTTTCCTCAAAAGCAGCTAACTCCTAAACTATTCAATTGATTACCCAAGAGTTGACATGACATAAACTAACAAAGTCAAAACATAGGTCAAACATAAAGCTTGGTGTGAGGGGAAGTATCTCTAAGTAATTTATATACATGCAACCTATATACATCTAATAAACATGGGCAATGATCAATAGGTAATGCTAATCATACATCGCCCTACTTTATCCATACACCAATAAGTTAGGATGATATATAATAGTGATTCTCTTATTAAAACAATACATACTATAACAAACCGTGCTAATAAATATGAAAAAGGAGTGTAGGGTAATACTACACTTCATAAGCAATGGTGTCTTAGATCTCTCAATCCCTATCGAAGCATCTAAAATGCAAAATAAATACAATGATATAACAATGCTACTAACATAGCATCTCCATACCCAAAACCAAAATGGGAATATCTATAACCTATACCCGTGCGAATTGCCATTAGCTACCAAAGAGACCTACAGAGAGCCACAACTAACTTGTGGACTCCTCTAAAAACCAACACCTTATAAGAAGTTGGGTTGTAGGTCCTAGCATTGCACCCAACCGTACTACGAAATAATATATGACCTAGTCTAGACTGGCATTCCAACCTCTCTCCGCTCTTGCTCCGAGACCACATACACCCTTTCCATATGTGTATACAACATTGAAATATTATATTCCAGTGTGGATCATGATTCGTTCTTGAAGTGTCTCGCACTACCAGGTTGCCCCAAGTCAGACATACCAGACCAACATATATAAATCACACCAAACCATGCATCTATAATTATATATAAATCATTTGAACCACATATTTATATGTCTACATAATATGTTTTGTCCACTATTCGGTAACCCAAAGTCGAGCATACCAAACTATACATACGCTTAAATTGCATATTGAATCGTGCTGAATTGCCATTAGCTGACAAAGAGAACTATCAAGAGCCAGAACTAACATATGGACTCCCATAAAAACCAAAACCTCAAAAGAAGTTGGCTTGCATGTCCTGTCACAGCACTCAATCGCACTATGGAATAATATATAACCTACTCTAGACTGGCATCCTAATCTCTCTCCTCCCCTACTCCGGGACCACATTTGCAGGTCATGCGCCTCAATGGTATAATGGATTCCAAGCACTAATCAATAGCCCCTAGTCGGTTATAACGAAACTATAAATAACGCTTTAAATCACATCTCAATAAATATAAATAATATTCCGTGCATCCAATAGCCCAAAGTCGGGACATACTAGAACTATATTTATACATATAGACATATATAAATCACATAAACTATATGCAGGTCTCTCTCTCTCTCTCTGTGTGTGTGTGTGTATAACAGTTAAACTATATGGAACTAAGAAACACATATCGTGTACATTTACATACACAAAGGCAATACACAACCAAAGTAACAAATATATCATCTCAATATCAATAAAAATTAACACATACAATCATATAAACAATTCAAAAAATGCATCATATTTAAGTAACCAATCTAACAATTATATCTTCTTTGTATTATTTATAGAAGTCTCAAACTTATTTTATAAAATAATACTCTTGCCTATCAATCCTATTATAGCTTAATATCACTTAATTCTTCTATTAAAATTAAGGTTAGCTACAAACTCAAAATATTGTATAGCTCACAATACACATAAACACACACACACACACACACACACATATATATATATATATATAATATTTGTGTGCGTGTGTGGGCACGCGCGCGCGTGTGTACACACATATATCATAAACCATTTCTTAGGGCCTAAAGTTAATAAATCATGTTATAACAATATTTAATATTTCATAACCTTAATCAAACCCTATTAAATAATACAATACATTTTTTGTAATTTCTAACTTTTCAAATTACCTTTATAAAAATTCAATAGTTAGTTTTGAAAACAATTTAATAACTTATAAAGAATTTAGATCTGACAACATACGGCTCTTAAAAATTGATTTTATGCATCATATCAAATAAATAAATTTATGTGAATAATAGTAACTTTAAGTATTTTGGAAACGCAACTAAAATATTTTTAAGTAAATTAAGAGATCTAAAAAAATTTCTTAAAAAATGGAATAAAGAGGTTTCCATAAATATAAAGGTAAAAAAGTAGAGGAGAACATATTAAGATTCAACTTTGCAAACGTTATTTCACTTCATAAGAAAGTAGAGGAGAACAAATCAAGGATTTTACACTTATTTTGTTGTCGAATTGTTCCTTTAAATTTATTTTGAAAGACCTCGCTAATAGATTAATTACTAAAATGAGTAAAATCACTGACATTTCCTAACTTACATTTATTAAGGATAGAAACTGAGAGAGCTAGGGTTATGCCATATGGACAATTATGTAATTTGTTACATATATCGAACTTTGTAACTAAGCTTGTTCATAATTAAGGTGTTTGATTTCTATTATATAATTTTCTATATAGTGATATAATTAAATAATTAATTAATTTAAAATAAATTAGTTAGAAAATTCCTTAAATAATATATTATATGATAATAGTTACAAGTAATTGTAACTATGAGAAAATTATCACAATATATAATATCATATTGTTTTAAATATTCATGGTCAAGATGTTTCATGAAAGGATATCAATATATTCGTTGAGACCAGAGTATGTTACGCTCTTCAAATGTTGGACATTGTATTACCCATTGCTGTTAAGGGCACCAAGGTGTTACGTACTGGTAATTATTCACGGAATGACTCATCCGAGAGTTTCATGTTGGTTAAAAACATATAACGACCAATGTTTTACATATTGGAGGATCATAAAATATTTTTATTTTATTCGTATGAGGTTGTATGACTCTAAAATTTTGAGAAATGACTCGAAGAGACATTTTGCACATCTATGGTTTTTGTCGAATTTCTATGTGACCATTTTGATCCTAAAAATCTTGTATGGACTATAACTTTTTATAAGATCCAAGTTAGGATCTGAAATGACTTCCATTGATTCAGGATGATGGTTTTCCATTCCACGGAGTGGTCATAATAGTAAAACGGACATTCTATTTGAAATTTATGATTGTTTTAAGTTTTGGCTGCTACTAGCCTGCATTAAAGGGTAACTAAATAAGTGTATACTTAAGCCCACTAACCCATCTCAATAATTGTGTTAAGCGAAGATTGTTGGGACTGATCTAAATCATTTTCACCTTCCCCAAAATAGTTTTAAACTTCTATTAACCTTAATTTCATTAAAAAGCTTTTATTTTTCTTACTAATCTTAGCCTAAATCATCATTAGAAGGGTGATTAGCATAGAGGGATTAGAGATTATCATTTTTAGCTGATTTGCATTCATCTCCTTTATTGTCCATTTCAGATTTAAGGAGAGGAATTAGTATTTTGGGTAATTGATGAGTGGTTCTTGACATCTCATTATACTATGCATGTTTGTATAGTTAAAAATGATGTTTTAACATGATTTTGGTCCAAGAATGTTTTCTAACTTTAGTTACATTTTCACACATGTTTATGACCGAAATTTAAAGGTTGTAAAATGGTTTTTAATGGTTTTCAATCCCTTTTGTTCATATTGACATATTAGTGTAACGATTAGATTTAGAGTAGGATTTTCTTGATTATTATGTATTGGTGGATTGCATGTCTGAATGATGTATATGTATGATATAACATGTTTGTATGTTGTGCTTTGATATTGTTTGTTAGTGCCTTTAGGTAGTTAGGAAAGTGGTTTTCGAATCGGGCAAATCAAAGGCAAAGATGGTCGGTGTAACGACCCGCCCTTTCGACCCCCGAGTGTCGATACTAATACATCCATGATAATCGTGTGCTGAGCATCCAAGTTCCGGTATGACGAATTATTAGGGTGAAATAAAAAGAAAAAGAAATAGAACAAGAAAGAAGAGAACACAACATCATAATCTTACAACGGAACGATAACATATAATATCAAAGGAACAATACAAAGGGTTACGCCGATACAGAAATTTCGGAGTTACAAAACCTACGTGTTATCATCAGCCTGGACAGTTATAACAACCTCTCCTCATATATGCTGATATGTAAAATATAGTAATGCATCAAAAATAAGAATACTATTATAAGTGAAACATCCAACTCGTCTTCTCGAGCTTTGATAAACATTAACGAAAACCTACCTTTCTCAAACTACTCGAAAGAGCATGTGGGGAATTTAGAGAAAAAAAAAACCAAGAGTCAGACATAAGTCTGGTATGAGAAACTCAAGAAATATGCGGCTAGCATATAACAGTACTTTTGAGACTACATGGCTTGCCAGAACGATCATCCCCTCAAAAGAACCACCATCTAGTAAGCACATAAGGTGATATAATAGATAATGTCTATGGCATAGAATATAAATATTATAACATAGCTGGAATGGTTACATTGGTTGCATTCAACAGCATATTAAAGGGTACAATCAAAACCGATAAGGAACGTTCACATAATGGATTTTCCATGGAGATTCCTTCAGTCAAGCCGAAATCCAATCTCCATGCACAAGGATCAGAAACCACCTTCCGAGCGTCGTACATGTAACGACCCGATATTTTCAACCATTCGCATCCATTATAAGTGTATAGGTAGACACTCATGTCGGAATTGAATTGCTCAAAATACCGCGTTGTAAATAAAATTTGGCAAATCTCAGAATATACAGTAAATAAATATAATCACAGATCACAAACACAGAGTAAAATAATGCAGCGGAAGTAAAAGAAATAGTAGTTCATGAAGCTACTATATAAATATAACAGAGTTACATAAGATACAACAGAAGAAATAGAGTACAACAGAAGTCTAAATACAATAACTAAGTACAAGCTGAGTAGAACAACAGAACTGAAATAGATAGGACAAGACAAGCAGATAATCTCCAGCGATTCAAATCTCCAAGAGTGTGGAAATCCAAATCTGTGAATAACTCAGGCTGACCCGAGCTTAAAGCAAAACACAAAACACTCGAGTCAGGACAATATATACTTATATAATGTAAACCAACTCAAGTGAACTGTAATAAAGGTACAAGTAACTTAAAGAATGCTTGGGATCGCCCATTCTTTAAGGATCCGTTAAACTATTTACTATGTAGTAATATACGCTATATACAGTAGTGCCTAATTAGTAAAGTATAATCATATAGAAAATAGCGTTAAGGGGATGGTGAACCATAACGCGGTCGGATCTTTAAACCAAAATCATAGTGGGCTCGATATGGTAGGTGACACGGCACACAAGGCAATGCCAGGGTAGATATACCAATTACGCACACAGACTGATGGAAACGCATAGCAGCCACTACCGCTCCACCTCGAACAACACTCCCAAATCAAGGGTGTGCACCAAATCAATCACAAGTAATAGAATGGAATCGAAGAAGTGTGTCCGATAAGAGGTGCTACCTCACTGGTCCGAGATCGCTCCTGTTTTAGCCACCTTATGCCAACTCACGGGAGTTGGGTCCACGTATATACCTTAGGATCGTCGTCACCATCCTACTTCATTCTGAAAACTCCACCGCGTAGACAGTTGTCAAAGTGGTTTTCAGTATCGACAGAGAGTATGTCCATATCCGATCCCGGTCTCTTTAACAACCAGTCGTTATTATAACCCGTGGTTATAAATTTAAAACAGTTTATACTTCAAAATAGAATATCATTTCAAATCCAAATCTTTATCAAAATAAAGATTAAATTAATTCCAAACCATTTCAATATATTTAAAATACCATATCATTTCAAAACTTCATTTCAAATCATTTCAATATATCAAAATATCATATCTTTCCAAAACTTCGTTTCAAATCATTTTAATATATCAAAATATCATATCTTTCCAAAACTTCATTTCAAATCATTTTTATATATCAAAATATCATATCCTTTCAAACTTTATTTCAAATCATTTTAATATACCAAAATATCATTTGAGTTCAAATCTAAATATTCAACTTTAAATACTTTTTAAATTTAAAGATATCATTCATTTATTATCATTTCAAGTCACCCTTTTAAATAGTTTATATTTCAATCAAAATAATTCATTTAAACCATTTAAAAGTGTAGTTATTATACTTTCAAATCAAGTATTAAAATTTCCAAAGTTTCAATTCAATTCAATGATTTATTTCAATTAAATTTCCATAGACCATTTCAAATCTTATAAATTTCAAATATAGATTTAATCCACAAAATAACTATTCAAATTATAAAATAAATTCCAAAGCTTTATTATCCTATATTTCATAAGTCCAATATCTTTTAAATAGATTCAAATTACAAGTAAACCAAATATTTTTCATACTAATATAAACTTCAATTATTCATTCCAAGATTTAATATCATTTCAAAATGTCAAAATATCATTTCAAACATCATCTACTTAATTTAAATTTAAATACCATTTAATCATATTTCAAAATAGTTGTATTTCCCAAATCAACTATTCCATTTAAATCATTTAAAGTCAATTCATTATATTTAATAATTAAATATTTAATTTCCAAAATTTAATCTTTTTTCAAAGATCATTTATTCATCTAAATTTATTAAACAAAGAAAATTCAACTTTCGCAGCACTTAGAAAATGCTACGAAATGTTATGTTTAAAAACAGTTCATTAACAAAAGACGGTATTTAAAATGCTGTAATTTCTTAATTTAGTTTCAATTAAAATTTTAGTTAAATTTAACAACTATAGCACTAACAAAGTGCTATAATAACCCTTAGTTCAAATTTGCTATTTGTTTCATTTAAAACAACTACAGCATTTTCCAATGCTGTAATATCTTTACATTATATTTCAAAAATGCTGTCAAATCAAATTCAGAGTTTTATTTACAATTTCACACATAATTAACTTTTAATATAAATCATTTTAACTTATAAAAATAATATATTTTCACAATTTAAAAACAATCATTTAAATACCTTTATTTCTATGATTCTATAAAGTCAAATTTCCATACAAAAATCAAATTAAATAACAATTAAATTTTCATTTCTTTAATTAAATTCTTAACTTAACAACTAAGTTTAAATTTCCAAAATATAACTTATTTCCATTTGTTTTACTTAATTAAAATTTCACTTTTAACAAAATTCACAATTTCCCAATTTAAGCAACATAATTCACTTAAACACTCATTTATTTCATATTTTAATTTATACAAAATCATTAACACTTTTTAAAAATTATTATTACTTAATAAAAATCATTAAATTCATCTTTTAAATCAATTTTGTCATATATTCATACTTTACATAAATTCCATTTATAAACAAAATCATAAATTCCAAAATTAACTTATATTACAAATTCTACTTCACCATTTACTTAATTCACTTATTTAATTTGTAGAAAATCACAAATATTTTATAGAAATCATTTTAATAAAGTTTAAATCAAAATATCATAATATTTACATTTTTAAAATATTTTAAAATTTTTAGAAAAATATATAAACCACGGTTCCGTATATAATTTTCTAGCCTAGGTCACGTAATACGGATATGTATCATTTCAATCCGCAGTTTACAAAGAAAACCGGGTTCTATCATTTCAAACCCGCAATCCCAAGTTAAATAAAATAAATAAAAAGTCACTCAGGCTTATCATTTCAGCCCGTAACGATCTTTCCCTATTCTAAAGTCCGTTCGGGTATGTATCATTTCAACCCATAGTGAACCTAATCTACATGGAACTTGCAGTGTGATAAACTGATAAAATGAACAGAATAACATCATATAACAGTAATAGATGATATAACATATGTAATAACAGGGTAAACATTATATGATCATAATATAACAGTTATAACAGGATGATATAATTTTACAGATTCAAATGGTGTCAGTTTACTAGTTATATAAGTACACATTGTCTGGTGAGAATTACTCACTTGTTTAAGCTGGAGATGACGACCAAAACACACAACACCAAATCTTCGAAGGCACGATAACACGACAATGATTTGAGTGTGGGAGAGCCAAAGCTAATTGCCTTGTCACATTCAAACCAAACAATTACAAACAACATAAGATTTCAACCCAAAAATTCAATAAACAATGCTAGAAACGATTGTATAAAACCAATCCAAATCATTGCACTTGCTTTCAACCTCCTATACTTCAGCTACAGGTCTGAAATGTACTGTCAAGGGTTGAGTTTGGATCTGGTCTTGGGTCCATAGGGTCGGCCTAGCATGGATTAGATGATGGTACAAAAGATAGGTGCATGGAACTACAACTACAAGGCACTACAATGGATTCTAGGCAACTACAAGGCAACAACAAGCCACGGCCAAAGGCAAGTGGTCATGGCCAGAGGCAAGTGGGGTCATGTGATGACGTGGCAGTGGGTGTCAGGTCAGAAAACGCTGGTAGTGGTGGTGGATAGGTCGGCCAAGGTGGTGGTTTGTGGTGATGGAACAAGTGGTGTTCGGCTATGACCATATAGTTGAAGTTTGTGTGGATTTTGGTGGATCTACAGATCAAGGTGCATGGCCATGGGCTTGGGGTTGTGTTTGAGGTGCTGTTGGTCAGAGGGGATGGTGGTGGAGGCGACTAAGGTGGTGGATGAGGGCAGGCCGATCCAAAGAAGGGGATGAAGGCAGGTGCAAATCAATGTAAAACAAAGAAGAAAACAAAGAAACATGAAAAAGAAAAGAAGTTTTTACCAAATTTTTGAACAAGGGAGAGGCCGACATTTTTTTCAGGTTGGAGGTGAAAATTCACGTGAAAAATGAAGTGAGGAAGTCAGCTGAAGAAAAGATAAGGAACGGCCAAAGAAATGAATGCAAGAGTTAGGAAAAGAGAAGTGAAAGTAGGTGAAAAGACTTTAAGCAACTAAAGAGTCACAAACCTTTCAAATTTCCTTAATTTATTTATATAAGTTTATATTACTGAAAATAATAATAATTTCAGTCGGAAATTCGAAAATATAACAAAATATAAAATATATATAAATATTTATTAATTATATAAGGTTAAAAATAAGAAAATAGCACAAAATTGCAACCTAGTCTACAAAAATGGAAAATAAACATAATGAACTTTGGAAAATTCATATGGACTTGTAATATATTTTTAAACATAAATAATAACATAAAATAAAAGTACATTCACAAAATAAATATATAAAATTTAATTTAAATATAATTTTAATGAAGAAAATAGCAGAAAATAAGAAAACAGCCTTTTAAAAATAGGGAATAATTACAGTAAATTTTGGAAAAATTATATTATCATTTTAAAAATATTTGAAAGTCAAAATATACATAATATAACATATTAACACATATTAAAATAAAATATGACAAAGAAAATTATAATTTAAAATAGACAATATTGCTAAATACATCAGTTTACACACAATATTGAAATACACATAATTTCTACAAAATAAGTCCGTTTTCAACGAAACGAAAAGCAGTATTCATGGAATTAAATCTATTTTCATAATAAAAGATAAAATTTAAGATTTTATATAATTTAAATTTGAAGTTTAAAAGTCAAAGATTGAACAGTTTGACCAGAATTTCACTTTTTTAGTAAAATATTCAATTTATATCAGTTTGAAACTATAACTCACATAATAATCAACATTTATTTTTAAAATGAAATGTTTGAAATCAAACAAGTTTAAAATAGTTTCAGAATAAAATAAAGTCAAATTTTAAAATATAGGCCAAAATCTAGGGTTGTTACAATACATCTCTAGATAAAATATACCATAAGGTAAACACAACCGGCCCATGCCCTAATGAGCAAACCCGAACTACGTGGAACCAAGTATCATCAACTCCAATGATTAACAATCGATAAACATACTCTAGATCTGGAGTTGACATACACCATCGTGGGACTGCAAAACCCCAGATTGTGCATCCTACTCTCTCTTTAGCAATTTTCGATGTTGAGGTAACGTTCAGCATCTTTCACATGAGTTTTCATCACCCTAACATAACACAAATCCCAAATTGGATCCTCACATCTCGAACAAATCTCGAAAACACACATGGATTCCCATATCTCAACTGAACTCGGAATCACATATGGATTCCCACATCCTGAATAGATCACTAACAACTACATGTGTTCGAGCATCTTAAACAGATCTCGAATCCCTATGTAAATTCCTGCATCTCAAACCGATCCACTTCCAAGTGATAGAACACATACTCGAAGTTGTTTTCGGTAAGTAAAACACTTACCGATCCCGGTCTCTCCAAGATTGAATAAACGAATTTGGTCACGCAATGGTACTGAGGGCGATCACATATGGAAACCAAGTCTAGTATACTTATCATTTTTTCGATATTTTTATCTCACACTATCCCTCGATCAGGAGTGAAGCTGCTAGGTTAGAGCTCTATTTCTCCGTCCCTACAGAAACATCAGTCTTAATTCCTACAGATAGAAAATCCTACTTCATCGCCTTTAGAACTAAGTATATAAATAAATGTATTCAATAAACGAGTAAACATACAAAGCACAATCAAGTCACAGAAGCGACTTCTAATTCCCTTTTTATTTAATTAATCTTTTATTAATTAAAACCTCTTTTATAGTAAAACTTCTTTTATCTAATAAAACTTCATTTATGAATTCCTACTTTTCATTTGTACTTTTCCTATACTTCAAAAAGTATTCATATACTTATCTCAAATGGTATAAGTATATTCACAAATCATTAACAAGATTGCTTACTTAAAACCTTTACTTTTTCTATCATCAAATAGTATTCATATACTTATCTCAAATGGTATAAGTATATTCACAAATCATTTACAAGATTTCTTACTTAAAGCCTTTACTTTTTCTATCTTCAAAAAGTATTCATATACTTATCTCAAATGGTACAAGTATATTCACAAATCATTAACAAGATTCTTACTTATAATTTCCTTCAGAATATCCATTTTAAGGATCTAAGTACTTTCACAAATCCATTCAAAAGGTTTAAGACTAATGTTACTTAAACATGTCACTACAAACCCAAAACCATTTCACTTGTACATATCTTTAAAACATTCCTTTAAAGATCTATTTACATTCATAAGTATAATCAAAAAGGGTTAAAGACGAATGTTATTAACACATTGTTACAACAAACCCAAAACCATTTCATACTTATATTATCTTCTAAAACATTCAGTTTAAAGATCTAAGATAATATCTAGTTAAGTTCAATATGCGACTAATTGATTATCTAGTCAAAACAATTACTTACACAAATCAATGTTCGTATACTTTACTCGTTTTTGACATTCCCGACTTAACTATTTCTCGTTCAAGGGGGAAACCATTAGGTTAGAGCTCTATTGCTTCATCCCAAAATATCTTATATAAAATCCTTCTTATATATAAATCATGTTGTATAAACCATACTTATATAAAATCACTTTCTTATATAAAATCTTTTCATAAATGTTTATTATCAAAATATCTTATCTTTCCTTTAGATCAAAATAAACATCTTTTACTAAATTCAACTTTTACAAAAGTTAACTTTTAACCCAACTTTGCCACCGAATGCCTTATAGTCAAACCGTGAAACTAAATTCAAAAGGTGCTCATTTTCAATGCAGCCACAAATACTGTTTACCCAAACCATGCAGTACGAGGTAAAACTACTCATAAGCTGGTAGAGCACAAATCAACAATCAACAAATGATAGTTAATGCACATAATATGGCCGATAACTAAACTAATCAACAAGGGATAATAGATAAACATCATTAACCCCTACATTAATTAGACGATACTTTGACAATTCACTTATATAAGTTACCTTATATAGGATCTTTAAATTTTGTTTTTGAAATTACCATTAAGATATACGTTTACAATAATTACAAATACGCTCTCATATGTATAATACACTTAACCCATGCCAGGGCATCCCATTACCTAATCTTTTAATGAGTCATTCCCACGAAATCCATGGTTCTCACTTGACCTTCAGCTCCGATACCAAGTGTAACGACCCGCCCTTTCAGACCTCAAATGTCGACACTAATACATCCACATTATTCTTGTGCCAAGCATCCAAGTCCCGGAAGGATGAATTATTGGGGTAAAATAAAAAGAAAAAGAAATAGAACAAGAAAGAAGAGAACACAACATTAAAATCTCACAGCGGAACGATAACTTATAATATCAAAGGAACGGTATAAAGGGTCACTTCGATATAGAAATTTCAGAGTTACAAAACCTAAGTACTATCATCAGCCTGGACAGTTATAACAACCTATCTTCACATATGCTGATATGTACAATATAGTAATGTAGCAGAAAAAAAACTACGATAAGTGAAACATCTAGCTTGTCTTCTCGAGCTCCAATTAACATCAACAAAATCCTGTATTTCTCAAACTACTCTAAAGAAAACACGAGGAATTTAGGGAAAACAAAACCAAAGCGTCAGACATAAGTCTGGTAAAAGAAACTCAAGAAAAATGTAGCCAGCATAAAATAGTACTTTTGATACCGTATGGAATGCCATAATGGTTATTCCCTCAAAAGAACTAACATCTAATAAGTACATAAAGTGATATAATATATATTGTGTAGGGTGTAGAATATAAATATTATAACATAGCTGGAATGTTTACATTGGTTACATTTAACAACATATCAGAGGGTACAATTAAAACCGATAAGGAACGTTCGCATAATGGATTTTTTGCAGAGAATCCTTCAGTCAAGCCGAAATCCAATCTCCATGCACAAGGATCAGAAACCCCCTTTCGAGCGCCGTATATCCCTAGATAAAATATACCATAAGGTAAACACAACTGACCAAAGCCCGAATAAGCAAACTCGAACCACATGTAACCAAGTATCATCAAATCCCATTCTCAACAATCGATAAGCATACTCTAGATCTGGAGTTGACATACTCTGTCGTGGGACTACAAAACCCAAGATTGTGCATGCTACTATGTCTTTAGCCATTTCCGATGTCGAGGTCACGTTCGACATCCTTCGCACGAGTCTTCATCACTCCAACAGAACATGAATACCAAATTGTATCCTCACATCTTGAACAGATCTCGAAACCACATATGCACTACCACATCTCAACAGATCTCAGAATCACACATTGATTCCCATATCCTGAATAGATTGCGAACAACTACATGTGTTCGAGCATCTTAAACAGATCTTGAATCTCCATATAGATTCTTGCATCTCAAATAGATCCACTTCCAAGAGATAGAGCATGTATCTCAGCCTTGAAGTGGTTTTCGATAAGTAAAACACTTACCGATCCTGATCTCTCCAAGACTGAACCAATGAATTTGGTTATTCAATGGTAATAAGAGCGATCGCATATGGAAACCAAGTCTCGTATACTTATCATATTTTCGATATTTTCATCTCACACCATCCTTCGATCAAGAGTGAAGCCAGTAGGCTAGAGCTCTATTGCTCTGTCTCTATAGAAACATCAACCTTAATTCCTACAGATAGACAAGCCTACTTCATTGGCTTTTAGTGCTAAGTATACGACTAAATGTTTTCCATAAACAAGTAAACATACAAAGCATGATCAAGCCATACAAAGAACGATCAAGTCACATAAGCGACTTCTAATCCCATTTTTATTTAATTAATCTTTTATTAATTAAAACTTCTTCTATTATTAAAACTTCTTTGACCTAATAAAACTTCATTTATGAATTCCTACTATTCGTTTGTACTTTTCCTATACTTCAAAAAGTATTCATATACTTATCTCCAGTGGTATAAGTATATTTATAAATCATTAAAAAGATTTCTAACTTAAAATCTTTACTTTTCTATCTTTAAAAAGTATTCATACACTTATCTCAAATGGTTATGTATATTCACAATCATTAACAAGATTTCTTACTTAAAACCTTTACTTTTTCTATCTTCAAAAAGTATTTATATACTTTTCTCAGATGGTATAAGTATATTCACAAATCATTAACAAGATTCTTATTTATAATTTCCTTTAAAATATTCATTTTAAGTATGTAAGTACTTTCACAAATCTGTTCAAAAGTTTTAAGACTAATGTTACTTAAACATTGTCACTACAAACCCAAAACCATTTCACTAATGCTTATCTTTAAAACATTCTTTTGATGATCTATTTACATTCATAAGTATAATAAATAAGGGTTAAAGATGAATGTTATTAACACATTGTCACAACAAATCAAAAACCATTTCATACTTACATTATCTTTTAAAACTTTCTATTTAAAGATCTAAGATAATATCTAGTTAAGTTCAATAGCCGATTATCTAGTCAAAAAAATTGCTTATACAAATCAATGTTATTATACTTAACTCATTTTCAACATTCCCAACTTTACTATTCCTCATTCAAGTGGGAAACTAGTAGGTTAGAGATCTATTGCTCTATCCTTACTCGACATCAATCTTTAACTCGCAGAAATAGATAAGCCTACTTCGTTGGCTTTTAGCGTTAAGCAAAGTTGATTACCATTTTAAACAAGTAAACAACAAGGTTGATACGTTTTTGACATTTCAACTTATATTATTCCTTGTCCAAGAGTTAAGCTAGGTAAGTTAGAGCACTGGTTGCATCAAAGCCTTGCATAGACACTTCATTCTTTAATTTCACAAACAAATAAGTTTACTCATCGGTTTATAGTGTTAAGCCTAGTCAATCACCTTTGTCAAAACTTATATATATATATATATATATATAAAATAATACTTTAAAAATGCTTGTAAATAGGTTTAAATATCTATGTAAAATATTACTTGAAAATAACTAATTTAGAAATTTGATCAAAAACATGTTTTGCATTTTGCAGCACTTTACTTTCAAAATTTGTAAATAATCATTAAAACCATATTTAAACCCCTATTCTTTTTTTTCATACTCCAATACATTTTATAAGAACTTCCATAAAAATATTTTATAAAGAAAAGAATTTAGAAACCTTTTAAATCACGAAAAACTAGTCAAAACGTCGCATTTTAAACACTTAAAACAATAAGTGACTTACCACAACATTTGTAAATGCTGTTAAAAGTCCTTGTTGAAACAACATTGAAAAGAACAATCATTGCGACTAATTTAACCACTTAAACAAATGGTTTAAGACTTGAAATTTTTGTAGTAAGTACTACCATTAGGGTACTTAAAAACCATGGAAGGAAATCCCTAAGAATATCTTTCCATTTATTTATAAAAAATCCCAAAAACTAGGTAATCTGAAGTGCACTTATAACAACTATTCTCGTTTCAAACACTTTCAAACTTTCTTCAACTTAACACACAAGTTAAACAACCATTTAAACGTCAATTCAAGGCCATGCCACATGTTTAAAAGGATAATAGAAGTGATGTTATATAATATAAAATTATCATTTGCTTTTAAAAGCAAGAGGGTTTCAAAGTTTATAACTTTACTTAGTTAATGTCACTTTAACTTTATAATTCAAACACAACATATACACAATATACACTTAAGATATAGTGAGATAACTCATGTAGATCTATGTCTAACCCAAGCACAAAGCTATAAGAACCAAAGAACCGCCTCCTTCCATTACCACAAGCCTAAAGGTCCAACCTTTAGCATTTCAAAACTAAAGCCACCACCTTCTTCCTCCGCTTCCCAAGCTCACGACCCATCCAAGCTCCCCATCTTCCTCTCACCTACTCTCCCTTCTTACTTTCTAATCATGCTTACCATAATGTCTTAGGCCCGAAGCAAAAGTTTAAAAGTGATTTGAGAAGATTTGGTTAACTTTTGAAAAAGTTAGAGAGTAATAAGTGGATTAGTGCTTAAGCACTTCCACCATTATCAACCCTCCTACTTCATCTCAAGCTTAGGAATTTTGTGATTATTTCCTAAGGGTATGCCTCTCCTTGTATAGGATTTTACAAGAGGTCAAAACCACATCTTACCTTCCGTGAAAGGTTACAAAGAGCCTCCTTTACATATGTTAAATTTACACCTTTTTTATTTTGCTTAAAAGTTAATCATTGCCATAAAATGTCATTTCCTAAATATCTTCCTTTACCTTATGCATGAAATCATCCATAAAGTTTATTTCCATAAGTGGAAAAATATTTTTATTTCATTTTCTTTAATTACTAAGCAAACTATGTATGTAAACAAATCTGAACAACTTTTGACAGTTAAAAAGCTATTTATCGATAAAACGATTTTCGATCACATTATCGATATCTTTTCGTAGTATTAATTTTTCTAAACATTTTTCCAAAATAGTTTATCATCATTACTTATTATTTAGAAGGGAGTTAAAAAGCTTATTAAACCATTTTAATAACATTTGATCCAAGATTCAAATATTTAAACAATTCAAATATTTAAATACGAAGTGTCCGAAATTTCGGGTCGTTCCATTCTCCCTCACTTAGAATATTTTGTCCTCAATATTATGACACGAGCAACAAAAGAAACAATCACATAGCAATACTTAACAGTAATCAATTACTAGTAAACAAAGCTCATGGTTGGCTCAAGTTCAAAATCTTCTCATCACACACGGATGATAAACGACCTACTAAGCATACCTTGCGCTTAACAGTCTCTAGTTATTACTTAGTCGACGATTCACAATACCTCATAACAAATCGAAGAGTCATCACAAAACTCTCCATAAGCCAGCAAAACATAGTATGCAAATACTAAAACCCATACAATGCACATGGACCATCCGTATGCAATATTAATTTTGATCACTTTCTTGGTTATATAAATTTCAATTCCCAACTAGTATAGATCACTTGACCTCTCTAGTGCAGACTCTGATCAAGTTCTTCGATTAGAAATACCCATTCCCCTTGCATAGTCATATACTATGAAAGAAAACTTTTGGATCTTATCAAGAATCCATATCAAGTGTTCGCTGTCAAGAATCTAGTGAAAACTCCTTGTTCGGACCGGTGTAAACCACCTCGAAACCATGTACTCAAATACTGGATCAAGAACAGTCATGTGAATAAAATGATCTACGTACAACTTATGTATTTTATCCTATTGGTTTCCTAACTATACCAATATTTTTTATCACTTTCTTTACACTAATAGTATGTTATTCAATACTAAAATCATTTATGAAACATTTCATAAAACATAACTTTAAGCTTATAAACCTTTTACAACTTAAGTTCATATTCGTATAATACTCCATGACATCCTAAGAGTATATACAAAATATCAAATTTTTTTTTTACTTAACAAGCATGTCCAACAAATTCAAAACTTGTTTTAACTTACTGCCTTATCAATTCAAGTGTTATATAAACTCAACTGTTATATTTTCACAAAACACTTAGCTTCAAGTTCTATACGATTCGGAAGCTTATGACTGTCCAAAATCATCGAAAATTCCGTTTCATTTTAACAAATGAAATCTACCAAATAATATATCGTAACAAGATGCACATGCCATGCAATCCTAATGCATAGGCTACATGTGTTAATTAAATAACTTAATAAATTTCAATAATTTATTAAACACACTTTACCCAAAGAGGGAAAACATTTAATGGTTTCATCATTTATTCCGGGCTATGCCACTACCTCTCGGGCACCCTACATAGCATATATAAAACTTTTCTACATAAAAAGTTCATATCAAATTTCTTTCCAAAGAAAAACTTTAGAACTAATCACCAGGTTTTAGTTCAAATCATTTTGAAATAAATATATATACATATATCTTATGTATAACGAATCATACTTTCAGACTCAAATCAGAATCCATTTTACTAAAACAACCCTGTAACATCCCTCACTTAGAAACCTGAAAATGAACATTAACGATGCTGATGGTCATCATCAGAATTATTTTCAAGCGATATGAGTGAGTTCAGTACATCTAATTCATGCCTTTCGGACTTAACCAAAAACGTTTCAAAACAGTATCAAGTACATTTTAAATACTACTAAGCACCATAATACCAATTTCATAAACAAATTTCCCAAATGTATTCTTTTAAATAATACTACTATTATTTTCTTCAAAATCTTGAAAAACATTTTCGAAGACACGAGATTTAAGTTCCCAAAATATCATTTAAATCCTTCTTGTTTATAAATCATGTTTTATAAACCATACTTATATAAAATTACTTTCTTATATAAAATCTTTTCATAAATGTTTATTCCCTATCTTATCTTTCCTTTAGATCAAAATAAACATCTTTTACTAAATTCAACTTTTACAAAAGTTAACTTTTAACCCAACTTTGCCACCGAATGCCTTATAGTCAAACCATGAAACTAAATTCAAAAGGTGCTCATTTTCAATGCAGCCACAAATACTGTTTACCCAAACCATGCAGTACGAGGTAAAACTACTCATAAGCTGGTAGAGCACAAATCAACAATCAACAAATGATAGTTAATGCACATAATCTGGCCGATAACTAAACTAATCAACAAGGGATAATATATAAATATCATTAACCCCTATAATAATTAGACGATACTTTGACAATTCACTTATATAAGTTACCTTATATAAGATCTTTAATTTTTGTTTTTGTAATTACCATTAAGGTATACGTTTACAACAGTTACAAATACGCTCTCATATGTATATTACACTCAACTTATGCTACGGCATTCCATTACTCCATCTCTTAATGAGTCATTTCCACGAAAGCCAAGGTTCTCACTTAACCTTCAGCTCCGATACTAAGTGTAACGACCCGCCCTTTCGACCCCCGAATGTCGACAGTAATACATCCATGGTAACGGTGTGCCGAGCATCCAAGTGCGGGAAGGACGAACTATTAAGGTAAAATAAAACGAAAAAGAAATAGAATAAGAAAGAAGAGAACACGACATCAGAATCTCACAGTGGAACGATAACTTATAATATCAAAGGAATAGTATAAAGGGTCACGTCGGTACAGAAATTAGAGTTACAAAACCTAAGTAATATCATCGGCCTGGGCAGTTATAACAACCCGTCCTCACATATGCTGTATATACAATATAATAATATAGCAGAAATAAGAATACTACGATAAGAGAAACATCCAGCTTGTCTTCTCGAGCTCTAATGAACATCAACGAAAACCTGCATTTCTCAAACTACTCTAAAGAAAACGCGAGGAATTTAGGGAAAAAACCAAGCGTCGGACATAAGTCTGGTATAAGAAACTCAAGAAATATGTAGCTAGCATATAATAGTACTTTTGAGACCATATGGAATGCCAAAATGGTTATCCCCTCAAAAGAACCAACATCTAATAAGTATATAAGGTGATATAATAGACAATGTCTAGGGTGTATAAAATAAATATTATAACATAGCTGGAATGGTTACATTGGTTACATTTAACAACATATTAGAGGGTACAATCAAAATTGATAAGGAGTGTTCGCATAATGGATTTTTCACGGAGATTCCTTCGGTCAAGCCGAAATCCAATCTCCATGCACAACGATCAAAAACCCCTTTCCGAGCGCCGTATATCTCTAGATAAAATATACCATAAGGTAAACACAACTGGCCAAAGCCCGAATAAGCGAACCCGGACCACGTGTACCAAGTATCATCAACTCCCATGTGCAACAATCGGTAAGCATACTCTAGATCTGGAGTTGACATACTCCATCGTGGGACTGCAAAACCATAGATTGTGCATCCTACTCTATCTTTAGCCATTTTCGATGTCGAGGTCACGTTCATATCCTTCACACGAGTCTTCATCACTCGAACAGAACACGAATCCCAAGTTGTATCCTCACATCTCGAACAGATCTCGAAACCACACATGGATTCTCATATCTCAACATATCTCAGAATCACACATGGATTCCCACGTCCTGAATGGATCATGAACAGCTACATATGTTCGAGCATCTTAAACAAATCTCGAATCTTCATATAGATTCCTGCATCTCAAATAGATCCACTTCCAAGAGATATAACACGTACCTCAGCCTTGAAGTGGTTTTCAGTAAGTAAAACACTTACTGATCCCGGTCTCTCCAAGACTTTATCGACGAATTTGGTTATTCAATGGTAATGAGAGCTATCACATATGGAAACCAAGTCCCATATACTTATCACATTTTCGATATTTTCATCTCACCCTATCCCTCGATCAAGAGTGAATCCGGTAGGTTTGAGCTCTATTGCTCCGTCCCTACAGAAACATCAGTCTTAATTCCTACAGATAAACAAGCTACTTCATCGGCTTTTAGTGATAAGCATATGACTAAATGTTTTCCATAAACGAGTAAGCATACAAAGCACGATCAAGTCATACAAAGCACGATCAAGTCACATAACCGACTTCTAATCCCCTTTTTATTTAATTAATCTTTTATTAATTAAAACTTCTTCTATTAGTGAAACTTATTTGACCTACTAAAACTTCATTTATGAATTCCTACTATTCATTTGCACTTTTCATATACTTCAAAACGTATTCATATATTTATCTCCAGTGGTATAAGTATATTCACAAATCCTTAACACGATTTCTTACTTAAAACCTTTACTTTTGTATCTTCAAAAAGTATTCATATACTTATCTCAAATGGTATAAGTATACTCACAAATCATCAATAAGATTTCTTACTTAAAACCTTTACTTTCTCTATCTTCAAAAAGTATTTATATACTTTTCTCAGATGGCATAAGTATTTTCACAAATCATTAACAAGATTCTTATTTATAATTTCCTTCAAAATATCCATTTTAATGATCTAAGTACTTTCACAAATCTGTTCTAAAGGTTTAGGACTAATTTTACTTAAAACATTGTCACTACAAACCCAAAACCATTTCACTTATGCTTAACTCTAAAACATACTTTTGAAGATCTATTTACATTCGTATGTATAATAAAAAAGGGTTAAAGACGAATTGATTATATTATCTTTTACAACATTCTTTTCAAAGATCTAAGATAATTTCTAGATAAGTTCGATATTCGACTAATCGATTATCTACTCAAAACAATTGCTTATACAAATCAATGTTCGTATACTTAACTCGTTTTCGACATTCCCGACTTAACTATTCCTCATTCAAAAGGGATACCGATAGGTTAGAGGTCTATTACTTCATCCCTACTCGACATCCACCTTTATCTCTCAGAAGTAGATAACTTAGAAGTTTGATTAGAAACATGTTTTACATTTTGCAGCACTTTACTTTCAAAATTCATAAATAATCACTAAAACTATATTTAAACTTCTTTTATAAGAACTTCCATAAAAAGATTTTATAAAGAAAAGAAATTAGAAACCATTTAAATAAGGAAAACCTAGTCAAAACATCGCATTTTAAACACTTAAAACAATAAGCGACTTATCACAGCATTTGTAAATGCTGTTAAAAGTCCTTGTTGAAACAACATTGAAAAGCACAATCTTTGCGACTAGTTTTGACCACTTAAACAAATGATTTATGACTTGAAATTTTTATACTAAGTACTACCATTAGGTTACTTAATAACCATGGAGAGAAATCCCCAATAATATCTCTCCATTTATTTATAAAATTCTCAAAAACAAGGGATTCCGAAGTGCACTTATAACGACTATTCTCGTTTCAAACACTTTCAAATTTTCTTCAATTTAACACAAAAGTTAAACAACCATTTAAACATCAACCCAAGTCCATGCCACATGTTTAAGAGGGTAATAGAAATGATGTTATATAATATAAAGTTATAATTTGCTTTTAAAAGCAAGAGGGGTCCAAAGTTTATAACTTTACTTATTTAATGTCACTTTAACTTTATAATTCAAACACAACATATATATACACAACATATATATACACAATATATATTTAAGAGATAGTGAGATAACTTACATAGATCCATGCCTAATGCAAGCACGAAGCCATAAGGACTAAAGAACCACCTCCTTCCATCACCACATGCCTAAAGGTCCAATCTTTAGCACTTCCAAACCAAAGCCACCACCTTCTTCCTCCTCTTCCCAAGTTCACGACCCATCCAAGCTCCCTATCTTCCTCTCCCTACTCTGACTTATTACTTGCTAATCATACTTCCCATGATGTCTTAGGCCTAAAGACAAAGTTTGAAAGAGATTTGTGAAGGTTTGGTTAACTTTTGAAAAAGTTAGAGAGTAATAAGTAGATTAGTGCTTAAGCACTTCCACAATTTTCAACCCTCCTACTTCATCTCAAGCTTAATAATTTTGTGATTATTTCCTAATGGTATGCCTCTCCTTACATAGGATTTTACAAGAGGTTAAACCCACCTCCTACCTTTCGTGAAAGGTTACAAAGGAGCCTCCTTTACACTTGTTAACTTTACACCTTTCTTATTTTGCTTAAAAGTTAAGTATTGCCATAAAAGGTCATTTCCTAAATATCTTCCCTTACCTCATGCATGGCGTCATCCATAAAGTTTATTTCCATAAATGGCAAAATATTTACTTCATTTTATTTAATTCTTAAGCAAATAAGTGTATGTAAAAAAAATCTGAACAACTTCTAATAGTTAAAAAGCTGTTTATCGATAAAACGATTTTCGGTCACATTATCGATATTTTTTCAAAGCATTTATTTTTCTAAACATTTTTCCAAAACAAGTTTACCATCATTACTTATGATTTAAAATGGGGTTAAAAATCTTATTAAACCATTTTATTAACATTTAATCCAAGATTCAAATATTTAAAAAATTCAGATATTTAAATATGAAGTGTCTGAAAATCCGGGTCGTTATAGTCATAATTTGGTGAAACTTGGAGGAGGGGCTTTGGAGAATGGAGGAAGCCTAGGATTCTAGTCAGAGGTGATTTGGATGAAGGGATATTGGTCAGTGGTGAGTGGTTTTGGTCGGTGAAAACCACTCGGTGGATTTGTACTTTGAGTTGTGCTTCGGGCTTACTTGGGGAAAAATGAAAGAGTGTTCGAGATAGGCTTTGGGTTGGCAAAAGAAGGGAGTTCCAGGAGTTAGAAGCCACATTTTGGCTAAGTGTTGGACTCAACACTGAGTGGAAGGGACTGATACCAAGTACTTTTCTGAAGAGTGGTCGGGGTTTTAGCAATTGGAAGTTTGAGTATTAGAGGGGAAGGGTTTCGAGAAAGTGGAAGAACCCAAAATATGGCTAAGTATTCTACTCGGTACTGAGTGGTTTAGGTCTGTACCGACTGGTTTCTTTTGGCCAGCTCGGGATGGAACTTCTTGGAGACGAAGCGTATGGTCTCTGGGTCACGTTGGAGGTGTTCATTCGTTCGTTTGTCATTTGACGGTAATGTGATAGCACGGTGAACACTGGTGGTTAAGAAACGAAGCCACATTAGAGTGCTTCGAGCGATAGCTTTGGAACTAAAATGATGGTAACTCGATAGTGGATGAAGTTAGGTTCTAATGATGGTGGCTCAATGACTGGAGCTAAGGGAATGATCCAAAGGGCAGGTTCAATGAGGAGAGCTCGTGAATGGGATTATGACTGTGTTCCACTATAGATATGGGTAGGCTAGAATTATGATCGAGTTCCATTATGAAGGCGGCGCATGCGAAGGGATCGTAGACACTTAGAGGTTTCTTGTATACTCTTGTGAAGGGGCTATGTGGGGATGCCTAGCTGGATTATGACTATGCCCAGATCTTATGACCATAGATTACCCTGGACCTTATGACCGTGGGTCTATTTCCTAGCGTTACGTAGTGGCATGGATTAAGCACCATGGAATTGAGATTTGATTAGGTCTCTGGCTTATGATTGTGCTATATGAGTTGGCTAATATCCAAGCACGTTGAGTAATAGTGAGGATTGTTTGATGGATGCTATATTTGCTTTTATTGTTTTCTCCCATAGTCTATCACTCTAAAGAGGTCAACTGATGTAGGTATTTAGGATGTGGATACCTAGACACCCGATGTTGTACTTAGGATGTAGTACATTTGATGAAGATGGTAGAGCAGCATGTTATAGATGTTATGTGCTAATTCTTTGGATGCAGGGACAGGTCAGGTATGATTCTTATACCTTTTGTTCCTTACTATATCGACTTGTATAGCGTCTTAAGATTCATTTATCGCTCATACTGGACTATTGTCTTACTCGAAGTTTATGCTTTGTTTCTTATTATCTCGGATACTCTTAAATTAGTCGACTCTAAGTGAGATGTGGTAGCTGTGCACAGGACGAACTGGATGGAGCTTTCTCGTATTATATATGGATTACATGCTTATTCCGCTATGCAACACTATGGAGCCTTGGTAGTGTTTGCTTATTACTATGAGACAGTTATTTAAGTTTATTTCCACTTTGTATTATATTACTATGTTGGGTAACTCTGGATCCGTGCTCTGATTTTGGTTCACTTAGTTATCACTGTCTCTCATGTTTTATATATGTGATGTGTATTATATTTTATTTCATGCACAGTGAGATATACGACATGTTCTATGATGTTCTATTCTTTTACCCTTGGCAACCCTACATCGGCTAGGCACGGCAGAAGCGCACTATTTAGTTATATTGGGTGCCAATGGTGTAGGGCGGTTGTCAAATTTGGTAACAGAGCTTAGGTTGCGTGGACGACCTAATTTGATACTTGGATCCATTAGAGATAGGAAAAGAACTATCGTCTTAGAATGAACTGAGCGATATATAAGAGGGCGTGTAACAACTCGCACCTTAATGGGCCGTAATTTCAACTAAATCGAAACTTAAGTCCATTAGGGTATGAATCGTTGGTTTTGGTAACCTGCAATAATCACAAGCGTATCAGAGAGTGGTCAATATAAACTTACAGTGGAATTGAAAAATATAATATAACATATGTACTGACTAAGGCTACTACCTTGGAAGCAGTATTGTTCCTTGGATGTCTAATTGCCTTATCAGTGTCGAATATGAATAAGAAGACTTCTCCATCTACTATTCCCGTCTTGTTCCAGTATCCTGTCTCTTTAAATTTATTTCGTG
The DNA here is from genome assembly GCA_030737815.1 of Allium fistulosum. Lineage (NCBI taxonomy): Eukaryota > Viridiplantae > Streptophyta > Magnoliopsida > Asparagales > Amaryllidaceae > Allium > Allium fistulosum. The sequence goes on along the minus strand of CM060905.1, from coordinate 266,529,180 downwards.
GCTTGTAATGAGAAGGGGGTCAAAACAACGTTTTGGTGATTGGAAAATTACATATGTTACCCATACCATTAATTTATGCCGATTGATTTCTATGTAAGTGTTATGTCTAGTAATTACAACTAATCCATTAAGTCCTATGTGTGCACGTATGATATGCCTACCCTCCTCCGAGTTATAACTATATATAGGTGTATGCCTATCCATATATATGTCTAACCTTTTCACTACCCAAAAAACCCCAGTCGCTTAATGTTTCTTAAATAGGGAGGAAGCAGACCTAAAGAAAATTTAATACCTCAGTCCTTGAAGCGGGCCCTCCGCAATGCAAACGCTAGTTAATCGGTTCTAGTTACAGTAAGCGACGACCCCTATATACGACTCTATAATTTATAATTTAATTGCTGTACTACTAACACATCTCAGAGAGTCATCTAAGGGTTAACTAGCACACCTCCAATAAAATAATCTCCGTCTAACCATCTACTTTGAGGTCTGTGCATCTCTTATAAAAATTCTACACTAGTAGGAAGCGAAATCCATCAGGGCAGACTTCTGTTGTGTAATTCTACCGACCTCGCATTCCAACCCACCAAACCAAACCAAACCAAACACCCAGTGCCTAAGTGTTGTTCCAGGCCCACTAATACTCGCTTATTCTAAATGTATAATTGACGCTATATAATTTTAAACTATGAAAATTATATTGTCTTCTATATAATTAGTAGTATTAATACTTATTTGTTCGCTACAAAGTTATTCCTATTTTATATGCTTTGGCTTTCGTTTTCTCATTTCATTCTTGTGTTTAATAAATGTCCATTGTCTGTAGTAATTGTTTATTAATGTCCAAATTGGATAATCTCTAATGATATTTATTTACCCGTTCCAAAATCCACTTACTATGCCTATTCAATTTTCCTATAAACGCCGTATTAAATTCTTTAATTAGTACCTATTTGATTCTTTTAACACTCTATTAACTACACATATCTTGCCATTAAATTGTAGTTATTATCCATAAATTATGGAATTATTGCTTCTTCCTTTTCAACCTCCTAGTCTATAATTATTACGTTATTAATAACTAATACGAATATCATCGTAAATTACGCTACCAATATATATTATTAATTTAATAGAGTTGTCCTTCCAAGAAGGATTACCGTTATAACTATCCATAAATTATCCATAAATGAGAACTTTTCTCCGTTTGAAATTACAAGAATTATCTCTTTTCTTTTATTGAAATAGACAATGCAAACTATGGAGAAGAATATCCATACTTTACACATCTCTTTTCTTTTTGGTATATTCCTTATTAATTCAAACATCGCACTTTTATACATTTGTGGAATTAGATAATTTATGGAAATTACACAGAAATTGATACAATTAAATTATACCTCACTTCCAATAAATTAAAATATTCACATTTTAAGTCAACCAGGGCAACCTCATTTACAACTCAATTATAGATCTAGAATAAACTCTACAACTTTACAAACATTTTTCAAAAAAATTATTTGGGACTGATTTCAAATTTTCAGATTTGGTTGCACGTACTATTCTTATTCCAATTACCTATTTTATAGAATAGGTAGGTGATAATCCTATATGTTTTTTTAAGCCTACAACTCATCACATCTTGTACAAGCATAGTAATTAAATAAAATTCAACGATATAAATTTCAATGTTATAAATAAATTAAATAATTTCTCACTTACCTTTCAAGCTTTCCAAATCTCCCAAATCTAAATCCATTCATTTACTTGACTCCTTTTCCATTCAAATATATATACATATAAAGTATTTTATAATTTTTAGAAATAGAGGAGAAGGGAAAATAGCAGAGCTCCGCTGCTTTGTTTAGAGAATATGAGAGGAGAAGTGAGGGGTTAGGTCTGTATTTATAGGCGCTCGAATCAACCGTAACCCTTAAATTAAAATAAATTAAATCTGATCTGTTTGGCCAAGGTTCAAACCCAAGTCGCCACCACTAACCGGTCGACCACCCCTGTAAGCAGTCGAGCGGCCCAAGTAAGGAGGTCGACCGTGGGGTCCTGCATTTTGTTGTACTTTATTTTCTTTTTGTTTTTAATTATTTTCGTTTCGAAAACTTTAAACGCTGATAACTTCTTAATTTGACCTCTGATCACGAAACTCCAAATATGAAAGTTTCTCAAAAAATAGCCACGAACACAATGTTGAAAGTTTCATGGTCAAATTCCATCGTTTTCTCAAATTCCATTTTTGGAGCTTTATTAGTTACTGTTAATTTTACAGGGTGTTACATTCTCTTCCCTTAAAAGAATTTCATCCCCGAAACTCCCCAAGGATTGAATCATGTAACATAATGCCCAGCCTATCTAAACTATCTAACCAATTAGTGCATAACCAATTTTACAGCCAAACATGTACAAGCGCATGATTTATTAGAATATATAAGGCATACATGTAGAATGATTCTAAATCGGCCCCTCCCATATGAATGCATCCTTTTAAAAATATTTTTGAAAATATGATGCAAACAACCTTGATATACTAGTAGTTATATATGTATGCAAATTTTAAAAAATCAAAAATCATTTTTCACACAAAATTTTTGACACTCCTGTGAGTAGAAGTGTGGTTCAATCAATTTTGCAACCAATTGCTACCATCCAAAACCTAACACACAATTTCAAACACATATTTTTTTTAAATCCAGTTATTCTAAATCCATACTCCTATGCCAGAAAAAGAATTTAGATGGAAAATTTTGCAATTCCACCCATCTTTGGGTACCTATTCCGCCGTACCTTGGAACCTTCTCTTTTGCCCTCAAAACTTTTCCAAGTTTTCCAAGTACAATATGCATAAGGAAGTTTATTTTTGGATGTTAAAACATAATTATCATAAATGCAACCTTTTCTACTTCAACAACGTATGGAAATAGAAATTCCAAAGTCAAACAGCATTTTTCCTTGTTATCACCTATGTTTCATGTACTGTCATCTTTGTTGGAATGTAAAATTCATATTCATTAACACGTCGACCTGCCATGCGTTAAGCATGTGGCACCAGAAAATTGAAAATTTTTCATTTTTCATCAAAGATCGTTTTCCATTTCCAATCAAACTTGCAAAATAGTTTGAAAAATCAAATTACCAAAAGCATTAAAACACCTATTTTTTCCAAAAGCGCTTGGCCAAATTTTCCAACAACATTGGACCCAACTTCTCAAAAGAATTTAAACAAAAAATTTCAAAAGCATTCAAACATAATTTTTTAAAACATTTCCTTAAAACAAATAAGGCCACGTCTTAACGTTATCGAGACTCAGTCTATGACTTAATGCATATGATTGACCCTAGTACCATGCAGTTAATCTTAGATTTGGGGAACCTTTCCTTTTATTCTATAATAGCAAACTACCTACAAGCATATTTATAAATTTTAGCTTTTAAGACATAGGGATAGCGATCCATGGTTTTGCAACAACCTTTCCCCATCTTTCGCTCGCTAAAATTTACTTTTCCCAAAACCCTAAGGTTTTCAGTATCAAAGCATTTTTAGTTTCTAGTTGCTAACTAACTTCTTCTAGTTTATTTTATAAACTTCCAGTCTTTCCTACATTTATCGCTAGTTAAGTGCGATTACTTACACTATTTCCAATATATTTATATAACAGTCAAAGCTCTTCCAAACCATCAACATAGTAATAAAATAAGAACATATCTCATATTATATCGTACACCTTTCCAATAACCTAAGGGAGACAACTAGCGATCACAACCCAAAAACATTAAAAGATCGCTGAAAACTGCTATTTATCATCAACTGGTGGTAATGATGTTGTGGCCCTAACTCTTCTTACTAAATTAAGATGGATATTTGTAGTACGCCATTCAACTATAATCCACATGTCTTAACTTACCTTCTTGGATCCTAATAAATAAGGTTTATCCATTACTTCAATCATTCCACTCGATTATGGGATAAATTGTGCATTCCCACAATGTAGTGGGTAACAAATATAAACTATGCACATTTAGAATAACTCTTCGGAAAATTACCTTGGTGGAATAATTTTCCTACCACTTATCTTCCCTTCTCTAAACATCCTTTTTGTGGGGTTGCCATCTTATTACTTTCTCCTCCCATGCTACTATCTTACCTATAACAAATCTCTTAACAATATCCTCAAACTTCGCTAATTATTTCCATTGTCCTTGATCTTTCATGCAAGTATACCCCAGGACTCGCAAATGTGTACTTTAATATCATTCCCCACTCCTTTGAGGGTTCTTCTCATGGCTTTCACGAATATTTAATCAAACATTCCTAAGTTCATTCCAACATTCCCTATATTCAATGGGGATTCCTTGTTGCTACCTTACGAGCATCCATAGCTATTTTATTCCTAGCTTAAACCTTTACCCCGTCTTACCTAGGCAGTGATCCCTGCCTACTCCATATTAAAAATTGATTTGGTTCCCACCATTCTTTATAAAAATAAAACCTCATAATCATGAAGTACTTGATCCAAAACTTTTGTCTTTAAAAATATAAACTTAGACTTTTTTTATCAAATCCAAAAATTGCTTGGTTTCCAAAAAGAGTCATGAAATTTTTTTCTTTTCTAACCAACTTTACCTTTTCAAAGACTTTCTACAACAGAAATTAACTTCTTTTAAAAGTAGTATTTTTAAACACAAAACATCTCACAGTTAAACCCAATTGTCACACCAAACCATTTTTTTCCAAAAACATCTTATATAACTTTAAACAATGAAAAGTGGAGTAGACAAGAATAACTTTCATCCTATTATTTTACTATTACTCATGCTACCTCCGCTTCCACCTTTGACGGAGATTCTAATAGCATATGAGCTGGACTTTTAAGAGATAAGTGTAATTGCTGTATCTATCTAAGCGTCTATCTAAAATATATGTGCAATTACAACATATCCATGGAATTTATCCATACTTCCTTTTCTATTCCTATTGCTTCTCTCCTATATTATTTCAACTGGACCATTAATCCTATTTTACATAAATTCCTAATGTTATTTCTATCTAAATGTCTTCTACTTCAGCGGTTATTCTCTATAATTTCCTTGTACGGGAATATTCCTCCTCACTTAGTTCTTGGGAATCTTACACTTCTACTCTCTTTACCCCATTTTAATCAAGTACCATTTCCATTTATCCATCCCCTAGAGAAAGAATTTTAAAAATCTTCAAACTTACAAAAATAGGAAAAACCATTGAGCCAAACCTACACTCTATTTTCCATTCATTTCAAAAATAAAAAATCCATTTACCAAAAACCTTTAAATTGAAAACTTTTGACTCAACCAATTTTAAACTAAGAATTTCAAAATTTACTTACGTTTTAAACTTCTCAATAAATACTTTAAAAAACCCATTCAAAATATTTCAAGGGATTTTTTAAAAATCATTTTGTCAAATTCTTTCACATGGGGTTGGATCCATAAATGGACTTTACTTGTCCTTCCTTTTGGATTTTCTTCTTCTCTACTCCTTCTTAACTCCTCTTTGTCAAAACTCTGGTTATCTTCTAGTGGTGATTAATGTACATCTTCTTACAGAAACTTTCTCCACCTATATTATACCTTAATTCTGGATGCTTGCAGCATATAGTTTCTTACTTCTCATTTGTCTGGATGAAATGTACATCTTCAATCGGTAATCCATCAAAATCCACAATCATAAGGCAACCTAGCCCAATAAAGGTGTCAAGTACCATCCATCTTCTAGGAGTCTTCTATATGTCATTCTCATACTCTTCTTGGTATACTCCTTACGATACGACCTCTGCCATGAAGGATAATCGGGGTAGAAGTACAAATTTAACTCTATTTATTGGCCTAACTCTTAGTTGCCTCATCCATCCTTTTGGAATATGGTCGCAACTACTTCTATAGTCAGAGTTTATAGAGCTCGACATATTATATATATATATATATAATTATAGGTAAAAATAGAATATGTTCTCTCAGCGTATCCTAATTCCTATGGTCGACAAGCCTAAGCTCTCATACAAAATATAACAACTCACACCTTAATGGGATCGAATTTTGACTAAGTCAAAACTTAAGTCCATTAGGGTATGGATCATTGGTTTTGGTAACCTGTCATAAACACAAGTATATCATAGAGCGATCAATATAAACTCACAACAGAATTGAAAAATATAATAGAACATACATACTGACTAAGGCGACTACCTTGGAATCAACATTATTCCTTGGATGTTTAATTGCCTTGTCAGCGCCGAGCATGAATAAGAAGACTTCTACAACTACCATTGCCATCTTTTTCCAGTATCATATCTCTCTAAATCTATCCTATGGGTTTTAATAAGGAGTGGGTCAGAACAACGTTTTGGTGATTGGAAAATTATATACTTTACCTATACTATTAACTTATGTCGATTGATTTCCATCTAAGTGTTATGTCTAGTAATTACTATTAATCCATTAAGTCTTATGTATGCGTGTATGATATTCCTAACCTCCTTCGAGGTATAACTATATAAGTGTATATGCATATCTGCATATATGGCTAACCTTACCTAAAAAACACTAGCCACTTAATACTTCTTAAATAAGGAGGAGGTAGACACAATGACCATTCAATACCTCAGTCCCCAAAGTAGGCCCTCCACAGCACAAATGCTAGTCAATCAGTTCTAGCTATAGTAATCGATGACCCCTATATACGACTCTATAATTTATAATTTAATTGTCATACTACTAATGCATCTCAACGACTCCTCTAAGGGTCAACTGGCCAACCTTAGATAAATAAATTTTGTCTAACCATCTACTTTGAGGTCTGTTCGTCTCCCATATGGATTCTACACTAGTAGGAAGCAAAATGCATCCGGGCATAACCTAAGTCTTTGCTACTGCTCGCTCAAAACTGCTAGTGTTCATAGCCCATATGCCAGACTTACTACTAAATACCGATATAAAATACTGACATAGCCCGCCGACCTTCCACAACTGACATCCCGTTTAGACTAACCTAAGTAAGTCAAGGAAAATGCCCCTTTCGGTTACTTAATACCTTTTATTGGAAGTGAAGCATACCCTATTTACTTAAAAGTATTGGGCCATTTAATACTTCAAATCCGAGGTGAACAATTTGTATATTTTTCCCACATATCCACAATGCATACCCCTTCCCTACGGATCCTATCAGTAATAAGTATACACAACTACTGGTAGCCTCTAGGTGAAGGGAGTGTTGTTTAACTCTTCTGACCTCACATTCCAACCCACTACACCAAACCAAACACCGTAGTTTAAGTATTAGGCTAGGCTCACTAATTCATGCTTATATATTCTAAATGTATAATTGAATTTATATAATTTTCTACTATGAAAATTATATTGCCTTCTTCATGTATTTAATAGTATTAATACTTATTTGTTCACTACGTAATTATTCCTATTTTATACGCTTAGGCTTTGGTTTCTTGTTTCCTTCTTATGTCAAATAAATGGCCATTGTCTATAATAATTGATCATTAATATCCAAATTGGATAATCTCTAATGATATTTATTTACCCATTTCAAAATCCACTTATTATGCCAATTCAGTTTCTCCATAAATGTCATATTAAATTCTCTAATCGGTACCATTTAATTCTTTTAACTCTCTATTAACTATAAATTTGTAGTTCTTGTCAATAAATTTTTAAATTACTACTCCTTGCTTTTTCAACCTTCTAGTCCTATAATTATTAATCTTAATAACTAATATGAATATTGTCGTAAATTACACTATGTATATATATTTTATTCTTAATCGTTAAGTGCACTTATACGTATATGTATATATTTTCTTATTACTAACTATTAATTCCTAGAACATTCCTTTCCACATTCTAATTTATTAGAGCTACCATTCAAAAGGGATTACCGTTATAAATTTCCATAAATTTTGCAAAACTGAAACTTTTGCTCCATTTGAAATTGCAAGGAATTATTTCTTTTCTTCTATTGAAATAGACAGTGCAAATTATGGCAAAGAATATCTATACTTTACACATCTCTCTCCATTTTGGCATATTCCTTATTCATTCTAACGTCGCACTTTTATACCTTTGTGGAATTAGACAATTTATGAAAATTACAAAAAAATAGATACAATTAAATTATACCCTACTTCTAATAAATTAAAACATAGAAATCTGCATTCCAAGTCAACTAGGGCAACCAAATTTACAACACAATTATAGATCTAGAATAAACTCTACAACTTTACAAACATTTTTCAATAATAATTATTTTGGACTGATTTCAAATTTTCAGATTAGGTTGTACATATTATTTCTATTCCACTTACCTATTTTATAGAATATGTAGGCGATAATCCTATATGTTTGTTTTAAGCCTATAACTCATCAGATCTTATATATACATAATAATTAAATAAAATTAAACGGTATAAATTTCAATGTTATAAATAAATTATATAATTTTCCACTCACCTTTCTATCTTTCCAAATCTCCCAAATCTAAATCCATTCCTTTACTTGACTCCTTTTCCATTCTAACCCAAAAGTATATGTATAACAGGGTATATACATACTATTAGAATTAGGGGTGGGTATGGAAAAATTCCGTACCAACCGAGACATTTTCTGTTTCTTCCGATCGTTGACGGAATGAAATTACATGTTTGATATTCCGTACCGCTAACTCCGGAATTCCAATAGGCGAAAGTCGAAAGAAACGGAAGGAAACATGGAATTCCATTTTTCCAACAACAAACATGTAAATGGAAAATATGTATCAAACAACAATTATAAAAAACAGTGGATCATTTTGCAATAGGTTCTTGGTTGGAGACTAGTTGAGACAAATGGCGAGATAAAGCTAGAGTGCATGTGGAAGGTAAGGGACTATCTGTCCGGAGTAGAACTCATCAATAGGATAAGCAGAGTAGTAGAAAACGAAGGACACTACCCAAATCTTCATTTGTTGCAACCGAATCATGTTAGAGCAGAATTGTGGACTTCTTCAATAGGTACATTTCATGCGAACTCAATTTTGCTCATCCTTATTGAAACTGACTCGTTTCTCTGTGTATTTTATTTCATAATTAATTATTCTTGCCATCTTCACAATTACATCAATAGTTTAGAGAGGTGCATCATTGCTGTTAAGTGTAACTGCATGCATGGTTCATAGATTGACTATTGCTATTATTAATTTTCAAATTTCATGCAGTTAAACCTATTCATATGTAGGAAAATCAAATCTTAGTTTTGACGTCAGATACGAACCAGTTTCTTCTCCATTCAACTCTATCTATTCAAAGATGTCAAACACAAACTTATTCATACCGACCTTAGTCATGCTAACTATTGGCTTTCAGTTTGCTTCACGTCAGTCAAAGTATGTAAAGCAATTAAAGCATAAATTAGCTTTATTCATGCTAAATGTACCTAAAGAACTGAAATTCAATGAAGACGTGGAAATCGTGGAAAATTTCGGAAGGAAAGGAATACCGTGGAAATCGTGGAAAATTTCCGTCTTTTTCCGTTATTTATCGGAAGGAATTCCTTCCGAAATTATTTTTTCGGAAGAAAGCGGAAAACGGAAATTTCGGAAATAGTCGGAAGGAAATTGACGGAAAAGCGGAAAAATGGAAAAATACCCAGCCCTAATTAGAATTACAGATCTGAGAAGTGATTTGGGGTTATCGAGAATATAAAATTTATAACTATAGAAATTTACCCTTTTTCACAGTATCGGTTCGCTTCATCTCTTCTTCTCTTTTATTTTTTGCCCTTTTCCAATTATATATATATATATATATATAATTTTATAATTTTTTAGAAATAGTGGAGAAAGGAAAATGGCAGAGCTTTGTTGCTTTGATAAGAAAATATGAGAAAAGAAGTAAGGGGTTAGGCCTATATTTATAGACGCTCAAATCAACCATAACCTTTAAAATAAAATAATTAAATCCGGGTCGTTTGGCCAAAATTCAAACCCTAGCCTCCAGCCCCAAGCGGTCGACCGCCCCATATAAGCAGTCAACCGCTAGCAGTCGACTGACCCAAGTAAAGGGGTCGACCATGGGGTTTTGCATTTATTATAATTTATTTCCCTTTTCGTTTTTAATTATTATGTTCAGAGAACTTCAAACATTGATAACTTCTTCATTTGAGCTCCGATCATGAAACTCCATGGTTGCTCAGAAAATCACCACGTACGCAATGGTTCAAAGGTTTATGACCACATTCCATTGTTTTCTCAAATTCCATTTTAGGAGCCTTATTAATTATCATTAATTTTATGAGGTGTTACAGAGCATACTTTTGATATTTTGGTTTTCAAAACTATATAGTAGTACATATACAGTTACATGTCACATTGCATTCATGGAAACCACTTACAAATTTTAAGACGATTGATCATTCTATTACAACTTGTAAGCATGAGCTGGCTGACAAGGAATACTATTAGGAACTCCATTTCTGGAGTCGAGGAGGGGGCAGGATCGGGGGCTGCTAACCCCGACTTGTAGAACATGTTCGCGAGATGGTGCGAAACATGGTTCAAATGCTCAAGTTGCTCCTGTTGCGGCTGTTAGTGGTGGTACTCCAATGTAAGCGCCAAGGGCTAACTTTGCCAAACTAAGCAAGGATTACTCCACCCTGAGTGGCAAACTATTTCTTAGAACAGAATCAGCCATCATAGAACAGGATTGGTTAGACACCTGCAAACACATCTTTGAGGATATGAAGTTAGAGGATGCGATGAAGAGGAAGCTGGCCTCCAGATAGCTTTAAGGATGAGCTATGGGATGGTGGAATGCCATCAATATCATTACTCTCAAGGACCAGATTACTTGGGAGCATTTTAAGGTGAGGTTTGAAGGGAAGTATATACCGACCGGTCAGAAATCGGTGCTCTTCCAAACGTTTGTTAATTTGAGATAGAAAGATATGTATATGTTAGAGTATGTGGCTGAGTTCGACATGCTGCCGAAGTATGGTCTATCTTTTACCGATACTCCACTCAAGAAGAATGAGAAGTTTATCATGGGTTTTGATGATTATCTTGGAGAGAAGCGAGTAGGGCATATCAATAAGACCTTTAAGAGGCTGGTGGAGAAGGCTCTTTGACACGAGAGTCTGTATCCTAAGACCAAGTTAGTTGTTTCTCCTAGGAATGAACCAAAGCTGCAAGTTGGTGGGGGAGGCAAGAGGAAGTGGAGCAATAGCAAGAAGAAGCAGCTTCAGAAGGGTGAACAATAAAAGGACAAATGAGAGCCTACTTGCTATAATATGGAGAGAAGGGCCATGTTAGCAAAGCTTGTAGAAATGGGAAGAAATGATGTTTTAACTGCAACACGTGTGGGCATATGAATAAGGATTTCCTAGAGCCATTGAGGAAACAGTAGGTTGTGTCTGCTTAAGCTTTAAACGATGTTCCAACTTCGTCGAGTGCTCCATTGGTAAAGGAGAAAGGGAAGAGCGTTGTTATATAGGGTATGCTTTCTATTTCTAATACACTTGTACATGTTTTATTCGATACCAGGGCATCACATTCCTTCATATCTAGTGATTTGGTAGATTGGGATTAAAACCCGAAATAGTTGACCGACCTTTGATCTTGATGAACCCCATTGAAGGATCGACTAGCCTTTGCATGGTTTATCAAAATTTAGCCTTATCGAGTCATGGAAGTTTTTTTTGTGATTGCTTTGTTTTGAGATTAGTGGGGTTCGGTATTATACTAGGGATGGATTGGTTGCGGAGATATAGAGTAGTGGTGGATTGTAAGAGGCCGTTGGTGATGATAGGGATGGATGATGGGCGTAGATTGGAGATAGCTACCTGTCAGATGATGAGATGATGGTCAATTATCTATACCCGCTTGAGATCATGTATGACGAGTTGTCATCTTTTCCTATAATTAGAGAATATCCGGACGTATTTGAGGAGGTGACCGGATTACCACGACATTGAGAGACTGAGTTCCATATAGATCTGGTGAAGGATGCGAGATCGATAGTTATAACTTTTTGCATATAGCACTCATAGAGCAAATGGAGTAGGAGGTGCAAGTAAATGACCCACTGAGCAGAGGGTTCATTTATAGGAGCATATCTGAGTAGGGTGCACTCGTAGTATTCGCCACTAAGGTGGATGGTTCTCTAAGGTTGCACGTACATTATCTTGAGCTGAATAAGGTAACGAGGAAGAACAAGTACCCACTCCCACGTATTGATGACTTGTTCGATCAGCTCCACAGCGCGAAGGTATTCTCTTAATAGGATTTAGCGACGAGATCTCACCAGTTGAGAGTAGCAAATGAGAGTGTGCACATTACTGCATTTCGTACGCTATCAGGTTTCTATGAATGGTTGGTTATGCCATTCAAGCTAACCAATGCTCTGACATACTTTGTTGATCTTCTAAGCCGTGTGTTCAGGGATCGGCTAAATAAGTTTATACTTGTGTTCGTGGATGATATCCTTTTTTATTCGAGGATGGAGGAAGAACACAAGTAGAATTTGAGGATTGTTCTTAAGGTGTTGGGAGAGCACCGAATGAAGGTGAAGTTTTCGAAGTGTCACTTCTAGAGGAGGGAAGTGCGATTTATCGGTCACGTCGTTTCTAAGCAGGGTATTGCTGTAGATCCTATGAAGGTGGCAGTAGTACATGATTGGGATCGACCCATGACCGCTATAGATGTGAGAAGTTTCCTTAGCTTGCGGGGTACTGTAGATGTTTTTTCAAGGACTTCTTTAAGGTAGTAGAGCCATTAAACAACTTGATGAAGAAGAATCGGACTTTTATTTAGGATGTGAGGTGCGAGCATGCGTTCGTGAGTCTGAAGGAGAGGTTGACATGCACACCAATGTCAATCATTTCGAACAGGAATGAGGAGCTGACAGTATACACAAACACATGTGATATTGGACTAGGTGTAGTATTGATGCGAAAGGGAGAAGTTGTCGCCTACGCTAGTCGATAGCTGCAATCGCATGAGAGGAAGTATCTGACTCATGATTTGGAGTTGGCAGTGATAGTGTTTGCTTTGAATATTTTGAAGCATTATCTTTCGAGATATTCACGGACCACAAATCCTTGAAGTGCCTTTTCTCCTAGAAGGATCTCAAATTTCGTCAGTAGCGATGGTTGGAATTCTTGGCATCCTATGACTTTGACATTTCCTACACACCCGATAAGGGAAATGCGGTCACCCATGCATTGAGTAGAAGACATGCCATTTTAGGAGTGATGTTCCTAGAGTGGAAGAAGTTGGAGTATATTGGTGAGCTTGAAGATCAGACTTACTTTGACTAAGAGGTGGTACTAGTTAGAGGCGAGATGCTAGACTAGCGGAAGTCATGGAAAAGATAGAAATAGGAGTAGAGTCTAAAGATATGATGTAGCATGGACTCGAGCGAGGTGGTTGGCTCCATAAGGATGGGAGATTATTTATACCTGATGTTGTTGGGTTGAGAGATGAGGTGTTATGAGAGTGCCATCATTCCAAAATGAGAATATATCCCAACGGTAATAAGATGCATCGTTATGTGAAACAGACCTATTATTGAGAAGGGGTGAAGAAGGAAGTTGGGGCATTTACCTCAAAGCATATGAACTGCAAGTTGGTGAAGGTAGAATAGAAAATGCCAAGTGGATTGGAAATGTGAGCAAGTGATGGACAATATAGATAGATTGCCGAGGACTAGAGCAGGGTATGATAACATTTGGGTCATAGTCGATAGATTAACGAAGAGTGCTCGATTCATACCCGTTAAGTCTGTTAGAACGACATCCAAACTGGCCGAGCTATATGTAAAATGGTTTGTATGATTTTATGGTGTGCTAAATAGCATTATGAGCGATCGAGACCCTTTGTCCTCTAGTGGGTTTTGGAAAAGCTTACAAGAGGCATTAGGAATGGAGGTGCATCTCAGTACAACTTATCACCCACAAATAGATAGGAAAATCAAGAGGGTGAATCGTACCCCGGAGGATCTTTTGCGAGCCTGCAATCTCGATTTTGGGGGATTGTAGAACGATCATTTGCACTTAGTAGAGTTCGCATACAACAAAAATTATTGGTCTAGCATCGGTATGGCACTGTATGAAGCATTGTATGGTCGACCGTGTAACACTCCTTCATGCTGGTGGGAAGCAGGTGAGAAATTGATATTTAGGCTAGATATGGTTAGGGAAACGTCGAAGAAGATTGAGATCATTCGTTAATGGATGAAAGCTGCACAGGATACGCAAAAGAGCTATGCTGATAAGAGACGTAGAGATTTAGAGCTCTTTATTGACGATATGCTGTTTGCAAGGATTTCTCCATTGATGAATGTTATTCGATTCGGTAGTAAGATGAAGTTGACATTGAGATTCGTAGGTCCTTTTTCGATAGTAGAGAGGATTAAGAACCAAACATATAAGGTCGACTTACCTCAAAAGATGATGGGCACGCATAACGTCTTCAACTTCTCTCACTTGCGGAAGTGTGTGCATGACTTAGGCATGAAGATTACACCGGATCAACTAGATGATATCGAGACTGAACCGGAAGCTTTGAGACTTCATAGGCTGGTTTGTATTGTTGGACGTGATACGAAACAACTTAGGAGGAAAACAGTGGATTTAGTGATGGTTCAATGGGGCGAAAGTGAAGGCGATTGCATATGAGAAACTAATAAGTGCATGAGGGCTGCATATTTGGAGCTCTTTGCATGGTAAGGGCCACTATTTATCGTATTTACTTTCGTTTGATATCATATAGGATAGTTTAGTATCTCGCGTGCTAGGATAAGTTTATTTATACTGTTGCTTACATGGTTGCTTGTTTGATATATTTGATGGTTGCATATGGTAGTTAGGCATGCGACGTAACTGTGATTGACTATTCTTAGATTTTTTTGGGGATTTCAAGGGCGAAAATTCTAATGAGGGAGCGTGTAACGACCCGTATTTTTTGTATCGAAGAATCGTAATATATTTTTATTTTATTCCTATGAAGTCGTATGACTCTAAAATTTTGAAAAATGACACTTAGGGATATTTTCCACATCTACTATTTTTTTCGAATTTCTATGTGATAATTTTGACCATAAAAATCTTGTTTAGACTATAACTTTTGATAGTAGCCGAATTAGGGTTTGAAACCACTTCCGCTGCTTCAGGATGATGGTTTCCCATTCCTTATAGTAGTCATAATAGTAAAACGGACTTACCATTTGAAAGTTATGACCATTTTAAGTTTTGGCTACTGCTGGCCTGCATTAGTGGGTAATTGATTGTCTATACTTAAGCCCGCCACCCATATCGAAAATTGTACTACGGGACGGCTGCTGGGATCGATCTAAGTCATTTTCATCTTCCCCAAAATAGTTCTAAACCTCCATTAACCTTAATTTCATCAAAAGGATTACATTTTTCTTACTAATCTTAGCTTAAATCATCATTAGAAGGATGACTAGCATAGAGGTAGTGGAGATGATCATTTTTAGCTGATTTGCATTCATCTCTTTTGCTGTCCATTTCAGATTTAAGGAGAGGAATCAGTATTTTAAGTAATTGGTGAGTGGTTTTTGACCTCTTACTGTACTATGCATGTTTATATAGTTAAAATTGATGTTTTTAACATGATTTTGACTCTAAAATATTTTCTAAATTTAATCACATTTTCACATATTTTTATGGCCAAAATTTAAATGTTTTAAAATGGTTTTTAAATTGTTTTCAACCATTTTGTTCATATTGACATATTAGTGTAAAGGTTAGACTTAGAGCAGGATTTGCTTGATTATAATGTATTGGTAGATTGCATGTATGAATATATGTATATGTATGATATTTCATGTTTGTATGTCGTGCTTTGATATGGTTTGCTAGAACTTTTAGGTAGTTAGGATAGATGTTGTCGAATTGGGCAAATCGAAGGCAAAGATGGTCAAAATTTGGAGGAGGGGCTCTGGAGCATGGTGGAGCCCAGGATTCAAGTCGCAGGTGTGGGTGAAGGGATAGTGGTCCGTAAAGAGTGGTTTTGGTCGCTGGAAACCGCTCGATGGATTTGTACTTCGAGTCATGCTTCGGGATTGCTTAGGTAAAATGCAGGAGTGCTTCGAGTCAGGCTTTGCGTTGGTAAGGGAAGGGAGTTCGAGGAGTTAGAAGCCAAATTTTGCCTAAGTGTTGGACTTGGCACTGAGTGGAAGGGATCGCTACCGAGTGCTTTTCTGGAGAGTGGTTGGGGTTTGAGCACATGGAAGTGGAGTACTAGAGAAGAATGGCTTCGAGGAAGTGAAAGAACCCAAAATATGGCTAAGTATACTACTCGGTAACTAATGGTTTAGGTCGGTACCAAGTGGTTTCTTTTGACCAGCTTAGGGTGGAACTTCTTAGAGATAAAGTGTATGGTATCTAGATCATGTTGGAGGTATTCGTTCATTTGTCATTCGATAGTAATGTGATAGCATGGTAAAGACTGATGGTTGAGTAATGAAGCAACATTGGAGTGCTTTGACGTGATAGCTTCAGAACTACAATTGTGGTAACTCGATAATGGATGGAGTTAGGTTCTGATGATAGTGGCTCAATGACTAGAGCTAAGGGTATGATCCAAAGGGCGGGTTCAATGAGGAGAGCTCGTGAATGGGATTATGACTGTGTTCCACTATAGATATTGGATGCTCCTCTTTGATTATGGTTAGATCATGGTATATCAACCATTAAGCAACTATAATTGGTCTGTTTTGAAACATAAGAATTGAAGAACTATTCAATAGAGAATTCATCTCCTCGATTATATGAGTTTAGTATCACGGTCAACTATAGTCAACTGAAAGTCAAAATCTTTGGCTAGCGTAGTACAATTAATTAATAAGTGCTATTATTGAACCAAGTACTTTTTATGGACTTATCGATTTGAATGTGGATAATATTAGGATTTTGACTAATACCAAATTCCATATATCCTAAAGCGATAGAGTTTTGATAAAGAGAACGTGTGTAAATAATCATTATTAAAATGCACCGCTTAAAAATGTAAAATTAGATTTTACCAATGAGATCTATAAGCTATGATTTTTACCAAATAGTGACACCACTAGCTAAGGTGATGTGTGATCGTTAATATTTGAATCGTTCAGATATTGATCGTTGACCGAGTTTACACCAGTGAGTTGCACAACTGAATTCATTCAGTCTTTGAAACACCACCCGATTTAATTAGTTTATAATAGTTATAAGTTAATTAAATTATTTAATATTTAAGAAGTACTAATTATTATTGTATTTTATGTTTGGGAGGTATTTTGTAAATGGTATAGCATTTAGAAACGTTCTGGATGCTATTAGTAACTAAATGAGTGCATATACAAAGGTTATATAAGTGCATATCGATATACGATAAAGATGTACATTTACATTGGACTTAAATGGGTTTAATTACAAATGGGATTAAGTGTTTATGTGGTCCAATAGGGACAAGAATGTGGATGACCATGTGGTGGGGAAAGTGAGTCTTTGGGTTAGACTTGGTAAATGGAAATAGTGGAAGATCTTTTCCATTTGATCCTCTATATAAGCAACTCAAGACCTCTAATTTTAGATCTTCTTTTTGCTACTCTATCCTCCTCCTTTGGCCACCATTGCCTATAGCTTATCCATCCCTTAGCCGTGTATTTTTCAACCTAATAACATAATACAAATCAATCCAAGTGGTGATATCCCGAACCTAGCAACTTGGGTAGCGATATAGGAAATCTAGTAGACTCTGTGAATCGACATGTGTCTCTAAGGCTTCATCTCAATCAGGTATATCTGATTTATATTTCTGTTATTACTATATGCTCTTAGAACCCTTTATACATTTATTATTGCAATATCCTAATTTATTGTTTTCTTAAATAATATAATGATTAATTAAATGTAATGATCTAGGTTAAAATAATGATTTATACAAGAAATATATTAGAATTAATATCGACCATATGACATTGTATATATATAATAATTTTATAAATCTAAAACATAATTTCAACAATTCTAAAATATTATTTACTGATTAAATTGTTATAAAGTTATAAATTACTTTTAATTAGATTTTAAAATAATATATAAATAATTTATTTATTAAAAATTGCTCTCGACAGTTTATTAAAAAATTATTTGGCTAAAGGTTGATATAAAAAGTTATATATATAATACTTTTGGTTTTTTAAATTTTTTTGAGGTGAATGTCATATTCAAAATTACAACATTTTAAAATTTAACTAATTTCCTAAATATAATATAACGTCGGATTCACTAGTATACGTATGAATTAAAATGGTATTTGTAGCATTGTTATTAAATACTACATTTTTCTTAGCTATATTAATATGAGATTTAACTTTTATAAGGTATTCCCTAAAAATAATATTATTATATTTACTACAACTTGGGTTTAAAATCTATTCAAAGCAAAACAAAGCAATTATATACGTTAAATTATCTGTTGGAATATTTATATTGTTAAAGAACCTTTGATTTCTTTCAAACCATATATACCAACATATTATATTAAAAATAATTCACAATTAATTTCATCATTAGTTAAATTAAAGTAAAAAAATATTAAGACAATTTATAGGAATATAATTAGTGATACGACACTCAAAATATACATTTAAAATATTTTCTATTCCCATATTACAAAAAAATTATTATCAATAACTATATTCTTCTTTCTTAATAGTTCTATAGTATTTAATTTTCCATGTATAGTTAACCAATATGTACTTTAGCTTTAGGCGGAATATTACATTTCCAAATATATTTGAGTATGTTCGACCTTGTACTCGAAAATTTAAGAAATTTATAGAAAGAGCACACCGTATATGTTTTATTTTTATCCCAACACCATATCTTAATGTCTTAATTATTATCAATGTTATATAGTTCTAATTTTGCACAAAGTAAGGCAAAGTTAGATAATGTATTTCCAGCTAAACAGCGATTAAAACTAAATTCCTATGGGAAATTTAATTTTGGTCTATATTTCTAAAATCAACATATTTTTAGAATTACATATTTCACAAAATTCATTAAATTCTACTTTAAGTGAGACTACCGATATCCAACTATCATGCAAAAAAGAATTATTATTTCCAAAATGTACCACATTATTGATTCCTAATATATATATATATATATATATATATATATGTATCATAACTTTTTATTATCGATTTCCAAAAATGAGAATTATTATTTGTATTATTAATAGAATGATGTAAATTATATGTACCATTATACCATTGATTCGATATTATTTCTTTCCAAATTAAATTCTCATCATTATCATAAATTTCCATATCCATTTTCCTAATAAAAATGTGTTTAAATGATGTAAATTTATAATTCCCAATCCTCCCTCATCTTTAGATTTACATACTATTCCTAATTAACAAAACATTTTGAACTATTATTAGGATTATCACCACTCTATAGAAAATCTTTCTAATTTTTTCTATTTTGTCAATTATCCAAACTGAAAAGCAATAAAACGACATACTTTATATAGGTAATGCTGATAAAACAGAGTTAATAAGGATTATCTTACCCACCCTTAATAAAAATCTACCATTCCATTTGGTTAATCTTTTGTTAATTTTATCTATTATTATTAATCAGTCGTCATGTTACAGTTTAGTTAGTCTTATTAAATATTCTAAATATTCTATGGAAAATTTCACAGTTCTATAATTTAACGTACAAGAAACTTATTTTCTATCTTTTCTATATCATTCAATACTAACACTGAACTCTTATCAAAATTTACCTTTACTCCAGAGAGCAACTCAAAACTATATAATATAAACTTAAGTGATATAATGTATCTAGTTAGATGAGAGGTAAAGATCATGGTATCATCCGCGAACTGGAGAATGGAGATGCCATTACTTATAATTTCATTTCCAACATTGTTTAAAATTCCATCATTAGTGGCAAGTTTGATAATTTCGCAAAGACATTCCCAGCCGAATTAAACAAAATAGGTGATAATGGATCACCTTGCCTAAGTCCACATTTTGATTGGACTTTATTTCCTAATATACCGTTAACCATATTACTTGAATTTACAGTTTAAGTAAAAACATAATCCAACTAAGCCATCTAACAGTGAAAACCCTAGCCAATAATAAATCCTTAAGGAAATCCCAATCAATCGAATCAAAACCTTTTGCAAAATCAAGTCTTAAAAGTGCACAAGCGATATTATTCCAACAACTATAATTGATAAACGTTGTTTGAGTAATATCTATTAATTTATTCATTTTAGTGTTTAACCTATTAGCTCAAACCTTAGAAATGATTTTGAAAGAACAATTTAATAATGAAATAGGTCTGAAATATTTTAACTCATTAGCACCTGCTTTCTTGTGTAATAAAATTACGTAGGCAGAATTAAATATACCTAATTGTAATGAACCGTCATAAAATTCATTAAACATATTACTTAAATCGCATTTTATAACACAAAAAAAAAATTCTTAAAATAATATTGGAAATCCTTCAGGGCCAAATGATTTGTCATTTGGCATATCTTTTATTGCTCCCAAAATTTCCTCTCTGTAAATGGAGAATCAAGTCTATCCTAATCAATCCTACTGTCATTAGGATATAATTCCTCCCAATTAGCTCTAATCCTACGCTCATTATTAGTTTCAAAATTTTCTTTATAATAGTTAATAATTGCTTCATTTAATTCTTTTAAATCAAAACCTCAACATTATTAATTAAATTAGAGTTAATGGTATTACTACGGTTTCTACCATTAGCTACTTTATGAAAAAAATAGAATTCATATAACCCTCATCTATCCATTGAACCGTAGATCTTTGTTTTCACATCACTTCTTCATGTGTTAGAATTTTATTTAATTCATCTTTTAAGTTTGAAAGGACAAATTTTTTTTAAATGTTCAAATTCTCGATTTCTTCTTTTTTATTCAGTTTTAAAATCCCATTTAATAATTTATCCGTTTTAATTCTAATATTACCAAAATCTTCTCTATTCCATTTCTTAAGTAAGATTCTTAAATCTCTAATTAAATATACAAATATTTTAGTTGTATATCCCGAAAATTTATAAGTATACTTACTTTGAGATATCTATTTATTTCTGATTAATTCTGAAAAATTATTTTCTAACAACCACATTTTTTTTCAAATCTAAATAATTTATTTCTATTATTTTGGTTATTACAAGATAAAATATTGGACAATAATCCGATTAAATGCTCGAAAGCCCAAACACCTTACAAATAGGATATTTATCTTCCACTTCGTCACTAATAAAAAATCTATCTAAAAGGTTCATTGATGGGTCATCCCTTTTACTTGACTAAGTGAAACGTCCATTGTTTAATTGTATTTCAATTAAACTAATATTAATAACGAATTGATCAAATTCCTCCATGGTAGAATAATCTCCTTCTTTAGAAGTTCTTTCTCCTATAAATCTAGTAACATTAAAATCCCTACCCATCACCCAAGGACTTGGAGCGAGTGATCTAAACTCCACAAACCCACTCTAAAGAACCTACGATCCAATTTAGAATTCGGCCCGTAGGTATTAGTAATATTTGAATTGAGCCATCACTAAGGTCAAACAAATTAAATGAATCGAATGAATTTTAACACAGTTTTCTTTCCAACCTACCATTAAACCTCCAGGACGACCTCTAGCAGGGAGATGAACCCATTGACTAATATATAGACCCGCTAAACTCTATAAAAACTATAATAAGGGTTTTTTATATTTTATCTTATAATAAAGCAATATCAATGTTATTATCTTTAAAAAATGACCTAATTTTACTATATTTTCATAAATCATGTAAACCCCCAACATTCCAACTGATGTATCTCATTGTCCAACTGATCTAACCCGCTCTAATTCCCTACCCCTAATATAATCAACATTTAACTGAATATCATCAAAAATAAAAATAAAATTTCTAGCTAAATGAAACATATCACTGGTAGATAGACTACTCAAAGCAAAAGGACTATAGCTACTACCTAAAAATAAATCCATACATGAGCTAGAGTTATCAAAGACTCTAGTACGCACTTTATGGAGTTGAGCACTCTTCCTAACCGATCTACAATTACTCGAACCAAAACCTACATCTAATTCCCTCAACGAACCTCTCGTTGAGAACCTCACATCCCAAGTATCATTTTGAATCAAAACATCAAGCGCAATGTATTTTTCTACATCACATTTTTGAAAATACTTACATCAAGCTCAATGTTTTTTAAAAAAATTATCATTGTCGAATGTACAGTTATTATATATATATATTTTATTACATTTATTTATACTCAAATAATTTAAATACAAAAATATAAATATTTAAATTAATTGAACTTTTAATTTTCATGTTATTTTAAATTATTATATTTATTTAATAGTAATATTACTTAGTCAAAAAAAGATATTTTGGAATTTTGAATAATTACCTTAGATTTAGATTTGAATTTATATATATATACACGTTTACCAAATCAAAACTTGATATTTTAAATCCAAATTTTGAAAAACTTGATTTAGTCAAAATTATATGTGATATTTTATAAAGTTATATTTATATAAATTTCATAAATACCTACATATGTATATACTTGACCATGCTTATATATGTTATTATATATCTATCACTACTATGCTACATTACTTGTATATGAATGTCTATTAATATATGCATATTTATACACTTGATACATTTAATTAGTATAGATTAATTAAATAAGAAAAAATTAAAAAAAAATAAAATATGAATTTATTAAAATATTTAGATTGAATCTAATATTAAATATTAGAGTTCATATGCCTAAAAAGATCCAAATAGGTAAATTTTATTGAAATCTACCCATTTCGTTTGATGCGAACTGTAACGACCCGTAAATTTTATTGTTTATTTATATATTTAATTGAAATTTTGTGAAACTTTAAACAATAAAATTTTGAAATTTAAATCTGATATTTGAAATGCGTCTGTTTTAACATAGCAATTGGTCAATTTTCATCAAATAATTTGGAAGTTTATTTTCTAGTGTAATTTTATTCCAATTTATATCAGTTAAAATTGATGATAATAAAAGTGTTCCAAAACCTAAATATGTCAACATGAGAAAATTTATTTAGAACACTCTGAATTAGACTGCGAAATTCATTTTGGAAATTCGGACGTTTCTAGCTCGGTTTGGATTTTTCCGTACGGAATAGCAACGTATATCGGTACCGATTATCGACTTTTGATCGGATGATCGTACCACTGGTATCTGTATACCATTTTGATCGTCTCGTCGTGCTGATCTCCGCGGTATATTCATTTCTGTGTTTCAAAGTTCTGGTACGTGGTGAAATATGTGAAACGATTCACTGTATCCGTACGTTTGAACCTTTGAATTATGTACCGTATAAATTAATTAGCCGTTGCTTTTTTTTTTGGAATTAAGGGTTGACAATCGCTTTTCCCAACGTTCAATTTATTTTCTAATCTTTATTGTTCCACTGTTCAACGTGCCTCTTCAATTTCTATCGTTTTCATTTGAAATATATTTATCAAAGAGCACGTTCCCTTTTGCTTGACCTTCTTTCTTCCCTTCCCAGATCCATTTCATTTTGCTTGAAAACTTTTGCATTTCCTTCCCCTGTTACAACCCAAAGAACGCAACCAACCCGACAATCCCCGCCTCCCCATCCAAACCAAAGTCGCTGCTCCGACCATCTCTCTTCCCAACCACCTCGCACCGCTCTAAAAGGCCGGGCCGATCCCTTTCATCCCACTCTCCATCTTCATACACGCAAAGCCCAGATCCAGCCGAGGTAGCCTATAGCCGAGCTTCTCCTCTTACTGCCTGTGTCATGAGTCACCTATGCAACACCGAGCTGCCCTGACTTCGACTATCAACCTCCGCCTACGTCAACTGTTCTGCACTTCCTCTTCTTGTTTAGGTATCATAAATATATGTATTTTATATTAGTATGTTAGTTGTATATATACGTTCGATAGCGAGTATATATATTAAGTTTATATTCATTTAAGTTTTATATCCTGTTATTCGTTAGGTCAGTGCATATCGTACATAAGAGTGTTTAATGAGAAATATTTTATATATAATTTCTGCATTTTATATATATTATATAATATGTATGAAATATATGGAATTTTAGTAGTACACAGTTGCATGTGTTATGTTTTAAGTACATATATATATTTATATGTAAGTTCTTATATAACTTTTCAAATCTGTAGTTATATAAAAGGTATATATATATAGATATATTGATTTACAGAAGTTGTGTAATATAATATAAGTCTGTATGCATTGGTACTTATAGGGTCTGCATACTTAATATATGTTGATAGTGGTTTATTTAACTTTATTATATATAATTTACTTATATACTGATTTCAATAAAGTTGTGTTAGTACTCAATTTCCTGCAGTTGTTTATAGTAAGATCTATATATATCTATATATATATATATAAGGATTTGACTCCCAGTTATATATATATATATAAATTTATCTACACTATATATGTTTACATAAGTTGTATATTATCTGTTTAAGTTTATATATATAACCTTATATATATGTATATAAGTGTACGTTATCTTATTGTATGCAATATTTTCATCGCAGTATATATATATTTTTTGTTTATATGTTTTATTTGGATGTACATATATATTTATTTATTTCAAATTTTATTATGTAGATATGTTTGTTTATGTGTTTTATTTAAAAAAAATGTTTTGAAATATACATATATTTGATATAATTTGTGTTTTAATTTGAATAATAGAATTTGAAATACATATATATTCAATATAAATGTGTTTGAACTTAAAATATGGTTTATATATATAGTTATATTTATAACTACATGTAAGTTCACTTATACCAATTATATTCATCGATCCAGTTCTGATTCGTTTTCATCTATATCAGCTTTGTTCGTCGAATTCGTGCCAATCCTGCTTTGCTTTGAAACTCGTGCTTGGATTTGTAACTCAACTTCATTGTCTATCGATCTAGCCTCGAAAGGTGAACAATCACTCACGATTAACGTTCTTATATTTATTAAATTTGATTTCAATTGAAACGACAATTGAAATATGCTGCTGTTAGTTATTCACATTGCTATATATATGCCATTATCTGTATCTGTTCACCTGTGACATCTGACACCATTATCTGTTATTTATACCGATGATTTATGCCTGTTACTGTTGTTATATTATTATCATATCTGTTATCACTCTGCAAGTTCCCTATTAGTATAGAATTCACTATGGGTTGAAATGATACATACCCGAACGATCTGTAGAATAGGAGAAATCGTTATGGGTTGAAATGATAAACCCAAGCGATTTTCATTGAATTGAAATTGGGATTGCGAGTTGAAAAGATATATACACGTATATATTTAAATTGCGGATTGAAATGATAAATATCCGTACCACTTGACCATAGGATAGAAAATTATATACAGACACCGTTGGTCTATATATACAAATATTTTGAAAATGATTTCTATGGTTTTGAAAAGAAAATAAATATAATTTTAATAAATATTGATTTTAACGATTTAAAGTTGATTTAATAAAGTTGATATATAATATGTTTAAGTATTTTTTTAAATATATAGTTTATAATGATTCAGGTTGGAAAGATAAATTTGAAATTGATTTGAAATTATATTTATTTGAGAATTATACTTAAATAAGTTTGATCTGGAAATTATTAAATTTGAAATTTTAAAGATATGTTTTATAACTTGAATTTGATTAAAAGTGACTTAAATGGATATTTCAAAGTTATACAAATTTAAAAGGGATATTTTGTTTATTTAAAATTGTAAACTGAAGTTGTATTTTGATGTTATTGAAATGATTAAGTAAATATTTCAAAACTAGATAATAGTAAAGTGAATTTGATATATATATATATATGGAATTATCGAATTTAGTTTTGAAGTGTTGAATATTTAAAGCTTTGAAATATATTGAATGAAAAGATTTATTTTTTATGGTTCAAATTTGTATTTGAAATCGATAATTTGAAATGGTTTATTGAGAAGCTGAATCGAGTTGAAATTGATGATTTGATTAAATTTTAACTTTATAATCCGAGTTGATTTGAATCGATTTGTGAAATTTGAGGAAGCTATTTTTATATAAAGTATTTTTAAACTATATCTAAAACTATTTATATTTTACTTTATAAATTATTTTAATATAAACTATTTTAATATAAATCATTTTCAATATAAATTATTTTATTATAAACAATTTTAACTTATAACTATTTTATTTAAACTATTTTATTTTATAAACTATTTTATTATATACACTAATTTTAATATCTAAACTGTTTAAGAGGAAAGTGTTATGAATTCCAAAATGCTATGATTTCAAAGTGTTATGATTTCCAAAGTATTATTATTTCAAATTGTTTGGTTTCGAAAGTATTATAACTTTAAAATGCTATGATTTTGGAAGTAAATATATTTAAAATGGAAATGATATCGTATTGATTTGGTTTTGAAATGAAAATGATATTTTGGTTTTGAAGTATAAACTATTTTGAAATGACCGCGGTGTTATAATAACGTTTGGTTGTTAAAGAGACCGGGATCGGATATGGGCATACTCTCTGTCGATACCGAAAACCAGTTTAACAATTGTGGACGCGGTGGAGATTCCAAAATGAAGTAGGATGGTGGCGACGATTCCTATTGAGGTATATACGTGGACCCAACTCCCGTGAGTTGGCATAAGGTGGCTAAAACAGGAGCGATTCTCGGGCCAATGAGGTAGCACCTCTGATCGGACGCATTTCTTCGATACCATTCTATTACTTTGTGATTGATTTGGTGGTCACCCTTCGATTTTGATTGGGAGTGTGTTACGAGGTGGGTGGTAGTGGCTGCTATGCGTTTCCACCAGCCCGGATGCGTAATTGGTATATCTACCCTGGCATTGCCTTGTTGTGCCGTGTCACCTACCATATCGAGCTTTACTACGAGTTTGGATTTGTGCCGTAGCCTGTGGAGTATTGAGGGTAGCTCCCGACCTTGGGGTATGCTGGTACTGGATAGACTACTGGGACTATTATGTGTTAAGGGGAATATTGGGTCACTCCTTAATGCTATTTAAAAGTAAGTTTATTTTATTATAGACATTATTATAATAGCGTATATTACTACATAGTAGATAGTTTAACGGATCCTTAGAGGATGGTTATCCCAAACATCCTTTGAGTTACTTGTATTTCATTTGATATTTCACTTGAGTTGGATTTATTTATATAAGAATGTTAATCCTGACTCGAGTGTTTTGTGTTTTGCTTTACGCTCGAGTCAGACTGAGTGGTTCAGTGTTCGAGACTCACCTTTGGAGTTGGAGCTTCGCTTGGAGATCCAGCTATCTATCCTGTTTTCAGTTGTTCGGTTGATTCCAGTGATGTATTCAGATCTTGTATTTGATTATTGTATTGAGACATCTATGTATTCGTGACTTCTGTTGTATCTTGTTTAACTCTGTTATATATACATAGTAGCTTCATGAACTACTATTCTTTTGTTTCCGCTGCATTATTGTTATATTACTCTGTGTCTGTGATCTGTGATTATTTTATTTACTGTATATGCTGAGTTTTGCCAAATTTAAATTAACAATCTGATATTTTGAGCAATTCAAATCCGACATGTATGGATGCGAATGGTTGAAAATTTCAGGTCGTTACAGTTGGTATCAGAGCTTTGGCTCTAGGAAAAACTTAGCATATATGGTAAATTTATTTACATAATCACTTTCGTTCGAGCTTGAATCTCTTCCCTTTTTATTCGATTTCCTTTGAACTTTGGAACGTTCCCTGCGATTCCAAAATCCATTCTTGTCTCTCCCTATTCGTCTTCTTTTGACTCTGGAGTATCCCATAACTCCACTTAGAATGATCTTTATAATGAATCGGCTGTCTCGCCAATCTAAAATTGATTTGTAAAGGGGTGAAACTCCTTTATAAGAAGCATCGATTCACTGGAGATTTATATATCCTCGTTTTAGATGCTGCTGCCTTTTGCTATTCTCGAATTCTATCTCTGGCGATCGAGTGTCGATTTGTTCCAGAATTCTACCTCGATCTTATTTTGAAGTCACGGTGACCGGTTAAGGTTGTCCACGATCTATATAAGTCTATCCATTCTTTTCTCTCCTCGAAATCTAATTATCTCCCTATCGAGCCTATCTCCTAGTTGAATTCTTTTGGCTAGGATCCCTCTAGTTGGATCTCTATCCTTTTTTTGAAATCCATTTCCTTGTATCATCGAGTGAGGGAGTGTATTTGTAATTAATATTAAGTTGTTTTATATATTGTGTTGTTTTAGTTGTTGATGTTGATTTGGATTTTCGATCGATTCGTCTGATCAACGCTATCGATAGGATTTCCAAAACACTTGAACAGAGCAAACTGACACAATATTATTTTAAATTTTGGTAAATGAAATAAATTTGTATGATTATATTATAAATATATAAGTAAAATTTTCTGAAATTAAATTGTTAAATAAATTGGTTGTTGAAATGATAATATTTGATTATCATTTATTGTTCTTTAAATGAATTTATAAACATGGTTTATAAATTGATTTGGAATTGAAATGAATTTAAATCAGGAATTTGGGAATTTAATTTTCGGTGATTTCAAACTCTGGTTTTAAAGTTTTAAAATGCATATTATTTAAGGTATTTTCGAATAGAAACCGTTTTAAAGAATTTTTAAATGTTTAAATCAGTACTCTTCTCTTTTGTCGCTGGAAAATAATTTTGGTGATGGCGGCCGCATCATCGACATTCATTTTCGAGTTTCGAAGTGGAGAGACCATTTTGTAGCTTTGCTACGGTTTTGTTTTGGAAAAATATTTTGATTTGATTTTCTTAAGTATGACTTGATTTTTATATATATATATGGGTATATTATTTTAAATTTAATTTGATTTAATATATATAGTATATACATAATTATCTCTAAAGGGTTTGAAATTAAACGAAAATTTAATTCTTAAAATTATGTTAAAGGATGTTTTCAATTATAAATAAAGCTAAATTTTTGAATAAATATTTAAACTTGAAATAAATTGAATTGAAAAATTTTTACTTGTATAATACCCAATTTCATTTTAATATAACTTACCGAAATGATTCAGTAGTAAAAAAATGTAATTGGATAATATACAATATAAGATGATTTTTATAAAGAAAATTGAGTGTTTATAATAAATGTTATACACTTGATTTTTGATTATAAAAATGTTAATTGAGATGAATAGAATAATAAGTTAATTGAATAATAGATGAAACAAATACATTTGTTTTGAAGGAATTAATAAATTGAAATTTGATTAACCTATGGAAATACCTTGAATTTAAAATCAATTATTGAATATAAATTAATTTAAATTGAAATTTATACGGTTTAAATTAATTTATATGATTTAAATATAGGTAATAAGATATATATTAAGTGGAATAAACTTAATAATAATTTGGAATAAAAGAATTAAATTTGTTGAATAAAATATGAGTATAATAAATGATTATACAAATTGATGATTTATAAATTGTTAATTGAGGATGACTAGACAATAAGATAATGAATTTAGAAATAGATAGCTTGATTTAACATAAGTAAACTCAAATTGATTAAACCAAAATGTTGAATATTAATTAGTTTAATTTGAAATTTATATGGTTTTAATTTAATTGTTTTATTGGTATTTCAATCTAATTTCTTTCTGGTTGTTTCTATTCTCCTACCTCCTTCCTTTTCGGGGACGAAAAGTTTTGAGTGGGGGAGAGTGTAACGACCCATAAATTTTAGATAATTTTATTGTTTATTTATATATTTAATTGAAATTTTGTGAAACTTTAAACAATAAAATTTTGAAATTTAAATTTGATATTTGAAATGCGTCTGTTTTAACATAGCAACTGGTAAATTTTCATCAGATAATTTGGAAGTTTATTTTCTAGTGTAATTTTATTCCAATTTATATCAGTTAAAATTGATGATAATAAAAGTGTTCTGAAACCTAAATATGTCAACATGAGAAAATTTATTTAGAACACTCTGAATCAGACTGCGAAATTCGTTTCGCAAAATTCGGACATTTCTAGCTCCGTTTGGATTTTTCCGTATGGAATAGCAACGTATATCGGTACTGTTAGTCCTTGAGATGATGGTTTTGATGACAACAACCTTAGAATAAGATTATAAAATATAAATACTAACATTATAGTTTAGAAATATATGTATATGCAGGATTTAACCATGCAGGTACCAAGAATGAAAACTGTACAGTATAGAGATTCAAGATATCAAGATTGAAGACTCATGAGTATCAAGATTATCAAGAGTTCAAGATTTCAAGATAAGTATTGAGTCTAGAATTATGTTAAAACTTCACAATAGCACTGAAATCTTCACTCCATTTTTCTTTTGGGATGGAGCCCATTTCTACCTTTTTAGTGGCTTACAAACCCACGACAAGTAGCTTACAAACCTACGACAAGTGGCTTACAAACCCACGAACATCCTGGTTTTGTACAAGTTCTCGAGTCTTGATATGATGAGATATTCTGCAGGAAGAAGCTTGCAAAACTACTTCAAAATGATTTTCAAAACTACTTCAAAATGATTTTCAAAACTGCTTTTCAAAATGTTTTAGCCTTAAAAATTATCTTTTCAAATGATTTCAAAAAGATGTTTTAGCCTTAAAATATTCTTTGTCTTTGTTTTTAATAAACTCGTGTTTTTAAACTTCGTTTGTTTTAAACTATCTTTATACTTAGATTTAAATATAAAATTATAGTAAAATTATATATATATTATTCTCTATATTTATCTTTGTATTTTATCTATAGTCAAGTATATTTATAAAGTTTAAAATAGTTTTAATATAAGATAAAGGTTATTTTCAAAGAAAAACAAAACATCAAAATTTCCTTTGGGATGTCGACATGCCCTAGTACCCCATGTCGACATAGTGACAGTTAGTTTCAAAAATTTGAATTTCAAAAGAAGTG
Source organism: Allium fistulosum (assembly GCA_030737815.1). Taxonomy (NCBI): domain Eukaryota; kingdom Viridiplantae; phylum Streptophyta; class Magnoliopsida; order Asparagales; family Amaryllidaceae; genus Allium; species Allium fistulosum. The sequence continues at coordinate 266,498,013 of CM060905.1, read as the reverse complement.
TCTATTCGCCATAACCTTTCACGAATGGACATGAATGTTGTTCTTCTATAAATAGGGGTTAGTTTCAACGAATTATATATCAGGTTTTCTGGTTTTTCACTTCTCTTCTTCTTCCATATTTTCTTATTCAAAATCCTATCATCACTCTGCCGAAATCAACATTGAGTCTAACTAGATTATCTCTAGTTTGATTCTCTATCACTATCTCAACAAGATCCAAGTGCTATTCAGAGTTATAAGCTTCTTTGTAATCTATCTAGCGAGAAAAGGTGTGATTGTAGCCTTGGAAATCAATCAAGCGAGAAAAGGTGTGATTGTAGCCTTGGAAATCAATTGGGTGAACTTGTTGCCCCGGAAATCAAGTATCTCTACCCAGAGGATTGTGATTCTGGAGGGTGTACCTCGTAGCCTTGAAACCGAGGGTTGTAATTGTTGAATTGCTTTGAAAGGAAATCCGTACTTAGTTGTGCGGGACTGGATGTAGGGTAACTCCGAACCAGTATAAAATCCGGTGTGTTCTTTCCTTTACTGCATTTACTTTATTTCTGCATATGTGTTTGTTTCGGTGATTATATCTGTGTCTGAATATTACATGCATTTGTGTTCAAATTAACATAAACTCAAAAAGATTTAGTAATTTCTTATAAACACTATTCACCCCCCCCTCTAGTGTTATTCCTAGCCTTAAGATCCATATTCCGCATTTCTCACATTTGGTATCAGATCAAGGTTTTCAAAAGTTTCATAATCTAAATTTTGAAAAAGTTTTCTAAATGGCTACCAACACCGGTACTGTTTCTAACACTAGTTCATTTGTAGAAGGTCAGTCTACTGCCAGACCACCACTTTTTAATGGCAGTAACTATGCATATTGGGCATGTAGGATGAAAATATATTTACAATCTGTAGGATTAGATACTTGGAATATCACACAAACTGAATATTCTGAACCCACAACTAATTTTGCACAGTGGACCATTGAGCAAAAGACCGTTGCACAAAATAATTCTAAAGCAATGAATATTCTGTTTTGTTCACTTGATAGGAATGAATTTAATAGAGTGTCAGTTTGTAAGTCTGCATATGAAATCTGGAAAACTTTGCAAGTTACTCACGAAGGAACAAGCAAAGTTAAACAGACCAAAATCTCCATGCTCACAAATCAGTTTCAGTTATTTAAAATGAATATTAATGAGTCTATTTCAGATATGTATAGTCGATTTCAAGATATTGTGCATTCTTTAATATCCTTGGAAAAGGAATTTTCGGAAGAAGATCAAGTCAGAAAAATTTTAAATTCTCTCACTCCAGAATGGGGTCAAAAGACACTTGCAATTGAAGAGGCAAATGACATCAGTACCTTAAAGATAGAAGAATTGATTGGAAATCTAATGTCGTTTGAAGTCCAAATGATCGGGAGAAGAGAAAGCAAAGCATCTGAAATGGCATTCAATGCATTAACCGATGGATCAGACTCAAACAGTGATAATGATGAAGAGATAGCATTTATGACCAAGAATTTTCGAAAATTCCTAAAATACATAAAGATGAATAATCTCAAGAGAAACAACTATAAGAATTCTGGAAATCAGAATGCAGTGCCAAACAATGTCAAATGTTTCAACTGTGATGAACCAAGCCATATCAAAAGAGACTGTCCGTATCCAGAAAGGCAGAATCCTCCTATAAACAATGATTCAGTAAAGAAACGGATGCGTGCATTTACTGCTACTCTAGATGACTCAGACTCGGCCTCAAGCGATGATGATCAGAAGACAGATAACTCAAATTTGTGTTTCACGGCAGTTTACGACTTCAACAAATTCAAGGAAATGGACTCAGAAAAAGGTACACATTTACAATACAATTGATTGAAATTGCATGCTTAGAATTTGATGATTGATTGCTTGATTGATTGATTTTGAATTGGTGTGTTGATTGAATTTTAATTTTTTTTATTATTAAATTTTTTTAGTAATATAATAATATTTTCTGGAATATACTATAATAATACTCCAGATATATATATAGACATTAAAATAATAAGTATATATATATATTAGAATTCTTAGGAAAAATAAATCATAGAAATTCACAGGCATATGTCGACATGGTCCCTACCCTGATGTCGACATAGGTACCAGAATTTGAAATTCAAAATTTGAATTCAAATGGTTGAATTTCCCTCCACCTTTTCACTTCATTCAATACTCTGAAAAGGCATCTTTTGACCAGAGAACATGTCTTTCAAAAATCTATTTATTCACTATCTTTTATCACAACTTTTCACTTTCATTTTCAAATTCAAACTCTCTTTTCAAAACTCCAAGCTCTTTACTCTCTACTTTAATGGCTTCCAACCCCTCCACCATGAGACTTTCCATAAACTTGAAAGAGCAACTCCTCAATAATCCGGAGGCAATAAAAGCATACATCAATTATGCTAATTATGGAAAAATCCATCCCGGAAAGTTTGCTATTTTTCAAGATTTTGCGTCTTATGAAATTGATACTCTTTTTGCAAACAATCAAATTCTTAGTCTTGTTGATTCTTCTCAAAATGATTTTGTTTGTTATCGAAATCTTGTTAAAATTTTCTATGCAAATCTCAATCGAGAATTTTATGAAGGAAATGATAATGAAATTTGGAGTAGTGTCAAAGGCACTAGAATTGTTTTAAATTGTGATCTTTTGGGTACCATTCTCAATTGCAAGAATACGGGAATGGATCTTTCTAGTTTTCAAATCGATGAACATGATCGTGAGACATTTCATCATATTTTTGAAGAAGATGAAAACTTTGAATTTAAAAACCGAAACTTTCGTCCTAAAGCAAGAATTGTCAATCTTCTTTTACAACATACTTTGACCCCAAGGTCGGGAAATTTTAACAATCCTACTTCAAAAGTGTGCAAAGCACTTTTTGTTATTTTCGGAAATTATGATATCAATTTGGTGCAAGTTATTTTGGATGAACTTCGTCCTAAAAAATTTGAAATGGGAGAAAACACATTATATAATGGAATTTACCTTACTCGGATTTTTAACTATTTTGGAGTAAATTTCAAAGGAGAAGAATTTATTTCAAGAAAAGTATTTAATATCTCAAACATTTCTCTCATGAAAATCCCATATGTTTTTCAACCTTATGAAACTCTTGCCGAAAAGGAAGAACGTTTGGCTCATGAAGAAATAAGAGGAAGAAGAAGAAGAAAGGGATGAAATGGAAATAGAAGAAGAAGAAGCAAGGGATGAAATGGAAATAGAAGAAGAAGAAGAAGGTGAAACATCCCTAGAAAGTATTGAATATCCCTCTAATCCTACCAACAAAACCCTTCTCAAAAACCAAAAGATTATTGTTAAGAATCAACGGGTTCTTAAAAGATCCGTTAGTAAGAAGTTAGACAAAATATCATCCAAGATGAACTAGTTTTTCTCCAAAGTCAGCAAGAAACTTGGATTATCTTCATCTTCATCATCCTCTAACTAGTTCTATATTTTCATATCACGTCGAATTAGTTAAGTTTGTTTTAATTTGTGTGTTTATGTAGTTCTTTATGATTAATCATTATATCACTCTTCTATGCAATGAAATTGAATTTCCTTTCTGTTATCTAGCTTATCTTATCTCTTGAATAAATGTTAGTATATTATATAAATATATATATATATACACACACAATTATTCACAAAATCAAAATTACCATCAAATTTCACTGCCTTATGTCGACATACCCCCCTTGACCATGTTGACATATACTAGTCAGAAATGACACTTCATTTTGAATTTGAAATTTGAATAACTACTATATGTCTATTCATTTCAAACGAATTTCTACACCTATATATACCCATTTCTTCCAGAATTCATTACTGAATATTATTTCTTATTTATTCTATCTCTCATTCTTCTCAAAATTTCAAAAATGGCTAATCCAATTCATAACTTATCCGAGAATCTTGAAGAAACTCTTAATTCATTCAAGAATATTCTCTCGTTCATTCTTCGTAACCAGCGACACTTAGAATTGAGTCAAATGCAGATGATCAAGGAGCAAGAAAGGCATTTCCAGGAAATTCGATGGATGATTTCTTCCCTGCACAAGGATGATAACGAAGCACATCCTCCTGTCTCTCTCACAAATGACAATGAAAATTGGGATGCCATCAAAGCAGACCCTATTTTTGGAGAAGAAGGATGGGTGGAAGTTCCTCGTAACGTTTAATTCGTTTGCCTTATTACTTTGTTTGAATTGATTGCTTTGATTGAAATTGGTTGTTTTGATTGATTTGATTTATACTTTGTGTGGTTTGATTAAATATACATTGATATATTTATAACCGTTGATTGAATATCATGTCTATATGTATAGTTATTTCTTAATATACTCTATTATATAGTTTATTAATGTAGGTACTTCAGTACAAGAATGAGGGGGAGTTATATAGTTTAGAGTTTGTTTGTTTTTGTTGATAACAAAGGGGGAGAAATATAAAATAGGAGAGTTAGGCATAGATTAAGGGGGAGTTATTAGATTTAGGGGGAGTTATTAGGATAGAAGTAATATTTTATAAACAAAGGTTGTCATCATCAAAAGGGGGAGATTGTTAGTCCTTGAGATGATGGTTTTGATGACAACAACCTTAGAATAAAATTATAAAATATAAATACTAACATTATAGCTTAGATATATATGTATATGCAGGATTTAACCATGCAGGTACCAAGAATGAAGACTGTACAATATAGAGATTCAAGATATCAAGATTAAAGACTCATGCGTATCAAGATTATCAAGAGTTCAAGATTTCAAGATAAGTATTGAGTCTAGAATTATGTTAAAACTTCAAAATAACACTGAAATCTTCACTCCATTTTTCTTTTGGGATGGAACCCATTTCTACCTTTTTAGTGGCTTACAAACCCACGACAAGTAGCTTACAAACCTACGACAAGTGGCTTACAAACCCACGAACATCCTGGTTTTGTACAAGTTCTCGAGTCCTGATATGATGAGATATTCTGCAGGAAGAAGCTTGCAAAACTACTTCAAAATGATTTTCAAAACTACTTCAGAATGATTTTCAAAACTGCTTTTCAAAATGTTTTAGCCTTAAAAATTATCTTTTCAAATGATTTTCAAAAAGATGTTTTAGCCTTAAAATATACTTTGTCTTTGTTTTTAATAAACTTGTGTTTTTAAACTTCGTTTGTTTTAAACTAGCTTTATACTTAGATTTAAATATAAAATTATAGTAAAATTATATATATATTATTCTCTATATTTATCTATGTATTTTATCTATAGTCAAGTATATTTATAAAGTTTAAAATAGTTTTAATATAAGATAAAGGTTATTTTCAAAGAAAAACAAAACATCAAAATTTCCTTTGGGATGTCGACATGCCCTAGTACCCCATGTCGACATAGTGACAGTTAGTTTCAAAAAATTTAATTTCAAAAGAAGTGTCTATTCGCCATAACCTTTCATGAATGGACATGACTGTTGTTCTTCTATAAATAGGGGTTAGTTTCAACGAATTATATATCAAATTTTCTGGTTTTTCACTTCTCTTCTTCTTCCACATTTTCTTATTCAAAATCCTATCATCACTCTGCCGAAATCAACATTGAATCTAACTAGATTATCTCTGGTTTGATTCTCTATCACTATCTCAACAAGATCCAAGTGCTATTCAGAGTTATAGGCTTCTTTATAATCTATCTAGCGAGAAAAGGTGTGATTGTAGCCTTGGAAATCAATCAAGCGAGAAAAGGTGTGATTGTAGCCTTGGAAATCAATTGGGTGAACTTGTTGCCCCGGAAATCAAGTATCTCTACCTAGAGGATTGTGATTCTGGAGGGTGTACCTCGAAGCCTTGAAACCGAGGGTTGTAATTGTTGAATTGCTTTTGAAAGGAAATCCGTACTTAGTTGTGCGGGACTGGATGTAGGGTAACTCCGAACCAGTATAAAATCCGGTGTGTTCTTTCCTTTACTACATTTACTTTATTTCTGCATCTGTGTTTGTTTCTGTGATTATATCTATGTCTAAATAACATACATTTGTGTTCAAATTAACATAAACTCAAAAAGATTTAGTAATTTCTTATAAACACTATTCACCCCCCCTCTAGTGTTATTCCTAGCCTTAAGATCCATATTCTGCATTTCTCACAGGTACCGATTATCGACTTTTGATCGGATGATCGTACCACTGGTATCTGTATACCATTTTGATCATCTCGTCATGCTGATCTCCGCAGTATATTCATTTTTGTGTTTCGAAGTTCTGGTACGCGGTGAAATCTGTGAAACGATTCATTGTATCGGTACGTTTGAACCTTTGAATTATGTACCGTATAAATTAATTAGCCGTTGCTTTTTTTTGGAATTAAGGGTTGACAATCGCTTTTCCCAACGTTCAATTTATTTTCTAATCTTTACTGTTCCGCTGTTCAATGTGCCTTTTCATTTTCTATCAGTTTCATTTGAAATATATTTATCAAAGAGCACATTCCCTTTTTCCTGACCTTCTTTCTTCCCTTCCCAGATCCATTTCATTTTGCTTGAAAACTTTTACATTTCCTTCCCCTGTTACAACCCAAAGAACGCAACCAACCCGACAATCCCCACCTCCCCATCCAAACCAAAGTCGTTGCTCCGACCATCTCTCTTCCCAACCACCTCGCACCGCTCTAAAAGGCCGGGCCGATCCCTTTCATCCCACTCTCCATCTTCATACACGCAAAGCCCAGATCCAGCCGAGGCAGCCTATAGCCGAGCTTCTCCTCTTGCTGCCTGTGTCGTGAGTCACCTATGCAACACCGAGCTGCCCTGACTTCGACTATCAACCTCCGCCTACGTCAACTGTTATGCACTTCCTCTTCTTGTTTAGGTATCATAAATATATGTATTTTATATTAGTATGTTAGTTGTATATATACGTTCGATAGTGAGTATATATATTAAGTTTATATTCATTTAAGTTTTATATCCTGTTATTCGTTAGGTCAGTGCATATCGTACATAAGAGTGTTTAATGAGAAATATTTTATATATAATTTCTGCTTTATATATATATTATATAATATGTATGAAATATATGGAATTTTAGTAGTACACAGTTGCATGTGTTATGTTTTAAGTACATATATATATTTATATGTAAGTTCTTATATAACTTTTCAAATCTGTAGTTATATAAAAGGTATATATATATAGATATATTGATTTACAGAAGTTGTGTAATATAATATAAGTCTGTATGCATTGGTACTTATAGGGTCTGCATACTTAATATATGTTGATAGTGGTTTATTTAACTTTATTATATATAATTTACTTATATACTGATTTCAATAAAGTTGTGTTAGTACTCAATTTCCTACAGTTGATTATAGTATGATCTATATATATCTATATATATAAGGATTTGACTCCCAGTTTTATATATATATATATAAATTTATCTACACTATATATGTTTACATAAGTTGTATATTATCTATTTAAGTTTATATATATAACCTTATATATATGTATATAAGTGTACGTTATCTTGCTGTATGCAATATTTTCATCGCAGTATATATATATATATTGTTTATATGTTTTATTAGGATGTATATATATATATTTATTTATTTCAAATTTTATTATGTAGTTATGTTTGTTTATGTGTTTTATTTAAAAACAATGTTTTGAAATATACATATATTTGATATAATTTGTGTTTTAATTTGAATAATAGAATTTGAAATACATATATATTCAATATAAATGTGTTTGAACTTAAAATATGGTTTATATATATAGTTATATTTATAACTACATGTAAGTTCACTTATACCAATTATATTCACCGATCCAGTTCTGATTCGTTTTCATCTATATCAGCTTTGTTCGTCGAATTTGTGCCAATCCTGCTTTGCTTTGAAACTCGTGCTTGGATTTGTAACTCAACTTCATTGTCTATCGATCTAGCCTCGAAAGGTGAACAATCACTCACGATTAACGTTCTTATATTTATTAAATTTGATTTCAATTGAAACGACAATTGAAATATGATGTTGTTAGTTATTCACATTGCTATATATGCCATTATCTGTATCTGTTCACCTGTGACATCTGACACCATTATCTGTTATTTATACCAATGATATATGCCTGTTACCATTGTTATATTATTATCATATATGTTATCACTCTGCAAGTTCCCAGTTAGTATAGAATTCACTATGGGTTGAAATGATACATACCCGAACGATCTGTAGAATAGGAGAAAATCGTTATGGGTTGAAATGATAAACCCAAGCGATTTTCATTGAATTGAAATTGGGATTGCGGGTTGAAAAGATATATACCCATATATATTTAAATTGCGGATTGAAATGATAAATAACCATACCACTTGACCATAGGATAGAAAATTATATACATACACTGTTGGTCTATATATACAAATACTTTGAAAATAATTTCTATGGTTTTGAAAAGAAAAAAAATATGATTTTAATAAATATTGATTTTAAAGATTTAAAGTTGATTTTATAAAGTTGATATATAATATGTTTAAGTATTTTTTTAAAATATAGAGTTTATAATGGTTCAGGTTGGGAAGATAAATTTGAAATTGATTTGAAATTATATTTATTTGAGAATTATACTTAAATAAGTTTGATCTGGAAATTATTAAATCTGAAATTTTAAAGATATGTTTTATAACTTGAATTTGATTAAAAGTGACTTAAATGGATATTTCAAACTTATACAAATTAAAAAGGGATATTTTGTTTATTTAAAATTGTAAACTGAAGTTGTATTTTGATGTTATTGAAATTATTAAGTAAATATTTCAAAACTAGATAATAGTAAAGTGAATTTGATATATATATATGGAATTATTGAATTTAGTTTTGAAGTGTTGAATATTTGAAGCTTTGAAATATATTGAATGAAAAGATTTATTTTTTTGTGGTTCAAATCTGTATTTGAAATCGATAATTTAAAATGGTTTATTGAGAAGCTGAAGAGTTGAAATTGATGATTTGAGATTTGATTAAATTTTATCTTTGGAATCCGAGTTGATTTGAATCAATTTGTGAAATTTGAGGAAGCTATTTTTATATAAAGTATTTTTAAACTATATCTAAAACTATTTATATTTTACTTTATAAATTATTTTAATATAAACTATTTTAATATAAATCATTTTCAATATAAATTATTTTATTAGAAACTATTTTAACTTATAACTATTTTATGTAAACTATTTTATTTTATAAACTATTTTATTATATACACTAATTTTAATATCTAAACAGTTTAAGAGAAAAGTGTTTAAGAGGAAAGTGTTATGAATTCCAAAATGCTATGATTTCAAAGTGTTATGATTTCCAAAGTATTATTATTTCAAATTGTTTGGTTTCGAAAGTATTATAACTTTAAAATGCTATGATTTTGGAAGTAAATATATTTAAAATGGAAATGATATCGTATTGGTTCGGTTTTGAAATGGAAATGATATTTTGGTTTTGAAGTATAAACTATTTTGAAATGACCGCGGTGTTATAATAACGTTTGGTTGTTAAAGAGACCGGGATCTGATATGGGCATACTCTTTGTCGATACCGAAAACCACTTTAACAACTGTGTACGCGGTGGAAATTCCAAAATGAAGTAGGATGGTGGCGACGATTCCTATTGAGGTATATACGTGGACCCAACTCCCGTGAGTTGGCATAAGGTGGCTAAAATAGGAGCGATTCTCGGGCCAATGAGGTAGCACCTCTGATCGGACGCATTTCTTCGATACCATTCTATTACTTTGTGATTGATTTGGTGGCCACCCTTCAATTTTGATTGGGAGTGTGTTACGAGGTGGGCGGTAGTGGCTGCTATGCGTTTCCACCAGCCCGGATGCGTAATTGGTATATCTACCCTGGCATTGCCTTGTTGTGCCGTGTCACCTACCATATCGAGCTTTACTACGAGTTTGGATTTATGCCGTAGCCTGTGGATTGAGGGTAGTTCCCGACCTGGGGGTATGCTGGTACTGGATAGACTATTGGGACTATTATGTGTTAAGGGGAATATTGGGTCACTCCTTAACGCTATTTAAAAGTAAGTTTATTTTATTATACACATTATTATAATAGCGTATATTACTACATAGTAGATAGTTTAACGGATCCTTAGAGGATGGTTATCCCAAACATCCTTTGAGTTACTTGTATTTCAGTTGATATTTCACTTGAGTTGGATTTATTAATATAAGAATGTTAATCTTGACTCGAGTGTTTTGTGTTTTGCTTTACGCTCGGGTCAGACTGAGTGGTTCAGTGTTTGAGACTCACCTTTGGAGTTGGAGCTTCGCTTGGAGATCCAGCTATCTATCCTGTTTTCAGTTGTTCAGTTGACTCCAGTGATGTATTCAGATCTTTTATTTGATTATTGTATTGAGACATCTATGTATTCGTGACTTCTGTTGTATCTTGTTTAACTCTGTTATATATATACATATTAGCTTCATGAACTACTATTCTTTTGTTTCCGCTGCATTATTGTTATATTAGTCTATGTCTGTGATCTGTGATTATTTTATTTATTGTATATGCTAAGTTTTGCCAAATTTAAATTAACAATCTGATATTTTGAGCAATTCAAATCTGACATGTATGGATGCGAATAGTTGAAAATTTCAGGTCGTTACACAAACCATGTCAGCTCCAACATAAACATAACCGATAGGGTTGCTCTAGTTTAGGAATACAATAATTATTATTGTGAAAATAACATCACTTATGCATTATTAAAGGTTTTGCTAAGGCTTATAATTTAATAGTTTGTTTTTTTCAAATGATTTGTTAGTTACTATGCGTTTTAGTAATAGATGGGTATGTTAAAACTGATATCTCTAGCACTACGGCTATGGAATCTTTGGCGATTGAATACAATCTAAACAAGTTAGATAACGTGATCCCTTGTAGCATCTACATTTAAACTTAGTGAAAGATATTTTTACTCGGGTGATAAAATTGTCTGTGCATAACAGAATATTAAAAAATATAGGTGATAATATAACTAGTAATGAGATTTTAGTTCTTCAATTTTTGATGTAAAATATTATTTAGTTCTCATTTACCACACTATATTGCTTCCTTCAAATTTATTTTATATAACTTCGAAATTTTACCAGGTTTGCAAAAAAAATGATAAAAATTCTGTTTTGGCTTTAAACTATATTGAAAATGTTAAAAGTTTAGTAGATAATACACTAAATTGTAAAGTTATGATATCTCCAAAAAAATATCTAGGTTTTCTAATTAGACCTACTAAACTATAACACGATGACTGGTTAACAATAATCGATAGAAATAATAAAAATTATCCATATTGAACAATATATACTTACCTAGGGCCGGTAGGGTTACTCTAATAATTTTGTTTTGTCGTCATTACATATTATTGGATGTCCTTCTACTTATTCCCTAAATAAGAATAGATGAAATTAGAATGGAATTTTTTAGGGTAGGGAAAACTCCAGTGCTAGTATAAATTATTTAGTTATTTAGGAAACAATATGTAAATCAAAAGAAGAAGATGGATTGGGCATTATTAATCCTCATAATTTTAATATATCTTTGCCAGGAAAACGGGAATGGAAATTTGTTGATACTAAATCTTATTTGAAAAAATATATGATTTCTAACTAATATTTTGTGGTGCCTTTAATTTACATAATGTGTTGATTAGTATTAATAATAACATGTCACACTTCTGGAAGTCAATCTTATAAAATTTTGTATATTTAAGTTTGGGAATAAATTATAGTATTGATTCTGGAAGTAACACTTCTGGCAAGATTGTTGGATTTTCGTTATTCCTTTATAGTGATTTCAAAAAATTGTTCAAGGTTTGTAACTTTAAAAATATTTTGATTTCAAAGGTTTATAAACTTGAAAATAGTTTCCTACGGGATTTTACTTTTAATAGGGCCTTAGAAGGTAAGCCTTTATTTTAGTTCATTTTGCTATGTAAGAAATTGGAATTTATAATATAAATAATGAAAAGATATAAAGATTTTGTGTTTGGACAATAGTAAATGTTTTTCCTCTAACTCATTATATAAATTCCTTAACTTTTGAGGAATAAAAACAAATTATTTTAAATTTATTTGGAAAGTAGATGATCCTTGTAATGCTAAACTTCACGTGTGGCTTATTATACAAAAGACAACTAATATGATTGAACTTTCATAGAAAAAAATATCTTTTCATAGATAAAAAATGTGCTTTTGCAATTTAGAATGTGAAACGCTTATACATTTAAATTATGATTATTTTTCCACCAACTCTATTCTCTTAAATATTCTTAATTTATTTGATTTTAATATGATAAGTAAGCAAGAATGTTATCAGAATAGTTATAGGTTTTATTTTAATAATAGTCATAGAAATTTATTAGATACCATATACACTATTAGTTCGTTAGTATATATGGTTTGAGACAAATCAAAGAAATTTTAATATGTGGTAATACTATTTTGAAAAAAAATGATTTTAGGAAATTTAAGAATACGTTTTGGAAATCTTTTGATAAATGGTTTTTGAAAATAACACAGATAATGAAATGTGAAAACTTATAAATGAGTAGGTGATGACATTAGAGAAAATAAATGGGTTTTATAATTTTAAGTGTGTTTATGCTAACTCTTTGATTTGAGAGAAGAGCAGGGTCATGTACAATTTCTAAACCCTCTCTTGAGTTGGCTAGTAGGTATGAAAATGAACTACATAGGTTTTATCCTGTAATGGATATATTGGTAATCGCTTTGGCACTTTGACACAGTCCATCCATCAAATTTATATATCCTGATGTAGCTCGTTTTTCTCGCAAAGTAATAAATAGGCCGACCTGCTGGTTTCCCAATGCTCTGGTCTCACCCGTATGGCCTAGGCATTACTATGGCTGATCAATTTTCTTCATAAATGCATGTTCAACTCATAAAATACCATGTCGCCATCGTGGCAAAAAGCTCCATATAGTTGTCCAACTAGGCAAAAAGCAGCCTGATCTATGGTCTTTCCTGCCTGATGGAAGACTCCTTCACCCCTGCCCAGACCTCAACCTTTACTACCCTTTAACCTATCCAAGGGCATGTCGGCTTCATATCCCTTAATTTGTCTTGACTCAACAGATCTTTACCAGAAGTGCATGGCCGCCCCTTCAAAGAGAAGCAACTACTCTGCACTATTCCACTAAATAGATTGGCATATATGACACTACCCATGTTACTATATAGTCACTGTGCAACAACCAGTCCACGTCCTTCACTGTATACATGACAAAAAAGTTACTGTTCAACAACCCCTTGTCTATATGCCACCCTTTAGTTCACTTCCGGCCCCAAAGGGAGGTCCCTAAACCCAAGTCCAATGAAAGGTGAGATTAGAACTCCAGGCACCCTTTATCAATAGAAGCGAAGGTGCAAATCCATGTTCACCATTACTTTTCCCAATTGCCACATTAGCATCGTCAATCTCCTTCACCCATAAGACATCAAAAGTGTACTACCTAAGTAAGAGGTCAGCACCACCTGCATTATGTCGCGGGGGCCTCCCAAAAAAATGGCTTCTCTATAATAAAATATATTGACGATCCAAACATGGAACAATGATAGTGTTGGTTTGCCCGATGATGGAAATAAGGAGCCCTTTTCTAAAGAAATTTTGGGAACATACATTCACTGTATGTATGCCCTACCACCCATCGATAAATATTGTGGAAGTGCTTACCCATCCAATCACATCATGCCATTCAAATCCATTACTCGAGCCTGTCAACTTTCCAAAAATGCAACCTATTTCCCTCTACCTTGACTGCACCAGCCTCACGCTAGTTTTTGCATTTTCATCCTAGTAGTATTAACTCATGTGTCTAGTTGTAAATATTTAAAAACTTGCTTCTTTACCTAATGAACTATGATTTTGATGACGAGCGAGCTATGCAACTTAGGACAAGTGATGGTTGACTCCCTCCACTCCTACGTTAATCGGTTCAACTAAAAATCAACCATACAAGAGGATTGGACAAGAATAGCTTAGTGGTTGCTCGATGCACTAAGGTAAGGCACTATTCCAAGATGTGGATAGAATTACAAATGCAACTCGCTTCATTCTTAACTGACTTCTTCTAGAGGGCTAATGGCATCATGCGAGTAGAAAAGGAAGACTTGTTCAACAGTGGTGTGGAGGGTAGGAGAGGCAACAAGGTCAACTTGTCAGAGGAAAGCCATTGTAAAAAGTATGGCTGACAAGAAATGTAACATCCCGTAGAATAAATGGTAACTAATAAATAATTGTCAAGGCTCAAACATGGAATTTGAAGAAATGTTGGTATTTCACTACGAAACTAACATCATTGAGTTCGTGGCAATTTTCTGAGCAACTTTCATATATAAATTTTTACGACCGGAGTTCAAACGAAAAAGTTGTTAGCATTTGAAGTTTTCATATCAAAAATAATTAAATAGGAAATAAATAATAATAACCATGTGGACTCCACCAGTCGACTCCCTCCTTGGGCCATCGACCACTAGCATTTGACCCTCAAAGAAGGAGCAGTCGACTGGTTGGATAGTGGCAGCTAGGGCTAAACCTCAGCCAACAACCTAGATTTAATTATTCTAAATTTAATGAGCACAATTGATTCGAGCGCCTATAAATACAGGCCTAGCCCCTCACTTTTCTTCTCATAATTTCTGATTAGAGTAGCGGACCTTTTTCCCTTATCCACTATTTCTAGAAATTATAAAATATTATATATATATATATATATATATCAAAGAAGGGCGGAGAATAAAAGAAAAGAAGAGGAGGAGTGAATCGACACTACAAAAAAAGTAATTTTTATAATTATAAATCTATATTCCACTTAATTCAAATCTCCTCTAAGATATGTTCCAATGAGTGTATGTGTGTGTGTGTATCTTGTTATATATATTTTTGGATTAGAAAGGAAAATTGAGTCAATTATAGGGATGAATGTAGATTTAGGAGATTTGGAAAGCTAGGAAGGTGAGTGGAAATTATATGATTTATATATAGCACTGAAATTTATATCATCGAATTTTAATTAATTATTATACCTATGTAGAGTTATAGGCTTAAAATGAATGTATTTGTTAATCAAATTTTTAATCAAGTAGATTTTAACTGGAAGTAGATGGCCGAAACAAAGATGAAACAACTCAAGAACTTGGGAACACCATCAGAAGGGAAAGAGAATGGACTTCAAGAATTTTCATTGAAAATTGAGCTAAGTAGAGCTCTCGGTATCGAGAGGACCTCTCGGTACTGAAATGTCTCTTCTCATGTTTGATCCCTCATCAACTCCATATACTTTATATATTCCTTCAACTAGTCGTCATCAAGTGCTTTTCTCGAAGATTAAACAAGCAACTTCTAGGATTGATGAGAAGGAAGCAAAGAGAGCAAAGCAAGATAAGCTAGACCGAGAAAATCATCAAAATGAGTTGATCTTCATGGAAAAGAGTTTGGAATACATCGAATTGAAGATAGGAGAGCAAGACAAGTGAACAACATGAGTTTTCACCTAAGTAAAGCTCTCAGTACCAAGAGGAACCTCTCGGTACCTAGGTTAAAACAGGAAAACTCCTCTATTTCTGGCCAAAATAGAAGGGTTGGAAAGTAAAAATAGAAAGAAGGAGTTGTTGAATTTATTGAAGGACTTACTAGAGGAAATAGAAGTGTTCTCCCCATAAGGAGACCACCCGATACCGAGAGGATTTCTCTTGGTACCAAAAGGAATGTGTTAAAGAATAGGGGACAAGAAGTTAATGCAATGGATATTTCTGATGAGGAAGAAGACTTGCAACTTGACGATGATGATTTTGAACTAAATACTGAGGCTAACAGAGACGGAGTTCAGACAGCCATAGCTGAACTAACCACACGCTAACTGAATACCACAAGAGTGGTTCTGCCAAAGACTGGAGAAATTAGACGTTGGTAGGCAAGCCGAGATCGTTTGCGGAGCCAAACACTCGGTGCAGCCTCTAGAAGTCGTCCTATGGATTACCATGCTAGTGAGGAATACATAGCTGACATGGTTAAGAAGTTGGTTGAGGAAATAAAATGTAGGAAGCATGAGGTTTGGGGTTCTACACCAAGCAGAACTCCCTTCACAAAGAACATTCCGAGAGAAGAGTATCCTAAGAAGTTTACGATGCCGACTCTGCCAACATACAATGGAACTACCAATCCTAGATAGCATTTTCTCAAATATGAATGGCATAAGGACGGTGCCAGGGCAACAAATGTTGTTTGATGTAGCTGCTTTCCCATCTTCTAAGAAGGAGTTGCAATGATGTGGTTCACTAGGCTCGCGTCGAGGTCTATATCGACTTTCGATGAGTTGGATAGGAAATTTATAGAGCTATTTTGATTGCGTGTTGCACGACCCTAGGACGTGATGTCCCTGTCAATCTTATCTCAAGGGCCTGTGGAGTCACAGAAAGGTTTCTTGAACCGTATTAACATTGCAGTTACTAAAGTAAGTAATCCAAAGGAGGATTTGGTATTCATGGCATTGGTTCGGGGCATCCACCCGAGCATAGATTTTGGTAGATGGCTAAAGATGAAGCAACCTACAACTATGGAGGAGTTTCATTGAAAGGCTAATCAATTTCCGCGCTTGGAAGAAGGAATTCTAGCTTTAGGTAACACCAATGATGGAAAGTCAAAGGAGGTTATCCAGAGCAACATAGTAGTAAAACAATTTGGAGATATCACTAGTAATGTGGCAACTAATGTCGGAAACTCTGGAAACCAAAATAAACGGAATCAAGGCCTCGATGGCGGGCATAATGACAACAAGAAACGTCCAAGGAACTTGAAACCAGAGGATTACACACCACTGAATGATACATTGGAAAAAAAAATATCTAGCCACTCAAGGAATGGAACGGTATAAGAAATTGCCCAAAAGGGAGGCAACCGGGCAGGAAAGGCGCTTCAAAAAGTCCTGTCGTTTCCATGGAACTCATGGACACAACACAAATGAGTGCCATTATATGAGGGATCTCATTAAAGAACTAATAAGGAAAAATAAGATCTAATGGTACGTCAAGGAATTGCAGAGAGGTGCTTATGTCTTAAGGCTCCTAGGGCCACCTGTCCAAGGGAATCAATTTGGACCATGCAAAGAAAGGCCCAGATGAAACGATGGAAAATTGGTTATCAATACCATAACCGAAGGACCCTATCCAATTGAGAAAAGCTTGAGGAAAATGGAACGGTATGTGAGCTTGTTGAAACACGTACCACATGAGGGCTGCTTTGCTGTAGAAGACAGAGCTCCGGTTAAGCAACAGAGGATGATAACCGATGATATCATATTCAAGAATAGAGATGTTGACGAAGTCGAAGCACTAACTTTTGACCCATAGTGGTAACAGTTGGAATTGGACCGTCAACTGTACGTCGAGTTTTGGTAGACACTAGGAGTTCGATGAACATACTGTTCATGGGAACATTCGATCAAATAAAGATCAACATGAAGGAGGTTACAGCCTGTAAAACCAAGATTCAAGGCTTTACAAGCGAAGAAAAATAGCCAATTGGTATAATAGATTTTCATGTGGAATTAGGCGAAGGAGATCACACGATAGTTTGTATTCAGAAGTTTGTTGCAGTGGACGAATACTCAGCATGTAATGTCTTCTTGGGCTGACCAACTCTGGATGATTTTAGGATAGCACTAGATCCTTAGCGTTTGGTAATGAAATTCACTATGGAAAATGGGGTCGGGGTAGTGAGAGTTGACCAGAGAACTGGAAGAGAATGCTCCATCATGGAACTCAGAGAAGTAAAGCGACATGAGAAAGGAAAGAACGTGGAGAGAATTCCCCGCACTCAAGATTCGCTAGCATAGCAATCAATGTCTGGACCCTAGCTCGGGAATTATAGCTGTTTTAATAAGGCTATGGATCCTTGGAAGTAGTCAGGGGAAGGACGACCAGCATCGGCTAAGCCGATGATGAATGTTACAATTGATATGGATGATCCTACTCGGGTCCTGAAGATTGGATCTCAGCTCAACGCTAACTTAAGAAAGGAATTGGTGGATTTCCTTTTAGGAAACTTAGATGTATTCACCTAGACATATTCTTATATGTGTGGGATATTGTCAGAGATAACATGTCACACACTAAATATTGACCCAAAGTTCACATCAGTAAAACAGAAAAGGTGTGGTCTGGGTCCAAGGCGATATGCTGGGTTGAATAAGGAAGTGCATAAGATGTTGGCAGACGGCTTTATCCATGATGCTTTATAACCCGATTGGGCATTCAGTCTCGTATTGGTCAAGAAGTCAAATGGGAAGTGGTGAACATGTATCGATTACTCAGACTAGAATAAGGCTTGCCCAAAGGACAGCTTCCTTTGCCCAGGATTGACCAACTGTTGGCGGAACTGCAGGTTATGACTTTCTCCTTTTTATGGATGCTTATTTGGGCTATAACTAGATTATGATGCATATATTAAATTAGGAGAATACCAAATTTATAATGAATTTAGGATTATACTGCTATCGAGTTATGCCATTCGGTTTGAAGAATGCTGGAGCCATGTATTGGAGATTGGTAAATTTTGTTTTCATGAATCAAATCAGAGGGACAATGAAAGTACATGGAGATGACATGCTTGTGAAATCACGAGTGTCATGGAACTATTCGGATGACCTTTAAGGAATGTTTGAAGTTTTTGGGAAATAAGGAATGAAGCTAAATCCATTAAAATGTTCTTTCGGAGTAGGATCAGGAAAGTTTTTCGGATTTATCATTAATGCACGTGGCAGCGAGGCCAATCCAGAGCAGACTGCTGCCTTAAGAAATGTAATTGCCCCAACAGTGAAGAAACAACTACAAACCTTGAATAGAAAGATTGCTGCTTTGAGTCATTTCATCTCAAGGGCGACAGATAAGTGCATATCTTTCTTCGATGCCCTCAAGAGAGGTAAGAAAAACTGTGAATGGAATCAGGATTATCGGAATGCCTTTAAGGAATTATTAAGGCACATGGAAACACCACTGGTCTTATCCAAACTGCTGGATAGAAAGATTTATTCATTTACTTGGCAGTGTCTGCTCATGCAAAAAGTGCAGCACTAGTGCGCGAGTAGCCAAAGATTCAGAGGCCAGTGTACTATATTATCAAGCGGTTCACAGGAGCTGAAAAGAACTGCCCAAGGCTAGAGAAACTCACATATTGCTTGCTAATCGCATCAAGGAAGTCACGACCGTAATTTCAGGCTCATCCAATCAAAATACTGATAGATCAGCCTTTAAAGCAGGTTTTGTACCGACACGAGACCTCGGGAAGGTTGCTGAAATGGAATATCAAGTTGAGCCGGTACGATATTACTTACCATCTAAGAAGAGCGATAAACGACAAGCATTGGTAGACTTCATCATCGAGTTTACCATGTGTGATAGTGAAGAGGAAGAGGATGCTATAGGTGCAGCTCCTCATCGGAAGTTATTTGTCGATTGTGCTTTAAATGAATTTAGCTCAGTGGTAGTAGTATTATTAATTGAAAGGATGGTCAATCTGTTATGGATTGAAGCTGGAATGCCCTGTAGTTAATAACGAAGCCGAGTATGAGGTGTTAATAGTAAGTTTGATGATAGCAAAGGAACCGAGGATAAAAAAAGCACATATTTAGTGATTCCCAGCTGGTGCTTTGCCAAATCAAGACGGAATATCAGGTTAAGCGTGCGAGGCTAGCCCCTAACCTATCAAAAGCGCTGAAACTGCTTGAGGATAGAGTATTATATGATAACACACATCCCTGGAGAGGAAAACAAGAAGGTTGATTCATTAGCTAAGCTAGCTAGCTCTGGGGAAGCACAACTAATGGGATTGGTTACAGTGTAAGTTTTGATAGCTTCGACCATCGATCAGATGGAAGTCGACTGGATCCACAATAGAAGAGGAGTCATGGATGACTCCAACTAAGGACTATTTGATCAACGGAACTCTCCCGAGAGATACGAACAGATGGAAGACACTCCTCTAATAAGCGCTATGATTCGTGATGCAAGACACTATATAGGAAAGGATTCTCTATACCCCTTCTTTGGTGTGCAACCAAGGACGAGGCTAGGAAGATCCTTATGGAAATCCATGAGGGCAGCTATGGTGATCAAACCGGGGGAGGGGGGTACACTTTGGCAAAGAATGTACTTCTCTATGGATATTTCTAGCCGACGATAAACGGGGATGTCGCTGACTAGACCAAACAGTGTGACCAATGCCAAAGATTTGCGAAGAGTCCAAGAACCCCATCAACGGAACTTATGCAAATTGTTAGTCCATGGCAATTTGCAACTTGGAGAATTGACATTATTAATATGCTACTGATTATGAAAGGAGGAGCTGAATATGCTACTGTTGTAGTAAATTACTTTACGAAATGGGCTGAAGCAGAACCGCTTGCCATAATTACAACGAAGAAGGTAATTAACTTCATAACGAAGAATATTATTTGCAAGTTCAGAGTATCTCAGAAGACCATCATGGATAATGGAACCCGGTTCGAGAGTGCTGAATTCAAGGAATTTTACAAACATTACATAATTCCGAAGAACTTCTCCGCGGTGGCACATTTGCAGGCGAACAGGCAAGTGGAAGAAATGAACAAAATCATCAAATCCACCTTGAAGAAGTGGTTGACTTGAGCCAAAGGAAACTGAGTTAATGGGCTTCCATTAGCACTACAGGCTTATCTGACGATGCATAAGTATACAATTAGACACTCACTGTTCGCTTTGGCGTATAGATCAGAAGCGATGATCCCTATAGAATTGGAAGTCCCTTCTCATTGTAAAAGGCATTTTGACCCAAAGGTGAACGAAGAGCTCTTGCTCGGGTCTCTCTACTTAGTTGATGAGAAAAGGGAAGAAGCTGAATTAAGGGTTGCTGCCCACCAGAAAAGGGTAGCGCGAAACTTCAATGCCAAGATTCGCAACCATTCTTTTGAGGTAGGGGATCTCGTACTGAAATGATTTCTTCTGAGTACAGAGGCACTTGGTCCGAACTAGGAAGGGCCCTATGCAATTGATCAGAAGCTTGGAGATGGAACTTTCAAGCTAGAAACCATTGATGGAATCCCGATTCCATGTGCTTGGAACATCAACTTGTTGCAGCACTATCACACTTAGACTTTCTCAACTTGATTTCGCAAATAAGCCACCCAAGAATACTGAGAGCACTGTAAATATGCAGGATTTTTCACTTCTTCTGCTCATGAATAAAGTCAGCTTCTTGAACCGATGTAATTATTTTCTTGTAAGTAGTACTCCTATGCCACACGACTAGCGACACAACCGAGAAATGCTCCTCTATCCTTAGATTGTGGACAGGGAGTATGGACTCAAATCGCCAGGTTGACAGGGAAAATCGACCTCCAACCTCTTGAGAACAGGCATTGCTTGGAGATAGGCAACGTTAGGAAGGTCTGAATTACCTAGTTGCTGGGGAAAATCAATTCAAACCAGCAGATCGATGGTAAAATCGACCCCCAACCTTCTAAGAACTGGCGTTGCTCGAAGATAGGCAACATTGAGAAGGTCGAACCACCGGGTTGAGGGGGAAAATAGACTCAAACCGCTATGTCGATAAGAAAATTAACCCCCAACCTTCTGAGTACCATCGTTGCCCGAAGATGGGTGACACTAGTAAGGTCTAAATCGTTGGGTCAATGGGAAAAATCGACTCAAACCACTAGGTCGATAGGTTAAGTTGGCACCAAACCTTCTAAATTCAGTGTTTCCCAATAATAGGCGACATCGTTAAGATCCACTCATTCCTGGGTCAATCGGATAATTCCATCCCCTTCTCCAAGAATCTGGTGTTGTCCGAAGACTGGCGATGTTAGGAATGAAAAAACTTAACCTCTAGGAATCTTGCATTGCCTAGCGATAGGCAATGTCAGGGAGAAGAGCCATAAGTCTATAGGAATTCGTCATTGCATGAGATGTTTGACGACGAGAAGGCTTACCAATTTAACCAAACTTCAGGAATTCGTTTTTGCTCGAAGATGAAAGACAACGAGATGGTTCATAGACCCGATCTGGGAGTCGATCGGATCACTCGGCCTCGGCTGAGAAATTCTTGGAATTGGACTGCTAATGTGCTGGTTTTCGGAGATAGAATGCACAGCCAAATTTCCAATTATGAACTTAGAAAAATTCAAATGTAGCACAGAGTTAGGTAGCATCGAGAAAATAATACTTGGAATCATGTCATAAAATCACTGATTCCCAAAGATAGAGCTGGTATATGAATGGGAGTCTCAATGACAGTGCTAGCAACCAAGTGGGACATGCTTGGTCAAGGATAAGTGAGGATAGTCGCAAAGGCTCGAAAACAGGAATTTATCAAGCTTTCTGGGTCCAAGATTAGGATCGAAAAAGCACATTTAACTAGGGGCAATCAAAATTTTTGCCCCACAACACTATTAACTTACAAATGCCTGGAGTCTGGCATTTGGAGTAATAAATCCCGTGAATAGAGATAAGCATGCAATCAATTGATCGAAAGGAACCCAACCAGGCACTGATGGGAATAACCACACAGTTGGTTAAATAACAGTTTTGTTTTGCCAAACGAATCATTTTTGCAGCTATAAACAAAGCTAAGTAATAGGATACGACTAAAGTAATCGTAGGAGTAATATTCATATGCATAGAGATGCGGTAAATAAACATATTGCATAGAAACAGATGTGTATAATACAAAAAGATTGTAGTAGAAGCAGTTATATTATATACACATGCAGTAATATATCAGCAGGCACTATATAATACATAAAGTTGCAGAATAGTAAACAAGAGAAAGATTATAGGACAAAAGTCAATCTTTCATTACCATATGTACATCATGAAGCAGAGGCCATACCCGCACAATCTCGGCCTATTGAAAACAAAAATGAAAAAAGATACAGACTTCACTAAAAAAAATACATGACTCTTAGTTAGCAAGCTCCATGTACTGTCTAGTTAATCTACCCCTTCTTATCACCTTTGCCACTATAGCCTCCAGGACGAGTTTGTGCATTTTCTTCTCATCTTTAATCACCCTACCTGGGGGAGTATCACCCTTTGAAGGGGTAGACTCTTCACCGATTGCAATATGGGGGTTGCCAGATTCGGCAGTGGGAGCTTTACTGGGCTTAGTCTTTAGAAGCCTGATCTTGAGTATGGGAAGCTTGTAGGTGGGGCTTGTTAGAGTATAACCAGTGGGCATCATGGTGCCAGGCTTGGCTTGATCTTAACAAAACCATCTCTCAACCTCTCCGCCATGGTGACAGGGTCAGTCGGATCCGAAGCACTGACAATAGTGATGTCTTCTTCCTGAGACACGAAAATGTCCTCCAGCCCTTCTAAGGCCACATTCTTTTAGAAATCAGAACCAAGCCTAGAGTTAGAAGGTAGGACTAGAGCAATAAGTCCCATTGAAACAGAAGTCAATGCAGTATAGATTGCTTCGGTTCCCAAGGCTTGAGTTGGTGGCGGTGAAGGAGAAAGATGGGTTAACCTACAAGTTGGCAAATAGAATGGTAAAGTTTAGAAATAGACTCGAAAGAGAAATAAAGCTTCTCGAAGATTGGTGAAACAAGAGAGATACCTAAGCCTGGGCTTTGGACCCGAAAAGAAACATCGAACTCCTCTTCTTCGGTTCTGTGCTCCTCGGTCTGGCCTGTGGAAGAAGGAATGTAAGGCTCGATAGATGTATCTTCTATGAAAGTTGGAATGATGTGGGAAGTTGCTGAGCTAACTCCCTCGGAGGAAGGAATGATCATCGCCGGCTCTTCGGATTTTGGACTGGACACTTCATGCTGACCGATAAGCTCGGGCCAGTAAGAGCTTTGGCGGCGGCAACAGCAGCAGCATCATTGGAATCCTCTTCAGCAAGGAAGGCCTTCCCTATAGCAAGTAATTCTGTGTCCTTGACATTGAGGTACATAGCCATCAACTCTTCCTCGCAGCGATTATCGTCGGCCTGTGCGGCCCGACGTAGCACTTCCTCCCAGGCATCATCGAGAGTTTCAGAATAGTCATCCCCAACCACTTTAGATTTTTATTCATGATGACACTGGCATAGAAGTGTTAGAGATTGTTGTTGAGCTCATCTCTCTCTAGCCTCTATCTTTAGAATTTCTTTAAGTTCCTATTGGAAACTGCAACCTTAATATTATTGGAAAGCTTTTAAGTCGATAGGTGCTCCAAATCAATAACTAGCTTTTGTTTCTCTTCGTAGAGTTTATGGTTTTCTTCTCAAATCCTTTCAAGATTGGCTACTTGTTCTGAGATGGTATGATCCCTAGTTAGTATGATTTGACCTTTCGAGTAAGAGCCAGGTCCTTCTCTTTAACTTAAGTTTTCAGTTCAACCTCTTCTTTATAGGCAATCTTTAAGTTATTTCGCATCCTGATTTCTGTACGATCGTGAGTCAGCCTCATTTCTTCCATCAAGTTGTCAATGCTGGCTTTCAATTTGAGAGCTGCATCTCTCTCCCTTGTAACCTTCATCGGGTCCTCCTCCCGTTCCTTTAAGATCCTCTTATATGTCGCTTTCTCAAAATTGAAGGACTGAATTTTAGTATAGTTGATTATGTTCATGTCAAAAAGGGCTTGGCATAACTTTTTCCACTTGTATCCTTCTTTGACATGCTTTTGGACGTTTCAAACATCCCAATCCACCAGTTCCTTCGAAATATCCTCTGTAACAAATCGTATTTTAGTGATCAGATATTTAAATAATTTATTTAAATATTGAGTCGTTAATTTATTTGATGGTCCCAAAATATATTTTTTCACATACAATTGAATCAGAACTTGAGACCACTTCCATTGAGTTCGTATCGACGTTGCGAATCAAAATGAGTGTAAGGATCACTATATTTCAGGATCGGAGGATCCAATGGTCGAAATAGTCTCGAAAAGCATGAAATTATCATCACGGAGCGCAGTCTCGGAAAGCAACGAAATTTGTACCACCGGGACCCGAAAATGTGGTGATACATGCAGACGAGTTTCATGGCGATCAGACGCGTCGTTTGGTCGTACGAGGTCAAAATGAATGACCATTTTATTTGAGAAATTAAATAAGATAATAATAAAATCTAAACCCTAAATTCCCTTCTCTTTAAATTGGCCTCCACTGTTCACTCCTGTGAATCACCGTTCCACTAAATAAAATGGCCATTGCCTATTTTGGTCTTGAAAAATTAATACCGATCAATTTACTCCATGATAAATCGCGAAACCACCTCCGTTCATCTCGTATCAGAAATATTTTCAAGCCCATATCCATGTTGAAGGGTGCGGTCACGCGTACAGGGATGGTTGTGCATAAGTGGCGATCTAGGGTTTGGGTTTGTTGGCCGATGAAGAGGAGTTAGGCGAATCATGTATTGTCATATTATTTCACTCAAAGAGACGCACCTCCCCCTAGATTTTTGCCACATCCGATCAAGCGAGGTGAAATGCATCCTCTATGGCCGTACACGACAAGCCTCTAGGTTGCATTCCTCCATAGTCAATCGAGTGTCACATATTTGGGTCTAAAGCGAGGAGATCGCGAAGTGGAGCATGTAGGAGCTATTGGTTCTTCGATTCGTAGAGCGTAGTGTGAGCAATCGAGATAGGAAGGATCAGTCAATGGTTTCATTGATACAGATACACAGGTGCATAGTGATATGAATTTGGGAAAGGAGCTTTAGCAGGTAATTAGTTTAAATAATTATAGTTTAAGGTTAATTAATAATTTATTTAATCTGTTATCTTATAAAATGCTTATCTTTTGCATTCGAGGTCCGTTATGGAAACCGTTTCTTCCATTGCACTCATGATGGAGAGCTCTACAACAAGGCACTCATTTGGGCAGATTTGGTTGAGGTGAGTGATATTGTCTCTCACCATACTATGATTGTTAGTATGGTATTAAAACAACATTTTGAACTATTTTCTAATTTTAAAATGCGATTTCTAAAATGGTTAAATCTATATATTATTTTATAAAAAGAATTAAAAGTGTTTTAAAATAGTTTTAAATTAAATACCACATTTTCCCATTTGACGCACTACTTTGACGATATTAATAGATTTAGGCTATTTTGATATTAATCCCACATTATTCCACATTGGTTGCTTGGATGGATTGTATTGTGTTACTATATATATAGAGGTTATTATAGACAGTTCTATGCTTGTTGGTTGCATGTTTGCTTGTTTGTTAGTTGGTTGAAAACGATGTTCGAAGGGGATATAGGAAAATCCCATTAGATAGAGTTTAGTGTATATTGATCAAATGCACACATAATGGGGACTCAAATAATGTTATAGAGTTTCGTGCATATCAATTGAATGCACAAATGTTGATAAACTCAAATGGATGGGATAAATATCTGAAGGATATTGGTGCATACCAACTGATCTGAAGATGAAGGACGACAGACTTGGATATGTACTTAGGACTTCAGGAAAGACGTCGAACGTTTTTTTTTGGTTTGTATTTAACCATTTTTGGTTAAGTATACGACCAAAGTGGTCGTTATTGACTACTCTGTAGTGGTCAATATCTAGCACTATTGATGATGAAGTCGCCCCTCAATTTCTCATTTGGAATTTCAATTTAGCCAATGTTGACATGGACGATGGAGCAACTTCGAGGAGCAGGATTTGATGGTTCATTCGTCTGTTCGACGTTTAATTTTGGTGATACCGCTCTTTAATGAGTGGTTTTGGCGATGAATGAAGATGTGATGCTTCGGCGCAATGACCCCGTGATTCAATAATGATGATTTCATGATGAAAAGTGACGGCTTTGATGATGGATAGTTGTACTTCGAGGTGCAGAGTAGGGCATGAGGAGTCATATTGATGGAACTATTGGAGGAGGGTTACAGGATGCATGATGACACTCTATGACTTATGATGGATGTCTAGAGTAGTTCCCAACCGCGATGACTTCATATAGGAGTTGTAAGGATTGTTTCGAGATGAGTTCTGCTATGGATGAAGTGTGCAAAGGGATCTTTGATATTCGTAGGTTTTGAGGTGTACTCATAAAGAAGGGGTATGTGAGGACGCACACTTGGGTTATGATGTGCCCTGGATTAAATGACGACTCGATCCGTTTACCCTGGACTATTATGATGTGCAATCTAGTTCTTTGCCTTCTGACTGGCAAGGATTCAAGTACCGAGAAACCAGGACGTTGAGTAGTCCTTGACCTGTTGATGGGGTCATATGAGTATCGTATATCCAACACACAGAGTGAGTGAATGCGAGGATGGATGATGGATGCCATGTTTGTTTGAATGTTTCTATCACCTTAGGGATGTCACACGATGTAGATATAACCAATGCCAACATCTAGACACCTCGAGTACTTTGATGTATAATACACCCATGATGACTATCATAGAGTAGCATATATTTGATGTTATGTGCTAACTCTGTGGAAGCAGGGACAGGTCAGGTATGATTCTCCATACCCTCTATTCATATACTATATCGACTTTTATAGTGTTTTGAGATTATTTACCGCTCACACCAGACAATTATCTGACTCGAGGTTTTATGCTTTGCTTCTTATTATCTCGGGTGCTCTTAAATGACTAGACTATATAGCAGGTGTAAATAGCACTTGGAGCTATGCAAGTGAACTAGTAGATGGTGATGCTTTCTCATGTTTAGATTTTGAGTAATTATTGTTTATTCCGCTATGTGACACTGTGAATCCTTGACAGTGTTGACATACAATTATTAGTGACAATTATCAGTTGAGTATATTTATCGGTTGTATAAACTCTATTACTATTTTGTATAAGTATATGAGCCTACGTTCTCTGATTTTGTGGTTTATATATTTGTTACGATCTTGCCTTTTTTATATTTGTGATGACTATTATATTTTATCTGATGCACTGTGACATATACGGCAAGTTATGTAATTGTATGATATTTTATTTCTTCTCCTTTCTTCTATTCTCTTCCCTTCCATTTCTCTTCTTTATTTCTTTTCCTTTCCCTTAACCATCATCCTACATCGACCGGATACTCCGACAGGGCACTATTCGGTTATATGAGCATCGGTGGTATAGGGCGGTCGTCTCATTTGGTATCAAAGCTTAAGTTACGTGATTAACCTGAGTTGATACCGTGATCTAGTAGAGATAAGGTAGGAGTTGTCACCTTAGACTGGATCGAGAGTATACTTATATACAAGAGAGTGCGTATTTGTTATATATTTTGATTTTCAAAACTATATGGTAGTATATATAGTATATAAGTTGTGTTGCAGACATGAGTACCATTGATGAAGTTTTCTCTATGAGAGACTGATCAGGCTCATCATAGATTAGGAATGATCTGACATATGAGAAATGTTGTTATTGACTCCATCTTCGGAGTTAAGGAGTTGGCAGAATCAAGGACCACCAACCTCAATTTACAGAACATGTTCATAGAAATGGTGCACATCATTTTCTGGAATGCCTTACTTTAAATGATTATTGTGCTCATGTGCAAACAAATTGAGTTGACTTTGCTAAGCTGTTTAAAGACCACATGAGTCTAAGAGGAAAACCGTTTCTTGAAATGAGATTAACTATTGAGGTGAAAGACGGGATGATATATGAGAATGGATCATTGATTACTTGGAGTAAGATGATGCAATGAGGTAGAAGTTGACCTCTAGATGACACTATAAACAAACAATGAACTGGTGGAGTGCCCTTACAGCTTCGGTTCCCAAGATCATTTTACTTGGGATTAGTTCATAGTTCAGTTCGAAGTAATTTATCTTGACTTTTCAAAAGTTGGTGTTGTTTAGGAATTTCACCAATTTGAAGTAAGGTGATATGTCTATGTTCGATTATCTAACCGAATTTGATGTGCTGTCGAAGTACGGTCTATCTTCCCTTGATACTCTACTCAAAAAGAATGAAAAGTCTATCATTGGAGTAAGCGATCATCTTGGGAAGCAATTGATTGGTCGTATTGACAAGAGCTTCTAGAAGTTGATTAGAAAGGCTTTATGATGTAGGAGCTCGTACCTAGTGTAGAAGGATTGTCCTGAACTAGTAAAGTAGGGGCACATAATGGAAGCATATGCATTGAATGTTGTTTTGATTTTGTTGATTGCTCCATCAACGAAAGAGAAGGAAAGGGGCATCACCACCCATGGTATTCTTTCCATTTATGGCATTTCCATACGTGATTTATCCGATGTCGATTTTTCATATTCCTTCATATCTAGTGATTTGTTGATAGATTGGGATAGAGACCCAAAAATTGTTACTGACCTTTAAATTATGACGAACCTTATCGGGGGTTCAGCCAAACTATGCATGTGTAATATCCCATATTTTGTCATTGAAAATTAATACTATGGATGACTACAACATCCGTAGTACTTAGTTTTGGGCCTCAAATTGGGAGAGTATGTCTAGACTTAGCTTATACATGGTTTTTCAAAACTTTATCTTATCGAGTCATGAATGTTTGTTTGTTTATTTTTTTTGTTGTTAATATATTTATGGTTAGTTAGGTCCAGTATTAGAGTCTAGGAATTGACTGACTGAAGGGGTACGGAATAGTGGTGGACTGCAATAGGCCGTTGGTGATGATAGGGATTGACGATGAGCGGGCGGTAGTGTTTGGCTTCCCATCTGTTGATTAGGTGATGGTTAGCTTTTTATATTCACTCGATATCCCACACGATGAGTTGTCAACTATGCCTGTATCTAGAGAGTATCTAGACACATTCGATGAGGTGATCGGATTACTACCATATAGAGATTGAATTCCATATCGACCTGGTTAGACGTGCTAGACCAGTAGTTATACCTTTAGGGCATATGATGCCCAAAGAGCAAAGGAGCCTAAAGGTGCGAGCGGATGACCTAATGAGGTGATGGTTCATTCGTAGGAGCACGTTTGAGTGGGATACACCTATAGTGTTCACCACTAGGGAAGATGGCTCTTTAAGGTTGTTTATTGATTATGGTGCGTTGAGTGAGATGATAAACAAGTATCCACTTCCACTTATAGATGGCTTGTTCAATCGGCTCTATAGAACGAAGATGTTCTCTCAGTTGGAACTTGCGATGGGGTTTCATCCATTGAGAGTAACTAGAAAGAGTGTGCCGATCATAGTGTTTCGTACACTACTTCAATTTTTGATTGGTTGGTTATGCCGTTCGGACTAACCGACACATCGACATACTTTGTTGATTTCTTGGACCATGTTTTGGGAGATCACTTAAGTAGGTTCATGCTTGTGCTTGTTGATGATACTTTCAACTACTCATGGACGAAAGAGGAGCATAAGGCACGATTGATGATTATGTTGTAGGTGTTGAGAAAACACCTACTGTTGATGAGAATTTCCCTTGGATTGACAAGATATTATGTGTGTTTTACCAAGGACTTCTCAAAGGTAGTAGCACCATTAACCGATTTGATGAGAGAGAATCAGAATTTTATTTGAGACGCGAGGTGCAGACATGCGTTAGTGAGTCTGACCGAGGGGTTAACGAGTGCACCGATGTTACTCATTCGAGTAGGAACTAGGAGGCGATAGTACGCACTTGCCCATGGTACTTGATTGGGTGTGGTATTGATACCGAAAAGTAAAGTTGTCGCATGATTAGTTGATAGCTAAAGCTGCACGAAAGGAAGTATCTGAATCTTGATTCAAAGTTGGAGGCGACAAAGTTCGCTTTGGGGATTTGGAGGCACTATCTATTAGGAGAGGGGTTCGAGCTATTCAATGATTCCACATAATTAGAGTATCTCTTCTCCAAGAGGGATCTTGACCTTCGACAACAACGACGGTTAGAGTTCTTAGCCTCCTATGGATTTGAAATTTCCTATACGACCGAAAGGGAAATGTAGTTGTTAGTTCTTTGAGTGGAAGACATACTAGTTAGGAGCGATATTCCTGGAGTGGGCATTGCTCGAATTTATCACTAGTTATGACTTCAAAACTCGATGTGAGCTAGCATCAAAGCACCAAAGATGTTGGCCAGTTGGACTATCGGACCTACTTTGATTTAGCAGATCAGTACTAGTCAGAGGCGTGAACCTAGACTAGCGGATATCATGGCTAAATTAAAGGAATGAGTAGTGTCTATAGAGGTGATACAACACAGACACGACCGAGATGGTTGATTCCATATGGATGAGATATTGCTTATTCCCGATGTCTTTAGATTGAGGAATAGGATACTAACAGTGTTCTCATTCGAGATTGACTATACATCCTGATGACAATAAAATGCACCGAGATACGAGATAGACATTTTATTGGGAAGGGATGAATAAAGTCGTCGGACATTCTTTTCTAGATGAATGAACTTGCAACTAGTAAATGCTGAACAGAAGGAGCCAAGTGGTTACTACAACTGCTTGAGATTCCCAGATGGGATGGGAATGGATAGTGTGATTCCATTATGTGCGAAGAGCATTGAAAGTGGTTGAATCCTGTTGTTCACTAGTGGTTTTTAGGAGAACTTACAAGTGGCATCTTAGAAATTTGACACCTAATTAACTAGATGATATCGAGACTGAACCAGTAACTTCATGACCTCGTAGAGCTACTTGTATCGATAGACGTGATACGAAACTGGTTAGGAGGAAAGAGGTGAAGTAGCAAAGGTTTAGTTGGGTGAAAGCGAAGGCAATTGCATATGAGAGACCAATGGGAGCCTGACTACCGCTTATCTGGAGCTCTTCATTAGGGAAGATTTTTATTTTTCGCTAGCTTTCATACTGAATATCATATTTGATGTTTTATGCTAGATTGTTTAGTATCCGACATGTTAGGATAGGCATGAATGTTACTTTTGATGTTTGATCTTATATGTGCCTATTAATGTTGATTGTTAGTATTTGATATGATTACTTTTGCTTATATGGTTATTAGGCATGCGGGATAGTTACGGTTTGATATAACACATTTATTTGAGATATTTTTCATATATATGATCAGTATGCTTATTTACATTATGATGTTACTATTGTGCTTAATCCTCTTTGTTGAGTACATATTTAGGTACATGGAAGCAAGTGTTGGCTATTTGAATTTTTACCCACTTATATTCACATCTAAATAAAATGCTCTTGCTATAGAAGAGGTATGTAACATCTGTAGTGTAGACATGCATATATGTGATTATTTTCCTCGAAAACGAGATGCCTCGGATATGAGATGTATATAAGCTTATGTTGTATTAGGATATTTCCCAGTCCTAGCCGCGCAAAGGAGGTGCTGCCGAAATTTTTTGTGACATAAGCCAAAATTGAGAGAAAAGTCAAAGCTAGGACTTTAGACGTTGTCGATGGTTGAGAGAGTCGATGGTGTGTGATATTTAATTGACTTGCCTTTCGATTAGTGAGTTGGCGTTTTTGTTTTCCATTGCCTGTTTCTTTGGAAATAAGTGTGTAACTTAGACCTTTGGTTTGGCTACAATGATTTTGGATTTGATAGTGATTGTACTTAGGGATGAGGATGATTGCTCTAGCTGTTTCTGAGCTTATTCCCTTTCTTATGTTCGCTTTCAATGATTGTTGTCATGAGTTGATAAGTAACGATTTCCCTTGTATCATTGCCTATGTGAGGGTGTTGGATTATGTTGCTTCATCCTTGAGATTTCAAGGGTGAAATCCTTTTCGGGAGAGGAGAATGTAACGACCTGTATTATTTAAATAATTTATTTAAATATTGAGTTATTAATTTATTTGATGGTCTCAAAATATGATTATTCGCATATAATCGAATTAGGACTCGCGACCACTTCCATTGAGTTGAATTAAAATGAGTATAGGGATCGCTATATTTTGAGATTAGATGATCCGATGATCGAAATAGTCTCTAAAAGCGCAAAATTATCATCCCGTAGTGCAGTCTTGGATAATGACAAAATTTATACCATCAAGACCGAAAAAATGAGGTGATACATGCAAACGAGTTTTGTGGCGATCTGACATGTCGTTTGGTCGTACGAGCTTAAAACGCACGACCGTTTTATTTGAGAAATTAAATAAAATAATAATCAAATCTAAACCCCAAATTCCCTTCTCTTTAAATTGGTTGCCACTGTTGACTCCTGGGAATCGCTGTTCCATTAAATAAAATGGTCATTACTTATTTTGATCTTCAAAAATTAATACCGATCAATTTACTCCACGATAAATCGCGAAACCACCACCGCTCATCTTGTATTAGAAATTTTTCGAGCCCATATCCATATTGAAGGGTGCGGTCATGATTCTAGGGATGGTCGTGCATAAGTTGCGATGTAGGGTTTGGGTTTGTTGGTCGGAGAAGAGGATTTAGGCAAATCGAGTGTTGCCATTGTATTTCCCTCGATGGGAAGCACTTCCCCCTGGATTTTTGCCACATCTGATCAAGCAAGGTGAAACGCATCCTCCATAGCGGTACATAACAAGTCTCCAGGTCGCATTCCTCCATAAGCAATCGAGTGTCACATATTTGGGTCTGGAGTGAGGAGATTGTGAAATGGAGCATGTAGGAGGTGTTGGTTCTTCGATTCGTAAAGCGTAGTGCGAGCAATCGAGATAGGAAGGAATGGCCGAATTTTATTAATACTAATACGCGGGTGTATAGTGATATGAATTTGGAGAAGGAGCGTTAGTAGGTAATTAATTTAAATAATTATCATTTAAGGTTAATTAATAATTTATTTATTCGTCATATTATAAAATGCGTATCTGTTTCATACGAGGTCCGTTTTGGATGTCCTTTCTTCCATTGCGCTCATAATGGAGAGCTCTATGACCAGACATCGGTTTGGGCAGATTTCGTTGAGATGATTGATATTGTCTCTCATTGTATTATGATTGTTAGTATAGTAGTAAAACCTCGTTTTGAAATGTTTTCTAACTTTAAAACGTGATTTCTAAAATAATTAAATCTATATATTATTTTAAAAAAAGAAATAAAAGTGTTTTAAAATGATTTTAAATTAAATATCACATTTTTCCCATTTGATGCACTATTTTGACGATATTAATAGATTTAAGCTATTTTGATATTAATCCTACATTATCTCGCATTGATTGCTTGGATGGATTATGTTGTGTTATTATAGATATATGTAGGTTATTATAGACATCTCTATGCTTGTTGGTTGCATGTTTGCTTGGTTAGTTGGTTAAAAATGTCGTTCGAAGGCGATATAAGAATATCCCATTAGATAGAGTTTATTATGTATCGATCGACCGCACACAGGATGGGGACTCAAATGATGTTATAGAGTTTCCTACATATCGATTGAACGCACAAATGATGATAAACTCGAATGGATGGGACAAATATCTAAAGGAGTATTGGTGCGTTCCGACTGATCTGAAAATGAACGTCGATGGACTTGGATATGTACTTAGGACTTCAGGAAAGACGTCGGATGTTTTCATTTGGTTTGTATTTAACCATTTTTGTTAAGTACATGACCAATGTGTTCGTTATTGACTACTCTACAATGGCCGATATCTACCACTATTGATGATCGCCGATTTGGCCAATTTTGACATGGACGATGGAGCAGCTTCGAGGAACAGGATGTGATGGTTCATTTGTTCATTTGACATTTGATTTTGGTGTTATTGCTCTTCGACCTGTGGTTTTGGCGGTGAAGCGAAAATGTGACGCTTTGATGCAATGACTCCATGATTCGACGATGATGATTCCATGATAGGAAGTGACGTGTAACGACCCACTATTCTGGACCATTCAAATCGACAGTAATCCACACATGTCTGACTTGAATAATTCAAAATAACAGATTGTAATAAAAATTTGGCAAAACTCAGCATATACAGTAAATAAATCAATCACAGAATCACAGACACAGAGTAATACAATAATACGCAGCGGAATAGATAAAGTAGTAGTTCATGAAGCTACTATATAAACATCAGAGTTACAAATAAAAATACAACGGAATATCTCGAATACAGTGAAGTCTTCAGTACGAATAGATGACCTCTCTGAACAAATCAACTGGAAAGCTGAAAGCTGAATTGATGGTTGGATCTCCAAACGAAGCTCCAAACTCCAAAGGTGAGTCTCAATTGCTGTATTACTCGGTCTGACCCGAGCGTAAAGCAAAACACAAAACACTCGAGTCAGGATTAACATTCTTATATCAATAAATCCAACTCAAGTGAAATATCAACTGAAATACAACTAACTTAGAGGATGTTTGGGATAACCATCCTCTAAGGATCTATGGAACTATCTACAAGGTGGAAATATACATTATAACACCGTGGTCGTTCCAAATTAATTTATACTTCAAACCAAAATATCATTTTATTTCAAATATATCTATTTCCCAAAATAGTATAGATAGGTTAAATAATTTATAAAGTAAAGTATTTATAATTTCCTCAAGTCTCATAAATCGATTTAAATCAACTCAACTTCAAAATTCAAATTTATTCAAAGCCCAATTCATCAATTCAATTCAGTTCTAAATATACCCTTTAAATTTTTAATATATTTCAAAGCTTAAATATTCAATATTTTCAAAGTTAAATTTAACAGTTTCATACAGCTCTTGGTTGAACTTTATTATTATTTAATCAGGGAATATTCATTTAATAAATTCAATATCATTTAACTAGCCTTAAATTTCATTTTTACTAAATATTTCCTTAAATTTATTTAAACAAGAATTATTCATTAAATTATTTAAATTAAACCCAAGTTATAAATCATATCTTAAATCTCAATTTCAATAAGTTTTAAATCGGTTTAATTAAATAAAATTCTTTACTAAATTCAAATTATCTTCCCAACCTTAACTTATTCAAATTATTACTGAAATCTATTTTGAAACATAAATTTAAATACTCAACCATATTATATGTATTTAATCAATCTTAATTAAATTAAATATCATTATTAAATCTATATAAATCATTCCCATTTATATATAATAATTTAAGGCTCAACATTTATTAATACCATATATTTCTTTCCAAACCATAGAATTTATTTTCAAAATATTTATATATATGGACCAACGGTGTCTGTATATATATCCATCATATGGTTAAGTGATATGGATATTTATCATTTCAATCCGAAATTTAAATATATACGGGTAGATATCATTTCAACCCGCAATCCCAAATTCAATTCAAATGAAAATCGCTTGGGTTTATCATTTCAACCCATAATGATTTTCTCCTATTCTAAAGTCCGTTCGGGTATGTATCATTTCAACCCATAGTGAATTCTATACTAACAGGGAACTTGCAGAGTGATAACAGATAATATAAAATACAACAACAGGCATATATCATCGATAACAATAATATAAACAATAGGATATGGTGTCATATCCCACAGGTGAACAGTTACAGATAATAACATATATAACAATTTAAATAACTACAGCAGCATATTTCAATTGTCGTTTCAATTTAAATCAAATTTAATAAATAAAAGAACGTTAATCGTGAGTGATTGCTCACCTTTCGTGGCTAGAGGAGTTCGACACAGAACAAACTACGAATTCCAAAACAGGGCAAGATTGGCACGAATTCGATAGAGCTGATAAATATGAACCGACGAGAAAAATCAATTTGATAGAAACAAAATATACTATTATTATTAATAAAAATTTCCTTAAACAAATATTCAATTTTAAATACATACATTAATTTAAAAAGAAATAATCAAATATCCAATGTCTATATTTCTATATTTCTAAATATCAACATAAATAACCATATTATATTATAATACATACCGAAACAAAGAAAATCAATATATATGTAGACCACTAAAATTACAGTATATAATTCCAACAAGTCACAGAATTCTTATATATACTTTATATATCCTAACATATAAAACCAACATGTAACATGCATATCTATAACTGTTATATGACTCACAGATATATATACTCTTTACTAAAATAAAATAATATATTTTACAGTAACCTATATATACCAGATTATATACAGTACTGGTATACTATTGTAAAAATATATAGATATAGATATAAAACTGTCGAATATACTTATATACCAACCTAATTTAAGATTTTATACTATCATTTTTCACTACATAAAATATAATATACAATACTAAAAACATATGATACTGTATATATATAAAATATATAAACTAAACTCATATAACTTAATATATACTACAAACATATTTACCTACGTATCTTCTGCAACATCAATACTCCAGTCCATATATGTAAACCATAACTATATATATACTAGCGAACAATATATGACTTATATAAACTTTTATAACTTTAAAAATTTATAATTGTATAACATATACACCTATAAACTTATATAAACTAACAAATGCATATACTAACACCGTTATAAAGTCTGTAAACTTATATATATATATATGTATTAACATTTTAACTATTCCTGTCTATAATGATATATATATAGACTTATATATACAAACAACGGTATATACACCCTAAACTAATATGCAGACTTCCAACAATATATGCATGCTTTCAAAAATACGTATGCGAAACCACTCTTATACTATATTTCAAAACAATGCTTATATACATTAACACAGTACAAAAAACACATTTTGAAACTATAATTATATATATTCTGAAGCTTAATAAAACTGCATCCATCTTATTTCATGTAACTCAAGTGTATATATATAACAACATAGATATATGTAACTAACATACCATAAGATTAGGATATAAGTAAAGTTCCAGAATACATATTATATGTATCAATATATCTATAGCCGAACAACAATTATATATATATAAATATATATAGACATTATCAATATACTTACATATGTAGATATAATTATTTTAGAACATAACATATTTTTTACTGTTATATATAAACAAACAAAATCTAATCACAAAATAATATATACCGTTTCATACCAAAGCAAGGAGAAGGCTTGAAGTGATGGGTCGGCGAGCACTGGCAGGAGAAAGGTGTGACGTTTAGTGGAAGTACGGTATGGGCTTGGCTGAAGGTCGGGGTGAAGTTGCGGTCAGTGGGGATGGTGATGAGGTGGAGTGGTGTGTTGAACTTGAAGGGTGGTGGAGTGGAGATCGGCAGGGAAGAAAAAGGATGGGCTGAGTGGTTGGAGGTAGGCGGAGAATGGTGAGTAAGGCTCGGTTTGCATGGGTGCCTGGGCTAGCTGCGTGGAGGCTGGGGTGGTATGACGTGGTGATGCAAGGGAGAGGCGGCACTGCAAAGGAAGAAGGCGAAGTCGGAGTTTTGGGGTGCGGTGCGTGAACGGTGAGGAGCAGAGGCAGGCTGGGCTTCGGTTGTGGAAGGAAACGGCCAGCGGGTGGTGGTTCGTGGTGTTGTCGGGGTGTGGATGGGAAGACATGAAGGACTGGGTAGGGGATAAGGAAGAAATAGGAGAATAAAATTAAAAGAACAGCAAAATTTATGAACGAGAATGAGGAAGCAGGAAGAAAGGGAGAAAGATGAATCATCACAGATCTGAAATAAGATGGGTAACTTGCTCGTATTCATTTTATTTAATATAAAGAGGAATACCAAAAGAAGGTAAAGTTTGAAATGATCGGTGAGCAACGGGCTTACGTTGATTTAGCTGAACATTCAAGGCAAATTAATTATGGTTTGGAGAGCACGTTAGAAATTTGAACCGAAGGAAGGAGTAAAGTCAGAAATTATGGTACCGTTACAACGAACCGTTTATCACTTCCGTTGCGTACCGGACCTTAAAATACAGAGATAAATATACCATTGAGATCAGTACGACGAGAGGATCAAAACAGTATACAGATATTAGTGGTACAATCATCCGATCAAAAGTCGATAATCGGTACCGAAAATGCTGCAATTCAATCGAAAATAAGATAAACGGAGCTAGATAAGTCCAAATTTGACGAAACGAAGACTGATGTTTCACTCAGAAGATGATTTAGAAATTTATTGTATAAAAATATTCAAGTTTGGAAAACATTTTATTTTCATCAATAATTAACTGACTTAAATTGAAATAGAATTTCACAAGAAAATAAACTTTAATATTATCAGATGAAAATTTACAAGTTGCTATATTAAAATAGACGTATTCCAAATAATAAATTTTTATTTTCAAATTTTATTGTTTAAATTTCACAAAATTTCAATTAATTTAACAAATAAAATTACTAAAAGTTTTGGGTCGTTACACTCTCCCCCACTCAAAACTTTTCATCCCCGAAAAGAGAGGAGGTAGGAGAATAGAACAACCAGACAGAAAAGGTAGGTTATAAGACAAGATTAAACAATTAATTTGAAAGTATATAAAATTTTACTTGAAATATTCATTTGAAAACTTCATTTACAATTCAATTAATTTTAATACCTTAATATTTTTCAAACCCATTTGTAAAATTTCTTGTTTCCTTTATAAGTATCATTTATAGATTTAAATAACACCTTTATAAATATATGTAAGCTATTTGAAAACAATTATTTACATTATTACCTATTTTTACAAAGAGGCTATTGAAAACATTAAAATCCATAATTCATAAATTTATTAATCTATCTCAAGATATTTTTCAATTATTATTAATAAATCAATAATCATTTACTTTAAATATGTTTTATTTGGTTAATAACTTCTAAAATATTTAACACTAATAATTTACTATTAAACCATATAGTATATGAATAAACAATATTAAAAGAAAATATAGTCAACAAGGAAAAGAAGGAGGATTTGGAAACAAATAAGTGAATAAATAAGCTGAGCAGATAAGATAGATTCAAAACAATAGTATCGGGCACGAACAGTTAATTAGAACCATAAGAATTTCAATTTCAAATATTAATACAAAATTTCTTTGTTGGAAATACTTTTATAATAAAATACCTTTATAGTCGAAACAAATTTCCTTTCGAAAATACTTTTATAACTCGATGTCTTAACAAGTTTATCCTCGTTCCTGTAGACTCTGGTAGTGCGTTGATCAGGCGCAAAACTAGAATTCTCCAGGTACTTAGTAGACCTGTTTCAACACCCAGTGAAAATACTGGAAAAACTTTTAAAAACAGATATGGAAAGTACAATCCAAACAAAACAAACAAAACCTTTGTCTAACCATGGTTCGCAGATACACAATGGTTACGCCTGGTTCCCCCAGGAAACAATCCATATCCGTAAGCTTTCTCAGCCCTGCGAGTTACGCCATGATGACTAGTAGAATGCAGGATACACAATGGTTACGCCTGGATCCCCCAGGAAACAATCCGTACCCCCAGGCAAGACTCAGCCAAGCAGTTGCGCTACTATTCGCGACCTACACAGATTGCAGGATACACAATGGTTACGCCTGGATCCCCCAGGAAACAATCTGTACCCCTAGGCAAGACTCAGCCAGGCAGTTGCGCTATGCATCCGCGCTCGTAAGACCATGGGTAACGCCATGGAATTCGAAGGACACTCGAGTATCATATCCGGAAAACCAAAAATCAGAGAGAATAATATCGATAGAATGAATCCAAGATGTGGCCACAAATCGGATATCAAGCAGAAGGCACTTTCCATATCTTTACTTCGAAAATATGTATCATATAGTACCTTTCAAATTAATTTCAAATATCATACTTATATAAAGTCCATTATATATAAGATTAAATTTTCAAATC
The DNA here is from genome assembly GCA_030737815.1 of Allium fistulosum. NCBI lineage: Eukaryota > Viridiplantae > Streptophyta > Magnoliopsida > Asparagales > Amaryllidaceae > Allium > Allium fistulosum. Next base: position 266,457,238 of record CM060905.1, on the reverse strand, counting down.
AAATACCTTTCCAAAATCAATAGTATATCAAATCACACTTATATAGACTTCAATTATATAAGATTTCACTTTACAAATTGAGTACCTTTTCAAATCTATAGTTTTCGAATCAACCTTATACTTATACAAACCAAATTTTTTTATATAAGTTCGATAACTTCCAAATCAGGTATTTAGTAAAAATAAGGTTCTCAAATTCAATTTGTTTCAATATCAATGTATTTTTCAAAATTATATACGCTTTCACCAAATTATTCTTCCAAATCAAATATCTTCAGTTCCAAAGTTTCCAAAATAATAAATTTAGGAAATAAATCCAAATTTCCAAATCAATATAATTAAGTCAAACAATTCATTTCCAAAATCAATGGTTTTCAAAATCATCTTATATTTTCATGAGGTCCATCTTATATAAGGATCAAATCTTTACAAAATAAATTTCGATGTATGAAGAGCCATATGGGATTGAATATCTTTGCTTTTATGGGTTATATATCTTTGTAATTTAAATTGGAAATTTTCTTTTAGTAAGCAAAGATATTCTAACCCGACAGCTTTCAATTTCAGCGTCAAAATATATCAACGATATTAGAATATAAGATGCATACGTCATCATTTCGCAAAATCACATTTGATCGCTCGCTCGATCACACAAGTTCGCTTTCGAACTAGTATTGTTCATTCGACTTCCCTAATGCAGATTTCGATCTGGTTTCTCGACTAGAAGCCATCAGCCTCCTTGCATAGCCATATACTATGATAGAGAATTCTAGAATCAAGCCCAAAATCCATATCAAATATTCGCCATCAAGAATCGAATGAAAAATCCTAACACGAAATGGTGTGATTCACCTCGAACTTGTGTACTCAAACCTGGATCAACTTAATTATGCGAATAAAACAGCATACGTACAACTTATATATTTGTTCCAACTTGTTAAATATATAGTTTCATAAAGATGTTACTAAGTTAAAACGTTTAAAATTTATTCAAAATATTTTGAAGACCAAATTCTTTTCAAAACATTTCAAATCTAAATTTCATATTAGAAAATTTTAAAATTGCCTTATTCATACTTTAACATACATACCAAACTTATATACTTTATACTTTAAAATTTCTTAGCTTTTGAAAAGTTAACCTTGATTTGGAAGTGCTCGAACCTTCAAAATAGTTGAAGAAATCATTTTCAAATTCAAGAGTTGGAAATCAACAACAAATCAGTAAATCAATTTCAAAAGATAGGATTATATCAAATTCGAAACTCGAGGACTGAACACCGGCTTACTTCAAATCATTTCAAATATATATACATATATCTTTAGAATATCAAATCTTACTTCGGAATTTGAAATCAAAATTGTTTCACAAAATCACTCGCATAGCAAAGCTACTGAAGTGGCCTATCCCCCACTCTGAAACTCGAAAATCAATGTCGATGATGCGTGCACTCATCACCGAAATTATTTTCCAGCGACATAAGTGAGTTCTGGACTTCTATTTTCTCAAACTTCTTTTGAAATTTCTTCGAAATCATTCGAAACTCATTAGAAGTCATTTGAAACATTCCTTATTCGGAAAATACTTTTAAATCATATTATTATTATATATTTCAAAATTTTAAAACCAATTTCAAAATACCGGAGTTCAATTCTCGAATTTCAAATTTAAAATCCTTCAGTTATAAATCCTTTTTAGATAACTCAAATTTCTTATATAATTTTTCAAAATTACAAATCCTTTCGAAACCTCAAATTCTCATTTTAAAAAGGGTATATAATCTTTATCGTAAACATTTCACTTTTATATATAAAATAAAATCATACTTATAAAAATTATAATTTTGGTTTAGAAAGCAATTTCTAAAATACAAACAAACCCGATTTTCAAAGGATGATTCAAGAATGGATTTCAAAACAAAGATAGAAATTCAAATTAGAGGGACTCTAATCAAATAGGACTCTGATTCGAAGATAAGTTCGAACGAAAATGAGATAATTAATTTCAAAATAGAAGATGAATATACTTATATAAATCGCGGATGACCCAAGGGTCAACCGTGACTTCAGGAACAAGATCGATGCAGAATTCCAAGAAAATCAACATTCGATCATAAGAGATAGAATTCGGCATAACCAGAGATAGCCGTATCTAAACCGAGGGATATATAAATCTCCGGTGAATCAATGCCAATGATAAAGGAGTTTCACCCCTTTACAAATCATTTAAAGATTGGCGGGATAGCCTATTCTTATAGAGATCATTCAAAGTGGAGTATTGGGATACTCCAGAATCAAAAGAATACAAATAGGGAGAGACAAGAATGAATTTTGGAACCGCAGGGAACGTTCCAAAGTTCAAAGAAAATTCGAGTCAAAAGGAAGAGGTTCAACTCGAATGAAAGTGATTCTGTAAATAAATTTACTATATATTCTAAGTTTGGCCTAGAGCCAAAGCTCTGATACCAACTGTAATGACCCACTATTCTGGACCATTCAAATCGACAATAATCCACACATGTCTGACTTGAATAATTCAAAATAACAGATTGTAATAAAAATTTGGCAAAACTCAGCATATACAGTAAATAAATCAATCACATAATCACAGACACAGAGTAATACAATAATACGCAGCGGAATAGATAAAGTAGTAGTTCATGAAGCTACTATATAAACATCAGAGTTACAAATAAAAATACAACGGAATATCTCGAATACAGTGAAGTCTTCAGTACGAATAGATGACCTCTCTAAACAAATCAACTGGAAAGCTGAAAGCTGAATCGATGGTTGGATCTCCAAACGAAGCTCCAAACTCCAAAGGTGAGTCTCAATTGCTGTATTACTCGGTCTGACCCGAGCGTAAAGCAAAACACAAAACACTCGAGTCAGGATTAACATTCTTATATCAATAAATCCAACTCAAGTGAAATATCAACTGAAATACAACTAACTTAGAGGATGTTTGGGATAACCATCCTCTAAGGATCTGTGGAACTATCTACAAGGTGGAAATATACATTATAACACCGTGGTCGTTCCAAATTAATTTATACTTCAAACCAAAATATCATTTTATTTCAAATATATCTATTTCCCAAAATAGTATAGATAGGTTAAATAATTTATAAAGTAAAGTATTTATAATTTCCTCAAGTCTCATAAATCGATTTAAATCAACTCAACTTCCAAATTCAAATTTATTCAAAGCCCAATTCATCAATTCAATTCAGTTCTAAATATACCCTTTAAAATTTTAATATATTTCAAAGCTTAAATATTCAATATTTTCAAAGTTAAATTTAACAGTTTCATACAGCTCTTGGTTTAACTTTATTATTATTTAATCAGGGAATATTCATTTAATAAATTCAATATCATTTAACTAGCCTTAAATTTCATTTTTACTAAATATTTCCTTAAATTTATTTAAACAAGAATTATTCATTAAATTATTTAAATTAAACCCAAGTTATAAATCATATCTTAAATCTCAATTTCAATAAGTTTTAAATCGGTTTAATTAAATAAAATTCTTTACTAAATTCAAATTATCTTCCCAACCTTAACTTATTCAAATTATTACTGAAATCTATTTTGAAACATAAAATTTAAATACTCAACCATATTATATGTATTTAATCAATCTTAATTAAATTAAATATCATTATTAAATCTATATAAATCATTCCCATTTATATATAATAATTTAAGGCTCAACATTTATTAATACCATATATTTCTTTCCAAACCATAGAATTTATTTTCAAAATATTTATATATATGGACCAACGGTGTCTGTATATATATCCATCATATGGTTAAGTGATACAGATATTTATCATTTCAATTCGAAATTTAAATATATACGGGTAGATATCATTTCAACCCGCAATCCCAAATTCAATTCAAATGAAAATCGCTTGGGTTTATCATTTCAACCCATAAAGATTTTCTCCTATTCTAAAGTCCGTTCGGGTATGTATCATTTCAACCCATAGTGAATTCTATACTAACAGGGAACTTGCAGAGTGATAACAGATAATATAAAATACAACAATAGGCATATATCATCGATAACAATAATATAAACAATAGGATATGGTGTCATATCCCACAGGTGAACAGTTATAGATAATAACATATATAACAATTTAAATAACTACAGCAGCATATTTCAATTGTCGTTTCAATTTATATCAAATTTAATAAATAAAAGAACGTTAATCGTGAGTGATTGCTCACCTTTTGTGGCTAGAGGAGTTCAACACAGAACAAACTACGAATTCAAGCACGAATTCCAAAACAGGGCAAGATTGGCACGAATTCGATAGAGCTGATAAATATGAACCGACGAGAAAAATCAGTTTGATAGAAACAAAATATACTATTATTATTAATAAAAATTTCCTTAAACAAATATTCAATTTTAAATACATACATTAATTTAAAAAGAAATAATCAAATATCCAATGTCTATATTTCTATATTTCTAAATATCAACATAAATAACCATATTATATTATAATACATACCGAAACGAAGAAAATCAATATATATGCAGACCACTAAAATTACAGTATATAATTCCAACAAGTAACAGGATTCTTATATATACTTTATATATCCTAACATATAAAACCAACATGTAACATGCATATCTATACCTGTTATATGACTCACAGATATATATACTCTTTACTAAAATAAAATAATATATTTTACAGTAACCTATATATACCAGATTATATACAGTACTGGTATACTATTGTAAAAATATATAGATATAGATATAAAACTGTCGAATATACTTATATACCAACCTAATTTAAGATTTTGTACTATCATTTTTCAATACATAAAATATAATATACAATTCTAAAAACATATGATACTGTATATATATAAAATATATAAACTAAACTCATATAACTTAATATATATACTACAAACATATTTACCTACGTATCTTCTGCAACATCAATACTCCAGTCCATATATGTAAACCATAACTATATATATACTAGCGAACAATATATGACTTATATAAACTTTTATAACTTTAAAAATTTATAACTGTATAACATATACACCTATAAACTTATATAAACTAACAAATGCATATACTAACACCGTTATAAAGTCTGTAAACTTATATATATATATGTATTAACATTTTAACTATTCCTGTCTATAATGATATATATATAGACTTATATATACAAACAACGGTATATACACCCTAAACTAATATGCAGACTTCCAACAATATATGCATGCTTTCAAAAATACGTATGCGAAACCACTCTTATACTATATTTCAAAACAATGCTTATATACATTAACACAGTACAAAAAACACATTTTGAAACTATAATTATATATATTCTGAAGCTTAATAAAACTGCATCCATCTTATTTCATGTAACTCAAGTGTATATATATAACAACATAGATATATGTAACTAACATACCATAAGATTAGGATATAAGTAAAGTTCTGGAATACATATTATATGTATCAATATATCTATAGCCGAACAACAATTATATATATTTATAAATATATATAGACATTATCAATATACTTACACATGTAGATATAATTATTTTAGAACATAACATATTTTTTACTGTTATATATAAATAAACAAAAGCTAATCACAAAATAATATATACCGTTTCATACCAAAGCAAGGAGAAGGCTTGAAGTGATGGGTCGGCGAGCACTGGCAGGAGAAAGGTGTGACGTTTAGTGGAAGTACGGTGTGGGCTTGGCTGAAGGTCGGGGTGAAGTCACGGTCAGTGGGGATGGTGATGAGGTGGAGTGGTGTGTTGAACTAGAAGGGTGGTGGAGTGGAGATCGGCAGGGAAGAAAAAGGATGGGCTGAGTGGTTGGAGGCAGGCGGAGAATGGTGAGTAAGGCTCGGTTTGCATGGGTGCCTGGGCTAGCTGCGTGGAGGCTGGGGTGATATGACGTGGTGATGCAAGGGAGAGGCGGCACTGCAAAGGAAGAAGGCGGAGTCGGAGTTTTGGGGTGCGGTGCGTGAACGGTGAGGAGCAGAGGCGGGCTGAGGCTTCGGTTGTGGAAGGAAACGACCAGTGGGTGGTGGTTCGTGGTGTTGTCGGGGTGTGGATGGGAAGACGTGAAGGATTGGGTAGGGGATAAGGAAGAAATAGGAGAATAAAATTAAAAGAACAGCAAAATTTATGAACGAGAACGAGGAAGCAGGAAGAAAGGGAGAAAGATGAATCATCACAGATCTGAAATAAGATGGGTAACCTGCTCGTATCATTTTATTTAATATAAAGAGGAATACCAAAAGAAGGTAAGGTTTGAAATGATCGGTGAGCAACGGGCATACGTTGATTTAGCTGAACATTCAAGGCAAATTAATTATGGTTTAGAGAGCACGTTAGAAATTTGAACCGAAGGAAGGAGTAAAGTCAGAAATTATGGTACCGTTACAACGAACCGTTTATCACTTCCGTCGCGTACCGGACCTTAAAATACAGAGATAAATATACCATTGAGATCAGTACGACGAGAGGATCAAAACGGTATACAGATATTAGTGGTACAATCATCTGATCAGAAGTCGATAATCGGTACCGAAAATGCTGCAATTCAATCGAAAATAAGATAAACGGAGCTAGATAAGTCCAAATTTGACGAAACGAAGACTGATGTTTCACTCAGAAGATAATTTAGAAATTTATTATATAAAAATATTCAAGTTTGGAAAACATTTTATTTTCATCAATAATTAACTGACTTAAATTGAAATAGAATTTCACAAGAAAATAAACTTTAATATTATCAGATGAAAATTTACCAGTTGCTATATTAAAATAGACGTATTCCAAATAATAAATTTTTATTTTCAAATTTTATTGTTTAAATTTCACAAAATTTCAATTAATTTAACAAATAAAATTACTAAAAGTTTTGGGTCGTTACATGACGGCTTTGATGATGGATAGCTTTACTTTGGGATGCAGAGTGGGCGATGGCGAGTCGGATTGATGGAACTATCGGAGGAGTGTTACGGGATGCATGACGACACCCTATGACTTATGACTGATGTCTAGAGTAGTTCCTAACTGCGGCGACTTCAAACAGGAGTTGTAAGGACAGTTTCGAGATGAGCTCTGCTATGGATGACATGTGCAAAAGGATTATTGATATTTGTAGTTTTTGAGGTATAATCATAAAGAAGGGGTATGTGTGGATGCTCACTTAGGTTATAATGTGCCCTGGATCAAATGACGAACCGATCTAATTACCCTGGACCATTATGATGTGTAGTTTATTTCCTGGCCTTCCGAGTGGCATGGATTTGAGTACCAAGAAACCAAGACATTGAGTAGTCCTTGACCTATTGATGGGGTCATATAAGTATCATATATCCAACACACTGAGTGAGTGAACGTGAGGATGGATGATGGATTCCATGTTTGTTTGACTGTTTCTATCACTTTAGGGATGTCACACAATGTAGATATTATCGATGTTGATATCTTGACACTCCTAATACTTTGATGTATACTACACACATGATGGCTATCAAAGAGTAGCATATCTTCAATGTTATGTGCTAACTCTGTGGAAGTAGGGAAAACCCAGGTATGATTCTCCATACCCTCTATTTCATATATTATACCGACTTTTATAGTTTTTGAGATTATTTATCCCTCACACAAGACTGTTATCTGACTCGAGGTTTTATGCTTTGCTTCTTATTATCTTTGATGCTCTTAAAGAGTATACTAGATAACATATGTAAATAGCATTTGGAGCTATGCCGATGGACTAGCAGTTGGTGATGCTTTCTCATATATATATATTTTGAGTTATTGTTGTATATTCTGCTGTGTGACACCGTGGAGCCATGACAGTGTTGACTTACTATTATTAGAGATAGTTATCAATTGAGTTTATTTACTAGTTGTATAAACTATATTACTGTTTTGTATAACCGTATGAGCTTGTGTACTCTGATTCTATGGTTTATATAGTTATTACTGTCTCGTCTATTTTATATCCGTGACGACTATTATATGTTATCCGATGCATTGCGAGATATACGATAGGTTATGTAATTGTGTGATGTTTTATTTTCTTCTCCTTTCTACTGTTCTCTTCTCTTCTTTTCTATTCCTCGTCTTTATTTCTTTCTCTTTCCCTTGACCATCGTCCTACATCGACCAGATACACCGACCATGCAATATTCGATTATAAGAGCATCGGTGGTGTAGGGTGGTCGTCTCATCCACAATGTCCTGATCGAAGTTCACGCCTTTCAAGAAGAGCTTGGGATACGTGACATATAGGCATGAAGGAACAGCCAGAGGGTAAACGAAGGGCCAAAGATTCCCTTAGAGGAAGGTGGAGTGATTGTAGCTAGAGAGTGGGAAACAAGAACTTGTTGTATTGAAGAAGATTGAGCTTCAGGATGTGGCAGAACAACACCGAAATAAGGGCCACAATGCTAAGAAGATTCTGTTTGACGTTTGGCGAGATCGCGCGATAACTCTTCTTCCACCTCTTTCTTTTTCCTATACTTTTCTCTTTCCTTCTCTCTCTCTCTCTATGTCAGCCTTGCATGCATCAGATGCTTCATGTTCCTTCCTTCTACATCTTTCTTCATCAGTCTTGTAACGGCTTTGATAACCAAAGCAAGGCATATAGTGATCAGGATTCTGACCTTTAAACTCACCAGCTTTGCATGAAAGCTTTCTATGTCGATGGTGGCCCATGAAACCTAAATTAATAAGAAGATAGTATAAGAATTGAGATTTTATAATTCAAGTCGATGCAAGAATGCATGTCAGTAATCCTATTGATATATGTAGTGTTGATGACCTCCATCAGAACTCTACAGTTTGTGTTGGTAAGAAAGTAAAGATGGAGTCTCACCACATTCATCCAGAAATTCACCAGGCAAGAAAGTAAATCCGGAACCTGCTTCGTCTAAATGTTGTGAATGGAGATGTTGATTTTGCCGATATCACTTAGATCAACGGAAACATCGCCAAAGAATAGGCTCGAGGCGTGATTTCTCCAGAAGGCAGTGTAACTTGCTCTCCAGCCGTTTTAAGGGCTCTAGTGGCAACATATGCCAGAGGAGGTGAAGCACGAAGTTCAGGGCATTCATGGGGTGTCTCGCCATAAGATTTACACTTCTCTACACTGGCATGATAATCACTATCACTATCGCCAGCACTTTCTCCTTCCTCCTTTATCGTCGGCTCTTTGCCCTCTCTTCTTCTAGGGCTTTCGCTTTCTTTGGGAATTGGTTGCATCCTGGCTCTTTCAACTTGATCACCTAGGGGCAATACTAGCCATAGGTACTTCGGAATCTCTTTTAAAAGGCGCTTGAATAAGCACTGTGCCTGATGGTCCCATGACTTCCCCCAAAAGATTCTCGTTGAAGCTACGAGTAAGGATGGAAGATCATGTATGAACTCTAGAGCTGCTGGGTACGGGTGACTCGGCAATAGCAAATCCATTAGGAAGTAGTAAACCGCACAATCGAAGATTGTCATTTGTCAGGAGGGATGTTGTAGTGCGGTGATGGAAGCTAAGCTCTCTTAAGCTGTCAGCATAATCTCATGCTCATCGCCAGCATCTCAAGCCGGAATGCTTATAAAGAAACAAATAATAAGTTAAGAACTTAAATGGAAGAAATCCAAGTACATAGAGGGCAAAAGAGAAAGACTTAGTTTAAGATAACCAGAACCAGTTGAAGCCAAACGTGCGTTGAATTAAAAAGTAATTGTTTTTGAAGTATGAGCGCTTGTTGTGAAGGTTCTCGATGACCTTGCACCGGCACCAAGCATCAATGATCATATAGGACTGAGAATCCTGACTTTGCTTGAAATGTAATAGATAAGTAAGCTCATTGAAAGTTGGAGCTTGATTGAACCGATTCATGAAAATAATATAAAGAGAACTCAAGAGAGCGTGTCCATTTGGATGAACTTGGGACAGAGCAAACCCAAGCTCTTAGAGAATCATCCGTAGAAATAGGTTGAAAGGCATGATGAAACACCTAAGCATATGTACCGATTACATGTCGTGTACCTTGGTGGAGGACGATGTGCACGCTCAACTCTCATCGGAAGGAGAATGTCATATTTAGAAATTCCATGTTGATGACATATGTTTTGAAGCATCCAAGGCGTCATGGTCATAGGTGCTTATTTTGGCGGGTCGTCTAGAACTCTTAAAACTATATACTCGTTCAAAGGAGGCGACCGATTTGCCATCCGCTCTACTAGAATTACAGAGCCTTTTGATTCCAATTTGATTGAATGGTCGGGCCTAACAGGAATCTTTAGTGCAGCCAGAGCTATGGAAGATCCAGCTTCAGGAGGAGTGGACGTGCCTTTACCAGACTTGAAACGTGATGATCAACGAGTCGTTCTAAAAAAGAAAACTTAGCATTCAACACAGTTAGGTATGTTTTATTTTGAACATTGAGACATGTGTGAACAATGCCCGGAGTCTAAAGGATGTCAATGTATGTTGACCAATCAGATTCCGAGCATTGACTAGTGAAGTGAAATGTTAACCTATGCAGTGTGAGTCTTGTGTTCTGTACACGACGAACATACCATCTTGTGTAGATAGCTCGCTCATGCTAGAAAATGAATAGTGTTGTAAGACGGAATCGTGTAGCGGAACTTATCTATTATCGATGAATAATTGATAACGCAGCCGCTATCTGGAGCGACGCTGAAGCTTTTCTTTAAAGGAGCATGGGAAGTGCAGCAATAGGCAATGGGATGTGATGGTATCATCCAACATGAACATTCTTAAGGTGAACCATCCCATCGAATTCAAGCGATAGTACGAGATTAGCCATGTGCTAATTAGAGTTAGCTAAAGACGGAGTGACGAACTTATCTCTGGAATGGGTTTTACATTACCTAGGTTAAACATGAGCTCACCCTAAACCAAGCAAACCCTAACTTCGAATATCTCCTACCAAATAGCAGTCGGTCGCATCACCATCACCATCATTACATCGCCGCACTAGGCATCGATCACCTACCTTAGTCTAATTCAATTCTCGAATTCAATCGATGGATGACACTTGAAAGGATGGGGTGCTGAGTGGTTATTGATAGATTGAGAAATTAGCGGAAATCTTGTAGAATCTAGAGGCTTGATGGTTGTGCCTATGTTAGAACATCGGCAACGAGAGTGGATCGACGGTGGCATAGGCCAGAGATTGCCAATCCCTTGTACTAGTGATTCTAATTTCTCCCTAAACCTCTATCAAATCCATAATTACTAAAACTATAAAGTGGATGTAGGCTAGAGATTGCCGAACCATTATAAAAATCTTCTGCCTCTCTATTTGCACTTTTCTATTGTTCCTACTAAATCTAATCCTACAACAGGTCAAATTTGGGTGTTATACCACTTTTGGAAATAATATTATTTAATTGAAATTTCGCCTACATATTCTATAAGTTAGGTAATTTAAATAAATTGGTATGTGCACCCAAATCTGGAAATTTGGAAATCAGTCCCAAAATTTATTAAGTAGAATGTTGATAAGACTATAAAACTTATTCTAGATTTTGTGTTGTACATTGTTAATTTTAATTTGGTTTACTCTAATTTGCCTTGGAATGTGAATTTTTATGTTTTAATATATTGGAGGTGTTGTGGAAATAATTTATTTGTATTTATTTCCATGTAAATTTCTATTAATGATTTATTTCCACAACTATGTACAAAAAGTGCTTCTTTTAGAATAATAAGGAATATACCAAAATGAAAGAGATATATTAAGTATAGATATTATTCTCCGTGGTTTGCACTATTTATTTCAATAAAAGAAAAGAGGAATTCCTTATAATTTTGAACAGAGCATAAGAGCTTACTTTTAGATAATTTATGAAAAGTTATAACGGTAATCCTTTCTGGGAAGGATAGCTTTAATATATTAAAATGTGGAAATGAATGTTCTTTACTGAATATACATAAAAGTGTGTATTCTGAAATTCCTAAGCGTAGGAATTAATGAGTTAGAAATGGGAATTGATATACATATGTGTATATATATATATGTATATCTGTGTGTGTGTACACACATACACGTATAACCACGATTACCGATTAAGAATATAAATATATATATAGGGTAACAAATAAAGCATAATAAAATAAATATACGACGGTACTCGTATTAGTCATAATTAGGATGATTGGATATTAATAGCACAATAAACTATATGATTAGGAGGTTGTGATGGAAAAGAGGTGGTAACTCCAAAAAATTTGAACAATGATTGCAAAATTAGTAGTGTAATAAATGTGCAGTTAATAGGGAGTTACGTATATTAAATAGGGGCATAAATGCATTGAATGAGGTTGATTGCATAATTTACTCTGACATTTATGGGGAAATGGAATGGGCATAATAAGTTGAATTTGAAATGGATAATTAAATTTCATTGATGATTGTCCAATTTGAATAATAATGACCATATGTAACGGAAAATTGACATTTATGGGACGTAAAAGGGAGATAAAGAATATACGTAATATGCGTACAAAATAAATTAGGTTCGTAGCGAATAATTATGGGGATACTAGTAAATAAACTTAGGAGGCAATATAATTTTCATAGTAGGAAATTGTATATCCTCGATAATACGTTTAGGACAAGCGAGAATTAGTGGACTTAGCCCAATATTTGGGGCTCGGATAATTGGTTTGGTTTAGTATGTGTTAGGATGCGAGATAAAGATAGTTACATAACGGAAGTATGTCGTTTACCTAGAGGCTACCAACAATTGTGTATATATATGTACTGCTTATGTGAGACATCTCTAACTATAAGATCCTTGGGAAGGGATATACGTTCTTATGTAGGTGTGGGAAAATATACCAAGGGTTCGCCTAAGATTTGAAGTATTAAATGGCTCGGTACCTTTAGGAATGTCAAGGGTTTACTATCAAGTGATTTTGATTAAAAGAAGATAGTAGTATGATCAGAGAAGAGGTAATGAGATGGAAAACACACATAAACGATGTTGGTTGACTCAATGTTTAAAAATGCAAGATAGGTGGTAGAAAAGTTATTTCACTAATCCAACTTTCCGATGAGTTATTCTAAATATGCATAATTTAGATTTCTTACCCACTACAGTGTGGGAATGCATAATTTACAATGGATGGACTTTATTTATTAGAAGCCAAAGAGGTAAGTTAGGAATTGTGGGTTATAATAGAATGACATACTAGAAATGTCCCTCTTAATTAAGTAAGAAGTGATAGGGCCACAACATCATTAATATCCTTTGATGTTAAAGGGAAAATTCCAGTAATTGTTTCTTTTAGGTTATTTGGATTGTAACAGCTAGTTGTCTCTCTTCAAATATTGGAAAAGCATATGTCATAATATGAGATATGTTCCTATTTTATTACTGTGTTGATTTTTTGGATGAGCTTTGACCGTTATATATATATTGGTAAATAGTGTAAATAAGGAAACTTCATAAGGACACTTAACTAGCGATGAATGTAACTAAGGCTGGAAGTTTATAAAATTAATTATGAAATTAAATTAGCAACTAGAAATAAAGAATGTTTTAATCCCAAAAACTTTAGAATTTTGGGGAAAAATAAACTTTAGCGAGCGAAGGATAGGGAAAAGTTGTTGCGTAAACTTGGGTTATTATCAATGTGCCTTAAAAGCCAAAATTTATACATATGCTTGTGTGTTATTATTGTGTTTTGAAATAAGAGGAAATGTTTTCAAAATCTAGGATTTGTTGCGCAACGCTAGGGTCAATCATATGCATTAACTCATTAATCGAATCTCGATTATGTTAAGATGTTGCTTGATTTGTTTTAAAAAAAAGTTGGGTTCAAATGCTTTTGAATTATTTTAAGTCCTTTGAAAAAAATGGTGTTTAAAAGCTTTTGAAAATTGATTTTTCAAACTACTTTGCAAGTTTATTGGAAAGCAAAAAAAAAGTTTTTTATGGGAAATGAGAGAATTTTGATTTTCAAGTGCCACATGCTTAGTGTAGGGAAGGTCGACATGTTAGTAGACATGAATTTTTCTGTGCAATAAGAGTAGCAGTATACGAAGCACAGATAATAACAAGAGAAAAAGTTGTTTTAGCTTTGGAATTTCTATTTCCATACCTTGATGATTGTAAACAAAACTTGTTTTTAAAATAATTCCATTGTCGGAATATTGACACAAAAAATGGGACAACGCCTAAATTTGATCTGTTGTAGGATAAAATCTAGTAGAAATAACAAGAAAATGCAGAAAAGCGTAGAAAAGTAGAGAGAGACACAAGATTTTTATAGTGGTTCGACAATCTCTGGCCTACGTCCACTTGATACTTTTATTGATTATGGATTTGAGAGAGAATTAGGGTCACTAGTACAAGGGATTGACAGGTTCCTAAGCTTGGAACTACCAATAGTATCTACCTAGGTGACTAATGTGAGGGAGATATAGGAGGTAAAGAAGGAGCAGAGTCCGAGATCCTCTTTTGATTGCTATAGGGCTGATATTTTTAGGGAAACGACTCTATAGTTCCAAAGGCCAATATAAGTCAAAGTCCAAAAGCAAGTCCAATGATGTACAAGTGTTCATGAGGACCTATAGGCAAAATAGACCTCACGGTATAGAGAGGTTCCTCTCTTTACCGAGTGGTTTTGGTTGGTGCAAGTCCAATCTTCTCCATTGCATTGTCCTTTCATCTCTAAATCGATGCATTCTAAACTCTTTTCCATAGTCATTGAGTTGTCCACGATGATTCTTTCGCTAACATTTGTGTTATCCTGCTTTCTTCGCTTTCTTCTTATCAATCCTAAAGGTTACTGTCTATTCTTCAAGAAAAGTACTAGATGGTGATTGGATGAAAGAGTTTATGAAGCTCAAAAGGTTAGTAGGGTCCATGGGTTACAGACCTCTCGGTACTGAGAGCTTTTGTTTGCTCCTAAGGACCTGTAACTTTTCTAATCTCCATCAGCCTGCGTTCCAAAGTGTATTTCCAAGTTCTTGAGACGTTTCGTCTTCATCTTGATCTTCTACTTCAGCTTGAATTCTACTTGGTTAAAAACCTAGTTAACACTTACCCTGGAGTATGCTTTTATTGAAAAAAGTTTGCTCTGGATCGAGAAAAGTCCTGACTTGCTATCTGCCGATTCTAGTTATATCACTTAAGTATTACTTCAGAACATTGCTTTTGTTTGGCCAATGTTCTTTCGACTGCTTTGCATAGTTAAAATTCCATTCTTCCATATCAGGGACGTTCCTTACACTTTGGAGAATTCTTCACACCCTAAATGAGTAAGCTCTTTCCTTTGGTATGCTTCCTGGAATTTATGGGTTTTTTTTATCTCAAGTTCTTAACTCAACGTTTATTTATTTATAGGTATTCCAACACGAGATGATCGTGACAAGCACAAGGCTATGCTTAATGGCCTGAGAGAAGTTAGTTTTCAACATTTCATCATCGCATTCCTCTTAACAAATGAAAACCTATGGCGGTGCGGCTTGCTACATTCCGATATATTTGATGTCGCTGAGTCACTAGCACCTAGTGGCTCTAGAGCTCGTACACGTTCTCCCATCCCTACCCACAGCTCCAGCGATAATCCTCTGGGGAAGTTGAGGGTCCATCTAGCGTAGCTCACATAAAGGAACTTACTGAGAGAGGGAATGAAGAGCCCATTGGTAGTGATATTCAGAGAGATGGGGATGAAAATGCAAGAATGTCTCCAATTTTTAAAGAAGATGAAGGTGCCAGAAGGAGAGAGGGAAATGAGCCTATAGATTAAGAGAACGGAGAGGGCACTAGTGATAGCGATGGCAACTATCACGCTAGTGAAGGAGAGGGTGAATTGTCCAGAGAATTGCCCTAAATGAGTCCTACTCTTCCCAGTTCTCCCCGTCTTGAGCACATTACATAGAAGTTTCTAACATGGCCAAAAATCAAGCTGTGTTATCCTCATGAGAGATTTCACCTCGATCCCACTTCGTTGGTGACGTCTTCGTCAGTTTAAGTGAATCGGCAAAATCGATTTCACTGTTCGTGACATCTCGGACGAAATCGGTTCAGGCTTCATGTAACATCCCCATTTTGAGGCCTGAGACTAAGTGCTATGGATGATGCAGTCGTCCATAGTAATAATTTCCGATAACAAAATACGGCTATATTAATCATATATAACATCAGAAGCACATGAATATGAAATTTTCCAAAACACATTATATTAATAAATTTTCACATTTCATTTCAAAATAAGATTTCATATCCATTACATAATCCCATTAGATCCCACGTTTAGAGAAAATATACTATTACAAAATACCTCAAGAGCAATATATGAAGATGCTCCCTTGGTTGATCAGAGTATAATACTTGGCAATTATGCAATTTGCCATTACATCCATTCTAGCAGATAGAACAACACAGCGGAAAATAAGAGCTCCTAGTAATAGCTATCTTGCCTCCTGCACGTCTTCGGAATCTTATTCGTTAACTAAAAAACCTAAAAACCTTATTTCCGACCTACTCAAATGAGCATCCGAGAGTTTAAGGAGAAAGAAAAAACTTCGAATCAGACAAACAGTTTGGTGTGACTGATAACCTACCATCTTGAACCAAAATAAATATCTAGTGAGACCACATCGCTGATCGAAATGGGTTTTCCCCTCACTAGTATCTTAATCAAAACATATCAACCATACTATGCTCCCGCATCTACAATGATTAGAACAAAGTAAACAAATATTTGCAATCATGCAACATACAATGGACTACTTATTCCAATTTATCTGACTATCCATATCAATTTCAATTGACTATGCATCTTAACTTCAAATGGCTATCTGTCTTACATTTATGTGGACTGCCCATCTCACATGTATATAATATATGGTTTATCTATCCCCTACCAGATGAACTATCTATAACACATGGTTTAGCTATCTAATATTATGTGGACTATCCATCACATATGTTTCATTCATTTTAAACTATATGGATTATCCATCAAATATATCATAGTTTTCCTAGGATGACTATAAACCTTTCATTAACCATATAGAGATTATCCATCACAAGCATTATGCGGACTATCCATCACACATTCCATAGTTTTCTTAGGATGACTATGAACCCATCACTTATCAATTTAATTCATAATTAATCTTATTCACCGAAATGCCTAACCTATGTCTATTGATACCCCAATTAGGTTGACAACCCCTTAAACATATAGCATGTGATAATAATACATATTGGTATCCCCAATATACGTGATGTCGAAATCATAAAATAAATGGTAAGTCAAATATGATGAACATTGGTGTCCCAATAAATAATGCCAGATTCATAAACTTATGGCATATAGAAATGTAAAACATTAATATCCTTAATGAATAATGTTGAAATCAAGAAGCATATGGCTTGCCACCAATAATATGACAAAATAGAAGACTTACGGCATTCATGTCGCAATAATGGTGTCAAACCTTTATCCAAGGTTAGAAAACAAAACTTAAATTATCTTAAGTATATAAAAAATTAATGTTAAAATATAAGGTAATTGGTATACGTGAAATATAGGCTATCCCACCCTTAAAACATAGCTTTAGTTAACACAGAAACATGACAATCTCAGCCAACAGGGCCTTAGCATCGACATAAAAGAACTACGACAGTAATGCCACACTGCATTGTTGCCAAAAATAATGAAATACAGGATGCCTACATTGATAACCCATGACACAATTATTTGAGATGAAATCAATTACTTACGGCATTATTATAAGAATATCGAAAAATATTATACTTTGGCTATTATGCCGCATACATTTAACAGCATCATTGCTGCAAAACAGCTGATACCGGGAATGATGACTTGCGGCATAAAAAAATGCAGCATCATTTAAAATCTGGGTGAAGACTTATGGCATAAATTTAAGGAGGCCAAAACCTGTCAGCATTGATAACTCACGACATCAATATCTCATATACCTATGAGATGCGGTATTCCCATAACGACAATATCAGACGCATGACCCAATGCATCATATACTTATGGTTTTTCTTTTTCATATTGTAAAGTTCCAACACTTATACTATTCTTCTTCTTTTTTTAGGTTTCATGGGTCGCGAAAGATACAGGGCTATTTCACGTGGTGGAGGCCAGTATAGAGACCAGACACCTGATCCTTATCCGCCTTTATCCAGCTACCAAAGTCACCATGAAACCGATGAGGAAAGGCGGAGAAGGAAAGACCGAGAGGCTGATGATGACTATCGGGATAACAAGGAGTGTGAAAGAGAGAATGAGAGGGAAAGAGAAAGGGAGAGGAGGAAGAGAAAGGCTACAGACGAGCTGACACATTATCCCGCCAAATGATAGAGAGGATCTGTTGAGCGCCGTGGTCCTCCTTTCGGTGTTGTTCCTCCATGCTCCAAAGCCTAGACCACTTCTCAATAAGATGTTCCAACTTCTCATGCTCTAATTATAACTTTTCCACCTACTTCCAAGGGAGCCTCTACTTCCTCGCTTACTCTTTGGGACACCCCTCCATGCCTACATGCTGCATTTCTGAATATCTTCTTGCACGACGGGAATTTTAACCAGGACATCAAAGATGTTCCAAAAAAGAGGTAGGTTGGGATGCTCAAAACATCCAAAAACATATTGGCATTGGACATAAGTGGAAGAAGTAATGCCAAGCCCTCACTAATGTGAACATAATTAATACACCAACATCTAGTCCTCCCATTTCAATAAGGTGACTTACAAGAGGATCTTAATGGAAAAGGAAGAGGATGTGATGAAGGTCACTAGAGGGAGATGCAACCCTTGAAGAAAAGGCTAAGTCTAGTAGCTTGAAGGAAGAAATGAAGCGTGCCTAAGCCACAATTGGGCTCGTAATGAGGAACAAGTTAAAAGATGCCCTTGGTGAGAGTGCCGAGTTCAAGAAGCAAGTAGACAAGAATGTCCAGGCTCTCACTCAAAAAGAAAAGATTGTAAAGGCCAGAGATCAGACTATCTTGGAACAAGCATCCGAGCTTGAGAGGCTCCAAGAGAAGAACCAAAAAATCCGCGAAGAGAAAAAGAAGCTGGTGGATGATTTGGAGCACCTATCGAATGAAAAACTTACCAATGATATTGAGATTATGATTTCCCAACAAGAGCTTTAAGATCTTGAGGAGGTAAAGGCCAGCGAGAGAGAAAAGCTCAATGATAACATCCAACACTTCTATGCTAGCGTCATCATGTATAATAACTTGAAGTGGTTAGGGATTGACTATCTTGCAACTATTGCCGACGCCTGGGAAGAGGTCATGTACTATGCTGGGCGTGCTGGAGATAACCTCTTTGAGGAAGTGCTAATGGCATGGTACCACAATGTTGAGGACATTAACATACTTGCAATGGGAATGGACATCCTCACTAAAGAAGAGGCTAATGTTGCCGTCACGGCTGACGCGGCCAAAGATCTCACTGGCCCGAGCTCTTCGAGCCAGCATGAAGTGTCCACTTTGGAATCTGGAGAGCCGGTGGTAATTATTCCTGCATCCACGAGGGTTAGCTCTGACACCGCCCACGTGACTTCAGTTTCCGCAGCGATTACCTCTCATGAGTCCTATATTCCTTCTTCCTTGGCAAGGAGCACAAAACCGAAGAAGGGGAATTTGAGGTTTCTTTCTGGAAACGAAGCCCTGGCTCGAGTATTTCTCTCATTTCACCGATGTTCGAGGAGTTTCAGTTCCCTTGTGAATCTGTCATTAAACTTTATCATGCTGTGTCAACTTGTAGGTCAACCACACCTTCCTCCTCCGCCTCCAGCTATCTAGGGGTCAAGCGTAGTTGCTACATTCTCAAAATCAACTTCTGTTTCTATAGGACTTGTCGCTCTTGTCCTAACCTCCAGTTCCGAGCCCAGTTCTGGCTCCTAGAAGATTGTGGCTTTGGAGGGGCTGGAAGACATTTCCATGTCTCAAGAAGAAGAAAATGTCACTATTACGAGCGTTGTAGACTCCATCGATCACACCACGATGGCAGAATGTTTGAAGGTTGACTTCATGAAGATCCGGGCGAAGTCTGAGCCGTGTATCGCGAAGCCCTCCGATTCTACTCCGACAAACCCCGCCTCCAAACTTCTCGTGCCTAAGATCAGGCCTCCCCAGACTAAGCCTAGTACAGCTCATGTCAACAAATCTAATGATCCTTATACCCCGACTGGTGAGGAGTCCACCCATTCGGAGGGCGATACACCCCCAGGTAGAGCGATTAAAGACGAGAAGAGAAAACAGAAGACTTATCCTGGAGGACGTAGTGGCAAAGGCGGCGGGATGGGGAAGACTAACTAGATAGTACTTAAAGCCTGCCGGCTGAGAGTCGTGTATTTTGTATACTTTTGCTTTTTGGTACTGAACTGCCAAGATTGTGCGGGCACGACCCTCGCTTCATGACATACATAAAAGCTATGATAATGAAAGATTGACTTTATCCTATAATCTTTCTCTTGTTCACTTTTCTACACCTTTATGTATTGTACTATTTGTATATGACTGCCTGTGTATATCTTATAATTGCCTATACTACAATTATATATGTTTGTTTCTATGTAATGTATTTATTTACTACAACTCTATGCATATAAATAATATTCCTGCAATTGCTTTGGATACATCCTATTACTTAGCCCTGTTTATAATCGCTAAAATGCTTCGTTCGGAAAAAATAGAACGTTATTTAATCAACTTTGTGGTTATTCCCGTCAGTGCCTAGTCCGGTTCCTTTCGACCGTTTTTTTGCATGCTTATCCTTGTTCATGGGATTTATTATTACAAATGGCAAACTTCGGGCATTCATAAGTTAATGGTGTTGTAGGGGCAACTTCTCTGATTGCACTCAGTTTAAGCGTGCTTTTCCGTTCCTGAACCTGGACCGGGAAAGCTTAACAAATTCCTATTTTTGAGTCCCCACGACAATCCTCTCTTATCCTTGACTAAGCGTTTTCCGCTTGGTTGCTAGTGTCGTCATTGAGATTCCCATTCATATGCCAGCTTCTATCTTCGAGAACTGGTGATTTTGTGACATGATTCCAAGTATTATTTTTTCGATATTGCCTATCTTCAGGCTACATTTGAATTTTTTTAGTTCAAAGTTGGAAATCCAGCTACGCACTGGTTTATATCTCCGAAAACCAGCACACTAACTATCCAATTTCGAAAATTATCTCTTTTACGTTGCCTATCTCCGAGCAACGATGAATTCCTAAAGGCTTGAGCCAAGTGATTTGATCAACTCCTGAATCGTGTTGATGAACCTTCTCGCCGTCACTACCTCCGAGCAACAATAAATTCCTAAAAGTTAGTTAAATTGGCAAGCCTTCTCGTCGTCACCTATCTTTGGGCGATGGCAAATTCTTGAAGACTTATGATTCTCTTCCTTGACATTGCTTATCTCTCGACAATGCCAGATTCTTAGGGGGTAAGGATTGGACCTTCTCAACGTCGCCTATCTCCGGGCAACGCTAGTTCTCAGAAGGTTAGTGGTTGATTTTTCCTATCGACTGGGCGGTTTGAACCTTTCCGACGTCGCCTATTTCTGGGAAACGTAGGTTCTCAAAAGGTTGGGGGTCAATTTTCCCAATCGACCCGGGGGTTTATACCTTCCTAACGTCGCCTATCTCCGGGCAACACCGATTCTCAAAAGGTTGGGGGTCGATTTTCCTTGTTGACCTAGCGGGTTGAACCTTCCCGACATTGCCTATCTCTGAGCAATGCTAGTTCTTAGAAGGTTGGGGGTCGATTGTCCCATTGACCCAACAGTTTGAACCTTCTCGACGTCGCCTATCTCTAGGCAATGCTAGTTCTCAGAAGGTTAGGGGCCGATTTTCCACATTGACCCGGCGGTTTGAGTACACACTCCCTGTCCACTATCCAAGGACAAAGGAGCATTTTCTATGCTTCTAGTCACGTGGCATAGGAGTATAGTTTGTAGGAATGTGGTTACATTATTTTAAGAAGCTGATTTTATTAATGAGTAGAAGAAGTGGCAAGTCCTGTCTATTTACAGTGCCCCTAGTATCCATAGGTGACTTATTTGCGAAAGCAAATGAGAAGAAACTAGGTGTAGCCATAACAAGTCACTTAACCGTGCTTAACTGCTTCATGAAATTCTATTGGAACCAACCCCATTAACTACGCTTCCCCAATGCTAGTTAGCTTAGCTAATGAATCGACCTTCATGTTTTCTTCTCTAGGGATGTGTGTTATCATATAGTGCTCCATGTCTTCAAACGGTTCTAATGCTTTTGATAGGTAAGCGGCTAGTCTCGCACTCTTGGCCTGATATTCCTTCCTGATTTGGCAAACCACCAATTGGGAGTCGCTAAATATATCCAGCATCTTTATCCTTAGTTCCTTTCCTATCCTCAATCCTGCTATTAATGCCTTATACTCAGCTTTGTTATTAGCTATAGGAAATTCCAGCTTCAGCGCATAACAGATTGATCATCCTTTCGGAGTTCCAAACACTACACCTGCCCCTGAGCTATATTCATTTGAAGCACCGGCTGCAAACAGTTTCTAATGAGGAGCTGCGACTGCAGCATCCACTTCCTCTTCACCATCACATGTGGTAAACTCGATGATGAAGTCTGCCAATGCTTGTCTATTTATCACTCTCCTTGGATGGTAGGTAATATCATACTGACTCAACTCGATATCCCATTTTAGCAAACTTTCCGAAGACCTCACGTTGGTACAATACATGTTTTAGAGGCTGATCTGTCAGCGCCTTGATCAAATGAGCCTGAAAACATGGTCGCAACTTCCTTGATGCAAACAGCAGGCAATGGGCAGGGTTATCCAGCTTTTAGTGATTCTTTTCTACTCCCGTAAAGCGCTTGCTGATGTAGTAGACCGGTCTTTGAATCCTTGCCTTCTTATGTACCAATGATGCGCTCAATGCCTAAGCAGACACTACTAAGTAAACAAATAAATCCTCGCCATCCAATGGTGTGGACAAGAACGGTGGTGTCTCCATGTGCCCTAATAACTCTTTGAAAGCATTTTAGTAATCCCGATTCCATTCAAAATTCTTTTTACCTTTCTTGAGGGCGTCGAAGAAGGGTATGCATTTATCTGTCGCCCTTGAGATGAATCGACTCAAAGTAGTGATCTTTCCATTTAAGCTATGATGTTGTTTCTTTGTGGTTGGGATAGTCAAATTTCTTAAAGCGTTAATTTTCTCCGGACTGGCCTCGATGCCTCGTGCATTAATAATAAATCCTAAAAACTTCCCAAAAGCTACTCTAAAAGAACATTTTAACGGATATAGCTTCATTCCGTATTTTTGTAGAATCTCAAACATCTCTGAGAGATCATTTAGATGATTTCGAGATACCCATGACTGCACAAGCATATCATCCGCATACAACTCTGTCATCCGTCCGATTTGATTATTGAACGTCATATTTACCAATCTTTGGTACGTAGCTCTAATGTTCTTCAAACTAAACGGCATTACATGATAGCAATACAGTCCTAAATCCGTGATAAACTTAGTATTCTTCCGATCTGGCTCATGCATCATGATATGATTGTATCTAGGAAAAGCATCCGTAATTGATAGCAATTCATGCCCAGCTATTCTGTCAACAAGCTGGTCGATGCTGGGTAAAGGAAAATGTCCTTCGAGCAAGCTCAGTTTAGATCAGAGTAATCGATGCATGTTCACCACTTTCAATTTGACTTCTTGACCAATACGGTGTTAGATACACATCGAGTGTATAAAGCGTCATGGATAAAGATGTTAGCAATAGCTTATCCACTTCTTCCATCAATGTAAAGAATCGCTCAGGAACCAGGCTGTGCCTTTTCTACCTTACTGGTATGAACTTGGGATCGATATTTAGTGCACAACAAGCTATCTTCAACGATATCATGTAAAATCATAATGCATCCAAGTAAACATGTCCAGATTTCCTTGGAGGAAGTTAATCAGTTCCTTCCACAATCCAATTCCAAGCTGAGAACCAATTTTCAATATTCGAGTCGGGTCATCTATATCAATAGGGACACTTACCGTAAGCTCTGCCGGTGCTGCCCATACTTCCCCTGACTTCTTACATGGATCCATAAACTTATCGAATTGGCTATGGTTCCCGAGCCAGGGCATGTTCTGTAATTGCGAAGCTTGCAGTTCTTGAATGTGGAGAGTTCTCCCCTACATTCTTTCTCTTCTCTTCGCGCTTAGCTTCTCACAGTTCTGGAATAGAGCATTCTCTTGCCATGCTTTGGTGTTTTCGCATCACTCCAATCCCATTCTCCATAGGGAACTTCCTTGTCAAACACCATGGAGCCAAAGCAACGTTGAAGTCAGCTAGGGCCGATCGGTCCAAGAAAGCATCATACGACAAGAAATCATCAACGATAACAAACTTCTAGATGTGAACCACCCTTTGTTCTCCTTCACCAAGCTCTATGGGCAAATAAATCGCCCCGATCGACTGCTTATCTTCACCCGTAAGTCCTTGAATCTTCGTCTTGCAAGCGGCCACATCTTTCATACTAATTTTCATTCGGTCAAACGTCCTTCTAAACAAGATCTTAATCGAACTCCCATTATCCATCAATACCCAATGCACCATTAATGGTCCGATTCCAACTGTTACAATCATAGAATCGAGATTCTATGCTTCAACTCCTTCTAAATCTCTATTTATAAACACAATGTCATCTGTTATCATCTTCTGTTGCTTAGCTGGAGCTTCGTCTTCGACAACGTAGCAACTCTCCTATGGTGCATTCTTTAGCGAGCTTGCGTATCTTTCCATCTCACCCCAGCTTCTCTCTAGTAAGTGAGGTCCTTCCATTATCATGTTGATAACCAGTCTTCCATTCGCCTTCTTGGGCCCATCTCTGCTGGGTCCAGGTAGTTTCCCTTAGGCAGGCGGCAGTTGTGGTCCCATAGCTTGGTCAGGGTTCTGCTGTTGCTTCACGTACTACTAAAGCATGTTCTTCAATATCAGCTCCTCAATCAAGTCCTTCAAGTGACGACATCCAATGGTGTTATGTTCATGATTTTCATGGAAGCGGCATTATTTCCCAGATCGCTTCTGATGCTCTATTGCTTCCCTCCTGGTCGGTTTCTTATATAGCTCAGTTCCTTAAGTAGCAAGATAATATTTTCCAACATATTATTCAAAGACGTATAATCTTCTATTCTCATATTCCTCGGACGTTTCTTGTTTTCATTATGCTTACCGTTGGGGCCTTGATTCTGTTTCTCCTGGTTACCAGAGTTTCCAGCATTTGTCACCGCATTACCAACGTTGTCTCATGACTGTTTAACTGCCACGTTGCTCTGTATAACCTCTTTTGACATCCCATCACCAACCTTTCCTTCAACCAGACTCGCTTCCTCCAACCATAGAAACTGCTTTGCCGTTCGATGGATTTCTTCTGTAGTAGTTGGTTGTTTCATCTTCAGCCACCTACCAAAATCTGAGTCCGGGTGAATGCCCCAAAATAATGCCATTAATACAAGATCTTCCTTCAAATTACTAAATTCCATAACAGCGACATTAAATCAATTCAAGAAACCCTTCAATGATTCCTTAGGCCCACGAGGCAATCTTGACAAGCACATTCGTCCTTGGGTCGTGCATCATGCAGTCAGATCCGCTCTAGAATTTTTTTAACCAATTCCTCAAAAGCAGATATAGAACTTCGCACGAGCCTAGTGAACCACATAGAAGAGACTCCTTCCAAGAAGATAGGGAAACATCTACAACAGACAGCATTCATAGCTTAAGCTCCATCCATTTGCCATTCGTATTTGAGTAAATGTTGACTAGGATTGGTAGTTCCAATGTACGATGACATAATCAGCACTGTGAACTTCCTAGGATACTCTTCTCTTAGAATATTCTCCATGAACGGTGTCCTGCTTAGTGAGGAACCCTAATCCTCATTCTTCCTCCCTTTGCTTTCCTCCACCAACTACTTAACCATATCGGATATATATTCTTCGCTGGCATGGTATTTGAAGGTCGACTCTTAGGAGCTACATTGAGCGTTTGACTTCGCAAATGGTCTTAGTTTTCCTGCTAACATCTAGGTCCTCCGAACTTTGGAAGAACCACTCCTTCAGTATTCTAAGGGCATGTGGTTGGTTTAGCTGTGGCTATTTGAACTTTGTTTCCATTAGCACCAACATCCAGTCCAAAACCATATCATCAAGCTGAAAGTCTTCTTCCTCATTAGAAACCACCATTGCATTCCTTCATGTCCATATTTTTTTTCAATACACCTCTCAGTACCGGTTGGTTTCCTTATAGGAGAGCACTCCTGCAACTACTCCTTTCCACTTTTGTTTTCCATCCCTTCTATTCTGGCCAAAAACAAAGGAGTTTTCTGGTCTAACCCTAGTGAAGTTTCCCTTCTAGTTCTTCTAGTTCTTTGTGGTTTAGGTTTAACAAAGCATCCATTTTATCTATCAAGATTTTTTGACTATCCGTCATCTTCTGGTTCAATTCTTGTAGCATCTTATCAATTTCTCCTCTAGTAACCACTTATGTTTGATCAGATGATCCCGGTAGTGCCAGCTGGTTATTAACATCAACTTGGTGAGCATTCTCTTCATCAACATGAGCCACTGCTCCTGTGGATCTACCGGATCTTATAAGAGCCATTGACTTTGAATAGAAATCTTTCCAATTCTTCAAGTGAAACTTCTAGATCTAACCACTAGATCTCTCTAAATCCAAAGTGTAATCTAGATCTAATCCTAAGTCGGATTTCTCGGTGAAAGCACTAAACCGTTGACGTCAAATATAACGACCCGCATTTTTGACCGTTCAAGTCGACAATAATCCACACATGTTCAACTCAAACCGTTCAAAAAGGCAGATGGTTATTGGGGTTAAATAAGAAAAGAAAAGAAAGAACAGAAACAAACTCAGAATCTTGCAGCGGAAGGAACAAGATATAATAATAAAATAACAGTTCATGAAGCTGTTAAATAAATAAATTTGATTATTATTATACATCATAAATCAGAGTTACATACATATCAGAGATAATACAATAATGCAGCGGAAAAATAATATGGTAGTAGAATACAAATGATGTAATACCAAACTCTGTCTTCGTCCACCAAAATAGATCTTCAACCTTATCTGAAATGCTCAGGCTGACCCGAGCGTAATGAAAAGACAAAACACTCGAGTCAGGACTAAAATATCTCATGTAAGTCAAATCGAATAAGAAAATATGAGTGTGACGGCGTCAGAGATGTTTACGGGGTTTGACATCTCCTATCCAGTGTCAACGTGAGTGCAATAACTTAAGAGATGTTACGGGATTTTCCATCTCTCAAGGATCCGTTAAACTATCTACTATGTAGTACAATACGCTATTATAATATGTCTACATTAAAGTAAAAGTATTAAAATAGCGTTAAGCCATGGCCCATTCCACCCTTAACGCAGTTTATATTCCCAAGAGCATATACAAGACCGTAGTTTCCCCAAAACCGGAAGTCACCAGAGGGCAATCCATATACTCAAGGTACAAACCTAAACGTAGTGGTCGCGAATAGGATAATCAGTATGACAAGGTACATGAGGCAATACCAACTAGGATACTAGTAGTTGCGTGATCTGGACTGATGTTGGGCATAGCAGCTACTACCCCAACACCGCGAAACAACACTCCCAAATCGCGGGGTGCACCCAAATCGAATCACAAAAGTAATAGACATGGTATCGAAGGAGTGTGTCCGCTAGAGATGGCGATCCTCAATGGCCCGGCGCGGCTCCTGTTTTAGTCATGTCAGGGGTCATCCAAAATCGTTCTCTTTCTTCAAATCAACACGTTCACCAAAACCATCCACTTCGTTCTGGATCAACACTCCACGAATATAGTTATTAAAGTGGTTTTCGGTATCGACAGAGAGTATGTCCATATCCGATCCCGGTCTCTTTAATAACTACGTTATATTTTTCACACCGGTTGGATCTTTTACATTTCAAATCGATTCATAATTGATATCAAAATATCATATTCGCTTCAAAATCAAATCCATTTCAAAATCATCATATCTACTCAAATATACGATTTCATTTCAAAATCATTTTTCGCCTCAATATCTCATTTCGATTTCAAAATCAATTTTCGCCTCAATATCTCATTTCGATTTCAAAATCATTTTTCGCCTCAAAATCTCATTTCGATTTCAAAATCATTTTTCGCCTCAAAATCTCACAAAACGATTCACATAAACTCGAATTCCAAAATTTAAAATTTAATCAAATTTCAAATCATCAATTTCAACTCGATTCAGCTTCTCAATAAACCATTTCAAATTATCAACTTCAAATACATATTTGAACCACAAAATAAGCCATTTCACTTTCAATATATTTCGAAACTTTAAATATTTCACATTTCAAACAGTTCATATATTTATATAAGAATATAAGATTCGCTTTAAAACCATTTCGTATTCAAATTAGAATATACTTCAAATTAAACATCCGTATTAAGTAGTTTACTTAATTTCTGGAACAATTCCAATTCAATAAACTTAGATTAACATTCGGATTTCAAGAATTCATTCAAGTATTACATTCCAAATCAATTTCAGTTCAAATCCTTATTCAAATCAATTTTATCTTCAAATTTAATTCAATAGTTTCAATTTAGTCCAATTCACAAATTTCTTTGAATTTCAATTAAATTCCAAATTAATTAAATCTCAATTTCAAATCAATTTTCAATTCCAAACTCCACTTGAAATATCATTTCATATAAATTTTCTTAGAAATATTCAGAGTTCGATTAAAAGTCCAATCTTTTAAAACAAATCAATCTTTCGAAAATTTACGCCGTATTTCAAAATTTTTTCTTCAAAATCTAAACTTCGAATAATTAAACAATTTCATTTACCAAGTTTAAATTCCAACATTTCGAGCTTCAATTCAAAATAATTCAATTTCCATAAATTGGATTTTATTCTTAAAATCAATTCATTTAAATAATTTCAAGACAACCTTTAAAATCATTTAATTTAACCAACCCGGTGTCCGTATATAATTTTCTATCCTATGGCCAAGTGGATAATTATTTCAATTTTTAATTTCAAGGATGGATATATATCATTTCAATCCAAATAGATGTCATAGGTATATCATTTCAACCTATTTCTTAATTTATTCGAAATGATTCAGTTTACAGTTTTATATGCAATAAATAATATACATGATGATAACATGATATATCAAAATATATAAACAACCAATATCGACCAATAGCATCCATCACAACCAATCAACCATAAAGCCAATAGCATTCTCAACAATTTTATAATTATCAATATCGAGTAATATACTGCCAATTTAAATTTAACTTTATCTTGACTGTCAATTTAAATTCTATCAATTCATTCATATATCAATACAGATGATAATTAAACCTACCAAACAACAGCCAATAAATTTCATATCACTTCAGAATATAAATTTAACTAACAAAAGTTATTTTAGTCAATTGTGAGCGTATAAACACTCACCTTTGATTTAAAGCCTGTTAATAAGACCCAAAATTTCACAGTCTCGGAATGCAACCAAACTTGCTCATAATGTAGATCTCGTCGCTACGATTCCGACGCCACCTGTTTCGCCCGAAACGGATCTCGTATGCAGAAGTTACACTTAAATTAATATAACGATATAATTTAAACATGATTAGCAGTATAATAAAATTAATTAATCGCTTAACCTTCTTCTTCACGCGCAGTACACCCGAACCCACTTCACGCCGTTCATCTCCATCCACGCGCGCAGCAAACGACGACCGGACATCGATCAGGGGGCATCATCACGTGCGCCTCGCCTTGCTCCACCTCCGCGCCAAGTTTCGCCACCCCATTCGCCACCGTTTGCACGCAAACCAAGAAAAACGCGCACGCTTCCAAGTCAGATCTGGGCGAATCCGTGGCGAATTAGCACGAATCAACCGTATGGATTTGAAGAGCTCGTCGAGATCTACACTTTTGCTTTTGGAATTTTTTGATTTCGTTGAACGGATTGAGAGATATTAAGGAAAGAAGTTCGAGCAAATTTCAGCCATTAAAATACTGGCGGCTAGGGTTTCTGAAATGAAAAATGATAAAACTGTCTCGGTTTTGAGTGTGTATTTATAAAGTTAGGTCCAAAATCGTCCGAACTCCAAACGAGACGTGCCGCCAAGCGTTTATAAGGTTTTACCCCCGTTCCGGACGCAATGGAACTAGTCCCAAGGCCTAATTCAATCGTATATGGAAGATAGCTTTTTTGAAGTCGATTATTTTAATTAACGACGTTAAATTTCTACGCGTTTCAAGCTCGCACGATCAAACGACAAGTCCGATTGCTACGAAAATTGAAACCTTACAATAATTCACTGTTACGGATCCGATGAAACTGGTTTCGTCGAAATCCGAGACAGTTGTAAAAATGGCTATTTCTACAGTCTAATTTCAATATAAAATTCCCAATTTTAAATTATTAACTTTTAAATCAAATTTCAATTGTTCGCAAATTCCATTTTTAATTTCACAGTAATTAACAATCTTTTACAATGCAGTTTTCCATTATAAACCCAATATAAAAGATTATATTAGATTCAGCGTTCAATTATATTGTAATTCAAATTCAAGTTATTTAATTCCAAATGAATTCTTTTATTTCGATTTACACTTTCATTATTGAATCAACCATTTACTTATACATTATTATCAATAGTTTATAATTCATTTACTTTCATTTTCTTCAGCTATCATCTTATTTAAATTCACAGTAATATTAAATTACATTCATTTACGTTGATTTCAATATTATAACTTCAATATTAAATGTAACATTTTATTTATTTTGTTGTTTAAAATCAAATTCAATTCATTTCAATTACTTGTTACAATCAAATTTAAATCTTTACTTACGTTCAATTACAAGTTAACATCTTTATCAAATCACAGTTTCAGTTATTATCTAATTTCAATCAACTGTAATATTAAGTTACATTTATTTATATTAGTTTCAATAACATAAACTTCCATTATTAAATCCACCATTTTATCTATTCTTTGTTTACAATCATAACCAATTTGGCTTACAATCAAATTCAATCCATTATTTACATTCACTACAAGTTAACATCCATATTTAATTTACAAATAAGTTATTTCAGAATTCAGTTTTGTATTTTAACTTGTAATTCACTTTTAACAACACAAAATTTTATTTCCTTCGGATTTTTATCCAAAATTTTCATTTTAATTCGTATTTTTAAAGTGTTAAAAATACGGGTCGTTACATTCTCCCCCACTTAAAACTTTTCGTCCTCGAAAAGGAACGGAGAAGGGGAAACTATCATTTAGATATAATTCATTCAAAATATTCGACTTATTTGCAAAAATTTAGTTATAGGGTTTTTAAAATCTCAAAATTTTCTAACTCCCGGATTTTTGAAAAATTTCGGCAGCACCTCCTTTGCGCGGCTAGGACCGAAAAATTTCACAGTGGTAATAATTGCATGATATACATCTCATTACAAGAATGAGGCATCCCAAAACATGGGGAACACAATAATATACCACAACATAAACCGTAATCCGAGAACGTACCTTTTATTTAGCGTTTATTAGCATTTTAACTTACATTTTGCATTAAGCGCAGAAGCGAGCTCCACAAGCGAAGCGCAACCCCTTTGCTACCTACTAAAATTCTCAATTACCAAGTTAGAACCATGCATATAAAGATAGATTTATATACTTAGCATAAACAACATACATATAACATGTTTTAGCTTCAAAACTGAAATTCCAATTCCAGGGCAGCAAACGAATCTCAGATTTTGGTCATCTAAACCATAAAATTTGGAAGTGGAATCTAAACAAAAGTTGTTGCATTCATTTCAGGCTTTCCGGAATATCCAAAATCATCGAATTCGGACCATCCGTTCAAAAGTTACGGCCGTTTTACTAAAAGGATACGCCTCAGCCTGGCAATGAATTGCGCAGGTCAGCGACGTTTGGTCACGTTTTTGACCTTCTAAACGACAGCAAAACACCAAATTCTTAAAACAAAAGTTTTAGCTTAAGTTCTAAGCTTTCCAGAAAATGCAAGATCATCAAAATCCGATACACCAGTAAAAAGTTATGGCAAAAATACTAAGAGTATATGCTACTGATTTTGCTTCCCTTTTACACAGGCCAGCGAGAAGATTCAAATTTTGAACTAAGTAAATGAAGGAATTTCTCAAGACAGTCTAAACAAAAGTCGTGCTACAGTTTCTAAGCTTTCCGAAAAGTCTAATATCGTTGAATTTCGTCCAGCCATTTAAAAGTTATGGTTGTTTTTGTTTCAGCATATATTGGACAATTTTGGATTTTTTTCCAAAATTTTGCTTTTATTATTTCAAAGTACAAACCATCAAACTTTAAATTTTCTAAAGAAACAATCATAAACACAAAGTCATTTATTTTCTTATATATCCAAGAAATACGTTTACATTCGATTTGTTTCCGATTTATTCAAGTTTGTTTCATTCACATTTAAATTCAAGCCAATTTGCTTCAATTTAATTTGAATTCAATTATATTTAATTCCACTTTGCTTCAAATTTGAATTTAATTATTTAAAATTTTTATTTCGTTTATTCAATTCCATTTACACTAATGAATTCTATTTAACCAATTACCATCCGTCAAACAACCAATGCATATCAAACATTAACATCCATCCAAAATCTACACTAAATCAATTATACATTTCCAAGTCAAAATTTTAATTTCATACACTTCCAAGTTTATTGACATTTAGTTTTATTCAAATTAAATTAGTTTCCATTTACTAATTTTATTTTTAATTAATTTTAAATTTAATTCATTCTACAACTTAAATTTCCTTTATATTTACAACTATCAATAGATCTTCACATTTTATTATTCGCAATCACACTTGTATATTATTCCTTTACTTATCCTTATTAGCATTTTAAACTTTTTAAGTATTTGGTAAGTCATAGCTATGCAAATAGAATGTAGTTAAACAATATACAACATCTTTCATTCAATTTGAGTGTTATACCTATTAAATAAATTTCCAATTTATTATTTTCCAAATTAAGGGTTACTCCTACAATTTTAATAATTTTTTTTTTTAACACTTAAATTCAATTTCACCTTTTTCAATTCATAAGTTTCTAACAATTCAAGATTTACTTTAGTTTAATAATTAAAATCATTCCTTATTAGAGAACTTAAGAATTTCAACACCGGATTCGATTAAACCCTTTTTTTTTAAATAAATAAATAAATATATATATATATACTAATATCTTTATATCTCAAATCATACTTTTAGAAAAATTTTAATCAGCATTGAAATATATATATATATATATACTTATTTTCATTACATACTTTAGAAAATTTCAATTCAAGTTCTATTTAATCCAAAAGAGTACAGTTTCTAGTTTATTTCAATAGTTTAAAGTCATTAAATATTAAAGAACTTAAAAATTTCAACTCCGGTTTCATTTCAAATCAAGTTTGAAATAATATATACTTATATTAATATATATCAAGTCATACTATAGAGAATACAAAATAAAATTCAATTTTAATCAAAACAGGGTTTAGAAAAACTATTAAGTGATCTCCCCCACTTAGACTCTCGAAAATAAAGTCGATGATGCGTGCACTCATCACCGGAATCATTTTCTAGTGTCAAGAGGGGAGTATAACACTTACTTCATTTGAAATCCTTTGAAAACAATTTCTAATCGAATATACTATCATATAATACTTATATTATACATTTCAAATTTTTGATAATAAATTTTCAAAACACCGGAATTTAAATTCTCCATCTTAATTTAAATTCATTTTTATTTTATTTTATTTACCATTTATATTCATTGTCAGTCATATTTACAAGTTTCATTCCTTAAAATCATCCATTAGTCAATAGTTAGAAATATTGACTAATCAACAATAAACGATGATAATCTAATATTATCATCTCCTAACAACCAATACAATCAAAATTTATAAATTTTCAAGATAATTCTTTTATATATAAAATATAATCTAAAACAATATTATGTCAATCTGTCATATTCGAGTGTTTAGAAATTCCTATCGATGCCTTGGCGTCCCAAGTACCAACCAGAATTCATAAATACTCAACGGAACAAATTAACACAATATAAAATCATTTTTTTATATCAAAATTACAAATACGCTCTCTCATATACACTCAAACTCATTCATAAGGTTTAACCCTATTTCAATGAGTTATTCCCCACTAGAGCCAAGGTAATCTAAACCAAAGCTCTGATACCAACTATAACGACCCGCATTTTTGACCGTTCAAGTCGACAATAATCCACACATGTTCAACTCAAACCGTTCAAAAAGGCAGATGGTTATTGGGGTTAAATAAGAAAAGAAAAGAAAGAACAGAAACAAACTCAGAATCTTGCAGCGGAAGGAACAAGATATAATAATAAAATAACAGTTCATGAAGCTGTTAAATAAATAAATTTGATTATTATTATACATCATAAATCAGAGTTACATACATATCAGAGATAATACAATAATGCAGCGGAAAAATAATATGGTAGTAGAATACAAATGATGTAATACCAAACTCCGTCTTCGTCCACCAAAATAGATCTTCAACCTTATCTGAAATGCTCAGGCTGACCCGAGCGTAATGAAAAGACAAAACACTCGAGTCAGGACTAAAATATCTCATGTAAGTCAAATCGAATAAGAAAATATGAGTGTGACGGCGTCAGAGATGTTTACGGGGTTTGACATCTCCTATCCAGTGTCAACGTGAGTGCAATAACTTAAGAGATGTTACGGGATTTTCCATCTCTCAAGGATCCGTTAAACTATCTACTATGTAGTACAATACGCTATTATAATATGTCTACATTAAAGTAAAAGTATTAAAATAGCGTTAAGCCATGGCCCATTCCACCCTTAACGCAGTTTATATTCCCAAGAGCATATACAAGACCGTAGTTTCCCCAAAACCGGAAGTCACCAGAGGGCAATCCATATACTCAAGGTACAAACCTAAACGTAGTGGTCGCGAATAGGATAATCAGTATGACAAGGTACATGAGGCAATACCAACTAGGATACTAGTAGTTGCGTGATCTGGACTGATGTTGGGCATAGCAGCTACTACCCCAACACCGCGAAACAACACTCCCAAATCGCGGGGTGCACCCAAATCGAATCACAAAAGTAATAGACATGGTATCGAAGGAGTGTGTCCGCTAGAGATGGCGATCCTCAATGGCCCGGCGCGGCTCCTGTTTTAGTCATGTCAGGGGTCATCCAAAATCGTTCTCTTTCTTCAAATCAACACGTTCACCAAAACCATCCACTTCGTTCTGGATCAACACTCCACGAATATAGTTATTAAAGTGGTTTTCGGTATCGACAGAGAGTATGTCCATATCCGATCCCGGTCTCTTTAATAACTACGTTATATTTTTCACACCGGTTGGATCTTTTACATTTCAAATCGATTCATAATTGATATCAAAATATCATATTCGCTTCAAAATCAAATCCATTTCAAAATCATCATATCTACTCAAATATACGATTTCATTTCAAAATCATTTTTCGCCTCAATATCTCATTTCGATTTCAAAATCAATTTTCGCCTCAATATCTCATTTCGATTTCAAAATCATTTTTCGCCTCAAAATCTCATTTCGATTTCAAAATCATTTTTCGCCTCAAAATCTCACAAAACGATTCACATAAACTCGAATTCCAAAATTTAAAATTTAATCAAATTTCAAATCATCAATTTCAACTCGATTCAGCTTCTCAATAAACCATTTCAAATTATCAACTTCAAATACATATTTGAACCACAAAATAAGCCATTTCACTTTCAATATATTTCGAAACTTTAAATATTTCACATTTCAAACAGTTCATATATTTATATAAGAATATAAGATTCGCTTTAAAACCATTTCGTATTCAAATTAGAATATACTTCAAATTAAACATCCGTATTAAGTAGTTTACTTAATTTCTGGAACAATTCCAATTCAATAAACTTAGATTAACATTCGGATTTCAAGAATTCATTCAAGTATTACATTCCAAATCAATTTCAGTTCAAATCCTTATTCAAATCAATTTTATCTTCAAATTTAATTCAATAGTTTCAATTTAGTCCAATTCACAAATTTCTTTGAATTTCAATTAAATTCCAAATTAATTAAATCTCAATTTCAAATCAATTTTCAATTCCAAACTCCACTTGAAATATCATTTCATATAAATTTTCTTAGAAATATTCAGAGTTCGATTAAAAGTCCAATCTTTTAAAACAAATCAATCTTTCGAAAATTTACGCCGTATTTCAAAATTTTTTCTTCAAAATCTAAACTTCGAATAATTAAACAATTTCATTTACCAAGTTTAAATTCCAACATTTCGAGCTTCAATTCAAAATAATTCAATTTCCATAAATTGGATTTTATTCTTAAAATCAATTCATTTAAATAATTTCAAGACAACCTTTAAAATCATTTAATTTAACCAACCCGGTGTCCGTATATAATTTTCTATCCTATGGCCAAGTGGATAATTATTTCAATTTTTAATTTCAAGGATGGATATATATCATTTCAATCCAAATAGATGTCATAGGTATATCATTTCAACCTATTTCTTAATTTATTCGAAATGATTCAGTTTACAGTTTTATATGCAATAAATAATATACATGATGATAACATGATATATCAAAATATATAAACAACCAATATCGACCAATAGCATCCATCACAACCAATCAACCATAAAGCCAATAGCATTCTCAACAATTTTATAATTATCAATATCGAGTAATATACTGCCAATTTAAATTTAACTTTATCTTGACTGTCAATTTAAATTCTATCAATTCATTCATATATCAATACAGATGATAATTAAACCTACCAAACAACAGCCAATAAATTTCATATCACTTCAGAATATAAATTTAACTAACAAAAGTTATTTTAGTCAATTGTGAGCGTATAAACACTCACCTTTGATTTAAAGCCTGTTAATAAGACCCAAAATTTCACAGTCTCGGAATGCAACCAAACTTGCTCATAATGTAGATCTCGTCGCTACGATTCCGACGCCACATGTTTCGCCCGAAACGGATCTCGTATGCAGAAGTTACACTTAAATTAATATAACGATATAATTTAAACATGATTAGCAGTATAATAAAATTAATTAATCGCTTAACCTTCTTCTTCACGCGCAGTACACCCGAACCCACTTCACGCCGTTCATCTCCATCCACGCGCGCAGCAAACGACGACCGGACATCGATCAGGGGGCATCATCACGTGCGCCTCGCCTTGCTCCACCTCCGCGCCAAGTTTCGCCACCCCATTCGCCACCGTTTGCACGCAAACCAAGAAAAACGCGCACGCTTCCAAGTCAGATCTGGGCGAATCCGTGGCGAATTAGCACGAATCAACCGTATGGATTTGAAGAGCTCGTCGAGATCTACACTTTTGCTTTTGGAATTTTTTGATTTCGTTGAACGGATTGAGAGATATTAAGGAAAGAAGTTCGAGCAAATTTCAGCCATTAAAATACTGGCGGCTAGGGTTTCTGAAATGAAAAATGATAAAACTGTCTCGGTTTTGAGTGTGTATTTATAAAGTTAGGTCCAAAATCGTCCGAACTCCAAACGAGACGTGCCGCCAAGCGTTTATAAGGTTTTACCCCCGTTCCGGACGCAATGGAACTAGTTCCAAGGCCTAATTCAATCGTATATGGAAGATAGCTTTTTTGAAGTCGATTATTTTAATTAACGACGTTAAATTTCTACGCGTTTCAAGCTCGCACGATCAAACGACAAGTCCGATTGCTACGAAAATTGAAACCTTACAATAATTCACTGTTACGGATCCGATGAAACTGGTTTCGTCGAAATCCGAGACAGTTGTAAAAATGGCTATTTCTACAGTCTAATTTCAATATAAAATTCCCAATTTTAAATTATTAACTTTTAAATCAAATTTCAATTGTTCGCAAATTCCATTTTTAATTTCACAGTAATTAACAATCTTTTACAATGCAGTTTTCCATTATAAACCCAATATAAAAGATTATATTAGATTCAGCGTTCAATTATATTGTAATTCAAATTCAAGTTATTTAATTCCAAATGAATTCTTTTATTTCGATTTACACTTTCATTATTGAATCAACCATTTACTTATACATTATTATCAATAGTTTATAATTCATTTACTTTCATTTTCTTCAGCTATCATCTTATTTAAATTCACAGTAATATTAAATTACATTCATTTACGTTGATTTCAATATTATAACTTCAATATTAAATGTAACATTTTATTTATTTTGTTGTTTAAAATCAAATTCAATTCATTTCAATTACTTGTTACAATCAAATTTAAATCTTTACTTACGTTCAATTACAAGTTAACATCTTTATCAAATCACAGTTTCAGTTATTATCTAATTTCAATCAACTGTAATATTAAGTTACATTTATTTATATTAGTTTCAATAACATAAACTTCCATTATTAAATCCACCATTTTATCTATTCTTTGTTTACAATCATAACCAATTTGGCTTACAATCAAATTCAATCCATTATTTACATTCACTACAAGTTAACATCCATATTTAATTTACAAATAAGTTATTTCAGAATTCAGTTTTGTATTTTAACTTGTAATTCACTTTTAACAACACAAAATTTTATTTCCTTCGAATTTTTATCCAAAATTTTCATTTTAATTCGTATTTTTAAAGTGTTAAAAATACGGGTCGTTACATCAAAAGTGGAGAACACCCAAATTTGACCTATTGTAGGATTAGATCTAGTACAAAATAACAAGAAAATGCAGAAAAGTGTAGAAATGTAAGAGACGCAAGATTTTTATAGTTGTTCGGTTTCTATAGCCTACATCCATTTTATATTTTTATTGATTATGGATTTGAGATAGAATTAGAGTCACTAGTACAAGGGATTGACATGTTCTTAGCTTGGAACCGCCAATAGTATTTGCCTAAGTGATTATTGTGAGAGAGAGATAGAAGGTGAAGAAGGAGCAGAGTCCAAGATCCTCTTTGGATTGTTATAGGGTTGATATTTATAAGGAACAACTCTTTAGTTCCCAGGGCTAGCATAAGTCGAAGTCTAGAAGCAAGCCCAATGATGTACAAGTTATGCTCGAGGGCCCACGGGCAAAATAGACCTCTCGGTACCAAGTGGTTATGGTTGGTGGAAATCTAATATTCTCCCTTGCATTGTCCTTCCATCTTCAAATCGATGCATTCCAAACTCTTTTCCATAGTCTTTGAGTTGTTAACGAAGATTCTCCCGCTAACACTTGTGTTATCCTGCTTTCTTTTCTTTCTTCTCATCAATCCTTAGAATTGCTCATCTATTCCTCAAAAAAAGTACTAGATGATGATTAGATGGAAGAGTTTATGAAGTTCAAGAGTTAAATGGGGTCCATGGGGCAATACAGATCTCTCGGTACCAAGAGGACCTCTCCATACCGAGAGCTTTCGTTTGCTCCCAAGGACTTGTAACCTTTTTGAGCTCCATCATCTTGCTTTCCTAAGTGTATTTCTATGTTTTTGAGTTGCTTCATCTTTGTCTTAACTTTCTACATCTAGTTGAATTCTGCTTGGTAAAAAAATCGGTTAATACGGAATATAAAAGTAAACTCCTTACGTGAATTGTACTTGGAAAATTGGAAATAATTTGGGGGCAAAAGAGAAGGTGCCATAGTACTACAAAATTGATATACCAAATAAGGTGGAAATATAAAATTCTCTATCTAAATTCCTTTTTCAGCATAGGATTATAGGTTTTGGAAACAAAATTTAGCGTGTTAGGCATTGTATGATAGGTATTGGATGCAAAATTTGTTGAACCATACTCTTATTCATAGGAGTGTGGAAATTATTGTGTGAAAAAGGATTAAGATTTTTTTAAACTTGCATACATATAGAACTACCAGTATATATAGGTTGTTTGCATCACATTTTAAAAATTGTTTATGAGGCACCGATTTACAATTATTCAGTATATATATCATATATGTTGTGATA
This sequence comes from Allium fistulosum, assembly GCA_030737815.1. Lineage (NCBI taxonomy): Eukaryota > Viridiplantae > Streptophyta > Magnoliopsida > Asparagales > Amaryllidaceae > Allium > Allium fistulosum. Next base: position 266,416,998 of record CM060905.1, on the reverse strand, counting down.
CACCATGCACTTGTACACGGTTGGCTGCAAAATTGGTTGTACTTTGGTTTGATAGTTTAGAATGTTTGCACGATATGTTACATGATTCAACCCTTTGGGTATTTCAGGGATGAAATTATTTTAAGGGGGGAAGAATGTAATACCAAATAAAATATACGGTAATTAATAAATAATTGTTAAGGCTTAAAAATGGAATTTAAGCAATGTTCAGAATTTGACTATGAAACTTGCACTATTGTGTACGTGGCAATTTTCTAAGCAACTTTCATGTACGAAGTTTTGCAATCGAAGTTCAAATGAAGAAATTATAAGCATTTGAAATTTTTGGATAAAAAATAATTAAAAAGGGAATAAATAATAATAATCGCGTGGGCCCTACCGGTCGGGTCCCCTCCTTGGGCCGGTCGACCGCTAGCTGTTGAACCCCTAGGAATCGACCAGTTGGACCAGTGGCGGCTAAGGTTGAACTTCGGCCTAATGACCTTGATTTAATTATTTTAAATCTAACGAATATGATTAATTCAAGTGCCTATAAATACAGGCTCAGCCCCTCAATTTTCTTCTCGTATTTTTTTATCAGAGCAGCTGAACTCTGCTATTTTCCCTTCTCCACTGTTTCTAGAAAATATAAAAATATTATATATTTATATATAAATCGGATAAGGGCAGAAAATAAAAGAGAAGAAGAGTAGTAGTGAATCGAAACTGTGGAAAAAGATGAATTTTAGAATTATAAATCTATATTCCACTTAATTTAAATCTCCACTCAAATCTGTAATTCTAATAGGTATGTATATATATTTTTGGATTGGAAAGGAAACAGAGTCAATTAAAGGGATAAATTCATATTTAAAAGATTTGGAAAGATAGAAAGGTGAGTGGGAAATTATATGAATTATATATAACATCGAATTCATATTGTTTAATTTTATTTTATTACTATGCCTATGTAAGATATGTTGAGTAGTAGGCTTAAAACGAATGTATTCAATTGAAATCTGGCCTACAATTTTGTAAGTTAGATAATTGAAATGGAATGGTATGTACACCATAATTTGAAAATTTAGAAGTCAGTCTCTAAATTTATTAAGTTGAAATGTTGATAAGATTGTAAATTTATTCCAAATTTATGATAATTAGGTTGTAAGCTGTTGGTATTAATTTGAATTTCTTTAATTTGACTCATAATATGAATTTCTATGTTTTAGTTTATTGGAGCATTGTGGGTACAATTTAGTTGAATATATTTCTGTGTAAATTACCATAAATAATATAATTCCATAACTTGTATAAATAGTGATTCGTTTGGAATAATAAGGAATGTACCAAAATGAAAGAGATGTGTAAAGTGCGGATGTTCTTCTCCGTAGTTTATATTTCAATATAAGAAAAGAGGTAATTACTTGTAATTTCGAATGGAGCAAAAGGCCTCACTTTTAGGTAATTTATGGAATGTTATAATGGTAATACTCTTTGGGGAGGATGGCTCTAATATATTAAAATGTGGAAATGTATGTTCTTTACAGAATGTACGTATAAGTGCATATTCTGAAATTCCTAAGTGTAGGAATTAATGAGTTAGAATTAGGAACATATATATACATGCATACGTAAACCACACTTACCGATTAAAAAAATAAATATACATAGAGTAATGATTAAATTGTAATAAATAAATATATGATGGTACTCGTAATAGTCATAATTAGGATGACTAGGTATTAATAACATAGTAAACCAGAGGATTAGGAGGTTGTGATGGAAAAGAGGTAGTAACTCCAAAAAATTTGAACAATGATTGCAAAAATAGTGTGACAATAAATGTGCAGTTAATAGGGAGTTAGAGAAATAAAATGGGGGCATAAATTCATTGAATGAGATTAATTGTAGAATTCATTTTGACATTTATGGGAAAATGGAATATGCATAATAAGTTGAATTTGAAACAGATAATTAAATGTCATTAATGATTATCTAAATAATAATGACCATTTATTACAGATAATTGACATTTATGGGACGTAAGAGGGAAATAAAGAATATACGTAATAAGCGTATTAAACAAAAATAGGTTCATGGCGAATAATTAGGGGGATACTAGTAATAAACTTATGAGGCAATACAATTTTCATATTAGGAAATTATATACCTCAATTATACGTTTAGGACAAGCATGATTAGTGAACTTAGCCTAATATTTAGGCCTAGGATAATTGGTTTGGTTTAATGTAGGTTAGGATGCGAGGTCAATAGAGTTATACAACAGAAGTCTTCCCTTCACCTAGAGGCTACCTGCAGTTCTGTATACGTACTACTAAAGTGGGACATCTCCAACTATAGGACTCATCGGGAAGGGATATACGTTCGCATATGGGTGTTGGAAAATATACAAAGGGTTTGCCTTAGATTTGAAGTATCAAATGGCTCAGTACCTTTAGGGATGTCAAGGGATTTACTTTAGGGTGGAAGGTAGTAAATGGTCTTTGTTACCTTCTTCCTATATAAAATTCTTAAATAACTTACGACAGTACCTAATAGGGAAATATGGTTTGCTTCATTTCTAATAAGAGGTATTAAGTGACTAGGAAGGGCATTTTTCTCAACTTACATTAGGTAAGTCTAAATGGGATTTCGGCTGTGGGCTATTGGCAGGATATGTCAGTATTATTGGTAAACCGATATTCAGTAGTAGGTTGGCATATAGGCTTTGACTCCAGCGGTCCCGAGTAGTCGTTAGCAAAGACTTGGGATATGCTTTTACAGATTTTGCTCGTTACTAGTGTAAAATCCGTATGGTATATGCAAAGACCTTAAATTTTTATTTATTATTTGGTTGTTGAAGGTTAAAACACACATATCTCTGTGTGTGTAGTTATGCCTCAGAGAAGGTTGGATATATCATATGTGCATATGGAATTAAATGGATAAGCTGTGAGTAATAGATATAACACTTAAATAGAAATCAATCGGTATAAATTAGTTTTATGGTTAAAGTATGTAATTTACCAGTCACAATAACGTTATTCTGACCCCCTCCTCGTTACAACCTAGAAATAGATTTAGAGGGACAGGCTACTGGTGCAAGACGACGACAGTGGATGAAGATGTCTTCTCGTTCATTCTCGACACTGACAAGATGACTAGATATCTAAGAAATAATATTGATTCTAAGGTAGTAGCCTTAATTGCTATATATGTTCTATTATAATTTTCTATTCTGATGTGAATTTATTTAGATAGCTCTCTTATATATTTATGTTTATTACAGGTTACAAATACTAATGATCCATACCATAATTGACTTGGGTTTAAACTTAGTTGAAATACGGGCCCATTAGGTTGCGGGTTGTTGCAAGAATGTAACAAGAAGTGCACGGAGAATGGTTCTTGATTCAAACCCAGGTGTGCCAATTATGCCTCATTAAATTGTGGTATGGAAACCATCTATCTCACCATCTGGGACCATGCACCCTACCAAAGGCCTCCTCTCGCTCGATCAGGGCGAAAGGAGGAGGCCCAATGTAGAGATATATACTACAAATTGCATCAATTTAATAGCCGCTCCATAAATGAGTATCATCACCTAAAAGATGAGATAGAGTGGTTTATCCATGAAGGTGTACTTGTGTAGTATTTGAGACAACTGGTTGAATAAAGAAATTTCCAACAAATTCCTGTTGCTCAACATCTACATGCTAACGACAACAATGTGGCTGTAAGAAATATTGAAATATTATCAATTTGTGGTAGCCCTCACATGGTCAGAAGTAACAGAGGAGTGCATGCCCAATATAGGGGGAGCTTGCCTTGAATAATCAAATCTACTCAATTGAGTTCCTGGCCCCAAAGGCCCCTTGGGTTGAATAAAATGAAGCAAAGATCACCTTTTTAGCAAAAGAAAAGAGAGGGGTCGACTACCCCCACCCCGACCCAATGGTCATATCAATTAACATCTCCAATTGCGAAGTACATCGGATCTTCATCGATGGTGGCAGCTCCATCACTGTAATGCTCAAGAATGTTTTTGTCAAATGAAACTCCCATCGTTAAGCCTCACACCTTATGCTTTACCTATCTATGGATTCATAATTGTCGGAATTTTTCCTCTGGGCTCCACATCACACAGTCACCTTCGATGAGGAACGCCACTCCACGAAGATTCAAGTAAACTTTGAAGTAATATATTTCTTGTCTGCTTATAACATATTAATAGGTAGATCGAGGCTTAGACCAAGATGCAATCGTGGCATATCAATGGCTGCAACAGCCAGTAGGCCACTAAGGATTTCTACAACATATATTTACAACAATCTAAGGAGGCAATCCTTATGCTACAATAAGGATCAATAATGATCATTGGCGGTTAACCTGAGAGAATATGAGAGCCATGTAATACTCTTATTTGCGTCGGGGCCTCCGACGGTGCCAAAGGTATTGATGAAGCAACCACATCATCCCTTAACCCTAGTAGAATGCAAGAGCCATATAACTCTCTCGTTCATGTCAGGGCCTCCCATATGGCATAGTTGATGAAGCAACCACATCTCCTCCACCCCCGAGAGAATGCGAGAGCCATGCAATGCTCTTGGTCATGCTAGGGCCGAGGACAATGGGGATCACCTTTCCTTAGCCAGTCCTAGTAAAACCGGATAACTCAAAGAAACATGAAATGAACAAGTTCAAACCCATTGGCAAGCAGCGACAACCACAACAACTTTATCCCTCCTAATATCTGTGGACTCATTTATGAGAGTCGAGGGCAGCCAAAGCTCCAAGGTTCGCGTATAAACATCCACCTCGGTCAAGAACCTCAACACAAGATCCATGCACTACATCATTATAAATTAGAAATATAAAGGGAAGATAACAATGATAATCTCCTTAACCCTTATATGGCAAATACAAAGCCAAACAGTGGTATTGACACCCACTTGAAACTGTCAAGATAGACAGTGACGATGCCAGCAAGGCCATACAGATTGAAACAAAGCTGGACCCAAAGGTTAGGGATAAGCTAACACGTTTCTTGAAATAAAGCAAGAACGTGTTTACTTAGGGGCATGCTTACATGGCTGGCATAGATCCCTTATTTGTTTGTCACACCCTCAATATCTATAGAATATAGTAGTCTATGATTTTTGTTTGATAATAATAAACATATATATGTATACACTAAATGTGTTTGTTGTAGTACTATTACAATATCACAAAAAGACATAAACAAATACATATTTTATTCCAATAAATTTTTAATAGTACACACAAGTACAACACGAGCTTCTATAATATTTAATACAATATACACGATTTTATACTCCTTCATATACATCAATTTGAACTCTGTCACTCAAAACAATTTCAATACAATTACCACTCTACATGTTTTCTTCACTTACTCAAATATACTTTTGTATCTTCTTGCTTCGGCCTTTCTCTAGACAGAAATCTGCTTTACCTAGCAAATAAATGAAGCAGTAAAAAGCAAAGAGGAAAAATTAACACTACAAAAATAAAAATATATTTAAACTCATGTTGCCTCAGTTTATTAGTTTTGTTTTCATATTTTAAACAGGCACAAAAAATAACGAACATGGACCAGTGCCAAAGGTATACGCTAGGACCAGTACGACATGCTCATATGGGACATGATTTATAAATCAAGTCAATAGTGTGCACGAGCACCTTAGGACATGCACAGTGTATCACCGTACGTTCCTTAAGGCCAAGAAACTTGAAATAAAGAAAGCACGTTAAAAATCAAGCTCACATCACAAACCATCTAGGACAAGCCCAAATGTTTTTGGTTCAACACTGCGCATAAGTAGAGGAGCAAGTGGAAGTGTACAAAAGGCAAGCATAGAACTTAAATTAGGTCCGTAATAGTACATCAAATTCAAATACACAAACTAGAAAGTGCACAAACCAAAAATTGCTTAAATCAGGTCAAAATAATGCATAAAAGATACACGCATAATCAAGTTCAGGTACGCAAGGAATGCACAAGCCAGGCTTAAGTGCAAGTACACAAAAAGAAGTAAAATACAAGTTCAGTTTTAAAGTGCAGGAGCAAGTGGAAATGCACAAAGGCAAGCTCAAAGTGCCCAGGCATGCACAAAACAAAGCTAGAATCATAAAAAGGGTTCACAAACAAACCAAACCAGTAAAAAAAACAAGCAGAAAATAGGGCTCGACAAGGTGTAAGCACATCCAAGGCATGCACACACACTCGAGTACACAAGCCACATAAGTATAAAAAAACCAATAAGCAAACCCATATAAGGCATGCACAATAACTTCAGGAAGCACAAGCAAACAAGGCATAAGGAACAGTCATAAAATATGCACAAGCCAGCATGTTCATGCATAAGTATACAAGGGAGATTCAACATCACACAGGCACACAGGCCGAACAGAGAAGGACAACAACACAAACAAACTCAACAAAAAGAAGTGCACAACTCAGAATGATAACAAGATCATGCATGCACACGCCCAAAAGAAAGCAAGGCAAGATGCATAAGCAATCAAGGCCATAAGCAAATCTATGGTGAAAAGAAGAATATCTCAGGTAGTACAAGCACACAAGGTTAGGCATGATTACCAGAATGTTGAACATGTCAACAATGTTAGGTCGAGATCACCAAAACAAATAATTCAAAAAACAAATTAGGTCGAAGCCATTAACTAGTCAAAAATCTCAGGCCGAATACTTCAAAATATCGATCAAAAATCAAAGTGCCATACTGTCAAATTGAAATCTAGAATAACAGCCAGAAACAAAGCCAAAATTCAAGAATTGAAACATTCAAAACAAAAATTCTGAAATATATGAACATCTAGGGAGATTTTTTTCAAATCATAAAAAAATCATCACTGGCAAACTAAGTAGTTGAATTCGAAACAAGTGTACAAATATAATCAGTAACTTGAAATCATACCCATTTATCAACTGCAAAAGTTCTCGACAAGGAAGTAACCATTATCATTAATCACCATGCAATCATAGAATGGAACAAACAAAGGAATTAAGGCATGATTACAACACTAAATTTCAAAGCGGTAGTGTCCAAGATTCAAAACCCTAAAGAGGAAAATAAACAAAGAAAGGATCGGGCTTGCACAAGAACATAGGATCGGTTGAAATTAATAAAAAGCGGAAGTTTTTTTAAATTGGGCCGAAGCACTTTTAGGGCTTGTTATTTTATTTTGTATTTTATTTTAATTTAAAAACTCTATTTTTTCACTAGGATAAGAACTACATTTTGTAGTTTGGGAAATTCTAACCTCGAGGATAGAGCTGGGGTAGGGTTTCTAGGCATTGGGTTAGAACAATCAGGTTAGCGATAATTGCAAGTTTACAGGATATATGAAAGCGATCGATTGTTTAATCTTAGTAGAAATCTTAGAGGCAGCAGTTGGCAAGTGTTGCCAATGCTGTGTGTTATTTTATTTTTGCATTTACTCTATTATTATCTATGCTGTGATTTTTATTATTCTGTGAATTAATAATAAACCCAATTCACCCCCCATCCATGGTTAATTAGATTCTACAAGTGGTACCAGAGCTAGATAGTCAAATTTACTTTTTTAACAATGGCTAGTTTTAATAATGCTTTTTCTGAAGGACAATCCATAACTAGACCATCCATGTTTAGTGGCACTGATTATTCATATTGGAAAACTAGGATGAAGATTTTTCTAGATACTATAGAGGCATGTGATATAGTTGAAACTGGTTGTAGTTTGCTTACAATAAAAAAAGATAATCAATAAGTCCCTAAGCCTAAAGATAAGTGGGTTGAAAATGAATTTAGTCTTTATCATTCATATGCTAAAGCTATGAACTCTGTTATTTGTGCCTTAGATAAAATAAAATATAATCGTGTTGCTCGTTGTATGACTGCGTAGGAAATTTGGCATACACTTAAGGTGACTCATAAAGGTACATCATAGGTCAAAGAATCTTATCTAGCCACGGTCAGCAATGAATATAAGTATTTCGCGATGACAAAAGATGAAAATATAAAGGAGATGTATGGATGATTTTTAAATATAGTATTCAGATCCAAAACATTAGGAAAAACTTACATAGAATTGGAGATGGTCCAAAAAATTCTGAGAATCCTCCTGAGAAGTTTTGAAGAAAAAGCGACAGCAATCCATGAATCCAAAGACTTAAAATAGCTTAAGTTGGAGAACTAATAGGAAATCTCATCACCTATGAGATGGAGCTCCAAGTCACGGAAAAATGTAAAAGCGGAGATTCGAAAAAGAAATCAATTGCCTTAAAAAGTACAATCGATAATGAGGAAGAAGATGACGCTGCAGCTGAGCTAGCACTATTGATGAAGCGATTCAAAACGTGGATCAGAAAGTATGGAAATTAAATAATAAACCAATGAATAAAAACCAACAATGCCAAAATACTAGATGACTCTAAGGAAGAAATCATATGTTTATAAATGTAAGAAGCCAGGTCGCATCAAACCAAACTGTCCATTGAATCGACTCAATATAGAAAAGAAGAAGAGGAGTTTCGTAGCCACTTGGAATGAGAGTGAAGAAGAGGAGGAGGAGAACATTCACAGTGAGAAAGAAGGGGTAAATTTGTGTCTGATGGTAGAATCAAGTGACAGCGATGATGAACCTAATAAGGTAGCACACTAATCTCGTACTGATTTACTATTGTTGTATCATAAGTTAAATGGACACATTGATAGACTTAAAGAAAAATATAATAAACCATAATCTGAGAAAAACAATTTATTTGGTATAAATAATGCGTTAGAACTGATGATTCAAAACATTAGAAAATTCAACTCAGAACGTGAGAAGTGTCAATCTCTGGAGGTATAAATAAATAGATCCAAGACTAGAATTGAAATACTCGAGAATGAAATTTTGACTTTGAAAAACAAAGATGACACAAAAAGAGAAAATTCCATTAAATGATACACCTCACTTTTTAATGAAAACGTTGCTGTTATATGTAAGGTTCAATAACTTGAATCGATTGTAAGAAAATATTCTAAAGGAGAAAAATCACTAAATATGTTGTTAGGTACTCAGACTATCACCAAAAATAGAAAAGGACTTGGATATGATAGAGGAACAAAATAATAGGGGGAATTGCAATAAGATCAAATCCCACATAGAATTTTAAAAATTTAATTTGTGGAAAAATTGGGCATAAACAAAATAAATGTTGGAATAGGAACAAACACAAAACCGTTAAACAAATCTGGGTTCCAAAAGTTACGAATGTAAATTTTCTTAAATATAAACAAGTTTGGGCTCCCAAGGGTACAATTGTTAATACTAACAGTTTCCTATGTAAAAATATTTGGATACGAAAGATTCCTAGCGTAAATGAAAATGGTCCTGCACCCTTTGCTAGGCACTCGTTTATCTAATATTTAGGTACAAAGATGGGCTAAGGAACAACTATGATAGAGGCAGATTTTGAGTTGTTCTATATATTTGATGAAGAAGAATTGCAATGTTTCTTAGCCTAGAAAATGAAGTGGAGATCTACATACTAATGGTTATTAGGAGTACGACTCCAAAGAAGTGAAGGTATGATCTCTAAACCCTACTTTTCATTTTTCTCTCCTTATTCTGAGATCTTACATTTTGACACTACTATAGTAAAATTGACAAATCATGAGCTCTTAAACTCCAGTTTTCAAAATTCAGGATATTCTGGAAAATAGATAGAAAATTCTATAAGTTTTATATTTAGTGTTTCCCGGAATTTAAACTTAAACCAATAGCAAACGGCAAATCATTCAGTATATTGTTTGAAAATTATTTCATAACTTCCTAACACTGTTGTAGTATTTTGACTATAATTTCTACTTTGTTTTTCCAATTTATAAAATTGGAGATATTTCAAAAATCTTATAGAAAATTCTACAATTTTTGTTCTTTGTGTTTTTGACAACTCATTTCTGAATCCTGTAAAATTTGCTTTTAAATCAGTACTATGGTTGATTATCATTCCAAAATTGTTTTAACACAGCTGTAATAAATTAACCATAACTTAAACATTTGTACTCCAAATTTTGAAATTTTGGATTATGAAAAGCTAACTGATAACACTACAACTATAACAACCCGAAATTTAACCCATAATGATTAACTCGTTAATTAATTAGATAATGAAATAACTTTGTGAAATTATCAGAATCAAGCCACGGAAGTTGCACCATCGTGTCCGTGGTAATTTTTTGGTCAATTTCCATATATAGAACGTCAAAATCCGAGTTCATATGAGCAAAGAACGAAATAATCAATGAAACGAAATATATATATATATATATATAGGTCGACCGGCCGATCGACCTGGGCAAGGGGGCGGTCAACCGCCCGATCGACCTGCCTTGCCTTTTGGTAAGCGAACGAACATTCGTTCGTTCGAAGATTCAGTGACGATTGAACACGTATTTTGCATCATTTAAACTGATCTGGTCCTTCTGTTTCTGCATCTGATGGTCCCTATTCAGCCTATGACATGGTTGCATCCTATTCAATCCCCGAATCCAAATGCTCGAGATCCACTTCTACCCTCTATAAATAGACCCCTAAACCTAATACTTTTTCTCATTCTAGGTTTTATCCAATTGGGTTCACCTTTCTCGGAAGGACCTAAAACGGAATAATTTTTCCAAAGGAGAAAATCGTTATAAATTAAATTATTTCACAACTCCAAGTGGATTCGGGAAGACCAAAGGAAGAGCTTAGGACCAGAGTGATTGTAATTATTTTAAGATTTCTTTAAGTAATTTAAAATAATATGGTTTCCAATAGTTGTAGTTTTACTACGATTTTTGGAATAGCCTTTTAAGTAGTTTATTTATAGTTTTTAGAATTATTTTCAGTCTATTTCCTTTCTGCTATTATTTTTAGTAATTTTAGTTTATTTCTATTAATTATAGCTGTTAGCACCAAAATTGGTCACTAACCTCGTTGAGAAAGATTGTGTAGAGATGTAAGTGATGAAGTTAAATTAAACAAGGAAGAATATGCTAATTTAAATGCAGAAAGTAAGAACACCGGATTTATAGTGGTTCAGCGTAACTGCCTACATCCACTTTGAGTTTTGATCTTTATTTCTTTCACAAGTAGTTGGATACAGATACAATCCATATATTAATGACTTGAATACAAGTTTGAACTGAAAATAATCAGTCTTCAAAGTGGCAGAGTCTCCCCATTGTTCTCCCAAAAAAGGTCCATTTCACTGTGCCCCCGCCCCTCTATTTATAGACAAAGGTGGGTTGAACTTCTCTGGCGGGCCTGGTAGCTGAATAACTCGGTCCAGATAGGCTGGTCCATGTGTGTCGAACCAATCAGGCCGAACAGTTGGGTGCCGAACCACTCTCCTTCTGCCGAACGAGGCGCTTGCTGTGTGGGAAGAGTAGGCCGAATAGCCATTGAAGCCGAACGTGCCTCCTGGCCGAGCGAAGTATCTGGTCAAACGTGTCTTGTGGCCGAACGAAGCCCCTTAGCCGAACATGCCTTTAGGCCGAACGAAGCCCTTAGCCGAACGATGTCCTTAGGCCGAACAAAGCCCTTGGCCGGACGATGTCTCTGGCCGAACGATGCCTCTAGCCGAACGTTGCCTGATGCCGAGCGCTCCTGGATGCCGAGTACTCCAAGATGCCGAGTACTCCTAGATGCCGAGTACTTAGTTGCCTGGCCAAATCTCCAGGAAACACTTGCCCCCCAAAGTGTGTTATGTGACTGCACGTAATACGCTTTGAACTATGTATCCTCTATGTCTCGTTTCAAATCCTTGACTAAATTCTAATGGAGATGCCTTCTTGAGAATATCAGTGGTCATCCGTGTCTAATTCTGCAGAAGTAATAGGCTTCAGCTATCTGATCTAGTCTTCTCTTAATAACCCTTAGTGAGAATTCAATTTCTATTGATTTCAAGAAGTCAAACTTTTTCAGACGTACACATGCACGTTCGCGTACATGTTCTTGCCATTGGCTCTCGGATGCGTTTTATATGCTCATAAGTCGTCGCCAACTCCATCTAGTTTAATTGCAATTCAATCGCGATTCCTTGTTTGTATTTTCTGTGAAATAAGGGTTGCAATCATCCACTTGAGGAGTTTTCCAAACCTCTCTTCAGTACAGACTCTATGATTTTGTTCACAGCTTCGACCTGTCTATTTGCATTTATTCATGGAAGGTCATAAGGAAAGATGACTTTATGGATAAAGAAGTTGATTATTTTCTTCATCTTGGTCGTGGTTAAGAGTTCTTCATCTGCCCATTTGGTGACGTAATCAACTGCTATGATGGTGTATTTCGCACCACCTTTAGGATCGACAAGAAGATGATTTCAGTGCCCCCAAGTGGCAAACGGCTATGAACTAGCCATTTGAATAATTTCCATCGGTGGGGTTCCCGGATTCTTTGCAAACATTTTGCACTCGTCACATTGTCTAGCATGATCAACCGCATCTGGGTTGATGGTTGGCCAGTAATACCTGTAGCAGAGTATCTTCTTTATCATGGTTTTCCCCCTGATGTTATTACCACATTCTTCTTCATAGATTTTGCTCAAGATATCATCATGGGTGATATGCCGAAGCATGGGGATGGATAAACTCCTTTTGACACACGAATTATTCTTAGATGATTTGGCGTGAAGCTTTGAGGAGGATTCATCGTTTTCCATTCCTCCGTTCAGTAAGAATTCCTCATTGTAGATAGTCTTTGATAGGAGTCAACCATGACACCTTTTCATTTTGTTCGCTGAGTACGTGTGTAATGATGTAATATGTGAAGTCGGTTAGTAGCTCTTGGACTTGGCCGAGATAAGGAGCAAGACAATGCCCCCTAGCAAGATCAACTTCCTTAAATTTGTATACTACCAAACAAAAATCACAAAAGATATGTAAAGTTTTCACTTCAAATCCTCTAGCAAGTTTGAGGCTGACAGTCAAGGCTTCATACTAAGCATCGTTGTTTGTTACAGGTAAATCGAGTTTTAGGACGTAGCAGATTGATCGTTCCTCAGGAGTCATTATCAAGCCATAACATTGATCATTGGATGCTCCATCCTCGTACATTTTCCATCTTATGGTTGGTTCTCTGCTACTCTTCGAGTGGTCATCTGAGGTAGTGAATTTGGGTGTGAGGTCTGCTAATTTCCATCCTTGGATAGCCCTTCGTGGGAAATAAGTGATATTGAATTAGCTTAGTTCGATATTCTATTTAAGTAGTCTTTCAGACGTCTCAGGTCATTGTATGCCCTGTCGCAACGGCTGGTAGGCATAGACGTTGATGGGGTGAGCCTAAAAGTAAGAGTGGAGCTTTCATGATGAAATCAATAGAGATTGTGCTAGCTTTTGTAGCTTCGGGCTGATATCCAATGCATGGCTCGCGATAGTTAATGAAATCACATATGCATGTCAGAATGGGTCCAAGGGAACATATCATCATTTATTCAGAAAAATCCAACTAATTCTTTTATCATCACTGCACTGAGCTATGATCTGATATTCAGCACCCGGAAAGGGTCGCCATGGCTTGCTGTAATGTCGACCGTCAGCTTAGCAGGTGCCATCCCAGATTCTTTGAGTAAATATGTAACTATTTTGCATAACATTCAATGTGAAATATGGTAGGGACGGTCAATGTTGATGGTTACTCTGGTCAAATCCTAGAGTCTTGTCATGAGTTGTTAAGTCAAATAATGAAGGGTTCTGAATGCCCTAATTGATTATCTGCACATGGCCAAAAATCAGGCTTAAAAGCGCATTAAAGGAAATGTCGAGTGGGGGTCAGCCTCGAGTGGCATGCAACTGTATAGCTGGATCTTGCTATGAGTTTGAATTTGCTTGTGCATTCGAGTAACGCACTTTCTATTCAATGCATTCATGATTCTTTACCCGTCCTTCGAGTTGGAGTGAAAGTCAATTGCCCATGAGCTAAGGTATCGATTTAACGATTCTATCTCTAGGCATCCTCATGGTCGTTGCCTTGAGTAGTTGTAAGCACTATATATAAGTTTTAATACTGAGCTATCGTAGCCAGTTTTTGGATGACCATGCGTCTTCTCCCCGTCTCGGGTTGATAAATGTACTATATGGACGGTTGAGTCTTGCCCTAGCTATGTTTATGTTTTCACCTAAACTCCGAAGACATAGAGGTGATTGGTGAATAGTCGGTTCACATTCATCTTGCTTCTCGTTCGTGCCCCCAGGTCTAAGGCATATACCGATAAGTAGGAAAGCCAGCCACACCCACTTTAGCTTTACTCTCTTTCCCGTTGGATCGTGGGATCATGCCAGTCGATGGGAGACTAGGTCTCGCCTATCTTGGATTTTATCGTGGTTTTCCATTCCAAGAGGAATACTTCGATGCCACGTAAGTTTCAGGGCGTAATTTGGACAGTGGATGGTTATCCACGTCCACTTTGGTTCATGCTCTGTAATCAGATCTCGGGGTAAAGTTGGCTACAAATGCAGTCGGGTTATGCTCATCCAGTTTCATACTCCTCCTGACGAATCGAACGAGGGTGCTGGAGAATTTTTGACCAAGTATTTGTGGTTTACCCTATTTTTCATACTCTGGGGGTCATAGTTTTTCAAAAAACATCCGAGTCACATTCGTATGTGCTTGGTGCGGATCGGCATTGACCCTTGGTCTGAGGTATGATATAGTAGGTTGCTCGTAGCTTTGGATGCCGTTTCGATTGGTTCTGTATTGAGGTCTCCCTGCAGTCGCTGCCTCAAGTTATAAAGAACGCCACGCTAGAGCTATAGTAAGCTATCGTATTCGACTTTTTAGTGTTTTGTACCCCTGCCCCCAGCATTGATTTGTCCAGGTCACTAGTTGGATGGTCGAACTCCATCCTCAGCGGGTTAATAATCCTCCTGTCGATTCCAGGCCGAAGTTTGCGGAATAGAAAATGGTCGGAATTCACTCATCTATTTATCGATGTTTATACACCACTCTGCATTCTGGTGACTTAGTGTTATTCTCCCCCCGGTTGACTCACGCCCAATTTGTGTTCATGCTTCGGTCCACGCTCCGGGGACTTAGAGGTTTTAGTCATTTATACTCTAGTCCGCGCTCTAGGGACTTAGAGTACTCCAGTCCGCACTCCGGGGACTTGGAGGTTTAAGTCCAGATCGCGGACTAGAGTATAAACGACTTAAACCTCCAAGTCCCCGGAGTGTGGACTGGAGTACTCTAAGTCCCCAAAGCGCGGACTAGAGTATAAATGACTAAAACCTCCAAGTCCCCAGAGTGCATACTGGAGTACTCTAAGTCCCCAGAGCGCGGACTAGAGTATAAACGACTTAAACCTCCAAGTCCCCGGAGTGTGGACTGGAGTACTCTAAGTCCCCAGAGAGCGGACTAGAGTATAAATGACTAAAACCTCCAAGTCCCCAGAGTGTGGACTGGATTACTCTAAGTCCCCAGAGCGTGGACTAGAGTATAAATGACTAAAACCTCCAAGTCCCCAGAGTGCGGACTGGAGTACTCTAAGTCCCCAGAGCGCGAACTAGAGTATAAACGACTTAAACCTCTAAGTCCCCAGAGTGCGGACTGGAGTACTCTAAGTCCCCAGAGCGCGGACTAGAGTATAAACGACTTAAACCTCCAAGTCCCCAGAGTGCGGACTGGAGTACTCTAAGTCCCCAGAGCGCGGACTAGAGTATAAACGACTTAAACCTCCAAGTCCCCAGAGTGCGGACTAGAGTACTCTAAGTCCCCAGAGCGCGGACTAGAGTATAAACGACTTAAACCTCCAAGTTCCCAGAGTACGGACTGGAGTACTCTAAATCCCCAGAGCGCGGACTAGAGTATAAACGACTTAAACCTCCAAGTCCCCGGAGTGTGGACTGGAGTACTCTAAGTCCCCAAAGCACGGACTAGAGTATAAATGACTAAAACCTCCAAGTCCCCAGAGTGCAGACTGGAGTACTCTAAGTCCCCAGAGCGCGGACTAGAGTATAAACGACTTAAACCTCCAAGTCCCCAAAGTGCGGACTAGAGTACTCTAAGTCCCCAGAGCGTGGACTAGAGTATAAATGACTAAAACCTCTAAGTCCCCGGAGCGTGGACCGAAGCATGAACACAAATTGGGCGCGAGTCAACCGGGGGGAGAATAACACTAAGTCACCAGAATGCAGAGTGGTGTATAAACATCGATAAATAGACGAGTGGATTCCGACCATTTTCTATTCCACAAACTTCGGCCTGGAATCGACAGGAGGATTATTAACCCGCTGAGGATGGAGTTCGACCATCCAACTAGTGACTTGGCCAAATCAATGCTTGGGGCAGGGGTACAAAACACTAAAAAGTCGAATACGACAGCTTACTATAGCTCTAGCGTGGCGTTCTTTATAACTTGAGGCAGCGACTGTAGGGAGACCTTAATACATAACCAATCGAAACGGCATCCAAAGCTACGAGCAACCTACTATATCATACCTCAGACCAAGGGTCAATGCCGATCCGCACCAAGCACATACGAATGTGACTCGGATGTTTTTTGAAAAACTATGACCCCCAGAGTATGGAAAATAGGGTAAACCATGAATACTTGGTCAAAAATTCTCCAGCACCCTCGTTCGATTCTTCAGGAGGAGTATGAAACTGGATGAGCATAACCCGACTGCATTTGTAGCCAACTTTACCCCGAGATCTGATTACAGAGCATGAACCAAAGTGGACGTGGATAACCATCCACTGTCCAAATTACGCCCTGAAACTTACGTGGCATCGAAGTATTCCTCTTGGAATGGAATACCACGATAAAATCCAAGATAGGCGAGACCTAGTCTCCCATCGACTGGCATGATCCCACGATCCAACGGGAAAGAGAGTAAAGCTAAAGTTGGCGTGGCTGGCCTTCCTACTTATCGGTATATGCCCCAGACCTGGGGGCATGAGCGAGAAGCAAGATGAATGTGAACCGACTATTCACCAATCACCTCTATGTCTTCGGAGTTTAGGTGAAAACATAAACATAGCTAGGGCGAGACTCAACCGTCCATATAGTACATTTATCAACCCGAGACTGGGAGAAGACGCATGGTCATCCAAAAACTGGCTACGATAGCTCAGTATTAAAACTTATATATAGTGCTTACAGCTACTCAAGGCAACGACCATGAGGATGCCTAGAGATAGAATCGTTAAATCGATACCTTAGCTCATGGGCAATTGACTTTCACTCCAACTTGAAGGACGGGTAAAGAATCATGAATGCATTGAATAGAAAGTGTGTTACTCGAATGCACAAGCAAATTCAAACTCATAGCAAGATCCAGCTATACAGTTGCATGCCACTCGAGGCTGACCCCCACTCGACATTTCCTTTAATGCGCTTTTAAGCCTGATTTTTGGCCATTTGCAGATAATCAATTAGAGCATTCAGAGCCCTTCATTATTTGACTTAACAACTCATGACAAGACTCTAGGATTCGACCAGAGTAACCATCAACATTGACCGTCCCTACCATATTTCACATTGAATGTTATGCAAAATAGTTACATCTTTACTCAAAGAATCTGGGATGGCACCTGCTAAGCTGACGGTCAACATTACAGCCAGCCATGGCGACCCTTTCCGGGTGCTGAATATCGGATCATAGCTCAGTGCAGTGATGATAAAAGAATTAGTTGGATTTTTCTGAATAAATGATGATATGTTCCCTTGGACCCATTCTGACATGCATATGTGATTTCATTAACTATCGCGAGCCATGCATTGGATATCAACCTGAAGCTACAAAAGCTAGCACAATCTCTATTGATTTCATCATGAAAGCTCCACTCTTACTTTTAGGCTCACCCCATCAACGTCTATGCCTACCAGCCGTTGCGACAGGGCATACAATGACTTGAGACGTCTGAAAGACTACTTAAATAGAATATCGAACTACGCTAATTCAATATCACTTATTTCTCACGAAGGGCTATCCAAGGACGGAAATTAGCAGACCTCACACCCAAATTCACTACCTCAGATGACCACTCGAAGAGTAGCAGAGAACCAACCATAAGATGGAAAATGTACGAGGATGGAGCATCCAATGATCAGTGTTATGGCTTGATAATGACTCCTGAGGAACGATCAATCTGCTACGTCCTAAAACTCGATTTACCTGTAACAAACAACGATGCTTAGTATGAAGCCTTAACTGTTAGCCTCAAACTTGCTAGAGGATTTGAAGTGAAAACTTTACATATCTTTTGTGATTTTTGATTGGTAGTATACAAATTTAAGGAAGTTGATCTTGCTAGGGGGCATTGTCTTTCTCCTTATCTCGGCCAAGTCCAAGAGCTACTAACCGACTTCACATATTACATCATTACACACGTACTCAGCGAACAAAATGAAAAGGTGTCATGGTTGACTCCTATTAAAGGCTATCTACAATGAGGAATTCTTACTGAACGGAGGAATGGAAAACGACGGATCCTCCTCAAAGCTTCACGCCAAATCATCTAAGAATAATTCGTGTGTCAAAAGGAGTTTATCCATCCCCATGCTTCGGCATATCACCCATGATGATATCTTGAGAAAAATCTATGAAGAAGAATGTGGTAATAACATCAGGGGGAAAACCATGATAAAGAAGATACTCTGCTACAGGTATTACTGGCCAACCATCAACCCAGATGCGGTTGATCATGCTAGACAATGTGACGAGTGCAAAATGTTTGCAAAGAATCCGGGAACCCCACCGATGGAAATTATTCAAATGGCTAGTTCATAGCCGTTTGCCACTTGGGGGCACTGAAATCATCTTCTTGTCGATCCTAAAGGTGGTGCGAAATACACCATCATAGCAGTTGATTACGTCACCAAATGGGCAGATGAAGAACTCTTAACCACGACCAAGATGAAGAAAATAATCAACTTCTTTATCCGTAACGTCATCTGTCCTTATGACCTTCCATGAATAACTGCAAATGGACAGGTCGAAGCTGTGAACAAAATCATAGAGTCTGTACTGAAGAGAGGTTTGGAAAACTCCTCAAGTGGCTGATTGCAACCCTTATTTCACAGAAAATACAAACAAGGAATCGCGATTGAATTGCAATTAAACTAGATTGGGTTGGCGATGACTTATGAGCATATAAAACGCATCTGAGAGCCAATGGCAAGAACATGTACCCGAACGTGCATGTGTACGTCCGAAAAAGTTCGACTTCTTGAAATCAACAGAAATTGAATTCTCACTAAGGGTTATTAAGAGAAGACTAGATCAGATAGCTGAAGCCTATTAGCTCTGCAGAATCAGACATGGATGACCACTGATATTCTCAAGAAGGCATCTCCATTAGAATTTAGTCAAGGATTTGAAACGAGACATAGAGGATACATAGTTCAAAGCGTATTACATGCAGTCACATAACACACTTTGGGGGCAAGTGTTTCCTGGAGATTTGGCCAGGCAACTGAGTACTCGGCATCCAGGAGTACTCGGCATCCAGGAGCACTCGGCATCAGGCAACGTTCGGCTAGAGGCATCGTTCGGCCAGAGACATCGTCCGGCCAAGGGCTTCGTTCGGCCTAAGGACATCGTTCGGCTAAGGGCTTCGTTCGACCTAAAGGCACGTTCGGCTAAGGGGCTTCGTTCGGCCAGAAGACACGTTCGACCAGAAACTTCGCTCGGCCAGGAGGCACGTTCGGCTTCGATGGCTATTCGGCCTACTCTTCCCATACAGCAAGCGCCTCGTTCGGCAGAAGGAGAGTGGTTCGGCACCCAACTGTTCGGCCTGATTGGTTCGGCACACATGGACCAGCCTATCTGGACTGAGTTATTCAACTACCAGGCCCGCCAGAGAAGTTCAACCCACCTTTCTCTATAAATAGAGGGGCAGGGGCACAGTGAAATGGACCTTTTTTGGGAGAACAATGGGGAGACTCTGCCACTTTGAAGACTGATTATTTTCAGTTCAAACTTGTATTCAAGTCATTAATATATGGATTATTCAACTACTTGTGAAAGAAATAAAGATCAAAACTCAAAGTGGATGTAGGCAGTTACGTTGAACCACTATAAATCCGGTGTTCTTACTTTTTGCATTTAAATTATCATATTCTTCCTTGTTTAATTTAACTTCATCACTTACATCTCTACACAATCTTTCTCAACGAGGTTAGTGACCAATTTTGGTGCTAACACTTTGGTGCTTTCACTGAGAATTGAATTCTCAGCTTGATTGGATCTCATCGTCTACTAGTGGATTTCCATATTCGCGAGATAGATCCAGTTGTTTACTAGAAAACTTCCTATTCTACTCAGATTTGAAAGAAATCTAAAGGAAGCTGATAGCCGTAGATTGGATTCACTGATGTATGCAAGATCTGGGGATTGGACGTTGAAGTTTGCACTAAAGTTGAATGAAGGAAGACCCTCCTCTGAAGGCAATTCGGCCGAACGCTCCAGAAAAGGCGTATGCCAAACGCTCCAGAAAAGGGGTATGCCGAACGCTCCAGAAAAGGGGTATGCCGAACGCTCCAGAAAAGGCATATGCCAATCGCCCCAGAAAAGGCTTATGCCGAACGCCCCAGAAAAGGCTTATGCCGAACGCTCTAGAAAAGGGGTATGCCGAACGCTCCAGAAAAGGCTTATGCCGAACGCTCCAGAAAAGGGGTATGCCGATCACTCCAGAAAAGGCTTATGCCGAATGCCCCAGAAAAGGCTTATGCCAAACGCTCCAGAAAAGGGGTATGCCGATCGCTCCAGAAAAGGCTTATGCCGAATGCCCCAGAAAAGGCTTATGCCGAACGCTCCAGAAAAGGGGTATGCCGATCGCTCCAGAAAAGGCGTATGCCGATCGCCCCAGAAAAGGCTTATGCCGAACGCTCTTCCAGGCCGACCATAACTCTAGGCCGAACGCCCTTCCAGGCCGACCATACCTCTAGGCCGAACGCTCTTCCAGGCCGACCATACCTCTAGGCCGAACGCCCTTCCAAGCCAAACATAACCCTAGGCCGAACGCCCTTCCAGGCCGAACATACCACTAGGCCGAACGCCCTTCCAGGCCGACCATACCTCTAGGCCGAGCGCCCTTCCAGGCCGAACATAACCCTAGGCCGAACGCCCTTCCAAGCCGACCATACCTCTAGGCCGAACGTTGCCTGATGCCGAGCGCTCCTGGATGCCGAGTACTCCTGGATGCCGAGTACTCCAAGATGCCGAGTACTCCTAGATGCCGAGTACTCAGTTGCCTGGCCAAATCTCCAGGAAACAATAGCTTTTCCATTTATTTACAGTTTATTACAGTATTTTAGTTTATTTATTGTTATTTATACGTTATTTACATCTTCTTTATATGCTTTGGATTTTCTTTTATTTTCAGTTTTCTTTTATTCCTCCTTCTCCTTCGCGTATGGATTAGAATAGAATTAAAGTGAATAAAGATTAAATTATAAGACAACTGAAATAATGGAATATAAGATGTAAATTTCAAATACTATAATATAAATGGAATTGGACTGAAATTATGCCTAATTTAAAAAGATTGACCTAGTTATAACTTAGAATTATAACTAAAAAGAGTAAAAGATGAAAGAAGCTTATTTGCACACATAGACCTTGGGTTAAGTAATAAGCATGATTATAATATACGTTATAATAAGAAAAAGAACAGAATAAGGCTTATTTTAAGACTTAGGAGAAATTAATAAGCACATATAGTAGAGAAAAATGTAAAGGCTTATTTAAATAATTTACCTAAGTTAATAACCAAAGATGAAAGTAGGACCTGTACCAAATAGCATTCCCTATTAGACAAAACGGTGGCTCACATTAGTTTGAACTGAGATGAGGGCACGCTTATGCTAAGAATGGTAGTAATTGGTCAAATATCCAAATCACAGGGGATTTGGATAAGGGGCGCAACTAGATATTATTTGGATGAAGGGCCAGTACCAACAGCATTTCCCCTATAGTTTCTATGGACACATGGTGATCTGACATTATCCTGAAGTGGGATGAGGGGCACGCTGATGCTGGAAGTTTGAGGTAATAAGAAGACCCAATAGGTGGAGCAAAAGGCAGCATGGGCATGGTGGCAGTTACGCGTGCGATTTCCATTCGGGTGCTTAGTAATAGCTATGAGTTCCAAGCGCTTAGTATGAGTGTCTTTCGTAGATACTATTGCCTTCTTAGTAGGGAGCTATATATGTCGTCTGGACCCATAGTGGTTGCTCTGTGCATCTTTCATAGATACCATTGGCTGCTGTGTAGGGAGTTATATAGCGGCTGGTCTGCAGATTGGTCTATGGAGTAGCAGGCCGACCAAAAATGGGTAGAATTAGGGTTACATCCTAATTACAGGATTAGGAATTCAGCCTAATCAAAGCAGAAATCAAGGACAAGTGCAAGCAATCAAAGTTAACCTATCTTATAAATTGAGTAATATTTAATCGTACTTATTTCCAGTCTCTTTCCTATTTCCTTTACTATCCTTATTTATGCTAGAACTGTTGTAGAGTCTATTACTTTTATCTTTCTTAAAGACTCTAGTAATTTCTATCATTCACCAGAATTTTAGTCTGACCCACTCCTCTATTTTCCCCTTTTTTCTCCCCCATAAGCAATCAAGGGAGAAGTTAGTAGACTGCAGTCGCTTGGCGGGTTTTTTGGAGGAGTTCTCTACTATGTATTTCTTTTATTTTAGCTTTAGTTTTTTCTATATACTGGCTTATTTTGAGGGATATTATGTACTCTGATTTTAAGAGTATGAGTTTTTTTTCATGAGACATATTGGATTTTTAGACATGTATGTGGTATTTGGTATTTGACTTATTTATGAGGCAATTATGAAGCTTTGTTTTAATTAAGTTATTATTTTAAGTTTACGATGTTTTTATCTATATTTGTCTTGTGAATCTTAGTCTCTGTTAGCTTTAGTTATACCTACAACGCATCGCGCCTTTTAATGTGTTCTTTTGGGTATATTAAGGGGTGTGGGGTGTTTTACTTGGTATTAGAGCCTAAGGTTACAGGATTCCTAAAAATTTATTTTTGAAAGTAAAGTATTTTTCAGAAAAGAACTTTTAGAAACGATTTTTAAGTATAAAAGAGTTTTTATAAAAATCTCCTCATAAGTCCAGTTCAATCTCCCTTTGGCTCTTTCCTAAACTATCGTTTTCTTTTCGTAGAATGGCTGATGCCCCGAACCTTCCTGAGGGCATTCCAGTCCTAGCCTGGTTTCGAAGGTAGTTGCAAGCAACGACTCCAGAGGTGCACGGGCTAGCGCCCAATCCTGCACCAGCGGTGGGAATCCCATCAATCCACCAGCCACCATTAATTTCTCTAAGCATTGTAAAGATTTTGCAAGTTTGGGCGAAAAGACTTTTTCTAGCAAGGAGACTTTTGAGGAGGCGAGAGCATGGCTTAGGGATATAGAGAGGATTTTTGGTCTTTTGTGATTGGATGGTCAGCAGCGAGTTCAGCTAGCCGCTTGGCAGCTAAAGGAGGAGGTATCTTATTGGTGGGAGGTGATCGAGTTAGAGGGTAGAAGTGTTACTTAGGATGGATTCCGAGAGCGATTCGATAGGAAGTTTCTATCTCAAACGGAAGAGAGTGTTCAGTTGAAGAGGTTTATCAATTTGAAGTAAGGGAGTTTGTCTGTTAAGGAATACATTAATCAATTCAATGAGCTATCACGGTTTGGTATGGATTTTGTGAACACACGACATAAGAAAGCTATGAATTTTGCGAAGGGATTGAATCAACCCCTTCAAGGACTATTGCTGACTCATGTACCGACGGAAGCTACTTATGAGTCTTTGGTCGAGATGGCGCTTATGTCGGATACAGTCAAGGAGGGAGAGTCTAAAGAGGAGGTTAAGCCAGATGGTTCAAAGAAGAAGTGGTGGGAAAAGAATAAGAAGAAGAAGAAAGGTGATGGTCCTCAGAAGCAGATTAAGAAAGGAATAAAGTGCCATGGTTGTGGGAAGGTTGGACATATGGCGAAGGATTGCTGGAAGGAGAAGACGAAGGGTAAGTGCTATACTTGCGGGCAGCCCGGTCATATGAGTAGGAGTTGTCCCCAGGGAGCGAGTGCACCAGTTGCGCAGATTTAGGCGTTAGACATAGCACCTTCCAGTAGCATTCCGGATAGAGGTAGGAAAGTCACAGTTGAAGGTTTGATTTATATATCTGATTTTCCCATTCAGACTTTATTTGATTCTGGAGTATCACATTCTTTTATCTCTAATTCTCTAGTAGATTGTTTGCACTTGGACATATCATTAGTAGTAGACCCTATTATTGTTTCAAACCCCATAGGAGGATAGACACACTTATCTATGGTTTGTAGGGGTTTGAAAATCTTTATCCTAGGCGTAGAATTTGACTGTGATGCCTATGTTTTGGGATTCTCGGGGTATGGGATGATCTTAGGGATGGATAGGCTATCTACATATGGAGCTATCTTAGACTGCGAGGGGAGAATCGTTAGACTTGAGACTTGCAGTGGTGGGACTCTAGAGGTATCTTGCGACCCGCAAAGGTCAATCATGTTGAGTTTTCTCTATTCCCTCAATTCATCGTCATCAGAGTTGCATTCGGTTCCTGTCATCGGAGATTTTGCAGACGTCTTTAAGGAGGTTACGGGACTACCCCCTAAGAGAGAGATTGACTTTAGGATTTATTTGACCAAGAATGCTAAGCCAGTAACATTACCTGTGAGGCACATGGCACCTAGGGAGTGGAAAGAATTGAGCAAGCAAATTCGTGAGCTGTTGGAGAAGGGATTCATAAGAAGGAGCATATCGGAGTGGGAGCACCAGTCGTCTTCGCCACTAAGGTGGATGGTTCTCTCCGACTTTGCGTGGATTATAGAGAATTAAATAAGCTCACCAAGAAGAACCAATATCCACTCCCTAGGATTGATGACCTTTTGACCAGTTGGTAGGTTCTTCAATTTTCTCTCAACTTGATCTAGACATGGGATTCCATCAGCTTAGAGTCGCTGATGACAGCATAGATAAGACTGCCTTTATGACACCAGATGGATTCTTCGAGTGGTTGGTTATGCCTTTTGGGCTAACCAATGCTCCAGCCTATTTCGTTGATTTGATGAGCCGCGTCTTTAGGGATGTCCTAAATAAGTTTATGGTGGTATTCGTGGATGATATCTTGGTATTTTTCAAGAATATGGAGGAGCATGTTGTTCATTTGGAAGAAGTTCTTTGCACACTTCGTAGTCATCATTTGAGAGCTAAGTTTTCGAAGTGTCATTTTTGGAGAGAGGAAGTTCGTTTCTTAGGGCACGTAGTCTCGACGGAAGGTTTGTCTGTTGACCCCGCCAAGGTTATTGCAGTGCAAGATTGGAAGGCCCCCAAGAATGTTACCGAGGTTAGGAGCTTCCTAGGATTGGCTGGCTACCATAGGAAGTTCATTAGAGACTTTTCCAAGATTTCGGCACCAGTCACGTGCCTTACTAAGAAGAATAAAGCTTTCGTGTGGGACGTGGATTATGAGGGTTCCTTCACGAAGTTTAAGAGAGCCCTTACTAGTGCACCAGTGTTAGTTTTACCCGATGGAGCTATGCCTTTCATTGTATACACTGATGCATGCGGGACGGGTCTAGGAGCGGTGTTGATGCAAGAAGGGCGGGTAGTGTGTTATGGTAGTAAGCAGTTGAGGACGCATGAGAAGAACTACCCTACCCACGATTTGGAGTTGGCTGCCTTAGTTTTTGCACTTAAGGCTTGGAGGCACTATTTGCTTAGAGAAAGGTTTGAGCTTTTTACCGACCATAAGTCTTTGAAGTACCTATTCTTGTAGAAGGACTTTAACTTGTGGCAACAGAGGTGGATGGAGTGTTTAGCCTCGTATGATTTTGAGATAGCTTATACCCCTGGCAAGGATAATGTGGTTGCGGATGCATTGAGTAGAAAGAAAGCAACCCTTAGTCCTTTGTTCGTAGAGTGGAGGAGCTTGGAGTTTATTTCTACCTTTGATTTTAAGCCCTCTACGGACATTACTCTCGGATTGTTGGCAACATTAGAGGTGAGGCCTACCCTTATGGATCAGATTGGCTTGAGGCAGTAGGTGGATTTGGAGCTCATGGACATTATGGATAGGATTAGCCGAGGAGAGGTCTTGAGACATCTCCAATGCTATTCCATTAATAGCAGGGGTGGCTTAGGAGAGATGGGAGGCTTTGTGTTCCACGCGCTAGTGACTTGTTGAGAGCAGTTTTGGAGGAGGCGCACCAATCCCGTATGACTATTCATCCGGGTGGTGACAAAATGTATCAGGATATGAAAAGGATGTTCTATTGGGATGGTATGAAGAAGGATGTGGCAGAATTCGTAGCTAAGTGTCTCATATGCCAAAGGGTAAAAGCAGAGCAGCAAAAGCCCGGTGGATTACTTCATCCCTTAGATGTGCCGGAGTGGAAGTGGGACAGTATTTTTATGGATTTCATTGATGGTTTACCCTGTTCTAGGAAGGGCAACACTAGCATTTGGGTGATTGTTGATAAATTGACCAAGAGCACCCACTTTATCCCAATTAAGAGTAAGCCTATGGCTTCATATTTGGCATCCTTGTATATTCGAGAGATAGTCCGTCTACACGGAGTCCCTTCTAGCGTTGTTAGTGATAGAGATCTCATTTTCACTAGTGAGTTTTGGAGAAGCTTACAAGAGGCGCTAGGGATGCAACTTAGGTTGAGTACGACCTATCACCCCTAGACAGATGGCCAAATGGAGAGGGTAAATAGGGTGCTTGAGGATTTGTTGTGGATGTGCATTTTGGACATTGGAGGAACTTAAGAGGAGCATATTTCGTTGGTTGAGTTTGCCTACAATAATAGTTACCAAACAAGTATAGGAATGGCACCATTGAGGCTTTATATGAGAGACCTTGCAAGTCCCCATCATGTTGGGTAGAGTCTACGGAGAAGTTATTACTTGGACCCGATATGGTTAGGGAAACCTCTGAGAGGGTGGATTTGATTCGTCAAAGGATGAAGATGGCTCAAGACAGACAGAAGTCGTATGCGGATAAGCGGAGGAGAGACTTAGAGTTTGAGGTTGGAGACTTAGTTTTTATCAAAGTATCCCCGCTTAGGAAGGTGGTAAAATTCGGATCAAATGGAAAGTTAGCCCCTAGATTTGTTGGACCATTTCCTATCATAGAGAGAGTTGGGAAGATGGCTTACCGAGTAAAGCTACCAGAGAGGCTCGCAGGAGTGCACGATGTTTTCCATGTTTCGCACTTGTGAAAGTGCTTACATGACTTGGCGGAGGTTGTAGAGCCTAGTCAGTTTGAGGAGGTGGAGGTAGAAAGGGAAGCTTCGGTTCGGCGTATCCCTACGAAGATTGTTGGAAAAGACATCAAGCGACTTAGGAATAAGGAAGTTCCACTGGTGATGGTTCGTACTT
Source organism: Allium fistulosum (assembly GCA_030737815.1). Classification (NCBI taxonomy): domain Eukaryota; kingdom Viridiplantae; phylum Streptophyta; class Magnoliopsida; order Asparagales; family Amaryllidaceae; genus Allium; species Allium fistulosum. The sequence goes on along the minus strand of CM060905.1, from coordinate 266,389,592 downwards.
CCTATCCTCATCTTTTTGATAGTAAGTTTTAGAATTCCTTTTTCCAATTTTAGATTTGAATAGGTTCTTTCCTTTATTATCCTTTGGGAGGGTAGGACTTAGGATTTAACCTATGGATGGTAGGATTTGATGTAAACATGTTAATAGAACATGTTATGAATGATGTATGCTAGTGGTTGCAAGTGTTTGCTAGTGGATGTTATGGACACATATAGGTACACTAGGCACTATTATTCCTTAGGGATCGGCCTAACTAGGACACTAGAGCATATGAGTATGGATGTGTGTGCATTTTTATTTTATTTCCATGGTTGCTATAAATGGATGTTTATCACATGATTGTTGCATTTGGATGATGTTTGTAGCACGCATAAAGAATTATCAGTTAACATTAGGAAATTTTTGCATTCATTTGAATACATGGCACAGACATGATTGCATAAAAGGAGGTCAACTGAATTGGTGGACCGCCTAATCTTTTGCATTAGTTAGGGACATTTACACTACACTAATTGCATAAGTATCATAAAATTGCATTAGAAAAACTTAAGGACAATGGATGAATGGTGGATGCTTGAGTAGTTGGTTGTAGAATTGGATGAAAACATTTAGTACATTCTTTTATCCTTAGAGATTCCGAGGACGAAATCCCTTAAGGAGGGCAGAATGTAACAACCCAAAATTTAACCCGTAATGTTTAGTTCGTTAATTAATTAGATAATGAAATAACTTTGTGAAATTATCCGATGGCCCCTATTCAGCCTATGACGTGGTTTCATCTTATTCAATCCCCAAATCCAACGGTCCGAGATCCACTTCTACCCCTATAAATAGACCCCTAGACCTAACACTTTTTCTCATTCTAGGTTTTCTCCAAGTGGGTTCACCTTTCTAGAAAGGACCATAAACGGAATAATTTTTCCAAAGGAGAAAATCATTATAAATTAAATTATTTTACAACTCCAAGTGGATCCGGGAAGACCAAAGGAAGAGCTTAGGACCAGAGATGAGTGATTATAATTATTTTAAGATTTATTTAAGTAATTTAAAATAATAGGGTTTCCAATAGTTGTAGTTTTACTACGATTTTTGGAATAGCCTTTTCAGTAGTTTATTTACAGTTTTAGAATTATTTCAGTCTATATTCTTTCCTTTATTCTTTTCGGTAATTTTAGTTTATTTCTGTTAATTATAGCTTTTCCGTTTATTTACAGTTTATTTACACTATTTTAGTTTATTTACTGTTATTTATATGTTATTTATATCTTCTTTATACACTTTGGATTTTCTTCTATTTTCAGTTTTCTTTTATTCCTCCTTCTCCTTCGCGTATGGATTAGAATAGGATTAACGCGAATATGGATTAAATTGTAAGAAAACTGAAATAATGGAATATAAGATGTAAATTTCAAAGACTATAATATAAATGGAATTGGACTGAAATTACGCCTAATTTAAAAAGATTGGCCTACTTATAACTTAGAATTATAACTAAAAAGAGTAAAAGACGAAAGAAGCTTATTTTCACACTTAGACCTTGGGTTAAGTAATAAGCATGATTATAACGTAGGTTATAATAAGAAAAATAACATAATAAGGCTTATTTTAAGACTTAGGAGAAATTAATAAGAACAGATAGTAGAGAAAAATGTAAAGGCTTATTTAAATAATTTACCTAAGTTAATAACCAAGGATGAAAGTAGGACCTGTACCAAATACATTCCCTATTAAACAAAACGGTGTCTCACATTAGTCTAAAGTGAGATGAGGGCACGCTTATGCTAAGAATGGTAGTAATTGGTCAAATTGAAGTCCAAATCATGGGGGATATGGATAAGGGGCGCAATTAGATATTGTTTGGATGAAGGGCCAGTATCAACAGCATTTCTCCTATAGTATCTATGGACACACGTTGATCCCACATTAGCTTGAAGTGAGATGAGGGGCACGCTTATGCTGGAAGTTTGAGGTAATAAGAAGATCCAATAGGTGGAGCAAAAGGTAGCATGGGCATGGTGGCAGTTACGCGTACGACTTCCATTCGGGTGCTCAGTAATAGCTATGAGTTCCAAGCGCTTAGTATGAGTGTCTTTCGTAGACACCATTGCCTTCTGTGTAGGGAGCTATATATGTCATCCGGATCCACAGTGGTTGCTATGTTCATCTTTCGTAGATACCATTGGCTGCTGTGTGTAGGGAGTTATATAGCGGTTGGTCTACAGTAAGGTGTATGGAGTAGCAGGCCGATGAAAAAAAGGTAGAATTAGGGTTACATCCTAATTACAGGATTAGGAATTCAGTCTAATCAAAGCAGAAATCAAGGACAAGTGCAAGCAATCAAAGTTAACCTATCTTATAAATTGAGCAATATTTTTAATCGTTCTTATTTCCAATTTATCTCTTTTCTATTTCCTTTTTTATCCTTATTTATGCTAGAACTGTTGTAGAGTCTATTACTTTTATCTTGCTTAAAGACTCTAGTAATTGCTATCATTCACCAGACTTTTAGTCTAACCCACTCCTCTATTTTCCCTTTTTTCCCCCATAGGTAATCAAGGGAGAAGTCAGTAGACTACAGTCGCTTGGCCGTTTTCTTGGAGGAGTTCTCTACTATGTATTTCTTTTATTTCAACTTTAGTTCTTTCTATGTACTGGCTTATTTTGAGGGATATTATGTACTCTGATTTTGAGACTATGAGTTTTGGTTTCATGAGACATATTGGATTTTTAGACATGTATGTGGTATTTGGTATTTGACTTATTTATGAAGCAATCATGAAGCTTTGTTTTAATTAAGTTATTATTTTAAGTTTCCATTGTTTTTATCTATATTTGTCTTGTGAATCTTAGTCTCTGTTAGCTTTAGTTATACCTACAACGCACTGCGCCTTTTAATGTGTCCTTTTGGGTATATTAAGGGGTTTGGGGTGTTTCAATAACATTAACGTTTTGAGTATTTACTGCTTCATTTTATAAAACCTTGAAAAATAGTAATCATTCGGCACGTTACTTGAAAAGTGTTTCTGATACAAGTTGTATTTTAGACATAAATTTTGATTGATTTATCATTTTGACTTGAAACTAATTTTTTTTTTTATCAATGCTGAATATCTGAAGTTTCCAAGTTTAGTGCTGAATCAAATTATGCACTTAAAGTTTTTAAATAGTGGTTTCAAATCGATTGAATTTTCAAAATAACAATGGTCGATTGTTTACGTATGATGATTACTTTTCTACATTCATTATCTTTAACGACTACCAACAAATCATTGGTTGGAGAAATTTTAGTTATGTGTGCCCTTGTTTGATGTTGTGCAGTTAAAGCCCGGCTAAAGCCCTGCAAACTCTCCACTATAGCGCGTAGCACTCTTCGACTGTTATGCTATTCCAATTTATCGCTATTACACAGTTGATCCACTTTAAGACCCACTATTTTCCACTACACCCGCTAAAGCAAGGCTTTTTAGCACCCACTTTACCAATATTAATATATAAAGGTTGATTTGACTAGTTTTGTTTTAAACCTAATCAACAATGTTAGGCTAAAGACCTAATTTTAAGGCATAAGTGCTCAGTATAAGTTAGAAATCTATTGTAGTCACTAGTCTACATAAATTATGATATACTTCGGTTTTGGTATATAAGATTAAGAAATAATTCTTTTTCCTACATAATGATGTGAGAATGAGAATAAATTAACTTTAATTATTTGGTTTTATATCTAATGAAGCTTTTTGCACCTCCGTTATTTTCCGCTATATTCCCGCTATAACTTTTTACACCTCTATCGTTATAGAACTACTAAGCGCTCTAACTTCACAGGTTTGTGTAATGAATTTGCCTTTGTTTAATGTAGAAGACTTTGCTAAAAAATTCAAATTTTTGAACCAAGTCAATTGATATTGTGGAGTACGCAGTGTACTTGTTTGATGACGCTTATATTTCACACTTAACATTGATAATGTGTATCACTCTCACACTAAATGCATAAATATAAGACGTCACTTCATTTAAGATTATATTTGCATTGAATTTATTTCAACTGATTTTCAATTTGCAGACACTTTCACAAAACCTCTTCCAAAAAATAAATTTCCAGGACTTTGATTGTATTTGGGAATTTATGAAATGACTTGAATTCTTTTTAATCTCTTTTTTCCATTTTAGGTTTTGATTTTTGATTTTCTAGTAAGGTTTTGCTCAAGAATATATGTTGCTTGACTACTTGAACTTTTGAAATCTATCCAAAAATATTAATAGTGATTTATGAAGTAAAAGAGAATATTAAATTATACTTCATAACTAGAGAAAAAGAGTTGTTAAAAAATTCTTGAAAATCGAATAATTTTTATTGTATTTTTTAATTAGTACACATTCCACGATCATTTCTACTTCTATCATCCTTCTTAAATCGATATACCAATTTAATATAGCGTGCAGAAGTTGGTATTTCAAAAAACAAGGAATTATTTTTTAACTTGATTTAAATAATTTATTTTATCCTAAAGTATTCACATTCATTTAAAAATCCTTATGGTTATGCATGGGTGAATGACTTCTAACCTTTATATATCTACTTTTATTGGCATTTAAATGTCCTCACGATTATGCATGGATGAAACACTTATATAAGAGAGGGATAACTATTCAAGTAATTTCTAACCTCATTTAAAAATCCTAACGGTTATGCATGGTTATAAAGCGCTTGATATTCTTTCTTTAAGTAACTACTAACCTCATATAAAGTCCTAACGGTTATAAATAGCCAGAAAGTTCTCAACATTCTTTATTTTCTCTTTTCTCAATTTAATTTTAAATTTTTTTCCTGTATCAAAAATACAATATTGATGTCGCTATATAAAATTCTCCTTAAACCACGATCCAATCATCACTCAAAAATAGGATATGTGTCTAATTATAAAATATTAAGAATTTTATTTGTTTGGTTGAGATTTTAATATTCTTATCTCTATATGATTTATAATATCAATCCAAATTTATAACTATATCGATTATTATTTTAAGATTTTGATGGTTGAGTAATAACCTTGTTGATATTCAAGATTTGTTTAAGTTTTTTCTTTGGCATTTAGGCATAAGGATTTTTTATTTTTAATGCATGCACTTATGTAGAGGGAGTATAGTTGTAGGGGAAGTATTTAAATAGAGGGAGCTTATGATCATGACACATCAAACTCATTTCTTGATTACAAAATCCTAATATATGTTTGTTATCATCAAAAGAGAGAGATTATAGAATATAGTAGTCTATTATTTTTGTTTGATGATAATAAACACACATACATCCAGATATATATATATTAAATGTGTTTGTTGTAGTACTACTACAATATCACATAATGAAATAGACAAATAAATATTTTAATAAAACTTTAATGGTACACACAGGTAAAACACGAGCTTCCACAATATTTTTGAAACAATATTTTTATACACGATTTTATACTCCTTCATCTACATCAATTTGCACTCTCTCACTCATAACAATTTCAGTACAATTGTCACTCTACATGTTTTCCTCACTCACTCAAATATACTTTTGTATTTTCTTGCTCCAGCCTTTGTCCAGATAAAAATCTGTTGTACCTGACAAACAACGAAGCAGTAAAAAGCAAAAATGGAAAACTTGACATTTCAAAAATTAAAAAATATATTTAAACTCGATATTGCCTCGGTTTATTGATTTTGTTTTCATATTTTAAATAGGGACGAAAATAACGAACATGGACCAATGCGACAGGTATACATAGGGAAAAGTACGACATTATCATGTAGGACAGAAATTATAAATCATGTCAATAATGTGCACGAGCAACTTAGGACATGCACGGTGTATCACTGTACATGCCTTAAGGCCGAGCAACTTGAAACAAACAAAGCACAATAAAAATCAAGCTCACCTCACAAACCAGCAAGGTCAAGTCTAAATGTTTCATGGTTCAACACGGTGCGTAAGTGTAGGAGCAGTGGAAGTGTACACAAGGCAAGCACATAGCTCAATATAGGCCTAGAATAATACATCAAATTCAAGTGCACAAACCAGAAATTGCACAAAAAAGTCAGAACAGAGCATAAAGATACATGCATAATCAAGTTCAAGTATACAAGGAACGCACAAGCCAGGCTTAAGTGCAAGTACATAAAAAAAAGTAAATACAAGTTTGGTTTAAAGTGCAGAAGCAAGTGGAAGTGCACAAAGGCAAGCTAAAAGTCCCTAGGCATGCACAAAATAAAGCCATCATCATAAAACATATTCACAAACAAACCAAACTATCAAAAAATATGGCTCGACAAAGTGTAAGCACAGCCAAGTCATGCACACACACTCAAGTATACATGCCATAGAAGTATCAGAACAAGACCAGCAAGAAAACCCACATAATGCATGCACAATAACTTTAGGAAGCACTAGCACACAAGGCATAAAGAATTGTCATGAAATATGCACACATCGGCATGTTTATGCGTAAGTACAAAAGGGAGATTCAACATCACACAAGCATACAAACCAGATAGGGAAGGACAACAACATACACTAGCTCAACACAAAAAATTGCACAAATCAGGATGACAACAACATCATGCACGTGTATACACAAAAGAAAGCAAGGCAGGATGCACAAGCAATCAAGGCCACAAGAAAAACTATGGTGAAAAGAAGAATATCTTAGGTCATACAAGCACGCAAGGTTAGGGCATGTTTACTAGAATGTTGAACATGTCAATAATGTCAGGCCGAGATCACAAGAACAAACAAGTCAAAAAACAAACCAGGTCGAAGCTATGAACTAGTCAAAAATCTCATGTCGAACACTTCAAAATATCGATCAAAATCAAAGTGCCACATTGACAAATCAAAATCCAGAATAACAGCTAGAAACAAAGCTAAAATTCGAGAATTGAAACATTTTTAAAAAAATTCTAAAATATATGGAAATTAAGGAAGATTTTTCATAAATCAACAGCTACAAAAACCAAATCATCACTAGCAAATTAAGTAGTCGAGTTTGAAACAAGTATACAAATATAATATGTAAATCGAAATCATACTCAATTATCAACTGCAAAAGTTCTCAACCAAGAAGCAACCGTGATCATTAATTACCAGGCAATCATAGAAAGGATCCAATAGAGGAGTTAAGGCATGATTATAGCACTAAATTTCAAAGTAGTGGGGTCCAAGATTCAAAACTCTAAAGAGGAAAATAAACGAAGAAAGGATTGGCCTTGCACAAGAAAAGGGGATTGGTTGAAAATGATAAAAATAGGAAGTTTTTTTTAATTTAGGCCGAAGCTCTTTTAGGGTTTGTTATTTTATTTTGTATTTTATTTTAATTTAAAAAACTCTAGATTCTAACTAGGATTGAACTACGGTTTGAAGTTTGGGAAATTCTTAATTCAGGGATAGAATTGAGGCATGGTTTCTGGGTATAGGGTTAGAACAATCAAGTTAGCGATAGTCATAAGTTTGCAAGGAATTTGTAAGCAGTCGATTGTTTAATTTTAGTAGAAATTTTGAGGGCAGCAATGGGCAAGTGTTGCCATAGCTAGGTAAATTTGTGTGCTACTTTTATTTTCACATTTACTTTATTATTATATGTGCTATGATTTTTATTATTTTGTGAATTTATAATAAACCCTATTCACACCCCCCCTCCAGGGTTAATTCAGTCTTACAATATCGACCCTAAGGCTGGCCATGTTTGTCAAAAAAAAGAACCCAAACTCGGAATGATAGAGCTTTGAAGGAGGAAGTAGAGAAGCTACTTGGCAATGATTTTTTTTGGGAGTTTGAGTACCCAGTGTGGGAACCCAACCTAACGTTAATTCAATAATCAAGCGGGGTTTAGAGAATATGCATTGACTTCTATGACCTCTCCAAAGCTTGCCTGATCGGTAGCTTCCCTTTGTCGTGCATTGATGAACTTGTAGGTGCAACAAGTGGGCATGACGTCTTACCTTTTTGGATGCTTACTCCGGGCACAACCATATAGCCATGCGTGGTCCAGATCAAGAATATGCATCATTTATCACAAACATGATGATCTACTGCGACATAACAATGCCATTTAGGCTTCGCAATGCAGGCCAAACTTTGCCAACAAAATATTTGTGGAGCGGATCAAAATATCAATGGAAGTATATATGGATGACATTTTGGTTAAGTCAGAGAAGGCCAGGGTCGTGTATAGAACCTAACCGAGACTTTTGGAATCGTCGACCTATACAACATGAAATTGAACCCTAAGAAGTTTTTGGTTATTGTCTGCTTCGAAAAGTTCCTTGGGAATGTGGTTAGTGCTAAGGGATTGAAGCTAACCCGATAAGATTTAGGCAATCTAGGACATGCAGATCCTTCAAGCAGTCAAGTAGGTATAAAGTTTGAATAGGATGGTTGCCCCATTTAGTTGCTTTGTGTCTCGAGCAATGGACAAATGTGTCTCTTTTTTGACCTTATTAAGAAAGGAAAGTTATTCATATGGACCGGTCAGTGCACCAAAGCACTTGAAGAATTGAAGTAACACTTGGACACATCGTTACTCCTCTCCAAGCCTATGGATAGTGTAGATCTCTATCCATACCTTGTAGTCATCGACTATGAGATCAGTGCTACTGTGGAGCGAGATAAAGAAAAGATTCAGCGGCCACATAATGTGTGGACAAAAGGTTATCGAGCCAGAAACAAGATACTCAAAGTTGGAAAAATAGTTTTATGACTGCTAATAGTGGCCCTAGATGTCGTCCATATTTCCAAGCACATCCTGTAAAAGTCCTCGCAAACCAATCCTTAAAACAAGTGTTAAGTTGGCTAGATATAGCATGCTGCCTCTTAACATGGTCTGTCGAGCTCGACAACATCATATCACCTTCCATCTTGGCATGTCCATCAAATACCAAAAATGTTCAAGTATTTGGTGAATTATGTTAAGAAGTGTGTTCGGTATTAGCGGTTCGTGAAGATCCTAAGAGCCTCCCTAAAATTTCTGACTACCATGATATCCCCTTGGTCATTCGACACTTGGAGGATTGACTTGATTAGAAAAATCCTCAATGCGAAGGGAGGGTACAACCATGCCATCATCGCTATTGATTATTTCACGAAGTAGGTCGAGGAAGAGCCTCTAATAGGGATCGTCGCACCTAAGATTCTTAATTTTATAATCAAGAACATAATTTGTCATTTCACTCCCAGAGTAAATTATCACTAACAACGACATCTAGTTCGAACGAGGAATATTCTAGGTTTTCTGTGAGAGAATTGGAATTGAGAAGTACTTCTCGTATGCCGCCCATCCTTAAGCCAATGGGTTGGTAGAAGTAGTAATCAAAACCATCAAGTCAACGTTGAAGAAGTGCCTTACTCAAGCTAATTGAAACTGGGATAAAGACTTACCACATGTGCTTTGGTCAAATGGGACCTTGAGCTGGACCTCAATAAGGCACTCCTTATTCTCATTGGCCTATGGGTATGAAGCAGTGTTACCCATAGAAGTCGATTCCCCATCTGTAAGGTGATTCACCCATTACCCTAGATAGAATGAAGAACTCCTCAGATTGGGGCTTGATGCCCTTAAAAAAATAAGTACAGGGTACAAATTTTAGACAAAAGCTTACAAACAAGAAGTGATGAAGCATTACAACTTTAGGGTAAAGCTACATAAATTCATCATCGATGATATAGTGTTGTGTCTGGCTTTTGCATACACGAAAAACTCGACTGAAGAAGTATTGGAACCAAACTAGGTAGGGTCATGTGTTATCGACGTTGTTCTAGCTAGCGAGGCTTACCTCCTTAACCACCCAGATGGTTCCGACATGCCTTGCTTTTGGAATCTAGAGTAACTAATTCCAGGTAATATTCTATTATTGTATGATATGTAAATGGCATATATTCCTTGCAATTTTTGTCAATCAAACCAACTAAAAAAACTAAGGTTACACAATGAAGAGGAATGAGCCACACAACACTTCTTTCCATGCTGGGGAAAGCTATTAAGATAGCCCCATGAGGATGGGCGAGCCAAACAATGCTCCTTTCCATGTTGCGACACCAATGCACTAATCGTATAACAACCTACGAAGTGGTCTCGATTCATGCATCCTTGGTGTATCGCTCCATGAGGATGCATGAGACAAACAAAACTCCCTTCCTTCTTTGTAGGGGAAAGACATCAAGACCACCGCATGAGGATGTGTGAGCCAGACAACACTCTTTCTGTGTTTGTGAAGTCCATTGAAATCACCCTGTAAGGATGGGTGAGCCAAACAATGCTCCCTTCCATATTAGGGACACCGATGCACTAATTGCATGACCGCCTAAGAAGTGATCCAGATTCATGCATCCGTGGTGTACTGCTCCATGAGGATGCACAAGCCAAACAAAGACCTCTTCTAGGCTAAGGATACTGGCGCATTGATGGTGTGACCACCCATGAAGCGGTACTAATTCACTTCTATGGTGTACTGATCTGTGAGGACGCACGAGTGAAACAACGCTCCCTTTCATGTTGTAAGAATTAATGAACAGATGGCATGACCATCCATGTCGTGGTCCCTATTTATTCACTTGTGATGCTTCCCATCCCTCAAGGGCCCCAACAATGGGACAGTGCATTAGTACCAAGAAGGGCATAATTACCAATGAAGTAATCTTGATTTAGCATCGATAGTTTTCCTACCTCCAACAACTATGGCGGCCTCATTTTAGCAAAGCTTGGGTATCAACGACCCGTCAACACCAACTAAATAAGAGGATCGACAACATGTGGGCTAATGTCCAACAAAGGACTCCCTGCCACAAACTCATATCCATGCATACATGCTAATTAGGGACAAATCATATTGGAAAAAGATTAGTTTATTCTTTATTTTCTTGTTCTTTGCTCTCTTATTTGTTATGTTATGCATAAGAGCCTAATTCTACGTGTTTTCTTAATGAGTTTGAGGCCCACTTGCCCAGCTCGACACAAAAAAATAAGCCTAAGCATAAAAAAACTCAAAGACAAACGTGGAAGGTGGGCATGCACGCAAAATACTAGTAGAAAAGTGAAAAAACAAACATGGAACAGGGCAATCGAAATAAATCATTAAAATCACATACAAAAAAATTAATGTTCATTACAAAAACAAGGGGGTCCAACCCGCCTTACAAAAAATAACATTCAACAAATAGCCTAGATTCATAGCTCGATGTTGTGGCGATTGTCCTTAAAGGTTGTTAGCTTCTCGTAATCAGGAATGACAGTTGGTGGCAGGTTGCTAGGGAAACCCATAAGAGAGGCAATCTACTGCTACGACAAAAGAGAGGGAAGGGTTCGGCCGTTGCTTCCATTTCCCCTGCAACTTTTCTCCAAACTGCAGAATACTGGTCAGGATAGAGGAAGCGGATGACCAAGGGTAAATGATAGTTGGTATTAAAGATGATCTTGGTCATCTGCTCATTCCACCCCATTTCCAGTTTGTCTTTCTCCTCCTCATGTCTCTCGGAGGTTATGCAGCGCTATTGTTGGAGAAGCAATGCCTTTAGTTCCTCAACCTCCTTCTCCCTACCCTCAAGTTGGTTCTTAGCTAATCCAGTTCTTCCTCAAGCTCTTTCCTCAGGGCCACCTCATTAGCTCGATCCTACATAGTTATATTCCTAGCCCCCTCTGCAGCGGCCCTTGTCGCCTCCGTCTTTGTAGCTTGTCTCTCAACTTTCGCTGGCTTCTCCTGATCTAGGTGTTGTATTGTGTCCTCCTCTAACATGTGCCATTTCAGCACTACCACTTCCCGGTGGATACGAAGGAAGCAAGGTTAAACCTGTAAAAGGAAACAATGTTAATAAAAAGAGGAGATCAGACATAAAACTCAAGTGCAAGAACTTCTTACACAAAAGATTCCTAGACGTTAGCCTCCATCACCGACTCCAGAGCATGGCAAATCCACCTGAACATGGGTCGACCGGACTATGCGAGGAACTCCAACGCCACACTAAGGTCTAGAGTAGTCCAAGCAAAGCAATCTTAGCCATCTCCTAAACCACAGACAAACTAGTGGCTCCCACCACCGGTATGGGCCCCCCAACAACTTTGCCTCCCAAGAGAAGTAAAAACCAGGCTCCCTGCTGGAGCTCTCTTACTCCTTGTCAGTCCTCCGCCTTTTAAAGTAGACATAGTATGGCCCACTAATGACCCTAGAGGGGTACATTTCATCGGCGTTAGGTTGGTGCTGCTGTGGAAGAACCATGGGTAGAATAGGTGCCTTTTGGTTAAGACTACGGGGGTGGCAAAGGTGTTTGCAGTTGCACATTGGTTGTGCCCTTGGGCTATGTCTACAGGGTTCGAGAAAAACATCCCTAACACCAGTAGAATTAACCATCTCATGAAATTCATATGATCTGTTGAAAAGACAGAAAAGGCAAATGTTAATATTTATAAGGAGAGAGGCAGATGATAAAGGCGAACATACTACAAGATGAACTCGACGGATCAACCCTCAATTTGGTCACCTTATCTCTTCCTAATCAAAGGCATGCAAGAAAATGTTGTGTCACCATTGCTAGGTTGTGCCTCTTTAGAAGTTTGTGTGCCGGGGGCACAGTGTGGGTGTCATTTTGGTGGAAGGACCTGATGAGGAGGAACTTCAATGGAGGAGCTCATGCTCTCCAGCATACTTAAGGCATGCTCCCACTTGTCTATCCTCTCTGACTTGGGTGTCTCATGGGTACTTGTGTTGTTGTAAGACATGGTGGTATTACACTCGACAACCATGGCCCCCGACCACATGCCTATTTGACCAACGGCAGTCACCCTATCTCTAGCCTTAAGTATTCATCAAGCCGAGGATCATGCATCTCCCATTCACCCTCTTCTCCTTAGCGATACAGGTCGTTGCTCACCTTGTGTCGGTCTCTATGGTCTCCTCCTCCTCTATGTCCATTGCAGCCATCTGGGTGGTTTCCATTATTACTACCTCAGCAGGTTCATCGGTCTACAACCAGAAACGCATGGGGCCACTTTTCTCATTCTCATTGACTAATCAGGGACCAACAAACCAACTTAGCGAAGGTTTTCATATGTCAAGATAAGGGACAGGTTCTTGGCTACTTTATTTGTCCTCAATATATGCTGGTAGTAGTCGGCGTAGATAACTGCACCCTCCCTAACGTCAGTAGAGTTCTCTACATTAATGAGACATGTTAGCAAACCAAAGGAACAATCTCATATTTAAGAAGGCAAAGGAAATGTAAAGTATACCTAGTACTTGGAATGCCCGCACTTGAAGGGTTGGGTTGATGGTCACTGTCACAAAAAACTAGTGGTCGTGGTATCCCGCTACCTTGCTCGCTGTTATCTTTCTTTTGAACCAAGTAATATCTCGACAAGTCAGAACCATTGGATGGTTGTGAAGTAAAACCAAAAGCCCAGAAATACAAATCTAGAACTAGAATTCAGATAAAGTCTAAAGAACTAGTGTTGAACCTTCCTTACCACTAAAATATACCTAGAAACTCCTCGGACAAGTTAAATAGCAAGAAGACAAAAATGAAGATACAAATCAAAGTTCTTAACTCAGTGTCGACTCGAGATCATAACTTGGTACAAAGTTATATAGTTCGAAGATGACTCAACATAACTTATTCAAAAGGTCAAAGCAAGGAAAAGGAACTAAAGAAGTGAAGTTCCATAACTCGGCACTGAGTTGTTATGCACGGCTCGGTACCAAGTTGACCAATAATTGATGATCTGGCCATGATCTTCCTCCAGAGCCTCCTACAGGACATGGAGAACATAGGTAGCAATATTTGAAGCCTACTTCATTAATCCTCGTCTATAAATAGGAGGAGAAACACTCATAAAATGGATCTTTTTCTCACTTTCTAAATTAATAGATTTTACACTAACACTCTATTGAATTCTTACCCAAGTTGTAAGCAACCATGTTGTAAAATAAAGTTAGAATTAGTAACAAAGTTGATAGTGGAAATAAGCTATTTGTTGACTAGAGATTTCTCCAACCTTGAAATTAGACTAATGCACAAAGGTTACTTGCTAACATTAGGATTAAAGTGAAAAATTGAGGAGTTAAATAAGTAACTAAAAGGTAAATAACACAAGATATATAGTAGTTCAGCAAAGCTGCCTACGTCCATTGTAAAGTTCTCTTATTATATATTTCTGTTACAAATATAAGGAATTACAGAGAAACAAGAAAGCAAGAAGCACTTAAGACTAATAACGTTGTGTAACCTTAAGGACTTGCAGTATCAAAAGCCTATATTTGTGTACAGTATTCAAAATCCTTATATGTTCCGACTAACCAACCAACCCCTTTGAAGTTGCAATGTAGAGGATATTTATAGTAGTCGAAGTGGTTGATAGACGGTTGAGATTGAGATGTAGAACCCAATGGGAAAAATGCTTAACCGTTGATATGGTTGTAAGGGTAGATGGACGACAGCTGTAAAGGTGTGAGGAGTGCCATAGACGAAAATATACTCATTGCTCCTTTGCACCAGGCATGAACTTTGCATTTAATGTGCAGACTTCGCATTAAATGCACATTTAATGCTGATAGTAAGCCGCATCGATTCAGGCACTTAACCACGGTGCTTTAATAAGTGTATGAGCAGCTTTTTGTTTACTTGAGTGCTCACGTGACAAGTCTTGCTGATCCGGTCGACCAGTTGTCGTTGATATAAAGGAAACTAGGAATCTTAAGGACCATGTTGAGAAGATGGTGCATGGTTGGGCAGTAGGCGACCGGGAGGGGTGCTTGAGACTGGTCGGTGGTGGTTACACTAAAGTAAAGCTAAGGACAGGCCATGCTTAGGCATATCTTGCTTGATGTGCAGCCCGTTGAGGTGGGCTTAGAGAGGTGTCAGCCGTCAAATGGAGTGATGCTAGGTGAACATGCTGACTTGGAGTTGTGTTGGAAGTAGATTGATATAGGAAGGTCGATCATCATTGTTATGGGCCGGGCTAGACCGGGAGAAGTCGGGCCATGCCATGCTTAAAGGTGATAAGCACCAAGGGATGAGGAAACCGAGCCTCATCTTCGTGCCTTGCTAAACTGGAGGGATTGACCATTATGGTCTTAGGCCGGCCTGTGCGGGCCAGTTGTAAAGTAGTTGGGCTAACTTTGACTGGGCTAGACTACATTAAATAGACATGCTAATTACTTATGATCAAATTGAGTAACATTTTCCCCCAAGTCCATATCCATGAGCGGATGCGCGCTTGTCGAATCATGGAAGTACTATCGATTGATGGTCCCACAAAGCATTTTAATGCACTTTCCATGTGGCTTTGTTCAATTTGTTATGACGGTTCATATTCCCATATATGGCAGAGGCGTGTAACATCTCCCATGTGCATGTGTGGACTTTATTATGGTCTCTTCTGAATGGTTGAGATTCTTCTATCCTTTTGAAATCAACACATACGAATGAAGGCATGGGTATATAAATACCCCCCTACACTTCTTACTCGAACCCAAAATATTTCCTATGCAAATTCTTTATAACCTATGAATCTTTCATAATTCTTTACTGATAAAAAGTAGCTAGCTTCATCATCTATTTCCTTTCCATATGTCTTTGCATGTATATCTATTTTTCAAACTTGTTTGGCATGTTAAGAAAGGAGAAAGCTTTCTCAATGCCAAACTACTACTTGTTGATTGTAGTTTAAACAGTCATCTGGAACTTTCTTCTCAATGTGAATCTTGGCTTGCTATTTGGCTTGGACCCATGCCCTTTAGCCAAAGTTCTAGCAGTGATTGAACATCAGTCTCAGGGTAATGATCCATGTGAAGCTGGGGGCTTCTTTTCTTTGATGCATTGAGTGTCCCGGCCTCGGGTCAGTTTGGACGCTTCAACGTCTTGATGGAAAGAGTAGTGGTTGTCACTTCTGCCATGGTCAAAGTCTTGCTCGGCTCCTTAGCGAGGTTTTCTAAATTCTTTTCATGGTCTCTTGTGAGATCCGATGTGGAAGGCTTTAAAGATGGGAGCATGCCTCCTTTTTTCAACAAGTTCTTAATCGTTTGGGGGGGCGGGGGAGCTCATCTTCATATTTGAAGTTGGATCTTCTAAAGTGTTCCATTGACATGCTTCTTCTTCTCTCTTTATTTTTCTTCTTTTTAACTAGCTAGTGATTGAAATTCTTTATTAACCTAGCAGGGCAGGCATTATGCCCCGCATTCTTTTGAACCAAATAAGAACAAATCTTTTGTTGCAAACTTTGACCAAGAATTTTATTGTTGTCTTTACTTGTTTATCTCCTATGCCTTGTTGAGTATAGTGCTTTGAATAGCTGATAGATCTTGTATTAAATTTTTAGAAATGCCCATCTTTTTTGGATATATTTAAGTATAAGTGTGAAAATAAGATGGTTTGGGTATAGTCGTTAACATACACCAATTACTAACTGGATGTAGAGTGGTAGTTTACACCGATATGAGCTGAAATGAAAGTTTTCTCATGGGTCTGCTTGGGTCTCAAGCGATCAAACGTTGAGTGATGGATGAGTCCAATCTTGAACCTGAGTGCATGGGATGTGATGTTCTCCTTGGTGTCATGTTGCTAGTCGTGGAGTGACCATTCATCCCGAATTAAACCGAAGTGAATTGGTTAGCTCCGACACTCTAGTGTAAATGAGTTGCATGATGGTGAGGCAGGCTATACGCAGCTCGCCCACAAAGACTTATATGTGGAAAAGTTCACACACACATAGATACACACACACTACTTTTTTACAATTGAGAATTTATCTATAATGATGGGTCAGAATCGAGGTTATGATGCTCCTGGACATTAGAAAGTTGTTATAAGCAAGGTCATACCCATCAGAATAATGACTACATCCCTAGCACCATAAATGGGGCAGGGCGCATGGGGTAAGGCTGGAGCTAGGGAGCCTGAGAGCTTCAAAGACATTCTTGCCTTTGAAAGTGAAGCCGATTGGTCGTTCTAATCTAAGCCGGAGTGCCTTGGACGCCTAAGATTACAATGAATAAACGTGCCGATGGTACCCACTTCCCTTTGATATCGGAATTGAGGCCCCTGTCGCTAGCGGCCACATGCGGTCCATCGCATATGGTCAGGACCTCGGTGACGGCTTGGACATTGGAACTATTAGCCCGAGGGGGTTGATTTTTCCATTCTTCACAGTTCGTTCTTTTCTTGACCTGATGTCGAATAAACTCCAAGAGTGTTCCTTCTGAATGAGTCCTTCGATTTCATTTTTGAGTACGTGACAGTCTATAGTAGAGTGTCAATTGATTTGATAAAACTCGTTGTATTTTCCATTGCGGCGAGTTTCCTCCTGCTTCCCGTCCTTAGCACTGGTGGGTTTTTGAAACCGCACTTTGTTCCTGGTGGCAAGGTAGATTGTGGTGATATCCCTGTTCAAATGAGAGTAGTTATTGTACCTGGATTTGTAAGCGGACCAACCTCGGGAAGGCTTCTATTGTCGGCATAATAATCGTTGCTTTGGTGATTGTTCTTACTGCAAGGATGACCTTGTGTAGGAGGACTTGCCTTGTTATCGCTATCTGAGAGATATGCATCTTCCATCCTCATCATGTGGTTTTCCCATTAATAGAAATCGATAGGGATTGTGACGACCGCCCTACACCATGGTAACCAATATGACTTAAAGAGTGCATTGTAAAAATACCCGACTGATGTAGGACGATGGTTAAGGGTAAAGTAAGACAAACAAAACCAGTTCCTCTCGTATATCTCATAGCACATAGGATGAAAATATAGTAATCAACAAAAATATAAAACAAGCGAGACAACAGTATAACAAAATAAACCAAGATAAATCAAAGTACACTTATTCATCACAGTTATAAAAATCAAAGTGGAAATAGAGTTTACACATCATATCAAATAAATTCTAGTGGAAAGCTATCTCTAATAAATAAGTACTGATAATAGCTCTATGGTACTGCACAACATAATAACAATAATAGCTCTAAGTATAGTATATGAAAGAGCTAGCCACCTGCTAGTCCTTTGCACAACTCAACACGCTATCTTAGACCTACCATCTAGTCTACTCATTTAAAAATACCTGAGATGATAAGAAGCAAAGCATAAAACTTCGAGTCAGACAACAGTCTGGTAAGAGTGGTCTATAATCTCCAGATACTATAAAAATCGATATAGTAAATAGGAACATGAAGTACGGAGAATCATACCTAGCTCGTCCCTACATCCAACAAGTTAACACATAATATCGGCATATGCTAATCTACTATAGTATGGGTGTACTGCTATGTAAAGTACGGTATAAGATGCCTAGGTATACAACATAATAATACCTACATCATGTGGCATCTGTATCAAACATAGTATACAAAACAACCATATCAATCATCAAACAATCTTGCATTTCTCAACTAAAATGCCTTTGGATATAAGATAAGTCATATGATCCCATGAATTGATTAGTGATTTTTTAATATCATGGTCCCATCAATGCTCGAATCCATGCCACTCTACAAGGCCAGGAAAATAGACCATCCCTTATCAATCTAGGGCTAAACAAATCCCCTCTATCGATCTGCAATGAGTGTCCCCATCGACTCCTTCTTCTCAAGCATACTCGAGACCTCTGAGTTATCTACGATACCTTTGGCATACGTCCCATTATATGTAGTCTACTTCACAAGTTCACTCTATATCAAACTTGCTTCCTTGGATGATCCTAGTAGAAACCACTATATGTTCTACTTCACAAATATACTTTGTATCGACCTTGTCTCCTTGGAAGATTCCCAGATGCTACAAACACTTTTTTATTAAAGCATTCGGTCCACTATACTAATGTCGTCAAGTCGCCAAAGCCACATCACTTCCTTGGTCGCCACTTAATCCTCCAAGCTGTCTCAAGTTATCCTGAAATCATTGTGTCAAAGCATTACATTGTTGCTTCATTTATTGCCAAATAGAATCCAAAGATATCCGAGTCGTTTTGGAGTCATCCACCACACCCCAAGTCATCTACAAGAGCCTCAAAGCAAGCCATGAAGAACCCGTAAGCATCGCCCCTCCAAACATGAAATTCATCGAAATTCCAAAATCTTTCTGTGTCAACCCATTGCCAGACCTGAAGTAAAGGGGCCTGTGACATGAAGCAAACCCGAATTGCCCCAAAGCTGACCCAGTGTCACTCTAGACCACTCCATTTTTTGTTCGGGTAAAGCCCATGACTGGACAGGAGCAACCCTTCCAAAAACTCGAAGCATCCACCAAGCAAACCCCAAACCCATTTTCTTGTCCGACCCCAAACTGTAGCACCCCCAGATAGCATTTATTGTCTAATCTTTTATAGCACTGGACCGTTGCACCGTCGGATAACATTTGTTGTCCAGGTCTTCAAACCACCGAACACCAAGCTTACCCGAAGCAGACCTTCCCTTCACACCAAGTTAGCTCGAAGCAAACTACCACCATACAAATGCTATCGAACAGCAATTCTATAGTATCATCAAACTCTAATTTTGCGTCAGTTCCATCACTATGCTCCTTGCTTCGACCCACGTGCATTCTCAATGCATCAACACGACTTCGAACATCCTAGAGTCGATTTGCCAAAGTCCAATTCTACGATTTACTACCTCTAATTCGCTACGATGAGTGTTTTTATTGATCAAACATAAAGCAACATTCAATCATACAAACACAACGCACAAACATACAACAACAATCATTCAAACATGTAAATATATATCAAATTATAGAAATTTATCATAAAACATGTTGATAGTCCAACCTAACATTTATATGAACAATTATACATCAAAATAACATGTTTAAATTATTTTAAATCAATTAAAATTCATTTTTATTCCAGTTTTTATTTCAAAATAGCAATAAATTACATTTAAACATTAACAATGGGTTCAAATCATGGAAAAACCTGTAAATACATATATATAACATACCTAGAGGTGAAAAATCAATCATTAATCATCCAAAAATAAGTGAAAAACACGCAAATCGGGGCTAATCTGAAAACTACAGCAAATACTCCATTAAAAATTATATTTTTAGGTTTGAAAACATTTTGTTACTCTTTTTGAATCACACAATAACCATAGTAAAGTGAGAGAATAGAATCACTCACATAGGGCGCAAAATTAGCAAAATCCACCAAACAAGCGTAGATTTACCAAAATAAAGCTAGATCCAGACTTGAAAAGCAGCAATACACCTTCCAAGACATAAATTTTGAAATCTAAAATCCCCTTAATACTCTCTCGCCCAATCCCCCATTTTATCAAATTGATTTATGTTAATTTTATTGAAAAAATAATGAAATTTAGGTAGAAGATGGTCAACAGAGGCTAAGAATGGTTAGAGAATGCTTAGATATTTATAGGTGTACTAGCTACTAGGGGCTATTCATGGCCTTAATTTGCAAAATTAATTAGCAGGCCTATTTACAGGTCGGGTTAATTACCCATTAATTTGCCTATAACGTGCCAAAACTTCAAACATTCATATCTCATAAACCGTAAGTCTAAAAATCTATTATGACCACTCTACGGAAAGTGAAACCATTATATCTTTCACTTGGAAGTTGTTTGTGGCCCTAATTGGGCTTCTATCAAAATTTTAGGCCTTAAAATATTTTATATGGTCAAAACTGTCCAATAAAAATTCTACCAGTTAAAATATCAATAGTTAAAATTTCCCGTGGTTATATTAAATTTGGACCCAATTTGATTTTTAAATTAATACTTTTATGATCTCCTGATGCATAAAAATATGGGTCGTAACATTCTCTCTCCTTTTAGGAATTTCGCACTTGAAATCCCAACCAAACAATATAAGTGCAACAATATAGGTATCAGGCATGCCCAACAATCAACAAGCAAATCAAAATCGAACATGAACACATAGCAGACAATGAATCCTAGGCAAATACTAGCATGTAAGGTACTAAGCTAAACAAACCAAATTACCAAATGTGAAAGCTAAAGCTAAAAAAGGAATATGACCAAGTAAAGAGCTTCGAATAAGAGGTTCTTATTCTCTCCTCGATCTCTCAAGTACTATTTCTCTTGCTTTCACCCCATTGAAACTTTATCAACTTCACCGTCTTCCTCTTAAGTTGCTTCATATTCTATTCAAATATAGGAATAGACACATGAGGCCTTGACTGTGCAGGTTCAACTACAACATTATCTAGTTGATTTGGCGTCACATTCACGCATGAGTCGTGCATAAACTTTCCATAGAATACATTGTGCACACCCGTCATCAAGGTAAGTCGATTCTATATACTAGTTCCTTATCCTCTCCAATATCGAAAAGGACCTACAAATCTTGGTGTCAACTTCCCTTTGTTATCGACCAAACTGTATTCTTTAATGGAGAGATCTTGACAGACAAAATCTTCAACGAAGAACTCCAATATACGGTTCACTCTCACGACTTGACCGTCACTTTATAGGCAATTAGTTGTACTTAAATGCAGCTTTTTCCCCAACACCTCTAGTAAGTTCTCTTAAAATTCACTCGTGAATAATGAGTCTCGATCACTTACAATGCTCTTCGGATCACCATGGAATCATACAGTCTACATCACAAGCAACTTATCCAACTTTGATATCATTCAATTGGACTTTATGGGTGTAAACTGGGTACTTTTTGTTAATCCATTGACTGGGACCCAAATGTTATCGTACCCTTCTCTTGTCCTTGATAATCCGTCGATGAAATCCATTGATAAATGTTTCCTCTTCCCTTAGGGATTCTCAAGAAGTTATAGCAAATCACTTGGTTTCTTCTGACCAGTCTTCATTAATTGGCACTTCACATAATCCAAAATGAATATCTCGATGTTCTTCTTTATCCCTCAATCCATCAGTATCGGTACAACAATCTACCCTCCTTACAAAGCCAACCATCTCAGTTGAGTCCATACTACTTCATCTCCTCACATCCATGGCAATCATAGATCTCCTCTAAAATTTGATTGTTGCAACCTTGGTAGGACCTACTATGATGCCCTATCATGAAACAACATAACCTAAGGGTCGGACTACCTCTTCCACTCTCAATTGGCGGAACCTCATCATTGTATCTAATTGATAAAATATCTTCACACTGTAGAGCTAATCGAACAAGTCATCAATACATGAGAGTGGATGCTTGTTCTTCTTCATCATCTTTCTAGCATACGGTAATTCATACAAAGTCTCTAAGCGCCATACACCTTTGTCGCAAACACTACAGGCGCACCTACTTAAAATATACTTCTACGAACAAACTCTATCCATAACAGGTCATTCACTTGCACCTCTAGTTCCTTTTACTCTTTGGGTGTCATACGCCTCAATGGCATAATTGCTGGCCTAGCGTTCTTCATTAGATTAATATAGAATTCTATATCCTTATGTTCTAGTAACCCGATCACTCCTTGAATATTTCCAGATACTCTCAAGCTATGGGTACTGATGATGACTGATCGTGTGGAATCTCGAGCAGATATAGAAAGCTAATCATCACCAACAACTTCTCATCCTCCACCATGACTTCATACTTCTTCTGCCAGTTCTTCCCCAATATAATACCAAACCCCACAAAAACAAGTACAAATAATCATCCACCATGACTCAATTAGACTACATCTCAACAAAACATAGATAAACTAGTCAAACCTCCTACTAGGTTTGACATATCGTATGTCTATCTACTAAGTAAGGTTTTAGTTTTAGTCTACCTACTAGGTCACTAGATATAAAAAATTATGACAACCAGTATCAAGTAAAACATGAATAGGTACATCATAAATGAAAAGCATACCTTAGATAATAATGTCCCATCCCTTCTCCTTCGCCGATGGAGCACTTGACGAAGTCAAAACAACATTGAGAGCATATCCGTTCACTACTTGCTTCTCCTTCAGCGGCTCTGAACAATCCGTCTAGATATTCCCAAGCTTGTTACAATTGTAACATATCTTCTCTACACTCTTGTAGTTCTTGATCAGATAACCTTTCGCCCTGCAGTTTTAGCAAGTAGGATCAAAATTTCCCTTTTAAAGGTGTTTGTTCTGAGCTTGCTTCTTATCCTTGTCATTCCATTTTCTCTTCCAACCTCTACCATCTTGCTGTTTAGAATCCTCCTTCAGAACAAAAGTAGCTTTTGGTTTTGGGTATAGATTTCATGCCTCAAATCCTTCTCGACTATCTTTTTGAAGCTCTCATCAATGTGTCCTACTAAATTTCTCCTAAATAGTCATTCGATCCAATTATGAACTTCTCATTCTTCTTTAATAGAGTGTCAATGAAGGACATCCCGTATTTTGACAATATGTCAAACTCAGCCACAAATTCTGAAATGGACAAGTCACCCTATTTTAGATCAACAAATCTTCTAAATAGCACCGACTTCTGGGTTGTCGGTATAAAATTCTCTTCAAATATTGCCTTAAACTAATCCCAAGTAGTCCTCTAGAGTAGCAGCTTTAAGGGCATTCTACCAAATCATTGCCCTTTCTTGTAGTTATCTAGAAGCCAATTTACTCTTTTTTGCATCCTCCAACTCCAAGTCCTTGAAGGTGTGTTCGTAAGTATCCATCCAATAATGCACCTTAACAGTTGATTTCATTCCAGGAAATGGTTTTCCCCAAAGACTAGTGAAGTCCTTATTCGGCTTGGCAAAATCAGCTCTTGAAGCTTGCACTGAAGCACCATCACCAGCTATTGCTGAAGTGCCTGCTTGGGCATTCTGCATCATGTTCATCGTCATGGTATTGAACATTATATGCATATTGAGGTTCGTAGCTACCTTGTTGGCTGCTCCACTCTCGACTCCTGAAAAAGAATTCCCAGCAGTATTCCTCGTTTGTCGGTTCATTCTTAAAAGTTGTAATAAGAATGATCAGTCTCTTAAAAAGGAAGCTACATGAATGGAACTCGTGTGTGCAATGCGACTTTCTATTGGTTATACTACTATAATGTATAGCTTTGTAAATCGAAATATATAACAAGTACGCCCTCTCATATATCACTCGATCCATTATAGAGCAATAACTTTACTCTATCTCTAATGGATCCTCTTAATGAGTTATCACTCTAGTACCAACTTAGAATTAAGCGAGTTAACCCGAATCGAATCGCTTAACCTAATATAACACCTCACCTCTATACCCATACTATCCAAGAGTATTATAGGGTAATACTTTCAGATAATATGGAGAAATAGGCGATATTAGGTTTACACATGTTAATATTCCCTTTGGCTAAAACTGGTACGTACTTCAAAAATCATAAACCACTTAAATATACGTACATGGTATCGGCACAAAGTAATAAACACGTGTGACTATAGGATAGAAAAATACACAATATAAAATAGATCACAGAGAACATAGAATCATTAAAGTAGCGATAATATATAATAATAAATATACACAAGTCCAAGTGGGATATATAATAGGTCAAACTCCTACTATCTCAAAAACATACAATGTAAAAATCCAATACATACATTTCAACATCATCAATATACATAAGAATACAAAAATAGATAATTCTACTCTAATTAACTAATAGCCTAGCCATGTCTATGCCCAACAATCACATTCTGGTCAACTTGTCCCTAAACCAGAAATATCTTAAACTAACCCGAGTATTATATAAATAACACATGGGTCATACTATGTCTGGAATGAAGGTGTCAATGTATCTTAATAATAATAATATATATCAAAGGTAACATATAGTGATGTAAGTGTACTTAACATAGAAACACATCACAAAGCATGTATAAGTAGTATCACCTATATAGAAAGTCAAGTCATACCATGTACTAGAGAATAATGTCAAATGGGTGAAATAATCCATGCATCCAAATATCATTAATATAAATAATTACCATAACACGGGACATGCTCTCAGCAATGCCTCTGATTATCTCTCAGATAATCATAAATTAGACATACCCGGGATCCGTCACAATCATCACATATAAAACATACATGCAAGAAATACAAAAATGCCATACCCTGGTAGCCAAGGTCATCTCTCAAATAACCATAGAAGGTAGGAAAGGGTCTAACACGATGCTCCCAGCATCTATTGCTATCCTCGATTGCAATATAAATATTTTGTACATGGTGAATCAACTATAAGGATTCTCAATCCAAAGAATAATCAAGGAGTTCGATGATCCTACAATAATCATTTAGACATTAGCCTCATAGTAATCGTCTTGGCTCTTAGCCAAAGAAATAATTATATGGTCTCTCGAACCTCTAATAATCTACTTAACTCTCGGTATCTTAGATAATCACCTTGGACTCTCAGTCCAAATGGGCTCTATGCACCATATATAACTATATCGCCATTGGTCTCGATAAATGATCTAGACAGCTCTCAGCCACATCCATAACGATCTCATGAAGGTGAATAAGTAGTTTCTATGTCAAAAATGACTAGATAGGAGACTAACAGCTCTCGGCTTGCTCCAGGAGCCTTCCTCACACGCTTGCAGCGCTGATCCTAAAGTCATTGGTTACGTCGACAACCATCGTGACTCAATATCCATCTTGTGCAAGACAATGTTATGCAATGGTCACGACCCTGCAAGTGCCCCAATGGTAACTAACTGTTGGCCTATGTGACATAAGGGCGGTAGCTCTTAGCCGTGGCTCTCATCCATATACATTAGAAAGGTATCACGGATTCGGGGAACAACCCCATAATCAGCCCGCTAGGATGGATACTAGCCAACCTGGTTTACTCCCCACTCTATAATAGGAGAATACACACAAGACAGACACACTTAAGGCTCTCAGCCTGCTCACTTTCAACTCACATCACCATAAATAATACCCAGTAGACATGACCCATCGATTGACATCTACTTACAAAGAGTAATCGAACAAGTATTAGCTCGATCATCCCATACCATCTAGTGTTACTAGGACATTTACTCAATGTTCATAAACTATACTCGCATATTATTCTATATAACAGGTACAAATAATAGTCGAAGAAATATTACCGAATGCCCTACCCTAGATGGTATTATAACTTTGTTTATTCTAACTCCTTATTATAATGAATTAAAACATCATGAAATCATGTAGAAGAATGTCATCACCGTATTAAGTCACATCGAAAGCAACTAATCAGAACAAGATCTAACTGTGAATAATCATCCATGACATTCATAGTCAATATAGAAGTGATGAGAAATCAGAAAAGCATAATAAAATTTCACTAATCAAATATATAAAATACACTCTTGTCTAAACTTATTAATTGTAAAATATACTTTAAAATACTTAAATAGTTAATTAGAAAACATTCTTATTTTTCTAGAATTCTATAAGATTTTTAAAACATAATTATATTCTATAAAACAAGAGAACAAAGTTAAATCTTTCATTTAGGCAAATTGCAACAAAGTTTAAAGGCTCAAAGTCACAAAATAATTTCATGCTTCCAAAGGAAATAATGTAGCATAATCAAAAATATTTTCGAAATATATTTTATAACAGAAAAATATGAAGTGTATCAAAGGTTATGGAAATTTTAACCAATGATACAAATTCTGAAATAAATTATTAAAAGCAGAACCTGTCTTTTAAAATGCCATTTTTACCTTAAATTTTTTAAATATTTGCATAACGCTCAAAACCAAAGTTGTTCCATATTATCATATATTTCAAATGAGAGTTGGATCTTAGAACATGGATAAGGAAGTCAAAAGTTATGGTTAAAACATTATTGTGCTTCAATTCTTAAATTCCTAAACACAAGCCTAAGGTATTACCTCAAATTCAAACACGTTTTAGGCTTGGAAAACTTCAGATTTTCTAAAATTGATAAACATGAAAGTTGTTCATTATAAAAATACCATTATACTAGAATAAACCTTACCCAAATCAGATCAGTATATCAAAAGTTTTGATTAAAATGCTATAGTGCTTCATCTCGGAATAAAACTCAGGCCAGAGTTTTTACTTCAAATTCAATCACATTTTATCATTAGAAAAAATTTGAATTTCGATAAGTAATCAACATAAAAAAATTCATATTAACTACCTTTCATTTGAAAAATAGCTCCCTCAAATCCGATCATATGATCAAAAGTTATGGTAATTCTATCACCGCATTTCCAAAATTTCATAATTCAAAACACTTCAATACCTAACCAATTAATCAAAAATAATGCAAACCTTGTATTCAACAACAAATCAATGAATAAACTACCACAGCCACTTCATTCAACCATGAAATTAATAATTTTGATATAGATTTGTGGGTGAGAAACACTTACCTTAGCCAAATGAAACACCATAGCTAAATAGTACTCTAAAGCATTGCTAAACCCAAATTTCCTTTCTCTTTCAAAATCCAACAAGACTCTAACATGCACAAAATCTGACTTTGGTGCTTCCTAGGAGTGTAACATGGTATTAAGAGGCATATATATTAATTTGGGGATTTTAGGAATTTTATTTCTATTTAATTTGATTTTAGAAAGAGGTGGAGGTGTTTTCAATGGTTTGTTTCATAAAGTAAAAGAAGATGAGGATGAAAGATAGAAACATTAATTGAATTACAAAATGAGGATGGATTGCCACACAAGAAAAAAATGAAGATTAGTCTAAAAAAAGAAAAGTCTAGTCAAAAGCTTCATAAACTTTTATTTTGCTTTGGGCCTTACACGCAACCCAACCCATTTCCATTTTTTTCCTTCTTCTTCTTTATAAACCATTTTCTTTCCAATTCAAAACTCTATAATACTCTAAGTAAATTTTTTTTCATGTTATCAAAATGTCTACTCAACATTATAAAATTTTATAGAATTTATTTTCCATAAATTTCTTTATTTTTATTAATTCGATCAAAACTAACATCTTTAGCCCACTTTATAAAATACTTTCCATAACCTAAATCAATTTCAAACTCTTACTTAAAAATTAGTACTATCACAAATCTCCATTTCACATTCATATATATAAGTTTACAAAATATTATTTTCATATTTTAACTTGTTTTTTTAAAACATTTCTCAATTACATTTCATACTCAATTATTAAATAATTTCCAAAACCATTCACTTAAATAAAATGATAATTTTTTCCTTTAAAAATATTTCTAATCACATTTACTAATAATATTTGATTTTATAAAATTATCAAATCACGTTTACCATATTTAATGTTATTTTAAATCTATAAGTATCCAAATAAATCCAAATCTTTCTGTTTTAATATTTTAAAATTCACTTTAATTAGTTTAATCACCATTATTAGCATTAATTAATTGCTCCTTAACACTGATTGTTACACCTAGGCTCCAATATCAAATATGACGACCGCTCTACACCCTCGGTACCGAATATTACTTAAAGAGTGCGCTATTACGGTACCCGATCGATGTAGGATGATATTCAAGGGTAAAATAAGACAAACAAAAGCAGAACCTCTCGTATATCTCATAGTGCATAGGATAAAAATATAATAATCAACATAGACATAAAACAGGCAAGACATCGGTATAATAAAATGAACCGAGATAAATCAGAGTACATTGATCCATAATAGTCCCAAAATCAAAGTGGAAATAAAGTTTATACAATGGATTATATAAAATCTAGTGGAAAGCTTTCTTTAATAAATAAGTACTAATAATAGCACCACAACACAGCGAAATAATAATAATAGCTCTAAGTATAGTATATGAAAGTGTTAGCCACCTATTAATCCTCCGCATAACTCCAAGTGCTATCTCAGACCTGCTATCTAGTCTACTCATTTAAGAGTACTCGAGATAAGAAGAAGCAAAACATAAAATCTCGAGTTAGACAACTGTCTAATATAAGCGATCTATAATCTCAAAATACTATAAAAATTGATATAGTAAATAGGAACATAAGGTATGAATAATCATACTTGACCTATCCCAGCATCCAATAAGTTAGCACATAATATCAATATATGCTAATCTACTACAATATAGGTATACCACTACATAAAGTATTGTATAAGGTGCCTAGGTATACTATGCAATAATATCTACATCGTGTGGCATCCATATCAAATATAGTAAACATAACAACCATAACAACCATCAAACAATCTCGCATCTCTCAACTCAAATGCCTTTGGATATAAGATAACTCATATGATTACACGTATTAATCAATGATGTTTTAACATTAGGGTCCCATCGATGCTCGAATCCATCGCAGTCTATAAAGCCAGGGATCCAGACCACCCCATATCGATCTACGGTTAAACAGATCCCCCTATCGATCTGTAGTGAGCGTCCCCACTAAACTTTTCTTCTCGAGCATTCTCAAGGCCACTGAGTTATCTATGATACCTTCGGCATGCATACCATTAGTAGAAACCCCTTTATGTTGTACTGCACAAGTTCACACCATATTGAACTTGCCTCCTCGAACGATCCTAGTAGAAGCCTCTGTATGTTCTACTTCACAAGTTTACTCAATACTAAGCATGACTCCATGGATGATTCCTAAATGCTACGAACACTTTTTGCTTGAAGCATCTGGTCCACTATACTTACGTCGTCAAGTTGCCAAAGCCACATCATTTCCTTAGTCGCCACTTTATCCTCTATATTGTCTTGAGTTGTCCCGAAGTCGCCGTGTTGAAGCGTCACATCTTCACTTCATTTATTGCCACACGTAATCCAAATTCATCCCGAATCGTTTTGGAGTCATCTACCTCACCCCAAATCACTCGTAAGAGCCCTGAAGCAATCCACAAACTACCCCCATGTATCACCCCTCGGAACTCGAAATTCACCAAAAACACAAAAACTATCTAGGTCAACCATTGCCTAACCCTAAGTAGAGGGGCCTGTGATCCGAAGCAAACCCGAAGTTGCCCCTAAGCGGACCTACAGTCACTCCAAATACTTCACCACTCCATTTCTTATTCAAGTAAACCTTGATAGGACCAGAGCAATCCCTCCAAAAACCCCAAGTGCCTATCAAGCAACCCCCAAACCATTTTCTTGTCTGGCCCTCGAACTATAGCACTGCCAAACAAAATTTGATGTCTACTCTTTTATAGCACCAACAGATAGCATTTCCAATCTAGATATTCAAACCAGAAACACCAAGCTTGCCCGAAGCAGACCTTCCTCTGACACTAAGTCAACATACAATAAACTACCACCGAACAAGCGTTACCGACTAGGAATGTTGTAGTACAAACTCCAATTTTGCACTGATTCCATCACTATGCTCCAACTTGTACCCGCATGCATTCCCAATGCATTGATATGAATTCTAACATCATAAAGCCGATTCGTTGAAGTTCGGTTCTACATTTTATTGCTCCTAATTCGCTATGATAAGCGACTCAAACATACAAGCAACATTCAATCGTACAAACACATAACACACAAACGTATAACAACAATCATTCAATCATTGTTCAAACATGTAAATATACATCAAATCATAGCAATTTATCATAAAACATGTTCATAGTCCGACCTAACATTCATATAAACAATTATACATCAAAATAACATGTTTAAATTGTATAAATAAAATAAAATTTGTTTTTGTTCAGGTTTTTAATTCAAAACAGCGATAAATCATAATTTTAACATTTAAAATGGGTTCAAAACATGTCAAAACTATAGATACATTTATAGCATGCCTAGAGGTGATAAATCAATCACTAATCATCCAAAAATCAATGAAAAACACACAAATCGAGGCAAATACGAAAATTATAGCAATTAATCCATTAAAAAGTCATATTTTTAGGTTAGAAAACATTTTTAAACACTTTTTAGAAAAGATATCAATTACTATAGTATAGTGAGAGAATAGAATCACTCACCTAGGTTATAGAATCAACAAAATCCACCAAACAAGCATAGATTTACCAAAATAAAGCTAGATCCGGATTTGAACAGTAGTAACACACTATCCAAGGCACAAATTTTGAAACCCAAAAGACCCTTAATAATCTCTTTCCTAATCTCCCTATTCTTTAAATTGATTTATATTAGTTTTATTGAAAGAATGATAGAATTTAGGTATGGTCAATGGAGGCTAAAGAGGGTAAGAAAATGTTTAGAGAGGTGTTAGTGGATGCAAGAGGTTGCTCATAAGCCTAATTTTTTAAATTAATTAGCATGCCTAGTTATTGGTTGGGTTAATTACATATTGATTTGCCTATAATCTACAGAAACTTCAAATGATCATACTTCACACACCCTAAGTCTAAAAATCTATTCTGACCACAGTACCAAAAGGAAAACTACCATATCTTCCATTTGGAAGCACTTTGAGGCCCTACAGTCCTTATCAAAAGTTATAGCCCTTAAAAGATTTTTCAAGGTCAATACTATCCAATAAAAATTCTACCAATGAAAAATATCGCTAATTAATATCTCTTAAAGTTATATTAAATTAGGACCTAGTTTGATTTTTAAATTAATATTTTTATGATCTGCCAATACAAATATGGATCGTTGCACGGATGAAGCCAGCTACTTCTGGAGCTCTCTCCACATTTAGAACTTATGTGTGACCCTTGAAAATAGAACCAGGACCAAGCTATTCACGTCCCATCACTAACCCTAGCGGATTCTTTATTGAAATGGCTAAAATATGACTGCAAGCTTTTAGAAGGACCTTGTCTGATATTTCCTAGCTCACTAGCCCACATGACCTGGGTATGAGGTATGAAGGAATGAGTCTTGAAATTTATGTGTAATTGGACCTAGGAGCATATACTACTTGACCATAGATGCAAGATGAGGCCAGCCCAAGGAGGGTGGAGAGGAAGAGAAAACACTTTGTAGAGCCTTAGAACTGGTCGGCATAGGTGATATAGTTGAACGCTGTAATGTGGTCGGATGGGTCTATACACCGATCATACTTGTTAATGGACGACAAAGCATGCTGCTGATGGATGTTGGCATCTAGGACTTCATCGAAGAATGGCTCCCCAAAATCATCATTTAAGAATATCTCGCCTCCAGCTTTACGGGCTTGCATTCTGTTAAGCGGTTGGTGGAGGATATACCTTTCTTCCCTGAGGTCGGCATCAGCCTATTGCAGGATGTGTTGGCTGACCATGGGCTGAGGGCTCAGCCTGTGCCTTGGTAGAGTTAGAGATCAGCGACAAGATGGAGAACGATGACGATAAGCAAGAGATCTCCCTTTATGCACAGAGGGCGATCTAGAATTCATGGCCCACTCTTCTCTTTTTTTACTTTCGCCCACACCCCATTGGGATGTGGAGTGTGCTGAGACGGCCATGTGTGCCCTACCGATGGTAGGGTGACTGCAATTAAGAAGTTCTAAAGTAGAAGCTTGTAGCAATTAGAGGTTGGTAGTCGTTCCGCTGAAGGGGAACGACGATGACTTTGCCTAACATGTGAAGCCATATTTAAGGCAAGATCAATCCGACTAGGTACATGTATAGCGTAGCTTCTGGGATAGACGTAAACATCCATAAGTGGAGTTTCAGGTACCTCCCTCTCCTGGGCCTCGACATTGTTTAGGAGTTCATAACCGTTGGGAGGCATAAGCATGTGAGTCGGCAAATCGACCAAATCAACCGTCGAAGGAAAGGGTGGGAAAAAGTTTATCCTTGCTTGAGCATCCAGCTGCACCCTCAGGCCATGCACTTCGCGAGTTAGCGAACCCACGTTTAACAGCTGTACTGTCACCATATGCCAGATTTCTTCATTAATACTCGGATTGGGCTGGGCAGCACTAGAGAGTGTTGGTGTTGGTGTTGGTTTGGTGCTTGTTGGAGTTGTTACCTTCGAATGTAGGAAGATTGTCCATGATAACAGATCAGATCGGATCTTTGTGAAGTAGAAATGTGTGGAAAGGTGAGTGCTTTAAGGGAGGCCCTTCTTCTAGCACTAAAATGTTGATTAGAGATTTAGCCAACCTCGAAATTAAACTAATGCGCAAAGGTTACTAGCTAACACTAGGATCAAAGTGAAAAATAAAGGAGTTAAATATGTAGCTGAAAGGTAAATAAAACAAGATATAAAGTGTTTCAGCAAAGCTGTCTATGTCCACTATGAAATTGTCTTATATATTTTTATTGCAACTACAAGGAATTAAAAGAGAATAATAAGAAAGTAGGAAGCACTTAAAATTAATAAAGCTGTGTAATCTTATGGATTTGCAGTATCAAGAGCCATGAATTGTGTATAGTATTCAAAATCCTCGTATGTTCCAACCAACCAACCAACCCCATCGAAGTTGCAATGCATGGGGTATTTATAGTAGCTGAAGTGGATGATGGATGGTTAAGATTTAGCTATATAACCTAGCGGAAAAGATGCCCGACTGTTGATATGGCTACAAGGGTAGATGGACAATAACTGTAAAGGTTTAAGGAGAAGTACGGAAGATGAACATATACCCATTTTTCCAATCCACCAAGCGTGGGCTTCGCATTTAATGCATAGACAACACTATAAAACGAGTTATTTACTTTGGTTTTTTACCCCTTGTTGCTTCGGTTCAATAAGCAAAGCAAATGAAGATGAAGCAACAGGACAAAACCTATTGCTTCGGTTGTTCAACCGAAGTAAAAGGAGTCATTTGCTTTGGTTCTTTAAAGAACTAAAGCAATTGATTGAGGCTTTTCCTTCGGTTGTTTCTTGGAAACTGAAGTAAATGACCCTCTTTTGCTTCGGTTATCACACAACAACTTTAACAATCAATATTTTACATATCAGAAGATCGTAAAATATTTTTATTTTATTCGTACGAGGTCGTATGACTCTACAATTTTGGAAAATGTCACGGATGGACATTTTCCACATCTATTCTTTTTAACGGATTTCTATGTGACCATTTTGACCCTGAAAATATTGTATGGATTATGTCATATGAGCTGAGTTATGATTTGAAACCACTTTAATTACTTCAGCATGATGGTTTTCCATTCAATAGAGTAGTCATAATAGTAAAAGGAATTTACCGTTTGTAAGTTATGGCTGTTTTAAGTTTTGGCTACTATTGGCCTGCATTAGTGGGTAATTAACCAAGCCCATACTTAGACCCACCGTAACGACCACCTTTCTAGCACCGAAGATGAGCCATTAAGGGTAGAAGAAAAGGAAGATAAGAAGAAACTACACAATCACAGAATCTCACCACGAATCAGAACAACATATAATAAATAACATAGGATATTATATTGTCACTCCATAATAATAGTAATACATCAGAGTCATTACATTACAACTTCAACCGTACAATTATAACTACTTGTCCATTACAAAATACATAGATCATATATATAAACATAGTGGAAATAAATAATAACTAGCTAACGGTGAAGCCACCTGCTCTAGCTCCTTCAAAATGCTTCCGTAAGAAACCTGGATCACTTGGCTATTCATAAAAATTTGAGTACCCAAGAGTTTTAGGAAAAGAAAATAAAACTTCGGGTTAGAAATGGGTCTGGTGTGAGTAAACTCAAACAACTTGATTTTACTTTTATGAAACACTTTGAAATTCAAAGGTATCCTGTAAGACCACGCCGCACATAAACACAGATGGGTTTTTACCATACGATAACCAAACCACTTTATATAGAAATCCAGTGATATTATCATAATGTCTAGAATTTTCAAATAAATAATTCACATAGCCGAAATTGTTATATTAATTAAATTCCAGCGTTATAGGTATACAGCTAAGACCGAAGGCACTTATTGGGAAATTGTTTCCATACAATGACTGGGCTACTGGGGTACCGCCCGTCATGGTGCATCTCTTGATAAAATAACACTGAGGTTGAACCTATCGACCCCTCCAACACAAGACCGGCCTACCCTTTACTGGATAATACCAAATAAGATCACCCCTCGGTTGGGATCAGCAACCATACCGAAGCATAAATGAGTTAATAGTAGGGACTCTAGATAGGGATGACCTTACCCTCATGGGAGCAACCCACCTAGCCATGATGCATCTCCCATGTTTTAGTCATTCCTAGTTGATGGGGCTTGAGGCTACGTTTACCTTTATTATAGCATTGCCACATAGAATGCTAACATTGTCTTCCATATGTTGACACAATGTCAGCACTCATCCATATAAGTCGTTCAGGAGATGAATTTATGATCCTTCTGAGTAAAAAGATACTTCAGGGATTTATGATCCATGAAGAGCTCGAATTTTTCACCTAATTTAAGAAAGAAAAACTTACCCCTAAATCTCTAAAGATTAGAAAGAAACTAAGAGGAATAGAAGGATCCTTACCCAGCAAGTAGTGTCTCCACATTTTCAATGCAATGACAATAGCTAGCAACTCCAGGTCATGCGTAGCATAGTTCTTCTCATGAGGCTTCAACTGCCTGCTTGCATACGCAATCACTCTACCATGTTGCATCAGAACAGCACCAAGCCCCACTCCACACGCATCTGTGTAAACCATGAATCTACTATTTTCATCTGGAATGGCCAAAACTGGTGCACTTGTCAATCTCTTCTTCAATTATAGAAATGCCTCTTCACACTTTGGAATCCATACAAACTTCTCCTCCTTCTTAGTCAGCTTAATCAGATGAAAGGAAATCTTGGAATAATCTTAAATAAACCTCCTATAATATCCAACCAAACCTAGGAAACTTCGAACTTCGGTAGGAGTCCGTGGTTTCTTCCATTCCTGAACCGATTCCACCTTCACTGGGTCCACTGAAATACCTTCTCCTATCATGATATGTCCTAAGAATCTTATCTTTGATTTCCAAAAATGGCACTTAGAAAATTTCGTCTTCATGACATGTCTCCTCAATGTTTCCAAGACCACTTCCAAATGATGTTTATGATTCTCCTCGAATTTGGAGTAGATAAGGATGTCGTCGATGAAAACTAACACAAACTTGTTAAGAACGTCTCGGAAAACAATGTTCATAAGATCTACAAAATATGAAG
This sequence comes from Allium fistulosum, assembly GCA_030737815.1. NCBI lineage: Eukaryota > Viridiplantae > Streptophyta > Magnoliopsida > Asparagales > Amaryllidaceae > Allium > Allium fistulosum. Next base: position 266,353,639 of record CM060905.1, on the reverse strand, counting down.
GTGCATTGGTTAGCCCGGAAGGCCTAACCAACCACTCAAAGAAACAATCGAGGCCTCTTAAATCAGTTATGGGTATACTGTCTTCAACAACCCTCAATTGATGGAATCCAGTAGTTAGATCCATCTGAGAAAATACTGTAGCTCCATGAAGTTGATCGAAAAGGTCATCGATGCAGGGTAAGGGATACTTGTTCCTTATGGTCAATTTATTCAACTCCTATAATCCACGCACAACCTTAAAGATCCATCAGATTTAGCCGCAAACACCACATCTGATCCCCAACTCGAATGGCTAGGTCTAATCAATCCTCTCCTTAATAGGTTATTGGTTTTCTTTTCTAATTATTTCCACTCTTTCGAGGCCATCCTTCGCTTAGGTTGAACCACAGTTCTAACACTATGTACCAAATCAATACGGAACTCTATCTCTCGGTGCGGGGGTAAGCTATTGACTTCTTCAAACACATCGGGAAAATTCTTAACAACTTCTACATAACTTAATTCATCATGGGATGATTCCAGGGCATACAAGAAACTACACATATTAATACCAGGATTCTTGCATGATATTTTATCAATTCTTCCCAACTTAGTTTCTATTGATACAGTCCTTTCAACACAATCTAAGATAGCTCCATATTTCGATAACCAATCCATACCAAGAATAATGTCAAATCCTTTAAAGTCTAAAACATACGGGTCATAAGAAAAGTGATGAGAAAGGTAGGAAATTGGCACATCTTCACAAATCATATTCAAATGGGTTACACCACCTATGGACTTAGACACACACATAGGGTTTTATACAATACTAGGGATAAGATGAAATTTACCTGCTGATTCACAAGAGATAAAACTACAAGGGGTGCCAGTATCAAATAATGCTCGAACAAAAATACCATTAATTAGTAAGGTACGTTCAAGGACACCTTTTTCCTTCAAATTCGTAGAAGTAGACGGTTCATTCTTAATGGCATACACCTTGGGCCGCTGCACCTTCTTCATGAGTGGGCAGTCCTTAATCATTTGGCCCGGCTGATGACAATTGAAACAAAGTGACTTCAGGACCATTGGAGAGATGGGTCCACATTTCTGCTTCGGAGCTTCATGGTTCGGATAGGACCTTGAAATATGACCTCTCTTCTTGCAAAGGTAACAAGTAATATTCTTGAACTTGCCTCCTTGACCTTCTCCATGTTTCCCTTTTCCTTGATTCTTCTAATTTGGATTGAACTTCCTCTTTGTTAGAACCACCTCCACTGGTATTTCCACTAGGTGCTACTTGAGTAGGCTTCTTCTTTTCCAAGGCCTCATACCTCAAAGCCATATCAACTAAATCCACAAAAGTACCTTTAATGTGAGTAGTCATTTTCTCATGGTACTCTTTCCTCATATCCAAAACAAATATCTTGTTCTTCTTTAATGGGGTGTTGATTAATTCTGGTCCAAAATAAGATAACTCGTTGAACCTTGTCTCATACTCTTCTATAGACAGATCCCTTTGCTTCAAGTTTACAAATTTGTAGTACATCCTCATCCTTTCAGCTGTTGGCAAAAATTGGTCCTCAAAAGCTTCTTTGAATTGGGCCCACGAAAATGCTTCCTCATGAAATTTGCAATAATGGAGTCCCACCAAGTTGCTGCTCCCTCTTGCAGTTGCCATGCTGCTAAGAACCTTTTCTGCTCATCAGATAAACCAAGACCTTTAAAAATCTTTTTGCAAGATCGCAACCAAGCTTGCACTTCCATGATAGACTCAGTTCCCATAAATGGGTTCTCTCCTTGATTGGTGTAATCATTGCATAAGGTTGTGAAATTCACCCTTGGCTGCTTGGGTGCTGCCTCTTCGGCAATCCGAACTCCTCCAGGATTTGGGGATCGACCATTTGTAGTTTTAGTGCTACCTACTCCCTACCTCGTCTACCTCTGTTACTCATGTCTTACTACTTGGACATAGTAAGATAATTCTTAAAATACTTGGACGAGATAAATCTTGAAAGAAGGGTACTAATCAAACATATCAAGCTGATCTATCTATCAGAGATATATATATATATATACACACGTATGAAAATTACAAACACACACTCTCGAAGTTGACCCTAACCCAAAGCCTAAGTGTTCGTTTAACCTTGGCTTTGATACCAAAATTGTAACGACCACCTTTCTAGCACCGAAAGACGAGCCATTAAGGGTAGAAGAAAAAGAAAGATAAGAAGAAATTACACAATCACAAAATGTCACCACGAACCAGAACAACATAATAGATAATATAGGATATTACATTGTCACTTCCATAATAATAGTAATACATCAGAGTCATTACATTTCAACTTCAATCGGACAGTTATAACTACTTGTCCATCACAAAATACATTGATCATACATAAACACAGCGGAAATAAATAATAACTAGCTAACTGTGAAGCCACCTGCTCCATCTCCTTCAAAATGCTTCCGTAAGAAACCTGGATCACTTGGCTACTCATAAAAATTTGAGTACCCAAGAGTTTTAGGAAAAGAAAATAAAACTGCAGGTCAGACATGGGTCTGGTGTGAGTAAACTCAAACAACTTGATTTTACTTTTATGAAATGCTTTGAAATTCAAAGGTATCCCATAAGACCACGCCGCATATAAACACAGACGGGTTTTTACCTTACGATAACCAAAACACTTTATATAGAAATCCAGTGATATTATCATAATGTCTAGGGTTTTCAAAAAAATAATTCACATAGCCAACTATTACATTAATTAAATTCCAGAATAATGGGTATACAACTAAGACCAAAGGCACTTATTGGGAAATGGATTCCATACAATAACTGGGCTACTAGGGTACCTTCCGTCACAGTGCATCTCTAGATAAAATAACACCGAGGTTGAACCTATCAACCCCTGCCAACACAAAACCGGCCTACCCTTTACTAGATAGTACCAAATAAGATCATCCCTTGGTTGGGATCAGCAGCCGTACCAAAGCATAAATGAGTTAATAGTAGGGACACTAGATAGGGACGACCTTACCCTCATAGGAGCGACCCACCTAGCCCTTGCTGCATTTTCCCTTCTTTAGTCATTCTCGGTTGATGAGGCCTAAGGCTATGTTTAACTTTATTATAGCATTGCCACTTGGAATGCTAACTTTGTCTTCCATATGTTGACACAATGTCAGCACTCATCCATACAAGTCGTTCAGGAGATGAACGAACCGAAGCACTATCTCCACTACACCCATTTTGGAATCACCCTTAAGGTTAGTAGCAAATAGCCCTTACACTTCAAAGTCTTCATCTTGGACCTTGCCTTTACTATTTCCAATTCGAACGTTTACGTAGGTTTGAAGTGGTTTTCGGATAACAACTAATATCTGATCCCGCTCTCTCCAAACCAACATTCGATAGTATTAAATGGTCAAGTTGTTTATAGTGGACTATCCCACTATCAGGGTGTAAAGATTTACATATGAACATACGTTCCATATGCTTAGATTATCATGACCCGCTTAACGAAATTAACCCCTTGTATTCATCACGTTTCTGAAGTATGGTATTTTTTGATAAGTATAAGTCAACTTACTTTCAATAAAACGTGTCATCGTTTTATTACAACTACTTTAATTCATTTGGCTACTTAATAGCATTGAAAAGAGATCCTTGGGTTTAAAATAATTCACTTAAACAAAAAACTTGGTTAAAAATAAATAACCGATAGGGTTTTAAAAGAAACTTTAAAATAAATAAACCTAAATTAAATCATAAGTTTAAACTCAATTAAACCTTAATTAATCTTTAATTAAATCATTAATAATCCTAATTTTATTTATAATTAAGGTTCTGCAAAAAGTTCGCTTTGATTTAGAAAAGTTTCGGTAAGTAAAAAAAATATTTTTTGGAAAAGGAAATAGCTTGTTTTAATGATTTATATGTTGTGAAATTATAGTGTTTATCCTGTTGAAATATCAAGTTGTTTGGATGATATATGATTGCAAGTTAGTTGTTTGGTATGGATTTGTGATTTGGATAATATGCTGATATGTTTAGAAATGTATATGGAAATGGATATGTGAGATTGGTTTATGATATGATGATGGTATTGTTTGTGAAACAGAACCGAGTATGTTGTGAAATGGTTGTGAAAACTAGTGCCTTAAAAAGTCGTAAAGGACTTGAGATCCGATTTGAAAACAAAAGATATTTTTCTAGCTTTGGATTTTTAAAAATGTTTTCCAAGTTTTTACCTTTTTTAAGTTTTCAAAACTCTTACAATTGTGTTTCCAAGCATGCGGTAGGTAGAGTTAAGTGAGATTTCCACATAGAAATCGATTCTAGCGAACTGCGCTTATAGTGATAGTCGCTATGCACACGATTTCAAGTTTTAAAGTGATTTCTTTTGGATCGTTTTTGAAAACTCATTTTGAAATAATAAAGTAAGTCAAAAGTTTAAGTTTCAATTATTTAATAATTTATTTAGTTTATTTATTAATTAGGGTAATTATTATTTAATTAATTAATTAAGCAATTAGGTTAAGTAATTTGAGATTAAGAAATTTTTAACTAAGTTAATTATCTTTAGTTAAGTAATTAGGTTAAGTAATTTGAGATTAAGAAATTTTTAACTAAGTTAATTATTTTTAGTTAAGTTTTAAATATTATCCACTTAATTAAGGTTTAAATTCTTAAATAAATGTTATTTAATTAAAGTATAATTAAGGTTGTGTTTGGATCACCGTGAGCTGAATAAGGTGACGGAGAAGAACAAATATCCACTCCTACGTATTGATGACTTGTTCGACTAGCTCTACGGTGCAAAGGTGGTCTCTCAATTGGACTTAGTGGTGGGTTTCACTGATAGAGAGTAGTGAAGAAGGGTATGTTGATCATTGCATTTCGTATGTTGTTTGGTTCTTATAAGTGGTTGGTTATGTCGTTTAGGCTAACAAATACTCTGGCATACTTTGTTGATCTCGTGAACCATGTTTTTTTGGGATCAGTTGAAAAAGTTTATGCTTTTGTACATGGATGACGTTTTGTTTTATTTTAGGAAGGAGAAGGAACACAAGACGCACTTGAGGATTGTGCTTGAAGTGCTGAGGAAGCATAAGTTGAAACAGAAGTTTTCAAAGTGTCAGTTCTAGAGGAGGGAAGTGAGATCTTTGGGTCATCTCGTATTTGAGTAGGGTATCGTAGTAGATCTTGCTAAGGTGGCAATGATTCAGGATTGGAACCAACCCAAGAACGCTACTAATGTGAGGAGTTTGAAAGGATTAGTGGGATATTATAGATATTTTATCAAGGACTTCTCGAACGTAGCAGCACCGTTGACCAATTTGACGAAGAGGAATCAGACTTTTGTTTGGGACGCGAAGTATGAGCACGCATTTGCAAACCTAAAAAAGAGGTTAATGAGTCCATAAGTATTGACCATTTCGATCGGGAATGAGGAGATGACAGTTTATATAGATGCTTGTGATAATGGACTAGGTGCGGAGTTGATGGAGATATGAAAAGTTGTCACCTACGCTAGTCAACAGCTGAAACCACATGAGAACAAATATTCGACTCATGATTTGGAGTTGGTGGCGATAGTGTTTGCTTTGAAGATTCGAAGGCATTACCTATTTGGAGAAAGGTTTGAGCTGTTCACAGACCATAAATTTTTAAAGTACCTTTTCTCCCATAAGGATCTCAACCTTCGCCAGCAGCAATGGTTAGAATTCTTAGCCTTCCATGACTTTAACATTTCCTATATGCCCGGTAAGGGGAATGCAGTCGTCAAAGCGTTGAGTAGAATACATGCCAGTTTGGAAGTGATGTTCCAAAAGTGGAAGCAGTTGAAATATATTGCTGGCTATGACTTCAGACCTTACTGCAAATTAGAGCCAGAGATGTTGGTGTGTTTCATGATCAGACCTGTTTTGATTGAGTGGATCAGTGCTCATCAAAGGTGAGATGCTAGACTGGCAGAGACCACGGTGAAAATAGATACATAGTAGAGTCTGAAGATATGAAGTAGTATGGAGTTGACGGAGATGGTTGGCTCCGTAACGATGGGAGATTGTTTGTTTCTGATGTTGACGGATTGCGAGATAAGCTGCAATGAGTGTGCCACCATTCTAGGTTGACTATACATCCCGACAGTAATAAAATATACAGTGATTGAAGCATACCTATTATTGGGAAGGGATGAAGAAGGATGTCGGGACATTCATCTCGAAATGTATGAACTGCCAGTTGGTGAAGGCAGAATAGAAAAAGCCAAGTGGAGTGCTACAACCACTTGAAGTTCTCTAGTGGAAATGGGAGAAAGTGTCGATGGACTTTATAGATGGATTGTCGAGGACTAGAGAAGAGTACGATAGCATTTAGGTCATAGTAGATAAGTCAATGAAGAGTGTTCGATTCATACCCATTAAGTCTAGCAGAACGACATCCAACTGGCCGAGTTGTATGTGAAATGGGTTGTACGATTACATGGCATGCCGGAGAGAATTATGAGTGACCATGACCCTTTATTCACTAATGAGTTTTGAAAGAGCTTATAAGAGGCGTTGGGGACCGAGCTGCATCTCAGTACAACTTATCACCCACAAACTGATGGGAAAACTGAGAGGATGAACCGTATATTGGAGGATCTCCTGCGAGCTTGCATACTCGGTTTCAAAGGCTCGTAGGAAGATCACTTGCATTTGGTAGAGTTCGCATACAATAATAGCTAATAGTCTAGTATTGTATGGCACTGTAAGATTCATTGTATGGTTGACCATGTAATTCTCCTTCTTGTTGGTGAGAAGCGGGTGAAAAACTAATACTTGGGCCAAATATGATTAGAGAAATCTTGAAGAAGGTCGAGATTATTCGGCAATGAATGAAAGCTGCTTAGGCTAGGCAGAAGAGCTACACTGATAAGAGATAAAGATTTGGAGTTCTCTATTGATAATATGGCGTTTGTGAAGATTTCTCCATTTAAAAATGTTATTCAATTCGGTAGTAAGAGGAAGTTGGTGCTGAGATTTGTAGGTCATTTTCTAATAATAGAGAGGACTGAGAACCTAGCATTTAGGGCAACTTACCTCAGAAGATGGTGGGCATACACAACGTCTTCCATGTGTCTTATCTATAGAAGTTCATGCATGACTCAGGCATGACAATTACATCAGATCGACTTGATGATATCGAGATTGAACCAGAAGCTTCGAGACCTCATAGGCCGGTTCGTATTGTTGGATGCGAATCGAAACAGCTTTAGAGGAAGATAGTGGAGTTAGTAAAGGTTCAATGAGGCGAAAGTGAAGGCGATTGCGCGTGGGAAGTCGAGAAGAGCATGATGGTGGGATATCCGAAACTCTTTGCATGGTAAGTCCTACTGTTTATCGTATTTACTTTCACCATTGATATCATATAGGATAGTTTAGTATCTCGCATGATAAGATAGGTTTATCTATGCTATTGATTTTGCCCGTTTGATATATTTTGATGGTTGCATATGATTGCTAGGCATGTGGGGTAAGTATGGTTGACTATTTGTTGATATTTTACGGATTTCTGGGGCAAAATTCCAAAAGAGGGAGAGTGTAACGACGCATATTTTATATATTGGCGATTGTAAAATATTTTTATTTTATTTATATAAGGTTGGACAACTCTAAATTTTTTGGAAATGTCTCTTAGGACATTTTCCACATGTATGATTTTTATTGGATTTCGATGTGACTATTTTGACCCTAAAAATCTTGTGTGGACTATAACTTTTGATAGGTACCGAGTTATAGTCTGAAACCACTTACCTTGCTTTAGGATGATGGTTTTCCATTCTACAGGTGGTTATAATAGTAAACCGGACTTACCCTTTGAAAGTAATGGTTGTTTTAAGTTTTATCTGCTGGTGGCCTACATTAGTGGGTAATTAAATAAGCCCATACTTAGGCTCACTAATGAATTTTGGGAATTGTTCTAAGGAGCGGTTGTAGGGACTGATCCAAATAATTTCCATCTTCCTCAAAATTGTTTTAAGCTTCCATTAACTCTAGTCTCTTCAAAAATCATTCATTTTCCTTATAAAGCTTTGCCAAGTCATCATTAGAAGTGTAATTAGCAAAGGAGATTGTAGATCTATCACTTTGGTGCTTGGAAATTCATCTCGTTTTGTTGTTCTCATCAGATCTGGGGGTTTAAATTGATATTTTGGGTAAATGATGAGTGGTTCTTGACTTTTCATTATCATATGCATGTTAATATAGTTAAATTTGATGTTTTTAACATGATATGATGATAAAACGTTTTCAAACTTTAATCACACCTTTCACTACAACAAAATGTACCTTTCATGGCGTTTTAAAAACGCTATAAAAACCTTTAACAGCGTTTTTAACTACATTGTATATTAACATGCCATTAGAGGTCATACCTATACCATAGCAAGATAGAAAACGCTGTAGAATCCATGTATCTATGTCATTAATACGTTTTACAGCGTTTTTGTTGATTATTCAATTGCGGTTATAATATGCTATGTTAACTTTTTACAACGTTCTTTTCATTTTCATTGCTGTGATTTCTTTTTACAGCGTCTCTTTTGTTGCTATGATGTTTATTTACAACGTTTTTTGAAATGCTTGGGTCCTATTTTATAGCATTTCTACAACATTTGGAAAACGCTGTTAAACCTTTCTATAGCGTTACGAATACGCTGTTAATCTTTTCTATAGCGATTTAGAAACGCATATTTTCATAGCATTTTATAAATGTTGTCGTATTTGTTCAGTTCCTAACATATATATCACGTTCCAATTCTATATGCAGCCACAATTTATGTATAACACAGTTTATATAAACACATATATTTCATAACAAACTTATATTATATTAATCACACATTTTATAATCAACATATTATATTAATCACACGTCTTACAATTAACATAAAACATTACATAATAAACATAAGCAATATTCTTACATCAAAATAGATATAAGTTCATAATATTTCAATGTAGAACAAGCAGCAACTAGTGACCAAAAGTAGTATACATACAAGCATACAAACCAAAATGTAGTTATGGCATCAAAAGTAACTTCGAATCCATAACTTGTTGCGTTATGTTACTATTTTTTTCCATCAAATATATATTTATCCACCTACAAAGGAAAAGTTCTTTATTATACGTACTGAATAGGATTAAAAGATAGAAACATTAAGTAGTTAGTTCTCAAGTTATTTTAAGCTTTATAAAACAAACATGTGAAAGAATGAGCTTGAAACTTTTCTTTATTGACCTTGGAAGTCCTGGGAAAATAGTAAGGAACTTATACCACCTATAGTTTATCTTCATGTAAAATTAGTCGAATTTTTAAAAGTTTATTTAAAGCATATAAGTCTAATTAATAGAATAGTTCATGCATGAAACAGATATGCAACAAAAATGAAAAGCCTGGGTTAAAATATAAATAAAACAGTTTGGTCAGTCGTGGGACAATAGTAAAGAACTTATATCCACAGTTTAGTTTTAAGTGTGATTAATAAAAAAATTAATGCTTCTATAAAGCATATAAGTATAATTAATAGAACAATTGATACATGAAACTTATGTGTAGCAAAAATGAAAGGCCTGAAGTGAAGTATAAATAAATCAACACAATATTATTATATGCATACATGGTTACCTTTTACAAACTGTGTATAGCTTGGTTGCTTCTATGGCACTATATGTTTTGGTCATATTATGCCATGTTTCCACAAAGGAGTTAGCACCACATAAGACAGTTAGTAAAATGTATTCCTATTAAATGGTGAACATATGAAAATCAAGACAGTTGATTTATTCCTTTAACTACTTGAAAGGAAAGGGTGGTCTTTGGACTAGCTACTACAAATAAATTCATTGAATAATACACTGTTCAGAACCTAAGAAAGCCATAATAAACCTTTTAGCAATAGTAATAAGTAATAAATTGTAAACTGTAAAAGAGACTTGCCTTTAACTTCGCAATCAAGCATTCAATCATCAACAAGAGTACTCCAACCTCTACAACCAAAAGTCGGACACAAGAAGTTAACCATTATTCAACATTGCATATTTAAAAGCTACTCATTTGTATGATTACATATACTGCATTTTGTATTTGATTATATGAACCATGAGTTCTACTTTATTCAACTATGAAATATTCCATTAATAATCTATATGCAAGCTTCAGATTTATCCATTGGAATGTTCTGCTATCAAGTTATTCATACCTATAGTATGTATTTTAACTAGTTACGAACCAGAATGCATGATACTATATATAATAATGTTGTATCCATGTTATGTACTATTTGATCAATGATCAACGTATATACATGTCAACACTATAACTTGTATTCTACAAACAAATTGCACATAAACCAGATCATGAGTTTGAGAATGATGGTGCAAACTTACTTAACGATCACACTTGCAAGCTTCCGGAACCTTTTACTGGCATTTTTCATAATGCATTTAACATAACTGAGTATATCTGTAGACAAACAAAAAAACTGCCCATTAATACTAACAATTCACTATCAAACTAGCTTGTTCAAATGTTTATATTTTTGGCACATATATTTTAAGAGAATCTCTTAATCTAAAATCAACAGTGATACCTTAATTGCATTCACTAGTTATTCCATCAACTACAATTGCCTTAATGATAAAGTTAGAAGATCTTTTGACTGCAATTATGGAACCAAATAGGTGGTAAAAATTTTTTCAACCAAAAAACATGAACTTAGAATAACAATGTAGTATCAAAGTCATCAAAGAATGCAATTTTACATGTTTCTAAGATGAAAATAATGTAACTTAAATAGTTAAAGGAATAGAATTACATGATCGCATTGATTATTAATCAGAGATTTGATCCTCCATTTTAAATAGTGAAATGTATTCCCTATATGGTCGCGTTTGCCAAATCAATCCACCATCTCTTGCTTCGAACTTTCCTGATCAAGCACGATTTCATGAATGGTTTTTTTTCCCTTTCTCAAATTGTATTCAAAAATTTTGGAGACTGGGGTTTATGGTACATGGCTCTAATATGAAAACATGGGATTTCAGTTTGGGATAAACAAAATTATGTGGGCTTGGATGGTTTGAGCTTAAATGTATAATAAGGAGGAGTTAAGGATTTTCTTTTCTATTCATTTTATATATTTATAAGTAGATTTCAATTTAATTTCAGTTGAATTATATTTCTTTTACGCAATATGTTTCGTTTAATTGATTTTATTTAATTTTTCATTATATTATCGTAAAATAAATTTATTTTCAACTATTTCAATTATTTACTATATAAAAATATCCCATATTTATTAAAATATTTTATTCAGTTTTAATATATTATCTAAAAGGAATTTATTAATTTAATTCAATTTATTATAACAAAATATTTTATTCAATAAGTTCTAATATTTTGAAGAGAAGCCATAATGGATAAGAGAAATTCAAAATTGGGGCGACCTCTTTATTTCAAATTATAGGCATTTGAAGTAAGATCAATCAACTTTGAAGCATCTTCATTTGTGTATTATCCCTCCAAAGAAGAATCCATCAGAAGTAATTTGATTTCCCCTTTATCATGTCTAATGCCTGCAATGTATATTCTTTATAGTTATATCGAAGTTATCACTAAGAATACAATTTTTAATAAATGGGTACAATATGCAGATGTCAAATAGTAATCGTAGAGAGAGAGAACAAGTATTTTAATTTGTTTCTTTTCTTAAAGAGAGAAACATGCATGACTTGGTTGATAACTCACTAAAGAAAATGGAACTACATAAGGCATTGTAAAGCTCAGACCCAAAAAATAAGTACAGTACTGATACTAAAATGATTGATAACTCACCAAAGAACTTCAATCGAATCTTCAAAATAAGAAATCCAGGTTCCCTAACCGAACCATATCAATGTTGGAACCCAAATAAAGGATGTTTGTGATGTGTAAGTCATGCCTTTGTCATAGGATCTTGTTGATACACGAAGATTTTGATGAATGACAATGTGCTTCAACAAAAAGGAAGAGATATATGCAAAATCAGAGGAAGATCGATGAAGACCAAAGTATAAACATAAGTATGATTTTTATAGGTCTAAAGTCTAGATTATTTGTTAAAATCTATCCTCAAGAGATTTGCACGAACATTAAAACACATCCGTAAAACTTCATTTTTATGCATACATTCACTGTGCAAATTTTTATAGTTCAGTCGACTGAACAGGCATGGCCAGTCGACTGAAACTGGCACAGAATTACAAATATGCACAGTTTCAGTCGACTGAATTTCCTGCCCAGTCGACTGAAAGCATTCTTGAAAATTTTTCTGTATATTTTCAGTCGACTGAATTTCCTGCTCAGTCAACTGAATCTGTAACTGCGAATTTTCTCTGAATAGACACCTTCCTCTTCCCAAGAGTTGCAACCATTCTCCAATGGAAATGGAAGCATCTCTTGCCTGCACCTCTAGCAAACAAATGCACCTCTTCTACAAGTATAAATACATGGTTTTAATATTTGCAAATCACCAATTCTAATTGCTTTAATCTTTCTATTTACTTGAACATACTTTCAGATTTCTTAAGTTTTCAAAAAGCAATCACAAACCAATTGCTTGAATCTCTGTTTTAACTATAACACCTTTTGATTCATAGCAATTCACATTTCCTAAATCTTCACAAACACTTTGTATACTCTTGAAGATAAGATTATAAGAAAATTGTACTCAATTTGACTCATTAGTGTTATCAAGAACACAACAAGTCAGAAATACCTTTTGTATCCAGTTTGAAGTCCTCTTCGGTAGTTGAGGCAAGAAATCCCGTTTGGTTACTCGGGTAAGCTGTAAAACTATTCCTCCGGGTTAAGTGAGGGTTGTTGGTTAGTTGAATTCCTAAGAGGAGCTTAGGGACTGGACGTAGGACAAGAGGTCCGAACCAGTATAAAGTCTTGGTGTCTACTTTACTTACTGCTTATTACTATCTACCTAGACCATTTTACTATTCCATATTATACGATCCTACCGCATAGCTTCTTTCAATTGTTATCGGAGCAAGGCCGTCCTATAACCATAACACTGTTATTTGACATATTAATAATATGGAAAACAACACAAGCACAACATCTACCTATAACTCTACATTTGCGGAAGGACAATCTACTCAAAGACACCCTCTATTCAATGGACTAAACTATAATTATTGGGCTACAAGGATGAGGATTTATATGCAAGCAACAAGTTTTGAAGCCTGGAATGCAACACAAGCAGAACTCATTGTACCCACAATGGAATATTCTACATGGACACAAGCTCAGAAGAATGAAGTTAGTGCAAATGCCAAAGCTATGAATATGCTATTTTGTGCTTTGGACAGAAATGAATTCAATCGTGTTAGCATTTGTACTACTGCACATCAGATATGGAGTACACTTAAAACCATACATGAAGGCACAAACAAGGTTAAACAAACAAAGATTTCCATGCTAAAGAACCAGTTCCAAAACTTTAGAATGCGACAGAATGAATCCATCAATGACATGTACTCGAGGTTTCAAGACATTCATCATGCCTTAATAGGGCTAGGAGAAAAATACACGGATTTTGATATTGTATCTAAAGTTCTAAATTCACTCACTGATAAATGGGAGAGAAAAGTCTTAGCAATCGAAGAAGCAAATGATCTATCTACAATGAAACCAGAAGAATTAATTGGAAATCTTATGTCGTATGAAGTAAATATGCAAGCTAAGAAAGATCAAGCACAAGAAAGAAAAAATGTGGCTTTTCATGCGGAAAAGGAAGAATCAGAGTCTGAAGATGAGGATTTAGCATTTATAGCCAAAAATTTCAAGAAATTCTTAAGATACAGAAAAGAAAATAAAAACGGATTCAAAAAGAATTTCTTGAACAAACCTTCATCCTCGAATATAGAATGCTTCAACTGTCACAAGAAAGGTCACATGCAAAAAGATTGTCCAGAGCAAAAGAAGGAGAATCAGAACAAAAACAAGAAAGAAAAATTCAAAAAGAAGGCATTCTCTGTAACATGGGATGATTCAGATTCATCTTCATCTGAAAGTGAAAATGATAGCGACAATGAACAAGCGAATGTATGCTTTATGGCTCAAGAATCTGAGGTTAGTAATTTAACTTTTGACGATTTAATTGATGTAAATACTGAACTATTGAGTACAATAAAAAATCTTAAAAAGAAACTTAAGGAAACTCGTGAAAATCAGAACAAAGCTGAGTTTGAAAGGGATATGTTAAAAGATGAAAAGAAAATTCTAGAAGAAGAACTTGAAAAAGTTCAAGAGTTTCTTTCAAATTCGGAAACTCAATTATCACTTTTAAGTCAAGAAATTGAAAATCAAAAGACAAAAAATGATATAATTGTTTCTGAAAATCATGAGTTAAAAACTCAGAATAAACAAGTTGAGCTAGAAAATAATAGTCTTCAAGTTAGACTAGATAACATCACTAAAAATGTTTCTAACTTTAACAAAGGAAGAGAAAATTTATCTAAGATTTTAAAAATTCTCAATCTTCCTCGAATAAACATGGATTAAGATATAAAAAGGAACCAAAAATTCCTAAAAAGATAAATACAAATATTAAGAAGAATATTGATTCAAAACAACAATTGTTATTAAGAAAACCTATTAGAACAAAAGAAGAAACTAATATAGTTAAAATTTGGGTTCCAAAGACTAACAATATTTTGATTAGGAATAAATATATCAAAACTTTTATGGATAGTGTTCATAATAATAAAAATTATATTTATAAAAAGGATACTGAACCAAGTTGGGTTTGGTTTCCTAATTTCTAACTTTTAGGACCCTATTGAAAGGTGGGTACCAATAATTTTGTATTTATTTTTAGGTCCCACTCAAAAAGAAGAAATGGATACTAGACAGTGGTTGCTCAAAACACATGACCGACGACAAAGATATGCTTACAAACATCACATACTTTGATGGTGGCTCGGTTACCTTCGGAGATAATTCAAAAGGCTATATCATTGGCAAAGGAGATGTGAGCAATTACGGTACATCAAATTTACCTTTTATTACAAATGTTTCATTAGTTAAAAATCTAAAACATAATCTACTAAGCATAAGTCAACTTTGTGACAAAGGTTTTAGAATAACGTTTTCGGAAAATAAATGTAATATTTTTGATCAAAACCAAAATCTTGTTTTTGAGGGAAATAGAGATAGGAATATTTATGTTTTAAATATGAAAATTAATCATAATACGAATATGTGTTTACTAGCCAAAGATAATGATCCTTGGTTATGGCACAAAAGATTTTGTCATATTAATTTCAAAACTATTAGAAAACTTTCTAAAAATGAATTAGTAAGAGGATTACCTAAGATAAACTTTAAGATAAAAAATCTTTGTGATGATTGTCAAATAGGAAAATTAACAAAATCATCTTTCAAATCTAAGAAAAATATTTCAACTTTACAACCACTAGAATTACTTCATATGGACCTTTTTGGACCAACACAAGTTCAATCCATTAATCATAATCGATATGTGTTTGTAATAGTTGATGATTTTTCAAGATATACATGGACTATTTTTATGAAAAATAAAAGTGATACATTTGAACATTTTAAAACATTTGTCAAAAGAATTTAAAACTCTAAAGATTTGAAAATTAAGAATATACGAAGTGATCATGGTGGTGAATTCGAAAATGAAGTTTTTGAATCTTTCTGTAAAAAGAAAGGAATAAATCATAACTTTTCGTTTCCTAGAACTCCTCAACAAAATGGAGTAGTGGAAAGAAAGAATAGAACATTACAAGAATGTGCAAGAACATTATTAAATGGAAGCCTTCTACCAAAACATTTTTGGGCAGAAGCCGTAGCTACTGCATGTTATGTATTAAATCGTATTTCTATTCGACCATTAACTAAAAATACTTCATATGAACTCTTTAACAATAGAAAGCCAAATATCTCCTATTTAAAAATATTTGGATCAAAATGTTTTATTTTAAATACAAAAGACCAACTAGGAAAATTCGATCCAAAAGCTGATGAAGGAATTTTCGTAGGATACTCAGAACGAAGTAAGGCATATCGAGTTTTTAATAAACGAACAAATATAATCGAAGAAACTTTACATGTATCTTTTGACGAAAATTTTAATAAAAACTTGAGTATAAAAGATGATGATGAAATTATAATAAATACAAACAATACAAATCTTGAAAATATAAATAATACCGAACTTAGATCTCCACCTAGAATCTTACGAGATCATCCTGTACAAAACATAATTGGTGAAATTGATTCTCAAGTTAAAACTAGAAGTCAACTAAACCAAATGGGACATGTTGCTTTTATTTCTACAATAGAACCTAAAAATCCTAAAGAAGCATCAACAGATGAATACTGGATTGTTGCTATGCAAGAAGAATTAAATCAATTCGTATGTAACGATGTTTGGGATTAGTTCCTCGTCCTAATAATCAATCTGTTATAGGAACAAAATGGGTTTACAAAAATAAAGTAGACGAACAAGGAAATATAACTAGGAATAAAGCTAGACTAGTAGCACAAGGATATAATCAAGAAGAAGGTATCGACTTTGAAGAAACATTTGCTCCCGTTGCACGACTTGAAGCAATACGTATTTTATTAGCCTTCGCTTGTTTTCATAATTTTAAACTTTATCAAATGGATGTTAAAAGTGCTTTTCTAAATGGTTTTATAAAAGAAAATGTGTACGTAGAACAACCTCCTTTATTCATACACGAAAAATATCCGGATCATGTATATAAGTTAAAGAAAGCCCTATATGGTCTCAAACAAGCACCTCGTGCTTGGTATGAGAGACTTAAAAGCTATCTACTAGACTCGGGATTTCAAATCGGAAAAGTAGATCAAACTCTATTCATTAAAAACACTACTAATGACATTCTAATAATTCAAATATATGTAGATGACATTATATTTGGTTCAACTAATGAAAACTTATGTAATGAATTTTCAAATATAATGACTAAAGAGTTCTAAATGTCACACATGGGAGAATTATCTTATTTTCTCGGGTTACAAATTAAACAATTAACAAATGGAATTTTCTTAAATCAAGAAAAATATTGTGCTAATCTAATTAAACGTTTTGGATTGGAAAATACTTCTGGAAAGCCTACTCCTATGAGTACTACAACTCATCTCGATCGAGATGAAAATGGTAAAAGTATAGATCAAAAATTGTTTAGAAGTATGATAGGTTCCTTACTCTACTTAACCGCTAGTAGACCAGACATAATGATGAGTGTATGTTTATGTGCACGATTTCAATCTAATCCTAAAGAATCACATTTAAGAGCGGTAAAACGAATTATACGATATCTTAACAATACTAAAGATTTTGGTCTTTTCTATCCAAAAGAGTGTCCATTTGAGTTAGTATCATTCAGTGATGCTAATTTTGGTGGATCTCGAACAAATAGAAAAAGTACAAGTGGTATGTGCCATTTCATTGGAAAATCGCTTGTATCTTGGTTTAGTAAGAAACAAAATTGTGTCTCGCTTTCAACCTGTGAAGCAGAGTACATATCAGCCGCTTTAGCTTGCACTCAAGTTATTTACATGCAACAAACACTTAAGGATTTTAATATAAATTTAACAAACTCTACAATATATTGTGATAATACAAGTACAATAAATTTATCTAAAAATCCAGTTAATCACTCTCGTACAAAACATATAGATATTCGTCACCACTTTCTACGTGACAATATTGAAAAAGGAATCATAAATTTAGAACATATTTCTACCGAAAATCAAATTTCCGATATATTTACTAAACCTCTATTAGAAAACTCCTTTATAAAATTACGACGAGAATTAGGGATATTGTCTTTTAAAGATATCATATGAAGAAAATTAAAAGAAAAATCTACACAATTTTATCAACTAACATTATATGGGAATTTCAATTTATTCTCACATATAAAAGTTATTTACCATACATTCTTAACTAACTTATATTAACCATTAAATCATTAAGTGGTTGAAAAACGTTTAAACATTATAACCATTATATATTTAGAAAATTCCTACTATAAATATACCCTTAAACACAATTCTTTACATCAATTCATTTCACATATAAAAGAATTAAAATTTTAATTTCTATATAAAAATGTCTTACGACAGCTCAAACTCTCATATCAACATCACCTCCTCGGTTGATAACTCTCCAACGGGTCCAAAACTTCCTACTCCAACACCGACGCATGAGCCAGTTTACAAATGGGAAAACTATCGCACTAGTTACACACCGGAATCAAAGAAGCCAAAACGTGGCCTTTTTACCTCCCCTGATACAAAAAGAAAGATTGACGAGATTCATCATTTTCAACAACAACAAATTAATCTCCAACGAGAATTATATTTTGAACAGAAAGTAACGGCAAGACGACTAAGTTTTCTTGAGAAAATTGGGTTACATTTTTGTAGTTCAAAGAAAAATGAGGTAAGCGAACCCCTACCTCGACCAAGTAATGTGTTCGATCCATCTTCATCTTACCGTACACCGGCTGATCCCTTGAATCCTTGGACGTCCCCAAAGACTCCTCAGTATACTCCAAATTCATGGGAAATAAATTATGGGAAGAATGAAGAAAAAACTCCAAGTCCATCCCCGAAGAAATAGTCAATTTTAATATATTTTTCATAATGTTATATCTATATAATTGTAATTTTATATATATATATAAATTATTTACTTTTAAATTAGGAGAAATAACTAAAATTCATTGTCAGTTGACTGAAACCTACTGTTTAGTCGACTGAACTACAGACAGAAAACAAAATATACATAGCTCAGTCGACTGGAATCATCTGCACAGTCGACTGAATATTCAACAGAAAATTTCTGCAAAAAATTCAGTCGACTTAAATATATTGTTCAGTCGACTGAATCTAACACAGAAAAATTTCGTTCTTTGTTTCAGTCGACTGAACGCCATTTCCCAAACAGTTTTTTCCTTTTTAACCACCAGTTTTTGACCTATCCATTCACTTTTTACCTTCAACTACATCCTCTTCCCCAATTTGTTTCAAAACCCTAGCTCTCAAATTGCTCCAATCTCACTCAAATTATATACAAATGGCTCCAAAGAGATCTAGAGCTTCTTCTTCATCATCCTCCGAGCCAATTGATGCTCAAATAGCACAATGGCTTTACGATGGAGTAGCTGTCACTAGATGGAATAAGATGAAGAATTCTCGTATCTTCGAACATTCTTTTGTTGATTTTCAGAGCCTTCAGACGTACAACATCCAAGCATTAATGGATCAAGCAGGTCTTACTTGACTCTTGGATTTAAAAAGAAACGACCATGCAATAAATCATATCATGGTAAAATTATTTTATGCTAATCTTAATCTTGGACACCAAACTCCAAGAAATCCAAATGATAGTGTTTGGAGTATGGTGTGTGGAAAGAAAGTTTGGTTCTCCCTCGACCGCATTTCACACATTTTAGGTTCTCCAAACCTTGGTAGCAAACTTGAAGAAATAGACTTTAACCCTCGTATTCGCGACAACATCAATCATCATTTTTTGGATGATAACATCAACATCGGGGATCTTAAATCCACTTCCTTACGTCTTAGAGCTAGAATTCTCCACAAAGCTCTTATGAGAACAATCACCCCAAGAACGGGCTCATATGAACTTGTATACCCTAACAACTATCGTGCACTCTATGCACTTTGGGGTAATTATCAAGTTAATTGGGTTCAATTGATTCTTGATGAATTCCTTACATTTAATAATGGCAAAATGAGGACAATCTATTTTGGTGAGTATATCATGCGATTACTTCTCAATGTTGATACGCCATTACCTGAGTCCGAGAATACAATAGTGCACCAAATAAACCATCGGACCATAAGCTTAATGCAACTTCCGGCAAGACCTCCTCGCATTATATCTCTTGCCGAATGGGAAGCTAGACATCAAGAACAACATCAACCTCCTCCACCTCAACAAGAAGAACATTTAGACCAAGATGATGAAATTCGTATCATTGAGCCTGGTTATACTTCCACCAATCAATCGTTGGGGATATTATCAAGGAATCAACAAATTCTTGATAATCGTCTCAAGAAGGTAGATTACAGACTTGATAAAATTAAAGGATTCTTCAACAAGCTATGGGATGCAATCTCGTGTTCAAGCACTACTACCGCTTCAATATCACGTGGAAAACGTCCGGCACCTACTTTTACATGGACGACATCCGAAGAACATACAAGTAGCAGCACAAGCGGAACTAGTAGTGGTCAAGGAGGAAGAGCCTATAGACCACCAACAGGAGGACCAGTCATTCGAGAACCTAGAGAGAGAGAAGGTTCTTACGATTGGGATAAAGATGAGTAATTATTAATGGTTTGTTGTTCTATGTTTTTAACTTGTTAAAACCTTGTATCTATTCTACTTATGCAACTTTGTTTTATTTGAATATGCTATTCTCTGATAATCTTAGAATTCTATTGTTCAGTGGTTGTTTTTATTCTATATATCTATGATTATTACTTCCTTTTTGTCGATGACAAAGGGGGAGAAATCTATGTAGCTAACTTTGTTTTGTAGGAAAGATAAGTGCATACATTCAGGGGGAGAAGATTAGTAAATACATCTCTATAACACATTAGTGTTGTCATCAATCAAAAAGGGGGAGAATGTTGATACACGAAGATTTTGATCAATGACAATGTGCTTCAACAAAAAGGAAGAGATATATGCAAAATCAGAGGAAGATCGATGAAGACCAAAGTATAAACATAAGTATGATTTTTATAGGTCTAAAGTCTAGATTATTTGTTAAAATCTATCCTCAAGAGATTTGCATGAACATTAAAACACATCCGTAAAACTTCATTTTTATGCACACATTCACTGTGCAGATTTTTATAGTTCAGTCGACTGAACAGTCATGGCCAGTCGACTGAAACTGGCACAGAATTACAAATATGCACAGTTTCGGTCGACTGAATTTCCTGCCCAGTCGACTAAAAGCATTCCTGAAAATTTCTCTGTATATTTTCAGTCGACTGAATTTCCTGCTCAGTCGACTGAATCTGTAACTGCGAATTTTCTCTAAATAGACACCTTCCTCTTCCCAAGAGTTGCAACCATTCTCCAATGGAAATGGAAGCATCTCTTGCCTGCACCTCTAGCAAACAAATGCACCTCTTATACAAGTATAAATACATGGTTTTAATATTTGCAAATCACCAATTCTAATTGCTTTAATCTTTCTATTTACTTGAACATACTTTCAGATTTCTTAAGTTTTCAAAAAGCAATCACAAACCAATTGCTTGAATCTCTGTTTTAACTATAACACCTTTTGATTCATAGCAATTCACATTTCCTAAATCTTCACAAACACTTTGTATACTCACGAGGATAAGATTATAGGAAAATTGTACTCAATTTGACTCATTAGTGTTATCAAGAACACAACAAGTCAGAAATACCTTTTGTATCCAGTTTGAAGTCCTCTTCGGTAGTTGAGGCAAGAAATCCCGTTCGGTTGTTCGGGTAAGCTGTAAACCTATTCCTCCGGGTTAAGTGAGTGTTGTTGGTTAGTTGAATTCCTAAGAGGAGCTTAGGGACTGGACGTAGGACAAGAGGTCTGAACCAGTATAAAGTCTTGGTGTCTACTTTACTTACTGCTTATTACTATCTACCTAGACCATTTTACTATTCCATATTATACGATCCTACCGCATAGCTTCTTTCAGATCTTAGAAACAAAAAATAAATTATAAAAGATTAGACATTAAATTTTTAAAATGTTAAGCATTGTAAATAATGTATCATCTTGTGCATTTTTCGCATCAAAAATCTTTACTTACCTATAACGATGAAATTTAAAAGTTAGTGAGCAGATTCAAATTTAAAAAAACATATCTAACTTGCAAATGCTATAAAATTACGGCACAGATTTACATTTTAGCTTCAAGGTATTTAATAATCACAATGAGAGTGGTAGATTACTTGGCTGACAGCGAGACAACGGTGCATAAAAGCGATGCATGACAGGGATGCATGATGCATGGCAGAGAATGAACGACAGAGGTGCATGATAGTGGTACAAGCCAGAGGTAGACTACTAGACTAAAGAAGCATGACTAGGATGCAACTTGCAAGGTGATGGAGCAAGACAGGGATGCAGATTGCAAGGTGATAGAGCAAGACAGGGATGCAGCTTGCAAGGCTTTACAAATAATAATCAAACAATAATAGTCGAAAGCTTGCAAGGTATGTCAAGTCAGGGTTCGGACTTATTGGCACATACTAAATAATTTGTAAGATAGCTTCTTTGATTACTTGTAATATGTTTAATGTTTGATTACAACAGTGAAGCGAGCCAAAATAAAACAGTATGTTTATCCACCAGACTAGTGGCCCATTGTTACTAAAAGCATAATAATACTAAAATTACCGATGATAGTTATAATTGTACAGTAGTACAGTACATCCACCACTGATGTAGCATCTTATATATCTCTTGTTTATGAATAAGCTACCACTTTTATTGATGCACAAAAGAGCAATTACACCCACAAATTAGAAATTGACAATTTCAACATAAATTGATAATGAATCCATCAAATTTCAACATAAATCGATACAGCTCATTTAACAATTAAGCAGTGTGTCAACTGAATTATCAAAATTTGAATACTCAGACGTTCAACCAATATGTAGCATTTACCACAATCAATGCTCGTTGTGTTGTACTTTGAACTCCATCTTTATATTTAATTAATCAAGATGATATAAAATAATATAAACTTATTTGATATTTATAAATCATACTTAGTTAACTTAGTCAAATTTTTATGATATTTAGTAATTTTTATAAATTTATTTAATATTTATAAATTATAGTTAACATATTATTGTTATAAATCTAGTTTATTATTATTATTAGTATAAAATATTAAGTTATATGTTATAATTTTATAAACTAATCCTATTAATTTTTATAAAACTTTGTTAATTTAGTTAAAATTTCATAATACTTAGTTAATTTTCATAAACTTATTAATATTTATAAATATTAGTTAACTTAGTATTATTATTATAAGTCTTAGTTAATAGTAATAATAATTATTATTATTTGGTTATGTTTTAAATTTTTATGTACTTGGTTAATTTTTATATATTAAACTTGTTAATTTTTATAAAACTTGGTTAACTTTGTTAAATTTTTTATAATAATAATACTTAGTTAACTTAGTTAAATTTTTATAACACTTACTTAATTTTTATAAATTTATTTAATATTTATAAATCTTAGTTAACTTATTATTATTATTATTAGTTAATAATAAATATTACTACTACTATTATAATATAAGATTTAGTTATATTTTATATTTTATAAACTAAACTTGTTAATTTTTATAAAACTTAATTAACTTAGATAAATTTTTATAATACTTAGTTAATTTCTATACACTTATTTAACATTTTTAAATTTTAGTTAACATTATTATTATTATTATTATTACAAATCTTAGTTTATTATTATTATTATTATTATTATTATTATTATTATAGAAGATTTAGTTATATTTTATATACTTAGTTAATTTTTATAGACTAAACTTGTTAATTTTTATAAATTTAGTCAACTTAGTTAAATTTTTATAATATTTAGTTAATTTTTGTAAACTTATTTAATATTTATAAATCTTAGTTAACTTAGTATTATTATTATAAATCTTAGTTAAAAGTAATAATAATTATTATTATTTATTATTATTATTATTATTATTATTATTACTATTACTATAGAAGATTTTGTTGTATATTATAATTTTATATACTTAGTTAATTTTTATAAACTAAACTTGTTTATTTTTATAAAACTTAGTTAACTTATTTAAATTTTTATAATACTTGATTAATTTTTATAAGCTTACTTGATATTTATAAATCTTAGTTAACTTTATTATTATTATTATCATTATTTAAAATTTTATAATACTTAGAACCCATGACCCTTGGCAACTCATACTGTGTGTCCTACCAGTGGTGGTAATTTCTATTTCCTATGCATTAATTTCTATTATTTACAATTTTCAATTCACTGGATTTGATAAAAGCTTCAATTGACAATGCAATTAAATCATTTTTGATTCAAATTGTGCTCTACGGGCAAAGGTTAATATATTGCCCTTATATGAAATTAAAATACATGTACACAGTTCAAGTCTCACTAGTTTATTTTAATACCTAACATATTTCCTAAGAAAATAATGTTTGTATCATTCAACACATAATGCTCCACGGTTCAGCTACAAATAATACATTAGGAAAGTAGGAACTATACCACAATCAGTCTAAAATCATTTCAATTCATATTCTAAAGTTCTAAGTCTCTTCATTCAACTACACTTTGTGATAAAAATAGGTAAACCAAAATGAACAGGATCACTCACATTGTTTTAATGCACACCATGCAGCTAATGTAGCATCTTTTTAAGCCTTCTTCTTTGTCTTAGCTAGCTTACCACTAAAGCACATTCCAGCAAGCTCAACTGTGCATGAAAATGAAGGTGGGTGACATAGACCAGACTGAACGGTTGTATAAACCGTAGTTTCAAACCCGCTTTATAAAACAAACATGTGAAATAATGAATTTGAAACTTTTCTTTCTCCGTACAAAACATTATAAGTTTTACATGAAAACATATCAGAACACATCATGACAAATACATGTTTCTTAAACTGGAGGTCTCTAAAAGGTTTAAAAACTCATAAATGGGAATAAACATGCATATATGTATACATAGCACATGTTCTGAGGACTTCAAACTATTAAATTTTATTGAATGTTAATGGGAAAAAATTAACAGATACATACAGTGGAAAAAAAAGCAGAGAAGGTTGCGCGATTTGATACATCAACAAACAGTACATACGTATATTATGATTTATACTTACTACAAATACTATTATGATTTACATACATTAGGTACATACATATACACTCTTATATATATATATATATTAATTCATACATATAATTCTATAACATATTTAAATGCTATGGTTTAATAAGTTCATCAAGATATTATAATTATTATACACACACACACACACATATATATGTAATTTATATTTATTCATAAAGTTATTTATTATATATATTATTTTAATATATATATATTAACGTTAATATTGTTTGTATATATATGTGTGTACACACACATATAAGCTGCATAATTCATAGACTATAATTTACATAATTTCATTCATTAGAAAATGGTTTTGAATGAAACATAACCAAACCAGTTAGAATATTAATTTTAAAATTCTAAGATCACGTTGTAAGCCTCAGTATATGATATTATCTCATACCTCAAACACTCGTAGATGAAGTGTCTGTAATATACAATGACATCATCTACCAATAAAACATTGAATTACTATACATCATTGAGCATACTGTTGTCCAATTTGAGAAAATAGTTAATGAAATACTTCAAAATGCATGCATACAATTATAATCTTTATATGAAACATACAAATTAATCCTTAGACAAAGACTAACTAACAATGTTTTTCATATATGATATATCTATTACAAAAACAAGCAAACACAATAAAATATGAGTTTGTTAACGCCCTCTTTTATTAAAAATACTCTTTCATTGAAATAGTTCTAATTGTTCAATTAATGATATTTAAAAGCATATCTCAAGTACCCTTTAGAATCTGATGTTTTTCAAGGACCCAATTCAAGGTAAACAAATTTTTCATGCATCAAAGTTCAAATGTGCAATATCATTTGGCTAAAATAGTATATTAACTAGGGTGGATTTTGCCCATAACAGTGTTAACCATTAGTAAATCAGCCAAAGAATAAATTGATTTTGGCGAACAATACCAACTAGACACAAAATAAGTAATAAATCCATAATTTCACACCTCTAGAGTGATCAGCCAACTGTTTGCACACAATCCATGACTGTCGATCCATGGTCACGATGCAGGTCGATATTATTATAAACAAGATATTACCTTAAGCGCGGTCAGATAATTCCCTGGATGGATATATAAAAAACAGTTCTCAAGTTTAGAGCATATATCATGTATAAAATCACAATGCTCATATTCATTTCATAGCTTAGCTACAGCATATTGTTACTTACCCAGTGCTAAGAATGCTCCGCTGCACACTCTACTCCTTTGCAAACACAAATGGTACTATACCTTGAGGTAGTTTTGCCCACTCAAGAAGAAGAAGAAGCAACAAAGGTCAGAAGAGAATTTAACATAATTAGCTAGTTAAATATATGACCTGTTCGATTGCTACATGTAGAAGTACGCCGCAGAGGCCAATAGCAAAGAAGCTGCAGCATGATCACAGGGCCAACCAGAAACCAGAAACCAAACACAAAAAGGATTTGAAAAATCAAAAGAAAAAGAAAAGAAAATGATAATAAACATTAGTGTATACCATTCAAAACTATGAGGATAATCTACAAATGTAATAACAAAACATATAACACATCCTCTGATTAATAGTGATCCAGTTTTGTATCTGGGTAAAACAATGGGTATATCTCTTAAGTTTACGAGCTTTGTGATCGACGATGTATTTGGAGTATCCAATCAAGGTAGCTGCTTGCTCCTGCACTTTGATCCTCCACGAGTTTAGAGAGAAACAATGCAAATTTTCTTTGTTGGCCTCCTTGCCTAACCATATTGGCCTCCTTGCCTAACAATGCAAATCAAGGTAGCTGCTTGCTCCTGCACTTTGATCCTCCACGAGTTTAGAGAGAAACAATGCAAATTTTCTTTGTTGGCCTCCTTGCACTTATAACTTGATGGATCCTTCTTCCTCAACTGTTTAATAACTTATCCAACCTTGCTGATACATCACTCTCACGTTGGGTAACAGCAGCCTGCAACATAACATACAAGCAAAAAAGTGCTATAACTAAAAGTCGTTTCACCAAACATAGTGAACAGTAGCACAATGGAAGTTGTTTTCCTATGTTGCTATGATTCTTGTTTCCTTTGCACCTTTCAATTTTAGCATACTATTACAACTAGCACAAATATATCAAAATTTCTTCTATACTTGTGCACAAAGAATTTCAAATTTTAGCCTATATTGAGGAATCAGAAGAACTTCGAATGTTTCATTTAACGGTGCATGGCCAACACAATCAGCAGTTCCATTATAGTATGTCGGCTATACAGAGACAGGACGAAAACAAATTGTAAAAGTATGTTGGGACTAGAACTCAAAGATCAAATTTCGATGGTGTAGTTAAAACTTCAATCTGCACATGAATTTAAGATTAAATGCAATATTTTTCTAACCAGTAATCAATTCTACTTCCAAATATAGCCATGGACATATTATATGTTAATCCAATTCCAGTTGGAATCCATTTAACACCTACATCGAGTCATCACAGTAAATACTAGATCCACTTAATGGACTTACCACATGCCAGCAATTTAATTTTGTTGGAGGAAACAACCATGCAAAATGAAAAAAGGAAAGGATGAAAAAGTACATGCAATACCTTAGATAAGTCAGAAGCTGGGTAATTTCCAAGCAAAATATGGGTTAAATCAGGTGGTAGCATGCTGCCAAACCAAATTACAAAGTTGAACCCATTATCTAATAAATATAAGCCCTTCGAATCCAGACTCAGAGTTGTTAAAGCTAATTGAAAATAAACCATATTTGAAGACAAAAATTGAAACAAAATCAGTACAAGGAGTCTTACTAAAAAACAAACTATAAACAAGCTTCTGAACCAGTAATGAGATGAGTCGATAAGCATTGTTTTGTAAAAATAACACATCCTAGTAATAAATCAAATAAAAGTGTTTTTTCATCTACTGAAGAACCAAAAGTTACCTGTAGCAATCGAACTTTATTAGCAGCTCGACTTCGCTGAGTTTCTAGAAAGCCATTTCGGCAATTGATGATCGAACAAAGTTCGACTTAGGGCAACCCACAAATCAGAGTATTTGGAATATGTATATCGAAATTAACAAACAAAATAAACCTAAAAATTGATGAATTGAATAGAGATAAAAAAAGGTAATTAGGCTACCTGAAGTATGAACACATAAGTAGGACGGTGACTGTCAACTCCACTTGAGGAAAATCGAAGGACAGGCGAAATTTGAGGGAAACTGTTGGTTGAGGAGAATAAATGAGGGAGAGATGAGGGAGTAGTAGTTTTGATAGAAGAGGGAAACTGAAATTTTTGGTAAAAGTATAATGAGAGAGGTTGTTCGTCGACGGATTTTCTATTGGTTTAGAAAACCGTCAAACGAATTTAGAAATAAATTTAACTGCAAGCGCACGGTGTACGAATGTAGTACGTGGCGAATACGGGTCGATCCGCAGGGAATTGATGATTTTAAAATTCTATTCAATCAAATTATACCAAAGTCGAGTGAAAGTTAAGCTAAAAATGTAGAAAACTAACAAAAGAAAATTGATAAAAATATGAGAGTGTTAAGACAATTTAGAGGCAATTCCACTCTCTAGATCACATAAATCAACAAAATGAAGTTATGATCTCTCTTTTCTTGTCATTAGTGAATTAGTTGATGTGTTTATCATAAGTATGGTATATTTGTGCTATTAATTAGCCCAATATAAACCATCAAACTATAACACAACCACTAATACACTTTTAAATCTCATAAAATTTGACAACAAAGTTGAAAGCAAAATCTATTTTAAGCATGGCCTATTAACTATTAATTAGAAATATAAGCCATCAAATTTTAATTTCAACATTCACTTCTTTGCCATAATCATATGTAGATGAAGAGGCAATTGGTGTTTTGTTTGTTTAAGCATAGCCTATTTGTTATGAACAACATAGACTATCAAATTCAAAGCTAAACAACATCATTAAACCACTTCAATCATTCTCATTAAGCACAAAAGAGAGCATAAAAACAAAATGTTGGATCTACATACTAGAGAGCTTCATTACCCCTAAATTGAGGGGATTAAGCTCTCATATTTGTTATCATATGAACAAATGTAGAAAGCCACATGAAACAAGAAGAGAAAAAGAGAGCAAAAATGAAAGGAAAAATTAAAAGAGAACTATTCTACTTGCATAAAAGAAAAGAATCTATACTACAACACGAAAGGAGATAAACAAGAAGAGGAAAATAACATGTATTAAATTGCATAAAAAAATTACATGAAAAGAAAATGGCTAAGTCAAAAACTTGTTCGTCGACGGATTTTCTATTGGTTTAGAAAACCGTCAAACGAATTTAGAAATAAATTTAACCGCAAGCGCACGGTGTACGAATGTAGCACGTGGCGAATACGGGTCGATCCGCAGGGAATTGATGATTTTAAAATTCTATTCAATCAAATTATACCAAAGTCAAGTGAAAGTTAAGCTAAAAATGTAGAAAACTAACAAAAGAAAATTGATAAAAATATGAGAGTGTTAAGACAATTTAGAGGCAATTCCACTCTCTAGATCACATAAATCAACAAAATGAAGTTATGATCTCTCTTTTCTTGTCATTAGTGAATTAGTTGATGTGTTTATCATAAGTATGGTATATTTGTGCTATTAATTAGCCCAATATAAACCATCAAACTATAACACAACCACTAATACACTTTTAAATCTCATAAAATTTGACAACAAAGTTGAAAGCAAAATCTATTTTAAGCATGGCCTATTAACTATTAATTAGAAATATAAGCCATCAAATTTTAATTTCAACATTCACTTCTTTGCCATAATCATATGTAGATGAAGAGGCAATTGGTGTTTTGTTTGTTTAAGCATAGCCTATTTGTTATGAACAACATAGACTATCAAATTCAAAGCTAAACAACATCATTAAACCACTTCAATCATTCTCATTAAGCACAAAAGAGAGCATAAAAACAAAATGTTGGATCTACATACTAGAGAGCTTCATTACCCCTAAATTGAGGGGATTAAGCTCTCATATTTGTTATCATATGAACAAATATAGAAAGCCACATGAAACAAGAAGAGAAAAAGAGAGCAAAAATGAAAGGAAAAATTAAAAGAGAACTATTCTACTTGCATAAAAGAAAAGAATCTATACTACAACACGAAAGGAGATAAACAAGAAGAGGAAAATAACATGTATTAAATTGCATAAAAAAATTACATGAAAAGAAAATGGCTAAGTCAAAAACTTGTTCGTCGACGGATTTTCTATTGGTTTAGAAAACCGTCAAACGAATTTAGAAATAAATTTAACCGCAAGCGCACGGTGTACGAATGTAGCACGTGGCGAATACGGGTCGATCCGCAGGGAATTGATGATTTTAAAATTCTATTCAATCAAATTATACCAAAGTCGAGTGAAAGTTAAGCTAAAAATGTAGAAAACTAACAAAAGAAAATTGATAAAAATATGAGAGTGTTAAGACAATTTAGAGGCAATTCCACTCTCTAGATCACATAAATCAACAAAATGAAGTTATGATCTCTCTTTTCTTGTCATTAGTGAATTAGTTGATGTGTTTATCATAAGTATGGTATATTTGTGCTATTAATTAGCCCAATATAAACCATCAAACTATAACACAACCACTAATACACTTTTAAATCTCATAAAATTTGACAACAAAGTTGAAAGCAAAATCTATTTTAAGCATGGCCTATTAACTATTAATTAGAAATATAAGCCATCAAATTTTAATTTCAACATTCACTTCTTTGCCATAATCATATGTAGATGAAGAGGCAATTTGTGTTTTGTTTGTTTAAGCATAGCCTATTTGTTATGAACAACATAGACTATCAAATTCAAAGCTAAACAACATCATTAAACCACTTCAATCATTCTCATTAAGCACAAAAGAGAGCATAAAAACAAAATGTTGGATCTGCATACTAGAGAGCTTTATTACCCCTAAATTGAAGGGATTAAGCTCTCATATTTGTTATCATATGAACAAATGTAGAAAGCAACATGAAAGAAGAAGAGAAAAAGAGAGCAAAAATGAAAGGAAAAATTAAAAGAGAACTATTCTACTTGCATAAAAGAAAAGAATCTATACTACAACATGAAAGGAGATAAACAAGAAGAGGAAAATAACATGTATTAAATTGCATAAAAAAATTACATGAAAAGAAAATGGCTAAGTAGCCATGAAAAGAGAAAGAGAGCTTTCTTTTATTTTGAGCCTAAAACTAAACTAAAGAGAGACTAAGAGGGGGGAGGAAGGGTTACATGAAGATAAGGGGTATTTATACAAGTGTTAAACCCTAATTCATATTTTTGGGTAATGCCCAAATTGCCCTTGAGGTAGTGTGGTGGCCAAGTAATCATTAACATCCACTAATCCCCACTTAAATGTACATGAAGCTTTAATGTCCTTTTATCATGTGCTTAGCTCCTAAATTGAAAATCAAGGTAAGTGGGTGGGGTCCTCCATGATCACCACTTTGAATTATTTCCATCTTCATTTGTTCTCTTCATTCTTGTGCATCAATATATTATCATGTAGCCACTTGTAAAATTCACCAAATTTCCTACAAAATAACATAGAAAATTCCAAGTAAATTTTCACAATTTAATAAATGCACAAAAATGACCATTTTACCCCTATATGAAGATGAATATGTGACAATTTAAAATAATTTGAATTTTGGTTTAAACAAGTTAAAATACCCAATATGATCATTTATTTAATTTAAATAGATTAAATATGGTGGTAAAAATATGCACATTTACGTGCACATCAAATACCCCCACACTTATCTTTTTATTCGTCCTCGAATAAAGAAAAAAAACTAAGATAAATCCGTTTTAGTAGGGAGCACGATTGCATTGAGCGTATGCAATAAGCCGTTAAACCTCTGGGTGTCCCCAGTAGGACGAGTGTTGTCTCGTGATGGTTTTCAGCGGATACTACCCACAAAATCCAAATGCAGAATGAAATTATTTACAGAATGCAAGATTTATTTACAAAGATGTGAATGCAAGTGTTTTGAAAATATTTATGAATGAAGGATTTACTTTTAAATTAACACAAATAAGTTAAATATAGATTTGGTCATTATCTTGAAATTTAAGTCATTTACTCGTCAAAATTTCCAACAAAAATAGAGTTATCATAACAAATAGACAATAGTTTAACTCGTTGTTTCAGTTGATAACAAAGTGTAACCATGAAATAGGTCCTTAGTTGATTATCAAAGTTTATCAAAGTGGTATTTTCATTTCTTTTCAATAATAAATCAAATCAAATAAGTAAAAATAATGCTATCATTTCAATTGCTTGCTCTCTCATTATTTGCAAGAAAAACTACACACCTAGCTCAGGTAAACTGAGGCCAGATATACCACCCTTGCACTGCCTTTCGGGCTTATGTGAGGGGAGTACAGAGCATGGCGAGTGCACACACTTTCGTGCATACACCTATCGACCGTAGGTGGTTTTTATTAAGTCTGTTCTTTTTTTCTTTTCTTTTTTACATGTGTTCCATACATGCATAACCGTGAGGACTTTTAAATGAGTATGAAAGCACATAATCAAAGATTCCAAGTAATTCACCCATGCATAACCGTGAGGACTTTTAAATGAGAGTGAATACTTTAGATGTTATTATTTTTTTTTATTTTTTTTAAGAGAGAGAGAGTTTTGCAAAATCATCTTAGCACCATTTAACTTAGAAGACAAAAAAATGTTATATCATTACTTTAAATCGACCACTTTTTAAAACAAAGATTTTCAATTAGGACGTATTTCATAATTAACACATATGAATCTTCCTATATACTAGTTAAACCATTATTATTTGTAATCAAACTTCATTTTTATTTTTGTTAAGACGAATAAATTTTCAAAAATTTCCATTTAATAAACCAAAACCATATATTTATCCTATAGTGTTTCTTTAAAAATAAATCAAAATGGTTTTTAAAAAAAAACTTTTTTTTGTTTTTTTTAAGATTTTTTTTTAATTTTGGAAAGAAAAATTGAAAAATGATGATGAGTCTCCCCCCCACACTTGATTTTGATTGTGTCCCCACAGTCAACCCAAGTGGAAGGAGAAAAAATAAAAATAAAAACGGCCTTTATTTATATGAAAATGAATGGTATTTACACGAGATTAGAAAGTATATCGTCAAAGCGTAAATGAAACGGTCTTCCAAAAACCGATTCATTTGTCTCATCAAGTATACGAGACACAGTTTAAGTTCGAAAAACCAAACCGTAAAAGATTTCAAAGTTGAATGTTGATTTGGAAAAACGAATGTCATTTTATTGAAAGTCGTACGAGTTGTTTCCTTTTCGATGATTTTTGGGGTTGATAATACGATTGATTGAAGTTCAAGTTTATTTTCACCAAATTGAAATTCAAGCTGTTCATTGAAAAATTCTTCAAAGTTATTGAATTCAAAATCAAAATGGTGATTTAAATCATCCCTGTCAGAGTTTAACGACTCGTTTTCAAAAAGTCCATAAAACTCGTGTTCGTTAAATTCGACATCCTTTGTTGGATTATCAACAACTTCATCGCATATATCCATTTCAAAATCCATAGTTGTTGTATTCAAATTTTCAGAAAAAGGAAGACCGAAATTTAAATCGAGTTTCTCACCCTCAAAAGAATTGAAATCCAACTCAATTACCGTGTTTTCAACAACTTCATTAAGATCGTTATTTTCAATTTCAAAAGTTGTTATTTGAAAATCGTCGATTTGGGTAAAAGATGGATTATTGTTTAATTCATCACACGTTGGGATTTGGTTTTGTTGTTCACATTGTTTCATATAAGTTTCAAACAACGAATTCGTGTGATCATCGTATATTTCGTTCATTTGCTCAACAAAATCCAATTTATAGTTATTAACATGAGGATTTTCACTTTGAAATTGTTGAGAACAAAGATTTTCAATCGTAATGTGGTTAAGATTATTCCCATTGCCAAATTCGTTTGAAAAGTTGTTTCGATTTTCATTTTGAGTTTGAAATTCATTTTGGAGTTCGAAATTGAATTGGCATGGGTTATAATCGAAATCGTTTGAATTTTGAAGTGAATTCAAATTTTGATTATTTTGAAAACTTTGATTTGGATCATTGCCCAAATATGAATTACACAAATCATTTATCATTTGATTTTGTTGTGTAGAGAAGTAAAGACGAAATGCTCTTTTCAAGACTTGAGGGTTGGTCATCGTTTTGAAAATTTTGTGGTTCAAAATTTGAATCATCTAAGCAATAGTTGTTGTTAAAATATCCATACGAATTTGGAGTGAAATCATATGGATTATATTGATTTACACAACTATTGTAAAATTCACGTAAGTGGGGAAACTCAGACATTTTCAAGAATGTTTTTGGTTTTTTTTATATAAAAGAAAAATATTTACAAATAAAATTTATTTTTCAAAAGGGAAATTGATTTTTGTTTTGTTTTTTGGTTTTTCAATTTTTTTTTGTTTTTGAAAAGGTTTTATACTTTTTTGTTGAATTTTTGGTTTTTCTAATTTTTTTTATTTTTGAAATTAAAAAAAAAAAGGATTTAAAAATTTCAAAGGAAATGGAATATTTACAATTTTTTTAGTTTTGGATTTTTTAAATTTTTTTAAAATATGCATGAACTAATGCAACTAAATGAATGTAGGGATTAATTACAAATGATTTATCCTAAGTTAACCCAAAATTGTATAATCACACATTGTCTTAGATAAACAAGATAGTTCTCAGCCAGGTAACGGGCGGGGTTATTGGTGTACCACGAATCACCGTAGCAATGCAACCGAAGGTTTAAGTACCTTCAGAGGAACAACCACTATAATATTTACGAATCACCGTAATATTTATAAATGGTTATTTCTCTTTCGTAGCCTAGACACCAAGAAATTAAATTGTTCAAAGAAGACAACTTGTCAATATACAATTAAAAGTTATCGATGTCTAATTGTTATTATGAATCAAAATCTAGGATGAAATGCAAAGCAGAAATTAAACGTGTATTAACAATGCAACTACGAATGGATTTTTGTTTTTGTTTTTGAATTTTTTTTTAATAAAATGCAAATGCAAGTAACCAACAATGCAATTCAAACAAAACTAGAGATGAGGTTAAAAGTAGCAAATTTTCTTATATCAGCAAGCTAGCAATTTATTTTTGGAAAGCAGAGCGGTAGGTTTCAGCAAGCTATTCTTCCTTTATTTCCTGCTTTGGCAACCTGAAAAAAAAACAAGATATATACAATTGTTATTATTATTATTTTTTGGTTGTTTTTTTTTCAAAGATGAAAAACAAAATAAGCGAAAAACAAAACAATTGAAAACTAAAACAATTGAAAACTAAAACAAGTGAAAACAAATGAAAAATGAAAATTAAACAAAGCAGATTTTTTTTTCGGATTTTTTTTTTATTTTTTTTTCTTTTTGGAGAGAAAACTTAAAAGTAGAGTTTTACTTAAAAAAAAATTAATAACACACTAGGGCCCGGCCCAAAGCAAACAAAAATACACTCTTATCCAAATTTCAACTAATTCTGTTCTAAACAACAAGAAACCTCCAACAAACGATATTTTAAACCACGAAAATCAACTGCTTGTTAATTCAAATCAAATCGAAATTAAAGTTCCACAACCAAAATTGACAAATTTCTTGCGGTTTCGTGGTAAATGTGGTCGCAACCTTGGATTCGGTGATTGGTGACTTTCGAAGTTCGATTGCTTTTTGGGGCTGAGGCGATTGCAGTCGCTTGGGGTATTGAAATGAATTTAGAAAACTTGTTCGTCGACGGATTTTCTATTGGTTTAGAAAACCGTCAAACGAATTTAGAAATAAATTTAACCGCAAGCGCACGATGTACGAATGTAGCACGTGGCGAATACGGGCCGATCCGCAGAAAATTGATGATTTTAAAATTCTATTCAATCAAATTATACCAAAGTCGAGTGATTGTTAACTAACTAAAATGAGAAAACTAACAAACTAGCAAAGAAAATAGATAAAAATACGAGAGTGTAGAGGCAATTTAGAGGTAAATCCACTCTCTAGATCACATAAATCAACAAAATGAAGTTATGATCTCTCTTTTCTTGTCATCAGTGTAATTAGTTGATGTGCTTATCATAAGTATGGTATATTTGTGCTATTAATTAGCCCAATATAAACCATCAAACTATAACACAACCACTAATACACATTTAACTCTTATGAAATATGACAACAAAGTTGAAATAAAAATCTATTTTAAGCATAGCCTATTAACTATTGTTTAGAAATATAGGCTATCAAATTTTAATTTCAAATCACTTTCATACCATAATCATATTTAGATGAAGAGGCAATTTGTGTTATGTTTGTTTAAGCATAGCCTATTTGTTATGAACAATATAGACTATCAAATTCAAAGCTAAACAACATCATTAAACCACTTCAAGTGTTTCCATTAAAGCACAAAAAGAGAGTATAAGCATCAAAATGTTGCATCTACATATTAGAGAGCTTCATTACCCCTAAATTGTAGGGATTAAGCTCTCATATTTGTTATCAAATCAACAAATGTAGAAAACAACATGAAACTAACAAGAGGAAAAAAGAGAGAAAAATGAAAGAAAGAAAAACTATTCTACTTGCATGAAAAATAAATCTACACTACTAACATGAAAGTAAATAAACAAAAGAAGCATGTAAAAGAAAGAGAGCACTAGTTAAAATTGCATAAAAAAAGGAAGTTACATGAAAATAAAAATGGCTAAGTAGCCATGAAAAAAAGAAGCGAGCTTTCTTTCATTTGATCTAAAACTAAACTAAGAGAGACTAAGAGAGGGGAGAGAGGAATTACATGAACATAATGGGTTATTTATACAAGCATGAAACCCTAATCCATAATTTGGGGAATGCTCAAAATACACCTTAGAAAGTGTGGTGGCCAAGTAACCATTAGCATCCATTAATCATCATTTAAGTGTACATGATGCCATTCATTCCATAAGCATGTGCATTAGCCTCTAATGTGTACATTAAGGTAGGTGGGTAGGTGGGGTCCTCCATGTTCTTCACTTTGAATTATTTCCCTCTTCATTCTTTTATATCTTCTTTGTGCATGCATATTCCTTCATGAAACCACTTGTAATTGAGTTTAAATTTCTACAAAATAATATAGAAATTTCCAATTAAATTTTCTCAAGCTAATTTATGCACAAAAATGTCTATTTTGCCCTTGGATGAAGATGAATATGTGACAATTTGGAATTAATATGGATTTTGGTTAAAACAAGTTAAAATACCCAATATGATCATTTATTTAAATTAATTAGAATAAATATGGTGGTAAAAATATGCACATTTACGTGCACATCAGAGGTAGAAGATGATAGACACTGAAACATAAAAGTATTCTCAGCGTTTGAACGCAAATTATTCTCGGAATAAAATAGGTTTTACTATGTTTAATGTTTAAACGTTGAGAGTAAATGCCATTAAAGTAAGTTTTTGTTGTAGTGTTTATACATGTTTATGGTCGAAATTAAAATGATTTTAAATGGTTTGCAATTTTGATCCTATTGGCATGTTGGTGTAAAAGTTAGATCTAGAATAGGATTTGTTTGATTTTCATGTTTTGATGAATTGTATGAGTATGGATGTTCATGCATGATATCTCATGTCTATATGTTGTGCTTTGATATGGTTTGCTAGTACTTTTAGATAGTTAGAAAAAAGGTTGTCGAATTAGGCAAATCGAATCGAAAGATGGTCGGAATTAGATGAAACTTGGAGGAGGGGCTCTAGAGCATGTGTGGAGTTCATGGTTCAAGTCGCAACAAAATTGGGTAGGTGGAAAGTGGTCGCGACGACCTAATTTTTGGTTAATGGAAAACATGTTGGTGGAAGACTGGTTGGCGAGTGCTTTAGGCTAGAGGGGCTGGAACTTCAAGGCAAACTCCAGGATAAAGCAAGGAAGGACCCCAGGAGAAGAACAACCAAATTTTGGCTAAGTATAGGACTCGGTACCGAGCACTTTTACTCGGTACTGAGCTATTTTTGTGGCAGGGGAAAGGTGCTTTGGACTTGGGAGCTCGTGGAAATAAGGCAAGAGATAAAAGTGGCTAAGTATAGGACTCAATACCAACCACTTTTGGTCGATACCCGGTACGAACATGAATTTTGGGGAGCAGAGTGGTTGGAACTTTAGGGGAAAGTGCGGGAGCTCTACAGGTCATACTGAAAGTAGTTCTTTGTTTGCTTCTGGATCGATAGCAATGAAGTGGCATTAAGGTAGCTTTAGGACTTTGGTGATGGCAACTCGATGGGGAATGGAGTTTGGTTCCAATGATGGCGGCTTGATGTTGAAAAGATTCATGAGAATGATTGTCACAAAGGGCAGGTTGTAGGAAGGCTGACCCATGGATAAATATTGAATGGTTCTATCGTGGAGTGAAGAAATGATAAATGGTTCCTTGAGGGTGAAGGGAACTAGATGGAGAAAAGGGCTCGAATATACATGCTAAGGGA
Organism: Allium fistulosum; assembly: GCA_030737815.1. Taxonomy (NCBI): domain Eukaryota; kingdom Viridiplantae; phylum Streptophyta; class Magnoliopsida; order Asparagales; family Amaryllidaceae; genus Allium; species Allium fistulosum. Next base: position 266,315,059 of record CM060905.1, on the reverse strand, counting down.
TCGTTGATACTCGGAGTGTTTTTGGATGTACTCGAAAATAGGGGTATTGCGAGTGTACTCATGGGTACTTTGTTTGGTTACCCTGGATCGGTGGAATGGATCCATATAACCTAGACCGGTGGAATGGGTCTAGTAGCAGCTTTGGGCTAAAGGCAAGTATACTAAAAACTAGGATTTCCATTAATCCCTGGCATGTGAAATGTCATAGGGTTATCATATATCCAGAGCACATTGAGTGATAGTGAGGATTGTCTATTGGACGTTGTTTTTGCTATGATTGTTTTCTTTCGTATTCTATCACTCTAGGGATGTCACTTGAGATATGTATTGGGGATAGGGGTATCTAGACACCCATCATTATACTTTTAGGTTGTGGTACATTCTTGTGATATTATAGAGTAGCATATTATGTTCGTTGTGTACTAATTCTTTGGATGTATGGACATGTCAGGTATGGTTCATATACTCTTGTTCCTTACTATATCAACTTGTATAGTATTTTTGGATTCATTTATCGCTCACACCAAACTGTTGTCTGGCTCGAGGTTTTATGCCTTTGCTTCTTATTATTTAAGATGCTCTTAAATAAGTAGACTAGAATGCAGGTCTAGGTGTACGCAGTGCAATGTAGAGGACGAGAAGGATGGAGCTTTCTCATATTATATATGGATATTATACTTATTCCATTGTGCAATACTATGGAATCTAGGTAGTGTTTTCTTTACTATTATGAGACAGTTTATTTGAGTTTATTGATGCTTTGTAAAAACTCTATTAACATGTTGTTAGCACCAAAATTGGTCACTAACCTCGTAGAGAAAGATTGTGTAGAGAAATAAGTGATGAAGGTAAATTAAACAGAGAAGACAATGCTAATTTAAATGCAGAAAGTAAGAACACCAAATTTATAGTGGTTCAGCGTAATTGCCTACGTCCACTTTGAGGTTAAACTTTATTGATCTTCTTAATAGTCGATTACAAATACAATTCGTGAATCAAATGCTTGAATGAAGTTGTTAAGTAGAGAAGATGGGTCTCAAAAATGGCAGAGTCTCCCCAGTGTTCTCTCAAAAAGATCCCTTTTCACTGTGACCCTGCCCCTCTATTTATAGACAAAGATGGGCTGGACTTCCCAGATGGGCTCGGTAGCCGAACACTCTAGCCCAATTATAGTGGTCGCTGCATGCCGAACCAGGTAGGCCGAACAGAATGATGCTGATCAATCCTTCCTATACCGAACGGTATGTTTGATGTGTGGGAAGTGCAGAGTAGTTGTCAGTCGAAGCCGAACGTGTCTCTGTCCGAAGTGCTTGGCCGAGCAACGCTCTCTGGCCGAACGATGCAATCTGGCCGAACGATACCTTTGGCCGAACGATCCTGCCATGTCGAGTAATCATATACGCCGAACGTCTTCTAATGCCGAGTACTCTTGGATGCCGAGTACTCCTTGACGCCGAGTGCTATTGGATGCCGAGTCCCACTGGATGCCGAGTACTACGCCGAGTACTCCTAGATGCCGAACACTCCCTGATGCCGAGTTCCACTGGATGCCGAGTACTACGCCGAGTACTCCTAGATGCCGAACACTCCCTGATGCCGAGTACTACAGGATGGATGCCGAGTAATAGTTGCCTGGTCAAATCTCCAGGAAACACTTGCCCCCCAAAGTGTATCGCGTGGCCGAACGTGGTACACTTTGAATCTTTTCGTCACGTCTCAAACCCTTGGCTAACCTCGAACGGAGATGCCCCTTTTGTGAATTCCAGCGATTCAGGTGTGTGCCGAGCCTGTTCCAAATGCCGGACGAGACATTCGTAACCGAACGACGCTTCCTTGCTGAACGATACTTCAGTGCCGAACCATTGTGCGCCGATGTCGAACGATATGACCTTGACTGGTTCCATCGGATATGGCCTTTTCGACTTCTCCTTCTGTCCTATAAAAGTCGATACCTTCTTCCTCCTTCTCTTTTCACGCTCACTTTCCCTATCTTGTTTTCGAGAAACTCGCCTGTCAACAATCTTCAAGGACTTAATAACTCTTCCTAACCTATTCGACGCTAATCAAAACCGCGGCCTCAACTCCAAATTTCTCCAAGTCGTGATCTTCTAACTAGGTAACAATCCCTCTAACTAAATCCACAAAGGGGTTCCAACATGAAGCTTGAGTCCGTAAATTGTAGATGTTGCATGGAATTTTAGGGCCAGATGATGTGGAGGAAGGTAGGAGTTGGTTAGAATGCCAAACAGGATGGTTCGGTGTGACTCACCGAACGATTCGTCTTTGTGGTTCGGTGTGGATGGAGGAAGAAAAGGGGGAATGAGGTCGTTGTAGAGGACGGTGTGTCGAGCGTTGGCGCTCGGCGTAACCTTGGCTCGGCACGATTCGTCATATGTCGGGCAGTGCAATGGAAAGATGTGGAAGGAGTATGAGCCAAATAGGATGTCGAATGTTGTCCCGGCCGAACAAGATTTCGGCCGAATGATGCTTTTCCGAACAGTCACAAATGCCGAACCACCTTGGGTGCCGAACAGTATAAATGCCGAACAACATAAATGCCTAACAATATAATTGCCGAACAATATATAAATGCCGACCAATACAAACGCCGAACAACACAGATGCCGAACCGTATGAATGCCGAATGCTTGTGAATGCTGAAACCTGTTCTGGCCGGACAAAACTTAGCCGAACATGCCGAACATGCCGAACAATACCTTTAGCCAAACAAGAACTTGGCCGAACACTTATTAACCTTGCCTATTCATATAGCAAAACAAGGACCAGGACTTAAGCACACTATCACACATAAACCTGAACTTAGATTAACATTCGTTTTCTGAATTTGAAACTGTAGTCACCACAAGGCGGGCTTTCTGAGACGGTCAGCGATGACGGTCTTCGAAGGCGACGATTCGAAGCTCATCTATATATCTTTGAAATCTCTAGATTCTTATTGCTTGTACACGATTGCTTGCACTAGTTTACACATCACGCGGGGGGAAAATTCGTGTTGTTAATTCTAACGTTCAACGTTTTTCTAAGTATAGTTTTCTCGGGCACTTAGCCAGATTCATTATTTATTGGGGATGTCGAGAAAGTCTAGCTCCGCCACTATATCCGACAGGCCTGGGCCGTCATCAAGGCAAGAAGCCGCTGATACTTCTAATCCGTCGACTTCCCCTGCTCATAACTTAGCACCTGATGCCCTGGAAGCAACAATTCTACTGGACAATCCGATCGATTCACAAGCTTCAAAGATCAATGAAGCCGCACTCCGACGGATATGTTCCATCCACGGGATTCCTTTCGCCGATGTGTTAGTCCCTTCGCGACACGATCGTCCTCACCTGCCCCCAGTCGGATACACCACTTGCAACAAATTCATGTGTTGGATGGGTAGCGTGCCTCCATTTAACTTGTTCCTTCGGGACGTGTTGCAGTACATCGACATTGCTCCGTCGCAGCTACATCCGAACGGTCACGCATTTCTATATGGGACCTATCTACTCTTTATGGTCGTCTTCTCTAGACCTCCAACATTTGGCGACATCAGATATATCTATATGATCAAGAAACGAAAAGACAGCCCTTCCTTCATGTTCCTCGAGCCGTACCACAAATGCAAAATCTTGACAGGAGCATGTAGTAAATTCGCCCTGTACAAATAGGAATGGTTCTACGTGCGTTGCCCCTCTGGTTTTGCGAGGAGATGGGTCGAAGGCAGTAAGTCGCTTCGCTGAGTCATCATTCGCGATTAAGCGAAGTCATGCTTTTTTTAACTCCTCGTTTCATCTTTTTTAGGTATCAACCCGCGTCCGGAGGGCGGAGGATATTCTGAGGCCGTTGAGGTCATTAGAGCTCTTCCTGCCGAGGAACGAGACATTCGGACCATCATTTCAAATGAGTCATTGTCGAGGTTTGGCTTGCTTGCCCCTGGTCGCCGGATTAGCCTTTCGGAGGGCGTTTCTATTCCCAAGCCAGCATCCGGTAAAGGGAAAAAACAGGCCGGATCGTCATCACGCCGCACTTCCGATGCGTACGAAGAAGGCGAGCACAAAGAGGATGAAGCTCCTGAGACCCAAGGCGAGAATGTGGGTCCTGCTTGGAATCCGGCTGTCGAAGTTCACGACATTGAAACGTCGTCCTCCCCTTCGAAGGGAAAGAAGAGGTTAAAATACAAAATTCGGAAAGAGAAAGTTGGTGGCACTTTAAAAGTTATGCCTATCCCGCCCAAGAAAGAGGCTTCCTCACAGCACCTGGAAAGTTCTCTAAGGGGTTTGTCGAATCTCTCTATCCCCGATGATATACTTAATTACGGGTTTGACGATCTTGAAGCCCTTAAGCTTTCTTCGCCCGCTAGAGGCAATGCGGGAGTTCAACTCCCGATCCAAGGAGACAATACTCCGATTAGTAAAGATAAAAGAACTGGTCTGTAGGAGGGAACACTAGGACACACACGCACATACGCATTCCATCATACACTTCAAGTTTTTTCTTATTTCCCGGATTTTTCTTAACTCGTTGTTATCTCCATTCTTTGCAGGTGACATGGGGCGCTCTCACGGATTCGATCGCCTTCATGGCTCTTCCATATTTCATCATTCCGGACGGGACTCAGGTTCAGGCAGACGCAGGGACAGAGATGATTATGAAGATAGAGACAATCGTCTCCGCGAGTCGTCTCACCGTAAGAAGGCATATTCTCAATCTTCACAGTCCCGTGATCCTCTTCCTCCAACTGAGCCGGATAAAGAGAAGTCTTCACAGAAGGGTTACCAATCTGATGCTCCTCGAGAACAACACTCCGGTTCATCGAGTACAAGGCAAGTGCGGGAGCAACGAAAAAGAGCGAAACTTCCAAAGCCTCCTCCCCCTACTCCCGCGGTTGATCCAACTATAGCGGAAAAGATGGTCGATCTTAAGGCCAAGTTTCCAAAAATTTGCTTTGACGGTCTGAAGTTCCTCCCGGCTATTCACCATATTTCTGGGCACGTGAAGCAGAGTGCCATTGCCTGCAATAACGACGTCTATGTTCAACATGACGCGTTTGTACACTTGGTTAAAAAGATCTCGGAGGTGTCCGTTGAGCGTCAATATAAGATTGATCGCCTGAAATTGGAGGCTGGCTGCGACAAGAACATCATCAAGCACCAAGACGAAGAGCTCGCTTCGTACAAGTCGAAGCTGGAAGCCGTTGAACAAAGCGCAAAAGATACTGCTGAGGCAGTTACTCGTTTAGAGATGGCTCACAAGAAGGAACTTGATGAAGCAGTCCAGCGCAGCGGTGCCCTTGCCCTAGAAAAAGATTCCGTTCAAAAAGAAAGGGACGCGCTCGCCATACAAGTCAGAGAGCTGAAAGAATTACTCTCCAAGGAAAAGGAGGACAAGGTAGCTGCTCAAGAAGAATCACAACGATACCGTGATGAAATCGTTGCTACTCGTCTCCTGAAAACGAAGCTCGATGATGAACTTGCTGGGGTTGAGAAAATGAAGGACGAAGCCCGTGAGGAGGGCAAAAGAAAAGCTGCGGAGGAGATTGACTCTCGCCTTGAGGCGGCCGCAGAAGCCGGCAGGGAAGAGGTCAAATGCATGTTTGACCCGTTGATTGTTGAGTATGGAGCCCGCATCCTTATGCATCGTGACTTAACATTCTTGGGCGATGGCTATCTCGAATCCCTAGCTGAGGCCTGGAAAACCTTAGTAAAGATCAGGAAAATCGAGTCGGGCTCTGAAGAGGTCGATGAGGATGCCTTGGTGAAGGAGTTTCTTAGGGGGAATGAGCCAGCGGATCTATCCGCAGCTTTGGCGCTTTATAACAAAGGCTCTCCCCTTCCAAAAGAGAAAAGTGATGAAGCTGGCCCGTCTGGGGCTGAGACTACGGCTCCTCATATTGCTGCTCCTCCCGCTGCTCAACCGGCCGGTCGGCCGACACTTGACCCGTTCGAGCAGCATGCCGGCTATGATCCTGAAGATCCCGGGCTTGGCGTTCACGTGCTATCTCCTATTCTGGAGGGTGAAACCCCACGCGCAACCGATAGCCAACCAGAACCCGGTAGGAAACTCTTCTTTTCTAGAAGTCAAAAGATCTTGTTATTTTCCAGCATTTATTCGTTCTAATGTTCATTCTTTATGTTTTCATGCAGGCTGCTCTGATGCCGAGCCAACTCCGAGGAGCGATGACGCCAAGGAGGAGGCAGAGAAAACAAGCGACGTTGTTCACGCGAGAGTAATTCCTGGTCCCGATGCTCAAGTGATTGGGGCGCTAGATGATGATAAGCTTGACACTTCATCTCCTGCCGAAGGGAGTGATGAAATCGAAATCACTGGCGCCTCTGAGCATACTTCAAAGATGAGCATGAAGGACCGCCTCGCCTAAGAGGAGAAGAAAAAGGTCGAGGTCAAAGTTGAACCTGAAATACTGGAACTTACCGACCCGCGGAATAGACCTTTGAAAATCATTCTCCCGGGCAGGTCCAAACCACTAGATGTTCCGTCTCCTACTCCTGACTCCGCTTCTTTAGCAAGCAAGAAATCCAAGAAAAAGCGTGAAGGAGAGGAGTCGTCGGAAAAAACAAAGGAAGACAAGAAGAAGAAACCGAAGAAATAATCGATACACTCGTTCAACGAGCTTCTTGCTTAAGTCATGTGGTTGCTTTTATCTTTTGTAGCTTGTAGTTTGTATAGATAGGTTCTTGACTCTGAGTTTTGCAGGAGTAACTGTGTAACCCCATTTTGAACTATTGAATGAAGTTTAGTTTCTTTTTCGTTTGAATGATTCTCTTGCTTTTCTTTGGTTTGCTGACTAACTGTAGTCATAACTCAAGTTCTTATGAGTTGTATTACCTCCCAGTCCATTCTCGTGTTGTTCAAACATCTCCAGACGTGGCATTACTTCTTGTTCCACATTTCTCGAGTACTTGGACTTTTTTATAAATCTGCGCTTCGGGGATTTAGAGCAAGTTGATCCGCGTTTAGGGGATTCGGAGGTTTGCATCGTTTATACTAGTCCACACTCCGGGGACTTAGAGTACTCCGATCCGCGCTCTGGGGATTCGGAGATTTGAAATCGTTTATAGTCTAGTCCGCACTCTGGGGACTTAGAGTACTCCGATCCGCGCTCTGGGGATTCGGAGATTTGAAATCGTTTATACTCTAGTCCGCACTCTGGGGACTTAGAGTACTCTGATCCACGCTCTGGAGATTCGGAGATTTGAAATCGTTTATACTCTAGTCCGCACTTTGGGGACTTAGAGTACTCTGACCCGCGCTCTGGGGATTCGGAGATTTGAAATCGTTTATACTCTAGTCCACACTCTGGGGACTTAGAGTACTCCGATCCGCGCTCCGGGGATTCGGAGATTTGAAATCGTTTATACTCTAGTCCACACTCTGGGGACTTAGAGTACTCCGATCCGCGCTCCGGGGATTCGGAGATTTGAAATCGTTTATACTCTAGTCCACACTCTGGGGACTTAGAGTACTCCGATCCGCGCTCTGGGGATTCGGAGATTTGAAATCGTTTATACTCTAGTCCGCACTCTGGGGACTTAGAGTACTCCGATCCACGCTTTGGGGATTCAGAGATTTGAAATCGTTTATACTCCAGTCCGCACTCTGGGGACTTAGAGTACTCCGATCCGCGCTCTAGGGATTCAGAGATTTGGAATCGTTTATACGAGTCCGTAAATCGTACAGGATAATGTAGTTCGTCATCTGATCATGAGATATAGGAACATTAGTGATTTGTGGAAAATACGGCTTCAAGCCTTTATTAATGAAAAACAACTAAACTGCTTGATTACATAGTTAAAAAGAAACTAAGTTGCGACTGAACGAAAACACATAGGAAATAACAGTGCCTAAAACAAGAAAGGAAGACATGCTAAATGTAATAATGCCGCAAATGCTCACTGTTCCATGCTCGGGGGAGTGTCGTGCCATCAACGGTCGCTAGCTTGAATGTTCCTTCTCCAAGCTTCCGTTCAATGACGTATGGACCTTCCCAGCTGGGATTCATACGCGATGGTACCGGGAAAACTCGTTTCAGAACGAGATCACCTACATCAAAAGTTCTTGGGCGGACTCTGCCGTCGTAGTAACGCTTGACTCGGTGTCTATGCGCTGCCGCCCTTAATTCGGCCTCTTCATGCTTTTCATCGATGCAGTCCAGTGATTCCAACAAGAGGTCCTAGTTCGTCTTGGGATCATAGTACGTCACTCGGTGTGATGGAACTTCAAGTTCCACGGGTATAACGGCTTCCGAGCCGTATGCCAAGGCGAATGGGGTGTGGCCGGTCGCGGACTTGTGGGTAGTTCTATAAGCCCATAGTGCTGTTGGGAGTTCATCTACCCACTTGCCTCCGACTTTCTCCAGACGCTTCTTCAGTATTGACTTGATTATTTTATTAACGGCCTCGACTTGTCCGTTAGCTTTTGGGTGTGCAACGGCGGCGAACTTCTTATCGATGCCATACTTTAAACAGAATTCTTTGAACTCTCTGCTTTCAAATTGCGTCCCGTTGTCTGTAATGATGGTGCGAGGAAGGCCAAAGCGGCATATAATGTTTCGTACAACGAAGTTAATGCCCTTTTTAGAGGTGATTGTGGCCAAGGGTTCTGCCTCAGCCCATTTTGTGAAATAGTCGACTGCAACTATCGCGTATTTCGCACCACCTTTGGATATAGGCAAAGAGCCGATTATGTCGATTCCCCAGATTGCAAACGGCCAGGGACTAACCATTTGTGTGAGTTCCGTTGATGGAGTTCTCGGGATTTTCGCATATCTTTGACACTTGTCACATTTCCTTGCGTAGTCTGCAGCGTCCCGATTCACGGTCGGCCAGTAGTATCCATAGCGGAGGATCTTTTTTGCTAGCGTTTGCCCCCTGGTATGGTCGCCACATTCCCCTTCGTGAACCTCTCTTAAGACCCGTTCTATATCGTTATGAGCGATGCACCGTAATAAGGGGACTGAGAACCCTTTTCGATACATTATTCCATCCTGCATCATGTATCGCGCGGCCTTTCGAAGGACCTGTCGCCTTTCGCTCCTTTTTTCTGGTAAAGCCCCAGTTTTCAGGTACAGTCTGAACGGGGTCATCCACGACTCCTTTTCGGTTTCTGTTTCCAACACACGGTCAACTTTCATCTCGTCTATGCTCGGGGCATGCAAGGCCTCAACGGGATACAATCCCATTTGTTGTGCGTCGCCTGTGCTTGCAAACTTAGCCAACAAGTCGGCTTCTTTATTCTGTTCGCGCGGGACATGTGAAATGTCATAACGCTCAAGATTTGACAGTAGTTCTTGGACCTGAACAAGGTACGGAGCCAGCTTCTGTCCCTTTGCTTGGTAATATCCCCGCACTTGGTAAACCACCAACTGTGAGTCACAAAAGATTTCAACTGATTTGTTCCCGAGTTCTCCGATGAGCTTCAAGCCAGCGATCAGTGCTTCATATTCTGCTTCGTTATTTGTAGCTGGGAAATCAAGCCTCAAAGCATAACAGATTGATCGATTTTCCGGAGTTATAAGAACTACACCCGCGCCGGAGCAACGGTCGTTTGATGCCCCATCAGTGTATAATTTCCAACGAACGGGGGGAATGACGTCATGATTATCTGGTTCTATGGGTATGGTAAACTCAGTGATGAAATCTGCTAATGCTTGCCCTTGTATGGCCCTCCGTGGCAAGTAGGCGATATCGAACTGGCTCAACTCGATGTTCCATTTTAGCAATCTTCCGGAAGTTTTTGGTCGTTGGAGTACCTGCCGCAGGGGTTGATCGGTATAAACACTGATTGAGTGTGCTTGAAAATATGGGCGTAGCTTACGTGATGCAGTCACCAAGAAATAAGCCAATTTATCGATTTTGGGGTAATTTCTTTCTGCCCCCGTTAAACGCTTGCTAACGTAGTACACCGGCTTTTGGGTCCTCCTCGCGAACTAGAGCCCCACTTATCGCATGTGGGGATACAGCCAAGTATATGTACAGCATCTCATGGTCTACTGGTTTTGATAGCACTGGTGGACTCTCCAGATGCCTCACCAGATCCCGGAATGCTTCCTCACAACTAGACGTCCATTCGAAGTTCCTCTTCCCTTTCTTTATTACATCAAAGAAAGGGATGCACTTGTCAGTCGCCCTGGATATGAATCGACTTAGCGCAGCTACTTTTCCATTCAAGCTCTGTACCTGCTTTATAGTCCTGGGTACTTGCACATCTCGAATAGCTTGGATCTTTTCGGGGTTAGCTTAATTCCCCTAGCATTGACGATGAATCCCAAAACTTCCCCGACACAACGCCGAAGGAACACTTCAGAGGGTTGATCTTCATCCCGTAATACCTGAGTATGTCGAACATTTCAGCCAAGTCTCGAATGTGGTCGTTTGACTGTCGCGACTTCACGAGCATGTCATCCACATAGACTTCCATCATCCTACCAAGCTAGTCCTTGAACATTCGATTCACCAAACGTTGATAAGTCGCTCCTGCGTTCTTTAGTCCGAAGGGCATTACTACATAGCAATATAGCCCGACATCCGTAATAAAGCTGGTGTGTTCTTGGTCCGGAATATGCATCGGGATTTGGTTGTATCCCGAGTATGCATCCATGAATGATAACAACTCATGTCCTGCGGTGGAGTCGACCAACTGATCGATCCTTGGTAACGGGAAGCTGTCCTTGGGGCATGCTTTGTTCAAATCGGAATAGTCTACACAAGTTCTACATTTCCCATTTGCCTTTTTCACCAGTACGGGGTTTGATACCCATTCAGGATAGAGGGCGTCGCGGACGAACCCATTGGCTTTGAGTTTGTCCACCTCCTCTCTGAGAGCAGCGGACCTCTCCGGGTCCATTCCTCTCCTCTTTTGTTTAACCGGGACGTATTTCGGGTCTATGTTCAACATATGACTCGTGATGGCGGGAGAAATCCCACACATATCAGAATGCGTCCAGGCGAAAACATCAAGATTCGCCCGGAGGAAGTCACTAAGGTCTTCAATCATTGCGGGGCCAAGCTGTGATCCGATCTTCAGTATCCGCGAAGGGTCGTTTCGGCTAACTGAAATGTCAACCGTTAGTTCGGCTGGCGCTGCCTTTTCTTCCTTTGGTTTCTCATCGTCGTCTCTCAGATCTATGTCTCTGAAGATCCGAGAATTATGCCCGAGCCAGGGCTCGGGCACTACTTGTCAATTATCCGTATTAAGGATGTGAACGGGATTGTCCGCAACCTTTCCTTTCTCCCTCCGATGGGCCTCTCAGAGCTCAGCCACATAACAGGAACGACCAGCTGCTTGGTCGCCATGAACAATACCTACTCCTTTGTCAGTCGGGAACTTCAAAGTTAAGCACCACGGGGCTAACGCTGCCCTAAACTCAGCTAGGGCCGGTCTGCCCAAGAAAACATTATACGGAGAATCCACATCCAAAACTACGAAGGGTAGGATTCGCACCCTCCGACGCTCGCCTTGTCCCAGTTCAACTAGTAACTCAACATACCCCACTGCATCGGTCGCAGCGCCGTTAAAGCCGTGAATACGAGCCTTGGACAGTTTCAAGTCCTTTGTTTCCATTTTCATTTGGTCATAAGCTTTCTTGAAGATGATGTTGACAGAACTTCCGCAATCAATCAGAATTCTCTTCACATATGCCGGTCCGATCGTCGCAGATATGACCACTAGGTCGATGGTTGGAGCCTCTACTTGATCAGCATCCCTGTTTCTGAACACTATGTCATCTGTCATTACGCGCTGCTGCTTGGCAGGAGTCCCATCCTCCACGTTTGAACAGCACTCAAAATCTGCATGCTTCAGGGAGCTTGCATACCGCTCCATCTCTTGCCAATTCTTATCCGCGGGGTGAGGTCCGCCGATAATAGTATTTATGACTAGTCTACCCACGGTTCGGGCAGGCTCCTCGGGGTGACGCGGGGCCGGTGCGCGACCTGGGTTGGACGTTCCCTGTCCTCCTTCCTGTGGATCCTTCACAAATTCTTGCAACTTCTTTTGCCTGATCAACTTCTCGATAGCGTCGTGCAGGTGTCTGCACTCTTCCGTATTGTGCCCATAAGTCTCATGGAAGCGACAATATTTCCCGGTTTGCTTCTGCTCCTCAGTTGATTCTTTCGGACGTGGCTTTCTGTACTGAAAAGTATTGCAGGTAGATAGGTAAATGTTCTCAAGAGGCGCATTCAGCGGAGTATACTCGTTGTAGCTTGGAATTCTCGACTTCCACTTCCCCACTTCTCTCTTCTTCCCTTGATTTCTTCCTCCGGACTCCTTAGGCTGCCTAGGCTTGTTCTGGACATTGACTTGGACCTTTCCCGAGTTGTCTCCGGACTGCTTCACGGCAACGTTGCTTTTTATAGATTCTTGGACAGGTCCTGGTGCCTTATCTCGTCTTACCCACCTAGCTTCCTCTCTCCTTATGAACTGGTGTGCCTTTGAGTAGAAACGCTCTAGCGTAGTCGGAGGTTTTCCTACCAACCAGTCTCCAAACTCAGAATCTGGGTCCACACCTCTCATTACAGCCATTAGAATAGCATGATCAATGGGATTGCTGACTTCAGTTGCCGCAACATGGAACCTTTGTAAATATTCCTTCAATGACTCCCCAGGACTTTGGATTACACTTGACAGAGACATTACGTCCTTTGGACGAGTAGTGTGTATCCTGAACTGCTCAATAAACTTCTTTGCCAACTCCTCGAAATTGGATACGGACCGCGGAGGAAGTCGGGTGAACCACATAGTAGCAATCCCAGATAGAGTAATTGGAAAGCATCTACACTTGGTGGCATCATTTGCTCTAGCTGAATCCATCATCCATTCGTACCTCATGACATGCTGTCTGGGGTCAGTCTTTCCCTCATACGCCGGGATAGTAGGCATACTAAACTTCCTGGGGTACGCCGCCTGCAACACAACATCTGTGAATGGAGTATGACTTCTTGATACTCCCCAATCATCATTTGATAAGCCATGATTCTCTTTCATCAATTGCATGACCATGGCTATCAGATCTGGTTTCTGTATGGAAGGCGGAAGGTTAGAGTCTGTTCTACGCGACTGTCCATGTTGATGCCTCCTCTCCTGGCGATCTGCCAATCGTGCGCATACAGATTTTCACTCATCCAGTTTGGCTTTTTATCGGCCTCTTTTATCTTGGAGAGCGTACCTCTATAGTTTTTCCTCATCTTCCTCTCCCAGTGCGTCCTGAACGTCCCGAGATCTTCGGGATCCACAATAAAGGACGCCTGCACATTGAAATTTAAATGAATTATATAAATTGCATATTAATTTTCAAAGATCAAATATGTCAATCTCAAATTAATTAGAATTTTATACTTACCTGGAGGTCAGCCCATATGGCATCTCTGATATAAAGTGGGATACTATCCCAGTGCTCCCACAAGTCTGTCATCCTACTACGGTAGCTGTTTCGAGACACAGCTAGAATGGGCTCGGATGGCTGTAAATCAAAACCCATGAATGCATTTTGATATTGTCAGTTACTAAATCATAACATACTAGTAGCATGCACTAAATAATATAATGAAGTTGCAGTAAATTAAATACTTACCCTCCATCGGTCTTCGGCACTAGATATGCTCTCTGGCGATGATCGGCCATACACTACTACCCTCGCCATGATCATGGCCTCGTGAACCTTGGGACCGCCTGCTGTGTGACATAATATCTGCTAGAAACATGCATATATATATATATATCATTTCATATAATGAAAAAAACATATATCATTTCATAATTAGAAAACATGCCTGATTAATAATCACATACACATAGCTCATAGCAGAATAATAAAAGAATAATACAACAAATGATACGAATTTTCATTACATTAACATAGGTTCTAGAATTGACATAATACAACAAACGATACAAATTTCCATCTTATATACATTACATCATCACTAATTAATAATCAATCTTCGTCGTTTTCTGATTCTGACTTGGTCTCGCACTCTATATCGTCATTTCCCTCTAAAGTCTCAAATGCTTCTATTAGAATATTTGATTCATCGTTCAAAGGCCATATATCAGCATGATCATCGGTTATTATTAATTCATTATTTGGCTCAAGATCTGCTTGATAAGCTGCTTCGTTTGGAATATTATTTCCATCAAGTGTAAATCTTGCCTTTGTTTTAAAAACAGCTGACCAGTCTGCTTTATCTCGTTTTAGTGATGGATATGAGCAAAATAAACCTGTAATGCTTGTTTGGCTAACATGAAAGGATCATACTTTGAGTAACGTGAGTTATGGTTTATTTCAATAAGTTTATAGTCTTTGTGCACGTTGATACCAGAGCCCGGAACATTACTAAACCAACTGCATCTGAATAAAATACTTTTTCTGCAGATTATTGGGTGGCATATGTCATTTTTCAGCTTGTACAACTGCTGTAAATCCAGCTTCTGTAAAATTGAATTTTGATTTCATAGTAATGTATTCGGCAGTAACTGACAATTCTGTTCCGCTACTACAACCTTCCCACAACGGTCTTTTCGCAGAATCTAGTAAATCAAAAATTCTTTTCACCCCCTCGATCGGTTCTTCTTCGACATTTACATCATTAACTTGAACAGTAGGGAACATTGACCGTGCTGCATCTTCCACCATATCTACTATTGGATTCGTCGTAACATTATTGTTATTCACCTCAACCTCGAGCACTATAGAATTAGATGCACCAATTTTTTCTCCATGACGATCCCAGAAATAATAGTTTGGCACAAAACCGGATTTACACAAATGTACAATAACTAAATCCGGTTCCCGATAATGCAAATGTCGACATTTACGACATGGACAACGAATTTGTGTGCCGCCTTCTTCATTATTAGCTTTAGCGAATTTAACAAATTCATGTACACCATCCTTAAAATGTTTTTCCGTAGAACCTTTCGTTCCTGTTCGACTTTCATACATCTAGGTACGGTCGAGAAGATAGTTGAACATTTTTCCTAATTTAAAAACATATATATATTAGAAATTTCGACAACATTTCTTTTCTATTCCTATACGCATATATACTTTGCATCTAAAGTTTTATGTGATTATTATCGTATTTTCTAATCTACCAAAGCCTTTTAGGACTAAAGGCTTTGTTGCCGTCTTACTTTCGTTTAAATTATTTATATTAACTAGAGATAGACTAAAATACCTACATCCAATTATTCCCAATTCACACTTTCACATTCACACTTCCACACTTTCACACTTTCAAATTCCCAATTCCCAATTCACACTTTCAAATTCTAAATACCTACACCCCAATTATTCTCAATTCACACTTTCAAATTCAACGATTTCATACTAATTAAAAATAACCTAATACACTAAATTAGCAATGCCTACATCCAATTATCATCACAATAATGTACATTTAAACCTAATTAAACAATTAAATTCGAAATTAGGGTTTAGAAAATTACCAAATTCAAGAAGAAGAAGAGATTCCGACGAGTTCTAGGCGTCTACGGCGACAACGACGGAGGGTGACGGCTAGAGAGGGTCGGAATCGGTGATGGGGAAGAGTAAAAATCGTTTTTTTTTTGGGTGAGCAAAGAAAGTGAAGAAGAAGGGTTCGGTTGAAACCTGTATACGCGACATGGCGTCGGCTGGCGTCGGCCTGCATCGGCCCATAGGGCGTCGGCTTGCATCGGCCGTATATATTTATTTTTTAAATTATTTTTTTACAACTATTTCGTTTAAAAAAATAAAAAACACTACTACATTATAAAATAAAATAAAATTGACATTTATGATTATTAATATTCATCCAATGACGGGTCGTGATAGGTTAGATTGGTATTTTCGATGATATATGTTCGTGTAATTCGAAAAGTTATCGTTTTTGAAAATCTAACTCGCACGACCAATCGGTGCAACTTTTAGTCGATCCGCTATACAAATTCGATAAAGGTGGTTATATGTAACATTTTAAAGAATTAAAATAATTTTTTAAACCGTTGGGTAATCAATTATGAATTTTTAAATGTATTTGGTATAATAAAATTATATAAAATAAATTATGCGGCGTAAAAATATATTCTTTGGATCTTATGTCGATCTAAGGTATTTTGGAGATGTTTCCAGAATATGGTTAAAAAATACACGAATCTAGGGTGTCGATCTTGAATTTCAAATTTATGGCCGTTCGTGGACTTTCGGACAAAAAACCCTTCGTTCGAAGGCCGAACGACCTTCAAACGAGACCAAATTTGAACCAGGGATGCTTTGTAGTGTTTTAATCGAATCCGTACGGATGAATTCGCAAAAAAATCATCGTCTACAAAATTATCCTAGAAATATGTCATTGTCTAGGAGTTAGCTATAACACTTATAATATAAGTGTTATAGCTAACTCCTACAAAATGACATATTGCTGGGATAATTTTATTTTCGATGATTTTTTTACGAATCCAACCGTACGGATTCGATTAAAACACTACAAAGCATCGCTGGTTCAAATTTGGTCTCGTTTGAAGGTCGTTCGACCGTAGAACGGAGGTTTTTTGTCCGAAAGTCCACGAACGGTCATAAATTTGAAATTCAAGATCGACACCCCAGATTCGTTTATTTTTTAACCATATTCTGGAAACATCACCAAAATACCTTAGATCGACATAAGATTCAAAGAATTTATTTTTACACCGCATAATTTATTTTATATAATTTTATTATACCAAATACATTTAAAAATTCATAATTGATTACCCAACGGTTTAAAAAATTATTTTAATTCTTTAAAATGTTACATATAACCACCTTTATCGAATTTGTATAGCGGATCGACTAAAAGTTGCACCGATTGGTCATGCGAGTTAGATTTTCAAAAACGATAACTTTTCGAATTACACGAACATATATCATCGAAAATACCAATCTAACCTATCACGACCCGTCATTGGATGAATATTAATAATCATAAATGTCAATTTTATTTTATTTTATAATGTAGTAGTGTTTTTTATTTTTTTAAACGAAATAGTTGTAAAAAAATAATTTAAAAAATAAATATATACGGCCGATGCAAGCCGACGCCCTATGGGCCGATGCAGGCCGACGCCAGCCGACGCCATGTCGCGTATACAGGTTTCAGCCGAACCCTTCTTCTTCACTTTCTTTGCTCACCCAAAAAAAACGATTTTTACTCTTCCCCATCACCGATTCCGACCCTCTCTAGCCGTCACCCTCCGTCGTTGTCGCCGTAGACGCCTAGAACTCGCCGGAATCTCTTCTTCTTCTTGAATTTGGTAATTTTCTAAACCCTAATTTCGAATTTAATTGTTTAATTAGGTTTAAATGTACATTATTGTGATGATAATTGGATGTAGGCATTGCTAATTTAGTGTATTAGGTTATTTTTAATTAGTATGAAATCGTTGAATTTGAAAGTGTGAATTGAGAATAATTGGGGTGTAGGTATTTAGAATTTGAAAGTGTGAATTGGGAATTGGGAATTTGAAAGTGTGAAAGTGTGGAAGTGTGAATTTGAAAATGTGAAAGTGTGAATTGGGAATAATTGGATGTAGGTATTTTAGTCTATCTCTAGTTAATATAAATAATTTAAACGAAAGTAAGACGGCAACAAAGCCTTTAGTCCTAAAAGGCTTTGGTAGATTAGAAAATACGATAATAATCACATAAAACTTTAGATGCAAAGTATATATGCGTATAGGAATAGAAAAGAAATGTTGTCGAAATTTCTAATATATATATGTTTTTAAATTAGGAAAAATGTTCAACTATCTTCTCGACCGTACCTGGATGTATGAAAGTCGAACAGGAACGAAAGGTTCTACGGAAAAACATTTTAAGGATGGTGTACATGAATTTGTTAAATTCGCTAAAGCTAATAATGAAGAAGGCGGCACACAAATTCGTTGTCCGTGTCGTAAATGTCGACATTTGCATTATCGGGAACCGGATTTAGTTATTGTACATTTGTGTAAATCCGGTTTTGTGCCAAACTATTATTTCTGAGATCGTCATGGAGAAAAAATTGGTGCATCTAATTCTATAGTGCTCGAGGTTGAGGTGAATAACAATAATGTTACGACGAATCCAATAGTAGATATGGTGGAAGATGCAGCACGGTCAATGTTCCCTACTGTTCAAGTTAATGATGTAAATGTCGAAGAAGAACCGATCGAGGGGGTGAAAAGAATTTATGATTTACTAGATTCTGCGAAAAGACCGTTGTGGGAAGGTTGTAGTAGCGGAACAGAATTATCAGTTACTGCCGAATACATTACTATGAAATCAAAATTCAATTTTACAGAAGCTGGATTTACAGCAGTTGTACAAGCTGCAAAATGACATATGCCACCCAATAATCTGCAGAAAAAGTATTTTTATTCAGATGCAGTTGGTTTAGTAATGTTCCGGGCTCTGGTATCAACATGCACAAAGACTATAAACTTATTGAAATAAACCATAACTCACGCTACTCAAAGTATGATCCTTTCATGTTAGCCAAACAAGCATTACAGGTTTATTTTGCTCCTATCCATCACTAAAATGAGATAAAGCAGACTGGTCAGCTGTTTTTAAAACAACGGCAAGATTTACACTTGACGGAAATAATATTCCAAACGAAGCAGCTTATCAAGCAGATCTTGAGCCAAATAATGAATTAATAATAACTGATGATCATGCTGATATAGGGCCTTTGAACGATGAATCAAATATTCTAATAGAAGCATTTGAGACTTTAGAGGGAAATGACGATATAGAGTGCGAGACCGAGTCAGAATCAGAAAACGACGAAGATTGATTATTAATTAGTGATGATGTAATGTATATAAGATGGAAATTTGTATCGTTTGTTGTATTATGTCAATTCTAGAACCTATGTTAATGTAATGAAAATTCATATCATTTGTTGTATTATTCTTTTATTATTCTGCTATGAGCTATGTGTATGTGATTATTAATCAGGCATGTTTTCTAATTATGAAATGATATATGTTTTTTTCATTATATGAAATGATATATATATATATATATATATGCATGTTTCTAGCAGATATTATGTCACATAGCAGGCGGTCCCAAGGTTCACGAGGCCATGATCATGGCGAGGGTAGTAGTGGTATGGCCGATCATCGCCAGAGAGCATATCTAGTGCCGAAGACCGATGGAGGGTAAGTATTTAATTTACTGCAACTTCATTATATTATTTAGTGCATGCTACTAGTATATTTATGATTTAGTAACTGACAATATCAAAATGTATTCAGGGGTTTTGATTTACAGCCATCCGAGCCCATTCTAGCTGTGTCTCGAAACAGCTACCGTAGTAGGATGACAGACTTGTGGGAGCACTGAGATAGTATCCCACTTTATATCAGAGATGCCATATGGGCTGACCTCCAGGTAAATATAAAATTCTAATTAATTTGAGATTGACATATTTGATCTTTGAAAATTAATATGCAATTTATATAATTCATTTAAATTTCAATGTGCAGGCGTCCTTTATTGTGGATCCCGAAGATCTCGGGACGTTCAGGACGCACTGGGAGAGGAAGATGAGGAAAAACTATAGAGGTACGCTCTCCAAGATAAAAGAGGCCGGTAAAAAGCCAAACTGGATGAGTGAAAATCTGTATGCGCGGTTTCTGCAATATTGGGAAAGCGAAGACGCGAAGGTAAATTTTCTACTTTCATATGTCTGTAATTATAATTCGTTTAAATATTTATGTAATACTTAAATTATACAGGCGGTAGCATCGAGGAACTCCGCAAACAGGCTTAGGAATCCTGCAACACACCGCGGTGGATCCAAGTCTTTTCAGCAATATAGAGAAGAAATGGTAAATATAAAAATTGTTATTTGTAATTTACTTATATACATTCTTTAATCAAATTTAATTTCAAACGAGGAAGAGAGGTGGTGTTGCACCGTCTCATTTGGACGTCTTCACCCGAACACACGCCGTCGAGAATACAGATGAACATGGCAACGTAACATATGAATGGTCAGACGCCAAATCAGCGAATATCCGGGTATAAAGACTATAAATTTTCCTCTTATTTAACAGTACATTAAATTGAATATTCATCTTCTCAAAATTATATTTCTAAACACAGGACAGATGCGATCAGGAGATTGCTCGCGAGCTTGCAGAGTCTGGCAGGGAGCAGTTGACCGTTGAGGAGACAGACAGGATATTCGCTCGTATTACCGACCCGCCGACCAGAAATAGACAGTATGGATATGGCAATCAAGTGGTAATATTTATTGAATTTAATTAATTCATTAACCAATTTATAAATTTTATTGAATATTACGTATAAACTATAACTATGAATTTATTAATATACAGGCCGCGACGCAAGCCGCTTACAATAAGCAACAGGCTAAAGAAACAATAGCAGCCCTGCAAGCACAAGTCGTCGAGTTAAACGATTGGAGGAAGACTGGATTGAAGCAGCAACTAGACGAGGCGATTGCTGCTTACTTGGCAGAGCATGGGACGAATATGCCACCATCACAGAGATCTGGCGCTAATGATGGTTGGGGTGAGTGGTAGCATGTTTTTATATATGTTTTTTGATGAACATTTGGTCGAATTTTGTAAATATTATGGATATTTGTGATGATGAACGTTTGGAGATGTATGGACATTTGGAGATGTATATTGATGTTTTGTGGTTCTTAGTTGGACATATTTTTGATGTATATTGTTGTTTGGTGTAGTATATTTGTGGAATACATATGATTGTGTGGATGGATAGGAGAAAGGGGTGCTGGAAATACAGAAATTTTTTATCCAGATTAGAGTCGGCTAGCGTCGGCCTATTGGTAACCCATTTTTTTTATACGTGGACTATATTTAGCGTCGGCCGGAGTCGGCTAGCTAGCCGACGCTAAATTAGGGGACGTAGCCGTCCCTTTTGCCATCGCCATTTCACTTGGCGACGACCTGTTTAGCGTCGGCCTTTAGCGACGGCTCGAGTCTGCCGGAGTCGGCCGTAGTCGGCTATAGACCGACGCTAAACAGAATTGTCCTAGTAGTGTTCTAGCTCTTCTAAGTGTGTTTCCAAGTTCGTGAGTCATTTCATTTTCATCTTGAAGTTCTAACTTCCGTTGAAAATCTGTTTGGTTAAAAACCCGGTTAACAGCGGTCATCATAACAACCAAAGCAAAAGAGGGTCATTTGCTTGGGTTGTCATGAAACAACTTAAGCAAATGTCAGCTGAAGTAAAAAATAATAATTTTATTTTACTCACATGATACACTATGCTGTTGAACTTGGTGTAAATAATTAAACTAAAGAAATTAGAGTTTTAGAAAACATAAAGTGCAATAGATGACAATACATAAAACATGGTGAGGAAGAGTTTGACATTGTTCTGTCACTAAAATTCGGACACTAAACAAGTATAACAAAAGCTGAAACAAAACAAGCGACCTCTAATAGATAACATTCTTTTCATTAGACCTGTCAAAATATGACCCAACCCATTAACCCAACACATTTACCCTACTTATAAATGGGTTGGGTCAACCCATTTATGAATAGTATTAAATGGGTTATGGGTTGGATTGACCTATTTTTAAAAGGGTTATAAATGGGTAACCCATTTACCCAGTTATTAAAAACATTAAATTTTAATATAAATTTGAAAAATAAGAATTTTGAACATACATTTTAGTTTTTCATGGAGACTGACGGTTGTATTTAGAAAATAACAGGCTACCGAATCTCCATATTTAAATTCCGTCTAGTGTAGAAGCCGCTATTTTTTTTGTTCAAACTGCAATAACTCCTTCGTTCTAACTCGGAATCAGGCGAGACTTCGACCGATGAACTTTCACCTAAATTACGGACAGTATAGAACACTCGGATACTTCATCGTGTGAACGCATACTGTAGTTCTCCAAGGGGACTGACAGTTGTACTTAGAAAATAATAGACTACCACATCCTCATATTTGAACTTCGCCTAGTGCAGAAGCCGCTATTTTTTTTGTTCGGACTGCAATAACTTTTTCGTTCTAACTCAGAATCAGACGAGACTTCGACCGATTAACTCCCACCTAAATTACGGACAGTATGGAACACTCGGATACTTCACCGTGTGAACGCACACTGTAGTTCTCCAAGAAGACTGACAGTTGTACTTAGAAAATAACAGGCTACCACATCCTCATATTTGAACTCCGCCTAGTGCAGAAGCCGCTATTTTTTTGTTCGGACTGCAATAACTCCTTCGTTCTAACTCAGAATCAGACGAGACTTCGACCGATTAACTCCCACCTAAATTACGAACAATATGGAACACTCGGATACTTTATCGTGTGAACGCACACTGTAGTTCTCCAAGAGGACTGACAGTTATACTTAGAAAATAATAAGCTACCGCATCCTCATATTTGAACTCCGCCTAGTGCAGAAGCCGCTATTTTTTTTGTTCGGATTGCAATAACTCCTTCGTTTTAACTCAGAATCAGATGAGACTTCGACCAATTAACTCCCACCTAAATTACGGACAGTATGGAACACTCAGATACTTTATCGTGTGAACGCACACTGTAGTTCTCCAAGAGGACTGACAGTTGTACTTAAAAAATAATAAGCTACCGCATCCCCATATTTGAATTTTGATGAAAAATAGAATTTTAAATTTTTATCGGAACTCAAAACATAAAAATTAGAATTAGAATTATTTTACATTTTTTTATTAGTCAAATTAAATTTAAATCTTTAAATTGGTTAAATGGGTAACCCGCTTATTAAGTGGGTTGGGTCATAAATGGATAAAAAAGAATGGGTCATAAATGGGTTGGGTCGAACTTGACCCAACCCATTTTGACCCAACCCAACCTGTTTGACAGACCTACTTTTCATTGATATTTAACAAAATAATTTACTCTATCCTCGAGGCCAATCAATGACATCAACAACATCATACGCTCGATCCCTTGCATCTTCTATGTCTTCCCCTTTTGCTGTGATTCCAAGAACTCGGCCTCTGGTAGCTATAAAATTAGCATTTCTAGATTTGCTGATATAGTTGTGCCTGAGAAATAAATAATATATTATAATAGATGGAAAAGTCCACACGAAGAATATAATATGATAATAAATTAACCATACTCTTCGATTGATAGGGCCCTGTAATGCAGCGGAATTTACAGTCATAGATGCCAAGCCAGTTGTGATACCTGCGTAGAAAACATATCAAATGTGTGAGGCAACAAAAACGGTACCATGCTACCATTAAAAAATAAATAAACATATTAAAAATTGTAATAAACTTACCTATGACATAGAATCTAGCTTTTATAGAAGCAGCAACATCGGCACCTTCTTGAAGGGCAGAAGAGCATTAGCGATTAACAGTTTCTTAATGGAAAATTCTCTATGCATTCAAAATAAATGAACAAAAAGTGTATTGTATTAGTATAAATGAATATTGTTAAATTATATATGAATAGTAATTAACGTATACCATGGAGACAAGCATAAAATGCTACCATTCTACACTTGATTGCTCTTTATGACCCAGGAGCCAATACAGTACCAGCAATAATACCACCAACTTCACTAGGATTCAACTTAGTCTTATCCAACAGTTCTCTAATATTATAGTACACTGTTGTTTTGTTTGATCACGATACAAATAATTATGTAGAAAAATAGTAGTAGTTTTTAGTTCAGAACAAGCTAAGTTTTTTTCCTTGTGGTAGTAGATGTATACATCTCTGTAGTTTATTATTTATTTATTATCCAGAATTGGACAAGTCCAGACATGACTTCAAATAATGTGCACTATCCGAAACTACAAAACAATTGTATTTCTTTTGGATATCACATACAATTTGACTTGCACAAACATTATATACTTCATTTACAAATTTTCATAATTATGCACTAGCTACAATAAACTTTCTCATTTTTTTTTACTTGGGTATATTTTTTAGGAAGGAAAAAGAGACAAGTGCAGCAGAAATTCAATTTTTTGCCTAAATATTTTGTTACTAATCATATCAGTTTGTTGCTGTTTATGAAAATCATGCATTTTCCCATTTCACTGCTTGGAACTCTAAAAAACCAAGCAACACAAAAGTGTAAGATGGTTATTTTACAAAAATAGAGCAACATGAAGATCTGCTTCATAAAATTTAGTACACACACCTCAACATAAAAGTTTTAGATAAATATTTATAATATGTTTTGTATTTCTTAAAATAAATTGAAAAGAAAAAACGTGCAATAATTTGTCTTACCCAAAATGTCTAATTATGATTATTAGAATTTTAATCTTGACAGTTGTGTAAATAAATAGTATGCAGCAAAAATGGGATAATTTAATCTTATATCATTATAGACGCATAAGTGTATAGTACTGTGTAATTGGCACAACAACAGTATCACTCTATTGTTCATAAGTGATGTGGATGGATTTGACCTTGAAACTATGTAACTCTTTCAAAAGCACTGCCTACTTCCATATGTTGACGTTTGCTTTCTACATCATATATTAAATGCTTGTGACATAATGGTCAAACTAAGAGGTTGAATTGTAGTTGCTTCATAATGAAGCGAGAATGAAATCTCAGTAAAATAACACTTAGGGTTCATAATTAGGACATGGCCAACAGCTAGGGACCTCAAATATGGAAACATACAAAGTGAATTCAATCATCCTTAGCATAGAATTAAATCAAAATGAAAATAAAATATCAATATGAAGCATACATATTAGAAGTTTTTACTTAACATGTTAAAATAAACAACAGCAAATTAGTGGGGACTTGTTACCCAAAACATAAAGTTCATCGTTTTGTATACATGTTCTATATATAATTAAAAGATCAGCTAACATAATAAAATGTATTTGATTGTAAATAAGGACAAATTAACGTGATTACTGGATTATTTACCTAATCCATCTTGTAGAGGATCATTCTAACTGGGCTTCATCCCCCGACTAGATGGATCTGAGCTTATTTGAAAGACCCAATATTTTTTCCTAAACAAACAACAAATGCTTCACTCTATTTTATAGTATATATCCATTTTGTCATTTGCGAAAATAAAGAGTATGCAGCTTTTGCCCATATAGTTTGATTATATATCATTGCAGTCTGCAGATGTATAAATGTATAACAAACAAACTAAGAAGTTAAAATGCATTTGCTCCAACAAAGCGAGAAAGAAATTTTGGTAAAATAACACCTAAGATTTCATAATTAAATTATTCTATTAAAAATGACAAAATATTTTACAGTATATTAATCTTGACAATTATGCAAATAAAGAGTATGCAGCATGACAGGATAATTCAATCATATAACATTATAGATGCATAAGTGTATAGTACTCTGTAATTGTTCATACATGATATGGATAGATTTGAACCTGAAACTATGTAACTCTTTCAAGAGCACCACCCACTTCTATATGTCGATGATTGCTTCCTACATCATTTATCAAATGCTTGTGACATAATGGTTAAACTAAGAGGTTGAATTGCAGTTGCTCCATAATGAAGCAAGAATGAAATTTCAGTAAAATAATAACACCTAAGGGTTCATAATTTGGACATGAGCGACAACTAGGGACCTCAAGTGTGGAAAAATACTAAGTGAATTCAATCCTCCATGGCAAAGAATTAAATAAAAAAGAAAATAAAAGAACACTATGAAGCATACATATTAGAAATTTTTACTTAACATGTTAAAATAGACAACAGTAAACTAGTGGGGACTTGTTACCCAAAATAAAAATCTCATTGTTTTGTATATATGTTATATAATTAAATGATCAGTTACCATAACATAAGGAATTTGATAATAAACAGAAAATGACACACTACGCATGCACACATACAAGCACGCGTGCCTGCACATGAACACACACACGCATAACCTTGTTTTACATCAAGAAATTCAACTGCTGATTGCCAGATAACTCCACTATCTGACACTCTTCCATCAAGGCTGCTCTGGTCAATATTTAGAATATAATTCTATCCAAAGGTTGAAGTTTGTTAACCGCCTGCAGTTCTTGGAACATTCTCTCTAAAAATGAATCAACTAATGCTTCAGCGAAATTTGAATCATTGATATGGTATGGAAATATCTATTACTTAAATAGGAAAGCAGAATCCATCTCTTATCCACGTGACACGTGTAAAAAAACGC
Organism: Allium fistulosum; assembly: GCA_030737815.1. NCBI lineage: Eukaryota > Viridiplantae > Streptophyta > Magnoliopsida > Asparagales > Amaryllidaceae > Allium > Allium fistulosum. Next base: position 266,288,862 of record CM060905.1, on the reverse strand, counting down.
CCTACACTTTAATTATCTCTCACCGTAATTAGGAGGCAACAGTTATCACTTCCATTCTAACCTACGCCCTCTCTCTGTCTTCAAGGCTTCCCCAATTTAATTGCAGTTTCAAAAAATCTTCGACAACGATCAAACTTCTTCAAATCATACCATTGAATAATCAATACCCATGTTCTTCTTTGCTATCATTACACGCAGACCTCACTTAGTGAAATCACAACTCTTTTTTATTTTAGGGAAGATTGGATGGCTTGGATGGGGGATTCATTAACATTGTTAGGATCTATTATTTGTGGGATCTTCCTGAATTTTGATTCGGTTTTTCTGAGACGTTCCTTAAATTACAGAATTTACTTGAGGTGCGCTTTTAATTTTATACCGGTTATGTATTTTTCATTTATTCTTTGAATCTGTAGTTTTGAATCTGTAGTTCTCATCTTCCCAATTTTGTAATCGTCGATCTGGAGACCCAATTACTGCCTCTATTGCTTTGCATACCAACTATTCGTACCTCACTGATGTCTTCATTCATGGTCTCCAAACGTTGGTATAACCAAAAATTCGAAAAGTAGGAATTCTAAGGTTAGTAATTTGGCAAAATTTTAACTAAAATCTGGAATTATGTATTAATTTGAGGGTTTATTGGGTAGGGTGTGTGGTATAACATGTTGCTACTGCCCTGTTATCTCCTGTACGCTTTTTTTTTGTTCAAATGTAAAATTATGCCTAAATTTGAAGACATAGTTATTATGGTTTGTTTGGGTAGATAGGCTGATGATTTGTTGAACCAATAACCTTTACTCTCCGCCCAAGTTGCTTCATAGATAATGTATTGCAAAAAAACTATTTTTTTTCATATTTTTTTGAAACCGGATGTTTCAAGTGGTCAGCCCCGGTTATTTAAACCCTTAGTTTTAAACCTACATTCATTCTCTTTGAAGGTTGCACTGTTATGAATTTTTATTTTATCTTAAATCTCATTCGGTTATACAAATAATCATTTCTCATATTCATGTAACATTGTACAGTTCAAGCCTTTTCATGTGTTTCCAAACATTCTATCAGGGCCAATCTTATTGTTGGTTTGTTAACATCCACGCGTTATTCATCCATGCATTTTCATACCTTCATCCATGCATTTTCATACTTTCAAGGTTAGGTTTCACGCTGCTGTAAGCATGTAAAAAAAACCCTATCAATTTGCTGATTTACAAATAAATTTATTTATATATATGATAGATTGATTTTAAATGCAATAAATAGACAGCCATTAGCTTGGTAATCTATTTATGGGCAATTAAATAAAATTAAATGCTACTTTCAGTAAGAAATTGGGAACAAAAATAATCGTTGCACTGTCATAGTACAATTAAGCAACTGATTCTAATGCCAATTTCTATTTATCCATCCAATTTCTCATTGACCCTTTGTGTTGGGTAGTCTAACAAATTGTTTTTTGGGCTTATGTTGCTATAGTGTTTAATTTACTGGTTTAACAGCAAAACATATTTTCATAGTGAGTGAAGAAAATCACTTACAATTAATATCGCTGTTCTGCTTGCATATGTGGTGTTTATTTTGTCTCATTGGCTTTGTGTTGTTGAACATTTATATCGTACATGCTTTTACGAAAAAAAATTAATTTTGCTGCATATTATTGGTATTATCTTTTCTACGAATATTTTAATTAATTCATACCTTTTTCCATTTAAAATACAATACACTTTATTTATATATTTTCTACTACTAAAACTTATGTACTGCATAGTCATTACCATAGTAGGCTCGTGGATGATGAACTGAATTCCATTTCTTCTTCCTGTAACCTTGGGTTGAATATATGAACTATCTTCGGTTTATGTTTCTACTGATATGCATTTTTATGTTTATATTAATAGTCATTGTAGACCAATTCCAAATAATATATAATGCCATAGCATTTTTTCTTACTATTTTTTATCAGTTGACTATGTTTTCTTGCTTCCAATCAATCAATGTACTAATTAATTTATACCTTAAAGTTACATTAATAGTTTAACTAAATATATTTTTTCGCTTACATCTTACTCTTTAGTAGTGGGAATAGTAATATTCAGAGTCCTTTCCGATGGTTCAGTCATTATAAAAAACCATTAACACAGAGCAACACTTCCTATTGATTAAAACTACGAGAAACGCAACAACAATACAAATTGTATTTCCTCAATAACCAATGTACGAATAAACTGACATGTTTATTATTAATTTAAAAAAAGTTTATATGAAAATTATTTATTAGCTAGAAAATCGAATATATGGAGTAAATGAAATTCATATCATGTTTTAAGCACAATTCTCCTCTCACTTAGGGGTGTAAATCGGTCGGACCGGACCGGACGGAGGTGTGTTCAGTTTCTGTCCTAAATGAAATCGGACCGGACACGGACCGGACGAGATTTATGATCGGACAAATTTTGTTGTCCTAATTTATGTCCTAAATAAAATCGGACGGACACGGACGGATGTTTTTCGATCACGGACTCGGACGGACACGGACGAACATTGCTATTTACTTCATATTTTATATTTTTAATATAGTTTCTACCAATTATATTATTTTTATCAATATATATACTGAAGAATAAGCATTTTAATGATCTTTACTTAATCAACCAACCAAACAGTTGTCATAAATATTTTGAAGAACATAATGGATATACCGACTTATAAGAAATTCGAACGAATTCAGACGAATTCGAACGAACATCGGTCGGACAAGGTTTTTTTTCGTACAAATTTTGTTGTCCTAATTCATGTTCTAAATGAAAATCGAACGAACTCGGACGGACGTATTTCGGCCACGGACGCGAACGGACATCGGACAGTCGAACAAAATTTACAGCCCTACTCTCACTTAATTTAATCGTACAAAAAGAATTCTTTTGTTTCTAAAAGTACTCATGTTATTTTACTTCCTCCATTCAAAGGTTTAAATATCTCTTTTATTTTTATGTGCTGCATCATTGTATACAAGAATGTATAAAAGTGTGATTAGATATTGGATGGCCTTTATCCTGGACAATATTAAGGCAGGTTGTTATGTTTCTAATGTTTTATATGACCACTATATACGCAACTTGGTTTATACAGTTATACGTCACACATGGTTAATGCAATAGTGAAAAAAAAAATTCTTACTCTAAATTCTTTATAGAGATATATATGAAAAAAAAATCCATGGATGGATGTTTTTTTCATTCTGTATCAAAAAAAAAATATTTCAGATTTATTATTACCAATGATAGAAAATATATGAAGTGGTAATTAATAAATTCACAAGCGTTACCTACCGATTCATACATATTCTCACCAATATACATTTAGGGCATATTTAAAAGCTCACCATAAGTTAAAATAAGTGATCGCTAAAAAATAAACAACTTATTTTTGTATGACAAGTTACATAAAAATTGTTTTTAGCAATGTATTTAATTATGTATTAATAAAATAATAAATAACAGTTATTTTGCTATACCTACCCACATAAGCAGTAGGTGGATGAAGGATCAAACATAAGCTACTTCATATATCATTTCGACCTTGATTTCTATACTACTGTAACAACTGTTTAAATATATATTTTGTAATACAAAAATATGCATTTCTGTATTTTGAAGCTATCAACAACAACTTAATTGCAGACCTTAATTTGTTAAATTTAATTTAAACTGCTTAACTTTAGTTTTAAAGCTCTCATTACCTTTCATTTCCTTTAATTATTGATTCCATTGTTCTTACGACTCCATCATTTCCCAGTTTCAAATCTTACTTTTATCATTTCATTAGTTTTACAACATAATTACTTCATATGCTTCAATTTTAGCATATTGCCGGTCAAATTACGTCCTTTTAGTCATTATTGCTTTTATTACTTTTTCCCCAATGGTAAGTTTTATCTCTGTTATGTTCTTAACAATTACTAAAGCCAATAGTAAATATGGATGTTTATAAATCAGTACTTGGAAAAAACTTTTCTTATGTTACCACATAAGGTCTGCTATCATATTTCACGTTTAATATTACCGAATAAATGTGTTTGTTTACATTCGCTTACAAACTGATTTTCTTACAAACTTAAAACCACATTCTTTTGTGGCCCCAGTTAACCTCTATTAGTACTCAAGAAGAAGCACCAAAAACAGTATATGAAGCTTTCTTGAAGAGTACAGGGACTGTAGTTCAGAAACTGGGTAGTTCTACAAACTCATCTTCTGTCAGAACATGCTGGTACACTCTTCTCATAGTTAATGCAAATTTATTCCCGTCTTAGACCATGACACAAATACTGACCATTTTTTAAAGGACTGTGAATATTTTCATTTGTGCAATCTCAAGTATCATAGGTACAAATTTTTTTATAAAAAAATTGCTCTATTGTTGTTTGAATCAACTTCAGTACATCTTTAGTTATCTAACAAAAGAAGTGGATGTATTTTAAACAGTGAAACTGTGAGCCATTACTGGAAAAAATATAGTCCCTTTATGCCAACTTAACATGGTGGACTATATTAGTGCGTAGTCTGTAGTCGGGCTAAATAAATTACAAATTTTCAACGATGGTATAGATTGACAAAAGTCTTTGAAAATAATTTATGCCTTTATTGGTCTGAATCTATTAAGGTGCAAAAAAGGGGTTTGTGTGTTATGCATATACTGTTAAGTTAGATTTTTTTGTAGTAATTTTCATCTTATTATACCTCTACTTAGTTTCATTTACGGCCATTCTACAATACTAAAACTATACATCTTAAGGACAGTGAAATAAAAATACATATACTGTTTGTAATTCATATATCATTGGGTCAACCAAAACTAAGTTTCATTGTCCAAAATTTTTGAGCTGGCTATCAATTCTTTGACATCCAATGCTTCAGTAGATGATGGTGGTAATCACTTAATAATAGGCCTATTTTAATTTGGATATGTATTTGTTTGACCTAGATTTCTTTAGAAGTAGAATTTACCAAATCCTAACAGTTTTCAATCTTTCATAATATTTTAGACGGCAGTGTGAATTTTAGTTTTTGAACAAGGTTGTGGTCATGATGAGAGATTTTTCGATTCAATTATAGTGCATGGATCCAAATTAGATTGCTTCAAACAAGGATGATAATTTTTTTAGCTAATGTCATTCGGACTGATGTTTTCTCGATAAGCACATACAGTTGGTTTGGTCAGTTCATAAGAAAGCAAACCTACGATCTTATTAGTACCGGTTGTTCTGTACATTAATTTTGGAGTTGACCTTTTTTTAAGGTTTTCTTTACTGGGTTGTATGGTCCCCAGCATGTTTAGATATGAAATTTAAGTAGACATATAATTATAGGACTATTGGTCTTTCCCTATACCTAACTGAGTTATGGGTTGTGTCATAGTTGATATATGTGATCGACCTTATAGAAGCACCAATGGATGATGGTAGTTTAAACTCAACTAGCAGTCTAGCACATCACTTAGCTGTTTCGCCATCCAAGGACTCTGTTTGGGATGTTTCAGTGTTATTTGTAAAATATCTTGAATGGAATAGCAGAGAATGCAGTTCCAATACATACATAGGCTTAAAGGAAAACGTGTCATTGAATGCATAAGTATGATGAAATGTGGTTTCATTGTAAGTATTATTTTCCATTACTTATGAAAAATATAAAGTGAAAAATTTCTTAGAGCAATAAGCTAATCCTGACAAAGTTGACTTTGAAATACTATCAGTGTTATCTAAATCGGTCCCAAACTTACCATTATAATTATCCTCTATTATTAGCATCAATTGGTTCTATAATTGTTACTGAGATAGATTGGAAAAACGAAGACTATATCAAACATATAGAGCCTTGATTCATTCACATTATTGTTACAAATGTAAGCTAAAGTATAAAACTACGGAGAAGTATTATTATACATTTTAATTTTTGATCTGCTTCAGATAGTATATGTAGGGAAAGGATTCATGAACTATAATAGCCCATAATTTATAACAATTAGTAAGGTGTAAAAATCATAAACTTTCGGTCGGTAATAATAGTAGTAGAGTTCACATTACTATTTCATGACTTTATAAATTTAATGCATTAAACGTTATATTTACAGGTTTATGAAGAGCATCAACCAAATCCTTTGCTATAAACGCTCACAACATTACCAGGGACTATGATAGGAAAATTATTGGAATTTCACAAGTAGAAGTAGGTGTAGAGCTTAGTATACCATATTATGAAATATCTGTGTACCAATATGTACATTGAGTGGACTTTATACAAGTGAATGACCATAACAGATTGATCCATAAGTTTAATGTATACATTTAAACCTTGATTTTTTAATAGTATTTTTTTGTTATTTTCTTTTCTTTTTTACTTCTCTCTTTTAGGTTCATCATAATTTGGATTACAACTGATTGTAGGAAATTTATTTGCATTATAGTCAGCTTTCTGACAAATTTAAACCTTGCAGTTTTCATAATGCAAATGCTTACTGTAAACCCACGAAATACATAGGTAAAAAAAGGATTTAATCCTATTTACTGTATTAAGCACAAAAGTAGAAGAGAGAAGGCATACGGTTTAAAATTATGGACTGAAGGTAGTTGTAAAACTGCAGAGAGTACGCAAAATTAAAAATAGTCAATGGGTACAATTGCTATCAAAATAGCAGTAGGATTAGTATGGTGCAGTTCTTCAAATCATTGTTGAAAATGAAGTTTCAAGATGTTGGAAAGATTAGTTTGATATTACTACTATATACAAGGGGCGTGGATTGTCTAGATTGCTTTTATATGAATTGTATAGATAATACATCCTTGCAATTTTTGTTATGCATGTCTCTACTAATCAGATACCTGTTGGTAAAATATACTACTATCGATTTTCAAAGAAAAATGATTGAAATCGTAGCTTTACAAATTGACTACTAAATTTCATTTTTTGCAGCATAGTGGACTATTTTTTGTCTTTATAAATTGGTTGTCAACGTCCATGATTCATATTAATTTGACTACTAATTTGCATGCACCATGACGGAAGTTTTTTTAACTATTAATATACATAATCCTTTCTAAGTCGATGCAACTTAACATGGTGCTTGAAAAAATTTGTACATGAATTTACTATCATGTTTTATTATAATCTTCCCAACTAAAGAACAAATAAAAGGCTAGCCTGAAAATAACATTAACATACCAATGTTATAAGACAACTACAAAATCTAACATATAAACATGAAACGTACAACCAATCAACAAATTCAAAATTGGGAATATTCATGATAGACCATGCAGATTAATCATTCTTTCTAAGCGCACTTGGTTCTACATATAATATTAGAACATGAGAAATAATTAACAAAATTTGTACATTCTATCAGTAAAAACTAATATCACAATATACTTATACACTCTGCCCGTATGCGTAGCACGGGCCACACACTAGTTATTACCTATAAACAAAACCAGGACTAAGGTTAACAAGTACATGATGCAATAACAAAAAACAACTTCATTCCTGTAATTGTTTATAATGCTCTTCTTATAAAAGCTACCTGTCTATCACTGTTTTTTCTATAAGTTTATCTAATTCAGTTCAGTAATTAATAATACTGTAATTCAATTCAGCTCAGCAATTCAAGGTAATAAGTATTTAATATTTCAATTCAGTTCAATAGTGCTGATTTAGTATATCAATTCGGTAAAACTAATTCAGTTTAATAGATTTTCAAGATAATTAGTAATTCAATTCAATCAACAACAACATAAGAAAATGACGGAACAATTAACAGCCACTAACATGCTTTCTCTTCCTTTTCGATGCCATGTTTTCAGCAATAGTTCAAGTCGACGGCATCGCGACTGGAGTAATACCACGGATCTATCGATCTATGGTTTTGATTAGTAGATGAAGTCTGAAAATGAGCGGCAGTAATAGGGTTTTTGATTCTCCCATGCTTTTTATATTTTTCTGAGTGGTAATACCGTGTTTATGAAGTTGATGAAGAAGAGGGGGTTTGGTGTTGGATGGGAGAAGAGAAAAAAATCTAGATTCTTATTCCCGCCCAAGTTTTTTTCATTTCAGAAAAAACAGCCACGAGGAAAAACTTAACAAAAGATTTAGACCAAAGAACATCAAATTTGTTTTTTGTTTTTTTCCAAAGGACAATGCTAGTTATAACTAGTATTTTGTAGAATGTAAAACCAAATATGCTAACTATAATTATTATTTGTCCTTCAGCCTAAAAATAAAATTTGATGTCCTTTTGTCTAAAAAATTTTCAAAGTTTTTCCTTTTTCGTAACAGGAAATTATTGTCAAGGACAAAATTTCTCAACGTTTTTGCCTCAAGGACAGGTCTTCAATATTTTATCCTGAAGGACAACTTTCTTTAGGTATCAGTTTTTAGTCATTGATAGCAGTTTTTAGATATCAGTTTGTAGTTAGCGGTAGCAGTTTTTAGGTATCAGTTTTTAGCTTGGTAGCAGTTTTGTTGTCCTTATGAATAATTTTGGAAAATGTTTGTCCTTGTGAACAATTTTTAGGAGAATGTTTGTCCTTGTGGTAAAAATATTGAGGTTGTGTCCTTGAGGCAAAAAATATACAAATCTTTGTCCTTTAAATTAATTCTCCCGTTTCGTAATTCCCCTTTTTTGTTTTATGTAGACATTTGTTATTTTATATCTTAGAGGTCTGTTGCTTCGGTTGTTAACACAACCAAAGCAAATGAGTGGTATATTTCTTTGCTTATGTTAACAACCGAAGCAAAGGAGTAGTTTGTTGCTTAAGTTGTTAATACAACCAAAGCAAAAGAATGACCCACTGGTTTGCAAGGGGCTATTACTTCTGTTATTAAGGTAAGACCTAAGCAAATGATACTATTTTCTTTGGTTGCTAGCTAAACCGAAGCAAATGAGACGAGACAACAGACATATTATGTACTAGTGAGACTTCATATTAAATGTGCATTTTATGTTGATAGTAAGCCACGATAGTTTAGCCGCTCAGTCACAGTGCTTCGGATAGGTAGATGGATAGCTTGTTATTTGCTTGAGTGCTCACGTGAAATTTTTTGCTGAGCTGGTTAACCGATTGTCGATGATATGAGAAAAACAAAGAAACTTGCTAAGGACCATGTTGGGACGACCGGGAGGGTTGCCTAGGACCGGTCGGGGTGGTTGTACTGAAGTTAGGCTAAGAACGGGCCTTGCTTCGGCTTGTCTTGGTTGATGTGATGCCTGATGTTGTAAGAACATGCTAGCTTAGTGTTATGCTGGAAGTAGATTGATATAGGAAGGTCGGTCATCATTGTGACGGGCCATGCTAGACCAGGAGGGGCCGGGCCCTGACCTTGCTTAAAGGTGATATGTGCCTAGGGACGAGGTAGCCAGGACTCATCATGGTGCCTTGTTAAGCAGAAGGGATGTCTCGAGACCATCATGCACAACACCAGAAAGGCAATTTGCTCACGGTTATAAGCGTGACAAAACTAATTTGTCACGGTTATAACCGTTAAAATAGGTACCGTGGGCAAATTCAGTCACACTTTTGCTAACGGTTATAACCGTGACAAAAATAGTAATTTCTCACGCTTATAACCGTGATAGAATAGTATTTACCCACGGTTATAACCGTGATAAAAAAGTAAATTCTCACACTTATAACCGTGATAGAATAGTATTTACCCACGGTTATAACCGTGACAAAAAAGTAAATTCTCACACTTATAACCGTGAGAGAGTAGTATTTACGAACGGTTATAACCGTGACAAAATAGTAATTTATCACACTTATAACCGTGACAGAATAGTATTTACTCACGGTTATAACCGTCATAAAAATAGTAATTTCTCACACTTATAACCGTTACAAATGCAAATTATAACCGTGATAACTAAACCAGTATCAATCAAACTATATAGCACCAATATTTTATTACAGCTACAAACAATCTATACAAAAAAATATATAGTATTAACATTAAGAAACCATTCAACCAATAATTAGAACAATACCAAACATTTATGTTTCATTCAAACACCACAAAGGATACTTCATACCAATACCACAATTTATAACATACAAGCATAGTATATATAACAAACTTTAAAACACAGTTTCAGAATATAACTACATAGTGGTCAGTAACTTACTAATAACGCAAACGATACTCGGGCCAAATCACAAAACCCCCTTCAACTAATTCGGATAGTGTGTAATGGCCATTTTGTGGTGCTTCATAAATTGAAGCTTCTGGATCGTAAACATTCTCCACCCAAACAACTTGCTCACCTTCAACCACCTTTCTACCATGACATATCTTTTTCGTCCCAATGTGTCCTTTTGCTACTTCCGTCAAATCTATCGACAATAGTGTTGAAATTAGGCGACACAATATATAGGAGAATTGAAGAGGAGGAATGTAGCTTCGTGTCGGAGAAGACGGTTCGCAAATCGGAGTCCGGAGGTGGAAGTTATAAGAGAAAAGGCGGAGAGGGCTGTTTGGAGACAGCAGCTAATTTCAGACGTCTGAAATTAGCTCCAAACGTCTGAAATTTTATGGAGTGGTTCCAGAGAACCTTTTCAGACGTCTGACCAAGTGGGTCAGACGTCTGATCTGGAGCCAGTCACTCCAGTGACTTATGTCAGACGTCTGACCCTTAGACCAGACGTCTGGTTTGAAGCATGGTCACTCCAGTAACTTAATCCAGACATCTGGTTTTTTGGGCCAGACGTCTGGAACGACTTCCTTCAGTTTTTCTGCATACGAACTTAGTGATTTGTTTGAGGGGCAAAGTGGTCTTTTGCCTTTGTTTTCTCCATGAGTATAAATTATCAATTCAGGTTCAGAAGAAAGAAGGCTGATTCATTCATCTAATCAAGGGTTTTATCCTCTAAATCTAGGGTTTAGGCAAATCCTATTTTCTTCAATTCTCTTCTCCACAAAATTATATTCTTGCTAGAATATTGTGATCATTGTTAACAATCTCTTGTACTCTTCTATTGGTGATATAATAAAAGCTCTCTCAAGTGGATGTACACTAACACAACGTTAGTGGAACCACTATAAAATCGTGTGTGATTTACTTATTGTTATTGCATTCATATATTGCTTGTATTGGTGTTGTAATCTTGTGTTGGGCTATTTGTCATTGGTTAGTGTTTGGTTGTTTTGCACTATCTATCACGATTTGGCTTTTCCGCATTGCGATTGTATTCGAGTGGTCTTGGGTGTAGTCGTAATAACATTTGGTATCGGAGCTTTGGAGTTAGTAGGTGGTTGTTGAAATGCCGGAAATGGATACCTCTGAAAATTCAATGGTTGGTCCAAGTAGTATAGCGCCGTATGTACGTGGGTCGTATGTGGCGTCGGGATCGCAATTGGTTATCGACAAGTGGAATGTCGATAATGATTTTGAAAAGTGGCAATGGAAGATGAAAGCGGTTTTAAGAAGAAATCGTGTTCATAGGGTAGTGTTTGATACACATTTGTTGCCGGTAGACATCTCGGATGTCGAGAGAGAGGAAATGGAAGAGTGGGCTTTTACTACACTTCAACTTGCTATGGGAGAGAATGTGATCTTCGAAATTAGTGGTGAGACCACCGCTAAGGGAATTTGGGACAAGTTGGAAGAATTGTATATGAAGAAGTCTCTAACTAATCGTTTGATCTTGTTGCGAACGTTTTTCACGTATAAGATGAAAGAGGGGAGTTCGCTTAAGGCACATTTGAATGTGTTTGATGATTTGCTAATGAAGATGAAGGCGGTAGATTTGAAGATTGAGGAAGAGCAAAAGGCGATGATATTGTTATGTTCGTTGCCGGACCGTTATACGGGTTTCTCTAATAGTTTGATCTATAGCCGGGATACATTGACGTTAGATGATATCAAGACGGGTCTTCTTAGTGAGGAATTGAGAGATCAAATGAAGGAGTTGAGTGTTGGTGGTAGTAGTGCCGGAAATGGTCAAGGTTTGTTTGTGGAGAAGGAGAGATATGCGAAGAAGGAGAATCGGGGGCGTTCCAAATCTAGGAATCCCGGTTGGAGAGGAAAGTCGAAGGAAAAGAAAGGCAAGTGCTATATTTGTAAGAAACACGGTCATTTGAAGAATGAGTGTCCGGACAAGGAGAAGGCCAAGAAGGAAGTAGCATCTTCATCGGTTGCGGTGGAGAGAGGTGTTGGTGAGGGAGATATGGATGTATTGACGGCGCTAGCATCAAATGTTTCGGGTAGCGAATGGGTTCTCGATTCGGGGGCGTCTTATCATATGACGCCGAATAGGAATTGTTTTTCTTCTTTCGAAGCTAGAGAGGGAAATTCGATTATTATGGGAAATGGTGCTATTTGTAAGTCGAAGGGCATTGGTTCCGTGCAAATTAGGATGTTTGACGGAGTAGTTCGTACTCTCACTAATGTGCGCTATGTTCCGGGACTTAGGAAGTCCCTTATCTCTTTGGGGGCAATTAGATTCTTTTGGATGCAAGATCACTATTGAGAGAGATGGCTTGAGGGTTTCGAAGGGGGCGCTTGTGGTTATGAAAGGTGCTAGGGCTCATGGTATATATTTGCTTCAAGGTGTGACCATAGAAGGTGAAGCTAGCATTGGGGTTGATAGTTCTCGCGACTTAGATGCAACTAGATTGTGGCATTTGAGGTTAGGACATGTCTCGGAGAGGAGTTTGGATATTCTTCGGAAAAGGGAGATGATTGGTGGTGAGAGTTTCAACAAGCTAGAGTTTTGCGAAGAGTGTGTCATGGGGAAGCAAACCAAGGTTTCATTCGGTGAAGGAAAACATGATTCAAGAAGCGTTCTTGAGTATGTGCATACGGATGTTTGGGGACCGGCACCGGTTGCTTCTTTAGGTGGAGCAAGGTATTATATTTCTTTTATTGATGATTTTTCTCGGAAAGTTTGGGTGTATGTAATGAAGGCTAAGTCGGAGGCATTTGCTAAGTTCAAAGTATGGAAGGCTCTTGTTGAGAATGAGAGTGGTAAGTCTTTGAAGGTTCTTAGGTCCGACAATGGCGGAGAATATGTTTCCGGAGAATTCTTGGAGTATTGCAAGCATCATGGCATTCGGAGACATTTTACTACACCGGGAGATCCGCAATCAAATGGTGTTGCGAAGAGGATGAATCGTACTCTACTAGAGAAAGCTCGATGCTTGAGATTGACATCGGGTTTGTCTAAGGGATTTTGGGCCGAAGCTTTGTCAACCGCGGTGCATATTATTAATCGAATTCCGTGCTCGGCTATTGACAACAAAATCCCGGAGGAAGTGTGGAAGGGAAAGAGTATTGACTTGAGCTATCTTCGTGTCTTTGGAAGTCCGGTTTATGTGAATGATCCGGGAAATGATAAGCTTGAACCTAGAGCTTTCAAAGGGGTTTTGCTTGGCTATACGGATGGAGTGAAAGGCTATCGGATTTGGAATCCGGAAACGAAGAAGGTAATCAATTCTCGTCATGTTACTTTTGATGAGTCGGCTATGTTCAAGGAGAATGAAAGCTCATCGGATATTCCGGTCTTGGTTCGTGATGAATCGAAGGGAAAGGAAGTTATTACCACATTTTGTCCAAGTAGTAGAGAGAGTAGATTAGTTGAAGATGCTTGTGAGGAGAAAGCGGTTGATGATACATCACATAGTCCACAAGGTGCCTCTAGTAGTGTTGGTGATGTACACGAGCCTGGAGAAGTGTCGGTTCAAGGTGGAGCCGAAAGGAGTTTGGGTGATAATATTGCTACTCGGGTTGGTCGTCGTGCTATAAGGCCACCCGAAAGATATGGTGATTGGAACTATCTTAGTTTTTGTGATAGGTTGGACTATGCTCTCAATGTAGTCCAAGATGAGCCTATGGACCTTGAAGACGTCATGAATTCGAGTGATAGCTCGAAGTGGATTTGTGCCATGGAGGAAGAGATGCAATCATTGATGAAGAATCAAACTTGGAGTTTGGTTCCACTTCCTAAAGGAAACCGTGCTATTGGGTGCAAATGGATTTACAAGGTGAAGGACGATGGAAGATACAAAGCTAGGCTAGTGGCTAAGGGGTTTGCACAAAGGAAAGGAAAGGAGTATGATGAGATATTCGCACCGGTTGTGCGCCATACTTCTATCCGGATATTACTTGCCATAGTTGCTATTCACAACTTAACTTGGAGTTGGAGCAACTTGATGTGAAGACCGCCTTCTTGCATGGTGACTTGGATGAAGACATTTACATGGAGCAACCGCAAGGGTTTGTTGTAAATGGTAAGTCAAATATGGTGTGCAAGTTGAAGAAATCGCTATATGGGTTGAAGCAATCACCTAGGCAATGGTACAAGAGATTTGATCATTTTATGCTTGAAAGTGGCTTTGATAGGAGCATCAAAGATGCTTGTGTTTATTTCAAGAAGTTGGGAAACGATTGTTGGGTGTACTTGCTCTTGTATGTGGATGACATGCTCATTGTTTCGAAGGACAAGAATGAAATCAACAAGTTGAAATTGAAATTAAAGTCGGAATTCGAAATGAAAGACCTTGGAGAAGCAAAGAGGATATTGGGCATGGAGATTGAAAGGGACCGAAAGTGTTTTGAGTTGAAATTGACTCAAAAGGAGTACATAAAGAAGGTGCTTTGCCGGTTTAGCATGGAGAATGCAAAGGTGTCAAATACACCATTACCTTTGCACGTGAAGCTTTCGAGTAAGGATTCACCTATCTTGGAGAAAGACAAGGCTTATATGGCAAAGGTGCCATATGCAAGTGCGGTTGGTAGTTTGATGTATGCTATGGTGTGTACAAGACCCGATATTGCAAATGCCGTCGGGGTGGTTAGTCGTTTTATGTCTAACCCGAGAAAATCGCATTGGGAAGCCGTGAAGCTTATATTGAGATACCTTAGGGGTACGTCATCTCATGGTCTTGTTTTTGGCGGTAGTGGAAAAAGGAGTTGCAACTTAGTTGGTTATTGTGATTCGGACTACGCCGGTGATAGAGATAGGAGAAAATCAACTTCTGGATATGTCTTCACACTAGGTGGTACGGCCATAACTTGGAGATCGAGATTGCAAACCGTAGTAGCTTTATCCACTACGGAAGCGGAGTTGATAGCCGCGGTGGAGGCGGCTAAGGAGGCACTCTATTTGAAGCGTTTGTTGTGTGACTTGGGGATTGGACACGATAGCATCGATGTTCAATGTGATAGCCAAAGTGTTATTCACTTGGCGGAGAATTTGGCGTTTAACTCACGTACTAAGCACATTGAAGTGAGTGAGTCATTCTTGGTAGCCATGGATGAGGATAAGCAAGTAAGTCTTCGGAAAGTGCACACAAAGGATAATGCGGCGGATATGTTCACGAAGACATTGCCGTTTGGGAAGTTCGAGCATTGCTCTAACTTGATTTGCTTGGAGAAGTGTTAGGTGCCACGGGGTGGCATGGTTGAGAGAGATACTTGTGTAGATGAGGAAGAGTATTGGTATGAGATTGTCGTTCTATCTTTTTGGTGTAGTGCTAGTGTACACTCCTAGTGCTCTTGTCTTTGGTGAGACGGTGTTGGATGTTTTCAACATTTCATTGGCGGGTGGGGGCTTTATGCCTGAACTCGTTGATGGAGTGCAATGGGGGGCGGCTTTGCCAGAACCCGTTGGGGAAACATTCATGTTTGGTTGAAGGTAGAAGTGTTGGTAGTTGGAGCTATCGGTTGTTGATGGTATGGTACCATTGGTATTGGAGATGGATATATTGTCGAGGTGGAGTGTTGAAATTAGGCGACACAATATATAGGAGAATTGAAGAGGAGGAATGTAGCTTCGTGTCGGAGAAGACGGTTCGCAAATCGGAGTCCGGAGGTGGAAGTTATAAGAGAAAAGGCGGAGAGGGCTGTTTGGAGACAGCAGCTAATTTCAGACGTCTGAAATTAGCTCCAAACGTCTGAAATTTTATGGAGTGGTTCCAGAGAACCTTTTCAGACGTCTGACCAAGTGGGTCAGACGTCTGATCTGGAGCCAGTCACTCCAGTGACTTATGTCAGACGTCTGACCCTTAGACCAGACGTCTGGTTTGAAGCGTGGTCACTCCAGTAACTTAATCCAGACGTCTGGTTTTTTGGGCCAGACGTCTGGAACGACTTCCTTCAGTTTTTCTACATACGAACTTAGTGATTTGTTTGAGGGGCAAAGTGGTCTTTTGCCTTTGTTTTCTCCATGAGTATAAATTATCAATTCAGGTTCAGAAGAAAGGAGGCTGATTCATTCATCTAATCAAGGGTTTTATCCTCTAAATCTAGGGTTTAGGCAAATCCTATTTTCTTCAATTCTCTTCTCCACAAAACTATATTCTTGCTAGAATATTGTGATCATTGTTAACAATCTCTTGTACTCTTCTATTGGTGATATAATAAAAGCTCTCTCAAGTGGATGTACACTAACACAACGTTAGTGGAACCACTATAAAATCATGTGTGATTTACTTATTGTTATTGCATTCATATATTGCTTGTATTGGTGTTGTGATCTTGTGTTGGGCTATTTGTCATTGGTTAGTGTTTGACTGTTTTGCACTATCTATCACGATTTGGCTTTTTCGCGTTGCGCGTTGCTATTGTATTCGAGTGGTCTTGGGTGTAGTCGTAATAACAAATAGCGTTACTGGTTGTTTCTCTCTCGTAGAAGATCTCATTATTCCATTTAGTGGAGCACCTAAGCTATCTCCAGGACTGTTGAAATTTTGCTCTGTATTAGAAGCAGCTTCTCCTCTTGGTGTCGGCACATTTCCTCCAATATGATTTACAAGCATATGTATGCATTGTCTCATATCATTTATAGCTAAACTCATTGTTTTCATCTCTTCACGCATTTCTGTTTTCCATTGTTGATTTGCATTCTCTTTGTAATTGGTAATGGCTTTTGAAGCTTGAGAGAGTCTTACTTGCTTTACATTAGACGTAGAGCTAATAGCTCGGCAATAGCTTCGCTTTTTATCATCCCGAAAAGCTTCGGCAACGGGATCTTTTTCAAAATCTTCTAAACTTCTTATTCCATCTTCTCCATTAACACTAGCTTCCGATTTTTGTCTTTCTTCGGCTGCTTCTATCAATGCCTACACAATTCATAATTTTGTAAAGATGTAAAATTACATAACAGAGGTTAAATATATAATTGAAACCGAAACTGAAACAAAACATAGGTGCATGAGTAACACAGATTCAGATATAGGTACAGTGAGATGCTGATTGTGATTCAAACTTTCTATGATAATTGCATTGAAATTACTGTTATTTACAGCGACATAGTTGGCCTATGTCCTTTACAAACAAATGTTGTCTTCACAACTGAACTCAATAACGGGATCCAGTTGATTTAAACTTAACCTTCACCTCATCAATTTTATGGTGACAACAGAGCATACTAAAGAGACATGTGTCCACAAAATGAAAACAACCTAGGCATGCAACTTCTAACACTTTTGTACACTAACACTATTATTATCAATGACTACCATTTATACTACCTGCACTAGTACTTGTATTCACATCCACACGTTCACTTGCATTTCATTTTTTTTTCGTTCATTGCATTTTCACTTACAGTGGCGCATGCAATTATATAACTCACGCCTGCATTTTTAAAAAAAACTCACGCATGCATTTTTTTCAAAACTCACGCATTGCATTTTTCACCACAAAATGCAAAACAAGACAGAACTTGGAAAATGACCTGGGACTAATAATTTATGCACGAATGACCTGTCATTATTGAAGCATTATTGAAGCATTAAAATGCTATTAAATGCATTTGTTACACTTTCATTTGCATTATTCTATTGCAATTTCTCCCATCTCTGCCTATCTACTTCTCCCATCCTCTCTGCCACTGCAAATCCTCATCCTTGAGTAGTCAGTTCAACTCATCTCCAACTGTTCTCTGTTAACATCCCATTACCAACCAGAGACATAGCATATCACTGACCCTGCACACCACTACAACAAGCCACAACATCCACAAAATTGTCCAAACTGGTTCAACACTCCACTACAACAGTATATCACTTACCCTGCACACCACTTCCACTGTCTTATTGCCTCATCACAACATTGTCCAAACACTTCATCATATAACTCCCATTGTCTCAGCTGTCTCACATCCATTCAAACCTTCACCAACATATACACTGTCATTCCCCACCATTTCAACTGCCATAATCAAACAGTTCAAACCAATTCCCCACTGCACTGCTTCTCATACTTGTATACACTTCTAAATGCAACTAAATATAACTACATATTCTAAATGCAATTAGTAAATGAAAATATACAATTAAAATGAAAGCACTGGTTAGTGCATGCGATTTACTAAATTACGCTTTAATGCTGTATATCATATAGATAGCTATAATATAATTCAAAATTTTAATGCATTATGCATTTTGTAACCGTAACTATCAAATTCTAGTTTTATTATTATTGTAACTACATTTTCTAACTACATGTAATATATATGCACTCAAAACAATTATCAACTAACTAAAAATATCTAGCGATTAGGAAATGCAATAATTATAAATATCTAATTTTTTAATAATATTACAAGTAAATGCAATTACAGTATAACATTAAAAAAATACAACAGAACAACTCAAATGCAGTAAAATCTAAAGTAACCTTTTCGATGACTGTCATTAACAATTCATTAGCATTTTATAAAAGCAATAATTAACAAATCAAGCTTAAAAAAATTTCGAAGGTATTCTAACTTTAAACAAAAAAACCATAATGCAATAAAATCCAAATAAAATCAACCAAACTAATTATCATAATCTAACGCACTAACAAACAGCAGCATAACACTAATGAATTAAAACCAATAATACATTCTATGTTAATACCTTTTTTACAATAATCGAAAAAAAATAATCAAAAAATAATCTCAATAACACTAGTATGCAATTACACCATTTTCAATTCATACAATTTACAATGTTTGCTAGGGTACACATCACCTGCCTTGCCATTTTCACAACATAACCTAACTCAACATTTCAAATTACTATATGATTGATAATGCTAAAAACTTTTGATCTCAGCAATAGTTTCAACACCTTTACTCCTAAACGTCCTCATTTCAAACATAAACTTCATTTATACAGCAAGATTCAAAATTGCAGACACAATTTTAATCTACAAGACTTGGGCTTAAGATAGTTTTTTGTAAAAACATAATTGAAAACCCTACGTAAACCAATACTTCAAGAATGGTCGAAGGCTCACACGTGACAGAATTGATGAAATTTGAGCGATAGATCAATAAAAATGTATACATAGGGACCCAATTTTTTAAAAATGACCTGCTTTATATTTAAATTAAAAATTCAGGACCCGATAAATTTTCAGTACATAGAGATAAAAACTAAAATACACACCTAATATTGCACATATAAGAACTATGAACCTTTTTGTTCCTTTTCCAACTTGATTGACATCTACCGAAAGCAGGGAATGCTTTTATAGTTTGAACCAATCTGAGATGCTCTCACCGTTTGAGCTTATCCCACAAACAACCATCACAACCATCACAAACTTTTAAATGATAGTTGTGCGTATTTGTCACTAACCATCACAACCCGATGACAGAACATCACCTATAGTCCTTAGTCCAAAACGGATATGTCTTTCCAAGACATAACAGAAGGCATGAGACATAACAGAAGGCATGAGACAAAGTAAAATGTGTAGCAGTAAAAGGTATTGTTAATATAGTGATTATGGATGTTGATCCAAAATGTGATTTGTTTCTTACGAGTTAATTTTCTTTGGTCGACGAATTATAGATATTTCACTGGCAACGAGCATCGGATTATGTGTTTAAAAGAAAACAGGCATTCAGTGGTAAATTTCTTTAGTTTTATTTACAGATTTACATATTATAGCCTTATTTGCAGGTGGTCCATTACAAATTTGACTTTTTTTTGGCTACAAATATGATTTTATATTTGATGCTTGATTTATTAAATTTCCTTTTGTTATATTGTGCCATAAATGACATCTGCAACTTGAAACTGATATTACAGAAAATTTAAGAATCCTATATGTAGTTGCAAACAAACATTTTTTGGTTGTCAACAAAGATTACTGAAAAGCAATCTTATTTAATACGAACTGGCTACTTTTGGATTGACCAAATTAGGAAGGATACTAGGATTGGGAACAAACATCTAAAGCTTTATTTTTAAAATTTTACCTTCACCTTAAGTGACGAAGAAAAGGAAATATACAAACAATCAGCACCAGCAGTAAATGACAAGAGTTTGAAAAATAAATACTATCTATTACCATGAACTCGCTAGTACCTGAAATTATCCAGAAGCTTAGTGGCATAATCTAATTCAGTACCATCAAGTTGAAGGTTTTCAATTTCGATAATACCGCAGTTTTTGAGATATAACAGAAGGCATGAGACAAAGTAAAATGTGTAGCAGTAAAAGGTATTGTTAATATAGTGTAGTTGAAGTGTGTAAAAAAAGAAAATATGAAATGTAATTGTAGAATTGTAAAAGGAAATTGTAAATGCAAAATTGTAAAAGACTTACATATTTTTCAGCGGCGCAAGGAATCACCTCTTCGGTTTTTTTACTTGTGTGCGTCACTTTCCATGCCTTTGCTCGTGTAATTTTACATTCGGGATTATCAATTTCCTACATAAATAAATGTAAATATATTAAACAATTATACAATATTATCGCGATTAGTTGTGAAAGACTTACTACATACCAATTCTTCATATAGTCTACTATAAGACTTTCTTCCCAATGTATGATTTATGGTGTTCTTTCTTTTATTATCAGCATTCGTCTTGCATTGTTTTTTCTTCTTATCAGCATACTCAGTGTCGATGAACCCCTCCCACTGAACTTTATCAATGTCTTCGGGTCGGTTACCAATCGCAAGACGCCTAGGCAATAACTCTCCTTCTTTTGTTTTAAGATATAGCTTTCTCAATTTCGCTTTTGCTGTTCTGAAGTACTATGAAAACGCCTTCTCTAAAATAGGTCGAGCTAAATTGGGGTTTATATTCAAATCAAACTCCTTCTATAGAAAGATAAAATAAATGTTATAATTATGATTTTGTACTTCAAACATGCACAAAAAAAAATCATTCTTGTAAAAATTGTAAATTCAAATACCATGAGTGCTTTCCATAAATTATCCCTGAAAAACCCATCAACTTTCCTCCAATCATCATAGCTAATGGGAATATGCCTTCGAATTAGAGTGCCACAACGGGAACTCCACTTTGTTGCATCGTCGCCTTTAGCACCATCCATCTCAACATTTATCGAGTACTTTTTATTTGGTAGGGGAGGAGGAACTTCTTCTTCTCTGCTTTCTGTATGTCTACTGCAACTAGCCGACATACTGCCAAAATATAATGCAAAAGATATAATACAAGAGATATCTCAAATCATATGAATGGAAAGCTTCACGCATTTTAAAAGCTCACACATACTTGCATGTCACCTGCATTTGCATTGAAATATACTATCTCTGCTGCATTTAGAAGGATGGTTTTATATGCCATGTGAAGATTTAATGAATGATAACAAATGAGTATACATGGAAGAAAGAAATGCATTTATATTTTAAATTTGTTGAAATTTCTGATCTATGGCAACATGATAAATGTCAAATAATGACTGAGAATACTAATAAAGTTACAAAACAAGCAACTACTACTTCAATCAAGCTCATCTATTTGGATTCAATACATTTCAACAACGTTGTTAAGTTAGATTGCTCCTTTAAAACTGACTGGAAGTTTGTTGGCATCTCGTAATCATCCACGCTATCAGTCAAGCGTTTAGGTGAATGTCGTACAATGGACCAATCGGGATTCTGTATGTCTGGTATGTAAAAAACTTGACTTGCTTTTGATGCAAGAATTGCAGGCTCATCATACTCTCCGTCGCTGCTTTTAAGTTTTTTTAGATTCACCATCAACAAATTAGAGTCCGGACAAATCTTACAACCATGCATTTTATCAGCAATATTGACCCACTCACAATAGAATACTACATGTGAAAATTCATAATAATCAACTTCAATGATTTCCTTGATAATACCATACCAAGTAGTGTCATCATCTGTAGGATTCAAATCTTTCGCACTTGCAACAAATGTTGTTATTGCATCCATACAAACACCGCTATCTTGCGTGGAAAGGGTGTCATCATAGTGCTGCGGAGAAAATACGTAACCATTTATTCTATACTTAAGATGAGTTTTGGCTTCCCACGCTGGTCCACTAACGTAATACCATAACAATGAATCCATGCATTTTTCTTCCATTAACTATAAAAAAAATTAATTAAGTTAAATAATGTTAATTTGGTTATCGAATTATGGTCTTTGTGGAATTTAACAAACCTTCTTGTACAACCACTCAATGAATTCAGTTTGCACTACTACTTCCGTCCTTGCATGGAGCTTCTTTCTACTTCGTTGAGCATCTTCTAACGACGATCGGTATTCTCTACAAACCAATATATGGTGGCGTAAGTAAATATTAAAGTTACATCTTATAGCGTGTAGAAAAAAAATGCAAACCTATAATAATCATCTCGATCTGGAATTTCCATCCTAAAAAGTATCCACCTTCGAATTTGAGTACGTTGTATGCCGGATAACCTGATAGTTTTACCCTCAATGATGGAACGTTCATAAATGTCATCTCCGTTCTCATCTAAAAATGGTGCTTGTTTAGAGCTATGATTACCAGTACGTGGATTTGGCATATATTCCATGGCATATTTAACGGATTCTGAAACAAGATATGCTTCGGAAATTGATCCCTCCACGTAGCGTTTTATTGCTTGGTATGTCTTTGCATTCCTTCATAGCTCTAATATAAAAATACATCATTTACGTTACTATTTAAAAAGAATCATGTGATAATTATATTTAAAAAATGTCGCACCTTTCAAATGGATACATCCATGTATAACTAACTGGTCCACATAGTAGTGCCTGATCAGCTAAATGCACCATTAGATGTATGCTTATGTCAAAAAATTAGGAGGGAAAATAATGCACCAACATGCATAATGCCTCGGCAATCATATCTTTGGCAGCTTGGACATGCTCTCGAATTAAAACCTTCGAACAAATAATATTGAAGTACAAGCATACTTGTAATATCGCACGTCTTAAGTCACGACACTTTGGATAAGCATGTTGAACCATGATAGGCAAAAAATACTGGATAATAACATGATAGTCATATGACTTTCTAATATTCAAACTGGGTGGTTGAATATTTACTAAGTTGCTTAACTTAGTCCCAAAGCATGATGGAAGTTTTGCATCTTTTAGAACTTGACAACATTGCATCCTGTATGTTTTATCAAATGCAGATTTGGAAGATTGTTTGTATCTATCAAACAACAAGTTAATGAAATGCTCCGATACATTCTTCTCAGTGTGCATCATGTCAATAGTATGTCGCACTCTATGACTACTCCAATACTCTAAGCCAAAAAGAATCGACTTCTTATACCATGCTGGTCTTTCATCATCGCCATTTTCGTTTACAAAATGTTCATCGTCAAGGTCGATATCATCTACTATGCATTTTTTGTTTTTTGTTATTTTACTGGGTACATATTTGATATGAGTAAGCTTTTCTAAAAGAGTTGATCCCGTCAATCATGTTGGAGGTTCCTTATCCTCTATATTCTTATACCATCCATGTTTCAATGCCCTATATGGATGACCATTCTTTAAAAATCTTCTATACTTCGTATAAACAATCTTATTTCCAATGCGTTCTGATTCAGTCTCCACAGCACAAACAGGACATGCTTTGTAACCATGTGTTACACAACCAGATAAATTTCCAAATGCAGGTAGATCATGAATTCCCCATAATAGCATTGCTCTCAAAGTGAAATGCTCTTTCTTATCCATGTCAAATGCAGGCACTCCCTCTGTCCATAGCTGCTTCAATTCATCGACAAGGGGTTCCAAATACACATCAATATCTTTACTAGGTGCTCTTGGTCCAGGAATTAACAAGCATAACATTTGAAACTCCGACTTCATACATAATGAAGGGGGTAAGTTATAAGGAACCGTATACACAGGCCAGCAACTATAATTACTAGATTGTGTTGCACTAGGGTTAAACCCGTCAGTAGCAATACCAAGCCAAACATTTCGTCCATTTTTACCAAACTCTGGCCACTTGTTCTTCAACGATCTCCATTCGGCTGAGTCAATAGGATGACGCATGGAATTCCAGCAAGGTTTTGCTTCACTATGCCATAACATCTTTCGAGCTATCCATGGTATAGTATACAACCTTGTTAATCTCGGAGTTATTGGAAAATATTTCAAAACTTTTCGAGGTTGTTTTGTCATTTTTACCACTTTCCCTTGATTTTTAACTTTAAATCTGGACGTATGACAACGTGGACATTCCAACGCATCATTGTATTCCTTCCAAAACAATATACAATCATTTTCACAAGCATGTATACACTCTACTTTCATTCCCAAATCCTTTAACATTTGTTTCATTGTCGAGTACTTCTCCGGTATTGTATTTTCCTTTGGAAGCCACCGCTTCAATCGTATCAACAGCTCGGTCATACTGTTTCCTGACCAATTAAAATCTTTTTTTTAAATTGTGAAGCTCTATAATGACACTTAATGTTGTAAGACCATCTTCACAAGAAGGGTATAATTTTTCATTTGCTTTTCTTTTGTATTCCTGATACTTTTTCCAATGGTTACCATCACCGACGCCTTCAACACTACCATGTACTCTATATGCATCATCAACAAGGTCTTCAAGCACATCTCCTACATGGTTCTGTTCATGAAATTGATTAGAGTTGTAAGCCTCATAGGTATTATGTCGCGTAGTATTGACCACCACATCATTGTCGCTTCTCTCACCATGGAAAAACCATTCGTCGTATGTTGGATCCATACCATGAATGATCAGGTGTTTTTCTACTAATTTAAAAGCCAACTTTTTTGAATTCCTACACTTTATACAAGGACAGCTGCATAGTCCAAAGTCCGGTGGTGAATGACTCTTTGCGAATTCCATAAAATATCGAACTCCTTGTATATATTCATTGGTATTCCTATGCCGAATTCTAATCCACTCTCTCGATGTAGGATTCGACATTAGCAAGAAAATTTATTTGTTCCTACAATTTTAAGTAAATACAACATTAATACATAAACGAAGCATTAAACAACATGCTAACATAACATTTCGCTAAAAAATAATTTATACAACAAACAACAACTACAGTCTACAACAACCAACTTCTCCTTCCTATTTTAGACCATTGCAAACTTGTAGCTAATTTGTCATCATTTTTAGTTTTAATTTTTGTGCCTGGTTACAGTTCGCTTTTGTTTTTCTTTTTACACTTCTTTAATTTTTTTTACCACAACCATGCTGCAAATTGTAGGTTAACAGGGTGCCTAAATAACATAGTGATTATTGCTTTGTCATGGCCCTGAGGCTTTCAGTCAATCTGCACGTAAAAATCTATTATCAGTTATTTTAAACGAAGTTTCAGCTACGTAGTTTGCAGAATTGAAAAAATATAATAAGTGTTTCTGTCTATGATACCCAAAAGAGAGCAAAATGTGCAGTCACTTGCATGATACATCCACATACAAATAAAACAAAAGGTATCAAATATTATATCACCCGTGCCCACAACATTGAATCAACCATCACATCCACATATCTCTAATCATATTTGCCGGTTTGGATGTGTATGTAAACTTCACTATGATATATTTATTTAAGATACAAATAAAACCAAATGAATTAAAGTTTGATAATATAGAGTTTGTTTGTGTAATTGTCTGTGCCTTATTTGAAGATTTATACAATGGAACCCTACATACCTTGTTTCTATAGATCTATCTCCATCTCTTCTTTAAAACAAACACATGTACTCCACAGCAAGAAAGAGAATAACACAACAGTAAATGAAACAGTTATATAAAAACTTGTTTCTCTTTAAAATGCTTAAAATTTGACAAATATTACGCGGCCAAAAAGAAACATATCATAGGCATAAAAAGCTAGAAACTGCATTTTCTGGACATAAACAAGTGAGGTTTTACATCATACATCACTTTTCCAATGAGCAACTTTGTGCAAATACCTGAGTAATTAACAGGGAGCAACTTTAGCAATATCTCTGGTTGATCTATTATATTTCATATGGCTATTAACATTTTCAAATAAACCAAACGACCCCTAACATTTTCAAATCCAACACTCAGTACTAATTCATGTGAAACTGACTATGATACCCAAAGCATATTCAAAATTCACACTTTGGAACTACTCAAACAAATATTCAAAGCAGACATATTTCCATAAGCTTACATTTATAAAAAAAAGCTTATATATATCTGAAAGTCGTCGTATACACGAAACTTGCCTTTTGAAATTGCTTACACATGAAAACTGTATAAATTTTGAACTTGCCAAGGTATATTTCTGAGTCTTTAACTCCTACACATTTGAAACTTTTATATCTTGAAAATCTGATAATACATAAGTCTTTGGTTTTTCAAAATCATACAGCACCTATATGTACTGCATATATAGGAAGCTTTATACATTTAAACTTTATATGTACACAAAGAAGCTTTATACATTGGAGAAAAACAGCCGTAGGAGCTTTAGCAGTTGAATCTCATGTTATATTAACTTTTATCCGATTAAGCTTTGATTTGGAATTATAAAGCTATAAAAATATCAGCTAAAAGAAGTTTGCTTAGAATTAAAATCTGGTATAAAGTTATACGTGCTTAACATTAGCATGTATATATACAGAACTGTAAAGTTATGTATTTCCAAAGCTTGCCATGCCATGTATATGTTAAAAATCTTCATTCACAAAATCACTCACACATTTAAAATCATATATACAATATTCTATTTATTCGAAACTTTTGTGTGTTTGAAAACCCAGAAAACAACACGTTTAGGGAATTTTGTATACATTTTGAATTCAAATATACCTAGGAGAATATATGTTTGAAACTACATACACAACAATATATATCCTTTTAACAATAGATTTCATGGCTCTTTGAAAATCATATGCATTCTTGAAGTTGGTTTTGTTTGAGAACCAAATATATATTTGAAGCCACAATACCACACATAAATCTTATACATTTCAAAACATGACATAAGCATTTGAGGTATTTATGCTTATATAAAACTTACATGTGACTCTATGCAGACTTTTGTATTAAAATTGATGCTTATGCTTGAAATCAGGTACAAGTAAAACCATATGTTCCCAAAGTTCAATGACAGACATGTACATGTCTTTAAAGTTCAGGCATTTGAAGTTTAGTAGATCTAAGATATGTTCTCGAAAATCTATAATATCCCAAACTATCATATTTGAAATTTAGTGTTCATTCAAAAGCTTGGCGTTTTTAAATCCAAATAGTTTATGGAATTATTAGCTTTTAAAACATTTAATAAATCGTTATCAAGATTTTTGGAAATTTCAACTTTGAAGTGCTCTGTCTTTTGAATTCCATACTTACAGAATGGAGCCTTATAGATTCATGGCCTGCTCATTTCTAAACCTTTGTTTTCCAAATGTAGACGTAACTAATTCCAAATGTAGACATTTTGTTTTCTGTTGTAATTATTAGAGGAGAAATAATTATTAAAACATACAAAAGCAAATCAAAAACGAAAATTATTACCTGAGGCAGGCGACTCGCAAAGGAAGATTTAGGAAGAAATCGGAAGGCTGCAACGAGGAAGTAGGTTTGTCTGCAAATGGAAGTAAGCTGCAATCGGCGGGCGATAGGGCTACTCGCAATGAAGGAAGGCTGCGACTCAATGAAGGAAGGCTTTAACCTAATTAGATTTTAGGAAGAAAGATACAAGCCAGAACCGTGACAAACATCTGAAGCTAGGGAGTGGAACGTAAATGACAACTCTGCCCAATGCCTTCTACTTATTTACGAAATGCCCAAATTTTGTCACGGAAATAACCATGACAAAATAATATAACAGTAATAACCGTTATAAATTTCCAACAATAATAACCGTGACAAAATGAAACGAAAAAAGTGTGACAAAATGGCCTGTTTGGTGTAGTGATGGGCTTGGTCTGGCCAATGCAGGCCAGTTGTAAAGTAGTAAGGCTGGCTTTGACTAGGCCGGACTGTCTTAAATCGACATGCTAATTACTTGTGAGAAAATTGAGTAACAATATTGATTTTGGTCAAACCACTATAAATTCTACATGTTATTTTCCTATTTTAATTTCCTCATTTCAATGGTTATCTCTTATAACTTGATTGGGTGTTTATCCCCTTTTTAGTGCAAATATTTCGGTGCTTTCACCGAGAGGGATTTGAAATTCTTGTCTGTAGATCTACCTTGAAACTTTTGATTATCACTATCCACAAGCTAGATCTAGAAAGTTGTAGTCGTAGGATCTTTGATTACTTAGATCTGCGAAAAGTCTATCATTGGATCTAGAAGAGTTATGGCACCCAGCAATGCTAAGGAAAAATCAACTACCTCAAGACCCACCAACGATGCTGAAAATGAAGGCTTTCAACACGAGGAAGAGACAAATCAACCCGTAACTACTGAAATTCCAAGTGCACTAGAGATGGTGACTAGGGTGGATTTGGACCGAATGACGATGGAGATGAACAAGAGGATGATAGAATGCTACCTTAAACCAGAGGGGAAATTGCCTTGCTTTGATCACTTAACTATCCTAAGGATGAACGACGAGTCATAGAGATTCATCATCTTCTAAGTCAGAAGAAGAAAGATCTCCGTTATCAATAGAGATAGAATTCGAAGAGATGGAAAATAGAAGATGAAAAGGGGAGAAACTGGGGCATTAAAGATGCGGTCTGGGAAATCCCCCATTGAGAAATTACAACTCATCCCCGAGTCATCATGACCCGGTACCGAGTTGTGAACCCAAGTGGTGACTCTTGGGTAGAATGTAGCATGAAGGGGTTGATGCTGGTGTTGAGTAGGTTGCTGGTGGTTAGAGTGATGATGTTCATGAAAACACCACTGAACCATTAAAGAGAAAATGTAGACAATAAAGAGCTAGACGAACGAATCTCCTAGAAACAGGGGAACCTAAACATCATGGAACTAACCAAGAGCATTTGTGGAGCCAAAAATTCGTGGTAGCCCCTGATGATCGTTGTCCGGTCGATCCGACTGATCTAGAGTATTTAGGTAAAATGGTGAGAAAGCTGGTGAATGAAAACCAGCACAGAAGCAATGATTAAAAGGGCTTGGCATCTAGCAAAACCTCATTCACTACCGATATTTTGTATGAAGGTTATCCATGGAAGTTTGTTAAGCTTGGATGTTGTCATATAACGGGACTGCTGACCCTAAACTACATTTTTTGAAGTACTGGTGGCACATGGACGGTGCTAGAGCGACGAATACAGTAAAATGTGGATATTTTCCCATTTTTCTAGATGGGGTAGCTATAATGTGGTTTACTCGGCTCGAATCAAGATCCATATCTTCATTTGATCAAATAACAAGGAAGTTTATAGAGTAATTCAGGCCTCATACCACTCAGTTAAAGGATGTGATGTCCTTATTATGCATCTATCATGGTCCTGGAGAGAATCTGAAGGGATATTTTAGTAGACTTAATATTGTTGTGCTTGAGGTGAACAATACGAAGGAGGATATTGTGTTGATGGCATTAATCCGAGGGAAAATTTGGTAAATGGATAAGGATGAAGTAGCCATCCACCAAGGAGGAGTTCCATCGAAAGGCCAACCGGTTTCTGTGCCTAGAAGAGGCAGAGCTAGTAATTGGAAAAGCCGGTGGTAGACCACCGAGCGAAGTTGTGCGATGCAACATTGATGTAAAGAAAACCAATGAAAGCACCGAGAACATTGTTGTTAATGTTGGGAATAATAACAACCAAAAGAGAAGGAATTAGGGAGCCAGTAGAAAGAAGTTTGACTTCATGAAGCGTCCGAGATATCTAAAGCCTGAAGATTATACTCTTTGAATGAAACCATCAAAAACATTTATCTTGCTACACAATGAACAGAAAATTATAAAATGCCAGCTCAAAGGGAGTCAACCAAATGAGAATGGCTCTCATGGAAATATTTTCGCTTCCATGAGATTCGTAGACACTACTAAGGAGTTAGCATCTAAGGGATATAATAGAAGATTTGATCGGGAAAAATAAAGAGCCACATGATGATAGGCAAATGAACAATAGACCTTAGGGGATGATGG
The DNA here is from genome assembly GCA_030737815.1 of Allium fistulosum. Taxonomy (NCBI): domain Eukaryota; kingdom Viridiplantae; phylum Streptophyta; class Magnoliopsida; order Asparagales; family Amaryllidaceae; genus Allium; species Allium fistulosum. Next base: position 266,258,533 of record CM060905.1, on the reverse strand, counting down.
CCTAACAAAATTAGATTGGGCCTAGTGATAATAGACTTAGAAAGCTTGAAAAGAGAATTGTAATCAACACTATCGTTAGTGGACCTCGTTCGGTCGAGGAAAGTTGGAACCAGTTGGAAAGATATGGAAGTTCATTGAAGCATGCAATGTATGAGAGTTGCTTTGCTGTGAAAGACGGAGCTCTGACAAAATAACTGAAAATGATGATTGATGATATAGTTTTTGGAAATAGAGATGCAGATGAAGTGCAAGCTCCGACGCTTGACCCCTCGGTGATCATGGCCATGATTGGGCCAGCAAATGTGCATCGAGTGCTGATTAATTGCAGGAGCTTAGTTAATATTCTTTTTAAGAAAATGTTTGACCAGATGAGGATGAGTTTGCAGGACCTGAAGCCATGTAAATCCCATATACAGGGATTTACCGAAGAGGCAACAGAGCATGTCAGTTGTAATGACTTGTCGATGGAGTTTGGTGAAGGTGACCACAAGATGATGCAGGTGCAGACCTTCATTGTGATTGACACGTACTCTACTTATAATGCTTTCTTGGGCTAACTAGCCTTTTCTAGTTATAGAGTAGCCCTGGCCTCATGGTGTTTAAAGATGAAATTTCCTATGAAGAATAGGATCGGAGCTATCCAAGGGGATTAGTGGTTGTGAATACTACATTGTGGAGCTCAAAGAGGTGAAGCAATATGACAAGGGAAAGGGTGTAGAGAAGACTCCATGCATCAAGACAGTTGACGCACATCAATTGTTAGAGAAAAAATTGGTATAATACCCATGATGCCAATTGTGGTAAATTAGCACTTGATTTGGATATATTTGACAACACAATCAAGCATGACTCAATTAATGCCTTCTTAGTTGTTCATCAAACACTAACTTATCACGTGAGACTTAGTACGTGGTGAAATCATTAAAGAATAGATCCATAATGTTCATAGGCCTTTGAGATAGCACATGTGGAAGTTCACATTTCTGTTTGGTTCATTGGGCTTGAAACTCTGTAAGGCCAGTCGAGTTTGGTATTCCCATGAGTTCATATGAGCTTCCAAGAAGGATATTCGAAAAGCCTATGTCATATCATATGTCCATAAGAGGTATGAAAACGAGAAACATGTTTGTGCAATAATCCATTGAGCTTATCAATGGGTTGTGAAATATGTTCTTATATTCAAAGCCCATTGTCCAAATTATGCATATATATGATTGTCATAGTTCAAAATTCCTCTAATCAATTTTTGATCTTGATGAGTTCGTACGAGTTTGAATATGTGCAAGCCATTTCAAATAAGTTCGAATATATGCAAGTCCGAATGAGTTCGAATATATGCAAGTCGGTTCGAATGAGTTCGAATATATGCAAGTCCATATCGATAACATTCAAAAAGACATAGTCAAAGGCAATATGCATGTCAAAATTCTTGCTCATAATAATCATATACGATTACGGTTAATTAAATTTTGTCCCCAATTTATTTAGGGTTACAAGGCTTTGATTTAAGAAAAGAGGGAGATAATGAAAGATCATCCCCTAAAATGGCACCCCTAGGTCGATATTTATATGGGTGGGCGGCTCCACTTCACCTCTTATATCTTCGACAGGGTCGACCTCGACAATGCTTAGCACTAGCTTTTGCGTTGGGTAGCACCAATAAAAGGCGGTACCAAACATTAATGAGAAACGATGTTGTCATTAAATAGTGTTGTACATAAGTGTCTTTATATTGTATGGTGTATAAGTCGATGAATCTTAACGTTGATGGTTTGCACCCCTCATTGATTGATGACGGTATGGAGTTGAAGCACCGTTAAGTATTGATGAGGTCTTCATAGCCGACTCATGATATGATGCTTGTCAATAAGGTAATATTACTTAAGCACGATGTTCACCTTGACTTTGTTAACCTGCCGCCTTGCTTGTTCCACGTGGAAGCGGAGTGGTAGTATTTGAGGCTCAATGTTGAAATAAGATGCCATCGTTGTTGATGGAAAGTGGCATTGTTTAGGTACGTCAACATTTATGATAAGCGGCTCCAATGTATTACAGGCAAGGTTTTAAATCTCGCTCATCTCGGGCGAGATCTCGTTTTCAAGCCTGGGCGATTCGAAACAACTAATTTCGTTTGAATCTCGTCTGACCCAAATCTCGGACGAGATTTCAGTATCTCGTCTGGTATCTCGGACGAGATTTAACAGCGAGATATCGGCCGAATTTTTGAATTTTGGAAAAAATCAACTCTTTTTCCGTATTGGGCTAGCTCATCCTTTACCTTAATTTAAGCCTTCTTAATTGTACTTTTTTTAACCCTTATTTCTTATATAAATCTCATTTAATATTCGTCTCTTATTTTACGGCAGTGACAAGTGTAAGAAGATGATAAAATCTACATCGATTATGATAAGTATTTCACTTTATGATTTTCATTTAGGTTTCTGATCCAAATTAATTTACATCCGATTTCATTCTTCTTTTTTCGACACTTTCTTGAGTTTTTTTCCTAACCTATTTTTTGCGGCTATAAATTTTGGGCTTCACTTATTTAACTTTATGTTCTAAATGGATTCCCAATTTGATTTCATTTAGTCTTTGCTGCTATAATTTTTTCCCTCAAGGCTTATTTTTAAGCAATAAAGGAATTCTCTTTCATCTATTAATTTCATTTGATGATTACATGTTCATTCGTACATCATTTTTTTGCTTTTCTTATAATATTACTAAATGTTTGAAATTGTTTGTACTATGTATGCTATTTTCTACATTTGTTTGAAATATCTATGCTATTAGTTGCTTAATTAGATTTTGTTTGCTAATAATTAAATACTATAATCAGACATAGAATATCTTAATTCTACTTGTAGACTTTTGTATTTGAAGTTATAAAATTAAGATTTCCCTTGCAGCACTATAAATCATAAAAGGTAGAAATGAGACATTATATTGTGTAGGAAAGTTAAGTGAATGATCAAACAAAGTAAAGGTGCATATGTTATGGTTTGTTTCTTGTCTACTTTATCTCATATGATATTATATTGAACATTATTCATGAAATCTAGTTATTTGTTTATTTTACATGATACAAGTGATATTTTTCCATACTAAATTACTAATGATAAGCGTGTGATATATTCAAGGTAAGTGCATAGTGTTTTCCTTAAGGTAGTGACTAGTATTATAAATTTAGGTGTATGAAAACTAATTTTCGACATGACATATACTCCGAGATAACTCCGAAATGAATTTTAGAAACCGAGATGTAAATCCGAGATGGACGACCGAGAAGCACTCATCTCGTTCGAGATCTCACTCGATACGAGATAAGCTATCTAAATTCTTCGAGACGAGACGTGACCGAAATCCAAGATTTAAAACCTTGATTACAGGGTTGTTTGGGTAGCGACGATCAGTTGCCTTTATTGATGAAAGTCGACGTCAATTGAGCACGATGTCGGTGATAAGCAGTGTTGATTAGGAGTGGCATCCTCCCCAGCTTTGTTAGCATGTTATAATACTAGTATGGTCTTGGGGTTCCATACTGAATGAGGGGTCATTGCATGCCATCAAAAGAAAGCGCCTTGATGAAGCATAAAATGAATAGAGTTCAATGTAGCATGAAATGCGGTGTGGTCAAATTGCATCTCTTCATGAGATACGGCGACATTGATCCTTTTCCTTTGTTGATGGAATGCGATGTAGGTGAATCGTGAAGTGCGATGTGATTAAGGGGCGTCATTGAAGAGATGCGGAAATGATGAATGGCCACGTGACGAGGCATGATATTGAAGTGAAGAGGCACTGTAATTCTATTGAAAAGGTCTACCCCGCATCTTTGGTGTTGTTGTTCTTCGTCAAAAAACCTACCAGTGTCGATTCCCTTATGATTCCACTTCTTACAGCATCATTTTTGACGTTGAAATTATATGGGTAACATTTAGCCCCCTCCCTGTATAAAAGAAGTTTTTTATCCTTTAGGTAAAACCATAAATTTCCTTGCTTGGCTCGATCTTGAGTGAGGATTCCCTTCTAGTGTTATTTTCCTACAGAATCAGTCATGACTTTTATTGTTAGCTTTTGATTAAACTTTTAATGAGATTATAAGGGATCTTTTGCTTGCAACCTAATGTTACGTTTGGAGTTTATTAAGTTTAGAAATTTATCTAATAAAGATTTTTATGAATTGAAAACTAGATAATTATTTGCGAATTGTAATTTCCTAAATGGAAACATCATATGGGGAAAAGACTAGAAATCCGTCTAGCAATGATAATAGAAGATCAATAGGTCTGCCTGATGATTATAAATGAAAATCATAAAAATCATTTGATAATAAAATGTCCTTTTGATGGTAAGAGAAGACCAAAAATTCATGCATCAGAACAAAATAAAAGAAAACCGAAGATTCTTTTTGGCAATGATAGAAGAATTACAGAAATCTGTATCCGATAGTAATAATAAAAATCTAGAAATCCATATTTAATAATAGAAGTCTAGAAATCCATATTTGGAAATAATAGGAGAAGACCAGAAATTCAAATTTGGTAATAATAATAATAGTCCAGAAATCCATATTTTGGAAATAATAGAAGAAGACTAAAAATCCAAATATGGTAATAATAATAGAAATCTAGAAAGCCATATCTAGAGATAATAGAAGACCAGAAATCTAAATCCAGTGATAATAATATAAGTCCAAAAATCTATATTTGGAAATAATAGGAGAAGATCAGAAATCCAAATCTGGTAATAATAATAGAAGTCTAGAAATCCATACTTTGAAAATAATAGGAGAAGAATAGAAATCCAACTATGGTAATAATAGAAGTCCAGAAATCCATATCTGGAAATAAAAGGAGAAGACCAGAAATCCAAATATGGTAGTAATAATAATAATAGAAGTCCAAAAATGCATATCTGGAGATATTAGAAGAAGAAATCTAATTCCAGTAATAATAGAAGTCCAAAAATTCATATTTGGAAATAATAGATGAAGACCAGAAATCCAAATCTGGTAATAATAATAGAAGTCCAGAAATCCATATTTTAGAAATAATAAGAGAAGACCAGAAATCCAAATATGGTAATAATAGAAGTCCAGAAATCCATATTTGGAAATAAAGGAGAAGACTAGAAATCAAAATCTGGTAATAATAATAAAAGTCCAGAAATCGTTATCTGGAAATAATAAAGGAGGACCAGAATCTCTTATCTGGTGACTGAAGATTGCATTTGTTGGGAAGCATAAATTGCTCCTATTTGGACTTTCCTTACTTATCTCATATTTTGATAGATCTTCTTGTAGAAGTGTGATTGATTTGGAGCACTACTTGACTATGATTTTGATTTATTTGGAGCACTACTTGGCTTATATTTTGATTGATCTTCCTCTTGAAGATTTCAGTGCTTTAGTGAGGTCTTTCCTGACAGGCACTAAAGGCTTACTTCATCCTCCTTTAGGAGGTGCTTCAGTGAGGCCTTTGATGATGGCACTGAAGGCTTTCCCGGTGCTCTAATGAGACCTTTGATGATGACACTAAAGGCTTACTCTGACCTCCCTCAAGGAGGCGCTTCAACCGGGCCATATAGGCAGGGGTTGAAGGCTTTCCCAGTGCTTTAGTGAGGCCTTTGATGATGACACTTAAGGCTTACTCTGACGTTCCTCTAAGAGGCACTTCAGTGAGGCGTTTGATGAAGGCATTGAAGGCTTAGGGCCTTTGATGGCCATGGACCTCTTGTGGTCAAGTGCCTTTGATGGTTGGGGCCTTTGATGGCCAGGGACCTGTTGTGGTCATAGGCCTTTGATGGCCAGAGACTTCTTGTGGTCATGGGCCTTTGATGGGCAGGGACCTCTTGCGGTCATGGGCCATTGATGGCCAGAGACCTCTTATGGTCATGAGCCTTTAATGGTTGAGGCCTTTGATGGTTAGGGACCTCTCGTGGTCATGAGCCTTCGATGGCTAGGGCCTTTGATGGCCTTAGGAGACGTACTCCTTTCAATAAATTCTTTTTATTCATCCACTGTTAGAAAGTATGGCTGCAAATGTTTGGCATTCCATGTTCTTACTATGACATTGCCATTTGGTTGGCAAAGTTTATAGGTCCTAGGTGAGATTACCTTGTGTATGATTAAGGGCCTTTCCCAATTTGGTCCTAGCGGCCTGTCTACCGGATTTTTAGTATTTTCCATGATTTTTCGGAGCACTAGATCTCCATTTTGAAATGATTTTCCTCTTACTCTGGAGTTGTAGTACTTAGATAATCTTCGTTGATAATTAGTCGTTCGTATGGCTGCTTCATCTCTTAACTCATTTATTAAGTCCAAGGATTCTTTCTTTGATTCCTAATTTGGATTGAATGCATACGCAATCCTTCGATGAGAAGGTACTTCGACTTCAATTGGGAGCATGGATTCACATCCATGCATTAGGAATATGGGGTATGACCCATTGCAGCCTTAGTCGAAGTTCTGTATGCCCATAGAACGAGAGGTAGTTCTTCTACCCAATTTCCCTTTGCCTTGTCTAACCGCTTCTTTAGAATGGTTTTTATAGTTTTGTTGGCTACCTCAACGGCTCTATTTTCCTGGGAATGAGCTACAGATGAAAAGCTTTTGATGATTCCATTCTTGTTACAAAATCAAGTAAATTCTTCGCTCTCAAATTGTGTTCCATTGTCGAATATTGTCTGGTACGGAATCTCGAATCTGGTAACGATATACTTGATTACGAATTTGAGAACCTTTCCTGATGTAATATTCGGAAGTGGCTCAACTTCTACACACATTATGAAATAATCAATAGCCACCAGTGCATATTTAGCCCCTCCTTTAGATATAGGAAGTGGCCCTATTAAATCTATTCCTCATATGTCAAAGGGCCATGGACTTGAAATAGAAGTCAGTTCACTTTACGATAGGCGTAGGATCTTGAACAACTTTTGACATTTTTTGCATTTTAGGACGTAATCAATGGCTTGACTAGTCATCTGGGGCCAACAGAAGCCTTGTTACATAACTTTCTTAGCTAACTTTATACCATTGGAATGGTCTTCATGGAACTCTTCTTGGGCTTCCCTTAGCAATCCTGCCCCTATCTCTATATTAACACATCTTAAGTAAGGAAGCAAGTATCCCTTTTTATAAACTATCACATTTGTCATTATAAAAGTCAGGGCTTGACATTTTATCCTCCTTGCCTCTTTTTTATCCATTGGTAGTGTTCCTTTTGTCAAATATTCAATGATATGTGCCATCCAACTACCCTTGTATTGATCGCTTATTGGGGATCTTTCTTGATGAACCTTAGCTTCATCTTCCTTTTCATTGTTGTGTGTTAAAGCTTGAGATCTAGTTAAAACTAAAGCTTCATTTTCCGGATTGGAGTCCTTCTCCTCTATACTAGGATTCACTTGGTAGCCTACTGGCACGATTTGGGCTTCTGGTGCCCCTCACATGCGATCCAACTTAGCCAAATATTTGGCTTGAGAGTTCTTGCCTCTGGATACTCAATGTATTGAGAAATCTTTGAATTGAGTCAGCATCTTTAATATCTTATCGACATACAATATCAGTTTAACATCTTTCGTCTGATATTTCTGATTTAGCCTGTCCACCATCAATTGCAAATCATTGAAAATTTCGATTCTAGGAATTTTCAACTAGAGGGCTAGAGTAAGTCTTGGTATCATAAATTCATATTTTGCCATATAGTTGGTGGCTGGAAATCTAACTTTATCGCATGGTGCAAACGATGTCCATTAGGAGTTATAACCACATATTCGACTCCGGCTCCTTCTTCATTCGAAGCCACATCTACAAAAAGTTTCCACTTAGGTCTTAGGTCTATCTCTTTCTATGATTGCTCTTTAATGAATCAGGTACATTCACTGACAATATCAACTAGTGCCTGCCCTTTAATTGACATTTGGGGCAGGAACTCGATATCGTATTGGCTAAGTTCAATTCCCCACTTAATCAACCTTCGTGAATGTAATGACCTACCTTTTCGATCCATGGAAGTCGACACAAATACATAGACGGTATTCATGTGTCGAACATCCAAGTTAATAACTGATATTTACATAATTAACATCTGTGTAAATAAATTCAACACTTAACCATTACTTGTTAACACATCACTTATTCAAATTGACATTTCAATTAACGACATATAATTTGATGTCGAAATCTATAAAATAGCAGAACAAAGATTTATTATGCTTATTAAATGACCAATTAATAAATTAATGAAATGGTGTTTTATTTCGCTAAACAGGTATCCAAATCACTCTATTCAATTTACTTTAACAAAATGGTGTTTATTTGGCCAAATAGATATCGCCAATTATGGTAAAATTAATTTAACGATGTTATTAATTAAAATAAGGTAATTAAATTCTGACCATATTAATATGTCATAATTTTTGAACATTACAAATCTACCAACAAATTAAAGTACAACGTTGTACTCACCAATACGAGTCCAACACAAAAAATCCGTGGGTTAATCGGATTAAATATGAGGAAGTTATGACATTCCAAAGTTCAAACATTCATTTAGTTAAAACATGCATAATTTAAATTTGAAAATGTTTCTCACCCAAGCAACCACACTTCACGGCCCATGCAAGAAGAACTCATCCACCCACAAACAAACACCCCCTTCCCCCACACCCCCCATAACCATAAACCCACCCCCACACTCATGCAGTTATCCATATTAATGTTGACTTACATGCATAATCACTTTTAGGAACGGTACTTTCTATTTCTAGCTTTCCTTTGCAACGCAGCTTCTACTCATCGCTGCTACATCTCTTTCCCACGTCTAAAGCCTGCTACTTTCATCAAGCTCCAACATGCCTACCTCAATCTTTGGCCATGCATGCACTATACACTAACTCACACATATAGTATACATGCACCCACACCCCCGAATCCACACACACACACACACACACACACATATATATATATATATGCAACTTGCTGTGTATTTCTATGCAAAGAAGTGAAAAAAATGTTTAAGTTCATACTATAGTTTCATGCCTTTCTGCTCACGTGAATGTGTAAGTCCACAAATATATATATATATATATATCTCTAAATTTTCTTCCGTTGCTTCACGTCAGCACTTACGGCTACCACGACCTCTACAAGCCACCATTTCGAGTGCAACTAAAATGAAAAGTGTAGTTCTCCCCACCCCCTACAACTTTCATGTGATGATCTTTGCTAATTCTTGAACTATAGAAAGTTATTGGAATTATTAATGAAAATGGACATTTGTGTTTGAAATGGCAGAGAACGAAAATGTGTTCCATGCTTGCTAAAATGAAAAGTGTTCACCTGTTGAAATATGCAGGCGAATTAGTCCATGGTCCTTTTTATAATGAAATTCCTGTAAAAATAATTATTATGTTTGCCCAATCATGTCAAAAATTGGCAAGAATGACATCAAAAATACGTTTGTAGAGTTTTTTTTGTGTGTGTTTTTAAAAGTTTAAATATTAAAAAGCTTTGGGGATGCTACACTATATCCCATTTACGAGCTGTGAACGACAGAAATAAAAATATGGTTATGCACAATAATGCAACAAGATCACTGAACAACAATAAAATAGACAAGTTAACTTATTCTGTTAAATTCTAAAAATACCGACGTTCGACGTAAAATATGTCAAACGAAAATTCAATTATTTTACAAATTAAAAATTATGGAAATTTTTTATAAATTAAATTAAAAATATGTCATTAAAAATCAAGCAGTTATTTGAAACTTATGATTTAATATATTTAAATTCAAATCCGTATATTTAAATAAATTAAATATTCAAATTGAAAACTAAAAAATCACGGGTCATTACACTCTCCCCCCTTTAAAAAGAACTTTGTCCCCGAAATTTCACTACATGCACACCCAATAATATTCGTAAGTCTGCATGATGTTCATAGATCATTCATATAAAAATCTGACTCGATCACTATTTGAATACATAATTGTACTTCCAAACTAGTATCACTCACCTGATTTACTAGTGCGGACTCCGATCAGGCTTCTTGATTAGAAATCTCCATTTTCCTTACATAGCCATATACTATGATAGAAAACCTTGGTACTATATCAAGAAACCTTACCCAGTGTTCGTCGTCAAAAATTGATTCACGGATCCTAATTTGGAACAGTGTGCAACACCTCAAATCATGCACTCGAATCAAAGATCAAAACTATATGAAAAAGAGAAATGATCTACGTTCAACTTATGCACTTATATTATTGGTTCTCACTGGTACAAATTCTATTTCCACTAAATTATTTCTGAAAACATTTTCATAAAACACAACTTAAGTTTTAAAACTATTATAATACCTAACCATATCTTAAGGGAATATACAACAATCTGATCCAAACTTTTATTTTTGAATTCACTTAATAATTTAAACACGCGGGTTTTTATTCAAAACACTTTTTGAAATGATACTGCCTATTTTAACCCATTGAAAATATTAATAAAGTCCGAGTAACTCCAAAATTATACAATGAACTGGGTATTACCAAATAGTATCATACTTTCCTTTACCAAGAAGGGAAATATTCAAGAGAAGTGTTTACCATCCAAACACATCTCCAGTCCAATTTTTAGTTATTTTCGAGCCACTCGAACTAACTAATTTTAAACACATTTCTTCTTTTCCAAAATCCATTTTGAAATAATATTATATATATATTCCCAAACAAATAATTTTATCCAAAATATCCATTTCCAACTTGCTTTGGATTCGTTCGAATTCGAACTCGTTTCGATCGTACAATGACAAAGAGGATAATTTACTACGTGCACTATACCGTTCGCCTAGGCAAACATTCGATTGTCACATAGAAGTTTATTCCGATCATCACAAAACAAATCTGGACTCACTCCCCGAACCAATCCAAAGAATACACACCTCTCTTTAAAATTTTCTTTTCAAAGATATTTATACTTCATAACTCTCTCAAGTAAAACTATTCTTTCTTTTCTCTATAAATCATTCGAAATAATAATATAATATTTCCTTTTTTGTAACGGCCCGTAAATTTATCACTGATAAATTTTGTTATTTTTAAAGTTTTTCAAATAAAAGGTTGATAATACAAATAATATTGTTTTGAGTGATAATAAGTAACAACAATCTTATTTTGAATAGATATTCACAAAAATATTTTCCTCGAAATTTAAATCGATAAAATGGCCGAAAACTGTTCTACCGATATCCAGCTCTATAATCGTAAAACATCGCGCACAGAGCTGTATACATACACTTATTTTTATAATTGCACAAGAATATAAATTAAATTAATTAGTTTATTTTTGAAAATTAAATGTATTTATGACATTGTTAGTAATGCCATTGAATATAATAATTGATTTATTAAATTAAATTGAGATTTAATGATTTAATAATTATTATAATTATTCAAATAATGATTTTAAAAAGGTTATAAGTCATTTTAAATAAGTTATAAAGTGATGATAAAGCATTTATAATAGTTTTAAAAAGATATATAATTTACTTGAAATTATAAAAAAAACCGATATTTCTTTATTGGTATAATAGCAATTATTGTGAATAATTGTGAATATTTATTTATATGGTTTTATAAATGAAATGTGATCATTTTAATTAATTAAAAATGATTAGAAATTTATTTTTGTTTACATATATATGTAATTTAAAATATAAGTGAAAATGTGACCGGGGATCGGTTTCCCGATTTTCAACGGTTTAACGAATGAAAGTTGTTTTAAATCGTTGCAACCTTGTTTTTGTGTCATGTGCACATATACAACATACATGTCCTAACATTCACAAAAACATAAATATATAAATATATTTAAGTATATAAATATAATATAAAAATATATAAGATATTTTAAGTTTCCTTACTTCTTAAGCATATAAAGGTCAACATATGCATACCCTAAAGTGATGGAAGTGATGGGCACATGGGAGAGAGGGTTGTAGCCGTGCATTGGGAGGGGAGATGTGATGATGATGGTGCATGTGATGGTGATGAAGATGATGATGTATGCATAGATATTTTTGCTCTCTTCTTTGCCTATAAATACACTACCCTCTTTTATTAATTCCTAAGCCATTTTCTACTTCTTCTTCCTCCCCTTTTCAATCTCTAATGACCTCTCTAATGGCTTCTTATTCATAGAAAAAAATATAGAAAAGTTAGGAAAAATTGTTGAGAATAAAAGAGAAAAATATATACAATAGTTTATAATATCAATCCACTTCAAAACTAGTTCAAATCACCTCCTTATCACCACTCAAACCCACGGCCACAACCCACCACCACCATGGCTAAGCCCTTCCACCTTTTCTAGCTTGGGTTGTAGTCTTCCTAAGGTCTTAGGATCGATTCCATAAGCTCTGGTGCGCCGGTAGCGGAGCTATAGCTGATTTAAAGTTAGATCGTTCGAATCTAAGGTGAGAAACTCTTACTTATATTATATTCTTGGATGATGATATGATGTTTGCAATGGATATTTAATATGCTTTGATCATCAAGTTTGGTTGTTTAATGTTGTTGTTGAATATATATTCAAGTCACGGAAATACATGTCGATAAGCACAAAGGAAATCACTTTCCTTTATATAATGAATTGGTGTATATGGAATGTTAAATCTCTTTAAAAAGGTTTAAAAATAAGTTTGAAATGTTTTATAAACAATTGAAAGTGTTTTGGTGAAGTTTTAAAAGTAACTGAAAATTTAGTCAAAAATAAGCGCGTCGCATAACGGCAGTTCGCGATTTCGCGCCATAAAAGTCAAACGAGTATACATAATAGAATTTAGCTCGGAATTCTTCGAGATAAGAATTTTCCAAACTATTTTATACATAGTTTTCATAAAAAAAGAAAATCGAGATTTTGATAAGTAGATTTTGAAATATGAGTAAAACAAGTTTTTAGAAAAATCGAGGTTTTGTATTTCGGAATCCATAATAGGATTTCTTTGAAATGATATTTTAAAATTATTTAAAAATACGAAATGAATTTTAAAAATCTTTTAAAATATTTTAAAAGTGATTTGAGTTATAAAAATGAATTTCCAAATGATAAAAAGTCATTTTGATCAATATAGCTTAAAAAAGCATTTTCCGCAGCACTTTTCTATAACAATTGAAACATAGTTTTTAAACGCAACCATTCTTTTCCAAATCTTTTGTAAATGTTTTTAAATGATTAATAAATTTTTCTAAAGATGATTTTGAAGGATTTATGGAACGGTTAAATGGTTTAGAGTTGATCAAATAACATGACCGCCTAATGGGTGTTAGAGTGATAGTGTCTAGGCTTGAGTTTGGAAAAAGAGTTTCCTGCTCTCCCTGGCTATCCAAACTAGTCCGATGGAGGGGATAGTAAATTTTGTTTACTCGGATCAATATTTTCTTAAGTGAAAAATGAAATGATTTCGAATTTATTCCCAATTTAAAAAAGAGTTTAAAGTTATCAAATGATTTTATAAGAGAAGTTTAATAATTCCGTATATACCGGAAAGAAGTATTTTAAAGTTATATATCTCTAAAAGATATTTTTGATAAAAGAAATGAATTAATCAAATATTATTCTCCTATTTACTTGACCTCTTTTATCGATGATTAGTTCGAAGGAATCGGGGTCGGATTTGGGTAATTCCTATCAGTAGACCACTTCAAACTAATTTACGTATTCGAAGTGCAGACATGGACATGATATTTTGGATTTTCGTAATGAATGACTGCTTGTTGATCATTTGGGGATAAACTCCCAATATACATATAGTAGCAGTAGTCTCTTTATTATGAAATATCCAATGCAAGGACTAATCGCTACTAATCCTAGGGGTAACTCCCGACAGGATGTGGTAGGAGAGTGCCTTCGGTTTGTCCTGTTCAGACAACTTATACGGACGAATGTCTGACGTTGCATTTCTAGTTACATAAATTGATCTCTATGAATGTATTATCTGTTTTGTGGCGGAGAAGACAACTTCTCTTAACCTAACACCCTTTCCTGAGACGTATGAGCTAAGGAGTTATACGTTTGTAGAAATCAGTTGTGTGACCATGGAATGACAGTGTGGCATTCAAAGTGAAACGTGCAAAGTAAAAGGTAATCGTTACCTCAAGCCTCACATTTGAAAATGATAAAAACATGGTAGATGCAGTAAGGCTGTGTGGTTCGCAACCATTAGGGTATGATCATCCCCTTCTAGATATATTTTTACCCGCTATGATGTTCGGGTTTAAATTATTGTGGTGTATGCAAAGAGATCTCTCGGATAGGTCGGTAACGACCGGGGTGATGACATATTCGGTACCATCTAGTGAGAAAGGTGGGTCGGTCTTGTGTTGGTAGAGGTGTAGATTTCTGTTGACCTCGGTACATTCCTCTAGAGATGTACCATTGAAAGGTAGTCCCTTCACCTGGTCATTTGTATGGAAATTCATTCTCCAATAAGTCCCTGCCATTTTGTTTGTAGGGCATGCTGGAATTTAATAATGGTAACAATTTCGGCTATTTGAATATAATTGCACTACTACAAAATACACATGTTGCTTCGCCTTATTTGCATCGGTTGTTACCACAACTGATGCAAATAGAAGTATTTGCATCGGTTACGTTTTAAAAACCGATGCATTTGGTATGTGGAAAGCAGTAGATGGTAAAAAAATACAATTTGCATCGGTTATCATCAACAACCGAAGAAAATATACCGATGCAAATAGTGTTAGTTGCATCGGTTTTATTTACAACCGGTGCAAAAATGTTATTCCCACGTTGAAAGCCCTGATGAAAAGTTGGCGGTAAATAATTTCGTCTCCCTCTCATTTTAACTGCGAACCTCTTCTTTTCGTCCTTCACTCGAAAACCCTAAATCCCTCTCCCGCTTTCATCTTTTCCTTTCAATCCATTCAATTATCACTTTTATTCTCTGATCCAACATTAATCAGGAATCTTAACCACAAAACAAATAAGATTTTTTTTAAAAATTCAACTGCTTGTTGTTCAAGTTCGAAATCGTGTTTGGTAATTTGCGTATGGGAATTGATGAGTTGGTCGATGCTCGCAGCGAGGTCGTGGATTGGTTTCAGGATTGGTCGATGGTGTTCACGAATCGATTTCAATCATGTAGTTGCCAAAGGGGTTGTTGGGATTGGAAGATATATTGGATGAGTACATAAAATTGAAGGAAGATAGGATAGCGATCGATCAGGTAAAACGAAGGGTTGAGGCTGCGTTTAAGGGTTTGCAGGAAGTGATGACGAATTACATTACGCCTCAGTCCCCTTCTCTTTTGGGCGCAAATCCGAGTGTCTGTTCTCCTTCACAAGGTGTGCTTGTTTTGAATATTGTATGTTTCCTTTTAAAAATGATTTTGTATTGGCTGGATTGATGAGATTCAGAGATCTTTGGCAAACAAATGCAAATTTGCTCTTGTTTTTTAAGAAACTGAAATATCATAACTCAATTTGGTTCAATACTCAATATCCGAAGTTATTACTTATCAAAGTCAAGAAAATACGAAAACATTTGTTTTAGGTTAAAGTGAAAGTTAATATAATAATTTTTTTGATTACATTTACATCTCCACTTTGAAATTTCAACTTTTAATTTTTAAAATGCTATTAAAACTGTCCCTAAATGGTTGACTTGATTTGTATATAAAAGTGTTATTTTTAAGTTCATGAATTAAATCTAGTCATTAGATCTCGAGATTTTCCTAATTGGTGAGTGAATTAACAGAACATGCATATGGATGTGCTGTGATATTCATGTTCCTGAATCAAGTCAATAGGAGTGTCTATAGCATGCTTATCAAATTTGCTTAAAATTTAAAGTGTGGTCATAGAAAATAGTTATCCTGTGTCTCACACTTCAGCATTCTGCTTGTGAATGAGATAAAATGCAAGAACTTTGATGCAGGGATGCATTAAAATTTGATACAACCCACTTCAATATTTAACATGTTAGAAAACAAAATACATTTATCATTACTTTGTCCAATAAATTAGTATATTTGCATTAAAGTTTTGATACAATCATCTGTGTCATAGTTTTTCTGATAAAATGCAAACATAAGCAATTCTGATAAAATGGAAGTGCAGTTGTGTTGCCTTGCTCCATGGGCTCTTCTGTGGATTATGGGTGCCGTGAGTATTACCCGAATCCGCAGCCTAATCTGTCTACAACTTCTTATGTAAGCACTCTCTTCAGCTGTTTCATTTTCAAATTTTTTGCATATGCTGTAGTTGAATGTGATAGGATCTGATTCTTTCTTGTTCAATTGGAAATTTGACAGCACATCCCACCTTCTTCCCTGTAAATTTTTTTAACTGAACATTCAAGAAGAAGCTTAAGCCTGATTGATTGGTTGGTGAATGCTGATTAGTTTTTGGTTTTTTTATGGAAATTAGAGACAATTCCCTCTTTAAAAACTTATTTGTTTTACATCCTAACTTTATTCAACTACTTTATACAGTTATATTTTATTTTTATTTTTTATTTTCTTCTTTTGTTCTAAATTTAAAAATCCCGTCAAAGATGTGTATTGCGGACGATTATCAGATATGTACATATATCTTTAAGTAAAATTATCGAAATACCCTTTGAACTTCACCTATTTTTTTTTGAAAACACAGATGTATCAATAAAAGAAAATTGAAATAATGGACTCAAAACTTTTTTTAATTACAAGGATGTAATACCAAAACTTTCTTTAGTTTTGGATCCAGGTGGTTTTTTATAGCAAAGTAAACATTAAGAACTTTAGTAAAAATCACATGCTACACTACAGTAAGTGTTTAATAGCATTGAGCACTATTTATTTTAAAAGCACACAAAGCCAAGTTCGTCTCTAGTTTTAGTCAGGGAGGGATTTGAATAACCATTTTGATTAAATTAGAATAGAAATGTTATGAATTTGTGAATTTTCCTAATTAGATTATTCCCAAATTTTACATGAGCAGGAAATGAAAGATGGGAAGGATGGCCATGACTACCAGGACCCTAAACATTCTAGAGGGGAATGGTGGCAAGGTACAATTTTCAAGCATTAGAAACTGTAGTAATAATGCACACTTTCAAAATTTCATCTCATTTTGAAATTTTATGTTTTGAGCAGGTTCTTTATATTACTGACTGTACTATGCTATGAACTTGTGCTCCTGGTCCATATTAGAAGGTAATTTACAGGTTTGTCTTATCATATTTCACACTACGTAGTTGCTCAGTGTATTGTAAATATTTGTAACATTAAACTTGGCTTCATTTTCGCAAGTTTAGTAATAGATGCCTGATACCATTTTCATGTTCCAAATAATTCAAATCGACTACTTCTGTTTAAATTTATATGCTAATATTCTTTTATTATCTTATTAATCCTAGGTTAGCTAGCCTATCCAACAAGTGGAGCACAATGTGAACAAATAGCAAGCTGTCCTCTTTTATCCAGTTCAGCTTAGTGTGTGTTTTAGTGTGCGCGCGCATGCAGCAATTAGTATAAATAAATAAATTAAAACTGCTATCATGTATTTGCATGTATATCATAGTTATGTAGGGGCCGTTTAACCCTGGTTTCAGTTTGGGGGGTATTATATTTTCAAATACTCACCGAAAACGACCAGTGTTATAATATTGCAGTAACGTACAGTCCTCGTTTCTCAGGTACTTGTATAACTTATATATATATATCGTTGAGAATACATCTGTTTGTGTTGTGTATTACACAGTAGTAGATTGTTCTTTCAGTTAAACTAGTGTATGTGCGTAGAACTCAAGCCTTGTAGTGCTGTATCGATCGAGTTTATACAGGTTTAGATAATATTATTGGCTCCACAGTTGAGAATTCTAGTTTCAAGAAAACTTTGACATAATTATATCACGCTATATAAATGACATGAAGAGCTGTATGTAATTTATGCACACGTAAGGATTTGGAACATAAATTTATTACTCCGTCCAATTTTTAAGTTTTCGCGTTAATTCCTCCGGTCTAGATTTATGCTCGTTAAAATTTGTTAAAATTTATTTCAGGTACTTCCATTTTTCTGATAAAACCTGAGTCCATGGTGCATAAGCAACACCAATCACCTCCCCAGAATAGTAAAAGGTGGTCAAACTACTGTCAAACTGGAGAAGTGCTGCATTGGGATTCCGAATAGAAATATCAGCAACCCATGTAGCATTGATGGATATAGGATGAATAGGAGATGGCGGCAGTATTTGGAAATTGTTGAAGTAAATGGTGTTGAGGGCTAGTTTGTTCATTTAATTTATTGATTGATGAGGGTTAGTCTGTTCATTTACATTAGAGGTGTATTAATCTTAAGTATGTTGCTCTTTGGTTATTCTTACAATAATTTTTGTATTGTTTTGTAGAAAAGAGTTGTTTATTGCGAAGTACAAAGTCCACCATCTTCACAAATAACTGTGTAAGTTTTTCTACTCAGAGGTTCAGTTAAGTAGCTTCTTTTTATTTTAATTCATGTTTACTTTAAGGAAATATTATGAGTATTTATTTGATTTGTGACATTGTTTATATGGAATTTGTGTTGGTATACGAATGCATACACAATTTTAACTTCTTATGTATGATACCTCAAATCAAGTTAAGCAACTTTTAAGATATGGTTCTACATGAGGATGAATGTGTCAGAGATTGGTGGATGAATAATGCCCTGTAACTGTAGCGTGAATTATCCCGCCTCTTAATTTTATCTAATAACTGAAATTCATTGTTGATGGGAACAGATGACCCAGACAATGCAGATACCATTGACGTATGCAGAGAACATAATTGGAGTTGGTGGAACAAATATTGCTCACATACGCCGAACCAGTGGATCAGTACTTACTATTCAGGAGAGTGGTACTTCACGCGATGAAATTACAGTTGAGATCAAGAGCACTTCATCACAAGTTCAGATTGCTCAGAATCTCATTCAGGTATCTTTTGAAACCAATCAGAATATTGATGTCTAATGATGTGTTGGTTCAAGTTCTGACACTTGTGATTGAATCCATGTTATTGAAACAATGCATGTTGTGCATTGTACAAGAATACATAGAAGGGCACAAAGGGTCCTTGATCAGCGGTTATCCAAGCCTGGATATATAACAAGGTCAGCATTATCAAACATGAAATATTTTATTTTATTTATTTAGAGTCAAATAGGAATAAAGGTCTCAGTTTGTGCAGGTATGATTTTGATCTGATCATATTCCATGTTCCACCTCAGGCGGGCTCAGTTTGTGCAGGTATGATTTTGATCTGATCAAAGTCAACATCACCTGAATGCTGAACTACCTAGTATACATATTTCCCTTCTTAAAATATTAAGGTACGATTAAAATCAAGAAATAACTGACTTGAGGAATAAAGGTCTCATGATTGGGATATGGCAATTTTATGTTGATTGACCTTTAAATTTGAGTTTTTCCTCCAACTGAGGTTTGTATCGCTAGGTTTTTGGCATTTGAGAAAAAGGCAAAAGCATAGCCAGATGCCAAAAGCTACAATATTCTAAAGATACATACTTGTTTTATTTGCTAAGTTAACTCCTTCCCATTACAGGTTTTCAATAATAGTCCTGATGAGACTGCATATTATAGAATGATGCTAAATAGAGAAAATGTGTCTAACTCTGTTGTGATGATTCAACCTTCGCTTATATTATACTCGTTCAATTCAGTACCTGAACCAGCCCTTCTAGATGTGACTGCAATTGCGTCTGATCGAATTTTGCTCTTGGATTCTTACTTTACTATAGTTATTTTTCATGGAGCCACTATAGAGAAAGGCTATCAAGAACCCTGCTGTCTGAAATCTTGATCAGTGAAGCAGCACCTTGGCGAGGCAATGATAATTTTGCAGCCAATAGTTATGGATGCAGAGCAATCAGGTGAGAAGATCTTGATCAAGAAGATGATGCTTTTGGCAAGGCAGTGATAATACTGCAGCCAAAGTAGACTCTAGTGATCAAGATCAGTGCAACCAGATGAGGAGATGAAGATTTCTAATCTGATCCTCTTCTAGGATGGCACAGTTTGCAAGAATTGGTAAGAATTTGATATTAAAATGATCAAGAGATCGGTATACCCCCCTGTGATGATAATGCTCTGAGGGGAGAAGTGAAATTCATTTTATTATATTTTTACTTCTTGTTTATAACAGTGGTGGTTACAACATCAAGGTTGGTGCAGGAACATCTATTGATATCATGAAATTCGATATGGGTGGCTCTGCAGCAACACTTGGGGCTGCAAAAGCAATTGGACAAATCAAGCTTGCTGGAGTTGAGGCAAGTATTGCTTATGGCTTGCTTAAAAAATTGAAATTAAGAAAGAAAAAGAAAAAAAAGGTTCTTGTAAGTGCTTGATGTGCTAAAATTATGATTGTTGATTTCTTGCATTCAGGTTCATTTTGTCGTGGCTGCATGTGAAAATATGACAAGTGGTACAACAATGAGGCCAGGTGACATAGTCACTGCTTCTAATGGGAAAATATTGAGGTAATATCTGTATTTACAGAAGTTGTTTACATTCTTCTGTCTTTTTTTCATATCGGTTTAATCATTTATCTAAAGAGTAACTGAATAACATAGAAAAATATTCATTTCTGGCAGCAGCAATTTTCAGATCCATGAAATGATGAAGAAGCCATGGAACACTGATCAAGGAATAAAGAACTGAAGAAAGCTTTTCATGTCGGTTTAATCCTTCTAACCCGTATTCATCTTCAGACATTTTGAGAAGAGTTCCGAATATACTACTTATTAAATCTAAAAGTACTGTATTTATTAAATCTGATTATGTATTAACCCGTGCACTTATGCTATTTATTAAATCCGATTATGTATTTGCCATCTTGAATGATTGTAATATTCCATGCAATAATTGTTTGTTATAATCAATAATATATATATAGTCTATTTGAGTACTGTAATAATGGTTTCTGAGAATGACTTTTTTGCATTAGGTATAAATAGCTGATGCAATAGGGGGATTAGTTTGCATCGGTTGTTATAAAAAACCGATGCAATAGAGGGATTAGTTTGCATCGGTTTTCAACAACAACCGATGCAACAAGTTCCTTTGTTGCATCGGTTTTCATTACAACCGATGCAACAAGGGGCTGTGTCCAAGCAATCAACCATGATATTTTGCATCAGTTGTTAGTAACAACCGATGCAAAAAGGATCTTTTTGCATCGGTTTCAGAACTGATGCAAAAGTGTTAAGCCTGTTGCATCGGTTGCATATGCATCGGTTGTTGAACTGATGCAAAAGGGGGGTAAACAACCGATGCAAATGACCTGTTTTGTAGTAGTGTTGCTTGAAAAGTGTTTCAAAAAAAAGAATGTCATTAAAATAATATCAAATGATTTTACGTAGCAAATGATTTGGTTATCATAAGGTAAAAACCTGTTCCATGTTTATGTGCGACGTGGTCTTATGAGATGCCCCTTTGTTTTCAAAGCGCGTACTTTGAGTTCTCACACCATCCCATGACTGACCCGGAGTTTATTTTCCTTTTCCTTAAACTCTGGGTGCCCTAATTTTCCCGGGCAGCCTAGTAGACAGGTTTAGTTTAGAAGAAAGTTAGATGAAGCTTACAACATGGAGTTAGAAGATTTTTCTGAAGATTGTTATCTATTTCCATCACACTTTAGTGCTATAGTATTCCGCATTTGTAAGGATAGAAATTTATAACTGTCCATTTTTAAACTTTGATAAATGTATTTTAAATTTCCGTTGTAACGTTTATGTTGAAATAATATATGTAAGATTCTGGTCTGTCTTTATTTTCTTTCTTACCTTTGAGAATCCTCTTCTCCGGCACTCGGATTTGCAGCACGTGAATACCGAGTATGTATTAGTGTCAATTTCCGAGAGTCGAAGAAACGGGTCCTCACTTTTGGTATCAGAGCGTAAGGTTAAGCGAGAACCTTGGCTTTTGTGGGGTAAAGTCTCATCAGAGATAAATTTAGTAATACCCTAGGATGAGTAACTCATTAGAGATAAATTTAGTAATACCCTAGGATGAGTAACTCATTAGAGATAAGGTTAGTAAGACCTTAGAATGAGTTTGAGTATATATGAGTGTGTATTTGTTAATATTATATACAAATGATTTCGGTTTTGAAAATTGGTAAATGGAATAATTTTATCCAAGATTTTATTTTAAATATAAAGAATATTTTTCAAGTAATATAGTTATTTGTTTAAGAAAACGATAATACTCAGTTATTATCATTAATTGATGGGTTGTTTAATTTAAAAGTTTAAGTACGAATACCTCGTGAATTTAGTTTCACAATTTGACTATGGGGTATACGATAAATAATAATGTTGGTTTAAGATTAAAGGAATTTATTCAAGATAATTAAATCTTATGAATATGGTTTATATAAGTGATTTTATAAAATGGATTTATAAAACGTGCTTTATAAAGGAATTTTTAAGAATTTAAATTCTAGTATTTTTGAAAGTAATTTCAAATGATTTTTGGAAAAGGAATAATAATAGTATTATTTCTAAAATGGGATTTAAAAATGAAAAACTATCTTATGATTAATTAATTTGAGTGGCTCGAAAGTAACTAAAAATGGGCAGGAGATGTGTTCGAATGGTAAACGCTTCTCTTTAATATTCCCCTTCTTGTTAAGGAAATATGCGATACTATTGGTAGTACCCAGTTCCTTGGTATCATTTTTGAGTTACTCGATCAATATAATTTTTCTAAA
The DNA here is from genome assembly GCA_030737815.1 of Allium fistulosum. Lineage (NCBI taxonomy): Eukaryota > Viridiplantae > Streptophyta > Magnoliopsida > Asparagales > Amaryllidaceae > Allium > Allium fistulosum. The sequence goes on along the minus strand of CM060905.1, from coordinate 266,235,750 downwards.
GTTAAAAAGGATAATGTGAATCATTAATTGATAAATTAATTAATGGTTGTCAATTTTTATCAAAGTGTATTATCTTAATTGATAAGCATGGGAATGCTTTGATCTTTAAAATTAATATTTAAAGTTATTAATGAATGGTTGTGGGTTTGTAGTAAAGGATGTTTTAGCAACATTTTTTTTAAACCCTTGAACGACAATTTGGAGGAAATCTTATGGGCATATTTAGATCTTTAATAATGGGATTTTAAAGATAATAACAAGTATTGGAGTTTTTTATAAAAAAAGATAGAAAATATTATAATTAACATGTTATAAAAGAGAAGTTCATTATAACAATGTTTTGGTAGTAATTGTTTTAAACTCTTTGATTATATTTTAAAGGTAAGAAGAAAAAACTTGTTAAGTAATTTATGAATATACTTATAACAGTTGAATAAGTATATAAATACTTTTTAAGTATTAAAACTGGTATAAGTAAAGAGAATATATATATATATATATAATGGAAGTTTTAATTAATAAAGGAATGTTAATTAATAAAGAAAGTTTTAACTAAATAAAGAATGTTTTCACATTTGGTATTAGATAAAGGAAGTTTATGGTGATTTATTAATTTAACGAGTTATTTTGAAAATGAGTTTTTCAGAAACCATTAAGATATGTTTAGAGATGTGTTATAGTAAAAGGATATTTATCTTTTGAAAAGAAATGTGTTTTTAAGTAGAAATGGTCGGAAATAAAAATGTAAAATGGTTATGTATAAGGAAAAGCTAAAGTTCTGATCGGAAAGCCTGGTCAGAGTCCGCACTAAAGGATCGGAGGATCAGTACTAGTTCGGAAGTAAAGTTGTGGATTTGAATAGTAGATCGAATCAGATATTGCGGACGGGTGATCTATATACATCGCACGAATACAAGTTTAAAAATAAACATTTCGGGCAAATCTTTGGGTTTTTATTTCGGGTAATTTCGGAGACGAAATTCTTTTAAAGGGAAAGTCTGTAACGACCTGCATATTTATCACTTTGATATATTTAGTTTATTTTTAAAGTTTTTCAAGTAAAAGGTTGATAATACAAATAATATTGTTTTGAGTTATAATAATTAATAGCAATCTGATTTTAAAGAGATATTCACAAAAATATTTTCCTCCAAATTTAAATGGATAAAATGGCCAAAAACTGTTTTATCGATAACCGGCTCTACAATCGTAAAACGTCGCGCATGGAGCTGGATACATACACTTATTTTTATAAGTGCCCAAGAATATGAAATAAAATTAATTATTTTACTTTTGAAAATTCAATGTATTTATGACATTGAGAGCAATGCCCTTAAATATAATAATTGATTTATTAAATTAGATTGAGATTTAATGATTTAATAAATATTATAATTATTCAAATAATGATTTTAAAAAGATTATTATTCATTTTAAATAAGTTATAAAGTGATGATAAATCATTTATAGTTTTAAAAGATATATATTTGATTTGAAAATATAAAGAAAAAACGATATTGCTTTATTGGCATAATACTGTAAATAATTGTTAATATTAATTTATATGGTTTTATAATTGAAATGCGATCATTTTAATTAATTAAAAATGATTAGAAATTTATTTTCAAATTTTGTTTAAATATATATGTAATTTAAAATATAAGTGAAAATGTGACCGGGGATCGGTTCCCGATTTTCAACGGTTTGACGAACGAAAGTTGTTTTAAATCGTTGCAACCTTATTTTTGTGTCATGGGCACATATACAACATACACATACATGTCCTAACATGCACATAAACATAAATATATAAATATATTTAAGTATATAAATATAATATAAAAATATATAAGATATTTTAAGTTTCCTTACTTTTTAAGCATACAAAAGTCAACATATGCATACCCTAAAATGATGGAAGTGATGGGCACATGGGAGAGAGGGTTGTAGCTGTGCACTGGGAGGGGAGATATGATGACGATGGTTCATGTGATGGTGATGAAGATGATGATGTATGCATAGATATTTTTGCTCTCTTCTTTGCTTATAAATACACTACCCTCTTTCATAAATTCCTAAGCCATTTTCTACTTCTTCTTCCTCTTCTTTTCAAGCTCTAATGGCCTCTCTAATGGCTTCTTGTTCATAAAAAAAATATAGAAAAGTTAGGGAAAAATGTCGAGAATAAAAGAGGAAAATATATACAATAGTTTATAATATTAATCCACTTCAAAACTAGTTCAAATCCCTCCTTATCACCACTCAAACCCAAGGCCACAACCCACCACCACCATGGTCGAGCCCTTCCACCTCTTCTAGCTTGGGTCGTGGCCTTCCTAAGGTCTTAGGATCGATTCCATAAGCTCCGGTGCAACGGTAGCGGAGCTATAGCCGATTTAAAGTTAGATACTTCGAATCTAAGGTAAGAAACTCTTACTTATATTATATTCTTGGATGATGATATGATGTTTGCAATGGATGTTTAATATGCTTTGATCATCAAGTTTGGTTGTTTAATGTTGTTGTTGAATATATATGCAAGTTACAGAAATACACGTCGATAAGCACAAAGGAAATCACTTTCCTTTATTTAATGAATTGGTGTATATGGAATGTTAAACCTCTTTAAAAAGGTTTAAAAATGAGTTTGAAATGTTTTATGAACATTTGAAAGTGTTTTGGTGAAGTCTGAAAAGTAATTGAAAATTTAGTCAAAAATAAGCGCGTCACGTAATGGCAGTTCGCGATTTCGCACAGTAAAAGCCAAACAAGTATATAGAATGGAATTTAGCTCGAAATTCTTCGAGATAAGAATTTTCCAAACTATTATATCCATCATTTTCAAACAAAGAAAGAAAATCGAGATTTTGATAAGTGGATTTTTAAACATGAGTAAAACAAGTTTTTAGAAAAATTGTGGTTTTGTTGTTCGGAATCCATAACAGGATTTCTTTGAAAATAATATTTTAAAATTTATTAAAAATATGAAATAAATTCTAAAAATATTTTTAAATGTTTTAAAAGTGATTTGAGTTATAAAAATGTATTTTCAAATGATAAAAAGTCGTTTTGATCAATATAGCTTAAAAAAGCACTTTCCGCGGTACTTTTCTATAAGAATTGAAATATAGTTTTTAAACGCAACAATTCTTTTCCAAATCTTTTTTAAATGTTTTTAAACGATTAATAAGTTTTTATAATGATGATTTTGAAGGATTTATGGAATGGTTAAATGTTAAATGGTTTAGAATCGATTAAATAACTTGACCGCCTTATAGGTGTCAAAGAGATAGTGTCCAGGCTTGAGTTTGAAAAACCAGTTTCCTGCTCTCCCTGGCTATCTGGACTGACCCGACGGAGGGATATTAAATTTTTTTTACTCGGATCAAAATTTTCTTAAGTGAAAAATGAAATGATATCAAATTTATTTCTAGTTTAAAGAAGAGTTTATAGTTATCAAACGATTTTATAAGAGAGGTTTAATAATTCCGTATATACCGGAAAGAAGTGTTTTAAAGTTATATATCTCTAAAAGATATTTTTGATGAAAGAAATGAATTAACCAAATATTATTGACCTATTTACCTGACCTTTTTTATCGATGATTGGTTCGAAAGAACCGGGGTAGGATTTAGGTAATTCCTATCCGAAGACCACTTCAAACCAATTTACGTATTCGAAGTGCAGACATGGATATGATATTTGGGATTTTCGTAATGAAGGATTGCTTGTTGATTATTTGGGGATAAACTCCCAATATACATATAGTAGCAGTAGTCTCTTCGTTATGAAATACCCAATGCAAGGACTAATCGCTACTTATCCTAGGGTCACTCCCGACAGGATGTGGTAGGAGAGTGCCTTCAGTTTGTCTTGTTCATGGACAACTTGTGTGGACGAATGTCCGATATTGCATTTCTAGTTACATAAATTAATCTCTATGAACGTATTATCTTTTTGGTGGCGGAGAAGGCAACTTCTCTTAGCTTAACACCCTTTTCTGAGACGTACGAGCTCAGGAGTTTTATGTTTTAGAAATCAGTTGTGTGACCATGGAATGGCAGTGTGGCATTCAAAGTGAAATGTGCAAAGTAAAGGGTAATCGTTACCTCAAGCCTCACACCCGGAAATGACCAAAACATGGTAGATGCCGCAAGGCTATGTGGTTTGCAACCATTAGGGTATTATCATCCCCTTTTAGATATATTTCTACCCGCTATAACATTCAGGTTTAAATTATTATGATGTATGCAAAGAGAGCTCTCGGGTAGGTCGGCAACGACTGGGGTGATGGCATATTCAGTACTATCTTGTGAAGAAGGTGGGCCGATCTTGTGTTGGTAAAGGTGTAGATGTTCTGTTGACCTCAGTACATTACTCTAGAGATGTACTGCCAGAAGGTAGTCCCTTCCCCTGGTCATTTGTATGGAAATCCATTCTCCAATAAGTCCCTGCCATTTTGTATGTAGGGCCTAGTATGCTGGAATTTAATAATGGTAACAATTTCGGCTATTTGAATATAATTACTTGAAAAGTGTTTTAAAAAAATGTAAAATAATATCAAATGATTTTACGTAGTCATAAGGTAAAAACTCGTTCTGTGTTTATGTGCGATGTGATCTTATAAGATGCCCTTCTTTTTTCAAAGCGCATATTTTGAGTTCTTATATAAGTCCCATGACTGACCCGGAGTTTATTTTCCTTTTTCTTAAACTCGGGATGCCCTAATTTTCCCAGGTAGCCTAGTAGACATATTTAGTTTAGAAGAAAGCTGGATGGAGCTTAAAGCATGAAGTTAGAAGATTTTTCTGAAGATTGCTATCTATTTTCACCACACTCTAGTGCTATAGTATTCCGCATTTGTAAGGATGGAAATTTATAACCGTCCTTTTTTAAACTCTGATAAATGTATTTTAAATTTCCACTATAAAGTTTATGCTGAAATAATATATGTGAGATTCTGTTTTGTCTTTATTTTCTTTCCTACCCTCCACTTCTCCGGCACTTGGATTTGCGGCACGTGAATACTGAGGATGTATTAGTGTCGATTTCCGAGAGTCAAAGAAACGGGTTCTTGGTAAACCAAATCAAACTCTGTTTTATCAAAACAATTCTATAGCAAAATCCTAATGGTAGCAATTCCTCACTTAGAAACTCGAAAATGAACACCGATGATGGTGCAATCATTATCAGAATTATTTTCCAATGAACATAGTGGGTTCAGTGATTTTATATCTCCCTGAAAATTCTTAAAAATATTTTAATCCCGAATATATTTTCAAATAATACTATTATTATCTTCTAAACCTTGAAAACCATTTTCCAAAATAACCGGGCTTTAAATTCTCAAATTCTATTTATTTATAAAACACATTTTTATAAATCAATTTTTTTTAATAAAATCAGCTCCTTATAAAAATTATTTTTCAAATATTTATCTCAAAAATATTCTAGTTTTCTTTTAATAAAACTCTTTTATTAAAACCATATTTTATAAAATCAACTTTTATATAAATTCATTTCTAAAATATTTATTTTAAAATATTCAAAATTTCTTTTAATAAACAACTCTTATCAAAATGAAAATTTAACCCAACATTATTACCGAATGCCTTATAGTCAAATTATGGAACTGAATTCACAACTTGTTCGTTTCAATGTTCCGAATTTCTATCTACCCAACCCAGCTTTCAAAAAGGAAGATTATAGATAGATTAGCAAAGAATAGTCAATGCTCAAAACTTGGTGATTATGACTAATCAAATCCTAGATGATAATGACTGAATATTATCATCTCCTAGCAAACAATCACAAAAATAATTGTATTAATTTTTGAAAATTATACTTTATATAAAAATATAAAATCATAGGTAAAGTTATTTCATTTACCCATTTAAAATAATACCATGTTGGTTGGCCTTATTCAAGTGTTTAGGAATCCCTATCGATATATTTAGCCAAACGCATCGATCGGAATTCATAACCCGCTTAACGGATCAAACAACATAATATAAAACATTTTTATGTAAATAAAAAATACACGCTCTTACATATACACACCCAAACTCATTCTAGGACTTTACTAATCCCATCTCTAATGAGTTGTTCATTCTAGGGCATTACTAGCCCCATCTATATTGAGTTTACCCCAACAAGCCCTAGGTGTTTGCTCAACCTAAGCTTTGATACCACATGTAATGACCTGCCTTTTTAATCCTCGGAAGTCAACACTAATACATCAATGGTATTCACGTGCCAACCATCCAAGTTAATAATTGATATTTACATAATCAACATTTATGTAAATAAATTCAACACTTAACCTTTACTGGTTAACACATCACTTATTCAAATTGACATTTCAATTAACGACGTATAATTTGATGTTGAAATTTATAAAATAGCAAAACGGAGATTTATTTTGCTAATTAAATGACCAATTAATTAAATTAGTGAAATGGTGTTTTATTCCACTAAACACGTGTCCAAATCACTCTATTCAATTTACTTTAACAGAATGGTGTTTATTTGGCCAAATAGATATCGCCAATTAAGATAAAATTAATTTAACAATGTTATTAATTAAACTAACGTAATTAAATTTTGACTGTATTAATATGTCATAATTTTTAAACATCCCAGATCTACCAATAAATAACACTACAACAATGTACTCACCACTACGAGTCCAATGCAAAAATCGTGGGTTAATCGGATTAAATATGAGGAAGTTATGACATTCCAAAGTTCAAATATTCATTTAGTTAAAACATACATAATTTAAATTGGAAAATGTTTCTCACCCAAGCAACCACACTTCATGGCTTACGCAAGAAGAACTCATCCGCCTGCAAACAAACGCCCCCCTAACCCCCCCACAACCAAAACACACCTCCCACACTCATGCAATTATCCATATTAATGTTGGCTTATACGCATAATCACTTGTTAGGAACAGTACTTCCCATTTCTAGCTTTCTGTTGCAACGCAGCTTCTACTTATGGCTGCTGTAGCTCTTTCCCTCATCCAAAGCCCGCTACCTTCATGCACGCTCCAACATTCCTACCTCATTCTCTGGCTATGCATGCACCATACACGAACTCACACATACAGTGTACATGCAACCACACCTCCGAATCTATACATATATATGCAACTTGTTGTGCATTTCTGTGCAAAGAAGTGAAAGGAAAATGTTTGTGTCCATACTATAGTTCCATGCCTTTCTCCTCATGTGAATATAAAAGTGCAAAAATGAAAGTTATTGGAAAAAAATGTTTGTGTCTAATTGTTAATGTGTAGAAAGTTATTGGAATTATTAATGAAAATGGACATTAGTATTTGAAATGACAGAGAACGAAAATGTGTTTCATGCTTGCAAAAATGAAAAGCGTTCACCTTTTGAAATGTGCGTGTGAATTAGTCCATAGTCTCGTCTATAATGAAATTCCAACAAACACGATTATAATGTCTACCCAAACATGTCAAATGTTGGCAAGAAGGACATCAGAAGTACTTTTGCAGAGATTTTGTGTGTTTTTAAAATTTTAAATATTAAAAAGTTTTAGGGTACTTCGCTACACCATATCCCGTTCGCGTATGAGCTGCGAATGATAGAAATAAAAATACGGTTGTGTACAACAATGTGACACGACCACATAAAATAATAAAATAAACAGGTTAACTTATTCTATTAAATTCCAAAAATATTGATATTCGACGTAAAATATATCAAACGAAAATTCAATTATTTTCCAAATTAAAAATTGTGGAAATATTCTATAAATTAAATTAAAAATACATCATTAATAATCAAGTAGTTATTTGAAACTTATGATTTAATATATTTAAATTCAAATCTGAATTTAAATAAATTAAATATTCAAATTTGAAGACTTAAAAAATATGGGCTGTTACACTGAAGCTTCTAGTTTACTAAAAACTTGTTTGTGTGAGAAATTGGTTAGGACTTTGATTGGATATGCTTGAAAATAAGCTCTTAGTTTGCGTGGGGTAAGCATTAAATGGTACGCTAATTTCTCTATAATTGGGTAACTAGTTTCTGCATCTTTAAGTCTTTTGCTAGTATAATATACGGAAAGCTGATTTCCCTTTCCTTCTCTTATTAGTACTGAGCTAACTGCATGTTTGAAAACTGCCATATAGAGATAAAGACTTTCTCCATCCACATGACTAGAGAGAATCAATGGCTTTTCCAAATGATCATTTAGTTCTTGGAAAGCTTTTGACAATCCTAACTCCATTCGAAGCCTTTCTTCTTCTTGATCACATTGAAGAAGGGAATGCATTTGTTGGTAGCTTAGGAAATAAATTGATTCAATGCTGCCACTTTTCTATTCAGGCTCATTACGTCTTTGCTTGTCTTTTGTCCCATCATTCCTATAATAGCTTGAATTTGGTCAGGGTTTGCTTCAATTCCCCTAGCACTAACAATATATCCCAAGAATTTGTCAGACTGGATTCCAAAAGAACATTTTTGTGGTTAAGCTTCATCTCGTACCTTCGCAACACATCGATTAGGTCTTCTAGATGATTATTTTTCTTTTGGGACTTGACTAACATGTCATCTATAGATACTTCCATGTTCTGACAGATTTGTTCCCTGGACATTCTATTTACTAGCCCTTGATATGTTGCTCTTGCATTCTTCAATCCAAAGAGCATCACTTTGTAGCAATATGCTATCCAATCAGTTGTAAAGCTGGTGTTTTCTTCATCTGGTTTGAACATTGGAATTTGATTATATCCAGAATATGCATCTATGAAGGGTAAGAGTTGGTATCCGCTCGTTGCATCGACTAGTTGTTCTATCCTCAGAAAAGGGTAGTAGTCTTTTGGTCATGCTTTGTTCAAATCAGTGTAATTGACACACATTCTCCACTTCCCATTGGAATTCTTGACTAGCACCGGGTTAGCTAACCATTTTGGGTAGAAAACTTCTCTTATAAATCCATTCTCAAGCAGTCTTTTGACTTCTTTTAAAGCATTGGACCAGACATTATCAAACTGTCACTTCTTCTGTCGAACTGGTGTGGCATTTGGGTCTATGCTCAAGGTGTGACATATGATGGTTGAATCTATTCCAATCATATCTAAGTGCGTCCAAGCAAATACATCTTTGCTAGATTGAAGGAACCAGATTAATTTTCCCTTAATTTTTCCATCTAATTCTCTTTTGATCTTAACTATCTTTATTGTATCAGCCGAATCTCGGCATACTTCTTCAAGATCATCCATTGGTTTCATCATTTCCTGCTTGTTTCTACAATCTAGTTCGATGTTAATTTCTTCATCTTCTATTTCATTTTCTACCAACTTTGCTTCCTTCCTTTTTCTTTTCTTTTTGGAGAAGTCAAATTTTTTCAACTAATGTTTAACCGTCTTAATGGGCGTTGTTTTTTCTTTGGGTGATGAGTTTGAAGGAACATCATCCAAAGGCTTTCTAGTATAAGTTTTGACTAATTTGTTTTTCTTCGAACCGTAACAAGAAAGGGTGTCTCATTTATATTGCTCAACAGTTGCAAAATACATCTCTCGAGCACTAAATTTCTCTCCTTTTATGGTTCCTTATCCCTTTCTGGTTAAAAACTTCACCATCAAGTACTTCAGCGAAACAAAGCATTAACTCCATCTAGAACTGGTCTTCCAAAAAAAGCATTATAATAAGAAGGCTGGTCCATCACGACAAAGAGGGTTTCGAAAGGTTCGAGAACACGATGGCACTCCCATCTACATGAGAATCTTTACTTGTCCCACTAGAGTTGACCTTTTATTATTGAACCCAAACATAGGCTCGAAGCTTGGTTCATGTTTTTCTTCTAGAAGTCCCGTCTGGTCAAATGCATGCTTGAAAATTATGTTAATCGGACTTCCAGTATCCACTAAAATTTTGAAGACCATGGAAAGTCCAATTTGTGGGGGATCATAAGTGGATCATTATACGGATGGTGCACCCCCATTAGTTCCTGAGGAGTGATGATCAAAGTATGTATTTGGATTTTAAATCTTGGGTTCTTGAGTGGCGGTTCTTCATGGATAAGTAAAATCCTTTCCTTTTCTTCCCTAACATATTGACTCCTAGCTCCTTTGTTGTTCCCAGCCAAATGCAGGCCTCCGTAGATTACATCAGTTCGGTTTAGAGGTGAAATAATTCAGGCTGAATATCATCTTCTACTATATTTTACAGCGTTGCTCGATGACCCTTGATTGATGTTTTCAGAACGGATTGCCTTCTGACCATCTTTAATGAATTTCCTTTAGTTGTCCGAAATGGATCATATGTTGGATTATGCCTGCCAATACTCGACATTCATCCATTTTATGCAAATTTGATTTGTGATAAGCGCAGTAATCTTCTCCTCTTCTTGGCTCGGGATCGGTTTTAGCTTTGTAAGAGATAGGGCAATCATCTTTTTCCTTCATTGTGGCATATATATAAGATAGTGGCTTGTTCAAAGCAACACGATTAGCATTTGAGTCCTTTTCCCATCTTGGCTTCTTATGGTTGCGGCTGTTAATCTTTACTATCTCCTTCTTGCCTTGGGCTTTCTTTTTGGCATGATACATTTTATCCATACAAATGAACTTAGATCTTGGAAATAGAAATCTTGCAAGTCTTTGCACCTTTGGATATAGAGATTCCACTAGAATGGGGTTTATTCAATCAGCCCAGAATGCACCGCTACCAGCTTATCTCTATCAGTCATATTCTTTGCCTTCAAGGCTTCCATATTGAATCTCTTAAGATAGTCGCCAAACAGCTCCGCCGGCCTCTATTTGATATTGGCTACTACAGTGTATGTCAGAATTGCACTGAGAATTCATAAGAAAACTACTTCCAAGAATAGATTATCCTTTCTCAGTAGTGATGGTACCATTTAGTTGTTGATCCTTGAATTGTGATTGGAAAGTGCCTATAGCGTATAGCTCCAGATGCATTATATAGGTCCTTCTGACTCTCGAAAGCTAAAAAATGATCATCCGCATTGGTTGTTCGATTATGTTCGATATACGGGATCTTGATGAGAGAACGAATCTTTGTGCCATAATCTCTGTGAAAAGAGCCTCTCGAGGGATATCATTGACTCTATCATGTAGGTTTCTCTAACCCTTGAGCTTGAGCATGTCTTTCACCATTTTTCTACCAAGTCTCTCAAATAAAGCTTATCGTTATGATAGTTACTCTGTTCAAGTTTGTACCCTTTAAAAATTAAGCTTTCATATTGTTCATTGAGTTTTTCTTCTAATCTTCCTTGGTAGTTTACTTTAGCTTGCTGGTCGCCTCTTCCCTTTTGTGGAGTCAGGGTAAGTTTGCCTTTGCTTTTGTCCCTAAGCAAAGAAGCATTCAAGTCCCTTCTTGAAGATTCTGCTTCATCTCCCCTTATAGGCCTTGTAGTTTTGGAGGATTTCTGAGCAAGCACTACTTCCAAAAGAATTTTCATCTCTAGGACTTGTTGTTCTAAGAGTTTAATCTTGGTTTCCTTGCTGGTTGGTTGTGCCGGTGCTGATGGCTGTCCAGGCTTAGCACTTCCCAAATTGAAGTTGGGAGCTATATTCTCTTTTAACGACATTGTTTAAATAACCTCTTCATATAGAGCACTGAGCCATCTTGATTCCATTTTCCGAAAACAAAAACTTTCCCAATTAGTCTAAAGAGAGAGTTAAACAAGTCGGAGGTTCAAGCCCCTCCTTCTAGTGCCAAAAATATTAGACCAAAAACGAGTATAACACCCATGATGCCAATTGTGGTAAATTAGTAATTGATTTAAATATATTTGACGACACAATCAAGCATGACTCGATAGATGACATCTTAGTTGTTCATCAAGGACTAACATATCACTTAAGACTTAGTACATAGTGAAATCATTAAAGAATGGATTTGTAATGTTCATAAGCCTTTGAGATAGAACACGTGGAAGTTTGCATATCTCTTTGGTTCATTTGGCTTGAAACTCTTTATGGCCAGTCGAGTTTGGTATTCCCATGAGTTCTTATGAACTTTCAAGAAAGATATTCGAAATACCTATGTCATATCATATGTCCATAAGAGGTATGAAAGAGAGAAACATGTTTGTTAAATAATCCATTGATATTTTCAATGGGTTATGAAATATGTTAATGTGTCCAAAGCCCAATGTCCATATTATGCATATATATGTTCGCCATAGTTCAAAATTACTCTAATCAATTTTCGATCTTGATAAGTTCAAATGAGTTTGAATAATTACAAGCCAATTCAAATTAGTTCGAATATATGATAGTTAGTCCGAATGAATTTGAATATAAGCAAGTCAGTCTGAATGAGTTTGAATATATGTAAGCCCATATCGATAACGTTCAATAAGACATAATCAAAGTCAATATGCATGTTAAAGTTCTTATTCACATTAGAAATGACTTTGTCATCAGACAACATTGTAGAGAAGCATCTTTATATCGTATGGTGTCGAAATCGATGACTCTTGGCGTTGATGGTTTGCGCCTCTTATTGATCAACAATGGTATGGAGTTGAAGCAGCGTTAAGTATTGATGTGGTCTTCATAGCCAACTTACGATAAGATGTTTGTTGATGAGGCAATATTAATTTAGCATGATGTTCATCTTGACTTTGTTTACCTGCCAACTTGCTTGTTCCATGTAGAAGCGGAGTGGTAGTATTTGAGGCTTGGTGTTGAAAGATGATTTCGTCATCATTAATCATCGTTAATGGAAAGCACCATTGTTTAGGTTCATCGACATTTGTGATAAGCGGCTCTAATGAATTATAGAGTTGTTTGAGTAGCGACGTTTATGTTGCCCATATCGATGAAGGTCGACATCTATTGAGCACAATGTCGATGATAAGTGGTGTTGATTAAAAGTGATATCCTCCCCGACTTTGTTAGCATGCGATACTATTGGCATGGTCTTTGGGTTCCACACTGAATAAGGGGTCATCGCCTTCCATCGAAAGAAGGCACCTTGATGAAGCGCGAAATGAATGAAGTTCAATGTAGCATGAAATGCGACGTGTTCCAATTGCATGTCTTCATGAGATATAGTGATGTTGATCCTTTTCCTTTTTTGATGGAATGTGATGCTAATGAATCACAAAGTGGTGAAGTGCAATTTAATTAAGGAGCATCACTATAGAGATGTAGAAATGATGAATGGCAATGTGACAAGGTGTGGTATTGAAGTGAAGCGGTGCTGTAATTCTATTGAATTGGCCTATCCTAACATCTTTGGTGTTATTGGTCTTCGTCAAAGAACCTACCAATGTCAATTCCCTTGTGATGCCACTTTTTACCACATCATTTTTGATATTGAAATTACATGGGTAACAGGAACCACCGCCTAAGCCCTGGCTCGGATGACACAGTAAATTTCATAAAGCAACAAATCCATGGAAGAGCTAGAGGATGCAAGGATGGCCTTGGTGGAGCTGACGTTTAACATCCCAATCAATGAGGATGACCCTTCTCGAGTTCTAATGATCGGATCTTAGCTAGGCATGAAGGTGAAGAAGGAGTTAGTTAGATTTTTCTGGGCAAAACTAGATGCGTTTGCCTAGATACATTCCAATTCGTATGGAATATCACTAGAGATAGCATGCCATACATTGAATGTTGACCCATGATGCCGTTATGTGAAGCAGAAAAGGTGCAGCCTGGGTACGGAATGATCCACTGCATTGAAGGAAGAAGTGGATAAGCTAAGGGTGAAAGGCTTTATCCACGATGCTATATACCCTGAATGGGTATCAAATCCTATGCTAGTCAAGAAGCCTAATAGAAAATAGTTGACATGCATCGATTATTCATCTTTGAATAAGGCATGCCCCAAGGACTGTTTCCCGTTGCCTAGGATTGACCAGTTCATTGATAAAACCGTTAGACATGAACTATTATCCTTCGTGGATGCATAGTTTGGCTACAATCAAATAGTGATGCATGTTCCAGATCAAGAGCACACTAGATTCATCACTAATTTGGGACTGTATTATTGTCATGTGATGTTGTCAGCTCTGAAGAACGCTGGAGTTACCTACCAACATTTGGTAAACTCGATGTTTAAATATTAGATCGGATGAACGATGGAGGTCTATTTGGACGATATGCGAGTGAAGTCACAACGATCGATGAACCACATGCATGGTGGCTCAAAGATGTTTAATGTGCTCAAAAGTACGGGATGAAGCTTAACCCACTAAAATGCTCTTTCAGAGTCACATTAGGGTAGCTTTTAGGTTTATAGTAAAATCAAGAGGGGTCAAAGCAAATCTAGAGCAGATAAAAGTATTAAAAGATATTGATGCCTCTAGAACGAGGAGGGAAATGCAAAGATTGAGTGGAAAAGTCACTACACTAAGGCGGTTCATTTTGAAGGCAATAAATAAATGTTATCGATCTTCGATGCCCTCAAGAAAGAGAAAGGGAAGTTTGTCTAGATAAAGGAATGTTAAAAAGCTTTCCAGGACTTCCTTGATCACATGGAGAGACTACCAGTCTTATCAAAACCTTTGGAAGGAGAGGGCATATTTGTTTATTTGGCAGTGCCTACTCACGCACTTAGTGCAGCTTTGGTATGTGAGGAGTCCAGAATTTAGAGGCCCGTAAATTACATCAGCTGGCGGTTCACAAGATCAGATAGGAGTTTTCCAAAGTTAGAGAAGCTAGAATATTGATTATTGATAGCCTCGAGGAAGTTGCGACCATACTTTCAGGCTAATCCGATAGAAGTGTTGACCGATCAACCTTTAAAGCAAGTATTGCATCGACTCGAGACTTAGGAAGGTTACTTAAGTGAAATATTGAACTGAGCCAGTATGATATAACCTACCATCCTAGGAGGGCGATACGAGAATAGGCATTGGCTGATTTCATTGTCAAGTTCACAACTGGGGATGGAGAAGAGGAGGTAGATATGGTCTGGCATCCTCAATGGAAGTTATATATAGAGAGAGCGTCTAATGAACATAGTTCTGGGGCAAGAATGATCCCGGTGACCCTGGAAAAATGAACTATATGCTACACCTTGAAGTTAGAGTTCCTGGCAACAAATAACAAAGCAGTATACGAACTGTTCATTGTAGAGCTCAAGATAGCGAAATAATTGAGAGTCAAAATATTGCATATATTCAGACTCTCAATTAGTGGTCTATCAGGTGACGAAGGAATTTTAGGCAAAGGGAGCAAGACTTGCTCTTTACCTAATGAAGGTTCTGGAACTTTTGAATGACATTGAATATTACATGATCACACACATTCCCAGAGAATATAATATGAAAGCCAATCCTTTGGCCAAACTAGTCGGCTCCGAGGATGCACCACTTATAGGACTGGTTCCAGTGGAGGTTTTATCGGCTCCGTATATTGACCAGATGGATGTTGATTGGATCTTGGAGGCTTAATTGGCGAAGGAGTCGTGGATGACTTCGGTTAAAGAATATTGCTGAAGGGAACTCTATCTCAAATGGGAGAAATGAATGAAGAAAACTTCTGCACAAAGTGCCATGGTTTATTATGCAGGAAGGAGTAATATAAAGGAGAGGATTCTCTACTCCCCTATTACAATGTCAACAATGAAGAGGCCAAGAAGAAACTTGTTGATATGCATGAGGTAAATTGCGATGATCACACTAGGGGGTAGAATTTAGCAAGGAAGATACTTCGCTATGAATACTTTTAGCCAACAATTAACTGGGACATGGCTAATTACACAGAAAGTGTGATAAATGCCAAAGATTTGCGAAGATTCTAAGAGCCTCGTCCATAGAGCTTACACAAATGGTCATCCTATGGCCAATTGCCATTTTGGGACTTGATATAATCAGCCTGTTACCGATGTCGAAAGGAGGAGAGAAGTATGCCATTATTGTAGTTGACTATTTCATAAAGTGGGCTAAGCGGAATCGCTAGCCACAACCACTATAAAGAAAGTGATCAACTTTGTGGTGAGAAAACATCATATGTCGATTTGGAGCTCTTCAAAAGATTACCACTGTTATAGGTATTTGCGCCCAAGAGATCTAGGCACGGTGAATAGGCAAACATGAAGGCAAGAGAAGCAAAGAGATGCAAGAGAAGCAAAGCGAGGCTATGGTGATGGAGTAAATGGAAGTAACAAGGTAAACTTGCTCCACCCGATAGGTACGTAGACATTAGCTCGATCTAATGGTCCTAAAACTCACTCTGCTCGGTAGATCCATAAATAAATGCTCGGTCTAAATTGTTGCCCTATCCAGTGATAGGAATATACTAGACATGGATTCATGTCTAGTAGTCCCACCACCGAACATGAATTCCTCTTCGGTAGGTGGTACATTGGACAAGAAATCTTTTCCAATGCAAGGTATTACCAGATATGATATTATGTCCGATGTTATATACACCGAACATGATATATTATTTGGTATAGATTCGAGACCAAACAAGACAGAAATGGAGCTATGTCGAACCAAGATGGTACATTATGGAACCCAGTTAAGAAAGAGACTATGTCCATCTACTGAACCCACTGTTATTGGACATACCCCTTTCAGCCGAATCAACCAAAGTATTAATGGAATTAAAATTGGGTATATATGGAAATTCCTGATAGTATCTTCTATATATGGAAATAACCAAACCAATCAAATTATTTAGGGAAACTGCCTAATTTATCAGAATGACTTCCCTACCTCTACATTCAAATAAATATCCAAGCTTCTAGCAGCCATGGAGATGACTTTTAGGAGCTACCGGACTCTGTCGAATAGAAATAGCCGAACAGAGCCTTAGGACTCCAATATTTGACAATAAATCAATGTATTTTACATCCAGATACTTATAAAAACTAATGTATAAGAAAGGGAATAAAAATGAATAGTGGACATAGGCCTATTATGGCTGAACAACTATAAATCTATGTGTACTTTAATTTTCTTCCATTTTATTTTTATTGAGTTCAATGTTATAAACTTGATTGTATATGTATGTCCACTTTATGTGCAAACATTTTTGGTGCTTTCATTAAGAGCAGAGTTTCCCAGCACGCCTCCTAAATCTAAAAGCAAGGCTAGTGCTACTAGTGGGAATGTTAATCAAACAGCTATCAATATGGGCAACCATTCTTCCAGTACTTCGGGACCAGACGTTCATACTAAAGGCAAATTGGATAGGCTTATGGATAAACTTGATACTCGGTTTGCTGCCAGCAATAGGCTATTATGATAGAAGCATGACACATCTGCGGCAGCCGAAGCTTGCCATGCATAACACTGAGATGAGAAAGCAATACCTATCTAAGGGATCCATGAGGAGAAGAAAGTCATACTTTGGCAGTGGATCCGATCAAGGGAATCGAGGAACATGACGACTTGAATGTCGTGGAAGCAGATCGAACAAGGACTCAACTTGAAGCTGCATTCGAGGACCGACCGAACCGACTAGGAGATGTAGTGAACCAGGGGCGGCTGCTGTGACGACCCACTATTTTGAAATTTAAAATCAATCATAAACGACATCAAATATGCTTACAACTTATTTCAAATATTAAAAGCAATGGACTATAGGTAGATAATAATTAAAATTCTAAAACCGTGAAGAAAAAGGGAAAACCACACAACGGAATCACACATCAATATAAATAACCATTAACTCAATTATACAGTTATTTTACATCATCACATCAATTTATATTTTATTACAACAGTTATCATCAATACATAAATAATATAACCATGGTATAGAAGAATATACCAAATCAGCTATCTCTGAATAGCCCAGCAATCCCCACTTTCCATTCCCTCTACTGCTTTTATCTACAACTTTACACCTGTAAAGATATATATGAGAAAAAACAAAACTAAAAAATGGTTTCAACTATGTTTTGGACTGCGCCAATTGCTATATACCCCAGCCCAACCTAAGGGATCCGACGGCTTCTGCATTGAAAAAGGCTTCCTACATATATAGCTTTTGAGGGATCAAGCCCATGTAGTTCTATTTCCTTCTCTTCTACTACATTTAAATACTTGTTAGTGCATAATATCCATTCAACCA
Source organism: Allium fistulosum (assembly GCA_030737815.1). Lineage (NCBI taxonomy): Eukaryota > Viridiplantae > Streptophyta > Magnoliopsida > Asparagales > Amaryllidaceae > Allium > Allium fistulosum. The sequence goes on along the minus strand of CM060905.1, from coordinate 266,217,701 downwards.
ATGCAACTAATGTAATCAATACAATTGATGCAACCACTGAAATCAATGTAATCAATGCAATTTAATGCAAGCACTGCAATCAATGCAACCAATGTAAGAAGCAAAAAATAGTATCCCTACTCATCCTTCACAACAAATCATCATAAGGGGCAACAACAACAATAGTACACTTAGCCATTAAACACCGCATACATTTGAAAATATTTGATCATTAAATAAGTAATGATAATGACACAAATATACTTACATTCATACTAATCATTCATTATAGTAACACTTCATAATGTAAGTATAAATCATCAAATATATACAAATCACCCCATAATAGTGACAAAACATCAATCATCAAATGTGTACTGATCCAAAAAAAATTAGTAACAGAAATGCAAACACAATAAAATAAGAGTTAACTACACACAATTTAGTAATAAGGATAGCACATCCAAATACGATCTCATCGTAATAAAATAACGTATGTGATAAATAAAAGCAACCGTTAATCATATATTACATCAATTCAAAACCTCAAATTTACAACTATTGTTTTCCTCTTAAGTATAAAATCAGTTTATTATTATTTATTATAAAAGCACCTTTTATTTATCACGAGACAATTATAGCTCTTTCATTAGGCACCACCGCCGCCTAGCTGCACCACCGCGGCCCCACATCAGGCAATGCCGCCACCATCGCCAATAGTACGTCACCGCCGTAGGACTTGGAGGAGCACATCCGACATACTCGCACACCTATAGGATAATTGTACCTTACAGATCGACCCTACTCTTCCTCCTCTATGGCCCGGTACCTTCTAATCATCCCATGGTCGCAAATCCACCATTGAATCAAAATCCTAAAATGAATGGCTTTCGTTAAATTGCCAATTTATGACCACCTTTAATGTCATACCCAAAACAAAAGGGTTTTCATCTGTTTCATTTGCTGAGAGCTTTCCAATGATATATAATTCGATACATTTTGGGCATTTTTATTTCTAAGTCAATTTGTAATTTGAGATAATCATTTTCCATTAGTAGGTATTACGGAATTTAGGAAATTAGAGAAGAAAATGAAGATAGAGGTGAAGACTAGGGTTTCATACTCTTAAATATATAGTCATTGGGCTAGGTTAGGGAGTATGTATGTGTGTATATGTATACACACACACACTAGCGTAATTAACATATAATTATAATGTAGAAATGCATAGTTAAATAGGAAAGTAATCTTATTAAATCACCCTTAGGAAGGTAATTAATGTTAAAAGGAAAAATAAGAAAGATTTCTTATAAGGCCTTGATTAAGGAAACAATGAGATATGTGATAATATATGTAGAGTGTAATGATTATGACTAATTATAGGGATGCGAGGTCAGTCAAAAGCAAACGAAAGTACCCAGCTAATCTGGGTACCAGTAGTGTGACTTTGAGACTGATATGAGACATCACCTATAATAAATAACTACAAGGACACAAGGTTAGTCCCAAATTCTGTAGGGTAAATCTGGCAAGCTAATCTGGCTACCAGTACCTATGAATAGTTGGACTAATGTGAGACATCATCGTGGTTATGGATCATAATCGAAGGACCTACTTCAGAGATTGTAGGTATTAAATGGTTGTGTGAGAGCCTACCTTTTCTTTATTTAGGAAGTAGTAAATGGTCAAGGTTATGGGTTAGGCATGGTAGAGGATATCCTGGTAGAAAGCTCGCTTCAATAGGAAGCAGTAAGAGGCTGAAAGGATTCCATGCAATGTCAGCTAGATGGTTACTTGTGAGGAGTCCGCCTTGGGATTATAGGTCGTAAATGACGTGGACCTGCCTTATATAATGTAGCAATGGTTGGAGTCTTTCCAATTCCCATTAAAAGGTGTTAAATGACTTGGGTACTATCTCTTGTATTGATAGGACAATATGGACGATAGACATGGGTTATTAGGTTGATAGCAAATTAGCTATGGGTTTATATTTGGAAAGCCTTTTTATGTAAGCCTTTAGGCTTACATTTGGAAAGACTTATGTTATAGGTAGAAAATGTATGACATATTCCTATTTGAATTATACTTCCCAAGTACTAATGTAGTAAGGCTCGAGATTTTTATTCACCAGACATATGTTGTTCTGACTTCCTCCTCATTACAACACAGGTTAGGAAAGATGAAGATGTTGAAAGCGAAGGCGTGGAGAAAACTTGTGGCGATTTACCTATTTATATGTTATTTTCTGATGTACCCATTATAGTATAATGATGTATTTTGAAAGTGTTGTACTATGGATATGTATTGTGTTATGTATTTATGACATATTGAAATTGAATAAAATGGATACTATTGTTATTATATTTTATCCTTCCGCTGTGAGATCTGAATAAATAAATAAGTAGCTCTATATTGTTCTTTTTGCCAACTAACATCCAGCTTCGAGATGGGTCTAAGTTTCGATGGGCCTTTTATGGATCGGAATTTAGGTCTGTTTCAGGGTGGGTTGTTACACTTGGTATTAGAGCTGGTTGAAGCATGATAGAGGGTTTGCACATTGTGAAGTATGGTGAAGCTTTGTCCCTTATCCCTATATGTCCCAAAATGGGTTAGTCAGGCAATCAGAGGACTAGCCTAAGAGTCGAGAGGCTGGCCGTATAACTTATTATTGAGATTACCATATGTAGCCACTACTATTTAGGGTGACTATTACATTTGGTATCAGAGCCTATGTTACCCGATCAACAGAGAAAAGAATACATGTGAGTAACGTATTTGTTATTTTTGAAATGTATTTTTCAAAAACTATACTATATACAAATTTATATACTTATTTTGAATATAAGCCTAACTCTATAAATTCCAACTATAGAGGTAGTTACGACCATATTTCGAAAGGATAGGCAAAGTGACTATGAATTGGAAAAATAAATAGAATTAAATTTATATTTCTGCTCCGATTACCAGTAGGGCGTAGGTCGTTATGTAAGGGGTGGACTAAGAAGAGCATGAGCGTGACATATGGAGGTACCCTAAAAGCTAAATGGTACTTGATTCCTTTGTTGACCTAGACTTCCTTATAATTGTGGATTCTATAAGCATAATACACATCGATGTTCATATAAGGTGTAATTAGAGCATTTACATATATCGCCTAATAGATAATCGGGATAGGAAATGTGGATGGAAAAGATTATGGTTCCAAAATTAAAAGCGCAATAAATGTGGAATAAATAGGAAGTTACAAAAAATTAATAAGGATATAAATGGACTACTTTAATAAATTATTAGGGTAGTATGGGGAGATAAGGAAGGAATAATAGGTAAAATTTGAATAAGTAAATAAATGTCTTTAGGAAATGTCTATTAAGATAATAACCATTTAGTATGGACAAAGTGAAATTTATGGAAATAATAAATAATATGTTAGGAAATAATTATAAGGCCGAATGTTGCAAACAACCAGAAGTAAGGAATGAAGCAAGATGTGAAGTTGGAGTAGAGCAAGTTTCTATAAGAAGATAATTGGATTTTTATGGAGATTGAGTAAGGAAGAAGGAAAGTTCAATAGGAAAGTCAATTTTTAACAACCCATCCTTCGGGATACCAGAAAGACGGATTGTTAGGGTAGAATTAAACCAAAACACTAAACCAAGATATCGATAAGATCTGGCAACGAAATGACAACATATAATATACTAAATATACATGAAAAGAATAGAATAACAATATATAAAAGACCGCATTAGCAGAAGAAAAAGATAAATAAGTATCTGTGTAGAAAGTTAGAATACATCAACTCCAAAAATACACGGATATCTGAATAAATATCTGATACAACAGTTTCATATACACATAATAAGTCTGTCATGTACTACTAAAATACCAAATATAAATATCTTAAAATATCGATGTCATGCCTCCAAAGTTCTCTAGTTGCACCTTCTAATAGTGTATCCCTAAAAGCACCTGACTCTCAAACTACTCAATTAAGTACTCAAGAGTTGTCATGACATAAGAAGACAAAAACAAAACACGGTCAGACATAAAACCTGGTGTGAGGGGAACTATCTCAAAATACTGTATATCAAAACTATATACAAATAAACAGGAAACAACTAACTAATAACACACACAACATATAATGGAAGATAATTAAGGAATACAAATCAATACTCATCATTACTGACGGACGAGTCAATTACGAACATCTACCGCGGTCCAATAATAAATAGTGTCGGACACAATCGTACCCGGACATCTATCTTGATCCATTATACTTAAAGTCAATACACTAACGTATTTAGACGTCTATCTCGATCAAATAATAATTGGAGTAAGTAGACAACGTACTCATACATCACCTTATGTGGCCTATTAACAAATAGAGTCAATACACTATCATATCCTAACATCATCTATCACAATCTATCAACCTATGGAGTCAGTACACCAATGTACCCTAACTCAATCTATCACGATCTATTAATGAACAGAGTTAGTACACTAACGTACCCAAACTTCATCTATCACGATCTATTAACAAACAGAGTCGGAACACTAACGTATCCATACATCATCTATCCCGATCTATTAACGAACAAAGTTAGTACACTAACGTACCCAGACATCTATCTTAATCATACAATAAGTAGAGCCAGCACACTAATGTGCACAGGCCTCAACCACGATCCCATAATAAATAGAGCCAGCAAATTAATGTGCTCAAATGTCTATCAGGATCTAGCAACAGGCATGACCACTAATATAAGGCCAATACAACTTGTCAAGCTATACATACCCCAAATTCAACCCCCTAAGGTACGTATTCACTTGATTCGATTTTACACTCTCGTTGGACGTGATCATGCGACCAACCGCCGTACCGACTCCATGCATGATCATTATCAATTCCAAAGGAATCACTAAACATTTGTATTCGAATCAAAGTTTCGCCTTGCATCCTGCCTCCTCGAGTAGCCTAGAGCCTCCCTGAAATCATGCCAAGACCCTACGAAGAACCGCAATTTATTGGGAAAGAAATCCCCGAAAGTCATTCTCAACCTAAAGGTTCAGTCGACTAAGTATTCATTCAGTTGACCGAGCCCAGTCGACTAAACCCACTAACCCCCAGTCCACCGGTTGGAGTTTTGCCCTTTAGTTTCAATTCCACCCCTGTTTAGTCGACTGAATATAATATTTAATTGACTGAAAATTGTTAGGTTCTGGCAATTAACCTGGGCATAGAGTGGATCGCCCGAACGGACCCTAATTCGCGTGTTGTTTCCTCCGATTCTTTGCCCGATGAGTCGCCATGCTTCTAGAACCTGGATTTACCCCATCGGACTTCTACCAGGGTGCATTTACTAACGTTTTGGAAGTGAACTCCATAAGTAATCAAATATCAATTTCGATACCAAAATCCACTCTTTGCACGAGTAGAGTTCTACGAGCGATTATAGCGACCCAACCCAGCTTCCTCTAACACGCAAAAACAACCTAACCGGCCCCCTTGCCTAGTGCGTAGCTTATACATATGTTGATACACTCATTCATGCATGCTTTTGCACATACGTATATGTAAACACACAACCACCACACAAGTCACATTTCAGACTTCACTGGGGCGATTACTCGGTCCGGTATACTCTCACGCAACTTAGGGCCTGCGATAGTCACGATGCCTACGTGAAATGTCCGCAATGAACTTGTATTCAATTATATTTCTACATAATCAAACAATTGCAACATATATAAACAACAAGACATACAACAATTCTAAATACAATTCACACAGCATTTTGATTGTTATATATTTTCAAATACACGTATATGTATACTTGCCCATACTCATATACGTACATGTATATTTAAATAAGTAATTCATTTTTACATAGTCAATTCTTACTTTTATTTACTAAAATTTTTCAATAAAAGTCTAATATGGTTTCTAACTATTTTATAAAATCTTACATCTATTTTATAAAATATATCGTTGGCTGAAATATCAATGTTAAGCCTTTAAATACTTAATTGCCTAACTTGAAATTAAGTGTACTTCATATTACTACTTCACAAAATCTCATTTCCATTTTATAAAATATATACTTCATTTATAAAAAGATATAACCATTTTATAAATACCAATTGAACTTCATTTGCTATTTTACAAAATATTATATCACATTATAAAATACCTTCTTTATTTATAAAGATCATTCTTTTATTTAAATGATATTTATAAATACTAATTTAGCTTCATTTACTCTCTAATCACTTTAATAAGTGTAGAGTTCAAAACTTGTTAAATTAGCTTATCAACCAATTTCAGAATCTTTTTAATTAGTTTAATTGTAGCTAACTAATGACATGCCCTTAGTAACAACATGTAATTAGTCTCCAATTACTAATAACATCACATATAATCATCCAATTAACCCCAATTCCAATTCCAGGCTTACTAACTTCCTTAAATCGTTAACATAAGCTTTCAAGTTAACTCTTTTAGTGTATGGTCAAGTGGAATATGCTCATACAAGCTTAATGAAGTTACATACAACTTCGTAATCAATTCCAAATTCATCTCATAAATCACATAATTGGAATAAATATAAATAAATTCTATAATATATGGAGAAACTTTGCCACTCGCCTTACTAACAAAAGGAAGTAACAAGAATCATCAAAATCCTACTTTTGCTTCTCTTGAAAATTTGGACGACGCTCACTACTTCGAATCGAGCTCTAATATTTTGAGAGATGGTGAGACTTTCCCTAATTGGAATTATAATGATTTTTCTATGAATTTAGGAATTTTCTATGAAGAGATTTGGTTGGATTTAGGGCATAGGTTTAAGGTGAGATTAGGAAAGTGATTAGAAGATGAAAAAACAAATGAACATGGAAATGATAGTGAATGAGGATTATGAAGAGCTTAGCTACATATAAGCTATGTTGGAGGCAAGCTAGTGGGCTTAGCCCAATTCTCTTCATTCGACACTATTCATCTCCAAAATTCACCGACTCCAAACATAGTAACTTTATACCCATTTTACTCGCATTGAAAAAGCAAACTTAACCATGGGTGTATTGAGTCCTAATTCGCTCGTTTGTAAAAATCGAGTATAAGAGGCATTCTGTTACTTAACGATTACATATTGAAATTAATCATTTAAATATCTGATCGTTAAAATTGCATGGTGTTACATTCTCCCCTCCTTAAAAGAATTCCATCTCTGAAATTCACATGAGTACGAGAAAGTAACAGGACTAACCAAACTTCCCAAATCTTTTTTAGAAAATTCCAACAGTCCTTCCCTTATGCCATTATCACTATAGAACTCCCAAATTAGAGTACATCACACACCGGGAAATATGCGATGACCTACGTCATCCTACATTCCAAAAATTCATACCTCCTTTAAGAAAGCTTCTCACTATTTAAATGCCAATCAAAGCAAATAAGCATTTAAATAGCTATACATCAGCTCCGAAGTACCTAATTGTACTATTTATAGAGGATTGTGCATTAACACGGAATTCAAACATGTATGACCTCAGTATAGTAATTGATACTACTATAGTCATACATGAAAATCAATTAGACAGTAAGCTCAAGTGAATCAGTATCAAAATATACCACAGACTCCGAGTCACATCTAAAGGCAGTGGACTTGTATAGATCTTATCTTGACCCTATAGCGGGCAGGGATGATATGCGATCTATTCTTGATAGTAACTGCTATCACTCTTCAAATCTTATTTTTAGATTATGAAATTATAACTACCATACAAGCAATTAAATACATAAGACAAGCAATAATCAAACAGTAGCAAACAACAACAAACAACAATTAAACAACAAGCAATAATAAACAACCAGCAACAAAGCAACCAACAAATCATAAAAAGCAAGAATAAGCAACGATGACTATCATACAAATTATTAAACATGCAAGTAAGCAATCAACAAAGTCAACAACAACCAAAACCAACCAATAGCAAAAAAGACAACAACACACAATATCAAACAATAACAAGTAAACATAAGTGGCAACAAATAACAGCAAGCAACAAACAAAGATCAATCCATATCAAACAACAATAATAAGTCAATAAGCAACATCAAGTAAACAAAATAATGAAATATTCAAAAACAGTCTATACCAACATGCACGATAACCATCAAGAGTCTAACTCGAATGTCAAACCATAAACTCCAATAAGTCCGTTCTACATTTAAAAGGAATAAACACCTAAGTGGTGTAACTGCTTTTGTGAATCTAATACACCAAAGACAATTACACCTTACACTATGAGAAGGGAAAACCCATATGATATGCGGGAACATCGAGTCTCAAAGCTCTCGAATAAATCCAACAACCAATGACTCAACTTTCCTTTTCCTCTAAACAAAACTCATTCTCCAAAGGAGAAAATTATACTAATTAAATCATCATTAAATGAAGATTTACAAGTGCCTGGGTTTGATCGGGTTCAAACTCACCTTGATCGCTTGATCTTAATAAGGATAATATACCAAGTGCACTACGAAGCTCGCCTAAGCAAGTATCATCTCGTCACTTAGAAGATCATCCAAATCCCACAAAACTAGTCAAGAAATCCTTTCCCGAACTATCCCATGCAATAACAATTATACTACACTAAATTTTTATAATAACTAAAGATCATTCCAAATGACACGGTGCCCGTTCCAACCTTCGTTTTCTTGCAGGGTTCCTTTGTTAAATTAGGGTCGGCCACCTTACTCTATCCATGCAAACTCTAATCTGGTTTCTTGATCCGACTATTGAAATCTCCTCGCACGACTAAGGCCATGTTGTGGAAATTTCTTAGTCATCCCAAGAATCCGACCGAAGTGCTCGTCAATCAGAATTAAGTAAACCCTTTCTCAACTAGTGCAAATCACCTAGAAAATCTACGCTTGAACTATAAATTTAAGAACTGGCATGTGAGTGGAGCAATCTTTAGAAAATGTCCCTTTTGGCACATGGGATTACTCCTATCATATGAGGTTTACCAACACAAAGAAAAAAATTATAATAAGAACGACTCTAGAAAAACACCTAGAAGTCATCCACATGGTCTCTGCTCATTACTAGGCAGCCGCCGAACCCTACTTGAATATAAATCCAAGTCGCACTTCATTGACCAAACACAGTCAACTTGAAAGCTCGTGCATCAAGTTCGAACGGTAGCATTTTCGGTCGCTTCACCTTAGTTTTGCAACTAAGGTGACTCATACAAGGTTTATTCCTATAAAGAATTTACCTACTATGAAAGGTGTCAAATTTGGCCTATTTACCGAGTAGATAGCAATAGATAAAATATACCGCTCAAGTGTCAGAAGGAACAGAAGCAAGTTCTCAAAAAATAAAGCATACCTCACTACATAATCTCCTTCTGATTTTCCTGAGCTGTAAGCTTGCTAGGACCCAGTAACGCCTGAAAGGCACAAGTCATAATCACTTACTCATCCTTCGAAAATATAGGGCAACCCTTCTTCAAGTGATCAAGCTGATCGTAATTAAAGAACTTATCACTACAAGAAAATCTGCCTTTAGTTGCAATAAGTGGTAGCGTTTATTGCTGAGTGCAACTAATAATATTTTATCCTATGCTATTTATGCAACCAAATATTTCACGTCCATCCCGCCTTGTAAAATTTTCACCGCTCCAAATTTTTTTTCGCCTTTATTCCGTCACGTTTCCCTCCATCATCAATACCTAGAAATAAATTTAACCCTTCCTTTATTCCTCTTCAAACTTTTTTTGCCTTTTCACTTCTGCAAATTTTACCTCGTGCTCCGATTCCTCCATCCTCCTCGTCACGCTAGCGCTCTCCATCGTCCTCGTCGCGCTAGCCCTCTCTGTCCTCATTGACTATTTCAATCAGATACCACGTCTAATTGCTCGAGATTTCTACATAAACCCTAAATAGGTATGAATTTTATATTTCAACTTGATCGACTCTTTCGATCTAATTTTGTGATTCTACTATTTGGGTTATGCCGATTTTGTGCAAATATCGTTTCTATAGTGTAACGTTTTAAAGGTTTGAGTCAAAAGGGGATTTGAATTAGAGTCAAGATGGATGCCACACTGGTCGGCAAGGATGGTGCATGGAGACCACAACGGTCGGCGACCGATTGGACGGAAGCTGAATAGGTTGAAAGTTGATAACAAGAAGGGGAAGAAGAAGTTTAAATCGGTGTTTGTTAAGAACTAAGATCAATCTACGCAACTTATGCTTGATTGGTACTGTCTTTTTCTTTCTTTTCTACCTCCTTTAATTTGTTTTCTATGGTTCACTTTAATCATTGTTTGTTTGATTCTCATATTTTTTGTTTGATTCTAATATGGCAAACTCCGATTTTAGGAAGGGCGCGTAATAAAAATCTTTGGAAGGAAAAAAGAGTGTGGTTTAGGTAGAAACTTTACTAAAATCATTCTTCAAAATCCACTCCTGATTCTATGTTTTGGTATTCTAGCATGATTTTTGAAGGGATTTAGCTTTTAACTATTCACGGATATTGGAAGTTTTTAATTGGTACATAGCATAAGATACTACTCTAGTTTTTTGTTAACATGTTTATATTTTACGTTTGAACTGTGCATTGGTTAGGCATTATAAGTAGGGAAAAAGATAGGATATTGATATTTATGAATTTTGTCGGTTAATAGGTAGAAAAAGTTTCCCACTTTATGAAATCACTTATTTACAGACTTACAGTGCATATTAAGTTATTTTGTGGAATCATAGTTTCTAATTTTTACAAACTTGGTTTCCTAAAATTGTAGGTGAAGCTACAACTTGGCTATGAGCATAATATTCTTATCGTTTTCAACATTTTGTGTAGTTATAGTTCGTAAGTTTGCAAACACATGTCTTTTTTTTGGAGTTGATGGGCGTATTTACATGCTAACTGAGTAAATAAGATGATGTTATAGTGCTGAAATATTGTGAATTTGTGATGATGAAGTTGACTATTAAACACTTCGATTAGCAGCTATGATTTTTGTAGGTAAGTTCTATTCCACAGTAAGATCCATGCAAAGTTTTGAATCATTTACTTTTAAACACTTTGAAATTCGCAAATTCCTATCAACTATTGAAAATACTGATATTTCATGCTGACTTGAAATATAATTGAATGCCTTAGAAGTTTCCAAATATAGATATTATCACTAATAAATAGAAAATATGCACAAATACTTGTTTGCTTTTACATAAAAATGGAGATGAATAGGAAATAACCAGGGATACAAAAATGCTTGAATGTGGATTCCTTGTGCACATAGGCGTTATGTGCATAAATAGGTTGTACAAAATTAGTTTCTTATCATTATTCTACAAAAAGATAGGACATATATCACTATCCACAGTAGTAAAGCAATTCTCAGGTTTGTTTTGTCGCAAAATGGAGCGAAAAGTGCAACCACATGGAAGAATTTATTAATCATCTTGCTGAAATAGAAGAGAAGGTTATTTTTCTTAAGGTGGATATAGATGATTTGAAGGTGTGTACGTAATTGAAATTAATTTTATTTATATGTTTATATAAGCACCGTTGAAAAGAATAAGAGTACCAAACATTTTGATGAATCTTGTTTACTTTTAGGCATTGGCATGGACATGGATGGTTGCTTCAGTGCCCAGTTATATGCTGTTGAAGAGGGAACATATTGTACAAGAGCTTCAAGGCATGAACAAGAAGGCTCTTGTTGATGCTATATTAAAATGGAAAAGCAGAAGAGTGCTTCAGACTTTTGCTGGTAGATACATCACTGATGTGGAGCCTGGGGCCAATAATGCTTGATAAATGTGGTATTAAACCTTTTACTGATGGCAATCTGGAAAGTGAAGCTTTGTGTTAAACCTTTTACTTGACAACTTTGGTATTAAACCTTTTTTCTCTTGTTTGTCTCCATTTCTCTTCCAATAACATTCATGGAATTGTTTTCCATTTCAAACTTTATGGTGAAATTTTGCTATTTTAACTGGATAAAAATTTCAGCTTTTTTCATGGTCTTAATATTTATGGGATGTATAGAATATTGTTACATTTTTATTTATACTAACAGATAATAAAGAAAAATAATTGCACGTAGGTCTACATCGGTTAAATTTGTTAAGTCGCTAGGAGATCTAGGTTTATGAGTTGGTCTGAATACATGTCAAGTAACTTTTGTTAAGATCTTTGGGTTACAGATTGTAGACAGAAGTGTTGTTATATGAATTTCCGATAAATACCTCTTTTAAATTGCAAAGTTATATAGGGAGCCACTCCATTTGATCCACTAACTTGCCTGGGATATCAAGAACTAGAGCCAGTTTATTTTGATGAGAGCGTTTTTCTGGTTCTCCATTTGCATCAATTAATGGAAACATTTAATATAAAAATGTAACAATCATACTCTAGATATTTCTGCTAACAATTTACTAACAAAATAAGTAGACGAAATAAGCTTAACATTGGGTTCAAACACAAAATTACTAAATATATAGTTTCACTAAAGATAAAACAGATTGACGTATTGATACATTTATAAATGTTGTGAATTACCCTGTTTACGTAAGTAACATAAGATAATCCGGCCAAGTCTTAGGAAATATTCTGACTTCTCTATACAGATTAAACTTATGGATTGGACGATTAATAGTAAACCTTTTTTGTTTGGATGTAATCACTTGTTCTGACTAGAAGATTTGTCGACAAATAAAGAAATGTGATCCATCACCAACTACTATGATGCGGTCCATGTAGAACTTCCATTTTTAATTCATATGCTTAAAGAATGAATACATGTTAAGATATTTCTCAACTTTTTTGTTCTTGTCACTTACTCCCAGTTGAATCTGGCTGTCCTAGAAAAGGATAGGCGACTTTAATAAAGCAATTCTCAGGTTAATGCTTAAGTGTTCTGAAATAGCTGGACTAGAGAGGAAAAGAAACTTTTATGTAGGCTTAGCACCTTAGCAAAATTATGGTATTTATGGTTTTTTTAAGCATTACTCGTATGGTTATCTTTTATTATCATTGAAATGGTATGATCCTAGTTTGACTATCAGATTGGTAGATAGAAGTTCAAATGTGGTCACCTAACAAATTAATAAGCTAGAGAACTTTGTGCTCAACTTATAAGTAGAGAATTTGGTAAATGTGCTCAAATATGATAGTACTTCAATTCTAAGTGTGTTGGAAATCAAAATTAGAACTTTGTATTGGGTAATTTATTCACTTTTATGTTTAGTGATGATTTTGGATGGTTTTTTAAAGCAACTGCATATTTGCAGCCATTATCAGTAAGAACACGATTGTTTCATGTTTTGCAGGAAGGGTGGATGCTGCTTCAATAAACGCTACTTTGTACAAAACCAGTAGCAGTTATTGAGGTCATTAGCATCTTTGGATTATAGAGTCAGGTAAAATTTACTTGCATGTGTTTTCTCATTAAAGTTTTGTTAAACATCCTCTTGAAACATCTTATCAGCCTAACATGGGCTCTAGTGTATGTAGATTGGAAAAATATACAAGAAGATGGATGAAAGCCAGTTTTATTACTACCATCCATATTATAGTAGTAAAGTTTAATAGGTGATACGTTTCTAAAATAACATGATAGTTTTTCCTTAATTATATATCGAAATTAAAATAATGCGAGATAGTGTAAAGATTAAGCAACTGCAATGAAGCTGGATCAATTTTGTATAGGCACATACCTGATCATTCTTGAATCTATTTCACAGGAACCAAACATGTTTGATCTCATATTTGAAGTCCTACGAGTTAACGTAATTGTTTGACTATCTGTTGTGCTTTCACTCGTGTAGGCATCGGACTTTTGAAGAGAGCAAATTTGGACTTGATGATGCTAGCTTTCACTTGTGTATGCAACAAAGAATTATGGGTAATCAAACATTTTGTTAGCACTAGTTAGATATAACATTTATTAGTATCCGATGTGTAAATTTGTATACAAATGGTTATTGTATGTGAGTTAGGTCATTTTGTCGAAAAACTATTGTACTGGAATGGTTATGGATATTTTATTTGATTATATGGTTAATGTGTTTTTTAACTTATTTGAATATGATGATTATGTGAGTGATTGTTGATTGATATAATAGAACCAAAATAGACCATTAACAGGAAATAAAAGCATGAAAAAATGGTGTAAAATAATATATAACTTTTAGCAGCGTTTCAAAAACGCTACCGAAATATATATAGTGGCGTTGAGTAAATGCAACCGTAAAACAGGGGTAAAGTTGGAAATTCTATTAGTAGCGCCAAAAAATCTTTTGGTGGCGTTTTTTAAATGCTACAAAAAGATTTATGGTGGCATTTGAAAAACGCTGCCAAAAATGCATTTATAGTGGCGTTAAAATAAATGCAACAAAAAATCATGGATTTTTAGTCGCATGTTTTCTAGCGGCGTTTATCAAAACGCCACCAAAAATTTTTGTAGCGTTTTTTGAGCGCCACAAAAAATAAAATTTCTTGTAGTGTATGCTTCTCTTTAGTTGGATGATATTTCATAGCAAAACGCCTCCCATATGCCATATGAGCAACATACAAAGCCACCTTTTCGTTTTTAAATAAGCCCAATCTTCCTTGTATCATGGTCCTTTTCCTTTGGTTGGAGTTTTGGTTGCTTTCCACTTACATTACCTTGATGGTAACTCATGGGCATTCTTTTGGAGGAGAACAATCCTAAAGGATATTCAAAAGTGGACCCTAACAGGGATAAGACTAAGCAATGAACCCCCAATCAATGCTTAAGTCCCAAGGCTAATCTCTTTACCCTGCAATAATGGAGTATCGACCATCTTAAACCCTAAAAACAAAAGGTTGAGTTGGTGAACACTCCTCAAGTTGTCATGCTCAAGATGGATGGAATACTCAAGCCACACGCCCTTCTCTGTCCTAACAATGAACTGAGAATTTAAAGCGATGCCTGAATTAATTCCAAATTACAAGTTTTCTTATCAGCCAAACAAACATTGCATCCTACTCAGCCAAAGCCTCCCTTTCTTATATGTCAAGAAAAATCTTCCCTAAGAGAACATTCCCCTAGCCTTATATCGAC
Organism: Allium fistulosum; assembly: GCA_030737815.1. Lineage (NCBI taxonomy): Eukaryota > Viridiplantae > Streptophyta > Magnoliopsida > Asparagales > Amaryllidaceae > Allium > Allium fistulosum. The sequence goes on along the minus strand of CM060905.1, from coordinate 266,202,608 downwards.
GAAAGTCTTCTCATGCATATGTCCAAGATCGTGCCTTTGCAACAGTCCCAGGATCTAGATAAGGCTTCCCTCTAAGGCTAATGAAATTATGGCATTGCTTCGAAGAGTCTAAAGCTGGTAGAGTTAGGAATACTGAAGCCCAAAGGGCCATACCAATATTTCTGGTGCTAACCGCAATCTACTGGGAATGTTTATGATGACTGAACATCTTTTGCGGTAGATAAATAGTCTTTAAACTAATCACGCATCTTAAACTGCCTATCCACAGTCACCCACTCACTCTGTCTAGTCATATTGATAGCCCGACGAAGGTACCGTGGAAACAATGAATAAAAATAAATCAAGTCCAGAAGATAAGTAGTGTATACAATATAATATAGCAAAAAATACAAGTATCCTCTCTCTATGTATCTCCAGTCACTAGATTGATTAACTCAAACTGGTTTACTTGGTCCGAGTGTTGAGCCTAAGCTCTGATACTAATTGTAACAACCCACCCTTTGGGAATACCCAAAAAATGGATCGTTGGGGTAAAATTAAAGCAAAACACTAAACATCGATAAGATCTCACAACGGAATGGCAACATATAATATACTAAATATACATGATAGAACATAATAATAATATATAAGAAACCGCACTTGTGGAAGCAACTAATAAATAAGTATCAGTACAGAAAGTTAGAATACATCAACTCTAAAAATACATGGAGTTCTAAATAAAAATTTGATATGACGGTCTCATATAAAAGTAACAGGTCAGTCATTTACTACTAAACTACCAGTATAAATATCTTAAAATATTGATCCTATGCTTCCAAAGTGCTCTAGATGCATCTCCTAATAGCATATCCCCAAAAGCACTTGACTCTTAAACTACTCAATCGCATTCCCGAAAATTTTCAAGACATAAGTAGACAAAGACAAAACATGGGTCAGACATAAAGCCTGGTTTGAGGGGAAATATCTCAAAATATTGTATATCAAAACTATATACAAATAAACAAGAAACAACTAACTAATAACACACATAACATACAATGGAAGAAAACTAAGGGATATAAGTCAATACCCATCATTACTGATGGATGGAGTCAATTATGGACATCTACTGCGGTCCAATAATAAATAGAGTCGGTACACTATCGTATCTGGACATTTATCTCGATCCAGTCATACTTAGAGTCGGTACACTAACGTACCCAGATATCTATCTCGATCCAATAATAATTGGAGTTAGTACACTAACATACTCATACATTGCCTTTTGCGACCTATTAACAAATAGAGTCAATACACTATCGTATCTCGACATCAATTATCGCGTTCTGTCAACCTATTGAGTCAGTACACTAACGTGCCTAAACTCCATCTATCACGATTTATTAATGAACAAAGTTACTACACTAACATACCCAGACATCATCTACCACGATCTATTAACGGACATAGTCAGTACACGTATCCAGACATCTATCTCGATCTTATAATAAGTACAGCCAGCATATTAACATACCTATACCTCTATCACGATCATATAATAAATAGAGCTAGCATGCTAACGTACCCAGACTTCCGTAAGATCTAATAATAGACATGGCCTCTAATATAAGGCCAATACAATTTGTCAAATTATATATACCCGGAGTCAACCTACGAAGGTATGAATTCACTTCATTCGATTTTACATGCTCCCCAGACGTGATCATGCAACTAATCGCCATAACAACTCCATGCATGATCATTATCGACTCCAAAGGAAAAACTAAAAATTATTATTCGAATCACGAGCTTTGCCTTTCATCCTACTGTCAAGATCCCAGACTCGGCCTTTGAAAATCAGCACCCGTACTTCACTTGTACTCAAGTGCCGTAGATCCAAATGCCGAATCTGGCTCCCCGGAGCTTATAACACCATTAGGTATAACAACACAGCGGAAGAAAAAGAATATATTATATACAACTCCAATGAATACAATATCCATAATGATATACAACAATGATATCAATATGATACAACAATATCAGAGATAAATGATACAATGCTACAGCGGAAATAACAATAATGGAAGAGATCACTCCAAATGATCTACAAAAGAGAATGACTCCAACAACTCCACATCAGCTTGAACCACCATCACGATGCACAAAGATAAGCAACGTCAGTCCATGAACTCCAAGAACTGAACTAGCTCCAGATAATCTACTAAACCTGACTATCTGAAAAACCCAACTCTAGACTGCCCGTGTGGAAAATGGTGGGCACCCAGAGTTTAGGAAGGGAACAATAAACTCCGAGTCAGTCGTGGGACTGGTGTGATCAACAAAAACAGTTTATCTTTAAAACAAACAATAAAAGAATTTTAAACATTGAATCCGCAATGCTTTTGGAAAATGAAACTACCATAAGACCTCCCGCCACACACACAATACAAACGCAGAATTGGAGGAGATTTCTTCTTATGATAATCAAACATGCTTACTACGTAAAATCATTGGATTATTATTATTAGTGCATAGTGGAAAACATTTCGAAAGTATATTATTAATCTTAGCCAACATAGGCATTTCACACTATGTCTACTATAGCTACTATGTTCAATAGCAGGTTACCGCCACATTCCATAGCAGGTTATACAACTAAAACCGTACAAGGCTCTTATTGTTTCTTTGGATTTCCAACAAATGATCAAGCTAAGGAACTTCCTATGCCACGTAGGAATGCCTCTGGCGGGACGCTCCGAGAACCACCCTGGCACTCTGCCAACACAAGGCCGGTTACCCCCTTCCCGGGTAGTAAACCTGAGATATTCCACCCCCGGTCCTTTGGGACCTTTATCAGAGCGCTCGGTAACAAACATCACACATAATAAATAAAGTGTGTCCACATGAGTAAGTATCTGGGCTCCATACCATGATACTACCCTTTTCCAAAAGGAATGGTCATACCCTAGGGAAGATACCCTTGAAACCTTGCCGCATCTTTCCTGTTTCGACCATTTCCAGGTTGTGAGGTCTGACGAAGTCTCGTCCACAAAGCTACGCTTTTTCATAAAGCCACGCTTTGATCACAAATGATCAATAAATGATCATCACACAGCAATACTCAGCATGCCACATTACCAAATTGGGAGTATATCGCTGATAACCTTCAACTACATAACCTCTGAGCTCGTACGTCTCAGAGAAGGGTGTTAAGCTAAGAGAATAAATTCTCCGCCACCAAACAGAAATGTATTTGAAAGAAATCAGCTTTATATCTCAAAATGTAATGTCAGACATGTAACCATACAAGTCTGTTCCGGGTTCGAACAGAACCGAAGGCACTTCCGAAGAAGCCCTTGCAATCCAGGTATTCACAATCCCGATCGGACTTCCCATCACTTAGGAAATCTCTATACCTGAGCAACTCAGTGCAGAGACAATCGATAGGTTATCCTATCGTTCTCGCAAATACCCGGTCTTCAACACCGGTCTTCAAATGCGATCCATATACGACGTATCATTATTCGGAATGGGTTATATGACACAAAGGTCCTCTCCCGGCTAAACCGAATAATGAGCGCAATATTTAAAAACATATGGATAATGGGATTTCAGTTAAGTCACAACTTATTATCCAAAAATCTTTCAAATGGTTTAACACATTACCATTTTCAAATCTTTAAACAAAAAGATTCATTCATAAATTTTCAAATCGATTTCCATTTCAGTTTGGATTAACTCGTTAAATCTTTAAAAACAAAGATTTAACTGATAGCTTTCAAAAAAATTCCATTTTGAATGGTTTAAACAAATCACCATTTTAATTCTGTTAAAAATAAACAGATTCAATTCATAGCTTTCAAAAAGAATTCATTCATAACTTGGAAAACCATTTTTTCAATTCAAACTTGAAATTCCTTTAATTAAACTGTAATTTCATTTCTTATCTGAAAGCCTTTATCATTTGAAACAAATAGTTTTCATTTCGGAACATCTGATTCTTTTATACGAATTAAAATCTTTGGGTTAAATTCAAATTCTCAAAACAATATTTTTAAAATGGTTTAAACACATTTATCACATCTTAACCCAACTTTCCAATTATGGAATTCAATTCCAACTCTTGAATTCAAATTCAAATTGAATTATTTAAATTAGAAAACTTACCAAGTTATTCAAGATAACTTTCATCTTAAAAACTCCATTTCAAAAGCTTTAACATTTAACCCAAATCCATTTCCAAATCAATTGAAATTAAAATTTCAATTTCAAAATATTATATTTAAATTATCTGTGACTTAACCGATTTCCTCGTAAAATCCATATTTGTGTGTGTAAAAGTGTAGTCCAGGGGTTTTACACAGTAGTGCAACATCATTCAATCATCACAGATCAAATACAGAAATATAGTTGATAAGCGGTATAAACTATAACGCTTATCTTTTGTACATAGATCACAGATAATATACAAATGTATCACAGATGATAAATTACATCACAGGAAATTAATTACATTCATCCCAGAGAAACAGATCATAACACAAATCAGGATGTATCACAAAGCATCACATATCAGGGATATCAAACAATCAAATCATCCAATAGAATCCAAATATCCATAGGCAAGGTCAATTAATTGTCTGATTAATCCAAATCAGATTAATTTCTTATGAATTACTAATCCTGGTTAATTAAAATTAATAAATTACAAATCATTTTGATTAATTATTCTCTAATCATTTATTAATTAAGTTAATTAACTTTTAATTATAATTCATCAACCTTTAATTTATAATTCAATCAACCTTTAATTATTAAATAATTAACTTTTAATTATTTAACTATCCTTTAATTAATTATCTTTAATTAATTACTTTAATTAATTATTCCTCAATTAATTATCCTTTAATGTAATTACACAAAGTAATTATACCTTAATTACATTAAGTAAGAATCTTTTATTAATTATTAACCTTTCAACTAACTACATTATTAAGTATTTGATAATTAATTAAAACTTGAAACAAATTCTTATTTACAAATTAATTTAAACATTTAATTATTTATTAACCCATTTTAATTTCAAATTATAAATTATCCTTAATTTCTCTTCAAAACTATTAGTTAATAAAAATTATTTACCTTAATTATCATTTGAAAATCTTCTTTATACTTTGGAAATCAATTTATAACAGCTGTAAAAAGTTTTAATGTTAATTAACTTTAATACTTAACTTAAATTAATTTATTTAGTTAAAGAATTAATTAAATTCTAAAACATTGTTAAATGATTTAAAACTTATAGTAAGTTCCAAATTTAGCATAAATCAATATTGGTTACATTGTAAAAAAAATTAACTTAACATTGTTAACTTGAAAATTTGCTTGGGCTTAACCCATTATAAAAGCAAACCCGAGTAAACCATGTTTTTCACTCGAGTAACACTCGGGTTCTTCTCGTCTCTTCCCCGAGTCTCTTCCCTTTCTCCCCTATGCTTCCTTCTTCTTCTCCTTTTTTTTCCTCAGAGTTTAAGTCAAACTCTATTGTTCAAACTGAAATAGCAGGAAGGACATTCGCGAACTCGAGCGATACACCGAAGCTACGCATCATCTTCCTCGAGTCTCAACTCGAGTGGCCAAATACAATCTTCCTGACATGTCGCGCGAGGCCGTGCACGTGCACAGTGCCTCGCCGCCGTTTAGGCGAACATCGCGACCACCGTCCAGTCGCGAATCGTCCAAATACTCGAGATCACACCTCATTTCGATGCCAAAGTTCGAAAATCAAAAATTGAGTATCTCGTCGAAACTGCAACCCAACATCACCACGCAAAACCACTTCGCCAGCGCTCCTCAGTCCACCGGAATTTCCATAACTTTGGCCTCACCATGCTAACCCCATGTCCTTCCATTCCCCCCAATCTCATGAAGCTCGATCAACCCGTGGTGATGAAATCACCATGTTTACCGAACACTGCAAAACTCAGGGTTAAACCCTAAATTGAACTCATCTCCAAAATTTACGCAATGAAAAAGAATTTCAACAATTTTCCCATTATTAGTAACTGCCAATCTTACTTCAAACCTAGTCTTAACATTCCAGGTTGATTCAATCATCAGAAAACGATCGAAATACATATTTTGTTCAAACCTGAACTGCATTTGAATTACTTAACTAAAAATCATCACTGTTGTTTTAAAAAGCCTACTTTTGGATGTTTATTCAAGATATAAAATCAAATTAACAATTTAAAATATTAGAATTTTAACCATTGATTTCCTTTTTTACTGTAAAATGCTATTTTCACAATATTTATTCAATAATTAAACTTGTGATCATTTTTTTAAAATTTGTATTGCCACCTTACAATCACTTTTTATTTTGAGATTAAGGCTTAATATGGATTAGTTTGGGTAGTATGAATTTTTCTTGAGTTTTAGCTACCCTGTTACTAAACATAAACTCATCTGTTCATAGATAAGCATACACATCTCATTACAGATATATATATATATATATATATATATATATATTCACACACATTCATATTCGAATCAGAGATTTACAAGCAATAGATGCCTATTTCTAAAAATTTAAAACAAGTGTTACTCACATTATCTTTCCCAGAAGAAACAGAGTTTGCTTGATGAACTGGCTTTTAAAATTTTGCAAGTTGAAGCTTCTTCTTTGATCTTTGATAAATCTGGTTTGTAGAGTTGTTTTAAAATGAAGTTTTGTTTATGTTTCCAGATGTAGATGAACGAAACTGAAGTGAGGAGGAGATATAAAGAAATGAGTTTACAGAGATGTATTATTTTGTACAAATTAGTTCAAAGATTTTTTCTTAAGTGATGGCTGAAGTACCTTGCATTAATTAACATGTACAAACATACTTATTTTTCTTTCTTCGGCTGTACACACATGAAAATAGTTTGGTGGCTTTCCTTGCAAGCTTCATTTGTTTACATACTTATCTAATTTTGCTTGTACAAGTCTACACTTATCTTTTACTTTTTTTGTGGCTGATAGAATACAATTTAGGCTAACATTTATTACTTTGCTTTGTCTTCATACTTGAATATATTTATGTTGTTAGAATTTATTTAATGTGTTTATTATAGTATTTATTTATTTTTTTATTTATTGTTTTACAATATAAAATGAATTTCTATATTTTAATTTGTTATTAGATTTTATCCAATGTATTTATTCTATACTTGTATATTATATATATATATATATATGTTTATTTTTAAACCATTTATTTACGATTTAAATTCAAATCAAATATATATATATATATAAATTCAAATTTACTCATATATGCTCAAATACATATATATTCACATATATACATATACACACAATATTTTAAATTTTAAATGATTTATACAGAATTTATTCGAATTCAGGGAAACTCGCAATCAATAAATCGATTAATTTCACAAGTTTATTCAAAAATTCGTTTAATTATCAATTTAAATGTAATTAAAATTCGGGGTCGTTACACCTACCTCCCCGATAATCCTAGAGCCTCCTTAAAGTTGTGCCAAGACCATACAAAGAACCGCAATCTATCAGGGAAGAAATCCTCGACAGTCACTCTGAACCCAAGGGTTCAATCTACTGGGGTATTCAATCAGTTGACCAAGCCTAGTCGATCGAACCCATTAACCCCAGTCCATTGGTTGGAGCTTTCCCCCTCAATTTCAATTCTACCCCGGTTCAGTTGATTGAATATAAATATTCAATCGACTGAATATTGCCAGGCTCTAGCAATAAACCTAAGTAGGGAGTAAATCCCCTGAACGGACACCGATTCGCATGTTGTTTCTTGTGTGCTTTGCCTGATGAGTCACCTTGCTTCCAGAGCCTGACTCTACCCCATCGGACTTCTACCAGGGTTCATTTACTGATGTTTTGGAAGTGAACTCCATAAATAATCAAATATCAGTTTAGATACCAAAATCCACACTTTGTACGAGTAGAGTTCTACAGACGATTATAGCGACTTGGATTCCTCTAACATGCAAAAATGACCTACCCGGCCTCCTTGCCTAGTACGTAGCTTATACATGTGTCAATACACTAATTCGTGCATGCTTTTGCACACATGTATACGTAAACACACAACCACCACACAAGTCACATTTCGGACTTCACTAGGGTAATTATTCAGTCCGGTATACTCTCATGCAACTTAGCGCATGCTATAGTCGCTATGGCTACGTGAAATGCCCGCAACGAACTTTTATTCAATTATATTTCTACATAATCAAACAATTGCAACGTATATAAACAACCAAACAAACAACAATTCTAAACACAATTCACATAGCGTTTTATTGTTATATATCTTCAAATACACATATACATATACTAGCCCATACTCATTGTTATCCGGCATTTTAACTCGGCTATATTAGAACTGGTTGGGCAAGTTATTGTCGACTTTCACCAAGGCCAATGAGCCCAGAGCGATGATTGTAGGGCCCAAAAATTAAGTACAGTTATTAATATGAAGCCATCATCGAAAGGAATTAAGATATATGCAATACATAATGTTCAAAATATGGAATATAATTTAATCTAGAAGAGGGATCGGCTATAATCACTCTCAACCAAAGGGATCGACCTAATTCAGCAAAATAAGAGCAACTCAATGGACAACAATCAATACCTCAAGATCCAGAAGTCCAATGCATATGAAACTTTGGGAACAAGATGTGGGGACCCTAGGGAGTCCACCCTAAGGATCGCACCCAAAAAGGAGCAAGCAAGAGGAATCGACCCTCTTCCCTCGAAAGGGATCGCCCAGAATCAGGATACACAACATGTTGCAACAAGGATTGGTCAATAACTCAAGTTCTACTAATCCAATTGGCATGAAACTTAGAGCCTGGGCATTATACAACATGGAGAAGCTCCTATAGGGATCGCGTCTCCAAACTCCTCCCAAATAGGGATCGGCACCGATCCCTATTTCTTAGGATTTGGGCCATGCAATCCATCTTGTGGGCCCCTATGGTTTTGGAGATCCTTCTACCGAATTTTTAGGGAGATATTTTGTCATCTTCCTCTATAAACACAGATTTGATTGTTTGTTTTTATGATCTTTATATTGCATGTTGCTTTGTTCTCTTTTGTAACTAAGGATTTTAATCCGATCCCTATTGTACTCACTTGATAAAGTGATTAATAAAGCTATCTCTCAAAGTAGATGTAGGAAAACAACGCCGAACTACTATAAATTGTTGTATCTTTGTTATTTGCTTAGTTCTTATTGATTTATTTTCATATCCTCTCTTTTTACACTTAATATTCTTCATTTATTCCTCTATAAATACCCTATTGGGTGTTAGTGCCAATTTTTGGTGCAAACATTTTGGTGCTTTCACTAAGAAGAAGATTCTCAGCTCTGTTTAAATCTCTTTATTGCTCTGGATTGCATAAATCCCAAGAAGAGATCGAATTATCTTAACATAGTTTGTCTATTCTATTCAGATTTGCAAAAGTCTAAGGAAAAATATCAATAATGGTCAAAAATATGAGATCTACCTCTCAAAACGTAGAAGGAAAGGAGAACGCTAACATCCAGCAAGGAGGCTAGAGAAATCTACCATTAGATGTTAATGCTACCAATCCAGTTGATGTCTAGAATCTAGCTGACTCCATCACAAGGGATGATTTCCAGAAGCTGATGAGAGAGCTCATGGATATTCGGTATTAAACCAGCAGATTCAAGCCAATATCGATCTAATCAATCAACTCAGAGACCAACAACGTGGGAAAACTAGGAGGGAGCCAACCCCTTATTCTGGATCAGAGTGTTCTAGTTCATCAGATGATTATCATAGACGCAGACATCGCAGAACTGATGGATATCACGCAGAAGCATCTGGGCATCAACAAGTAAACCCACCTGGGTTACCAAGACCGATCAGGACCGATCCCTCCTCTAGAGGAGGAAGTTTGCCCTTTCCTGTTGGAGCACAAGCTGGAGCCACTGCGATTGATTTGAATGTTGGACTTCAGGTGGATGTAGACCAGTTACCTCCTCGGAATGACGATGAAGTGAACGCATGTGATATGCATCGAGAGGATGTTGAGCGAAGATGGCATGGAACAGCCAGTAAACATCGGTCGGACCATTCACGTGAGGTGAGCACGACTACCACTCAGCTTCAACTATCCAAACATCGGACTTAACGGTTATGATCAAGCAGGTAGTAAGGCAGAGCCAAGGCTTGACCCATGATGATTAGGGGACCTTAAGAAGCCATACCCTATTCACCGACAATATCCTACATGCGGAGTATCCAAGGAGGTTCAACATGCCATCGATGCCTGCCTATGAGGGAAAAACTGACCCCAGATAGTACATCATGAGATACGAATGGCTAATGGATTCCACATGAGCCGATGATGCCACAAAATGCAGAAGTTTTCCTATCACTCTCTCTGGCATAGAAATGATGTGGTTTACGAGATTACCTCTATGGTCAATCTCTAGATTTCACGATTTCACGACAAAATTTGTGGAGCAGTTCCATATGCATGCAACTTGCCCCAAAGATGTAATGCCCCTATCAAGCATGACCCATGCTCTGAGAGAATTGCTGAAAGACTATTTGAAGAGATTTCATATAGTCGTCATAGAAGTCTGTAATCTAAATGACCATTTAATATTGATGGTGGTAACAATAGGGATTGACCTAGAATCTAACTTTAGTGACTTGTTTGCTGGCAAACCACCCACAACATTGGAATGTTTCTATGCAAAAGCAGCTCAATATTTAAGGAAAGAGGAAGCTAGATGCTCTGGGAAGAAGATTGTTATGGGACCAAGTAGAGAGGGAATGCAGAGTAACATTGTGGTGAAAAAATCCGGGGAGAGTTCTAGAAAAGTTCAAGCAAATGTTTGAAATAAACCAAATCAGCAATAGAATGGTGGTGATAGGAACCGTGAGCGAAAGAGGGATTCTAAAAAAGGAAAGTCAAGGATTTCAATGTATGATACCTACACACCGCTGAATACATCCTTAGAGGACGTCTACTTATCTACATGCAACACCATGCAGTATAGGAAGACACCTCCAAAACAATCGACAGAGAAGCAAAACCAGACTGGAAAATATTGTTGGTTCCACGAATGCTATAATCATAACATGAATGAATGTAGGCATCTCCAGGATATTATCGAGAAACTTATTCGGGAAAAAAACTACAGTAGTTTGTTAAAGCCCCATAGGATGCCGGGTAGGGGACATCCGACCCTAACCGAGGACAAGCGCCGCACAGGGTCAATGAGCCTGCACGGACTAGTGGAAGATTAGTGATCAATACAATAGTCGGAGGACCGCATCCAGCTGATAAGAGCTAGCACGAGATGGAGCGCTATGCTAGCGCAATCAACCATATGAATTTTGAGTGTTGTTCGAGTACAGACGATGAGGCTTCAGCAAAACAGTTGCGTACAATGGAAGACGATATTGTATTCAGAAACAGAGATACGGATAAGGTGGAGGCACTAACGATTGACCCAATGGGCATTTCGGCCATGATCGGCCCCACCATAGTGAGGAGGATCTTGGTTGAATGTGGAAGTTCCATGAATATAATTTTCAAAAAGGCTTACGACACTACAAGAAAACCTACCTTTAGTTGCATTTATTGGCAGCGTTTGTTGTGTTAATGCAACAAATACTATTCATCGGTGCCAAATTTTTGCCGCCTTCCCGCCCAAAAACCTTATCACGTTTTTCCCATCTCCTTCCCTCTCAATCGTTACATTTCTACCCTCGTTCAACAAAATTCCTCTCACTTCTCCATCACGCTGCTCATCTCCATCTTGCGCTAATTATCTCCGTCAATCTGTTTTGCTTCACTTCGTCGATCCACTCTTCCTTCAGATTTGTTCGCAAGCCTGAATCGATAAATCGAGGTAATCGCAAAACCCTAATTTTGCTGAGGTATTTTAATTTATGTACTTTGTTTGCTATTACTACAAAACCCCAATCACTATATTTTGTTATTATCATTGGAGTTGATGGATTCGGATTAAGGATTGGCATCGCTTGAGATATTTTTGCTTGAGATAATCTCTATCATAGTAATAATCTGTCTATCACCTCCACTTCTACATTTTTTTCCGCCTGAGATGTTTTTGGATCTGGTTTAAGGGTTGGCATCACTTTGCTAAAATAGAGTTATTTACCTTTAAATTTAATTTAATTTTTGATATATATGGTTCAAAGAATTGGCATTGCTTTAAGGATTTTGAGCAACGAGCTATTGATTTTTCAAATTGGATCTGGTTTGATTTTGTTACATTGGTTATTTTGAGTTTTGCTGATATCTGAATTTTACAAGCGAGACATTTTATCATTGGAGTTATCTATTTAGGTCCATCTGATGTTTGTCATGCATTGTAGTAGACCATTCATAGCTTTATTTGTGGTACTGCTTATTTGTACAAAAGAAAATAGAAAATAGTTGTTTTTCTTCGCAAAACTATAGTATAGTGCCTGAATATACAATCGGCTTTGGTGTTTTATGAAGATGTATTTTAATTAGTCGAATAGTAAATAATTACTAATAAGAATTGTCTCCAATGTTCTTTGGTACATGCATGGTAGTGAAGTGTATGAGTTGACTAGCTAACGTATTTGGAAGCCACGTTGTATACAAGGGGGAGGAGTGTATCAAGTCGATTAGGAAAAATTTGTTAGGTGAATGTACATGTGCATGCATTATTTCTAAAGAGACATTTATATTTGCATGTAGCATAGTTGAGGTTTATAAGATAATGCTTTGCATTTTCCGGTCCTTCATCATACATCTTCTTAATTTTCTTCAGTTACCATACGCTTTGTTCATTATATAATGTGAATGTATTTAACTGTATACTTTTAGTTAGTTAAAAGCTCCATTTATTCATGTGTATTCATTAAAACATGCAGCTAATGCTGCCATTAACAAACTTTTCTTGCATAATCATTTACAAAATTGCTAATGTATAAAAGATAATAATGTGGTAACAAGTTACATGTCTTACAAATGCCATAAAGCTCATCCATCCTCTCAAGGATAAGTATTCAGGCATTTTGTATGTGGACTTGTTCCAGTTGACTAGTGCTATATGTCGGGACTGAAATGTATTTGGTGAAACAAAAATATAGTAAAACTGTGTTTTTATATATAATTTCAGGTATACTATGGTTTTTAGGAGGCTGGTGGGCCCAAGATTCCCATGAAATATGGAATAGTAGATGTTTCTGCACTGGGCAGTGTCCAATAAAGGGAAATTGCATGGTATACCACTTCAATCTTATAGCATAACTCATGCATTGTGCATCTTCCTACTGTTTTTTATCACATCATTAACTGGAGAACTTGGTAGGAGCCTTTAAAGGTCAAAACAAATATATATATATATATATATATATAACTTGATATTGAACTAACATATAGTTTTCCGCCTATGTCACTATCCGGTTCAAGTTTCCACTAGCCCTAGGTTTTGAAAGGTCATGCTTACGACTTGAACTTGTGATGGTTGGAATTACATAGGTGAAGAGTCAAGACAATCAATGTAGATAACTTATAAACTATCCAAATTTCCTGCAAATCATAATGAAACTATGTTATTTAACGGTTCCTTCAAAGGTTCCTTTTATATAATAGCCTATGTTACCAATGTTGCTTTGATATTTCATTATTTTTGCATTTAATTTACAATCTTTGGTTATTTGTCATGATATATTTTTCCCATCGTATAAATTTTGTGATAACAAAGAGGCAAAATGAAGGACAAACTAGTAGTTTCCCTCATCAAATGTATTGAATGTTCTTAAAACTATCTATTTATCGATGCATTTCTTTTGTACATGCATATAGCTGCTTGACAATGGTATACTAATGGTAGTAAAATGGCATTTACTGCTTGACAATGGTATTACATACATGCATATAGCTATATTCTAAGCAGAGAAATCACATTGAACAATTAATGAATCCTCGCAGTTACATTTAAGCTATTGATATCTTGATTAGATAACAACTCCAAATTCTAATTCGTCTATTTTCTATTTGCAGGGGCTTTGATATTAATACTTGCTTTGGAGTAGCAGTAAATCGAGTACAGTTTTCTTTACACTCCTATAAATTTTAAAATAAAACACTTTGTGATTGGTTGATTCCTTTATAATTCAAATATACCAATCATGTGAAAGGATTAAATTAGCACTCATAAGAGCTGTAACAAATTTGTTTGTTCACTTGCATTTTATGAAAGTCTTTGGCGTGGACAGATTACAATTGTTCATTATCATTCCATTTACTATGTTGCATTATATATTTGTATTATTCAAGGCATGTATCTTAGTAGTTGCTCTCAGGAATATTTAATTTATGTACTTAGCTAAATCCTAGTTGCCCAAGTTAAACCCGTAGCCACCATTAAATCATTATGATAACTTATAACCTATCTAAAAACAGTCAACTCACCTTGTAAACTGCAATGATGAATGTTAATTATCAAACTAATTGAGAACAGACTATCAGAGGTATTATAGTAGCAAATGTCAAGGAGAAATCGACAAGCTGTAAAAGATAATGGCGTGTGTTAAATATTTGGTAGCCAAGGAATATTTGTTTAAGGGTACATCTTCACATTGAAAACTCTTAAAGGTTCAGCTTCTTAAATTGTAGAAGATTAAATATTTGTCAACATGGTGTATGCTAATGTTTGTGAATGTATTTGTGTTTCTGCACATCAGCATACAATCTCTCCATATTTTCAACAACTTCTCCAAATCAGTCACGTGCTCTGCACATGGTTCATGTAAGGCAGTCAGAAAAGTTCTTGCTATGGAAATAGGAGCAACATAAAGTATAAAATAACCAAGCAAGAAATCAGTAAGTGTTTAGTAAAATATGTTTATAATAGTTAACTAAGTATTACAAAAATTAACAAATTTATAATACTAATAATACTACTAATAATAAACTAAGTTTGATAAAATTAATTAAGTTTGATAATAAGTTAATCGATTTTTATAAAAATCAACCGAATTTTTAAAAATTAACCAAATTTTTAAAATTTAACTAAGTTTTATAATGATCAAATAAATTTATACAAATTAATTAAGTTTTATTAGAATTTAACTAAGTTAATAAGTTTTATAAAAATAAGTTTATTAGAATTTGGTTATGTATGAATTTGGTTTTTGGTGAGCTGCTTCTCCCTCCTCGCTGGTTTCTAACTGTGTGTCTAACTATTGTGCCTATTCTATGGTTGCAGGTGAATCATCTTCCAGCTTATCAGCTGCAAGATTTTCCATCAGATTACCAGTCTAGACCTCTTTACCCACCAAAGTCTAATCCGCTATCGTTTGCTCAAGACTCTGCTTAGGTGGTGCCTCTTGTTCTACCTGCTGAGGCGATAGGATTCTTCAGCACTCTTTGACTGTCCATGATTGTACATGTTGGGATGGTTAGGACATGCAACCTTTTTGCATGTAAATGGTTGATGGTTCATGGCTGCACATTTTCTGGGTTTGTAACTATAACTTCACTATCTGGAGCATCACATGAACATTCAGGTGCTACACTATTTTTGACGCATACTTTTGTTCCCTTCTGTGTCTGCTACACTATTTTCCACTTTCCATTGTTGGATTTCCTCTTATTTTTGTACATGCGCATTCATTATTATGAAAAGACAATTGAATTCTTAATCTGAAAATGAGAGAGTGTATTTCTATTCACATCGGTCAAGCTGGTATTCAGGTCGGAAATGCCTGCTGGGAGCTCTACTGCCTTGAGCATGGGATTCAGCCTGATGGACAGATGCCCAGTGATAAGACTGTTGGTGGAGGTGATGATGCTTTCAACACCTTCTTTAGTGAAACTGGTGCTGGGAAGCATGTGCCACATGCTGTCTTTGTCGATCTTGAGCCCACAGTCATCGATGAGGTCAGAACTGGTGCTTATCGCCAGCCATTCCACCCTGAGCAGCTCATAAGTGGCAAGGAGGATGCTGCAAACAACTTTGCTTGTGGCCATTATACTATTGGCAAAGAAATTGTTGACCTCTGCCTTGACCGCATCCGAAAGCTGGCTGACAACTGTATTGGTCTCCAAGGATTTCTTGTATTCAATGCAGTTGGTGGAGGTACAGGTTCTGGATTAGGATCGCTCCTCCTTGAACGCCTCTCTGTTGATTATGGAAATAAGTCAAAACTTGGTTTTACTGTTTACCCCTCTCCTCAGGTCTCCACTTCAGTTGTGGAGCCATACAACAGTGTGCTGTCCACTCATTCGCTTTTGCAATACAAGAGTTCTTAGAAAGATATGCAAAAGCTGCAGCTGAAGTGGAAGGTGATCTTGTTGAAGAAGAAGATTCAGAAAATGAAACACATACATATATATATTGTTGATTGTTAAACTCGTTTGCAGGTAATTAGCTATTTCAAAGCGAAGATTGTCGACAACAAAAAACTATTGGTAATCAAGCAACGAACTTGAATTTAATTGTTATATATGTTGTCGTATTTTGTTAGTACCATTTGTGGAAACTTGTCTGTGAATGCTTGTAGTATGTGACTTATTTTGTTGAAAAACTACTATCGAATTGATTATGGATATTATATTTGATTGTGAGATTAGCATGTTTTTGCAATTATTTGAATATGATGATCATATGATTGATTGTTTGTATAAACTAATATAAAAATTATACAGTTGCATTTTAAAAACGCTACTGAAAATAAAAAAAAGCATATAAACAAAAAATGCAACCAAAAAATGAAGACTTATGGTAGCGTTTTTTTAACCCTACAGAAAAAACCTATAGCTGCATTTAAAAGTGACTTTTGGTAGCGTTTTTTAAATCCTACAGAAAATACCTATAGTTGCATTTAAAAGTGACTTTTGGTAGCGTTTACTACAACGCGACAAAAAAAATTAGACTTTTAGTTGCATGTCGTATAACAGCGTTTTCTAAAACGCTACCATAAGTTATGGTAGCGTTTTTTCAACGCTACCAAAAGTCTTTTCTGGTGTAGTGCGATAAAATGAGTATGGAAGCCAAGGACTTCAAATCATCTAAGCCTGCATTCATAGCTTTAACGTGTTGCGACCGAAGCTGTCGGTTATGTCGAATTGCCCGTGGAGTTGGGAGAAGGTGACCGCAGGAGAGTGTGGATGTTGCCATTTGTTGTCTTAGATGTTGACTCTTCATACATTGCTTTTCTGGGCCGACCAGCCCTAGCTGAATTCCGGACAGCTCTTGCCCCATGGTATTTGACTTTCAAGTTCCCAACTAATAACGATGTTGGAGATGTGCATGGTAATCAGGTGACTAGACGTGCCTACTATGTGGCTGATTTGAGGGACTCCTAACGGAAGGAGAAATGTAAGGGTGTGGACAAGTCTCTCCGCATCCAATCCACCAAAGATTGACAACCAGCGCCTAGGCCTTGGCTCGGGCGCCACAGTCAGTTCTATATAGACATAGATCCAAGGGATGACGAGGAGGAGCCCAAAGAGACCAAGGCTGCACCGGCTGAGCTGACAATTGACATCACGGTCAGCCACGACGACCCATTTAAGATCCTAAAGATCGGATCATAGCTCAGCACCCTGTAGATGAAAGAACTTACTGGTTTTCTCCAAGCGAATCTTGATATGTTTTCTTGGACTCATTCTGATATGTGTGGGATCTCGCAGGTCATTTCTAGCCTTGCATTAAACATCGACACGAGGCATGTCCTGGTGAAATAGAAAAGGCGTGGCATGGATTCGAAGAGATATGTCGCCCTTAAAGAGGAGATTCATATGCTCAAAAGCAAAATAGGTTTATTCGCAACATCCTTTACCCTCAATGGGTATCTAATCCTATACTTGTGAGAAAGGCGAATGGAAAGTGGCAGACATGTATTGACTATTCAAATTTAAACAAAGCATGTCCGAAAGATAGTTTTCCCCTTTTGAGAATTGACCAGATGGTGGACTCTACCATAGGACGAGTTGTTATCTTCCATGGATACTACTCCAGATATAATCAAATCTCGATGCCCATTCCCCACCAGGAGCACACCATCTTTATTACCGACTTTGGATTGTATTGCTATGTGGTAATGCCATTTGGATTAAAGAATGCTGGAGCAACCTATCAGCGCCTGGTTAACCGAATGTTTAAAGATCAGATTGGAAAGACGATGGAGATATACGTGGATGATATGCTCGTAAAGTCACGACGGTCAAGTGACCATGATTAGATACTTAGCAAAAATGTTCGATATCCTCCAATAATACAAAATTAAGATCAATCCTCTAAAATGTTCTTTTGGTGTTGCATCAGGAAAGTTCTTAGCTTTCATCGTCAATGCTTGTGGAATTGAAGCTAATCCCGAGAAGATTCAAGCAATTCGCAACATTCAGGCACTAAAGACCATCAAACAAGTACAGAGCCTAAGTGGGAAGGTTGCTACCCTAAGTCAATTTATTTTCAGAGCTACCGATAAATGCATTCCTTTCTTTGACTTGATTAGAAGAGGGAAAAGGAACATTGAATGTGCATAGGATTGTGAAGACGTATTCCAAGCTTTGATGAACCACTTAAAGATTCCTCCCATCTTGTCAAAGCCATTGGATCATAAAGACTTGTATATCTACTTAGCCATGTCGGTATACACTATAAGTGTCGTGCTACTTCGTAAGGAGTATCGAATCCAGAGACCGGTCTATTATGTTAGCAAGTGATTAACATGATCTGAAAGGAAATGTCCAAAGATAGAGAAATTGGTGTACTGCTTATTGATTGCTTCAAAAAAGCTCCGCCCCTATTTTCAGGCTCATCCCATTAACGTTTACACCAATTAGCCATTATGACAGGTCCTACAATGACCTGAGACATCCGGAAGGTTACTCAAGTGGAATATCGAACTAAGCCAATTCGAAATCACTTATCTCCTTCAGAGAGCCATCCAAGGATAGGCAATGGTGGACTTTGTAGCAGAATTCAGTGCATAGGATGATCTCCCAGAGAGCGATGGATCCCCTACCATTCGATGGAAAAAGTATATGGATGAAGCACCCAATAATCGTTGTTCTACAGCCGGAATCGTGCTAGTAACTCTAGAAGATCGATTAATTTTCTATGCTTTGAAGCTTGACTTCCCTACAATGAACAATGAAGCGGAGTATGAAGCTCTGCTTGCTGGTCTCAAACCTGCCAGAGAACTGGGGAAAAAATCTCTTGAAATCTTTTGTGATTCCCAATTAGTGGTATACCAAGTCAGGGGAGATTACCAAGCTAAAGGACAATGACTCGCTCCACACCTTATCCAAGTTTAAGAGCTATTGACTGACATTAAGTATTATGACATCACACACATTCCTCAAGATCAAAACTAAGAGGCCAACTCATTGACAAAGTTTGCTAGCACCGGGGATGCACAACAAATGGACTTGGTTCCAGTCGAATTACTAGACGCTCTAAGCATAAACCAGATGGAAATTGACTGGGTACTAGAGAAAGAGCCTGAGAAGGAGACATGGATGACTCCGATTAAAATTTATTTTCTATAGGAAGTCCTTCCCGAATGGAGGAATGAAAGACGACAAATCTTCCACAAAGCTTCGCGATATATCATTCAGGAAGGATTCATTTATAAAAAGGGTTTTTCGTTCTCCTACTCCGGTGTATTGCTTGTGATGAAATAAAATGATTCTTAAAGGAAGCTCATGAAGGCGAATGTGGCGATCACACCCGGGAGCAAACCCTAGCAAAGAAAATACTTTATTATGGGTACTATGGCCAACTATCAACCGAGATGCTACTGGTTACGCTAAGCGATGCGACAAGTGCTAGATGTATGCAAAAGTTCTAAGAGCTCCACCGATGAAAATTACACAAACGGCCGTTTCCATATGGGGAATAGATATTATCAGTTCCTTACCGATCTCAAAAGGTGGTGCGAAGTACGCCATCATAGTAGTTGATTACTTCACCAAATGGGACGAAGCAGAACCTTTAACCATGATGATGATGAAGAAAGTAATCCACTTCATTGTCCAGAACATCATCTATCATTCTAGCCTTCCATCAACCATTGTAACTAATAATAGAACTCAATTTGACGACGCTGAATTTAAAGACTTCCGTCGTTGGCATCATATTGAAAAGAGATTTGCGGCAGTTGCTCACCTTCAAGCAAATGGACAAGTTGAAACTGTGAACAAAACCATAAAGTTCATTATGAAGAAGTGTTTGGAAAAGGATAGAGGCAAGTGGGTGGATGAACTCCCAACAGCATTATGGGCTTACAGAACCACCCACGAGTCTGCGACTAGCCATACTCCTTTCGCCCTTGCTTATGGCTCTGAAGCCATCATTCCTATTGAACTCGAAGTCCATTCTCATCAAGTATCCTACTACAACCCTAGAATGAGTAGAGATCTCCTCTTAGAATCTTTAGACTTTGTAGATGAGAAGCACAAAGAAGCTGATTTAAGGGCAACTGCACATTTACATCGAGTCGCCCGATATTACAACACTAAAGTTCGACCTAGAACCTTTGAAATCAGCGATCTCATCTTGAAACGGGTTTTTTCCTGTCACATCACAGATGTATCCTACTTGGAAAGGACCGTATGTCATTGAAAAGAGGACTAGAGAGGGAACTTTTAAGCTAGCGACTATTGATGGCATCACACTCCTACTGGTGTGGAATAGCGAGCATTTACAATGCCATTTCACTTGGTTTATTCTTTTTCATTTAGTTGTATTCAATTTCCGAATTTACTTTAGCATATTATTTTCCAGGTATTTAATAAGACAAATTATATCATCTCTTTCCATTTGGAAAATAAAGTTTGAAATTTCCTTCATATCTTTGATTACTGTAGCATTACATATTTGTTACGATACCTAACTAACTAATATTGACATGTTCGATAAGGTTTCTAGAGTTTGGAGCTAGCCAATTACATAAGTTCACGATTGAAATAAACAAAATGAACGTGGTCCAGCCGTTCGTTCAACGATTCTCGCTCAGAACCAGATGGACGGAGTACCTAATGAGAAATGGATGTGACTTGACCATCCGATAACCAAATTAATCCCACCAAGTGATGGGACTAACATGAATCAAAAGCGATCGTGACATGACCGATTGCTCGCTAAGTCAAACCCTGGAATTGGGAGCAAATCAATCAGTTAAGGAAAGTACAGTTCGACTATTTTTCGAAATGACTCTAAGTCCCCAGACTATGGTGTGACGCCCCACCCCGAGACCCACATTAACAAAGAGCATTATGGAGCAATACTGTCTGTTAATGCAGAGAATATGGCTGGTTAGGAGCGACCATCCGTAAGCTTTGCCTTAAACAAGTATTGAATACGTCGATTTGGTGCTCTAATTTTTTTTCTTCTACCTTTCTCAAGTGGATCGACATACCCAATAAATGTTTAACACAAAACTACAGTGGCTAACAGATCTATCAGAACAAAATATAACAACAACAAATACTACATATCATAGAACAACAGTCACACACATATATACATATATACAGATACATCATAGTACACTACATAGTGATACAACAGTGGTGGTACATTGGCCACAATACATACATCGAGTTAAAAAGAATATGTACATATCAGAGTTCACAAGATGCAACAAGACTACACAAAAGATGACTAGCATCAAAAGAAAGCAAGAAAATCCATAGCAGAAGTAGCATAGCAGAAATCTACAGCAGGTGACTAACCTGAAACAACTCGGTCTTACCCGAGTATATAAAATACTCGGGTCAGTCTAGCTTAAATAAACTGATTAGCACAAAATAGATGAAGTATAGGGATAAACGATAATATTTCTTCTCGAAAGAGAAGAAGCAATATCAAATATGTATCAACTACTTCATATGAGATAATATCACTAAAATACATCATATGGAAGTTTCTCGAAAGAGGCGTGATCAACAACAACATCAATTAATCACAAATAATCGTCTCATATCATCGGCATCTACAACAGAAAATATAATGGCTTCCATCAACATCATAACTCCTAAATAGGAAATCACAAATATCAAAAACACGCCAAAGGATGGCAACCACAAATGAAAATATGTAGAACTCGGTTAAGCGTTCAAATCAACAGGAATGAAATCACCATAAATAAAAAAACATGATAGCGCTCAGGCTATGTAATTAAACCAACATCGACGACCATGGTGAAAATATTCATAAATCATCTAAATTCTAGAAATCTAGAAAAGCAACAATGTAAAGAATAGGACCCAATAGTCCAAAAATTAGCCCAACAGCTATACATGTAGAAAGGACCTAACAATCTAATAAGTGGCCCAACAGCTCGCCAAGTACTATTTATAGATGACCTAACAATCTCAAATAGGACCCAACAGCCGTGATTAGCCCAACAACTATATATGTATATAGGACCCAACAGTCTAAGTACTGGCAATAACAACCCGAAGGTCCAATATAAAGTGTCACCAACTTCCAGATAGTAACCAAATCAGTGACAACAGTGTGTCCCATACCACACGTTCTCACTTAACCATTTACTATAAGGTAGTTAATTTCGCTCTCGTGTATGACCTCAATCGAACAAGTCCGGAATTAACCGAAAAATAAACGCATGTATCTCATACCACATGTTTTATTAAATCGTTTAAATCTCTTCCTCATTCGCTCGAAGAGTGCAAAAATGTGTATTTTATATAGAAAATACTTTGCTTCGAGAAAACTAGTTTTTAAAACAATTTTTGAAATCATTTGGGAATCATGGCTTTGAAATTCTCTTTATTATAGAGAATAAATATATATTTTAAATAGCTTCAAAAATAATTATAAATGTTGCAAAATATTTATTTCAAGAGCTATTTTATTATAAAAATCTTTCCAAAATCAGTTCAGAAAACACGTGCACGAAAACAACAAAAATCACCAAAAAGCCATAAAATCGGCATATGAAATCTACTCAAAAAACGTCAATCCGGAGTATGGATCAACAATATTGTTGGCTTACCTATCGATGGGTTTAAGCCCTTCAAAACACCTCAAAATATTGCAAGAATTGATCACACAAGTCATTAGAATAAGCAGAAAGACCAAAACAGTGCACAGGAACACAAAATAATCAACCTGGACAAGTTTCAAAGGCAAGGGTCAACCTTTATATGGCCTAGGTCGACCTTAGGAAGGCAATGGTTGACTCGTGGAGTGCCTGGGTTGACCTCCAGAGTGTTTGGGTCGACCAGGAGAGTTCCTGGGTCGACCTAGAAGTCGTGAATTCTACAGGCAATTCTGCCTGTTCCAATCCTAACTTTGAGCACCGATTTCAGGCACTTCCAGGATGAATCAAGCTATGAAATTTGACATGCACATAAAACTAAACATGGTCTATGATTCGAAAAATATTTCACTCAATTCCGGTATGAAACCAAAGAGATATGGGTTCACTAAGTTGAACCCAGACAAGGATTTTACTGTAAACTAAAAATTACACATTTACAGGAAATCAAAACAACGCAAACTAAAACAAATTTCTTTACAAGCAACTTGTTTTGGCTAGAAATGTGAGTTACTACTGACCTTGTTGTAATTTTAGCATTTAAACTTGCAAGCTGATGACTTTTTGTCCATGAGAAGCTTTAGGTACATGTAGAAAGAAGAAGAAAGACATGCATGCACAAAACAAAAGTTACAGACAATGTTTTTTTTCTCAAAATAAAAGAATAGAAGATGAAACAAAGATTTTGGTGAGATTACATGTATTAGATTAGGATTTATCTTACTTCACTCTTTAATTTTCTTAAATTTTGAAGAGATTTTAGTTTAGGAAGTTGGAGAGGAGGCCATTTTTGCTATTTTCAAGTTTTTTAGAGGAAGGCAGCAAAAGAAAAGAAGAAATGAACGTACAGTTCATCCCCAACCTCTCTTGCTCATTCTAGAGAATGGGTTTGGGCTTGAACCCATTACCCAATATGCCTAAATGTTAATACTTAGTTAAAATTTAACTAAGTTAATTTTTGTTAACATTTTATTTTACCATATTTACACAAATCTTAACTAAACAAATTTATACAACATATTTCTATATTTATAAAAAATGTTTCACAACATACAAAAATTAGTTTTAGCCATTAAAAACTATTTTCCATCAATAAATTCTTATTTTTATTTAAATACTTCAATTTACACTATTAATTACATAAAACAATATTTTTAACACCAAATTTTCCACAAAAATCATTTTCTTGTCCAATTAAATATAGCAAACCTTATTAACATTATTTTTACATCCAAATATTATTTTTACCAATATTCCACATTTTGTTTACAATATTATCTATACTTAATTTTTAACACATCATTAAAGTTAACAAAAATCACCGTTTGGCAATAATTTCCAAAATTATTGCATTTTATCAAATTAAAACCATATAATGCTCATTTTTACCCCAAACTAACATAATAAAGTTTTTAAAACTTTATTTTCAACATTATTTATTTATTTATTTACAACAAATGATATTGAATTAAATTCTTTTACTTCACTTATTTAATTAATTTACCACCAAAACATCATATTTCCTTTAATCTCAATTTATTACCAACCAAACCATCTTAATTCTATTTTATTTTACCAAAATCCATTGTTTATTTAATATAAACCATTTAAACTAATTTTTCATCTCCAATTTATTTTATTCCTCCATTATTAAATTATAACCACCGTTATAATTTAATTTCACAAGTAATCACCAAAACCAGGGTTGTTACATATGGACTAGAGTATAAACACAAATTGGGTGAGATCCGATCATCTGCCAACTAAATCTTATACCTAGAGTGCGGATATGAGTATAAAAAAAATGAGTGCGGTTTGACCCCTCACTATTCCATAAAATCCGACCTGAAACTAATAGGAGGAGTATAAACTCACTATGGATGGAGTTCGACCATCCACTACCTAACTCTGCTAACTCGAGACTAGGGGCAGAAGTATAATCATTAACCGTTGAATCCGATGGCGTAACACCAGGGACGAGCCCAAAGTTTGGTAAACTTGAGGCCATGAACACATGGAGGCCTTGAGTAAAAATTAATGGACGATTATCTGAATTGACGAGCAACGAATTACAAGTACAATGAATGGAAAAGTAATAGCTCGACTACTTAAGCAAGTTCGCGTAAGAGTTCAATAGAAAATAAAGAACTTTTATATATGCATTAAACTTGGAAATCATAGCATAATTTATCCAAAAGCGGAGGCCATATTCGCACATACATGGCCAATTAAAAGAAAAACAGCTACACAAACTATATACAAACTAAGCCGAAGTGACGACTACTTCTTTTCCTCTTCTCCCTTTTTGATTTTTTAGGAATGGACCCACCCAAGCCTCCACCAGTCCCTCTCTTCAATCCTTTACCACCCTTGGTAGGAGAGCTTTCAGAGGTTAGAGGGAGCTCTCTGGAAACCGACACATCGGGTGGAATGACTTGAAGTGGGACGAGATTTGGATCATCGACATCCACATCAACGGGTTTAGCTTTAGTTGTTTTCTTTAATGAATCCTCTTTCTCGATGCGCCCTTCAAGCTGAGCTCATCAGTGTGTTCGGAGGCACCCATGATCACAAAATTATCGGATTCATTTGGCAGTAGCTGATCGTTGTCCTTTTTGTCAACAAGAGCTCTAATAACTTGAGCATTAGGCCCTAGAATGTTGGTACCCGTTGGAATTTCAGTAAATGTCAATTGTTGCTCCACAACGGCACCGCTTCTTGGAGTTTGACTCGGAGCCGAAAGAACTATAGATTAATGGGAATAAGAAAATAAGCCCATAACTATTAGGCATGAGGAACAAAACCTTTCGAATAATGGAGAGTAGAGTGGGATACCTATGTCCATCTAACTTTTAGTTGTTGTTGGAGTGCTCCTTACTTGAATAGGGCCCGACATCTTTGATTTATAACTGGGTCTACCCGAATCATAGCTCAGATCTTGTCACAGGACAAGTGAAACTGATGCTCCGGCTATTTGAAGTGAAGGGGGACCTTTAGGATCGAGCTCCGAAGCTTCAGAGATGTTTTTCCCTCTGTCGGAAGGTGCCAAAATATCAAAAAATCGGAGTCTTATAGCGGCAAGATCTAAAGGTTCATTCCCATAAAGGATCTCCCGTACCAGTTTTTCCTCGTCCAAATCAGCTTTTCTAAGGGCATTCTTCCTCATTTCAACGATATATTCCCAAACCTCGGCAAATGATTCGAGGTAGCCCTCTCCAAAAAAACCCATCATGATGGATTAAGACCTTAGCATTGTATTCAACAATCAAAGGATCAAACATGTCCTTAAACTCATTCCAACCAGCCTCTTTAGCATCTTCCAACTGGGACTCAATTTGCTCTCTAACTTCATTACAGCCAGCTTCCTTTGCCTCTTCCTTGAGGACTTCAATATGAGTGAGTTGTTTGTCAAGTTTAATTCTCAGCTCCCGAGCCTCGACAGCCTCTTCACAATACCTTTGAGACTCCTCCTAAGCCTCAATTTTTTCTTCCTTCTCTTTCTTAAGAAGTTCTTCGAGTTTCTTAACGCGAGGGGCTAGAGTTTTTTCTCCTTTTGCAGTGTATCCTTCTCCAGAGCAAGCATACTGCGGCGCTTACGGGCAATGTCCAGCTCCCTATTGTGAGCCATTCCAGGCGACTAACTGCTTTGGTTGTTTCTTTAGCACTCTTCTCCACTGCAGCTAGTTTCGCTGTCAACTCTGTGATCTCATCATCTTGGTGTTTGATTATGACTTTATCATGGATCTTCTCTAGCTTAAGGCGATCGATTTCATGTTGCCTTTTAGTAGACACCTCAGAGATTTTCTTGGCAAAATGTTAGAATGCTTCATGCCGCACAAAAACATCATTGACACATGCAAGTGAACTCGCTTTAGCACTCCCTAGAATTGAATGGATAAATTAAAGAAACATTAGCCCACCAAAGCATATTTTTGGAAAATTAATCTTAAGTTCGGCCAATCTTTCTGCCGTGGAGGCCTCAGGAACCATAGTAGTTAAAGCTGGATCAGAAGTAACAATCGGATGTTTTCTCGACCAGCGATCTCGAGGCCGTCGAGAACCAGATATACCTGAATGATGCTCGAGTGGCACAACAGTTTGGGGAACATGAGAAGAGGTCTCATCGCCGCTATGTACAGGAAGATTGGGCTGAACTTCCTGATGAGATGATTGAGATTTGGACTTGTGTCCGGAGGATAAAGACTCCCTTGAACAATGACTTCTTTTCCGACCATCATCCCTTTCTCAAAGCCTGCCTGAGTCTGGACCATGACTGGATCTATACTACGTCGAGGCGCCCCTTAAGCGATCAAAGGCACGTGAATTAGAAATAGAACCTGCAAACCAAACAAGGTTGTACAAGTAACCATTAATAAAAGATAGAAAAATCGTGCAATGAAGTGTGCGTGATTGTGAGTGTCCTAGTGTCCCCCCGATGGACCAGATACTGTGGTTTTACTCATAGGAGTGATTACCCCTTTGCTAGTAGAAGGAATGTCATCACCAGTCCTAGTGGGAGAATTATTAATGTTGGGAAAGTCATAGGTCATGATATCGTCAGGAATCAGGAGACTTGAGAATCCTTCCATCGAACTTTCTAAAGCCTTATAGGAAGACTCTTCTTTAACAGTGGTGATTATGAACTTGGGATTTTTGGTAGTTTTTCTCCTAAGGGGTTTGTAAGCAAGCTTTTTCCTTTTCTTGTTAGCCTATGATATGGCGTGCCTTGTGACGATTCAACCACATGCATATTTCCTAAACCCAGATCATCGTTACTAGGTTTGTTGGTTTCATCACCTCTAATTTCACGTTCTTTGGCATCGTCCTAAGCCTCCTCGATTGGGGGCACAATAGGGCTACCGGCGCCGCCTTCTTGTTCTGTAACATTTATTTGCAACGTAATGCTTCTTGGAGGCCCGATGCTGCGACCTTCTTCTAACAGCCAAAAAGGAGATAACTACTCATCGGTTACAAGGGATTTGATGTCCCTGTCCTCAATTGGGTTGGCGCGGATTACAAAAACTGCCCTTGAAAACTAACGTCTTCAGGTCGTGGATGGACACCTATAAATTTTAAAAGTATTTCTTAGTTCAGGATATGACTTAGGCTAAAGAATCTGCGAATAAAGCGAAGGCAATACTTATGTCCTTCCAACCATCACCTCGCGAAGCTAAGCGGGTAACAAACATTGAACCATTCGTGCTTAAAGACATTAAGCTTGTTCCAAGCACCAGCCCGAACTTGACAGTTGGGCACGGGCTCGAGGAAAGTATAACAAAGGCTTCCCGTCCGTAGCTTCAAATTGTAAATGAACCTAATGTCTTCAGGCGATGGTAGGTGGAACAGAACATCCATAAATAGCAAGAAAGTGCCATGAAGAAAAGCGTAGTTGTTCGGATACAGTTGAGCAGGAGCTCTTCCCAGATAATTTAGCATCTCTTAGATAAAAGAATTAAAAGGCGGCACACATCTGGCCCAGCACATAAATTTACTATATGTCGTATACCCCTCCGGTGGAAAATGAGCCCTGTCGTTCACATAAGGGACTAAAACATCTCCAAACTGGATCCCATGTTTAGAGCACAGCCTACAGAGAGCAGCCTCACCAATTCTGGAGGCCTGAGAATCCATCGAGTTATCCAAAAATACATCACCGTGTCAGGGGCAGGATTTATCTCTTCCACTGGAAGGATGGGAACGTCAGAGAAAAGGTCAACCAACGAGCCGAAAATCTCCAGTTGCTCAGTTTGATGTTCAGGAGAAAGTCTACCGGATACAGCCGTGGAACTTGACTCGACACCTGGATTGCTATGATGCAAAAGGTTGTCCAAAAGACATTACGGCTAAATGCCGTGAACGTCTGGAGCCCATGTCAACTAAACTCAGTAGATAATCAAGATTAGAAAAATCAACCTATCCCCTCGTGCTAAGTGTAAACTAGTATGGTGCAGTATTGTGCAGTGCAGAGATAAGCGGTTCAAAATTAAAAGAAAAAGTAACCGATAGGAATTTGGAATCCTACTAGAGTGACCATCATCGCTGACCGTCTCAACTGGCATTTAGATTGATCAGTTGTGTAAGCTTTGGGATCGACCATCAATATATCAAAGTGTAAAGTTCATTATTAAAGTCCATATGTTAAATTTTAATTCATATTCTAAGTCCTAGAAGTTTAGTCATTCAATTTCGAGTTCGATATTGGATATACATATCATGTTGCCCATTATAGTCATATGTTCAAGTTTATTGGGATGAGATTGGTTCTAATTGTTCGTGCAAGTCTCAATGGAGTGGTTTGTTTAAGGGCTCAAGCTTGGTTCAAGGGCCTGAAATCAGCTATGTCCCCATAGTCGATCCTTCTCCTAAAGCAAATAACTGATCCCTCGTAACCAACACGATTGATCCCTATTTATAGTTGATCCATATGCCTAAACATATGCAACCAATCCCTCAGCCATGTACCTCATCACTGATCCCTCCTTAAACTCCAATAACCGATCCCTATGACATGCCTCTGCACTGATCCCTTTACTTAGCCATTCCCACACTTCCCTTAAACACTTATTCTGGTCCTTAAGGCAACATGCAAGACCGATCCCTCTCCTCTACATACTCGATCATGATCGATCCTTTCATACTTCATCACGACCGCTCCCTCCATACTCCATCGTGACCGATCCCTCCACTTCCTTCATGTTTCACTCTTCTCCTTTCCCCTCCTCTACCACCTCACCAAACCCTATATCGCCACTATTTGCCACCATCCACCTTGTATCCTCCCAATTCAACCCATGCTCGAAATGAAGTTCAACTGAACCCATTATCTCATCACAAATTAAAGTTAAATGCAAGAAAACCTACCTAAATGTATAAAATATGGGTTACTCGAAGGGAGATGTTGGATTTCAATTCAAATCGAAGGAGGAGTGGTGGCCCAAAGCTGGAGAGGATGGTGGATCAAGAGATGGAGGCCGTGGCTTATTTGAAGAGAAAGATTGGAGGCGAAGTGGGAGGAGAGAGATTGGAAGAAAAGTATAAGGAGAGGGTTTGGGGGCAAGCTTGGAGAAAACGAAGAAAACATAAAACTAAAGTGAATGGGTGAAGGGATGAAGGGATTATATATGAGAGCTTGTAGGGATTGGCCTATTTTAGCTACTCCACAAAGCTTAAAATGTTAAGACATCAACATATGAAGGGATCGGGTACGATCCCTTGACTTGGGGATCCAATCTGATCCCTATGTACATAAAAAAGGGCAGGGATCGGGTGCGATCCCTAAGCAAAAAAGGAGAACTTTGATCCCTCTTATAACAAAAAAAGAGAAGACGGGAAAGAAAGGGATACGCAAGAGGGATCCCGATCCCTATAAAATAAAAAAACAGAGAGAGCTGGGATCGGGTATGACTCTATGTGCATGTAAACATGTATATAAAAAATATATAAATAAATAGATACATCAGTGCAATGAAATTGCATCTAATTCAATGAAAATTGGCGATGGCCCATGAGCATGCAAACGCATCCGGGAGCCAAGGGGAAGAACGTGTACCTGAACATGCATTGTATATTCTAAAATTTTAATTTTTGAAATCGACAGAAATTGAATTCTCACCTGAAGCTTTCAAAGTCGAGACTGGATCAGATAGACAAAACTTACTAGCCCCATAGAACCGGACATATATAGCAACTGATGGAATATAATCTGAATTTACACCATTGGAAGTCGACCAAGCATCATGACGATTAGGGAGAGATGACACTTTGAGAAAATAAATCAACGAAAGGATAGTGACTGTTCAAAAAACTGGATGGATTTCTTTCAGGCAACTCTAACTTGCTTCGATTCAAAGCACGACATGTTCAATACAAGACATACTTTGGAGGGAAAGTGTTATCCGGTGTTTTGACCTGGCTATATCCGAATTAGTTGGGCAAGTTAGACTCGACTGTCATCAAGGCCAATGGGCCAAGAGCGATGATTAGGTCAAAAAATCAAGTACATATGATAATATGAAACCGTGATCGAACATAATTAAGAGATATGCAATACAGAATGTTTAAAGTATGGAATATAATTTAATCTTTAAATGGGATCAGCTATAATCCTTATCAACCACAGGGATCAGTCTACTTCGGCCAAAAAAGTGCAAATCAATGAAAAACGATAGATTTCTTGAGATCTAGAAGCCCAATGCATATGAAACTTTGGAACAAGATATGGGGACCCTAGAGAGTCTACCTTAGGGATCGCACCCAAAAAGGAGAAAGCAAGAGGGATCCGCCCTCTTCTCTCTAGAGGGATCGGCAAGAATCAGGATACACAACATGTTGCAACAAGGATTAATCAATAACTCAAGTTTTACTGATCCAATTGGCATGAAACTAAGAAGCTGGGCATAATAAAACATGAAGAAGCTCCCATAGGGATCGCACCCCCAAACTCCTCAATAATAGGGATCGGCCCCGCTCCCTATTTCTTGGAATTTGGACCATGTGATCCCTCCTTTGGGTCCCTGTGGTTATGGAGATCCTTCTGTTGATTTTTCAAGGAGATATTTCACCATCTTTCTGTATAAATACAGACTTGATTATTCATTTTCGGGATCATTATGCTGCTTGTTGCTTTGTATTCTTTTGTAACTAAGGATTTTAATCCGATCACTATTGTACATAGTTGACAAAGTGATTAATAAAGCCATCTCTTCAAAGTGGACGTAGGGAAATAACGCCGAACCACTATAAATTTTGTCTCTGTTATTTGCTTAATTCTTATTTCTTTGTTGCCATATTTTCTCTATTTACATTTAATATTCTTCATTTATTCCTCTACAAAATCTCTATTAGGTGTTTGTACCAATTTTTGGTGCAAACGCTCATTTACATACACGTACATTTAAATAAGTAATTCATTTATTACTTAATCAATCCTTATTTTTATTTACTAAATATTTTCAATAAAAGTCTAATATGGTTTCTTATTATTTTATAAAATCTTACATCCATTTTATAAAATATATCATTGGCTTATATATCAATGTTAAGCCTTTAAATATTTAATTGCCTAAGTTGAAATTAAGTATACTTCATATTACTATTTTATAAAATCTCATTTCCATTTTATGAAATCAATACTTCATTTATAAAATCATCTAACCATTTTATAAATACTAATTGAACTTCATTTTCTTTTTTACAAAATATCATATCATTTTATAAAATACTTTCTTTACTTATAATGGTCATTGTTTTATTCAAATGATATTTATAAATGTTGATTTAGCTTCATTTACTCTTTAATCACTTTAATAATAGGTGTGGACTTAAAAACTTGTTAAATTAGTTACCAACCAATTTCAAAATCATTTGAATTAGTTTAATTATAGCTAACTAATGACATGCCCTTAGTAACAACATGCAATTAGTCTCCAATTACTAATAACATCACATGTAATCATTCAATTAACCCCAATCTCATTTCTAGGCTTACTAACTTCCTCAAATCGCTAGCATAAGCTTTCAGATTAACTCTTTCAGTGTTTAGTCAAGTGGAATATGGTCATACAAGCTTAATGAAGTTACATACAACTTCCTAATCAATTCAAAATTCATCTCATGAATCACATAATTGGAATAAATAGAAATGAATTTTATAATATACGGAGAAACTTTCCGACTCACCTTACTAACAAGAGAAAGTAACAAGAATCATCAAAATCCTATTTTATTTCTCTTGAAAATTTGGATGAAGCTCTCTACTTCGAATCGAGCTCCAATACTTTAAGAGATGGCGAGTCTTCCCCTAATTAGAATTGTAATGATTTTTCCATGAATTTAGGAATTTTCTATAAAGAGATTCGGTTGGATTTAGGGCTTAGGTTTAAGGATAGATTAGGGAAGTGATTAGGAGATGGAAAAAGAAATGAACATGGAAATAAAAGTGAATGAGGATTATAAAGAGCTTAGCTACATATATGTTAAGTTAGAGGCAAGCTAGTGGGCTTAGCCCAATTCTCTTTATTTGACACTATTCATCCCCGAAATTCACCGACTCCAAACATAGTCAACATTATGCTCATTTTACTTACGCTGAAAAAGCAAACTCAACCATGTGTGTATTGAGACCTAATTCGTTCAGTTGTAAAAATCGAGTATAAGAGATGTTTTGTTAATTAATGATTAAATATTTAAATTAATCGTATATCCGATCGTTAAAAATTGCGGGATGTTACAGAATTTCTAAAATCCAACCCAGTGCGAAAGAATTCGATAAAAAGATTTTTGAAAATTGCTGGAAATATTTTGAATAGGCTTTTAAAGAAATTATTAAATAAAGTTCTTGTGTATCATAAGTTGAATTTTTTTGAAGAAAGTGATTTTAGTCGACGTTGGAAATAAGCTGCCAATTGTTTTATGAAATGTTTGGAAAGAGGATCTAATTTTAAAAGTGGTGGAAAATTTTTGTGGATAATTTTATAAAAAGTAATTTGTAAATATGATGATTTGAAGATTTGAAAGAAGAAAAAAGGAGGGGTTTTAATTTTTGAATTTCTTAGTTTAAACTCTGATGATTTGAAGAGTTTTCAATTTTTAGATTCTTCATTTTTGAAATAAATGCAAAATAGAGCATATGTTGGACCCGGTGATTTTTCCAAATATATAAATTTGAAAGTTCTATTCTTTAAAATTCTTTTTAAAGGGATTATAAATGGAAACGACACTTGATTAAATAGGGTAGGAAGAATAAAAGGTTAAGAATGCTCGATACAGTAGGTGGGAGGTACATTCCCATATATGGAAATGCGAAAAATGACAGTTGAAATATATAGTGATAGTATTAGGAATTTATTATAGTAATAGAATTAGTAATCTAGTTAAAAATAATATAGGAGAAAAGCAATAGGGATATGATAGGAAATAATAGGATGGGAGTTATCTTTGCTTACTCCACTTTTCATTGTTTGAAAGTTATACAAGATGTTTTTTAAAGAAAAAAATGTGAAGTATTATTAAGTTTTGGGTTAAAAATCCAACTTTGAAAAGAAGTAAGTCATTATTATAGGAAGTCATTAAAATGGAAAAAATTTCATAATTCCTTTTTAAAAACCAAGCAATTTTTGAATTTTAAATTTGGTGTTAAGGATAAAGCGGCAAATATTTTGAAATTTTTTTAGAATATGAGTTCAAATGTTTTTGGAAGATTTTGTTCGAACACTTTTAGGAACTTGATTCCTCAAATTATTTTACAAAATGGAAATTATTTGGAAAATATTTTTAAAGGTTTTTTTCGAAATGAGAAAATTCTTGAATTTCAAATGTCATGTAGTAGTGTAATGAGGGTTTTTATGTTTATATTTATAAAGATAAAGGTTTCATATTAGGTACTTTATAATTGTGAAATTTTGATTTTAAAGAATGATGAAAACTAAACCAAATTTTTATATGGACTAGATAGGGATCATACCTAGGTAAGGCAATGTAAAGGTTTAGGATATAAATAAAAGAGTAATAGTATATACAACCTGATCTATAAATTTTAAATCAGTCACGGATATTTAACCGTGGAGTATTGGTAAAGTTGTGAAGATAGTCCAGATTTATAATTGGGTTGTAAGTTAGGTTGCCCTAGTTGAATTGGGATGTAAATTTTTATGATTTGATTAAGCACTCTTCATGTAACTTCCACAAATTTTCCAATTTCGAAATATGTATAAAAGTGCAATGTTTGAATTAATAAGGTATATATGAAAAAGGGAAAGAGGTGCGTAAAATATGCATATTATTTTCCATAGTTTACACAGTCTATTTCCATAAAAAAAGGAAATAATTCCTTGTAATTTCAAACGAAACAGAAATCCCAATTTGGTTAATTTATGGAAAATTTTAACACTAATCCTTTTTAGGAGGATAGCTTTGACAAATTAAAATGTGGAAAGAAATGTTCTAGTTTAGGAATTAACATATAGACACACGTATAACCGCGCTTAACGTATAAACACACACACATAGATATATATATATATATAACACAATTTACAACGATATTCATACTGGTTATTATAGGACTAAGATTTATGGCATTAATTACAGATTAGCAGGCAATAAGTTTGTAATTAATGAGTGATAAAAAAGGGACTGATTAGGGAAGATTTTATATGGAATTTATGAAAGAACCAAATTAGACTAATAGGTAGATTTTGAAATTCGTAAAGATTAAAGGGATTAAATGAAGACTGAATAGAGATGGTCCAGTTTTTGAAATAATAATTAATTATTATGGTTTGGCTAAAGTAATAAGAGGACCATAATTATTAGAAACTGAAGGAAAATTAAGAAAGGTGGGCGATAATGGAATGACATAATATGGATGTCCATCTTGATTTAGTAAGTAATGTTAACACCTTAACACCATTTACACCAGTTGATGATAAATGGCAGCTTCCATAAAATTTTCTTTTAGAGTTTTTGGATTGTAATCGCTAGTTATCTCCCTTAGTTATCGAAAAAGTATATGATATAGTAGAAGATATGTTCCTATTTTATCATTAGGTTGATTTTATGGATGGGATTAGACTACCAAATAAACATATATATGGAGGAACATCGTAAATAAGAAAATTTCATTAGGACACGCTAGTGATAAAATGTACGTAAGACTGTAAGTTAATGAGGAAATTATGTTAGTAACTAGAAATAAAAAAATGCTTCAATCCCAAAAAAATTAGGATTTTGGAAAAAATTAAATTTTAGCTTACTAAGTGACACCTTTCAAAGATGACCTTTCACCCTAGAATGGTTAAGATGAATACGGATATGAAGAGAATTTTCTATTGGAGGGGGATGAAGAAAAAGATAGCATAATTTTTCATTAGGTGTTTGACAAGCCAAAATGAAAAAGATAGAATTGATTAGGACATGAATGAAGGCCGTACAAGATCGCCAGAAATCATATGCAGAAAAGCGAAAATAAAGTTAGAGTTTTAAGTAGAGGATGTGGTGTTTAGCAAAGTTTCCCGGTCATGATATTTGGAAAGTTGGGAGAGTTGGCACCAAAGATTTGTTGGGCTTTTTCCCAATTTAGAAAGAATGGGAAGATTTGCTATCGTGTGGAGCTATCGGATAATTGACAGGAGTCCATGAAATTTTTTCATTTCATATTTGAGGAAATGCCTCAGGGCACAACTATTGTGGTGGAACCTAATATATTAGGGGATACTGAGATGGAACCTAGCATCCCATGCTACCACAAACATTGTGGTGTATAGAATTAGGAAGCTCTGCAACAAAGAAATTAAACTGGTTCAGTATAATGGAGAGAAAATCCAACGGAAAGCATGAGGACTTCTCATCCTAAGCTTTTCACTAGCAAAGTTTCCTCTCAAAAATTAGGTTTTGGTTGAATTGCGATTGCCAAATTGGATGGTAGTAGATTGTTGCTACATCTTTACTATCACTTTTGCACCCATATAGGACACTTTTTGCATGTTTAGGGTGTTTCCATACATACTTGTCATGATTATACACTCCCGCTAGGATTGAGCTCACTTATAGTATGTCTACACACAAATCACATTGCATTTTTGGTTGAGTAGATAGTTGAGTAGGTAACTTGGCTGTATAACATGGATATATATTGTACACTATGTTGTTTGCCCCTTGGAAAGATTTCAAGGATGAAATCTTTTTAAGCGGGGAAGAATATAACACCCAGTAAAATCGACCATAAATAAATAAGTTGAATAAATTAAATTAAATAAGATAGGGTTAAAAATGAAAATTTTGGAGAAGTTAGAATCTGGCCATGAAATTTATGTCGTTGCGTTCGCGGTAAAGTTTCGATCAATTTCCATATATAATATGTTGAAAACGGAGCTCAAACAGAAAAGTTATGGATGTTTGAAGTTTTTAGATTCAAAATATTTTAGATAGAATTCAAATTCAATTAAATAATTAATTCTCAAATTAGAAATTCAAAAAATAATAGTAGATAGGCTTGAGGATTAAGTAAACTTTAAAATTAATGTTAACATTAAAAATCAATTAATGAATTTAAAAAACCAAACAATGGAAAAAATCAAACGTTCCCAAAATAAGGGAAGAGGTCCACCCCTAACCTCGACCAATCGACCTTCGGTCGATCGATGGTAGGGGTCGTCGACCACTTCATGTATAATGGTGGCTAGGGTTTTGCAATTTTAAACGTTCTGGATTGAATTATTAAAACCCGACGATTCTTGTGCTTTCTCTCCACTATAAATAAAACCCTAGACCCTCACTTTTATTCACACAAAAATTTTGGAAAATTAAGGAAGCTATGTCTGTTTGCCTCTTCAAAATTCAGAAAAACTCCACTAGGGTTTCAAGTAAGAAAGCTTATAGATCTATCTTTATTTGTTGTTTATTTTCTCAACTTTTTCTCCTCCAAACCTTTAATTTTCTGAATCTAACGTATATACGAATCCCTTGCTGTATATATGTATCAAAAAGAAGAGATCTGATAAGAGATTGTCAAAGGTGTGTCAAATCCAAAGGAGGTAAAGCTATGGCTATATTGTGAGTGGAAATCTTACTTTTTCTATT
The DNA here is from genome assembly GCA_030737815.1 of Allium fistulosum. Classification (NCBI taxonomy): domain Eukaryota; kingdom Viridiplantae; phylum Streptophyta; class Magnoliopsida; order Asparagales; family Amaryllidaceae; genus Allium; species Allium fistulosum. Next base: position 266,164,931 of record CM060905.1, on the reverse strand, counting down.
TTAGAAATTGATTAGTGTAATTTGGGTTTGAATGTGCCTTAGAGAGTTTTAGTTTTCAAAAACATCATATTATAAACCCCCAAAACTCCTTCAGTGTGAAATGTCAATTCTAGGTTAAAATCTCAGTTATTTATATTAAAATAATGGAAATTATGTAGATTTGCAATTTTTACAATTTTACCTTCTATTTCACTCCTTATTCTTTTCTTTGAATTTTCTTAAAGGATTTTGATAAGAAATAGTGTGTAAGGTACGAATTTTGTCTCTGGTTTGCACCGCTTATTCCCATGAATTAAATAGAATTTTTTTATGTGAAAAAGGAGTTGAATAGAGCGCAAAATTTTTAATTGTTTGTTTCTATTATAAAAACATTCCATTATTTTGATGTAATAAGTTGAGTTTAAATTTTAATTATATACAAGCCCACTAATTGGAATTTTTGGATATGAATATTGGAATTTTGGTATTATTGATAATATGGAATGAGATTTTTATAATTGTTTAAAGAGTTGACATTTAAACGCTAGTTTAAATGATTCATCACCAGAGATGGCTTAGAACTAATAGTTCATTATCTAATGGATCTTTCTGTTCTAATAGTCCATCCGAGGGTTATCAGCATTTATCAAATCTCTTCCTATCTGACGGAATGTTATTGGATCAAATGACAAAGACATTGTGGAGAAAGAGATGGCTTTTCCCGAATGAAATATTTGATTCATGTAACAGGGGAAAGATTTCCCATCCCTTAGCCGTAAAGATATGTGGCCATGAAAAGGGGATTACGTATATTTCACGCGCTTAGAAATTACTAGGCGCCTTTATATATATATATACACACACACAGAGAGATATATATATATAGACATAGACACTCTAGCATAATTAACGTATTAATGCATAGTTATATAGGTAATTAATCTTATTAAATCCCCCTTAGGAAGGTTAAAAGGCGAAATAAGAAAGATTTCTTATAAGGCCTTGATTATGGAAACGGTGAGATGTGTGATAATATATGTAGAGTGTATAACAATTATGACTAAGTTATAGGAATGTGAGGTCGGTCAAAAGCACATGAAAGTCTGTCCAGCTAATCTGCCTACCAACAGTGTGACTTTGGGGCTGATGTAAGACATCGACTATTGAAAATAACTATGAGCACACGAGGTTAGTTCCAAATTCTATAGGATAAATCTGCCCAGCTAATCTGGCTACCAGTACCTACGAATAGTCGGACTATTGTGAGACGTAACCGTGGTTATGGGTCATAATCGAAGGACAACTTCAGAGATTGAAGGTAATAATTGGTTGTGTGAGGGCCTACCTCTTCTCTATGTAGGAAGTAGTAAATGGTCGGGGTTATGGGTTAGGCACAATAGATAATATCTTAGTAGAAAGCCCGCTTTAATAGGAAGTATTAAGAGGCTGAAAGGATTCCATATAATCTCAGCTAGATAGTTACTATTGAGGAGTCTGCCTTGAGATTATAGTCGTAAATGACGTGGACCTGCCTTATACAAGGTAATAAATGGTCAGAGTCTGCCCAGTTCCCATTAAAAGGTATTAAGTTACCTGGGTACTATCTATTGCATTGATAGGAGATTATTGACGATAGACATGGATTATTGGGTTGGTAGCAAGTTAGCTATTGTCTTATATTTGGAGAGCCTTTTTATGTAAGCCTTTAGGCTTAGATTTGGAAAGACATATGTTGTAGGTAGAAAATATAGGACATATTCCTATTTAAATTATACTGCCCAACTACTAATGTAGTAAGGCTCGAGATTTTTATTCTCCAGACATATGTTGTTCCGACTCCCTCCTCATTAAAACACATGTTAGGAAAGATGACGATGTTGAACATGAAGGCATGGTGAAAACTTATGGCGGTTTACCTATTTATCTACTTATGTTATTTTTTAATGTACCCATTAAATTATAATGATGTATTTTGAAAATGTTATAATACGAATATGTATTGTGTTATGTATTTTATGACATTTTGAAGTTGAATAAAATGGATACTGTTGTTATTATATTTTATCCTTCCTCTGTGAGATCTAAATGTAGAGATAAATAGCTCTGTATTGTTCTTTTTCTAACCAATAGTCAGCTTCAAGATGGGTCTAAGTTTCAATAAGCCTTTTCTGGGTCAGAATTTAGGTTCGTTTCAGCGCGGGTTGTTATAATTAGCCTTGTAGAAAGGCTATAAATAGAATGATAATTTCATTTGGTTTTCATACTTCCATAAATCTAAAGGCTAAACAAATGTAAGAAAACAAGGAAGATCTTAGGGAAAGCCAAGGAGCTAAACCATAGGCCGAAGCTATATTTGGTAAGGTGAGGAAAACTATCTAATTTTAAATTTTCAAGTTATCCATGAAAAAGTGTGTAACTTATAATATGTTTAATCTATATGTTGCACTGTTTAAACCCTTTTGGTATTATGAACATACCTTTGTCTTATAATATTTTGACCTCAACCAATTGTATATGGTTGATGCTTTGGTTATTTGAAAGAACGAGTAATCTATAGTGGTTTATGATCCCAAAGTATCTTGAAGAATAATTATATATATACTTATGATTTGTGATGGCTTTTGGAAGTATGCGGTAAAAGACCAAAGATCTAGGATAGTGCACTATTACTTTATTTCCATATTGTATGTTAGGATGCCAGCCACAATGTGATAAAAAGTTGCCTATATCTAATTCCTTACTTCGTGTTCAGGTTAGATCCATTAGTAGACAAATTGATTGCATGAATTTCTTATTTTGTTATGCTCCTTATTTACAAAAGATATCTATATATGTCGAATGAGTTTTGAAAAATATGTTTGGAGGAAATTTTTTCTATTTTAATTAAATATGTATGTTTGATATGTTAATATACTTCAAAATATGGTTTGGGTATCTTAGAGAATTTTGTGATATGACCTGAGATTTAGATTAAATAAATTCCTCACTGGGTCAGTATTCCTCATGATGCTACACATAAACATTTCAGGTTCGAATAATTAAAGTGGATTTTGGGACTTTTTATGGAAAACCGAAAGTGAACAATTTTTCTTAGCTTTTGTTTAATATCATAAATCTTGATGAACATATATGTATGAAGTCAAAGACAAGACATTTTGTAAATTAACTTGTATTGCAAGTATGAATGTATAATATTACCTTGCTTGAAATCATTTCATCTAAATGATTTGAGATTCTAGTTTCTTCCTATGAACTTGAGAAACTAATATATAACACCACATTATGAGGGTTGCACTGCCGAATCCGGCCAAGAGTATCAGAGCGGGGTGTTATAAAGCAGTATCATAGCCTTGGTTTAAGTGATGCTTAGTAGAAAACCCTTTATCGTGTCATAAGAATGAAACCCTATTGTTTGGGTTTTGCCAAAATATGAAGTTTATACTATTCATTGATGTTTCTAATTGTTATAGTTATAAACAATGACAAGCCAAAAGATTTGGAATACTGGTGTTTCATGGGGAAGGTTTAAGTACACAACTAATCTCGAAGAACGATTAACCCCAACCTTCCCACAATTTAACAAAAAAGATGATTAGAAGGAAGGCGCAAAAGATTTAGTTCGAAAAATGATAGAAGTGGAAAATAGAGCATACGACTATGAAGAGGTGCTGCAAAGAAACCTTGTACTGTATCGTCTACATAAAAAATGAATGGAAATAGTGAAAGCTATGAAGATGGCAGAGAGAACTGAGTATGGAGAAATTCGAGAATTTCTCAAAAGGCAAAGTGAAATTCTAACACCTATAAGACACATGCAAATGAAAATTTTCCCAAGGGTAAATAGAAGACAGTTGGATGAAGAGGAGTTGGAATTCCAAGGAATAAATGAGGACCCAAAAGAAGTTACGGGACTTATAGAAGCACCCATGGAAAATGAATTGAACAATATTGCGAGGTTCATTCACATACTATACTTTCATGGAGAATGTAATATAAAGAAATGAAGGGTTGCATATAGTTTGGTGGTTTAATCTTTATTTTTTGACTCATAAATATTGGAGATGTATGTGGAAGTTTGTAAATAATAACCCAAATTTTGTTTGTACAAAGAAAAAGGTTATAAATAGTATATCCTTTATGTGTATGACTTGAGTTTAGACCAATGTTTCATATTAAATAATGTAGTTATATCTGGTCTTGATCATAACAAAGCCCTTTTGTTTCTTTAAGGTTATGGAAGACCAAAAAAATACTAATTTAACTCATAGTCAAGAGGCTCAAGCCTTCGCACAACAAAATCCTATGGAGTTGTTTGCATCCTTCATCAAACAAATGGAACACATCTCCTCAAGACCTATGAACAATCCATCTGATAATTTATTGAGTCATTTTAAGAATTTACATCCAAACAAATTTATTGGAGATACCGATCCATTTAAAGCTGAACAATGGATCCAACATTTTGAAAACATGTTTGAAGTGTTGGATTATAGTGAAATAGGGAAAAGAAAGTTGGCTGTATTTCAACTAACTGGAGAGGCAATGAATTGGTGGGATTTAATCAAGACCATGACCGATTCAAGAGTAATGACTTAAAGAAGTTTTAAGGAAACATTTCTGGAAAAGTATTTTCCAGAACATGAAAGTGAGAAAATGGATTGGAAATTTCAAGCTCTCACACAAGAAAAATGACAGTAGCCCAATATCAAAATCAATTTGCGGCATTGTCTTGATTTGCAAGTCATTTAATACCCATGAAAAGAGAGCTGGAAGATTTGCAAAAGGACTGATTCCACCAATAAGGAGACAAGTAATTGGTGATCGTCGCAAGACCTATGAGGTAATCATATCTGAAGCTCTTAACCTCGAAGAAGACTACATTCAACTCCAACGAGAAAAGAATCTTTCAAATAAGAGAAATCATAACAATCAAGGGAAATTCAATAATCAAAAGAAATTCAATGGGAAGATATCACGGTATGAGGAAGAGAAGAAAGGAGGGGCACAACAAGGAGAGGGTCAAAACAAAATAAAAACATGTTATAATTGCAATGACAGGGGTCATATTGCTCCTAACTATTCAAAGGAAAGAAAAATGATTGTATGCTACAATTGCAATGAACCTAGACACATGAGTGGGGTCTGTAAAAAGCCGAAAAAGGAAAATAAAGCAACACAAAGAAATCAAGCCAGGGTATATGCGGTAGTTTTTGAACAACCATATATGGAAGGTACCTTATTTATTTTTGATTTTCAAGCTATAGTTTTATTCAATCTGGGTACTACACATTCCTTAATATCTGCAGTATTGCTACTAAGTTAGGATTACAAATTGAGCAACTAACAAATCCCCTAATAATAGATAACTTGGTAGAAGGGAAAACTTAACTTAGAAGTATATGTAAAAAATTTCCTTTTAGTACTGAAGATAAGGAAATGCCTGCGAATTTGTTCATTTTCCCAATGATCTGTTCTGATCTCATTCTTGGAATGGATTGGCTTAACAAACATTATGCGAAACTAGATTATCATGACATGACTATAACCTTTTCCATTTCGAGATATTAGACATTCATGTATTAGTGTAATAAATTTGGAAATGCATTCATATCTAGATACCTAGCACATATAGACATTAAAAACATAGACCAACAATTCGATCAAACTAAAGCGGTCAGTGAATTTGAAGAAGTATTTAGCGATATTCTAAGATTACCATCAAAAGGAGAAATTAACTTTTATATTGAATTGGTCCCTAGTATGACCCCAATAGCAAATATAGCTTATTATATGGCTCCACTAGAGAATTAAGAACTAAAAAAGAAAAATCAAGAGTTAGAGTATCAAGGATTTATTAGACCTAATAAATCACCTTGGGGAGCGCCATTATTGTTCGTAAAGAAGCATGATGAGTCCCTACGATTATGTATTAACTATCAAGAACTTAACAAGGTTACAACTAAGAATAAGTACCCATTACCTCGGATTGATGATCTATTTGATCAACATCAAGGAGCCACTATATTCCCAAAGATACATTTGAGATCTGGTTATCACCAGTTAAGGATAAAGGAAGAAGATATTCCAAAGACAACTTTCCAAACACGGTATGGACATTATGAGTTTTTGATTATGCCTTTTGGACTAACTAACGCACCAGTAGTTTTCATGGACCTTATGAACCATGTGTTTCATCCTTACCTTGATCAATTTGTCATAATATTTATTGATGATATCTTAATTTATACTAAATCAAGAGAAGTGCATTAGAAACATTTGTATATATGTTATCTGGGTTTTTAACCAAGTAGAATCCAAAGGAAGTCGGAACAGCTTGGTTGAGTCAGAATAGTTCAAGAGCCAATCAAAAAGACTAGAACAACAAACCAAGAGAAGTCAGAGAAATAGACAGAGAAAATACGCAAAGGTGATGGATCGCTAGCGATCCATAAACTTGGCTCGTGGATTCATGAATTCACTTGGATCATGGTCCAATGGGTATTCTAAGGACAATGGCTAAGTTTCATGGGATTCTGAGCTAGTTAAATCGAGAGACAAGCATTCATCTAGTCCAATCAGCAGTCCAATGCAACTGGTAAGCAAACTGTCATCCAAACAAGGCAACATGCTACGAAATTACTTGGAGGACACCAACATGAGACAACAAATGTACCCCAATAGACAAAGCCTAAAAATAAGCTAAGTACATGGATCGCTAGCGATCCATGCCGCTTTTCCAAGTCGCTATGAATTTTGAGGTAGAAGGTAAGGGAAGCATCCCAAGTCGTTAAGTCACCATCAAGCCAGAATCTATGGATTGCTAGTGATCCATAGCCTATGGATCATTAACGATCCATCAAGTTAGCTCGGTTTGAGATGAAACTTGTAGTGCGCCTTTTGACAGTCGTTTGCAAGTATCTAGTAAGAAGGTCTAGCCTAGTAGCTCTCCAACCTCTATAATACTCACCTATCTGCAACATAAGGAAGATCCTCTGGACTGGCTACTTCAACTCTACATAAACTATTCTTCACTTTTCTCCTTCCTCCTCACAATAATCATCTAAGGGGTTTACTGTGATTCTCCAGTGAACTCCAGCATTGGGGACTTAGTCTAATTCGGGATATTCAAAAACTTTGTAATCTAATTACTTTGTAATGGCAATCAATCAATAATAAAAGTTATAAAGTGGACATAGGCTTCATTAACAACTGATCCACTATAAAAATCTTCTTGTCTTTTTACTATTTCTGCTTTTTCTACATTTATTCTTTGTATTATTGCTCTATAAGAACATGGCTGGTGCTTTCACACTCAATCCAGGGTGTTGATCCATTTTTTGGGTTAACGTTTTGGTGCTTTCATTAAGAGTTCCAACTCTGGCTTAGATCTAGCTATCTACTTTGGATCACTTATGTTCAGAAGTTAGATCCTTAATCTCTGTTCAAAAGATTTGCTGCTAAAAGTCAATGGCTCCGGAAAGAAGAAGAACTGCTTCTAGAAGATCTATATGGGCAGTAATAGCCGGAAAGGAGATGAATCATCAGCAAACCAAAGTAAATGGCGCTAACGTAGGAGATCACATGCCAAGATCCTCCAATCAATGCGAAGTCATTACAAGAGATGAGTTGAATAAAATGGTTGATGAAATCAATCAATAAATGGAAAGTAGTCAGAGAGCCCTGATGGATAAGCTTAATGCCCTCTTGACCTTACAATCACAACCTGTTCCAAGAACTATGGCCGAACCCGCGGCTGTCGTAGAATAAGAAAATTCTTCTGTTTCTGGTCTAAACAGAAGAAACAGAAAGCAGCCGCAAAGAGGAGTGATAGCTAGAACCATGGGAATCAACGTGGAAGGAAACACAAGTACTGCACCAACCGCAAGGCAACCAGCTATGAACTTGAACCAAGGAGCAAAAACCCTACAAGAGGACATGGCCATGGACCTCTCCAACTCAGAAGATGGAGAGCAATTTAACGACGGCAAGTTGTAAGGAAATGCCAATGCATTCGATAATGCCAGGAATGTCCAAACTGCCCTCAATCGGGCAAACCGCAAGCCAATGGGACCCCGAGAGAGTGACTCTTTCGAAGACAGGAAAGCCTAGGCTTTAGCCTACTCACCGAGACGGTTTGTAGAACCAAACGCTCGATGTGGTGACTGACAGCCAACCCCCGGACTACCGGACATTAGAGGCATTTATCGTGGAATGGGGTTCTGCTCCAAGTCAGACTCCCATCACTGATGAGATCTTGAATGGGCGGTAACCAAAAAAGTTCACTATGCCAACTATTCCATCCTATGACGGAACAAAAGATCCAAAACCCCATTTGCACAAGTACAGTTGGTACATGGACGGAGCATATGTTTTGGACACTGTTCGGTGTAGATGTTTTCCCATTTTTCTGGAAGGAATTGCTTCCATGTGGTTCACTAGGCTTCCGCCAAGATCAATATCTACTTTCGACCAACTAGCAACAAGATTCCTTGATCAATTTAGACTTCACACAGCGCAGCTTAAAGACGTAATGTCCTTGACATGCCTATTCCAGGGACGAAATGAGTCTCTGAAGTCTTTCATGAACCGGTTTAATACCACCGTAACAGAAGTAAGTAATCTAAATGAGGATACAGTTTTCATGGCTTTGGTCCGCGCTATCCACCCCGAAGCTGAGTTCAGAAAATGGATCAAGATGAAACAACCTACCACCAGGAAGGGCTTCAACCGTAATGCAAGTCGATACTTGAGATTGGAAGAGGCGCAGGAGTTGGAAAGGAAGTCTACTAGCATGCAATCAATGAACGTCGGGCAGAGTGACATGGCGATGAACCAGAGCATAAATGCCTTCGGGACCACTGAAGGAAGTACAGGGAAAGAAGAAAACCAAAAGAGAAAGAACCAAAATTCAAATAAAAGAAGTGGTAACAATAAATGACTTAAAGGCTTTAGGTCCGAGGATTACACCCCGCTCAATGATACTCCAAAAAACATCTATCTCGCAATACAAGGGACAAAGGAGTATAAAAAACCCCTAAGAAGGAAGCAACTGAACAACAAAAGCGTTCGTGGAAGTTCTGTTGCTTCCATGAGATGCATGGTCACAACACCAACGAGTGCCATCATCTAAAGAACTTGATTGAAGAGCTCATTCGAGAAAACAAGCTTCAGCAATACGTGAGGAAGTCGCAAAATCCTGACCAACCTGGAATTCCCCATGCTCCTAGGGATAGAAGAAACCAAGTCGGAACCAGCGAGGAGGGATCAAAGTGAACTGACTACAGACTCATCATTGGAATGATATCTGGAGGGCCACATCTCGCGCAGAGAAGTTGGGGAGAAATGGAGCAGTATGCGAGTTCGTTAAAGCACGCTCCGAAGGAATCTTGTCTCGCAATCGAAGATGGAGCTCCAGCCAAGCAGCAGAAAACTTTGAATGATGATATAGTATTCCAAAATCGGGACACCGAAGGGATCAAAGCTCCAACTCTCGATCCCATGGTCGTGACAATAGGGATTGGACCCGCCATGGTCCGACGAGTATTGGTTGAAAGCAGAAGTTCTGCGAATATCCTTGTCAAGCACACCTTTGATCAAATGAAAATCAGCATGAAAGACACGTCTGCCTACCAAACCAAAATTCAAGGATTCACCGGCGAGCCTAAACAACCCGTCAGAATGATTTACTTACCTGTAGAACTTGGGGAAGGAGACCGAAGAGTCACCCTCACCCAAACTTTTATGATCGTAGACGAAATGTTGGCGTACAATGCCTTCTTAGGACAACCCGCAATGGTGGATTTTAGAATCGCTTTAGCCCAATGGTGCCTTACCATGAAATTCCCAACATAAAATGGAGTTGGAGTGACCAAAGTAGACCAAAGTGTCGCTATGGAATGTTATATCGTAGAACTGCATGAATCCAAAAGAAAAGAAAAGGGGAAGAATGTGGGGAGAACTCTCCATATTCGCGAACCTGCTGAATAGCAACTACAAAGCCGCCCCTGCTTTGGGACCATAGTCGATTCGACAAGGCTTTGGACGCTAGAAAGAAGAGTTCAGGGGAGGATTGGGAAACACTGGTAGAATTGACGGTGTCTGTTCCTGTCGATATGGATGGCTTGACATAGGTCTTGAAAATTGGATCGCGCCTTGGTAATAAGATGCGATTAGAACCCACCAAATTTCTTCGTGCCAACTTGGATGTGTTCGTTTGGACACATTCCGATATGTGTGGAGTATCGCCAGAAATTGCATGCCACGCACTCAACGTTGACCCCAGGTTTACACCGGTGAAGCAAAAGAGGCGCAGCCTGGGCCACGAGCAGTCCAAGGCATTGAGAGAAGAAGTAGACAAACTGATGGCCAATGGTTTTATCTGTGATGCGACCTACCTCGAATGGGTATCTAACCCAGTTTTGGTCAAGAAGTCCAATGGGAAATGGCGAACTTGCATCGACTACTCAAACTTAAACAAAGCCTACTCGAAGGATAGTTTTCCACTTCCCAGAATTGACTAGCTTGTGGACGAAATGGCTGGGCATGAACTACTATCATTTATGGACGTATACTCGGGCTACATTCAAATCCTGATGCACGAGCCCAACCTGTAAAACACCAGCTTCATCACTGACCTAGGATTATACTGCTACAGGGTAATGCCATTCGGTTTAAAGAACGCAGGGGCAACCTACTAAAGATTAGAAAATGCCATGTTCAAGCATCAGATCGAAAAAACCATGAAGGTATATGTGGATGATATGTTGGTAAAATCACGAGTAGCATCCAATCACCTGGACAATCTCACCGAAATGTTTGAAATTCTCTGAAAATATGGAGTGAAACTCAATCCACTCAAATGTCACTTCGGGTAGCCTCCGGAAAGCTCTTGGGATTCATAGTGAGCGCCAAAGGCATTGAAGAGAACCTAGAGAAAATAACCGCCCTATGAGAAATCCAAGCCCCGAAGAACAAGAAGGAATTACAAAGCTTGAATGGGAAAGTCGCAGCGCTAAGTCGGTTCATCTCGAAAGCCACCGACAAATGCATACTGTTCTTTGGTGCGTTAAAGAAAGGAAAGAAGGACTTTGAATGGAATGAGGCTTGTCAAACCGCATTTGAAGAGTTGTTGGGGAACATGGAAGCCCCGCCAATCCTATCAAAGCCAGTGGACGGAGAGGACCTGTTCACCTACTTAGCAGTCTCACCTCACGCATTGAGCGTGGCCCTTGTGCGTGAAGAAGCAAAAATTCAACGACCCGTATACTACATTAGCAAACGGTTTAATGGAGCTGAGAAAAATTACCCGAAGCTGGAAAAGCTAGCATATTGCCTCTTCATCACATCTAGGAAGTAGCTACCATATTTCTAGGTGCATCTGATCAAAGTGCTGACTGATCAGCCTCTAAAGCAAGTATTGTACCGACCCGAAACTTCCAGGCTACTCCTCAAATGGAATATCGAATTGAACCAATATGATATCACTTACCATCCGAGAAGGGCAATCAATAGGCAAGCGCTAGCAGATTTCATCGCCGAGTTTACCATAGAGGACGACGAAGAAGAAATACCGTTGGAAGTGGAAACACGATGGAAACTCTTCGTCGACGGCGTGTCTAACAACCTCTGTTCAGGGGCAGGGGTGGTGCTAGAAACCCCCGAAGGACGAGACATTTTCTACGCCTTATGCTTGGAATTTCCTACAACAAATAACGAAGCGGAATACAAAGCGTTGATAGCAGGACTGAAAGTTGTGAAGGAACTCGGAATAAAGTCCATTCATGTCTACAACGACTCTCAACTAGTCATTTGCCAGGTGAAAGGTGAATACCAGGCTTGAGGGGAGAACCTTGCCCCGTATCTATCTAAAGTACAAGAGTTGCTGAATGACATCGAACATTACACCATAACTCACATCCCACGGGAGAAAAACACGAAGGCTGACTACTTAGCTAAACTGGAAAGCTCAAGAGAAGCTCAATCATTGGGACTAGTCCTGGTTGAAACCCTAACTGCTCCGAGTATAAATGAAATGGATGTCGACTGGTTTTTTGAAACCACCGTCGAAACAAAAACATGGATGACGCCAATCAAAGACTAATTGCTTACTGGGACACTTCTAACTGATAGGAATCAACGGAAAAAGCTTCTCCAAAAGGCACCGCGATTCATAATACAAGATGGGATACTCTACCGAAGGGGATTCTCTACCCCCTTTCTCAGATTCATGACCGACGACGAAGCTCGGCGGATCCTGAAGGAAGTTCACAAAGGCGACTGGGGAGACCATACTGGGGGGCAAACCCTTGCAAAGAAAATCCTCCGGTATGGTTATTTCTAGCCAATGGTAAATCATGATGCAGCAGATTACGCCAGACGGTGCGATCGATGCCAAAGATTCAGCAAGATTAAAAGAACTCCCTCAGCAGAGCTAACACAGATGGTTAGCCCTCGGCCTTTCGCAATATGGGGAAATGACCTAATTGACATATTGTTGATAGCTAAAGGAGAGGCTAAATATGCTATAGTTGTCGTTGACTATTTCACAGAATGAGTCGAAGCGGAACCGCTGGCTACCATTACCACAAAGAAAGTTGTTAATTTTGTTACTAAAAACATCATTTGCAGGTTTGGCATGCTATAAAAAATCATCACTGATAATGGGACCTAATTCGAAAGCGCTTAGTTCAAAGACTTTTGAAAATGCTTCCAAATCGAGAAAAGCTTTTCCATAGTCGTTCATCCGCAAGCAAATGGTCAAGTGGAAGCAATAAACAAGATCATCAAGTCCACTATCAAAAAGCGGCTGACTAAAGCAAAAGCAAATTGGGTTGATGAACTTCCACTCGCACTATGGGCCTATAGAACAACACATAAAGCAACAACCGAGCATAATCCGTTCACTTTGGCATATGGTTCAGAAGCAATGATCCCCGTAGAGCTAGAAGTCCCCTCCCATCGAAAACAGAATTTCAATCAAAGGTAAAACCAGCAGCTCCTACTCGAGTCACTTGATATGATTGACGAAAAGAGGGAAGAAGCCGAACCGAGGACCGCCACTCACCAAAAAAGGATCGCATGGTACTTCAACTCCAGAATTCGCAACCAAACCTACAAAGTGGGAGACCTTGTCCTTAAAAGAGTCTATCGCATGCTGGGAGCCTTCAGATCGAACTGGGAAGGGCCATATGTAGTCAATCAAAAGTTGGGAGACTGAACTTTCAAACCGATAACTGTGGATGAAATCCAAATTCCACGAGCATGGAATGGTGAATCGTTGCGTCTTTACTTTATCTGAAACTATCTTATGTACTTTCTATTTTTCAGCAAATAATTCGTCCCGGGATACCGAGGGCGTTGTAAATAGGCAAAACTTGCCCAACTTTTCTTAATAAAATTGATTTGTTTTCTGAACCAATAAAAATGCATTCATAATAGTAACCTGCTGAGTCAACGTGGTCAAATCGGCTAAAAACCATTCAAATCCTGCTGGAGATAATGGAATCAAGCTCAAATATGACTCACTTACCCCATGGGTCGACAGAAGCAAATTGACTCAAACCGTTAGATCGGTGAAACCCGTCCTTGCCTTCTAAGAACCAGTGTTCCTCCAACGGCATTGGGAATGATCAAATCAAAGCCGCGCATCCCATAAGCCACTCACCACCCTTTCGAGCCATGGAATCATGCTATTAAAGCATAAACTCCTCATGTTGCTCGAAGATTGGCAACGTCGAGAAGTTCCAAAACCGTTTTGGATCGACGGGTCATATTGGTCCCAAAAAGTCACGCATCCCATAAGCCACACACTACCTTTTCGAGCCAAGGAATCATGCTCTTAAAGCATAAAATCCTCATGTTGCCCAAAGATTGGCACCGTTGAGAAGTTCCAAAACCGTTCTGGGTCGATGGGTCATATCGGTCCCAAAAGTCGCGCATACTTCTAAAAAAGCCGCGCACACTTTTAAGTACCAGAATTGCCCGACGATACCCGAAAACTCGTCCATTGCAGGAATAACAAGGATCAACCCGCTCCCATTATCAAGAGCAATGTGCATGAATCCAACAAAATGAAGGTGCTACAAATTGGTAGAAAATTCCTAGTGTTGACCAACAATAAATCTGTAATTAAGCCATTCAAATCATAATTTCCCAAGGATAGGAACCATAAAGCAAGTCCAGTGATAAAGAAGACAATAATAAACAAGCACTCGGACCAACGGTCGTTTGTCAGGCATTCAAAGTAAATAGCCCTGTGAACTGGGGGGGCATACACCGGTACTCAAATAAAAATGCTCAAGAACAAAAACACTTCACAAGTGATGTTACTCCAAACAAAGAATTTTGGCGGTAATCACAGAACTAGATAAAATAAAATAGCAGCAAACGAAATAGACATAAGTACATAAAACACAGATAAGTAGACAGGTAAAGTTACAATCAAAATGTCAGCATTTTATTACTTATAACTTTTTTTTGTACAAGGTCAAAATGTGGAGGCCATACCCACTTAACACCGGCGAACAAAAAGAAAAAGTACAGAAACTACAACAAAAGCAGTAAGTGCAGACTCTACACTTGAACAAAATAAAACAAAATGCCTCAAAAATTAGCTCCACTACCATCCGAGCTTCTCAACGCCTCTTTCCTCCGCTCCCCTTCCCGCCTTTGGTTGGAAGTTTTTGCTTCCCCTCCGAATCCCGGCCAGGGGTAGTGTCACTGCCGGTAATATCGACTATCACCTCAGTGTCGACATCTCCTCCCTATTCTTTAGCCTTCTCGAAAGTCTCTCCTTTTGTCTTGCGCTTCCGGGATTTGCGAGGGCTCTTTGAGGGCTATACCGCTTCAACCTTTTCTTTCTTAACGGCAACCAGTTACTGTTCGGATTTACGCGGCTTCTCAATCTGGACCTCCTGCTCCCGAGCTTCGGCTGCCGTAAAGTTTCCCTCTAAAGATACGGAAGGGTCATCTATGCCATGCAATGCAGCGATCTGCTCAGACTACGGCCCTAACTGCCGGACACAGACACAGCAACCAGAGTAGCTACGGAGACGAGTATGGAAGCGGTTGAAATAGCGATGGGTCCAGATATCAAGGAAACCGGCGGATTAGCGGGTAAGAAAGACGGACCTATAAGATCAAAAATGAAAGCATTACATTCGTCTTGCTCCTGCGGCGTGAGTTGAAAATTTTGAACTCGGAAGAAATAAGGAGGTTAACTGCATCAGGGGAGTGGCCGAGAATGTCGATCTCATATTCACCGCCTTCTCCTTCTTTAGATGGTTGCACAATCTACGGAGAAGCCTCAGGCCCAGAACTCGCCAATTGATCGCAAGGCTGTCTCGACGATTCTCCAGGTCCGGAAACAAGGGGCTCCGGCATCGTTTTGGTAGTCGCTGCCATAGCAACATCGGCAGCTTCCCGTTCCTTTTCAATTTGCAGAATTTCTCGGCCCTCTATCAGTGCCTTCTTTGACTCCTCGTTGAGGTAGGCATCCTTTAGCTCCCGCACGGTGTAGGCATCCACACTATCTGGGAAACGAGACAAAATTTCCTCTCAAAACCTGGCGAGAGTGCGTGGGAAGTTAGGGCCCCGATAACTGAGACTCCCCTGATGCAACAGGGAGTTGACATAGAAGTTTAAGATTGATCATCCATCTTATCCATTTTCCTCTCAAAAGTGTCATGTAGCTCCAAATAATCCACCGTAACGACGGCCTTTTAAACTTCAATGCGAGTTTCTTCGGCGCTAAGCTGCGTAACTTTCCTGGAGCAAGGCAATCGTCTAGGCCTAATCGGAAATGATCTTATCACGTGACTTCATGACCTCCTAATATTCCACGATTGTTTTGTTATGCCCTTCAAAAATCTTGTCATGATAAGCAATGGTCTTCTTCTGGGCTTCAATAATCGTATTGCGAGCTTCAAGCTCCTCTTTCAACTTGACTTCTTCTGCATGTGCCTTCTTAATTTCATCCCTGTAGATGATCTCTATTTTCTCATAGGCCTCTTCAACTTTTTAGCAAGCCAGCGCTATTTTTACTCTCCCGAAGCACCGCGTCCCTTTCTTGTACCAGTTGTTCAATTCTGGCATCGCATTCCACCAACGCCTTCTCAAAATCATCCTTCTTCAATTCAAAGGAGAGGATCTCTTGGTAATTGTTACGGTTCGTATTAGCCAGCTGCTTGCATAGTTTCTCCCATCCATCGGTTTGCTCCAAATCACTTTGGATCACTTGAAGGTGTGGCATAATATGAATCTTTGCAGACTGGGCAAAGGTCGTGGTCGAACTTAACCCCTTTCAAAAACCACTCGGGGAGCGCTGCTTCAAGTCTAGGAGGACCAGATGGAAGAATGTAAGCCGATCTTTGGTGAGGGCGTGAAGAACCAAGGGCAAGCTCGACATGGGAAGATGGTACTTGGGATGAAGATGGAGCTTGAACAGAAGAAACTGGAACTTCGAGACCGACTGAAGCTGGGGTCGAGGCAAAGGCCTGTTGCTCTGAACGATGAGAACTGCGATCGACCTTTGACTTTTTGGTCGGTTCCTCTTGCTCATCAAAGGTCTTTCTCTTCTTGTAACCACTTTTGTATGTACGACTCCATTCCCTCTCGTCCCGATGACGAGCTTTAGCCTCTGAATCCTTCCGTCTTCTCCATTCCTCCTCAGTCTCATGAGGCTGATGACCTCTGGTGGATCGTTTTGACCAGTGTTGCAAATCGGTGGACTCCTCGAGATCATCATAAAGACCACATCCTCTCATAGTACCTGAAATTAAGAATAGATAAAGAGCTTTAGTAACGAAAAGTAGGCTTGAATAATGTGTGTGTAAGTGAATGTGACCCTAGTGAAATGTGTAATGTGGCCGGGGGGCCTAAAATGAAGTCACAAATGAGATTAGGCAGCCATTGCGGTAGAAATCAGACTTTGGATTTAGGTTGGGTGGAAGGATGTTCGATGGTTTGTTCAACTCGATCAAGAGGGAATGTAAGTACTTGCTTCGAATCGGTGCGCTTTGCGTCGTTGTAGAATATTGGAATGGATGCACAAAAGTTCTTCGTATCGATCAGCGTTGGATCGATACGAAAAGGAAGTAGCAGTTTTGGGATTCTGGATTCGTACCGATCGATACGAAGAGGGAGTTCGAGAAGGATACGAAGGAAATGGCCAGAGCGATACGAACAGGAGGATGCGAACTGATTGTATGTTCGAATCAAGGGAAAGGAAAATCAACGAGACGAAATCTTCGGAATGACTCGCTCAACACGGCGACAAGGGTGGATCAATCCTAGGAATTCACAACACGTCATCACAAAGGCATGCGCTCTGATCGATTCGAAGAGATCGATTCAAACCAATTGATTCGAACCAGAGTGCCTGCCGAAATACGCAAACTTGAATCGATCATAACTCTCAAACCATAGATCCAAATGCTATGAAATTTTCACAGTAGCTTGAGCACATGTTGAAGAATGTTCACACCAAATTTCAGCTCGATTGGACAATTTCTTGATCGATTCGAACATAGCTTTGAATCGATCCCAAAGTGGGCCCGGATTTCTAGAAAGCGGCCATGTGGGCCCCCTCACGTACCAGAACTGGTCTCCCCAAATTTTAGGCCAAATATCAGCCTCCAACACCTATAAATAGACCCCCTGGTCATTCAGAAAAGAGGTCGGACAATTTGGAGAGCTAAAGAGCGCTCAGACTCTGCCAGATTTACTCCAGATCACCATTGCTGCCTTAGATTCAGACTTAGCTCAGAAAATCAGTTGTAATACAACACACGAAATTGTAATCTTCAAGCATCGAGCAATAAAATCATAAAAACCTTGAAGTGGACGTAGGCCGGAGATAGCCGAACCACTATAAATTGTGTGTCACTGTTCATTATTTCTGGATTGTTGTTTGTTGCTTGCTTAGATATGATATTTGTGTTTGAATATTGCTGATTTGTATTCATACACTGATGCTTTCACAATACTTGGGGTTTGTGACCAATTTTGGCGCAAACACTTTGGTGCTTTCACTGACAAGGACTAGCACCCGCTACATCGGATTGAAATTCAAATTTGGATAGCGTGAAGAGTTGAGATCTGAAAGACAATGACTCGACAAACAAGACAAAGAGCTGAGAGAATCCAACAAGGAGGAAGTCAAGAGGCATCCACCGGATCTGGAGAAGGACAAGCTTCGATTTACATTACTAGAGACGAAATGGAAGCTATGACAAATTCATTGCAAGAGAGATTGTTGAAGAGTCAACAGGATATGATGCAGACCTTCTTTGAACAGATGAGAGCGGCAGGGATGCAGAACGTAGGACCAGCCACAGCGGCTGTTAATGTGGAACAAGGAACAAGGGTTGCAGAACCCAACAGAGAACAGAATACAGAGCCAGAGGGCAATCAACAAGGGCTTGGGGGCAGGCCCGCAGGATCCAATGCAGGAGGACCTTTAGAGGGAGTTCAACAGGCTAGGGCCAACGTTGCTGCTAGTGAGCCACATGAAGAATATGTGCCGGAGTTCCCTCGGGATCACGGAGGGCAACCCCTGACAAACAACGCTGGATTAATGGAAATCATTAGGAAGACTATGCGTGGAGGTTCGACCAATAGAGACTTGGAAGGAGTGAACATGAGTCCGTTCGCTCGGGAAATCAGGATAGCTCAGAATCCACCTAAGTTCAAGTTACCTAGCGTGGAAGTATATAATGGCAAGGCTGACCCGACTGATCACTTGATGAGATACACTAGACACATGGAAGTGCTAGGGGCATCGGAGGAAGTGATGGCCAGATGTTTCCCGTTGTATTTGACAGATCTAGCTGCAATGTGGTTTAGGCAGTTGGAAGAAGGATCTATCAGGACTTGGAGGGAATTGGTGGATAGGTTTTTGGGACAGTTTCGGGTTCATATCAAAAGACCTAAGAACGTGATGACGTTAACATCGGTAAAGCAAAGAACGGATGAATCGCTCAGAGCATTTTTAACTCGATTTAATGCGGCGGTTGCTTCGGTGGATCGGCCGGATCCATCGATGGTTTTGATGGCGGCAGTGTCGGGAGTCAGAGAGGATTCAGATTTTAAGGTATCTTTAGTACGAGACCCGCCACTGGATCTCGGGGAATTCTTCCATGAAGCTGAAAGGTTCCTTCGGGAAGAAGACGCATGTACTGATTTAAAGTTAAGGGAGGTGAATGCGACTGAGGGTGGAGGACCATCCAACGGAAACCCGGATAAAGACAAAGGAAAAAGGAAGCTGGACGACGATTCAGGAAAAGCCAGGAAGCGATGGAAGGATCCAAAGTTTTCCACATACACAGAATTAAACGAGACGCTGGAGCGGATATACATGGAAACCCGGAATCGCCTTCCTTACCGAAGGCCAGCTAGGAGGGAACCTTCTGAACGAGAAAGGGCATCAGGAAAGCATTGTCTCTTCCATGATTTGGACGGGCATGATACCAACAGCTGCAGGCACTTAAAGGACATAATTGAGGAGCATGTGAGGAATGGACAATTGAGGCAGTATGTTGGGGCTCGGAATGCAGCGGTGGAGCAGGAGCAACCACCGCCCACCTCAAGCCATGATGGCATGAGACCCAGGAATGATGGTCGATTGATTATCCATTGACCAGGATAATATGAAATAAGTAACGAACCATTGGCGAGCGACCAAGTCATTTACACATGTATGGGGACGGAGATAGCCCCTAGGCATGCTCTGAATGATGATAAACCGCAAAGCAATGGTTTGCGAAATCTGTCTTTTGTTTTTGGATTGGACACTTGGTTTTCTGGTTTGGTTTTGGAGTTTGGATTGAACTCCTGGTTTTGTTTGCTTTGTGTTTTGGATTTTTGTTCGGATGACTGGTTTCTGTTTTGGGTTTTCTATTTTGGATGGTGGTTTGGATTTCTGATTTTTGGATTTTATTTGGATTTTGGATTGGATTTTGATTGGATTCTTTTTGGTTTTTTGATAAACGGTCGTCGGGTATGGATTATGCCTGGCAAGGGGTGAGTCTTTTTGTACGAATGTGGTAAATTGACTCATTCAGGTCGTCGAGTATGGACTATGCTCGGCAAGGGTCCGGAGTGACCAGAATTCGGCCTAGGACTTAGGCCCCCTATTATCGATTATTGTTTCAGGTCGTTGAGTATGGACTATGCTCAATAAGGGTCCGGAGCGATCAGGATTCGGCTTAGGACTTAATCCACGGCATTACTTACGTCCAGGGACACTGGACCATGGTCATCAGGTGTGGATTGCGCTTGGCAAGAACCCGGAGAGGTTAACTCAACGTCCAGGGACACTGGACCACGGTCGTCAGGTGTGGATTGCGCTTGGCAAGAGCCTAGAGAGGTTACGGATTTGGATATCAACCCGGAGAGGTCTTGGATTCGGTTACTAGATAAGGATGGACTAACAGCTCAGTCTTCGAGTTTGGATGGGCATGGAATTGGCTATGGACTCTGGGTATCGGATTCGGAAACTATTCAAAACACGCCTCCTTATCACAAGGCATGTTTTGGGGGGTAAATGTTATCCCGCTTTTTGGTCAAAGCCGGAATATCAAACAAGTCGACAAGAAAGGATGGGTATCAGGATTGGAAGTCGATTAGAGACGAGGTTGTGATCGATGTCGTCAGAATTTGGCCAAGTTCCGATCAAGGCAGAATCAATTGGGAATAATGATCAAGGCTAGGAGAAACTACGTTTCAATTTTCAGATCAATTGGAGGTCGTATGCATAAGATATGGATGGATTGAAGTGCGCAGGGCAGGGTACGTATCGATGCATTTCGCATCGATCGTCATATGGTGGTTCGAACCGATACATTTCGTATCGATCGAAAGGTAAGGACTTCGAATCGATACCCTTCGTATCGATCGGCACAGGTTCGAACCCAATGACTTCATATCGATTAGGTAGGAAGGCATGCTGGATGACTCAGTGACAATGGATTTAGGTTGGGTGGAAGGATGTTCGATGGTTTGTTCGACTCGATCAGTTTGTATCGATCAAGAGGGAATGTAAGTACTTGCTTCGAATCGGTGCGCTTTGCGTCGTTGTAGAATATTGGAATGGATGCACAGAAGTTCTTCGTATCGATCAGCGTTGGATCGATACGAAAAGGAAGTAGCAGTTTAGGATTCTGGATTCGTACCGATCGATACGAAGAGGGAGTTCGAGAAGGATACGAAGGAAATGGTCAGAGCGATACGAACAGGAGGATGCGAACTGATTGTATGTTCGAATCAAGGGAAAGGAAAATCAACGAGACAAAATCTTCAGAATGACTCGCTCAACACGGCGATAAGGGTGGATCGATCCTAGGAATTCACAACACGTCATCACACAAGCATGCGCTCTGATCGATTCGAAGAGATCGATTCGAACCAATCGATTCGAACCAGAGTGCCTGCCGAAATACGCAAACTTGAATCGATCATAACTCTCAAACCATAGATCCAAATGCTATGAAATTTTCACAGTAGCTTGAGCACATGTTGAAGAATGTTCACACCAAATTTCAGCTCGATTGGACAATTTCTTGATCGATTCGAATATAGCTTCGAATCGATCCCAAAGTGGGCCCGGATTTCTAGAAAGCGGGCATGTGGGCCCCCTCACGTACCAGAACTGGTCTCCCCGAATTTTAGGTGAAATATCAGCCTCCTACACCTATAAATAGACCCCCTAGTCATTCAGAAAAGAGGTTGGACAATTTGGAGAGCTAAAGAGCGCTCAGACTCTGCCAGATTTACTCCAGATCACCATTGATGCCTTAGATTCAGACTTAGCTCAGAAAATCAGTTGTAATACAACACACGAAATTGTAATCTTCAAGCATCGAGCAATAAAATCATAAAAACCTTGAAGTGGACGTAGGCCGGAGATAGCCGAACCACTATAAATTGTGTGTCACTGTTCATTATTTCTGGATTGTTGTTTGTTGCTTGCTTAGATCTGATATTTGTGTTTGAATATTGCTGATTTGTATTCATACACTGGTGCTTTCACAATACTTGGGGTTTGTGATCAATTTTGGCGCAAACAACAAAAGAACTGGTCCGTCGGGGGGAACACTAGGACACACACGCACATATGCATTCCATCATACACTTCAAGTTTTTTCTTGTTTCCCAGATCTTTCTTAACTCGTTGTTATCTCTATTCTTTGTAGGTGACACGGGGCACTCTCACGGATTCGATCGCCTTCACGGCTCTTCCATATTTCATCATTCCGGACGGGATTCAGGTTTGGGCAAACGCAGGGATAGAGATGATTATGAAGATAGAGACAACCGTCCCCGCGATTCGTCTTATCGTAAGAAGGCATATTCCCAATCTTCACAGTCCCGTGATCCTCTTCCTCCAACTGAGCCGGATAGAGAGAAGTCTTCAAAGAAGGGGTACCAACCCGACGTTTCTCGAGAACAACATTCTGGTTCGTCGAGTACAAGGCAAATTCGGGAGCAACGAAAAAGAGCAGAACTACCAAGGCCTCCTCCCCCTACTCCCGCGGTTGACCCAACTGTAGCAGAAAAGATGGTCGATCTTAAGGCCAAATTTCCAAAAATTTGCTTTGATGGTCTGAAATTCCTCCCAGCTATTCATCATATCTCTGGGCACGTGAAGCAGAGTGCCATTGCCTGTAATAACGATGTCTATGTTCAACATGACGCGTTTGTTCACTTGGTTGAAAATATCTCGGAGGTGTCTGTTGAGCAATAATATGAGATTGATCGTCTGAAATTGGAGGCTGGCTGTGACAAGAATATCATCAAGCATCAAGACGAAGAGCTCGCTTTGTATAAGTTGAAGCTGGAAGCTGCTGAGCAAAGCGCAAAAGATACTGCTGAGGCAGTCACTCGTTTAGAGATGGCTCACAAGAAGGAACTTGATGAAGCAGTTCAGCGTAGCGGTGCCCTTGCCCTAGAAAAAGATTCCATCAAAAAAGAAAGGGACGCGCTCGCTATACAAGTCAAAGAGTTGAAGGAATTACTCTCCAAGGAGAAAGAAGACAAAGTAGCTGCTCAAGAAGAGTCACAACGATACTGTGATGAAATCGTTGCTACTCGGCTCTTGAAAGCGAAGCTCGATGATGAACTTGCTGGGGTTGAAAAAATGAAGGATGAAGCCCGTGAGGAGGGCAAAAGAAAAGCTGCGGAGGAGATTGATTCTTGCCTCGAGGCGGCCGTAGAAGCCGGCAGGGAAGAGGTCAAGTGCATGTTTGACCCGTTGATTGCTGAGTATGGAGCCCGCGTCCTTATGCACCGTGACTTGACATTCTTGGGCGATGGCTATCTCGAATCCCTAGCTGAGGCCTGGGAAACTTTAGTGAAGATTAGGAAAATCGAGTCGGGCTCTTAAGAGGTCGATGAGGATGCCTTGGTGAAGGAGTTTCTTAGTGGGAATGAGCCAGTGGATTTATCCGCAGCTTTGGCGCTTTATAACAAAGGCTCTCCCCTTCCAAAAGAGAAAGGTGATGAAGCTGGCCCATCTGGGGTTGAGACTATGGCTCCTCATATTGCTGCTCCACCCGCTGCTCAGCCGGCCGGTCGGTCGACACTTGACCCGTTCGAGTAGCATGCCGGCTATGATCCCGAAGATCCCGGGCTTGGCGTTCACGTGCTATCTCCTATTCTGGAGGGTGAAACCCCACGCGCAACCGATAGCCAACCAGAACCCGGTAGGAAACTCTTCTTTTCTAGAAGTCGAAAGATCTTGTTATTTTCCAGCATGGGTTATTCGTTCTAATGTTCATTCTTTATGTTTTCATGCAGGCTGCTCTGATCCCGAGCCAACTCCGAGGAGCGATGACGCCAAGGAGGAGGCAGAGAAAACAAGCGATGTTGCTCACGCGGGAGTAACTCCTGGCCCTAACGCTCAAGTGATCGGGGCGCTAGATGATGACAAGCTCGACACTTCATCTCCTACCAAAGGGAGTGATGAAATCGAAATCACTGGCGCCTCTGAGCATACCTCAAAGATGAGCATGAAGGAACGCCTCGCCGAAGAGGAGAAGAAAAAGGTCGAGGTCAAAGTCGAACCTGAAATTCTGGAACTTACCGACCCGCGGAACAGACCTTTGAAAATCATTCTCCCGGGCAGGTTTAAACCACTGGATGTTCCGTCTCCTACTCCTGACTCCGCTTCTTTAGTGAGCAAGAAATCCAAGAAAAAGCGTGAGGGAGAGGAGTCATCGGAAAAAACAAAAGGTGACAAGAAGAAGAAACCGAAGAAATAATCGCTACACTCGTTCAACAAGTTCCTTGCTTAAGTCTTGTAATTACTTTTATCTTTTGTCTCTGTAGTTTGTATAGATAGGTTCTTGACTCCAAGCTTTGGAGGGATAACTGTGTAACCCCATTTTGAACTATTGAACGAAGTTTTAGTTTCTTTTTCGCTTGAATAATTCTCTTACTTGTCTTTGGTTTGCTGACTAATCGTGGTCATAACTCAAGTTCTTATGAGTTGCATTATATCCCAGTCCATTATCGTGTTGTTCGAACATTTCCAGATGTGGCATACTTCTTGTCCTACATTTCTTGAGTACTTGGACTTTTTTCTAAATCCGTGCTCTAGGGATTTAGAGTAAGTTGATCCGCGTTCAAGGGATTCGGAGATTCGTAACGTTTATACTCTAGTCCTCGCTCCGGGGACTTAGAGTACTCTGATCCGTGCTCTGGGGACTCGGAGGTTGAAGTCGTTTATATCCTAATCTGCGCTCTGGGGACTTAGAATACTCCGATCCGCGCTCTGGGGATTCAGAGATTTGAAATCGTTTATACTCTAGTCCACGCTCTGGGGACTTAGAGTACTCCGATCCGCGCTCTGGGGATTCAGAGATTTGAAATCGTTTATACTCTAGTCCGCGCTCTGGGGACTTAGAGTACTCCGATCCGCGCTCTGGGGATTCGGAGATTTGAAATCATTTATACTCTAGTCCGCGCTCTGGGGACTTAGAGTACTCCGATCCGCGCTCTAGGGATTCAGAGATTTGAAATCGTTTATACTCTAGTCCGCGCTCTGGGGACTTAGAGTACTCCGATCCGTGCTCTGAGGATTCGAAGATTTGAAATTGTTTACACTCTAGTCCGCGCTCTGGGGACTTAGAGTACTCCGATCCACGCTTTGGGGATTCAGAGATTTGAAATCATTTATACTCTAGTCCGCGCTCTGGGGACTTAGAGTACTCTGATCCGTGCTCTGGGGATTCGGAGATTTGAAATTGTTTACACTCTAGTCCGCGCTCTGGGGACTTAGAGTACTCCAATCCGCGCTTTGGGGATTCGGAGATTTGAAATCGTTTATACTCTAGTCCGCGCTCTGGGGACTTAGAGTACTCCGATCCGTGCTCTGGGGATTCGGAGATTTGAAATTGTTTACACTCTAGTCCGCGCTCTGGGGACTTAGAGTACTCCGATCCGCGCTCTGGGGATTCAGAGATTTGAAATCGTTTATACTCTAGTCCGCGCTCTGGGGACTTAGAGTACTCCGATCCGTGCTCTGGGGATTCGGAGATTTGAAATTGTTTACACTCTAGTCCGCGCTCTGGGGACTTAGAGTACTCCGATCCGCGCTCTGGGGATTCAAAGATTTGAAATCATTTATACTCTAGTCCGCGCTCTGGGGACTTAGAGTACTCCGATCCGCGCTCTGGGGATTCAGAGATTTGAAATTGTTTACACTCTAGTCCGCGCTCTGGGGACTTAGAGTACTCTGAACCGCGCTCTGGGGATTCAGAGATTTGAAATCGTTTATACTCTAGTCCGCGCTCTGGGGACTTAGAATACTCCGATCAGCGCTCTGGGGATTCGAAGATTTGAAATTCTTTACACTCTAGTCCGCGCTCTGGGGACTTAGAGTACTCTGATCCGCGCTCTGGGGATTCAGAGATTTGAAATCGTTTATACTCTAGTCCGCGCTCTGGGGACTTAGAGTACTCCAATCCGCGCTCTAGGGATTCAGAGATTTGAAATTGTTTACACTCTAGTCCGCGCTCTGGGGACTTAGAGTACTCCGATCCGCGCTCTGGGGATTCGGAGATTTGAAATTGTTTACACTCCAGTCCGCGCTCTGGGGACTTAGAGTACTCCGATCCACGCTCTGGGGATTCAGAGATTTGGAATCGTTTTATACGAGTTCATACATCGTATATGATAATGTAGTTCTAGTAATTCATCACCCGACTATGAGGTATAGAGACATTAGTAATTCATGGAAAATACGTCTTCAAGACTTTATTAATGAGAAATAACTAAACTGCTCGATTACATGGCTAAAAAGAAACTAAGTTACGACTGAATGAAAACATACAGGAAATAACTGTGCCTAAAACATGAAAGAAACATACTAAATGTAATAATGTCTCAGATGTTCACTGTTCCATGCTCGGGGGAGTGTCGCGCCATCAACGGTCGCTAGCTTGAATGTTCCCTCTCCAAGCTTCCGTTCAATGACGTACGGACCTTCCCAGCTGGGATTCATACGTGATGGTACCGGGAAGACTTGTTTCAGAACGAGATCACCCACATCAAAAACCTTTAGGCGGACTTTGCCGTCGTAGTAACGCTTGACCCGTTGCCTATGTGCTGCCGCCCTTAATTCGGCCTCTTCACGTTTTTCATCGATGCAGTCCAGTGATTCCAACAAGAGGTCCTTATTCGTCTTGGGATTGTAATATGTCACTCGATGCAATGGAACTTCAAGTTCCACGGGTATAACGGCTTCCGAGCCGTACGCCAAGGCGAATGGAGTGTGGCCGGTCGTGGACTTGTGGGTAGTCCTATAAGCCCATAGTGTTGTCGGGAGTTCATCTACCCACTTGCCTCCAACCTTCTCCAAACGCTTCTTCAGTATGGACTTGATTATTTTGTTAACGACCTCGACTTGTCCGTTAGCTTTTGGGTGTGCAACGGCGACGAACTTCTTCTCAATGCCATACTTTATACAGAACTCTTTGAACTCTCTGCTTTCAAACTGCGTCCCGTTGTCCATAATGATGGTGCGAGGGAGGCCAAAGCGGCATATAATGTTTCGTACAACGAAGTTAATGACCTTCTTAGAGGTGATTGTGGCTAAGGGTTCTGCCTCAGCCCATTTTGTGAAATAGTCGACTGCAACTATCGCATATTTCGCACCACCTTTGGATATAGGCAAAGAGCCGATTATGTCGATTCCCCAGATTGCAAATGGCCAAGGACTAACCATTTGTGTGAGTTCTGTTGATGGGGTCCTCAGAATTTTCGCATATCTTTGACACTTGTCACATTTCCTCGCGTAGTCTGCAGCGTCCCGATTTACGGTCGGCCAGTAATATCCATAGCGGAGGATCTTTTTTGCTAGCGTTTGGCCCCCAGTATGGTCGCCACATTCCCCTTCGTGAACCTCTTTCAAGACCCGCTTTGTGTCATCATGAGCGATGCACCGTAATAAGGGGACTGAGAACCCTTTTCGATACATTAATCCATCCTGCATCACGTATCGCGCGGCCTTTCGAAGGATCTGTCGCCTTTCGCTCCTTTTTTCTGGTAAAGCCCCGGTCGTCAGGTACAGTTTGAATGGGGTTATCCACGACTCCTTTTCGATTTCCGTTTCCCACACACGGTCTACTTTCATTTCGTCTATGCTCGGGGCGTGCAAGGCCTCAACGGGATACAATCCCATTTGCTGCGCATCGCCTGTGCTTGCAAACTTAGCCAACAAGTCGGCTTCTTTATTCTGTTCGCGCGGGACATGCGAAATGTCATAATGCTCAAGATTTGATAGTAGTTCTTGAACCTGAACAAGGTACGGAGCAAGCTTTTGTCCCTTTGCTTGATAATCTCCCCGCACTTGGTAAACCACCAACTGTGAGTCACAAAAGATTTCAACCGATTTGATCCCGAGTTCTCCGATGAGTTTCAAGCCAGCAATCAGTGCTTCATATTCTGCTTCGTTATTTGTAGCTGGGAAATCAAGCTTCAAAGCATAACAGATCGATCGATTCTCCGGAGTTATAAGAACTACACCCGCGCCGGAGCAACGGTCGTTTGATGCCCCATCAGTGTATAATTTCCATCGAACGGGGGGAATGACGTCATGATTATCTGGTTCTATGGGTATGGTAAACTCAGCGATGAAATCTGCTAATGCTTGCCCTTGTATGGCTCTCCGTGGCAAGTAGGCGATATTGAACTGGCTCAACTCGATGTTCCATTTTAGCAATCTTCCAAAAGTTTTTGGTCGTTGGAGTACTTGCCGCAGGGGTTGATCGGTATAAACGCTGATTGAGTGTGCTTGAAAATATGGGCGTAGCTTACGTGATGCAATCACCAAGCAATAGGCCAATTTCTCGATTTTAGGGTAATTTCTTTCTGCCCCCGTTAAACGCTTGCTAACATAATACACCAGCTTTTGGATTCGGTCCTCCTCGCGAACTAAAGCCGCACTTATCGCATGTGGGGATACAGCCAAGTATACGTACAGCGTCTCATGGTCTACTGGTTTTGACAGCACTGGTGGACTCTCCAGATGCCTCACCAGATCCCGGAATGCTTCCTCACAGTCGGATGTCCACTCGAAGTTCCTCCTCCCTTTCTTCATTATGTCAAAGAAAGGGATGCATTTGTCCGTGGCCCTGGATATGAATCGACTCAGCGCAGCTACTTTTCCATTCAAGCTCTGTACCTGCTTTATAGTCCTGGGCACTTGCACATCTCGAATAGCTTGGATCTTTTATGGGTTAGCTTCAATTCCCCTAGCATTGACAATGAATCCCAAAAACTTCCCCGACGCTACGCCGAAGGAACACTTCAGAGGGTTGATCTTCATCCCGTAATACCTGAGTATGTCGAACATTTCAGCCAAGTCTTGAATGTGGTCGTTTGACTGTTGTGACTTCACGAGCATGTCATCCACATAGACTTCCATCGTCCTACCAAGCTGGTCCTTGAACATTCGATTCACCAAACGCTGATAAGTCGCTCCTGCGTTCTTCAGTCCGAAGGGCATTACTACATAGCAATATAGCCCGACATCTGTAACGAAGCTGGTGTGTTCTTGGTCCGGAATATGCATCGGGATTTGGTTGTATCCCGAGTATGCATCCATGAATGATAACAGCTCATGTCCTGCGGTGGAGTCGACCAACTGATCGATCCTAGGTAACGAGAAACTATCCTTGGGGCATGCTTTGTTCAAGTCGGAATAATCTACGCAAGTTCTCCATTTCCCATTCGCCTTTTTTACCAGCACGGGGTTGGATACCCATTCAGGATAGAGGGCGTCGCGGACGAACCCATTGGCTTTGAGTTTGTCCACCTCCTCTTTGAGAGCAGCGGACCTCTCCGGGTCCATTCCTCTCCTCTTTTGTTTAACCGGGACGTATTTCGGGTCTATGTTCAACATATGACTCGTGATGGCGGGAGAAATCCCACACATATCAGAATGCGTCCAGGCGAAAACATCAAGATTCGCCCGGAGGAAGTCACTAAGGTCTTCAATCATTGCGGGGCCAAGCTGTGATCCGATCTTCAGTATCCGCGAAGGGTCGTTTCGGCTAACTGAAATGTCAACCGTTAGTTCGGCTGGCGCTGCCTTTTCTTCCTTTGGTTTCTCATCGTCGTCTCTCAGATCTATGTCTCTGAAGATCCGAGAATTATGCCCGAGCCAGGGCTCGGGCACTACTTGTCAATTATCCGTGTTAAGGATGCGGACGGGATTGTCCGCAACCTTTCCTTTCTCCCTCCGATGGGCTTCACGGAGCTCAGCCACATAACAGGAACGACCAGCTGCTTGGTCGCCATGAACAATACCTACCCCTTTGTCAGTCGGGAACTTCAAAGTTAAGCACCACGGGGCTAATGCTACCCTAAACTCAGCCAGGGCCGGACGACCCAATAAAACATTATACGGAGAGTCCACATCCAAAACTACGAAGGGTAGGATTCGAACCCTCCGACGCTCGCCTTGTCCCAGTTCAACTGGTAACTCAACATACCCCACTGCATCGGTCGCTGCGCCATTAAAGCCGTGTATACGAGCTTTGGATGGTTTCAAGTCCTTGGTTTCCATCTTCATTTGGTCATAAGCCTTCTTGAAGATGATGTTGACAGAACTTCCACAATCAATCAGAATTCTTTTCACATAAGCCGGTCCGATCGTCGCAGATATGACCATCGAGTCGATGGTTGGAGCCTCTACTTGGTCAGCATCTCTGTTTCTGAACACTATATCGTCTGTCATTACGCGCTGCTGCTTAGCAGGGGTCCCATCCTCCATATTCGAACAACACTCAAAATCTGCATGCTTCAGGGAACTTGCGTACCGCTCCATCTCTTGCCAATTCTTATCCGCGGGGTGAGGTCCGCCGATGATTGTATTTATGACTAGTCTACCCATAGTTCGGGCAGGCTCCTTGGGATGACGCGGAGCCGGTGCATGACCTGGGTTGGATGTTCCCTATCCTCCTTCCTGTGGATCCTTCACAAATTCTTGCAACTTCTTTTGCCATATCAACTTCTCGATAGCGTCGTGCAGGTGTCTGCACTCTTCTGTATTGTGCCCATAAGTCTCGTGGAAGCGGCAATATTTCCTGGTCCGCTTCTGTTCCTCGGTTGATTCTTTTGGACGTGGCTTTCTGTACTAAAAGGTATTGCAGGTTGAGAGGTAAATATTCTCGAGAGACGCATTCAGCGGGGTATACTCGTTGTAGCTTGGAATTCTTGACTTCCACTTCCCCGCTTCTCTCTTTTTCCCTTGATTTCTTCCTCCGGACTCCTTAGGCTTCCCAGGCTGGTTCTGGACATTGACTTGGACCTTTCCTGTGTTGTCTACGGACTGCTTCACAGCAATGTTGCTTTTCACGGATTCCTGGACAGGTCCTGGTGCCTTATCTCGCCTTACCCACCTAGCTTCCTCTCTTCTTATGAACTGATGTGCCTTTGAGTAAAAACGTTCTAGTGTGGTCGGAGGTTTTCCTGCCAACCGGTCTCCAAATTCAGAATCCGGATCCACACCTCTCATTACAGCCATTAGAATTGCATGATCATTGGGATTACTGACTTCAATTGCCACAACATGGAATCTTTGTAAATATTCCTTCAATGACTCCCCAGGATTTTGGATTACACTTGATAGAGACTACGTCCTTAGGACGAGTAGTGTGTATTCTGAACTGCTCAATAAACTTCTTCGCCAACTCCTCGAAATTGGATACGGACCGCGGAGGAAGTCGGGTAAACCACATAGTGGCAATCCCAGATAGAGTGATCGGAAAGCATCTACACTTGGTGGCATCATTTTCTCTAGCTGAATCCATCATCCACTCGTACCTCATGACATGCTGTCTGGAGTCGGTCTTTCCCTCATATGCAGGGATAGTAGGCATAGTAAACTTCCTGGGGTACGCCGCCTACAACACAACATCTGTGAATGGAGTATGACTTCTTGATACCCCCCAATCATCATTCGACAAGCCCTGATTTTCTTTCATCAATTGCCTGACCATGGCTGTCAGGGCTGGTGTCTGTATGGAAGGTGAAAGGTTAGAGTCTGTTCTACGTGACTGTCCATGTTGATGCCTCCTCTCCTGGCGATCTGCCAATCATGCATCTTGAGGTTCGACATCATTAGCGTTTTGATGGTCTGGGCCTCCAGCCTCCATCTGTACTCCAGTTCCTAAGTTTCCAGCTCCGACTTGGTCATGGTTTCCAGCGGTTTGAACAGCAGCACCCGACCGCGCAGCTTCAATCTTACGGCGTCTGTGCCTGGGAGGTTCATCAAAGAAAGTTGAGCTGTCGGATGAGGAATAGGGAGCGGGATTGCCCCCAGCATTTTGTTGCTGCTGTTAAGTGAGTTGTGCCATCGAGTTGGCGTTAGCTTGCATCTGCTCTCCTAGTTGTCTCCTGCTTTCCCTGAGTTCTCTCATCAAATCGTTGAACTCTATTCTGGTGACAACTGGAGTTTGGTCCTGGGTGGCAATTCCTACACCCGGAATCGCTGGTTGATTGCTAGGTCCTGCTTGTTGTACGCTAGCAGTTTCATGGGCATCCGCATTATGAGAAGCTGACCTGGTACGTGGTCTCACCATTGTAGAGTTATTGGTTGGAACTCTGAGTAGAATCAACGGATGTCCTATCAATGAGTCGGATCTTCTTTGGGGGATTTGTTCAATCCAGTAGCTTCAAAGCAGATCCTTGAGGTCTGAGAATTCAATTCTCAGTGAAAGCACCAAAGTGTTTGCACCAAAAATGGTCACTAACCTCGTAGAGAAAGATTGTGTAGAGATGTAAGTGATGAATAACAGTTAAACAAGGAAGACAATGCTAATTTAAATGCAGTAAGTAAGAACACCAGATTTATAGTGGTTCAGCGTAATTGCCTACGTCCACTTTGAGGTTAAACTTTATTCATCTTCTTAATGATTGATTACAAATACAATTCGTAGATCAAATGCTTGAATGAAGTTGTTAAGTGAAGAAGATGAGTCTGAAAAATGGCAGAGTCTCCCTAGTGTTCTCCCAAAAAGGTCCCTTTTCACTGTGACCCTGCCCCTTTATTTATAGACAAAGATGGGCTGGACTTCCCAGGTGGGCTCGGTAGTCGAACACTCTAGCCCAAGTATAGTGGTCGCTGTATGCCGAACCAAGTAGGCCGAACACAATGATGCCGAACCACCCTTTCTATGCCGAACGGTATGTTTGATGTGTGGGAAGTGTGGAATAGTTGTTAGTCGAAGCCGAACGTGCCTCTGTCTGAATGAAGCGCTTGACCGAACAATGCTCTCTAGTCGAACGATGCATTCTGGCCGAACGATCCCTTTGGTCGAACGATCCTCCTTGGCCTAACGTGCCTTCTGGCCGAATGATGCTTTCTGGCTGAACGATCCCTTTGGCCGAACGATACTGCCATGTCGAGTAGTCATATGCGCCGAACGCCTTCTAATGCCGAGTACTCCACGATGCCGAATGCTACTAGATGTCGAGTACTCCTGTTGTCGAGTTCCACTGGATGCCGAGTACTACTTGATGCCGAGTACTCCTGTTGCCGAGTTCCACTGGATGCCGAGTACTACTTGATGCCGAGTACTCCTGTTGCTGAGTTCCACTGGATGCCGAGTACTACTTGATGCCGAGTACTCCTGTTGCCGAGTTCCACTGGATGCCGAGTACTACTTGATGCCGAGTTCTCGTAGTATGCCGAGCACTAGTTGCCTGGTCAAATCTCCAAGAAACAACATCCATACATGTCAGATTTGAATTGCTCAAAATATCAGATTGTTAATTTAAATTTGGCAGAACTCAGCATATACAGTAAATAAAATAATCACAGACACAGAGTAATATAACAATAATGCAGCGGAAACAAAAGAATAGTAGTTCATGAAGCTACTATATATATAACAGAGTTAAACAAGATACAACAGAAGTCTCGAATATATAGATGTCTCAATACAATAGTCAAATACAAGATCAGAATACATCACTGGAATCAACTGAATAACTGAAAGCTGGATAGATAGCTGGATCTCCAAGCGAAGCTCCAACTCCAAAGGTGAGTCTCAAACACTGAACCACTCAGTCTGACCCGAGCGTAAAGCAAAACACAAAACACTCGAGTCAGGATTAACATTCTTATATCAATAAACCCAACTCAAGTGAAATATCAACTGAAATACAAGTAACTCAAAGGACGTTTGGAATAACCATCCTCTAAGGATCCGTTAAACTATCTACTATGTAGTAATATACGCTATTATAATATGTCTAAAGTAAAGTAAACTATTAGAATAGCGTTAAGGCGTTACCCATATCCCCCTTAACACATTTTATAGTGCCAATAGTCTATACAGTACCGTAATACCCCGTAAACTGGAGCTACCAGAGGATACTCCATAGGTACGACACAAATCAAACTCGTAGTAAAGCACGCTAGGGTAGGTGACACGGCACAACTAGGCAATGCCAGGGTAGATATACCAATTACACTTCCGGGCCGGTGGTAACGCAGAGCCGCAGCAATCGCCCACCTCGAGCCACACTCCCGAAAATCCGAAGGTGCGCACCAAATCAATAACAAAGTAATAGAATGGCATACGATGGAGTGTGTCCGATCAGAGGTGCTACCTCATTAGCCCGTCGATTGCTCCTGTTTTAACCACCTTATGCTAACTCACGGAGTCGGGTCCACGTATATACCTCATATAGGATCGTCACCACCATCCTACTTCATTCTGGAATCTCCACCACGTACACAGTTGTTAAAGTGGTTTTCGATATCGACAGAGAGTATGCCCATATCTGATCCTGGTCTCTTTAACAACCAAACGTTATTATAACACCACGGTCATTTCAAAATAGTTTATACTTCAAACCAAAATATCATTTTCATTTCAAAAACCAAATCAATACGATATCATTTTCATTTCAAAATATCCATTTCCAAAATCATATCACTTTCAAAGATATAATACTTTCGAAACCAAAACAATTTGAAATAATAATACTTTGGAAATCATAATACTTTGAAATTCATAACTTTGGAAATCATAACACTTAGAAATCATAACACTTTCCTTCAAATAGTTTAGATATTAATAATAGTATATAAAATAAAATAGTTTATAAAATAAAATAATTATAAGTTTAAAACAATTTATATTAAAATAATTAGCATATTTAAAATAGTTTATATTAAAAATAGTTTATGGAAATAATTTATAAAGTAAAATATATAAATAGTT
The DNA here is from genome assembly GCA_030737815.1 of Allium fistulosum. Taxonomy (NCBI): domain Eukaryota; kingdom Viridiplantae; phylum Streptophyta; class Magnoliopsida; order Asparagales; family Amaryllidaceae; genus Allium; species Allium fistulosum. Next base: position 266,130,216 of record CM060905.1, on the reverse strand, counting down.
TTAAATATAATTTAAAATTACTTTATATAATATAATAGCTTCCTCAACTTTCACAAATCAATTCAAATCAATTCGAATTCCAAATTCAAATTTAATCCAGTCTCAAATCATCAATTTCAATTTCAATTCAATTAAAAATTTCAAATTATGTCGATTTCAAATACCGATTTGAACCACAAATAAACCATTGCAATTTCAATATATTTCAATGCTTTAAATATTCAACATTTCAAAACTAAATTCGATAATTATATATAAATATATATATCAAATTCACTTTACTATTATTTAGTTTTGAAATATTTACTTAATCATTTCAATAACAATCTAAATACAACTTCAATTTACAAATTTAAATGAACAAAATATCCCATTTCAATTTATGTAAATTTGAAATATTCATTTAAGTCACTTTTAATCAAATTCAAGTTATAAAACATATCTTTAAAATCTCAAATTTAATAAATTTCAAATCAAACTTATTTAAGTACAATTCTTAAATAAATATAATTCCAAATCAATTTCAAATATCTTTTCAACCTGAATCATTACCAACTCTATATTTGAAAAAAATATATTTTAAATAAATACTTAAACATATTATATCAACTTTATTAAATCAACTTTATTAAATCTTTAAAATCAATATTTATTAAAACCGTATATTTCTTTTCAAAACCATAGAATTCACTTTCAAAATATTCATATATAGACCAACGGTGTCTGTATATAAGTTTCTATCCTATGGTCAAGTGATACGGATATTTATCATTTCAATCCGCAATTTAAAATATATATATGGGTATATATCTTTTCAACCCGCAATCCCAAATTCAATTCAATGAAAATCGCTTGGGTTTATCATTTCAACCCATAACGATTTCCCCCTATTCTACAGATCGTTCAGGTATGTATCATTTCAACCCATAGGGAATTCTATACTAACAGGGAACTTGTAGAGTGATAACAGATATGATAATAATATAACAGGCAGTAACATGCATATATCATCAGTGATAAATAACAGATAATGGTGTCAGATGTCATAGGTGAAAAGATACAGATAATAGAATATATAACAATGTAAATAACTAACAACAGCATATTCCAATTGACGTTTAAATTGAAATCAAATTTAATAAATATAAGAACGTTAATCGTCAGTTATTGCTCACCTTTTGTGGTTAGAGACGACCGGGAATGAATTGAGTTACGAATCCAGCACGAATTCTAAATCAAATCTAGACTGGCACGAATTCGACGAACAAAGCTAAAAATAGGAATAGACGAAATTAAATCAGACTGGATCGATGAAGATAATTGGTATAAGTGAATTTATATATATAAACTAACTATATATAACTGGTTACATATATAAAAAATCATATTTAAATTCAAGCACATTTTAAATTTAAATATATATATATATGTATTTAAAAATCATTGTTTTAAATTAGAACACATATACTAAAATCAAATATATATACATAATATATATTTTTTGAAATAATTACTTATGTAGATATACAGACATAATATATATTCAACAACAACAAACTATTCATTTAAAAATCTACCCATACATTGCCAAGTCATTCACATCAAACTAACATCACACTATATATATATATATATACTTATCTACATAAACCCATGTATAAACATAGTTATAAATTTACGTACAAATAAAACATATTATATTTATATACGACACAACATATCAAATATGAGTTACATAACAACATATATATAACACTATTATAACCTGTATATGATAACAACTCTAAATAAAATAAAACACGTATTTCAAAACAACCTTTATAATATATATATATTTAAAACCCAACTCATATATCTATCTATACAACTAACTTCTGATATATTTTGAAGTCAGTATTTATGATAACAACATAAACTACTACCCAAAATTATGATATAATTTTACTCTATACCTGAAATATATAAATAGACCAGAAAATAAACTTACACAATATAAATGCTGTATATATATAAGCTTATACATGCACGAGTGAAGGCTGAGTTCTTCCTGAAGGCAAGAGGATGGAAGGGGGAAAATGTGGTGGCTCGGCCTGGGTTTTTGGGCCGAGGGTGAGTCGGCATGCGGAGGGGAAGGCGGCCGAAGCGATGCATGTGCATCGGTGGGGGGAGGTGAATGCGTGGAGGTCGGGTGAAGTGAGAGCTAGCATGGGAGAAAGTGGCACATGTGGAGGCGGCTGATGGTGCTCACGAGGTGGAGGTCTTCGGTGGAGTTCGGGTTGCGACAGGCGGCGGTGGTTCCTTGGGTGCAGGCGGCAGACGCCGAAGGCGGATGGAAAGTAAAGGCATGGTGTGGGTCGAGTGGTGGTGGAACGCGTTGAGCTGGAGAGGCGCGGGTTTCGGTGGTCGGCACAGGCTGCTTGGGCAAGGCTGAGGCGGTCTCGTGGCGGATAGGGGGAAGGTCGGTGGCAAGAGGTCTGATGTTAGCTACTCGTTCTTTCAAAAAAAATTAGCAACCATGACCTAAAAAGATAAGACCAAGAGGAGTTGGATACAAGTACTTGGAAATGAAGAAGGTAGGTTCGCATGCTTTCAAAAGAAATAAGCAACAGAGAGAAAATAAATAGGTGACATAAAAATCTTTGAATGAATCAGAACTAAAATATTAAATTAAACTAAGGAAACCAAAATTCAAAAAGTGAACTGATGGGAATCATAAAGGTAACGTGTTAATTTCAGAAAGTATTTATAACAAATGTCTATTGGAATTATACGTTAGACAATTTAATGGTCACGGGAAACAAATAGACTCGAATGGGTACCGATATGATTAACCGTTTCGCGGATTTCGTCAAGTACCGGAAATCCAAAACATAGAATTGAATATACCGCAGAGATCAGCACGACAAGATGATCAAAACGGTATGCAGATATCAACGATAGAACCACCCGATCAAAAGTCGGTATCGGTATCAAAATGCTACTATTTTGCCGAAAATAAGATCGACGGAGCAATAACAGTCCAAATTTGAAGAAACGAAATATGACGTCTCACTCAGAAGATGATTTACACATTTTCTATAGAAAAATATTCAAGTTTGCAAAACATTTTATTATCATCAAATTTAACTGATTTAAATTTAAATAAAATTACACAATAAAATAAACTTCCATATTATCTGATGAAAATTTACCAGTTGCTATGTTAAAATAGACGTATTCCAAATATTAAATTTTTATTTCAAATTTTTATTATTTAAAATTTCACAAATTTGAATTAAATATATTAATAAAACAAATAAAATTATTTAAAATTTACGGGTCGTTACACTCTCCCTCACTCAAAACTTTTCGTCCTCGAAAAGGAAGGAGGTAGGAGAATGGAAACAGCCAAAAGAAAATAGATTGGAAAAACAATTAATTTAATCCATATAAATTTTAAATTTAAATAAATTAACATTCAACCATTGATTTAAAATTCAAGGTATTTCATTAAGTTGATTTAATTCCAATTTATTAATTTCCCCAAACAAACTTTATTTTATCTCATTTACCCATTATCTTAGTATTCAATTTTATCTCAATTAACATTTTCTATTATCATAAATTAAGTGTATAAGCATTTGTAAAAATCAATTTTTATTCAAATTAATTCTTCTTTATTCCCATTTATTATTAAATTTATTCCACTTAATATATCTTATCACATATATTAAGTATATTTACACTTATTATAGCCACTCAAATTTATTCAAAATTTCTTTAACATCATTTTATATTGTATAATATTCAATTACATAGTTAACTTCTTACTGATTTAGGTAAGTTTTATTAGAATGGAATTGAGTATTATACAAATAAAATTTTACAATTAAGTTATTTCAAATTTAAATATTTATTCAAAATTTTAGCTTTATTTAAAATCATCCTTTAACATAATTTAAGAATTAAATTTCCGATTTAATTCAAACCATTTAGAGATAATTATGTGTGTATATATATCAAATCAAATTAAATTTAAAATAATATACCCATATATATATAAATCAAATCATACTTAAGAAATTCAAATCAAAATATTTTTCCAAAACAAAACCATAACAAAGCTATAAAATGGTCTCTTCACTTCGAAACTCGAAAATGAATGTCGATGATGCGGCCGTCGTCACCAAAATTATTTTCCAGCGACAAAGTGGAGAGTACGGTGAAAAAAATTTCTATTCGAAAATACTTTGAATAATATACACTTTAAAACTTTAAAGCCAAAGTTGAAATTACCAGAAATTAAATTCTCAAATTCCTAATTTAAATTCATTTCAATACCAAGATCAATTTATAAAACATGTTTATAAATTCATTTAAAACAATAAATGATAATCAAATATTATCTTTTCAAACAACCAATTTAATTAACTAATTAAATTCCAGAAAATTTTACTTATATATTTATAATATAATCATACAAAACTTATTTCATTTACCAAATTTAAAAATAATATTGTGTCAGTTTGCTCTATTCAAGTGTTTTGGAAATCCTATCGATGGCGTTGATCAGACCAATCGATCGAAAACCCAAATCAACATCAAAAACTCAAACAACACACTATAAACATTTTAATATTAATACAAATACACTCCCTCACTCGATTACACAAAATAGATTTCAAAGCAAGGATAGAGATCCAAATATAAAGGGATCCTAACCAAAAGAATTCAACTATAAGATAGTCTTGATAGGGAGATAAGATGATTAAATTATAAAATAAAGAGATAGATAGTCTTATATGAATCTCGGGTGACCTTAACCGAGTCAACCGTGACTACAAGAATAAGATCAATGTAGAAATCCGGAGGCAACTCGACATTCGATCGCCAGAGATAGAATTCGGGTATAGCAAAAGATAGCAGCATCGTAAACCGAGGATACAGAAATCTTCGATGAATCAATGCTTGTTGTAAAGGAGTTTCAACCCTTTACAAATCATTCTAAGATTGGCGGAACCGCCGATTATTATAAAAATCAATCAAAGTGGAGTTATGGGATGCTCCAGAATCAAAAGAACTCGAATAGGTCGAGACAAGAATGGATTTCAGAACGAATGGGAGAGACAAGCATGGATTTTGAAACTGAGGGGAACGTTTCAAAATTCAAAGGAAACCGAGTCAAAGAGGAAGAGATTCAAACATGAACGAAAATGATTCCGTAATTAAGTTTACTACATATCCTGAAATTTTCAACCATTCGCATCCATAAATGTCGGATTTGAATTGCTCAAAATATCAGATTGTTAATTTAAATTTGGCAGAACTCAGCATATACAGTAAATAATATAATCACAGAATCACAAACACAAAGTAATATAACAATAATGCAGCGAAAACAAAATAATAGTAGCTCATGAAGCTACTATATATATATAACACAGTTAAACAAGATACAACAGAAGTCTCGAATACATAGATGTCTCAATACAATAGTCAAATACAAGATCAGAATACATCACTGGAATCAACTGAATAACTGAAAGCTGGATCTCCAAGCGAAGCTCCAACTCCAAAGGTGAGTCTCGAACACTAAACCACTCGGTCTGACCCGAGCGTAAAGCAAAACACAAAACACTCGAGTCAGGATTAACATTCTTATATCAATAAACCCAACTCAAGTGAAATATCAACTGAAATACAAGTAACTCAAAGGACGTTTGGGATAACAATCCTCTAAGGATCCGTTAAACTATCTACTATGTAGTAATATACGCTATTATAATATGTCTAAAGTAAAGTAAACTATTAGAATAGCGTTAAAGCGTTACCCATATCTCCCTTAACACATTTTATAGTGCCAGTAGTCTATACAGTACCGTTTTACCCCGTAAACTGGAGCTACCAGAGGATACTCCATAGGTACGACACAAATCAAACTCGTAGTAAAGCACGCTAGGGTAGGTGACACGGCACAACTAGGCAATGCTAGGGTAGATATACCAATTACATTTCCGGGCCAGTGGTAACGCAGAGCCGCAGCAATCGCCCACCTCGAGCCACACTCCCGAAAATCTGAAGGTGCGCACCAAATCAATAACAATGTAATAGAATGGCATACGATGGAGTGTGTCCGATCAGAGGTGCTACCTCATTAGCCCGTCGATTGCTCCTGTTTTAGCCACCTTATGCCAACTCACGGGAGTCAGGTCCACATATATACCTCATATAGGATCGTCACCACCATCCTACTTCATTCTGGAATCTCCACCGCGTACACAGTTGTTAAAGTGGTTTTCGGTATCGACAGAGAGTATGCCCATATCCGATCCCGGTCTCTTTAACAAACAAACGTTATTATAACACCGCGGTCATTTCAAATAGTTTATACTTCAAACCAAAATATCATTTTCATTTCAAAAACCAAATCAATACGATATCATTTTCATTTCAAAATATCCATTTCCAAAATCATATCACTTTCAAAGATATAATACTTTCGAAACCAAAACAATTTGAAATAATAATACTTTGGAAATCATAATACTTTGAAATTCATAACTTTGGAAATCATAACACTTAGAAATCATAACACTTTCCTTCAAATAGTTTAGATATTAATAATAGTATATAAAATAAAATAATTTATATAAAATAGTTATAAGTTTAAAACAATTTATATTAAAATAATTAGTATATTTAAAATAGTTTATATTAAAAATAGTTTATGGAAATAATTTATAAAGTAAAATATATAAATAGTTTTAAATATAATTTAAAATTACTTTATATAATAAAATAGCTTCCTCAACATTCAAAAATCAATTCAAATCAATTCGAATTCCAAATTCAAATTTAAACCAATCTCAAATCATCAATTTCAATTTCAATTTCAATTCAATTAAACATTTCAAATTATATCACTTTCAAATACCGATTTGAACCACAAATAAACCATTTCAATTTCACTATATTTCAATGCTTTAATTATTCAACATTTCAAAACTAAATTCGATAATTATATATATATATATAATTCACTTTACTATTATTTAGTTTTGAAATATTTACTTAATCATTTCAATAACAATCTAAATACAACTTCAATTTACAAATTTAAATGAACAAAATATCCCATTTCAATTTATGTAAATTTGAAATATTCATTTAAGTCACTTTTAATCAAATTCAAGTTATAAAACATATCTTTAAAATCTCAAATTTAATAAATTTCAAATCAAACTTATTTAAGTATAATTCTTAAATAAATATAATTCCAAATCAATTTCAAATTTATCTTTTCAACCTGAATCATTACCAACTCTATATTTGAAAAATATATATTTTAAATAAATACTTAAACATATTATATCAACTTTATTAAATCAACTTTAATAAATCTTTAAAATCAATATTTATTAAAACCATATATTTCTTTTCAAAACCATAGAAATCACTTCCAAATATTTATATATAGACCAACGGTGTCTGTATATAATTTTCTATCATATGGTCAAGTGATACAGATATTTATCATTTCATTCCGCGATTTAAAATATATACGGGTATATATCTTTTCAACCCGCAATCTCAAATTCAATTCAATGAAAATCGCTTGGGTTTATCATTTCAACCCATAACGAATTCCCCCTATTCTACAGATCATTCGGGTATGTTTCATTTCAACCCATAGGGAATTCTATACTAACAGGGAACTTGCAGAGTGATAACAGATATGATAATAATATAACAGGCAGTAACAGGCATATATAATCAGTGATAAATAACAGATAATTGTGTCAGATGTCACAGGTGAACAGATACAAATAATAGCATATATAACAATGTAAATAACTAACAGCAACATATTTCAATTGACGTTTCAATTGAAATCAAATTTAATAAATATAAGAACGTTAATCGTGAGTGATTGCTCACTTTTCGTGGTTAGAGACGAACGGGAATGAATTGAGTTACGAATCCAACACGAATTCCAAATCAAAGCTAGATTGGCACGAATTCGACGAACAAAGCTGAAAATAGGAATAGACGAAATCAAATCAGACTGGATCGATGAAGATAATTGGTATAAGTGAATTTATATATATAAACTAACTATATATAACTAGTTACATATAAAAAATTCATATTTAAATTCAAGCACATTTTAAATTTAAATATATATATATATATATGTATTTAAAAATCATTGTTTTAAATTAGAACACATATACTAAAATCAAATATATATACATAATATATATATTTTTTGAAATAATTACTTATGTAGATATACGAACATAATATGTATTCAACAAAAACAAATATTCATTTAAAAATCTACCCATACATTGCCAAGTCATTCACATCAAACTAACATCACATTATATATATGTTTGTACCAAAATTGGGCACAACACTCTTCGAAAGTCTTTGAAGAGATAAAGTAAAGAAATAAAATGTAAAAAGAGGATTTATCTAACAAAAACTCCAAATTTCAGAAATGAGAATAACTAAAATGCAGGGAGACACAAGAATTTAGAGTGGTTCGACGTATTGCCTACGTCCACTATGAAGTAGTTTGCTTTATTGATCTTTCTTTGATGTTTACAATTGATTTCAATGAATTACAGCGAATAACAATGATTTGCAGCAGTGTAATTCGCTGGTAGCAGCAGCAATGGAGTTCAGATCTGGATCTGGCGGAGTCCGGGCGTTGGAGACCTCAAAGAGGAAGAAGAACCCCTTTTCTGTTGGCTTTAGGGGTCCATTTATAGGTGTAGGAGGCTGGTATTTCGCTCAGATCTTGGGAGACCCTCTCTGGCACGTGACCAGGCCCGCGCGCCCAATCCCGTGAAGTTTCGGTCTGATCCGTGATCGATACGAACAGATTTTGACTCGGTCAAGACTTGCTCCGATCGAGTTGAAATTTGACAAGAACATTCTTCATGTTGTACTTAAGCTGCTGTGAAAATTTCATAGCATTTGGACTTGTAGATCTCGAGATATGATCGATGCAAGTTGGAGTTTTTCCATCCGCGAGCGATACGAACGAATTTCGACTCGGTCAAGACTTGCTCCGATCGAGTCAAAATTTGGCAGGAACATTCTTCATGTTGTACTTAAGCTGCTGTGAAAATTTCATAGCATTTGGACTTGTAGATCTCGAGATATGATCGATGCAAGTTGGAGTTTTTCCATCCGCGATCGATACGAACGAATTTCAACTCGGTCAAGACTTGCTCCAATCGAGTCGAAATTTGGCAGGAACATTCTTCAGGTCATATTGAAGCTCCTGTTAAAATTTGGTGGCATTTGGGTTTGTAGATCTCGAGTTATGATCGATGCAAGTTTGGATTTCTCAATCGTGATCGATCAATATCTTGAGCATATGAACTCCGATTGACTGGAAATTCGGAACGTTGGCTCTCATAGATTTTCTTGTCGTGTCATATCAATTTTAGCTCGATCTGGACTCTAAAAAATTTCGTCGATATCCATAGTGAGCCTGCGTATAACCGATCTCCAAGACGAACTATCATTGGTTTCTAGTCAAGTTCTTGTGTGAACATGACGTGCTTTGAAATGCTCCATCCTTCATTCTAAAAAAGTTCTATCTGATTCGCTGAGTAGTTGCTATCTTTTCGTCAAAAGATGTAACCTTCGATTGATTTCCAATAATATAAATGTTGATTTGTTGACTGAAAATGATTAAGTAGTGCATTGTTGTAACTGAGTGTCGAGTGCTAGCGATTTGTTGTTCGCTGTTGTAATTGTCATCAGGTGAGCATTCAATTCTTGTAAATTTTGAAAATTGAATATTAGTTCGTCATACGTGTATGTATGTTAACCTGACTCCCATCAACGTTTGCACATTCATGGGTCATTGTCAAGTTTTTTTTATCGAGTTTCATAACGATCCTCTCCTGGATCGATGTGAAATTCGAGTTGTAACAATGTTCGATGGTTATTTTAAGTCCTTCCTTTGTATCGATCCTCTCCTGGATCAATCTGAGATGTTGGAATGTATGCTCTGTATCGATGGATACGTCATATTGGGTCTCGGACTGGCGGATACAGGAGTAATGCTTTGTATCGATGGAGTCGAACGATCGAGACATAATCATGCAGTGATGCTTCACGGAGGATATGCCATTTCTCATTCCTTTATTCAATAAGAATCCCCGATTGTGGATAATCTTTGATAGGAGTCATCCATGACTCTTTTTCTAGATCCGTCTCCAAGATCTAGTTGATCTTCATATGTCAATACCTAGAATAATAAGCATTTTAACTGGGACAAAGTCTATTTGTCGTGCATCCCCTGAACTGGCAAGCTTGGCGAGTGATTCGGCCTTTTTGTTTAGTTCTCTGAGGATTTGTGTAGTGGTGTAATAGTCAAAGCCGGCCAGTAGCTTTTGGACCCAGCTAGGATAAGGAGCAAGATGTTGCCCCCTAGTCGAATAATCTTTCCTGACTCGGTATACTACTAACCAGTAATCACATAAGATATGTAAAGTTTCCACTCGTAGTTTACTTGCAAGTTTGAGCGCCAAGGCTTCATACTTAGCTTCGTTATTTGTTGCAAGGAAGTTGAGTTTAATGGCGTAGCAGATCGTTCGTTCCTCAGGAGTCATTAACGCAACTTCGATGTTAGAAAGCCGATTATTGGAAGTTCCATCGGTGTACGTTCTCCATCGTTTGGATGGTTCTCCACTGTTCTTTGGATAGTCGTCTGATGTGGTGGATTCAGATATGAAGTATGCTAATGTTTGACCATGGAGAGCTCTCCGAGGGAGATAAGTGATATCAAATTGGCTTAGCTTGATACTCCATTTGAGTAAATTTTTAGACATCTAAAGTTTCTATTGGACCTATCGTAACGGCTGGTCGATATAGATGTTAACGGGGTGAGCTTGTCAATAGCCAGCCTTCATCATATACTAGTCTTTTGATTCGTTTATCTTCACATAGCATTGCGACGCTTATGGCGTGTGTTGACACGGCCCAATTGATGTATAAATCTTCACGATCCAAAGGTTTGGGTAAAATGGAAGGTCTCTTTAAGCGATCTATCAGAGGTGCTTGGTTGTCCTCGGTACATGGGTGTCTCTAACTCTGTCAAGTCATCGATATGGTCGTTTGATAGTTGTGATCTCACGAGCATATTAACCACATTTACTTTCATCGATCGGTCGATATGATTTTTGAATGATCTGTTAATCGTTCTTTGGTAAGTAGCATAAGCATTCTCAAGTTTGAATCCATGGATTTCAGCATAGCAATATAGGCCCAGGTCAATAATGAAACAGTTGTATTCCTGGTCTAGGACATGCTTCAGTATCCGATTGTATCTGGAGTTTGCATCCATGGATGTGAGTAATTCATGTCTGATGGTCAGGTCCATCAGTTGGTTGATCACTGGAAGTGGAAAGCTGTGCTTTGCCATGCTCCATGAAAATCTGAGTAGTTGACGTATGTCCTCCACTCTCTGTTTGTTTTTCTTATAAGTAAAGGATTGGATACTCATTTTGGTTGGAGGGTATCATGGATAAACCCACTGGTTTTGAGCAGATTCGCCTTCTCTTTAAGTGCAACAGATCTCTCCGGATCCATGTCGCATCGTTTTTGTTCACCGAGACATGCCTCGGGTCGACATTTAATGCAGGGTTCTTCATGGCTAGCAAGAGTCCATATATATATATATGAGGTCGAGTCCAAGCGAACACATCAAGATTCACCTGAAGTAAAACAATTGACTCATTCTTCATAATTGCGTAGGGTTGTAATCTGATCTATAATACTCGTGATGGGTTGTAGGCGCCTCATGTGTTTATTTGCAATGGTAAATGATCAGGCTTATAAGGACGTTGAATCAAAGGATTAGTAGAACTTAGCCTTGTATTGCACGCTGCTACATAGCTGGTTCCAGCTTTGAGGTTGAATTCACTTGTGTTTCTGAATGATGCGCTTTTCATTCAATGTACTCGCGATCCGTTGCTCATTGTAAGGGTTGGAATGATGATCAGTCGGCCATGAGTTCGGTATTGATCTGATGATTCTATCTCTAGGCATCCTTTCAGTCCTAACCTTGAGTTGTTATGAATATCAGGCATGAGTCATAGGTTCAAATTGTCATAGTCAACTCTCAGATAATTACTATTTTGCCCCCAGTCTCGGGTTGGCGGATGCATTATGCGGACGATCTAGTCTCGTCCTAGTTGTGTCTATACTGTACTTCAAGCTTTAAGAACCAGGTTTGACTGATGAATGGTTGAATCATATTAATCTTATCTTCTTGTTCGTGCCCCCCAAGTCTGGGGAATATCTCGATAAGTGGCAGGGTAGATAATGCCCGCTTCAATTTTGTATTCTATCCCATTGAACCATGGGATCGAGTTAACCGATGGAAGGCTGAGTCGTGCCTATCTTGTATTATGTTCTAGTTCTTTCCTATTGGCGGAATACATTGTTACTTAGCCGACATTCGGACATAAGCTAGATTCTGGATGGTCAATGACATTCACTTCGTTGCTTATGTCGCCATACTTTGGGCAAAAACTGAAGAGTGAATCGTTCAGTCAGATCCAATGCAGGATTGATGCTTCCCTTGTTGAATCCAGGGTAAGAATCAGTGTGCAGATGTTTAGGTTGCACTTGTTTTGAATTGCTCATTTAGTCGGATCATGGTAAGAGTCAATGAATGAATGGTCGTGTTGCATTCATTTGGAGTTGGGTGATCAACCATGTCCATTTCGATTTACATTCTCCTGTCATATTTAGGGATAAAGTTAGCTCGAATGAGGTCATGTCATGCTCATCTGGTCTCATGCTCTTCCTGATGGATTGAAGGAAGGTAGCGGAGGACGAATGGTCAAGTCACACCCATTCGTGGTTTATTCTTCTATCCAGACTTTGTTGGTCAAAGGTATTCGATGGAGTTCGGGTCACATCGACTTGTAGACGAAGAGGACCGATATTGACCGTCGATTCAATGGTACGATGTGAAAGGTGCAGATCGATATTGCCCGTCGATCCGGCGGTACGATATAATTGGTTGCCCAGAACTTTGGGCATCATTCTGATTGGTTAGCATTAGGGTCTCATTGTAGTCGTTGCCTTAAGTTGTAGAGGACGCTAAGCTGGAGATGTAGCGAGTCACCTTTCTCTTCCTTCGGTGATTTGTACTTCTACCTCCAGTCTTGAGTTAGAAGAGTTAGTTCGTGGATGGTCTAATTGCACCTGTAGTGAGTTTATATTGCTCATGTCGAGTCTAGGTCAGAGTTGGAGAATGAATGGTCGAATCATGTTCATTCGTTTGTCCATTCTTGTAGCCAGACTTTGGGGATCAGAGTCAGTTGAAGGGCCATTCATCACACCTATTTGATGTTTATACCCCTGTCCACACTCTGGGGACTAAGTTTTTTTGTAGATTTTGGGGTTCTTTTTTTCTTCAATTTTTACCTTTACTCTATATTATAAAAGTCGATTATCTTCGTTCTATTAAATAAATTATCAAAGGATAAAAAATCTTTTATTTTTGCACCGTGTTTTCCTCGGTCAATTCCTCTGCCCCCAGTCAAGGGCAAAAGTCGAAGTGTGGCCGATCAAATTACAACAACTTTAGTTTGATGCTTCTCCCACTGAACTGTAGGAAGGAATTGATTGGCGGATGGTTAGGTCACATCCGTCCATGTTGCACGCAAAACCCGTCGGTTCACTGGCGAGAGTTAGCAGATGAACGGTCATGCCATGTTCATTTGCGGTTGGATGGTAGTAATATCAATTCAGAATGGGACATCCAGCTAGGTCCGTTTTTCGAATCTACGCCTCCCTGTCGAATCAAGGAAGAAATTTTGTGTAACGATCAAGAATTTTCGCGTTCGAAAATCGACATCCATACTTTACATCGTACTTGAATGCCGTAGATTCGACCATTCAAATCCGAGTCGCCGGAGCTTATAACAACATTAAGTAAATAACACAGCGGAATAAAAAGAATAATACATTGATATACAATATCTGATACAACAGAATGATACAATGAATATCAATATACATCAGAGATATGATACAAGAAATAGCAGCGGAAAAGAAAATGATAACATCAGCAGCGGATAATCTCCATCTTCAAAACACTAATCCAGAAAAAGCTCGAACTCCCAATAACGATGCACAAAAGATAAGCAAGTGCAGTCCGATCCAAAGACTGAACTAGCTCCAGAAAATCTACAAGTCCTGACTATCTGAAAAACCAAACTCTAGACTGCTCGTGTAGAAAAATTTTGAGCATCCAGAGTTTAGGAAAGAAACAATAAACTCCGGATCAGTCATGGGACTGGTGTGAGCAACAAAAACAGTTTATCTTTAAAACAAATAGCAGAGAATTTTAAAGTCAATTCACAATGCTTTTGGAAAATGAAACTACCATAAGACCTCCCACCACACACACAATGCAAACGCAGACTTGGAGGAGATTTCTTCTTATGATAGTCAAAGATGCTTACTACGCAAAATCAAATCATTTTGATATTATTATTAGTGCATAGTGTAGAAAACATTTCGAAAGTAGAATATAAATCTTAGCCAGCATAGGTACCATTATACTATGCCTACTATAGCTACCATATTAGATGGCAGGTTCTACAACTAATACCGTACACAGTTCGTATTGGAAGATGGATTTCCAACAAATGGTCAGGCTAAGGAACTTCCTTTTCCACGATGGGTACGTCCCTGGAATAGACGACCCGAGAACCTAACCGGATCTCTGCCAACACAAGGCCGGGTTACCTCTGCAAAAATAGGTAACTACTGACACGCGTATGCCATCCCCCGATCGTCACCGATCTTCCCGAGGATCCCCGATTTCCAACAACCACAAAGTAATAAATTTGCAGCAACCACAGAGGTTAAGTATCTGGGCTCCATACCATGATACCACCTTTATCCAGAAGAAATGACATACACTAAGGGGCGCTACTCCCTAGAACCTTGCTGCATCCTTCCTGTTTTGACCATTTCCGGGGTGTGAGGCTCGACGAAGTCTCGTCCACAAAGCTACGCTTTGTCACAAAGCCATGCTTCGGGTCAAACAAATGATCAACCTATGATCACAAAGATATAAGATCAAACAAATGATCATATCGCAAATGATCAAACACTGATCATCACACAGCAACACTCAGCATGCCACACTACCAAATTGGGATATATCGCTGATAACTTTCAACTACATAACCTCTGAGCTCGTACGTCTCAGAGAAGGGTGTTAAGCTAAGAGAATAAATTCTCCGCCACCAAACAAAAATGTATTTGAAAGAAATCGGCTTTATATCTCAAAGTGTAATGTCAGACATGTATCCATACAAGTCTGTTCCGGGTTCGAACAGAACCAAAGGCACTTCTCACGAAACCCTTGCAATTCCGGATAACTTTCAATCACGTCCTGACTTCCCGTCACAAAAGAGTGATATAAATCTCTATACCGGCGCGACTCAGTGCAGAGACATTCGACAGGTTGTCCTTTCATTTTCGAAAAATATCTGGTCTTCAACACCGGTCTTCAAATGCTATCCATATACGACATATCACTATTCGGAATGAGTTATACGACCCAAAGGTCCTTTCCCGGTTATCCCGAATAGTGAGCGAAATATTTAAAAACATACGGATATTGGGATTTCAATTAAGTCACAACTTAAACCCAAACTTCCTTTTCAAATGGTTTAACAAATTACCATTTTCAAATCTTTAAACAAAAAGATTCATTTTAACAACCTTCAATGGTTTAAAACAATTTCCACACTTTAATCTTTTGAAACAAAAGATTCATTCATAGATTTTCCAAATCAATTTCCATTTCAATTTAACTCGTTAAATCTTTAAATCAAAGATTTAACTCATAGCTTTCAAAACAATTTCATTTCGAATGGTTTAAACAAAACATCACTTTTAAATCTGTTAAAAATAAACAGATTTAATACATAGCTTTCAAAAAGAATTCATTCATAACTTGGAAAATCCATTTCTCAATTCACTTGAAATTCCTTTAATTTAAACTGGAATTTCTTTTCTTATCTAAAAGCTTTTATCATTCGAAAACAACAGTTTCATTTCAGAAAATCTGATTCATCCGTACGAGTTGAAATCCTTGGTTTAAATTCAAATTCCCAAATTAATACTTTAAAATGGTTTAATTCATACAAACACATTTATATCATCTTTTATCCCTAGTTTCCAAATCATAGATTTAATTTCAAACTTGAATTCAAATTTAAATCTAATATATTTAAAATTTTCAAAACTCGATTAAGTTATCCAAAATAACTTTTATCTTTGAAATTCCATTTCAAAAGCTTTTCATTTTAAACCCCAAATTTCCAATTTCAAAATCAATTGAAATTAAAATTTCAATTTCCAAAACATCAAATTTAAATTATCTGTGACTTAACCGATTTCCACGTGAAATCCATATTTGTGTGTGTATAAATGTGGTCTAGGGGTTTTACACAATAGTGCAACATCAATCATCACATAACACAATACAGGATATAGTTGATAAGCGATATAAGCAACAACGCTTATCACTCATTCACAGATCACAGATATATATACAGATGTATCATAAGTAAATGAATAAATTACACACAACTAAATCCACAGAACAAAATATCATAGATCAGATAGGACAATCAATTCAAGGCATCACATATAAGACGAGCATTCATAACAAGCATTCAATAAACATTTATAAACTGGATTTAATTAATAGTTTAATCCTAATAAATTCAATTTATTTCCAATTAAATTTATAACTTATGAATTGATTATCATATTCTGATTAATTAATTACAAATTATTTAATTTAAATTTATTTATCAAACACTTTAATAAATTAAACTATTCTTAATTAATCATATTAATTATATCAACCTTTTAAACCAATTACATAATTAATTAACTTTAAATAAATAAAATCTCCAAAATTAATTACTATAAGTGATTAATCCTTAGTTAATTAACTTCATTTACTAATAACATTTCTTAATCACTTTCTTAAGAAATTCTCTTAGATTTAAATCATCATAAATCATTTCTAATTTATTTAATTTATTTATTTATAGATAAAATAAATCATCCTTTAATTACCTTATTTATTAAATCATTTTGATTACCTTAATTATCTCTAAGATAATCTATTCCTTTATTAACGATTTAATAATTATTAATGTGTGGAACATTACGCTTTTGAATTTAAATTTAAATCACACTTTGAATATAAGATTCAAAATGATTTACGCTTTAAGAACCTTAACCAAATTTAAATTAAATTTAAACTCGTTTTAAAACACCCTCAGATTTTGAAAACAGATTTTAAAACAAACTCGAGACAGTACACTACTTCGAGTTGCCTCCCTTTTTACTTCGAGAGATACCGAGTTTCCCACTAAATTTCCCGAGTTCCCTCCTTCCTCACTTCTCTTCTTTTCTTTTCTTCCTTCTCTAAAAAGTTTAAGTATAAACTGTTAGTTTTATACCCACTCCTCGAACTCGAGTACAACCCCGTGAATCCCTTCAACTGCTCGAGCTTCTCCCCGAGCCAACTCAAAACAACATCTTCTCCTCCATTTCCAGGCTACTGACATCACCACGAACGTGTGCATGTTGCACACAGCTCCGATCAACCCTGGACGGTGCTACGACCGTTATCACGTCACTGACAACCACCACGAATCACCAGACCACCCTGAAGCGTGAACCCACGTCGTATTCGAAATCGAGCTATACGACCCAGACTTCATCAAAACAACTACCACAAAATTGTCCCGTCCCCCAACCTCTAACTATCAGAGGCCATGCAAACTTCGTCAGAGCTTCGTCTTGACCACACGCTGCTATTCCCACCGTCTTCTGCAACTCGGTTCATCGGAGATGCCATGGCGACGAGATACTGATCGTGATTAAACTAAGGGATAAAACCCTAATTCGCTTTCGTTCATCATCCCCAATGAAATAAAAAATCAACGAGCATTTTTCCTTGAATCCCCTAAACTCCAGCTACCTCTAGTTATGATTTCGAGGCCCACCATCCCATTGATCACCAGAGTTTGATAAAAAACCCAAAACTGTTCAACTTTGAATTTCTCAACATATACGATATTAAAAATCTTTATTTTAGGTTTAAAATTCATGTTTTTGAATGTTGTTTCAGACCTTAACCCTGAACCTTAAATCGTGATATTTTTAATTTTCACTATTTCAAAGTTTGATCATCTGTTTATAACTTCCAGAGATAATGCAAAGCTATTTTAACTTAGGTAAAATTTTAAACTGAAGTTTGTGATGGAACAAACTAGTTTGATTTGAATCTTAAGTTTAAATCATGACAAAATCAAGCGGGTTTGAATTTTTAAATCAAAACTTGTATATGGGGAGATAAAAACAGAGAATACTCTGATGAAAACAACATACATGCCAGACAGATATATATATATATATATTCACAGCAGATATCATAAGATACTCATTCATTTCAAATTGACTAGCCTGTAACCTATTTAAACTTTTAAAGGTGAAGTTACTCACTTGTTATGAAGAAATAATCAGAGCCTTTAAATTTGAACAAGTTTACTTTTGTTTTCCTAAAACTAAAACAGGGATCACATTCTTGCAGAGATCAACATGTACAGGCCAAAATCCAATCATATACTCAAGATATTTGCAAGCAAACCAAACTCTAAACTCTCCTAATCATTCAAGCATCGATTCCAGTATTCATTAACTTAAATTTTAAAGTTAAATGTTTACTTACTTGGTCAAAACAAAGAAGTCTAGAAAAGACAAAGTTGCTCACCTTCCAAATCATGTTTTTTTAGAAATGACAAAGCTTCCTTTTTCTTTCCAGGCTTTTGCAGATTCCAGTTGAAAGCCTTCTAGTATTGATTCTCTGGTTTTTTTTATTTGTCTTCTTGTTTTAAATCTGAAGCTTTAAGTTGATGTTTGGTTTGAATGTTAAGTGATATTGTACTTTGGTTTTCCCAAGTTGAAATGGTGAACGAAAAATAAAATGAGAAGTTGTATGAAGTATTGAAATGTCTATGCTGAGATAAGTGCACAGGTTATATAAACTTGTACTAGGTTACATTATTTGTTTATTAAAATACAAGACAGGGATTTTTTCAAATGGGAGGCTGATGGATACGTTCTTGTGCTAGCATTAATTGATCTTGTACAACTTGTATTTTTTCCTTTTCAGCTGTACAAACAATGGGCTGAGATGATATGTTATAGTGTACTGAGGTATAGGTATTAATTGCTTTGTACAACATACTCCCTTATTTACTTGTACAAATATATTTGAAAAATCTTTTCTTTTCGGCTGATAGATATAAGGATGGTTTGCATTGATTTGTTTATACATAGGTATGGGTGACATGGTATGTTATTATTTTGTACAATATAGTGATGTATTTTTTTTCTTTGTTCGGCCATGCTAGAGGTACTGGCATTTATTTTATATTATATTTTTATTTTTATTTTGTTTTGCTTTTATTCTCTCTTTTTATCTTGTCTACACTTGCTTGATTTAATTTCCAGGCTTTTGTATTTGAATATAAAGTTTTGTTTGTTTTATATTTTACTTCATTTTAATTCTATTTATTACTTAATATTTATTATCAATAAACCATTTATTTAAAATTTTATTCCAAATCCAATAAATTATAAATTTAAATATATATAAAATCCAGGGTCGTTACATTTTGTCTTGTAGGGTTGGAGTGCATCCCTATAAATTTACGTTATGGGTCTCATGCCGGGGACAAGAGTTGATGCATGGACGGTTGTGTCACGCCCGCTTAGTGTTGGATGGTCGGATCGCATCCAATTTTGTGTGTTAAGTGTGCCCCCGTGTCAGGGGAAGATTGGAGAGCAGACGGTCGAACCACATCCGCCTTTTGTACTACAGAATTTGATGAGGAACCATAGCCGATAGATGGACAGTCGAATCACATCCCTTTTGGTATTCATATTCCAAACCATGCTTTGAGGACTGGAGTTGGTTGATGGGTTGTTAGTCACACCCATTTGGTGTTTATACTCTAGCCTGTGCTCTCGGGACCAAAGCAAGTTGATGGGTGGTCATTCACATCCAATTGGTGTTTATACTCCAGTCCACACTCTGGGGACTTAGAGTTAGTTGAAGTTTATTCTCTAGTTCGCACTCTGGGAATCTGGATTTGTTGATGTTTATACTCCAGTTCGCACTCTGGGAATCTGGAGTTGTTGATGTTTATACTCCAGTTCGCACTCTGGGAATCTGGAGTTAGTTGATGTTTATACTCCAGTTCGCACTCTGGGGATCTGGAGTTGTTGATGTTTATACTCCAGTTCGCACTCTGGGAATCTGGAGTTAGTTGATGTTTATACTCCAGTTCGCACTCTAGGAATCTGGAGTTAGTTGATGTTTATACTCCAGTTCGCACTCTGGGAATCTGGAGTTAGTTGATGTTTATACTCCAGTTTGCACTCTGCGAATCTGGAGTTAATGTTTATACTCCGACTCGCACTCTGGGAGTTCAAAGTTGATGTTTATACTCTGTTTCGCACCCTGGGAATCCGGAGTTGATGTTTATACTCCAGTTCGCACTCTAGGAATCTGGAGTTAGTTGATTTTTATACTCTAGTTCGCACTCTGGGAACCCGGAGTTGACGTTTATACTCTGACCCGCACTCTGGGAGTTCAGAGTTGATGTTTATACTCCAGTTCGCACTCTGCGAATCTGGAGTTAATGTTTATACTCCGACCCGCACTCCGGGAGTTCAGAGTTGATGTTTATACTCCAATTCGCACTCTGGGAATCTAGAGTTAATGTTTATACTCCAACTCGCACTCTGGGAGTTCGGAGTTGATGTTTATACTCCGTTTCGCACTCTGGGAATCCGGAGTTGATGTTTATAATCCGACCCGCACTCTGGGAGTTCGGAGTTGATGTTTATACTCCAGTTCGCACTCTGGGAATCTGGAGTTAATGTTTATACTCCGACCTGCACTCTGGGAGTTCGGAGTTGATGTTTATACTCCAGTTCGCACTCTGGGAATCTGGAGTTAGTTGATGGGTGGTCAGTCACACCCATTTTAGTGTTTATACTCCAGTCCGCGCTCTGGGACTTAGAGTTATTTAATGTTTATACTCCAGTTCGCACTTTGGGAATCTGGAGTTAGCTGATCAGGTACGTGGACGGTTGTATCATATCCACCCTGAGTAGGCAAGCGAAGTTGTTAGATGGACGGATCCATCCTCCTCGAGCTTGTAAATATGGAAGGCGAGGTCGTTAGATGGACTGATCCATCTTCCTCGGGTTTAGGTTGAACACGGGCGAAGTCGTTAGATGGACTGATCCATTCTCCTCGAGCCCATGTCCGTAAGTTTATACTCCTGCTCACACTTTGGGAGCCAGAGTTAGTTAGAGGATTGTCGTGTATCAATCCCTTATTGCCGTAGTGTGATGGCTTGTCCCTGAGCTCGGGGTTTCACTTAGCGAGTGATCGGTGGGATCCCGATTAACTTCCACTTAAATGCCCCTCAACGAAGGATGAGATTTAGTTTATGGACGGTTGGATCACATCCATGTTCGTTTAGATTCCACTTTTGCTAAGCCCAAGGAGTAAGATTAGTGTTCTGGCAAGCTTTGTGCTCGAGCATAGGAAGGGATGGTCGAACTACATCCACTCTGAGTTGTGTATTTTTCCTTAAGTCGGGTGCAAGAATTGGAGAGCGGACAGTTGAGTCATGTCCAATTTATACTTTGCATTCTTTCGATCGAGCTAAGGAAGAGAGTTGAAATGACAGCTCGTGACGGTTAGCGAGTAGGCAGTCAGTCGTTGATGACTTTAAATTGAGGGTTGGCCCCCGATGAAGTCGATTTAAGGCATGATTGTTTTGCCGAATCAGAGACGCAAACTGGGGAGTGAATGTTCAAATCATATCCACTTTAAACATGTGTTCTCAAATAACCCCAAGTGTCTAATGTAGGATTGGATGCATGGATGGTGACGTTGTGTCCACCCTTGGTGTGATTTCAATTTTATCGGGCATCAGAAGAAGCGTAAGTATTTTGGCGAGCTTCAAGTACAAGATGGAGAGTACATTGTTGGGATATATCACTCCAAGTCTTTCCCAGATCTCCAATTAAATTGCATAGGCGGATGAGTGGATGGTCGGTTGCATCCACTTTGTACTAGAGTCCTGACCTTGTCGGTCTCTTCCGCTTTGATGCCTTGCCCCCAGTCAGGGGGATATAGTAGCCGATGAGTGGTTGAATCATGCTTGTCACGATGATACCTCAATGATTTGATCATAGTCCGCGGAGGTTGTTTTGCACCCAATCTTAAGTACTCGATTACCTGCATCATTTGCAAGTAGTTTAATTCAAGTAGGTCATATTTCGCAACGTAAATGAAATTGAATTAGAAATAATTCAAAAGAGATCAGATCAAATCTCATTGATAAGTGAGGCAGCGTCGTATGCTCACTATTGCACTTCAGTCCAGCCCTTCTCAGTTGGAAGTCTAACGCAAATGGTTCAATTTGATCAAAGTCCTTGATCGATAGGGGTCGGATGTTCCCGGTCCTTCGTTTTATAGGGCTTGCACATATTGTTGGAGCTATCCTTTCCAGAGCAGCCTTATGGCGTTCACGGTAGCCATCTAGAGAAGAGGAGTTTTCTGATCTAGAGTATGGAGTAGGTCCCCTCCTTATCTTGCTATGTTGATCCTTCATCTGATTCATCAACTCAATATTGGCCTAGACATGTTGGTGTAGTCGTCAGCGGCTATCCACCAATTCTCTTATCAAAGTCGTGATTAACGGTCTTCTCTGAGGAATGAGGGAAGACATCTGCGTTTGATGGCATTCATCGCCCTTGGAGAAATCCACGCGCCATTCCCACTTCATAAGGTAGTGTCGAGGGTTGTATTTCCATAGTGCACCGACATAGTTAACATGTTGAATTTTCACTGGAAGTTCTGCATGTAGGATGGTTTCAACGAATAGGTCTCGACTGGGAAAGATTCTCCAATCGAAATTATGATCAGGTCCATTTTATTGCCAAGGGGTCTTGTAACACTGGTGAATGATGTATGCACGATTGCCCGATGTTCGAGTGGTTTGGTGAGTTGGTTAAGATGGGCTCATAGATTGGTGGTTATTTCTAATTTTCTCCCAGATAGGAGGCCCATATAAGATAGTGAGGAAGTCTTCTTAAGGTTGTATGTCAAGCTTCTAGTCATATGGACACGGTATGACTAAGATGCGGGCATTTGAGGATGGTTCAGCGGTGACTAGCTATGTTTTGAGTTAGCAGAGTAGACAGTGCAGGGGAGTCGTCATATTAGCCATCGTACCATAGCCATTACTTGATTGCAATTCAGCATTTGTTATTGTGATCTCCCGTGTCTTGTTCAGTCATGGAACAATTAGAAGCACAGATGGAATGTTCCTTCACTAAATTGGTGATTGAACTCACTATGCAGGTACCCTACGTTGCGGCTAGGGTTCGGGTCGTACCCGAAAAATATTCTTTTTAGGAAATCTGGGTCGTACCCAAAAAATATTTTTTTTTGAAATTTCGTATCGATACGAATTGGACGCAGATGGATCGATACGAACAACGTGTGAGTATCGATACGAATTGGAGCAGTTGCGTTCGATACGAACAGAGCATAGGCGATCGATATGAACAGAGCGATGCAAAGCAGATCGAGTCAAACAGAGGCTCTCTGATGGATGCGAAGCGGAGCGAGTCGAACAGTGGCTTCGCCAATGAAGTCGAAGTCGATGGAGTGAGTCGAAATGGTCACTTCTGATGGCTGTGAAGCAAGTTGAAGTGAGCGATTCGAAGTTGGCTTCTGATGGAGGCGAAGCGGAGCGAGTCGAAATGGTCACTTCTGATGGCTGTGAAGCGAGTCGAAGTGAGCGAGTCGAAGTTGGCTTCTGATGGAGGCGAACCGGAGCGAGTCGAAATGGTCACTTTTGATGGTTGTGAAGCGAGTCGAAGTGAGCGAGTCGAATTTGGCTTCTGATGGAGGTGAAGCGGAGCGAGTCAAAATGGTCACTTCTGATGGCTGTGAAGCGAGTCGAAGTGAGCGAGTCGAAGTTGGCTTCTGATGGAGGCGAAGCGGAGCAAGTCGAAATGGTGACTTCTGATGGCTGTGAAGCAAGTCGAAGTGAGCGAGTCGAAGTTGGCTTCTAATGGAGGCGAAGCGGAGCGAGTCGAAATGGTGACTTCTGATGGCTGTGAAGCGAGTCGAAATGGTCACTTCTGATGGCTGTGAAGCGAGTCGAAGTGAGCGAGTCGAAGTTGGCTTCTGATGGAGGCGAAGCAGAGCGAGTCGAAATGGTCACTTCTGATGGCTGTGAAGCGAGTCGAAGTGAGCGAGTCGAAGTTGGCTTCTGATGGAGGCAAAGCAGAGCGAGTCGAACAGAGCACTCTTGATCGATACGAACAGGAAAGTGGCGATCGATACGAACAGAGTGATGTGAAGCAGATCGATACGAACAAAGCACTCTTGATCGATACGAGCTTTGACGTATTTTCTGGATACGAAAACATGGATACGAAAAACACCATATTTTCATGGATATGAAAATATGGATACGAAAATGACCATATTTTCTGGATACGAAAACATGGATACGAAAAACACCATATTTTCATGGATACGAAAATGACCATATTTTCTGGATACGAAATGATGGATACGAAAATTACCATATTTTCATGTATACGAAAATATGGATACGAAATGATTGATGAATGCAGTTCCTCTTAGATCTGGAGCAATCTGAATAGAATAGATGGAACCACTTGACGACAGATCTGGATCTCCTCCTTAGATTTTTGCAATCCAACTACGGTAGTAGATCCACAGAGCAGGATAAAAGTAAGGTTTTTCTCAGTGAAAGCACCAAAGTGTTTGTACCAAAATTGGGCACAACACTCTTAGGAAGTCTTTGAAGAGATAAAGTGAAGAAATTAAATGTAAAAAGAGGATTTATCTAACAAAAAATCCAAATTTCAGAAATGAGAATAACTAAAATGCAGGGAGACACAAGAATTTAGAGTGGTTCGGCGTATTGCCTACGTCCACTATGAAGTAGTTTGCTTTATTGATCTTTCTTTGATGCTTACAATTGATTTCAATGAATTACAGCGAATAATAATGATTTTCAGCAGTGAAATTCACTGGTAGCAGCAGCAATGGAGTTCAGATCTGGATCTGGCGGAGTTCGGGCGTTGGAGACCTCAAAGAGGAAGAAGAACCCCTTTTCTATTGCCTTTGGGGGTCTATTTATAGGTGTAGGAGGCTGGTATTTTTCTCAGATCTCGGGAGACCCTCTCTGGCACGTGACCAGGCCCGCGCGCCCAAGCCCGTGAAGTTTCAGTCTGATCCGTGATCGATACGAACAGATTTTGACTCGGTCAAGACTTGCTCCGATTGAGTCGAAATTTTGCAGGAACATTCTTCATGTTGTACTTAAGCTGCAGTGAACATTTCATAGCATTTGGACTTGTAGATCTCGAGATATGATCGATGCAAGTTGGAGTTTTTCCATCCGCGAGCGATACGAACGGATTTCGACTCGGTCAAGACTTGCTCCGATCGAGTCGAAATTTAGCAGGAACATTCTTCATGTTGTACTTAAGCTGCTTTGAAAATTTCATAGTATTTGGACTTGTAGATCTCGAGATATGATCGATGCAAGTTGGAGTTTTTCCATCCGCGAGCGATACGAACGAATTTCAACTCGGTCAAGACTTGCTCCGATCGAGTCGAAATTTGGCAGGAACATTCTTCATGTTGTACTTAAGCTGCTGTGAAATTTCATAGCATTTGGACTTGTAGATCTCGAGATATGATCAATGCAAGTTGGAGTTTTTCCATCCGCGATCGATACGAACGAATTTCGACTCGATCAAGACTTGCTCCGATTGAGTCGAAATTTGGCAGGAACATTCTTCAGGTCATATTGAAGCTCCTGTTAAAATTTGGTGGCATTTGGGTTTGTAGATCTTGAGTTATGATCGATGCAAGTTTGGATTTCTCAACCGTGATCGATCAATATCTTGAGCATATGAACTCCGATTGACTTGAAATTCGGAACGTTGGCTCTCATAGATTTTCTTGTCATGTCATATCAATTTTAGCTCAATCTGGACTCGGAAAATTTTCGTCGATATCCATAGTGAGCCTGCGTATAACCGATCTCCAAGACGAACTGTCATTGGTTTCCAGTCAAGTTCTTGGTGTCGCGGACTTGCCAAAAGGCAAGATAACAATATATATACCTATCTACATAAACCCATGTATAAACATAGTTATAAATTTACGTACAAATAAAACATATTATATTTATATACGACACAACATATCAAATATGAGTTATATAACAACATATATATAACACTATTATAACCTGTATATGACAACAACTCTAAATAAAATAAAACACGTATTTCAAAACAACCTTTATAATATATATATATATATATATATATTTTTAAAACCCAACTCATATATCTATCTATACAACTAACTTCTGATATATTTTGAAGTCGGTATTTATGATAACAACATAGACTACTACCCAAAATTATGATATAATTTTACTCTATACCTGAAATATATAAATAGACCAGAAAATAAACTTACACAATATAAATGATGTATATATATAAGCTTATACATGCACGAGTGAAGGCTGAGTTCTTCCTAAAGGCAAGAGGATGGAAGGGGGAAAATGAGGTGGCTCGGCCTGGGTTTTTAGGCCGAGGGTGAATCGGCATGCGGAGGGGAAGGCGGCCGAAGCGATGCATGTGCATCGGTGGGGGGAGGTGAATGCGTGGAGGTCGGGTGAAGTGAGAGCTAGCATGGGAGAAAGTGGCACATGTGGAGGCGGCTGATGGTGCTCACGAGGTGGAGGTCTTCGGTGGAGTTCGGGTTGCGACAGGCAGCGATGGTTCCTTGGGTGCAAGCGGCAGACGCCGAAGGCGGATGGAAAGTAAAGGCATGGTGTGGGTCGAGTGGTGGTGGAACGCGTTGAGCTGGAGAGGCGCGGGTTTCGGTGGTCGGCACAGGCTGCTTGGGCAAGGCTGAGGCGGTCTCGTGGCGGATAGGGGGAAGGTCGGTGGCAGGAGGTCTGATGTTGGCTACACGTTCTTTCAAAAAAAAAATTAACAACCATGGCCGAAAAAGAGAAGAGCAAGAGGAGTTGGATACAAGTACTTGAAAATGAAGAAGGTAGGTGCGCATGCTTTCAAAAGAAATAAGCAATAGAGGGAAAATAAATAGGTGACATAAAACTCTTTGAATGAATTAGAACTAAAATAATAAATTAAACTAGGGAAACCAAAAATCAAAAAGTGAACTAATGGGAATCATAAAGGTAACGTGTTAATTTCAGAAAGTATTTATAACAAATGTCTATTGGAATTATACATTAGACAATTTACTGGTCAAGGGAAACAAATAGACTCGAATGGGTACCGATATGATTAACCGTTTCGCGGATTTCGTCAGGTACCGGAAATCCAAAACACAGAATTGAATATACCGCAGAGATCAGCACGACGGGATGATCAAAACGGTATATAGATATCAGCTATAGAACCACCTAATCAAAAGTCGGTATCGGTATCAAAATGCTACTATTTTGCCGAAAATAAGATCGACGGAGCAATAACAGTCCAAATTTGGAGAAACGAAATATGACGTCTCACTCAAAAGATGATTACAAATTTTCTATAGAAAAATATTCAGGTTTGGAAAACATTTTATTATCATCAAATTTAGCTGATTTAAATATAAATAAAATTACACAATAAAATAAACTTCCATATTATCTTATGAAAATTTACCAGTTGCTATGTTAAAATAGACGTATTCCAAATATTAAATTTTTATTTCAAAATTTTATTATTTAAAATTTCAATTAAATATATTAATAAAACAAATAAAATTATTTAAAATTTAATGGTCGTTACATTCTCCGACAGGCGCACATCATCCTTCGGAATGCCATGTAGTAAGAAAATGTTACGCAAAACCTTGGCGGAGATTACGGAAGAAGCTCTTTCCGGTGGGATAAGAAGAACTCTGAAATTCGGCGGAGTTCGTTCCACAACCGGACCAACTCAGACTAGCTGACCGTATTCAGGCCACGAAGCGGAAGAGGAAGGGGCGATAGACGATGATTCAGCTTCTGAAAGTGATGGGCTTCCTCCCTTGGACTTACTACAAGAAGACGGATACTTCATTCTTAACAACAAGACTTGCATCCAAAGCGGTTAGGTAATTCTATCTTTAACAAAAAACTCCCCTATAACACTTGAATTCCGAAAGGATACAGATTCACGCCCGACACGTTGGATTTCAAGTATATACCAGGGCAAGTGCAGTGTGTTATCTATGGGGGGGTGAGCTCGGTGTCTTGAACACTACAAACGCTCTATCTCATGTAGATAGCTCGCTTGCAGTGGAAAGGGAAAAGAACTTTTCGTATCTTTTTTTGGAATTACTTTTCCTACACTTACCGGTTATCGATCAACCATCGATAACGAATCCGTTATTGAAAGCGACGCAGAAAGTTCTTCCCAGTACAGATACACCGAGCATGCAAAAAACAAGACCAATCTGAATTCTCTAGAATGGTAAAACCAATTCGCGATACGTCATGCAGTACTGGCAATGTAACTTAGTACAAGTCAATTCTGGTTTAATGGACGAAGACAGCAAAACATGTCATGCACCAGGGCAAGGCCCAAATGTCGTTCCGTGAAGAACTCAAGAATTGATTTACTATCTTCCTCCATTAAATCACAATCAACTCGGACTGTTTGCTATAATCATCACCAATACACTCCATCGTCGAATCGCTAAATGAACATCAAAATCAGCATCACCCACCTAAAATCAAGAATCAAAGGGCAAAGATGGCTGGAGTTTTTGACAATGGCGATCCAACGACCCTGCGGTCTAACGATCTAGAAGGGTAGGTTCGACGGTGATCCAAGAAATCGTGTTTCAGGGGCTAGGGTTGAAATCAAGGCGACAACGAGATTTAGGTCAATCAACGGCAAAGCGCTCTGGTGGACAATGGTTAACGACGCTGATAGATCGGATGGACTGAGGGCTTTGTCGAAGTTTGGGTCGAGTCGCAGGAGGTAGCTCAAGTCGCAAGAAAAGGCTCGAGTCGCAAGAAGAAAGTAAGATTGGAAAATAGGTCGGCTCGAGGCATTTATATAGAAGAATTGCACAAAAAAAGTCTAAGTCATTGGATCGCTAGCGATCCATCTGCTATGGATCGCTAGCGATCCATCGAATCGCCGCCGATCGATCTCAAATTTGTCTGGCAAGATCCATGTGTTGCTTCAAGGCATTCTAAAAGGTTATGGGAAAAATTCGGTCTGATATGACAAGCAACGACAGTCCAGATCAAAATTTAACGAGCAGTTATATAGCTAAAGTCAAATTCATGTGGTCCTAACACGATTACTTGAACCACGCAAAGCAGAAACTAGAAAACAATTACTTCCAGAGCACGCCTTGTTTTCAACGAAAACAAACTCCGGGGGGCATATGTTATCTGGTTTTTTAATCCAGCAGAATCCAAAGGAAGTCGGAATAGCTTGGTCGAGTCAGAATAGCTCAAGAGCCAACCAAAAAACTAGAACAATAAACCAAGAGAAGTCAGAGAAACAGAAAGAGAAAATACGAAAAGGTGATGGATCGCTAGCGATCCATAAACTTGGTTTGTGGATTCATGAATTCACTTGCATTATGGTCCAATGGGTATTCCAAGGACAATGGCTATGTTTGATGGGATTTTGAGATAGTTAAATCGAGAGACAGGCATTTGTTTAGTCCGATCAGCAGTCCAATGCAACCGGTAAGCAGACTGTCATCAAAACAAGGCAACATGCTACGAAATTACTTGGAGGACACCAACACAAGACAGCAAATGTACCCCAGTAGACAAAGCCCAAAAATAAGCTAAGTACATGAATCACTAGCGATCCATGCCACTTTGCTAGGTCGCCAAGAATTTTGAGGTAGAAGGTAAGGGAAGCATCCCAAGTCGTTAGGTCGCCATCGAGCCAGAATCTATGGATCGCTAGCGATCCATCAAGTTAGCTCGGTTTGAGATGAAACTTGCAGTGCGTCTTCTGACAGTCATTTGCAAGCATCTGGCAAGAAGGCCTAGCCCAGTAGCTCTCTAACCTCTATAAATACTCACATATCTGCAACATAAGGAAGATCCTCTGGGCTGGCTGCTGAAACTCTATAGAAACTATTCTTCACTCTTCTCCTTCCTCCTCACAATAGTCATCCAAGGGGTTTACTGTGATTCTCCAATGAACTCCAGCAATAGGGACTTAGTCTAATTCGGGATATTCAACAACTTTGTAATCCAATTACTTTGCAACAGCAATTAATCAATAATAAAAGTTATAAAGTGGACGCAAGCTTCATTAACAGCCGAACCACTATAAATATCTTCTTGTCTTCTTAATATTTCTGCTTTTTCTACATTTATTCTCTGCATATTGCTCTGTAAGAACAGGGCTGGTGCTTTCATACTCAATCCAAGGTGTTGATCCATTTTTTGGGTTAACAATATAACACTGTAAACATTAAAGAAATAAGTAAGCGTGAGTTTTTGTTAGATGAATTAGAATTTCTTGGGCATATTTCAAAAGATGGAATAGGAGCAGATCCATCAAAATTTGAAGCAGTTTTGAAATGGAGTCCTCCAAGAACACCTTCAGAGATTCAAAGTTTTCATGAACTGGCTGGTTATTATAGAAGATTTATTCAAAACTTTCAAAGTTAGCAACTCCACTAACTAAGTCAACCCAAAAGGACATAAATTTTTTATGGAATGAGAAATGTGAGGTGGCATTCAGACAATACGAAGAAAGTTAACCGAAGCACCAGTTCTAACATTATCAAGGAGTGGAGAACAATACAAAATATATTGTGATGCATGTGTTCAGGGATTAGGATGTGTAATAATGCAAGAAGGTAAGGTTATTGCTTACACCTCTCGACAATTAAGGAAGCATGAAGTAAATTATCCAACTCATGACTTGGAGCTGGCAGCAATAGTGTTTGCATTAAAGATATGGCGATACTACCTTTACAACGAAGAATTTGATATTTATTTTGATCATAAGAGTTTAAATTATTTATTCTCTTAAAAGGAAGTTAATACAAGACAATAAAGATGGATGGATTTTTCGAAGGACTATGACTTCACATTACATTACCATCCTGGAAAAGCCACTGTGGTAGCATATGCATTGAGTTGAAAGTCATATGGAATTATTGCTGACCTGATGATCATGGAATGGAAAGCTTTGGAAGCATTAGTAGAAATGAATGCTTGACCTAAGATGATTAATCAAATAAATAGTTAAAGGAAGGCTCCTATATGTAGTATAGTCATTCAACCTACTTTAGGTAGTAGAATTATACAAGCCCAAGGAGAAAATGGAAAGTTAAAGGATTGGTTTATGAAAATGAAAGACAAGGACCAATATATTGGAAGGTAGGAAATGATGGAGGATATAGATAGTGAAATAGACTTTGCATGCCAAATCAAGTAAGAATGTAATTCTAAACAAGGCGCATTGTTCAAGGCATATTGTTCAAGGCTCACTATACATCTTGGAATCATGAAGATGTATATGGATTTAAAGTGTCAATTTGGTGGAAAGGAAAGAAGAAGAATATTGCCAGATTTTTTTCATGGTGCCTCACATGCCAACAAATAAAGGCTGAGCAACAACGACCATCTAGTTTGTTGCAGCCGCTTCCTAGAGCGAATAGAAGTGGGAACAAATTTATAAGGATTTTATTGTTGAACTCCAAAGAACAAACCAAGGGCATGATGCAATATGGGTATTGGTGGATCGCTTAATAAAATCAGCTCATTTTATACCCTATAGTATGGGATATTTGATTGACAAACTAAGTAGAATCTACTTAAAAGAAATTGTCAAATTGCATTGAGTCCCAGTCACAATTGTTTTAATTAGAGATTCAAGATTTACCTCTAGATTTTGGAAAAGTTTTCAAAAGGCTCTGCGTACAAAGCTCAATATGAGTACTGCTTTTCATCTTTAAACAGATAGACAAACGGAAAGGGTAAATCGATTAGTAGAAGATATGTTAAGACCTTGTGTAATGGAATTTGAAAGTACTTGGGAAACACACATTCCATTAATTGAATATTCATATAAAAATAGTTACCACATAAGTACGGGTATGGCGTCGTTTGAAGCTCTATATGGAAGGCTATATCGTTCACTGGTTTGTTGGGCAGAGATCGGAGATAATAAACTGCTTGGCCCTGATCTAGTGATAGAAACAACGAAGAAATTACTACCATATAAGAACGACTAAAAGTTGCTATAACATCCCCTATCTGGAGGCCCGAAGCTAAGTGCTACAGATGCTGAAGTCATCCATAGTATTAACTTCCAGTGACCAAATACGGTAATGTTAATGGTATCCATAATATCAGAAGCACTTGAATATGAAATAAAATCACAGATTCCAAAAACAATTTTTACTGATTACATTTTAAATCAACAATTCATATCCAAGTTACATAACCCCATAATCGCTTCCCATATTCAAATAAAATATAATTATTATAAAATACACCAACAGCGACATATGATGATGCCTCCTTGGTTGACCAGAGTACTATATAGTCATAACTCACTTAATACAAGTGGAAATAAACAGAATAAAACAGCAACTCCTAAATACTTTTCTGTCAGCCTCCTACTCGTCTTCGGTAGTTTTATTCGTCATCCTACTAAAAATCTGTAAACCTCAACCCTCAGCCTAGTCAAATTAATTTTGAGCACCCTAGATTTTAAGGGGAAAACATAAACTTCGAGTCAGACATAAAGCCTGGTGTGAATAATACTATACATCTCTGTTATTTGATATTAAGTAAGACCACGCCGCTTAGCGGAATGGGTTTCCCCTTACTAATATCCTTTTTAAACATATCTTCTGCAAATCATAATCCTACGACCAAAACTGGTTAAAAGTGTAAAGCATCATTATGTAAACATACATATCAGGTAACAAATGGACTATCTGTCGGAACACTATAGTTTTTTTTTGGCTAACCACTAACCTTTGGCTGACTCGGGCTAACCAGACAATATAAACAAAATAATCTAACATCTGTTAGAAACTCCTCTTCTGGACGGTCTGTCCTTAACTTATCTGTTAGATCTCTTCTTTTGGATGGTCTATCCCTAACTTATCTTCTCCCAAGGTCACCTGATCCTAATGGTTTTGTGGGCTCAACAATAACCTATCTATATACAAATATATATTCCTTTCTATATGTAATCATCATTTTAGTCTTACCTCTGATAAAGCCCTACACACTGGAATTTTGGACTAAATTAGCTGGGGCTAATAGCTAATGTATAGGGCGCAACCCTTTAACAGTCTCATCTGGTATTCTAATATCTGAGTAATTTACTTAGGGTAATCTTCCCAAAATTTTCCTTGAAAACCTTTTCATCTCAAATTGATTTAAAACCTTTAAACCAAACTTAAACAAGGAAAATACATATACTCTAAGCTTTACTCAAATCACCTTGCCATGTTATATATATACTTTACACAAATATTTGTTGATGAAAACATCTAAACCTTTGAAAGTACCCCTTTCGAATCCATTGGAAGTATCCCTTTCAAAACCAAGTAAAACCCTTCTTATTACCTAGGCCGAAAGCCAAAAAATTCCTTTCGAAACCATTCAATATTCCTTTTAAAAACACATGAATAACCTTTCCTTCGAAAGCTTTAAAACCTTAGATATCCTCTCTTTAAAACACTTTAGACTTCCTTTCAAAAACATTGGAAAGCCATTAATTTCAGACCTTTCGAAACCATTGGACACCTTCCTTTCAAACCTTTCAAAATCATTGGGGAACCACCCCTTCGAAACCTTCATTTAAAACCATTCGAAAGCATCAAAACCTTGTAAACAACAAACCTTTCAAAAGCATTTGGGTTCAATTTAAAACATGTGGAAACATCTATCGAAACCATAAAAAATCATCTCTTTAGAAACCATTTGGGTTCTACCTTCAACAGAGCAAAAGGGTTGCTAAAACCATTTAAGTTAAAAGCACTCTTTCGAAAGCAGTTCCTAAGTAAAGAAGTGATGGTGTCGAAACCAACCTTTCGAAAGCATTGGAGAAGTGGCCAAGTTTTATAAACAAAGTATACCTTTCGAAAACATTGACTTTGAAAGGTAAGAAAAGCGGCAGCTATGGGTTTCGACCACATTCGAACACATTTACTTAAAACAAAAGGCGCAAACCCATTCGAAACCTTTTCTTTAAAACTATCAGACCTAGTCGAAAGCCAACCAAGTCGAAAGCATAGCAGGAACATCTTTCAATTAAAACATAACAATGCCTCAACCTCCTTCGTAACCCCTGGTTTCGACCTAATACCTTTCGCCTATATCCAATTCGTTGCGCACCAAGCCTTTGATGCCATGCGCATTTGTTTCGATGGTGATGGAGGCGGAGGAACTTAGTCGAAAGCCATCTAAGTCGGAAGCGAGGTACCGAAAGTGGCAAAACATGTAAAAAGCATGTTTAAACTGATTTTTATCCTTTAAAATAATATTTTCAACTAACCTGTCTTATTTGTCAAAATCTGATTGGTTGCTAATTTATTTTCTAAAAGTGCTGCCAATATTTCAAAGAGGGAATTAGACACAAGGACAAACTTTGGAAAAAATTTAGGTTGAAGGACACCAAGTTTTTATTTTGGGCTGAAGGACAAACTTTGAAAGAAAATTAGCCTGAAGGACAATGCTAGTTATAACTAGCATTATATTCAGTTTTTATAGAATAGAAAATGCTATTATTACTAGCATTATATTTAGTTTTACACTGTACAAAATGATAACTATATTTAACATTGTCCTTCAACCTAATTTTGTTCAAAGTTTGTCCTTCAGCCTAAAAACGAAACTTGTTGTCCTTTAGCCTAATTTTTTTTCAAAGTTTGTCCTTATGCCTATTTTCCACTATTTCAAAAATAAACAATTTAATTTATTTACAAAATAACCCTTCTCCTTCTATAAATATATAAAAAAATTTAAGTCTCATACCTTAAATAATTCTATATATATCAATTAAAACACTTAGAAAAATTCTACAAAAATTCCAGAAAATCAATTTTAGTTTGTTTTCGAACATATATTAATTTTAGACCCAAATCATATAATATTTAACCGTAGATAATTAAAACCTAATTAATCTTTTTCTTCACTGGAAAATTAATATAAAATCCACATTAATTCAAAAAATTATGAAAATTGAAACCCACCACTAAAATATCATTTTTGATCTAAAATAATATTGCAAAAGGGTTGCTAAAACCATTTAAGTCAAAAGTCCCCTTTCGAAAGCGGTTCCTAAGTAAAGAAGTGATGGTGTCGAAACCAACCTTCCGAAAGCATTGGAGAAGTGGCCAAGTTTTATAAACAAAGTATACATTTCGAAAACATTGACTTTGAAAGGTCAGAAAAGCGGCAACTAGGGGTTTCGACCACATTCGAACGCATTTACTTAAAACAAAAGGCGCAAAACCATTCGAAACCTTTTCTTTAAAACTATCAGACCTAGTCGAAAGCCAACCAAGTCGAAAGCATAGCAGGCACATCTTTCAATTAAAACATAACAATGCCTCAACCTCCTTCGTAACCCCTGGTTTCAACCTAATACCTTCCACCTATATCCAATTCGTTGTGCACCAAGCCTTTGATGCCATGCACATTTGTTTCGATGGTGATGGAGGCGAAGGAACTTAGTCGAAAGCCATCTAAGTCGGAAGCGAGCTACCGAAAATGGCAAAACATGTAAAAAGCATGTTTAAACTGATTTTATTCTTTTAAAGTAATATTTTCAACTAACCTGTCTTATTTTTCAAAATCTGATTGGTTGCTGATTTCTTTTCTAAAAGTGCTGCCAATATTTCAAAAATAAACAATTTAATTTATTTACAAAATACCCCTTCTCCTTTTATAAATATATAAAACATTTAAGTCTCATACCTTGAATAATTCTATATATATCAATTAAAACACTTAGAAAAATTCTACAAAAATTCCAGAAAATCAATTTTAATTTTTTTTCTAACATATATTAATTTTAGACCCAAATCATATAATATTTAACCGTAGATAATTAAAACCCAATTAATCTTTTTCTTCACTAGAAAATTAAAATAAAATCCACATTAATTCAAAAAATTATGAAAATTGAAACCCACCACTAAAATATCATTTCTGATCTAAATATAAAATCGCAAGGCATTTGGATATCATTAAATAGGGTTTTCACATTAAAATATATCATAAAATCTATATGAACAAGCGTAAATCATCAACAAGCATATATAAACATTTAATCATTCAACAACATGTCATAATCATGCAAAATACTTCAGATTCATCGTAAAACCTAAAATAATAGGAAAAATGTGATGTAGTCATTATTCACCTTAGCTTTGAGATTAAGGAGTTTGAGATTTGAATGGATTTAATTTGATTAATCTTCTTCCTTTAGCTTTTTCTTTCACTTGCTCTTGCTAATGGTGGTCGGCCTCTATTTGTTTTCAATTTTGCATATGAACGTGTATAACATACACGGCTAAGGGTTTAGGGTATTAGAACGATCTCTTTCCTATTTTACCCCTCCTCTATTTCATTTTAACTCTTCTTTAGTTCAATGGTTACATGGCATGGCTACCCCTTAGTTTAATCACAAACCTCAATCCCCTAATCATCACATTATTTTATTTTATTTAGCTATTTAAATTTTCTAAATAATGTTACTAAAAATTAGAGTCATTACAGACTCCCCTCCTTAAATAATTTTGTCCTCGAAATTACGATAAGGTACACAACAAATCAATCAAAAAAAGAAAACATACTATCAAACAAATCAAGATAAGCGTCTCTAATCCTGCTCTCAGTCCCCCAAATACAGTCGCTCTACCGGACTTTCACTTATCCGACTGTCTTGTTCCTTAGCCTCTTCTCATCTCTCAGGACTATACGAATCGGCTTTCTAACTATAGTCAAGTCAGGCTCTACTACTTAATCATCTAACACAGTCGGTGCAATAGTAGTCTTCGGATCTCTAACACATTTCCTTAGATAAGGAACATGGAAAACATCGTGGACTGCTGCCAAACTATTCGGTAACTCTACTCTATATGCGAGTTTCCCGATTCTCTCTATAATAGGAAAAGGTCCTACAAATCTCGGTGCCAACTTACCTGATTTCCCGAATCTAATCACACCCTTCATCGGTGACACCTTAATGAAAACATGACCTTCAACAGGGAGCTCTATGTCTTTCCTTCTTCTATCTGCGTAACTCTTCTGCCTAGACTGAGCTTCCTTCATCCTAACTCGAATTAACTCAATCTTCTCTGCAGCTTCTCTAACCAAATCTGGACCAAGAACCAACCTATCCCCAGTCTCTAACCAACAAACGGGAGATTTGCATGGCCTTTCATACAAAGCTTCAAACGGTGCCTTCCCTATACTAGTCTGATAACCGTTGTTATACGAAAACTCGACTAAATGTAGATGGTCTTCCCATGATCCCCCAAAATCTAGCACACAAGCTCGTAACAAATCTTCCAAGACTTTGTCAACTCTTTCTGTTTGCCCATCGGTCTATGGATGGTAAGCGGTACTCACCTTGAGCTTGATTCCTAAAATCTCCTGTAGATTCTTCAAGAAGTCACTAGTGAACAAGGAACCTTTATCACTTACTATACTACTAGGAATTCCATGCAGTCTACCCACATTCTTCATAAACAACTTAGCCAAAATAGGTGTCGTCGTAGTCGACTTAACTGGAATGAAATGGGCATTCTTGGTCAGTCTATCCACTATGAACCATAAACTTTCATTTCCTCTTCTAGTTCTTGGCAACCCGTCCATGAAATCCATAGAAATAGAATCCCACTTCCATACCGGAATATCCAATGGCTGTAGCAACCCACTTGACTTCTGATGTTCGGCTTTTACCTGTTGACAATTCAAACACTCTTCACCCATAAGCCTATATCCCTCCTCATACCTTCCTAGTAGAAACTTCTCTTCATATCCTGATACATGTTAGTTCCTCCTAGATGAATAGTGAACTGCTAATGATGGCATTCCTCCAAAACTTCCTTCCTAATGTCTCCTACATTCGAAACACACAAACTTCATTTCTTTCTCAACCACCAATTCTAGTCAAGACTAAAATCTTTTAAGTCATCGTTCTCGGTTCCATCTCTTAACTTCCTGATCCGTTCAACCGACATTGGATCCTCCTCCTGTTTAGAAGCAATCTTTTTTATCATTACCGGTTGAATTTTTAAACAAGACAACGCAACAGATTCTCCACTTGACCCAGCCTTAGATGTCCACTGCACTCTACAAGTCGTCAACGCTTCCAAATCTTTCCGCTCTGCTATCATAGCTAACACTACATTCTGATGCTTCCTACTAAGCACATCTGCAAACTTATTGCCTTTCCTTGGTGTGTACTCAATTCTGAAGTCATTAGCAGCAATAAACTCTAACCATCTCTGTTGTCTCATGTTCATCTCCTTTTGAGAGAACAAATACTTCAACGACTTATGATCCGTATATAACTCAAATCTTTCTCCCAAAATATAATGACTCCACACCTTCAATGCATATATCACTGCGGCTAATTCCAAATCATGCGTTGGATATCTAGCCTCATGCGGTCTAAGCTATTGAGAAGCATAGGCAATCACTCTACCTCTCTGCATCAACACAGCTCCTAATCCAGTTCCACACGCATCTGCATAAACTACTAAATCCTGATTCCCTTCCGGAACAACTAACACCTGTGCATGGTTCAATAAGTGTTTCAAGCTCTGGAATGCTTCCTCACACTTATCGGTCCATACAAACTTCACATCCTTTCGCGTTAGCTTGGTCATCGTTGCTGCTATTCGCAAAAAATCTTTAATGAATATCCAATAATATCTAGCCAATCCAAGAAAACTCTTTATCTCAGTCATTGTTTCGGGTCTCTTCCAATTATTCACCGCTTCGATCTTTGTTGAATCTATAGACAATCCTTTATCTGAGGCTACATTGCCAAGAAACTTCACTTCCTTCTTCTAGAAATGACACTTCGAAAACTTCACCTTCAGCTGATGCTCCCTCAACGTCCCAAGCACAACTCTAAGATGAACTTCATGTTCTCTTTCATCTCTAGAGTATATCAAAATATCATTTATGAAAACCAATACAAACCTATCCAAGTGCTCTCGGAAAATTCGGTTCATCAAATCCACAAAGAATGCCGGCGCATTAGTTAGCCCGAACGGCTTCACTAACCATTCGTACGATCCATATCTACTTCTAAACACTATCAAAGGAATGCTATCCTCTGCTACTCTAAGCTGATGAAAACTTGTTACCAAATCCAACTGAGAAAATACCTTGGCTCCACTGAACTAATCGAACAAATCATCGATTCTAGGCAATAGATATCGATTCTTTATCGTCTTCTCATTCAACTTATGATAATCGATACACAACCTTAACGAGCCGTCCGGCTTCTTAGCAAACACTATGGCTGCTCCCCAAGGTGAACTACTCAGTCCGATAAATCTCTTACCTTCCAGATCCACCAATCGCACCTTTAACTCCCTCATCTCAGTAGGTGTCATCTTGCATGGCGGCCTACTCACTGGTTTTACTCCAGGCACCAAATCTATCTGAAACTCAATGGCTCCTTTCGGTGGCAATCCTACTACAGGCTCAAAAACATATGCAAATTCTCTAACCACGAAAACTTGGCTCAACTCGTCTTCTAACTCCACAACACCCAACAAAGCATTCATCTCACAGCTAGGGTTTTTTACAGTACATACTATTCGATCACTATAGTCAGGGTGTCTAAGAGATATCTCCTATCACGGCAAAATACCATAGCATCATACTTACTTAACCAATCCATATCCAATATAATTCTGGACCCTACAAAGTCAAACACATGCAAACTGCAAACAAAGGTATAAGCTAACAAGTCAAACTCTAGGTGGTCACACTTCAACCCAAGTGTCGCATACCCACCTATCGGATATGCAACTCTTAAGGAAGTAGCTAAATATGAGGGTTCTAGGTTAAGCTTATCTACCAAACAATGAGATACAAAAGAATGCGATGCACCAATATCAAACAGAACGCTAATAGACATACCATGAATCTGAAGCGTACCTCCCAACACTGCTTTCCATTTCTTCTGCACTATTGGTCTTGATGCAGCTGGCTCCAATGCAAATACCTTGCCCCTTCCATCCTTAGCAGACTCTTTGCATTGATTCTTATAATGACCTATCTGATCGCAATTGAAGCATCTAATGTTCTTCTTCCCGATCACTTCCTTTGCCTTTCCAGTACGACATTCATTAGCAAAATGCCCCTTCTTATGAAAGAACTTCCTTTTCTGACTATGCCCAACCTAGACCTCCTTTGCCTTACTCTTCTCCAGAGAAGCAAGCATCTCCTCATGTCTTAAAGCCATTTCCACTACAACATCATAAGGATCCCTAATATGAGGAAATGTAGCCATTGCCAACTCAGGCTTCAACCCCCTAATGTACTTCTCATTCCTCTTCATCACAGTATCCACAGTAGCATACTCATACCTTGCCAAATCCTCAAATCTTCTAGCATACTCCAACACAGTCATCTCTCCCTGCTCCAACTCAGCAAACTTTCTGAGCAAAGTATACTGCACCATCATAGACATGAACCTCTACTGGAACCTTCTCTTGAACTCAGCCCATGTCATCGTCTCTTCATCCACTCCAGCTGTCACACTATTCCACCAAAATAAAGCTGTCTCGAAGCTAGCCTTCTCTTCTGCTGATCGTTGAGACCCAAGTCTGCAAATATCCTTTCGCAGTGTAGCAACCAGCTCTCCACCTCAATAGCATTCTTAGTTCCAATAAATGGCTTCCCTTCAAGCCTAACATAGTCTCTACTCAACATAGCATAGTTGTTGATCACCGAAGCTTCTTTAACTCCTACTCCAGCATTTCCTCCAACCACACTAGCAACAATTCCAACTTGCATCATATTCATGAAAAACTAATACATAGCTCCCATATATACTTGTGGGACTCAAGCACTAACATTCCCCGCTTGTGCCTGACCTTGGTTCCTTCTAGTATTCGGTTTAGCATTTCCATTTGTGGAGGTGCTTCCTCCAAGATTCACTCTTCCACTTCTATCATCCATATATGTATTCAAGCCTCGTGAGATATAGAAGAATAGCCTAAGAGAGATAGGAAACTAGAGTATGGCGTATACTTATATATAGCTGATACAAGTACGTTACTATAGCATTATCCCAAACCCCGATCTTATCTATAATTCCTTAGGATTATGTTTTCAAAAATCATTTTAGTTTAAAGTATAAAACTATGCTCCGATACCAAGTTGTAACATCCCTTATCTAGAGGCCCGAAGCTAAGCGCTACAGATGCTGCAGTCATCCATAGTATTAACTTCGGCTGACCAGATACGGTAATATTAATATTATTCATAATATCAGAAGCACTTGAAATAAAATCACAGATTTCAAAAACAATTTTTACTGATTACATTTTAAAACAACAATTCATATCCAAGTTACAAAATCCCATAATCGCTTCCCAGGTTCAGATAAAATATAATTATTACAAAATACGCCAAGAGCGACATATGATGATGCCCTCTTGGTTGACTAGAGTACTATATAGTCATAACTGACTTAATACAACACAACAGAAATAAATAGAAAAAAACAGCAACTCCTAAATAGCTATCTGTCAGCCTCCTTCTCGTCTTCGGTAGCTTTATTCATTGTCATACTAAAAACCTATAAACCTCAACCCTCAACCTACTCAAATCAATTTTGAGCACTTGGGTGTTTAAGGGGAAAAAACATAAACTTCGAGTCAAACATAAAGTCTAGTATGAATAATACTATACATCTCGGTTATTTGATATTAAGTGAGACCATGCCGCTTAACGGAACTAGTTTCCCCACACTAATATCCTTTTAAAACATATCTTTTGCAAATCATAATCTTGCAACCAAAAATGGTTAAAACTGTAAAGCATTATTATGTAAACATACATATCAGGTAACAAATGGACTATCTGTTCGAACACTATAGTTTTTTTTGGCTAACTACTAACCTTTGGCTGACTCGGGCCTGCCAGACAATATAAACAAAATAGTCTAAAACCTGTTAGACACTCCTCCTCTGGACGGTCTGTCCCTAACTTATCTGTTAGCTACTCCT
Source organism: Allium fistulosum (assembly GCA_030737815.1). NCBI lineage: Eukaryota > Viridiplantae > Streptophyta > Magnoliopsida > Asparagales > Amaryllidaceae > Allium > Allium fistulosum. The sequence continues at coordinate 266,087,771 of CM060905.1, read as the reverse complement.
CTTCAGGACAGTCTGTCCCTAACTTATCTTCTCCCAGGGTCACCTGATCCTAAAGGTTTTGCAGGCTCACCAATCACCTATCTGTATACAAATATATATTCCCTTCTGTGTGTAATCATAATTTTAGTCTTAGCTGTGACAAAGACCTACACACTGGAATTTTGGACTAAATTAGCTGGAGATAATAGATAATGTATAGGTCACGACCCTATACCAGTCCCATCTGGTATTCTAAATCTAAGTCATTTTACTTAGGGTAATCTTCTTAAAGTTTTCCTTGAAAACCTTTTCATCTCAAATTGATTTAAAACCTTTAAACCAAACTTAAACAAGGAAAATACATATACTCTATGCTTTACTCAAAACACCAAACCATGTTATATATATACTTTACACAAATCTTTGTTGATGAAAACATTTAAACCTTTGAAAGTACCCCTTTCGAATCTATTGAAAGTATCCCTTTTGAAACCAAGTAAAACCCTTCTTATAACCTAAGCCGAAAGCCAAAACATTCCTTTCGAAACCATTCAATCTTCCTTTCGAAAACACTTGAAAAACCTATCCTTCAAAAGCTTTAAAACCTTAGATATCCTATCTTTAAAACACTTTAGACTGCCTTTTGAAAACATTGGAAAGCCATTCCTTTCAGACCTTTCGAAACCATTGGAAACCTTCCTTTCAACCCTTTCGAAATCAATAGGGAACCACCCCTTCGAAACCTTCGTTTAAAATCTTTCGAAAGCATCAAAATCATGTAAACAACAAATCTTTTGAAAGCATTTGGGTTCAATTTAAAACATGTGGAAACATCTTTCAAAACCATTAAAAATCATCTCTTTCGAAACCATTTGGGTTCTACCTTCAACATAGCAAAAGGGTCACTAGAATCATTTAAGTCGAAAGCTCTCTTTCGAAAGCAATTCCTAAGTAAAGAAATGTTAGTGTCGAAACCAACCGTTCGAAAGCATTGCAGAGGTGGCCTAGTTTTAAAAACAAAGTATACCTTCCGAAACCATTGACTTCGAAAGGTAAGAAAAGCAGCAACTATGGGTTTCGACCCCATTCGAAAGAATTTACTTAAAACAAAAGGCAAACCCATTTAAAACCTTTCCTTTAAAACAATTAGACCTAGTCGAAAGCCAACCAAGTCGAAAGCATAGCAGGCGCATCTTTCATTTAAAATATAGCAATGACCCGACCTCCTTCGGAACCCCTGGTTTCGCCCTAATACCTTTCGCCTATATTCAATTCGTTGCGCACAAAGCCTTTGATACCATACGCATATGTTTCAATGGTGATGGAGGTGGAAGAACTCAGTCGAAAGCCATCTAAGTTGGAAGCGAGGTACCGAAAGTGGCAAAAGATGTAAAAAGCATGTTTAAACTGATTTTTCCTTTTTAAAGTAATATTTTCAATTAATCCACCTTATTTGTCAAAATTTGATTGGTTTCTAATTTTCATTTCTAAAAGTGCTGCCAATATTTCAGAAATAAACAATTTAATTTATTTACAAAATGACCCTTCTCCTTTTATAAATATAAAACATTTAGGTCTCATACCTTAAATAATTTTATATATCTATTAACACACTTAGGAAATTCTACCAAAAATCCAAAATAATCAACTTTAATATGTTTTCTAACATATATTAATTTCAGACCCAAATCATATATTATTTAACCGTAAATAATTTAAATGCAATTAACCTTTTTCTTCACAAGAAAAATTATATAAAATCCACATTAAATCAAAAAATTATGAAAATTGAAAACAGTCTCTGAAATATCATTTATGATCTAAATCTAAAATCGCAAGGCATTTGGATGTCATTAAATAGGGTTTTCACATTAAAACATATCATAAAATCTACATGAACAAGCATAAATCATCAATAAGCATATATAAACATATAATCATTCATAAACATAGCATAATCATGCAAAATACTTCGGATTCGTCTTAAAACTGAAAACAATAGGAAAAATGAGATGTAGTCATTATTCACCTTATCTTTGAGATTAAGGAGTTTGAGATTTGAATGGATTTAAGTTGATTAATCTTCTTCCATTAGCTTTTTTTCTCTTGCTCTTGCTAATGGTGGTCGGCCTCTATTTGTTATCAATTTTGCAGATGAACGTGTAGAACATACACGGCTAAGGGTTTAGGGTATTAGAATGATCTCTTTCCTATTTTACCTCTCCTTTATTTCATTTTAACTCTTTTTTAGTTCATTGGTTACATGGCACGGCTACCCCTTAGTTTAATCACAAATCTCAATCCCCTAATCATCACATTATTTTATTTTATTTATCTATTTAAAATTTCTAAATAATGTTACTAAAAATTAGTGTCATTACAGACTCCCCTCCTTAAAAAAATTTGGCCTCGAAATTACGATAAGATACACAACAAATCAATCAAAAAGGTAAAACATACCATCAAACAAATCAGGAAAACTGTCTCTAATCCTGCTCTCAGTCTCCCAAGTACAGTCTCTCTCATCGTCACTCCACTGGACTTTCACTAATCTAACTGTCCTGTTCCTTAGCCTCTTCTCATCTCTCGTGACTATACGAATCGGATTTCTAGCTATAGTCAAGTTTGGCTCTACTACTAAATTATCTAACACAGTCGATGCAATATTAGTCTCCGGGTCTTTAACACACTTCCTTAGATGAGAAACATGGAAAACATCGTGGATTCCTTCCAAACTTTTTGGTAACTCAACTCTATATGCGAGTTTTCCAATTCTCTATAATAGGAAAAGGTCCTACAAATCTCAGTGCCAACTTTCCTGATTTCCCGAATCTAATCACACCCTTCATTGGTGACACATTAATGAAAACATGATCTCCAACAGAGAACTCTAAGTCTTTCCTTCTTCTATTTTTGTAACTCTTCTGCCTAGACTGAGCTTCCTTCATCCTAACTTGAATCAACTCAACCTTCTCTGCAGCTTCTCTAACCAAATCTGGACCAAGAACCAACCTATCCCCAGTCTCTAACCAAAAACGAGAGATTTGCATGGCCTTCCATACAAAGCTTCAAACGGTGCCTTCCCTATACTAGTCTGATAACTGTTGTTATACGAAAACTCGACTAAATGTAGATGGTCTTCCCATGATCCCCCAAAATCTAGCACACAAGCTCGTAACAAATCTTCCAAGACTTTGTCAACTCTTTCCGTTTGACCATCGATCTGTGGATGGTAAGCGGTACTCTTCTTGACTTGGTTCCTAAAATCTCATGTAGACTCTTCCAAAACTCACTAGTGAACAAGGAATCTCTATCACTTACTATACTACTAGAAATTCTATGCTGTCTAACCACATTCTTCATAAACAACTTAGCCAAAACAGGTGTCGTCCTACTCGATTTAACTGGAATGAAACGGTCATTCTTGGTCGGTCTATTTATTATGACCCATATACTTTCATTTTCTCTACTAGATCTTGGCAACCCATATATGAAATCCATAGAAATAGAATCCCACTTCCATATTGAAATATCCAATGGCTGTAGCAACCCACTTGGCTTCTGATGTTCAGCTTTTACCTGTAGACAATTCAAACACTACTTCACCCATAAGCTTACATCCCTCCTCATACCTTCCTAGAAGAAACTTCTCTTCATATCCCGATACATGTTAGTTCCTCCTATATGAATAGTGAACTTCGAATGATGGCATTTCTCCAAAAATTCCTTCCTAATGTCTCCTATATTCGAAACACACAACCTTCTTTTCTTTCTCAACCAGCCATTATAGTCAAGACTAAAATCCTTTAAGTCATCGCTCTCGGTTCCATCTCTTAACTTCCTCATCCGTTCAGCCAACACTGGATCCTCCTCCTATTTAGAAGAAATATTTTCGATAATTACCGGTCGAACTTCTAAACAAGACAACAGATCCTCCACTAAACCCAGCCTTAGATCTCCACTGCACTCTACAAGTCGTCAATGCTTCCAAATCTTTTAACTCTGCTATCATAGCTAACACTGCATTTTGATGCTTCCTACTAAGCGCATCAGCAACCTTATTGCCTTTCCCTGATGTGTACTAAATTCCAAAGACATAAGCAGCAATAAACTCTAACTATCTCTGCTGTCTCATGTTCAGCTCCTTCTGAGAGAATAAATACTTCAATGAATTATGATCCATATATAACTCAAATCTTTCTCCCAAAAGATAATGTCTTCATACCTTTAATGCAAATATCACTGCAGCTAATTCCAAATCATGCATTGGATATCTAACCTCATGCGGTCTATGCTGTCGAGAAGCATAGACAAACACTTTACCTCTCTGCATCAACACAGCTCATAATCCAGTTCCACACGCATCTGTATAAACTACTAAATCCTGAGTCCCTTCCATAACAACTAACACAGGTGCATGGGTCAATAAGTGTTTCAAGCTCTGAAATTCTTCCACACACGTATCAGTCCACACAAACTTCACACCCTTTCGCATTAGCTTGGTCGTCAGTGCTGCTATCCGCGAAAAATCCTTTATGAATCTCCGTTAATATCCAACCAATCCAAGAAAACTCTTTATCTCAGTCATTGTCTCGGGTCTCTTCCAATTATTCACTGCTTCAATCTTAGTCGGATCTATAAACAATCCTTTATCTGAGACTACATGACCAAGAAACTTCACTTCCTTCTTCCAGAAATGACACTTCGAAAACTTCGCCTTCAACTGATGCTCTCTCAACGTCTTAATCACAAATCTAAGATGAACTTCATGCTCTCTTTCATCTCTAGAGTATATCAAAATATCATCAATGAAAACCAATACGAACCTATCCAAGTGCTCTCGGAAAATTCGGTTCATCAAATCCATAAAGAATGCCTCCGCATTAGTTAGCTCGAACGACATCACCAACCATTCGTAAGATCCATATCTAGTCCTAAATGCCGTCAAAGGAATACTATCCTCTGCTACTCTAAGCTGATGAAAACCTGTTGCCAAATCCAACTGAGAAAATATCTTGGCTCCACTCAACTGATCGAACAAATCGTCAATTCTAGGCAACATATATCGATTCTTTATCGTCTTCTCATTCAACTTACGATAATTGATACACAACCTTAACGATCCATCCGACTTCTTAACAAACACCGCGATAGCTCCCCCAAAGTGAACTACTCGGTCTGATAAATCTCTTACTTTCCAGATCCACCAACTGCACCTTTAACTCCCTCATCTCGGTAGGTGTCATCCTACTTGGCGGCCTACTCACCGGTTCTGCTCCAAGCACCAAATCTATCCAAAACTCAATGGTTCCTTTCGGTGGCAATCCTACTACAGGCTCAAAAGCATCTGCAAATTCTCTAACCATGAAAACTTGGCTCAACTCGTCTTCTAACTCCACAAATCCTACTAATGGTTTTGCGGGCTCGCCAATAACCTATCTGTATACAAATTTATATTCCCTTCTATGTGTAATCATCATTTTAGTCTTACCTGTGACAAAGCCCTACACATTGGAATTTTGGACTAAATTAGTTAGGGCTAATAGCTTATTTATATGGCGCGACCCTATACTAGTCTTATTTGGTATTCTAATATCTGAGTCATTTTACCTAGGGTAATCTTCCTAAAATTTTCCTTGAAAACCTTTTCAACTCAAATTGATTTAAAACCTTTAAACCAAACTTAAACAAGGAAAATACATATACTCTATGCTTTACAATTCACCTTGCCACGTTATACACACACACACACTTTACACAAATCTTTTTTGATGAAAACATTTAAACCTTTGAAAGTACTCCTTTCGAATCCATTGAAAGTATCCCTTTTGAAACCAAGTAAAACCCTTCTTATAACCTAGGCCGAAAGCCAAACATTGCTTTCGAAACCATTTAATCGTCCTTTCGAAAGCACTTGAAAAACCTTTCCTTCGAAAGCTTTAAAACCTTAGACATCCTATCTTTAAAACACTTTAGACTGCCTTTCGAAAACATTGGAAAGCCATTCCTTTCAGACCTTTCGAAACCATTGGAAACCTTCCTTTCAAACCTTTCGAAATCATCGGGGAACCACCCCCATCGAAACCTTCATTCAAAACCTTTCGAAAGCATCAAAACATTGTAACAACAAACCATTTCGAAAGCATTTGGGTTCAATTTAAAACATGTGGAAACATATTTTGAAACCATTAAAATTATCATCTCTTTCAAAACCATTTGAGTTCCACCTTCAACGGAGCAAAAGGGTCACTAAAACCATTTAAGTCGAAAGCTCTCTTTCAATAGTAGTTCCTAAGTAAAGAAGTGTTGGTGTCGAAACTAACCTTCCGAAAGCATTGGAGAAGTGGCCAAGTTTTAAAAACAAAGTATACCTTCTGAATCCATTAACTTCGAAAGGTAAGAAAAGCGGCAGCTAGGAGTTTCGACCCCATTCGAAAGCATTTACTTAAAACAAAAGGCCAACCCATTTGAAACATTTCCTTTAAAATAATTAGACCTATTTGAAAGCTAACCAAGTTGAAAGCATAGCAGGCACATCTATCATTTAAAACATAACAACGCCTCGACCTCATTCATAACCCCTAGTTTGGACCTAATACCTTCCGCCTATATCCAATTCGCTGTGTATTAAGCCTTTGATGACATACACATTGGTTTCGATGGTGATGGAGGCGGAGGAACATAGTCAAAAGCCATCTAAGTCGGAAGCGACGTACCGAAAGTGGAAAAATATGTAAAAAGCATGTTTAAACTGATTTTTATCTTTTTAAAGTAATCTTTTCAACTAACCTGCCTTATTTGTCAAAATCTGATTGGTTGCTAATTTTCTTTTCTAAAAGTGCTACCAATATTTCAGAAATAAACAATTTAATTTATTTACAAAATACCCCTTCTCCTTTTATAAATATATAAAACATTTAAGTCTCATACCTTAAATAATTTTATATATCTATTAAAACACTTAGGAAAATTCTAAAAAAATTTCCAGAAAATCTATTTTAATATGTTTTCTAACATATATTAATTTTAGACCAAAATCATGTATTATTTAACCGTAAATAATTTAAAACCCAATTAATCTTTTTCATCACTGGAAAATTATTATAAAATCCACATTAATTTAGAAAATTATGAAAATTAAAACCTATATCTAAAATATCATTTTTGATCTAAATCTTAAATCGCAAGGCATTTTGGACGTCATTAAATAGTGTTTTCATATTAAAACATATCATAAAATCTATATGAACAAGCATAAATCATCAACAAGCATATATAAACATTTAATCATTCAAAAACATGGCATAATCATGCAAAATACTTCAGATTCGTCTTAAAACCTAAAACAATATGAAAAAAGAAATGTAGTCATTTTTCACCTTAGCTTTGAGATTAAGGAGTTTGAAATTTGAATGGATTTAAGTTGATTAATCTTCTTCCTTTAGCTTTTTCTTTCTCTTGCTCTTGCTAATGGTGACCGGCCTCTATTTGTTTTCAATTTTGCAAATGAACTTGTAGAACATACATGGCTAAGGGTTTAGGGTATTGAAATGATCTCTTTCCTATTTCACCTCTCATCTATTTCATTTTAACTCTGCTTGAGTTCATTGGTTACATAAACGGCTACCCCTTAGTTTAATCACAAATCTCAATCCCCTAATCATCACGTTATTTTATTTAATTTTGCTAATTAAATTTTCTAAATAATGTTACTAAAAATTAGGTTCATTACAACTGCCCAAAGTAGGCAAATGAGCTATGCAGATTAGAGAAGGAAATATTTGGAATATAAAGTAGGGGGACGGGCTCTTTTAAAGACTTTCCAATAAAGGGTGTAATGCGACTTGGAAAGAAAAAGGCAAAAAAATTTACCTAGATTTATTGGGCCATTTCAAATCACTGAAAGAATAGGTAAAGTTGCATATCGACTTGCATTACCTGAAAAATTATTAGATGTTCATGATGTTTTCCATATATCGATTTTACGAAAGTGTATTCCTGACCCAATGTAATATCCCCCACTTAGAGGCCTAAAATTGACAGCTACGGATGCTGCAGTCATCCATAGTTATTAATCCTCGGCGACTAAATACGATAATTTTAGATAAATTGATATAACAGAAACACATGGATATGGACAAAAATTAAAATCATAAAACAACTTTAACATTCCATTTCAAATCATTTCACCATTCATTACATAATCCCATATCGAGAACCATGTTTAGAGATAATTATTACAACATACGCCAAGAGCGACATATGAAAGTGCCCCCTTGGATGATCAAAGTATATATCTAGGCAATTAAACAACTTTGCCTTTACAACAAAACACGACAGAATCATGATAGAAAAGAACTCTTATTATCTAGCTTACCTCCTGCACGTCTCCGGAAGCTTATTCATCTAAAGTGGTACCTGAAAACCTCCACTCTCAAACTACCAAAATCAATTGAGCACCCGAGAGTTTAAGAGGAAAACATAAACTTCGAGTCAGACATAAAGCATGGCATGAATAATAATCTACTATCTCAAACCATTTTAGATATCTAGTGAGACAACGCCGCTTAGCGGAACGGATTTTCCCCTCACTAGTATCCTCCAAAAATTTATAATAACCATATATTGTGCTCTTGCATCCACAATAGTTAAAACATAGCAATTCAAAATATTATGATGATATGCAAACAAGTAAATCAATTCTGGATTTCCTATCCCCATTCATATTGACTATCTATCTCGGCTATAGTTTCTAGGGTCACTATTAACCTATTAGTTTTCATAGGCTGGCTAATAACCTATTTAAAGCTTATGGACTCCCTGTTCGGTTTCATAGTTTTCATGGGATCACTAAGAACCTATTGGCCCCTGCCAATAACTTCATTCGTTCATGGGTTCTCTCTGAACTTATTGGTATCTCCAATAACTTCCCTCTTATCGTAGTTTTCATGGGTTGATTATGAACCTATTTCTGTCAATAACTTAATCTGAATATAGTATTCATGGGTTCACTACAAACCTATTGGCCCCTGCCAATAACTCTTTCTAATCATAGTTTTCATGGGTTTACTATGAACCTGTCTATCGGACAACTTCTTCAATCAATATTTAGGCATCCTATATTCTAGCCTATCTGACCTCCTGGATGCAATTCTACTCAATCGGGAGTTAACTCAATTTACATTCACTACTGGGTCAACCTAACTGGTTATTCTGCCCTTTTTCTCCCCAAAATACAGTTATGGGTCCATTATAATGTGAATATATATATATATATTAGAAGAAGCAAACATAATAACATAATAACCCCAACACATGTGGTTTAATATCCTTGAAATCAATTTCATACGAAACATGGTTAATCCCTTTAACCTATTATTTTATCAAGGAAAGCTTCTTCAAACACTTCATACTTAGAAGCCAAGTTAAAGCTCCTTTATTTCTCCTATAGTTTTTTCCATTAAAATTGAGATTGGGTTCTTTGTTTTGAAAACTAAGGCTTTCGAAACCTTAAACCTTTACTTTCAAAACCATTGGATAACCTCCATCGAAAGCATTCAAATCTTCTTTTCAAAACACTAAGCGTATGCCTTTCGAAACACTTTAAATCATCTCTTTCGAAACCATCAAAACATACCTTTCGAATGTATTAAAGCATTACTTATTAACTCATGGAAGCATAACTTCGAAACCATTTGAAAGTACCCATTTCAAAACCATTGGCTTTATCTTTAAAAATATCTTTAGAGTCAAAGTGAATATAAACAAAAGTTCCCCTTTTGAAACCATTAACCTTTAAGAAAAAATGATTGGAGAAAACTGGTGGCTTCGGAACCATCCTTTCGAAAGCATTATTCATTTAAGTAAAACATTTGGAAGGATAGCTTCAAAACCACTTTTGAAGCCATTGCCTTCGGAACCATTAAACCCTTTCGAAAGCTTTAGGAAGTGGCTTATTACATTTATAAACAAAAGCTACCTTTCGATCTAGTTGATGACTTCAATCCATTCGAAAGGCATAAGTTCGGCAGTAGGGTTTCGACTGTGATGAAACTATCCTTTTGAAAGCAGTGGTTTTATAGACAAGGAAACTCTTTCGAAAACTTCACTTTAAACAAAAAGGCGGCAATCCCCTTTGAAAGCTATTTAAAAGACCCTTTTGAAAGCATTTGTTTCGACTTCTTCGAAAGCGTTAGTTAAAAACAAGGCAAGTGGAAACTTTGAAAGCTATTTAAATTGGTTTCGACCCCTTCCAAAGCATGGTTTCTACTCCATACCTTCCGCCTTTCTCCAATCCACTACGTACCAAATTATTGATACCTTATGTATTGGTTCTAACTTGGTTGAGGAGAAGTATAGGGTCGAAGGGTAGTGTCTGAAAGAGCTGAAACATAACTTCTGGGTAAAAACTGTTTTAATGCCTTTTTAAGTAATTGCTTTTTAACTAACCTGCCCATTTGTAAACATTTAACTAGTTGCCATAAACTTTTTAAATTTTTTCCAAAATAAAAATGCCACAATTATTTTAGATCTAATTAAAATAAGTTAGCAGATAAGCCTTTCCTTAAGCAAAACAAATAAAACATTTAAGTCCTCCATCTAAAATGATTTAATTTCCATAGTAAATTACTTAGGAAAAATCCCCAAAAATCATAGAAATTCACTTTTAATATGTTATCTAACATATATAAGTTTCAGACCCAAATTCCTTAAAATAATAGCCGAAATAATTTTAAACCCAATTTATTCATGTTCTCCTTTGAAAATTCAGAATAAATTTCCATAGCTTGGAAAATTATAAAAAATTAAAACCCATCTCCAAAATAATATTTTACATAACATATAAATTCCTTATGGCATTTAAAACACAATATAAATGATTTAGCCTTAAAACCGTATATAACATTTATCAAACAAACTTGTTTAGATATAACATATCATGAAATTCAAGCATATCATCATCAAAAATAATCTTAATGGATTTAAACCTAAACCCGAAATCAAATGATCAATAAAAACAAAAATAGAGATGGTTTCGATTATTATTCACCTTGATTTGGATAAGGACTTGAGATTTAATCTTGGATTAATCCCCCTTGTTTGATTGCTTAGCTTTTAATTGATTTTTCCCCATTTTTTTCCCTAAGTAATGGTCGGCTTGAGCTCTCTTTAATTACATTTTTGTGTTTTAAAAATGAACCTGCAAAGTAAAGGAAACGAGATTTTAAGGGTAATGGGTTTATGGTATGGAAATTACCCATTAAGCCCTTGTTTTATTCTCTTATTAGTTATCTAATAAACCATTTCCATAAACCCATTCTTTACTTTTAATTAAGCACGACCTCTAGTTAAGTATTCAAATCTCAATCCCCTTATCACTCTAATATTACATTATTCTATTTAATTTATCTAATTAAATCTCCTGAATAATGTTATTAAAAATTAGGGGTGTTACACCCATCGCATGTGATTTATTTGAGTAACATCGAAGTCGAGAAGGGTACCTCATACATTAAACAACCAATTCAAATTCTTTACCGAAAAGTCAAGAAATTACGAACAAAAGAAATCCCCTTTATAAAAAAACTAATGGAATAATCATGACAAAAACAAAGCATTATGGGAACTTGAACCAGAAATGCTTAAATATTATCGAGTTTTATTTTAAGTATAGATTTCTAGGACGAAGTATTATATTAAGAGGGGTGGAATGTAAGAACCTACTCAACTGAGTTTTTTTATGTGTTTGCATATCCCAAATGAAATGATATTATAATTGTTTGAAAGATAAAATACTGAATTACAAATTTGTTTCAAAGACCAAAGGATAATATTGTGATCTAATGAGTTAATTAAGTGCGAGCTTGTAATATTATCACCTTATTTAGTAAAGCATGAGGTGGCATTAAGTATATCATATAAAGGAGGTAGGGACACATAAGCTAATTAGGTGTAAGCTTGTAATAACATCTTGGTTAGTAAAGCATGAGGTGGCATTAAGAATGACACTTCAAAAAAAGGGAGTAACACATCGACTAATGATGTGCAAGCTTATAAGATCACCATGCTTATTAAGGTGACAACCAAGGGGGCAAGTGTCATTGCCATAATACTTGCATGGAATAGGTCAAGTGTTCCAATTTGAAAAGACAAAAGTATCCTTGAATAAGGGTGTGACACATCATCTAATGATGTGTAAGCTTTTAACATAACCATGCTTATTAAACTGACAACTAAGAGGGCATGTGTCATTACACCAAAGTTTGCATGCATAAGGATGGACAAGTGTCCAAATTAAAAAGACTAAATTAGCCTTGAAGAAAGGCCATAAATAGGATGAGAATTTCATTTGGTTTTCATACTTCCATAAATCTAAAAGCTAAACAAAAGTAAGAAAACAAGGAATATCTTAGAGAAAGCCAAGGAGCTAAACTCTGACGATCGCCTTATACCACCGACACCAATAATATCAAACTAGTGCACTACAGCCAGTCGTGCCTGATCGATATGAGGCGATCATCGGGGTTGAAAATGAAACAAATAAAGCATATAACTTGTCGAATATCTCATAGCACATGGATAAAATAAAATATCATAGATATAACAGTAGAGACGACAATAACTATGTGAATAAATCATCAAAAACAGATGCATGGAGTTATACAAATGTATTAGAGTTTATACAACGAAAATAAACCAAACAACTGTCTCATAATAAGAAAATAAGCAGTTACTCCTAAGGCTCCCCAGTGATGTATAGTGGAATAAGCGTAAAAATCCATATAGGCATATAATATGAGATAGCTCCATCCAACTTGACCTCCACACAGCTACTGCATCATCTGGACCTATTATCTAGTCTACTCATTTAAGAGTATGCAAGATAATAAGAACAAAAGCATAAAACATCGGGTCGGACGATAGTCTGGTGTGAGTGGTAAATGAATCTCAAAATACTACGTAGGTAAATATAGTAAGGAACGGAGGTACACAAAACATACCTAACCCGTCCTTGCAACCAAAGAGTTAGCACATAACATCATAATATGCTACTCTAAAAATAACATAAAAGTACTCTACTCAAGATAAGGATATCAGTTCTCTAGGCATTCCTATCTCCAATACCTACTCCGGATGATATCTTCAAGCGATAGCCTAGAAAGAAACTAAAGCAAACATGGAAACCAAAGCTTCATAAAGCAATCCCCACTATCACTCCATATGCTCTAAATATGTGATAACTCGTATGGCCTCCTTACTGCCAGGGACTAATGAAAATCTCGGTTTTCGGTGCACTCACATTTCACGCAGCCCAAAGCTTGATACGTGTCTCATAGCCTAAAGCTAGACACTAGACCCAGAGCCACTGATCCAGGGTATTCAGATCCACTCCATCGATCCATGGGCATCCCCATTTACAATATCCTCACTTCGAGTACAACAGAAAACACTCCGAGTATCAACGATTCTTTAGCACATACATCCGAGCCCTCTTTTGCTCCGTTCATATGCGAGCCCTTCCTTTGCTCAATCAAGTTTCCATTATTTGGAACCCTTCGCGTTCCCATTCCACGCCTCACTCCTTTATTGAGTCCCTGTCTTCGGTACCAACTCCCTTCACGAGTCACAAACTGAAGATCCAAAACTTTTATCATGCTTTTACATCGCCACCTAATCAACACACGAACGAGTCAACACCTCCATCATAATCTAAAGAGTCCCCTGCTTCCTCCTTGTACAATCTTGACCCTCATTAATTCAATAAAACAAATCAGTACCTAGTCAAAATGATTTGTACTGAGTCATTTACCTAGCCCATTTTGGCTAAGTAAATTGCTCTGCTTCTAGTGATTCCTTCTCAAGTGCCTTAGACCCCGACCCATTCATCAAACCAACTCAGGCCAAAATCCAAAGCTTTCAACTCCAATTCTAGAAACAACTTGGCATAAATCCCAACAATTAGCCAATCCTTTGAAACTTTCCTTGGTCCATCTTCACTAGCCAACACCGAGAGATCCCCAAAGTCACTGACCCTTCCAAGGCATAGAAATGGCTCGGTACCGAACCTTCAACTCGGTGCCGAGTTAAACCCTTAGGCAATTATGAGGTGAGATTTATTCTACAAGCTTCCTCCATACTCTAGAGCCTCTCCTCCAAGTTTCATCCAATTTTGACCAACTTTGCCTTTGATTTGCCCAATTCACCAACCTATCTTCCTTAACATCCAAAACACTAGCAAATAACATCAAAGCAAACATACAATCATAGAATAACATGCATATACATCCAATTGCATAACGATACATAGAATTATAGCAATCACGCAAATTCAAATCCAAATCTAAGCAATAAATGAACATATGAATATGAATAAGGTGAATTTAAAAACAAATACTAAATATCATCCAAGAATTCATCAATTTAGGTCATAAACATATGTCAACATGTTATTAGAGTTTAGCAAAGGATTTTAAGACTAAAAAACATGTTTAAACCTATAATTCTACCATATAAACATGCATAGGATAGTGAGAAGACATAAACCACTCACCAATTACCAAAATAAACCAATTCTCTCCTAGATCCAATGTAGACAGCAATAGAAAGCAATGCAAATCAATCAAAAAGATAATCCCTAACTTCTATTTGATGATCTCCTCTCTAATTAGTGATTTGGCAAAGATTAGAGAGTAATTTGTATGATTTTATATGAAATTGGGACTAATGAGGGTTTATATATGATTTGGGACAGAGGGAAAAGTTTTAATTTGACTCCTACAACCCCTTATTTATACTAATTTCGGATTACACTAATGGGCCTACTTATGTGCTTAATTAATTAAACACTAATTATGACCAACAACTGTTAAAATTTAAAATAGGCATAACTTCCTAACAGTAAGTCTGTTTTTCTATTATGACCACTTTCCGGGATATGAAACCATTTGAAGCAATGGAACTTGCATGGGACCCTAATTCGACTCCTACAAAAGTTATAGCCAAAACAAGATTTCTTGGGTCAAATTGGTCGCATAGAAATTCAAAAAAATCATAGATGTGTAAAATGTCCCTGAGATCCATATTCTAAATTCTAGAATCATATGACCTCATATGAATAAAATAAAATTATTTTATTATCCTCCGATATGTAAAATATAGGTCGTTACATTCTCTCTACTTTAGGAATTTCACTCCCCAAAATCCCTAAACAAGTCCAGAATTAAGCAACCATAGTTACTCTACATGCCTAACAACCATATGCAACTATCATCCATATCAAACAGACACTCATGCAATTAATAAAATAGGCGATCCTATCTTAGCATGCGGAATACTAACCAATCAAGTGCAATATATAATGATGAAAGTAGATACGATAAACGATGGATCTGACCATTCAAAGAGTTCTGGACACATAGTCCTCACGCCCTCCTTTGTTTTCCACATACAATCGTCTTCATTTCCACTCCATTGTCCCTTCACTAGTTTCACCGACTTTCTCCTAAGATGTTTCATATCATGTCCGACAATACGTACCAACCTATAAGATTTCGAAACTTCTGGTGCTACCTTAACATCTTCAAGTTTATCTAGTGTAATCGCCACGCCTGAGTTATGCACAAATTTCCATAGATAGGAGACATGAAAGACATTGTGCATGCTCGCCATCTTCTAAGGTAAGTCGACCCTATATTCTAGCTTTCCAATCCTCTAAACTATCGGAAAAGGATCTGTGAACCTTGATGTCAACTTCCGCTTATTAATGAATCAAATTACATTCTTCAAAGGAGATACCCTCACAAAACCATATCCCTAGTAGAAAATTCCAGATCTCTACGTCTTTTATCGGTGTAGCTCTTCTGTTGACCCTGAGCGGGTTACATTCATTATCGAATGATGCAAATCTTTTATATAGTTTCTCTAATCATATCTGGCCTAAGTATCAGTTTCTTGCCCGCTTCCCACCAACATGAAGGACCGTTACTTGGTCAGCCATACAATGCTTCATAAAGAGCCATACCAATACCCAATTGATAAATATTATTGCATGCAAACTCTACCAGATGTAGATAGTCATCCCATGATCCTCCAAAATCTATAATGCATACTCGCAAGAGATCTTCCAACATATGATTTACTTTCAATCTGTCCATCTGTTGCGGGTGATAAGTTGTACTAAGGTGCAGCCCGGTCCCTAACGCCTCTTGTAAGCTCTTCCAAAACCCACTACTGAATAACGGGTCTCAGTCACTTACAATGCTTTTTGGCACACCGTGAAATCGTACCATCCACTTTGCATACAACTCTGCCAACTTGGATGTTATTCTACTTGACTTGATGGGTATAAATCTAGCGCTCTTAGTCAACCAATCAACCATGACCCAAATGTTATCATACCCTGCTCGAGTCCTCGGCGGTCCATCAATAAAATACATCGATACTTGCTTCCATTTCCACTCAGAAGTTCTAGCAGTTGCGATAAAATATTAGGTTTCTTTTGCTCTGCCTTTACCAATTGGCAGTTCATACACTTCGAGATGAATTTCCTAACGTCCTTCTTGACACCTTCCCAATAGTAGGCCTACTTCATATCCTGGTACATCTTATTACCTCCAGGATGTATTGTCAACCTAGAAAGGTGGCATTCTCATAGCACGTCATCTCGATATCCATCAATATTCGGAACGAACAATCTCCCATCCTTATGAAGCCAACTATCTCAGTCGAGTTTGTATTGCTTCATGCTTTCATATTCTACTTCTTCTACTATCGTCTCTATTATATCCGCTAGCCTAGCATCTCACTTCTGACTATCACCAATCCTTTAAATTAGAGTACGTCTGATCGACAAACTTTCCAACATCTCTTGTTCCAGCTCGCAATGAGGTCTGAAATCATATCCAGCAATATACTCAATCTGATTCCATTCTAAGAACATTGCTCCCAAACTGGCATGTCTTCTACTCAATGCATCGGCCACTGCATTTCCTTTTCTTGCTGTATAGGAAATGCTAAAATCAAAGGAGGCTAAGAACTCTAACCGCCGTTGCTGACGAAGGTTGAGATCCTTTTGAGAGAAAAGGTACTTCAAGGATTTTTGGTCCGTAAATAGCTCAAACCTTTCTCCTAGCAGATAATGCCTCTGCATCTTCAAAGCAAAAACTATTGCTGCCAATTCCAAATCATGAGTCGGATAATCCTCTCATGCAGCTTTACCTGCTGACTGGCATAGGCAATAACTTTTCCTTTCTACATCAGTACCGCACCCAACCCCATACCACAGGCATCTTTATATACCGTCAGCTCCTCATTCCTACTTGGAATGGTTAATACTCGTGCACTCGTCAACCTCTCTTTTAGACTCACAAACGCATGCTCACACTTCGCTTCCAAAACAAAAGTCTTATTCTTCTTCATAAAATTGGTCAACTGTGCTGCTATCTTTGAAAAGTCCTTTATGAAACGACTATAGTATCCCACCAGTCCTAGGAAACTTCTTGCATCCATAACATTCTTCGACCAGTTCCAATCTTGGACCACTTCCACCTTTGCAGGATCCACTGCTATACCCTATCCAGAAATGATGCAACCCTAGAACCTCACTTCTTTTCTCTTGAAGTGACACTTAGAGAACTTCGCTCTTAACTTGTGCTTTCTTAGCACCTCTAGCACAATTCTAAATTGCATCTTGTGCTCCTCTTCGGTTCTGGAATAGATTGGAATATCATCCATAAACATAAGCATGAACTTGTTCAACTGGTCTCTAAAAACCCGATTCATGAGATCCACAAAGTATGCCAGAGCATTAGTCAAGCCGAACGGCATCACCAACCATCATAAAAAATCGATGGCATCGGTAACACAATAATAGGCACACACTCTTTCACTATTCTCAACTGATGAAATCCCATTGCCAAATCCATTTCGGAGAACACCTTTGAATCGTGAAGCTAATCAAACAAGTCATCAATACATAGGAGTGGATACTTGTTCTTCTTCGATACTTTATTCAGCTTATGGTAATCCACACACAACCTCAAAGAGCCATCCTCCTTAGTCGTGAATACTACAGGTGCACCCCACTACGATATACTCCTTCGAACGAACCCTCTCCTTCATAAAACTTTCACTTGCACCTCTAGTTTCTTTTGCTCTCTGGGTTCCATACACCTCAAAGGCATAACTATAGATCTAGCTTCCTTCACTAAGTCTATCTGAAACTTAATCTCTCTTTGGGACAACAATTCGGTCACTTCCTCAAATACATCCAAATACCCCGTAGAGATAGGCATAGATGACAACCCCTCCTATAGAAATTCAAGCGAATATAGAAAGCTAACCATCACTTCATCCACTGGTAGGCAATCAATCACTACCGTTCGCCCTTCCACATCTCTGATTGTCACCAATAGCTTCTCGTAATCCACTATCGTCGCATATTTCTTAAGCCAGTCAATTCCCAAGATAATCTCGAACCCAAAAAAATTCAAGACAAAGAAATCATAAGCAAAAGAGCACCCATGACTCGATAACATTAGGCCACAACAAATCATGCAAATGGCAGTAGTGCCTCTAACAGGGTTTGTCACAATCAGGGGTCGGTCTACTATTTCGGGTCTCGTTCCCAATCTATCTACTAGATCACTACATATGAACGAATGTGAAGGCCCGGTATCAAATAAAATGCAAATGGAAACATCTTTAATGGAAAGCATACCTTGAATAACGACTCCCTTCTCCTTCGCCGAGGGAGCACTCGACAAAGTCGAAATAGCATCCGAAGCATATGCTTTCACAACCTACTTATCCTTCACCAGTTTCGGACAATCCTTCTTCAAATGTCCATGCTTATCACAATTGTAGCACTTCTTCTTCTAGCTCACTTTGCAATCCTAATCAAGTGACCCTTCTCCTTGCACGCATAGCAAGTAGGTTCCCACTTAGTTTTCTTTTGGCCATTTTCCCTTGAGACTCCTTCCTCTTTCCATTCCACTTTTTATTGCCTCCATACCTTGCTGCGATTATGGCCCCTCCTTGTCCGCAGAAACAACAATAACTGTCTTAGTCTTTGATACAGATTCTCATGCCGAAGAGCTTTCTCGATATGCTTTCTCAACAAGCTTCTCAAATGGCTCATCAATGTGGTCTACCGTCTTCTCCCTAAGATAGTCATCCAAACCAATAATGAACTTTTTATTGTTTCTCAATGGAGTGTCAATGAATGAAATCCCATACTTCAATAAAGCATCAAATTCTACAACATACTCAGAAACTCACATCTCTCCATGTTTAAGATCAGAAAACTTCCTAAACAACACCGACTTCTGAGTAACCGGAATGAACTTCTCTTCAAACCTTGCTTTGAGCTGGTCCCAAGTAAACTGATCTTATGGTGTAGCAATTGTAGTGGCATTCCACCAGTTCATAGCTCATCCTTGAAGTTGTCTAAAGGTCATTTTCCTCTTTATAGCATATGTCACTAAAGATGTGCTCGCATGTATCCAAATATGACGCCCCGCTCCATGTCCCATACTGAAAAAGAATATTACAGAGTAATACCGTCTGTTAATGTAGAGAATAGGGTTGGTTAGGAGCGACCATCCATGAATTTTGCTTTAAGCGAGTATTGCTACGTCGATTTGGGTGCTAGTTTTTTTTCAATTAGAGTCGATATATACAATCCAGGCTTAAAACAAAAACCACAGTGGCTATAATACTAATTCAGAACAATATACAATATTCACATAACATAGAATCACAGAGTATAAAATGTACATAGCAGAATATACAATTGATACGAACTAAATGGAGAAAATAGATACATGATGTCAACTACAAGACTTTGGTCATTACGATCCATAATATACATAAGTACTACATCTCATGTAAAAAAATATGTACATCTGAATAAGTCTAAACTCGATACAAGATACAACACTACAAGAACATGTATACATGTACAAGATAAAGCTAAGATGAATGATAACTAAATAACTGGAGTGAATCCTCTCTAGAACTAGTAAACTAGAGCACCTGAAATATCTTGGTCCGACTTGAGTATTATAAAATAATAAACAGGTAAGTCTAGACTATAAGAATATGTTGGCAAGATAAATGATAGATAAAGTGAGCTAGATCTCAAATATAGTCATATATCGACAAATATCAAACATGCATCAATACTTCAAATCACCAAATACTAAAACTCAAGATAGCTTATTAAAAGCAAAAATCCTCGAAATAATTTGGTGATAATTCAAACAACATCAAATCTAGAAATATCATAATTAGAAATCCGGAAATATCACAAAAACGAGGAAGGTGCCAAACTCAAAGATTGGTGAAACAAATTCACCTACATGCATGTAACTCCAAGATAGAGTTATAAGTCTATAAACATCAAGATAGGTACGAGACCTATAAACATCAAGATAGGAACAAGCCTATATAAACATCAAACTAGGTACGGGACCTATAAACATCAAGATAGAGACAAGCCCTATAAACATCAAGATATGTACGAGACTTATAAACATCAAGATAGGGACAAGCCCTATAAACATCTAGATAGGTATGAGACCAATAAACATTAAGATAGGGACAAGCCCTATAAACTCTGAAGGCGAGTCATAAACTTATCAATGAGTGTCATATACCTTCGAATAGTAACTAAATAAATAACAACCATTTGTCCCATACCATACGGGTTTATTTGAATGTTTACTATAGGTTAGTAGTTATAAATGGCCCAACCGAACAAGTCTGGGAATTAACCGTAAAACAAACGCGTATGTTCTGTACCACTCATTTTATAAAACTGTTTAAATCACCTTATTATTCAATTGATAACATGCAATTTCATAAAATATCTTACTTTAAAATCATTCTTGAGAAAAATAGTTTTATAAGCTAGAATATATATATATTGGAAGGCCTTTGGTTATACACACACACACTCATATATAAGTACAACTTTAAAACCATTGTTCCAAATCAACTTTAAAACCATTGATATTATATTTAAATATATTATATATATAATTATACTCCAAGTTCTTTTACAGAAAATGTATTTATGCTTGATAAGATTTGGGAAACAATTTGGTTCAGAAATCGTTCTTTAGAAAACTCAAGTTAAAAGTGTGCAACACAACTTGTGTGTAGTAACATATATCCATAGGGCATTTTTATGGAGTAGAAACTCCAAGATGAATCCATCGATTCATAAATCAAGTCTCCAAAATTTGCATTGAAATCAATATAAAATAGAGCATATAACAATGCAAATAACCATCAAAGAAACAATCGGGCGAACAAATGGTCGAAAAGGGCGATTAGGAAGCAAAACAGACACAACCTGGCGCTCTGCCCAGATCGAGACTAGTGCATCGCTGATGTGTGACCGGTCCACAATGGCACTGCCTGGGCCGAGGCCTAGGCAGTGTTCGTCGCTTCCCAATGGTCTGTCGATGGTGAATTTCAAGATATAAATGGTTTTGGCTTCAAGGACATTGATTTTGGTGTCATGCAAACACCTATTCAACTACAATTTGATGATTCAAGTGATCATATAATAAGGCTTTTCAGAAAACAGAGAATTGCATAGCAAAAAATGCAATAACATAAGAGATTGAAATCAGTTCGCGCCAAAAATTATCCAAAATCCACAACTTGCAACTTATATTCAACTATAGTCTAGAAGTGTGGGATTAACTCACCTATTTGAGCTTGAATTGGTAGAAAAAGACCAGGATTCTCTTAGGCGAATCTCTATTAGTAATTAACCCTATGTCAAACTTAAAAATTGACAACACAAGATTACACTTCAAGTTGAAAAATGGGGTTAAAACTCTAAAAGATGGAATAGAATACAAAGGAAGTTACCTGAATTCGTTTTCTATAATTATTAATAATTAGCCCTTTGATTTCCCTTGGATTTTGGGATGAACTTGATTTCTAGGGTTTAGAAAATGGTAGAGTTAGTTTCTGGTTTGAGCTGAAGGACTGAAGACAAAAATGAATGTATTTTTCATTTCTTCTCACTAGTTAGATTACCACATTGGCCAAATGGTTGCCATGGACCCAATAAGAAAGAGTATTATTATTTCCTTCTAACTTCTCTTCTATAAATACTAATTTACAATTAAAACCATGTTTTATTAATCATAAATTTAATTTCTTAAAATTTCAATCAAAACAATATGAAATTTTAGTCCTAAGACGTAGTCCGATTGCTGGCCAAATACCCCAGAATAACCCCCAGACCAAACCCTCTTTTGTTTGGCTCTGATTGATCAGAAAACCTGATCAAAGTATGTCTAGTCGGTGCAACTATTGTGGTCGGTTGAAACAGGTTGCCTATTACATGTACTTTTCTGATTTCTGTTTTGCTTGTATCTCATTCGTTTTTAATCGGATTCTCAATCTTCCAAATTTCAATATGATTCTCTACTACCTTTCTACTTTCATTTCAACAAAACATTTAAATAGAAATCATTTCAAAATTGTTGTACAAATCGGTGTTTTCAAGTTAGTTTCCAGAAAATAGAAATATAGCATTTTCACACACACACAAATATATATATATATATATATATATCTTTGAACTACCCTTAAAAATCATTATAAATTCGAAATGAAATCATAGTAAGACCTGATATGTCAAATTGCAATTTATAAATATTTTATATAATATATATATATATATATTATATTTATTTCAATATAATTCATTTCATAGCTCAAAACATTGTTTATTTTCCATTTCTCACTAAATAAATCATATCTTTTAGAATATTTATCTATATATCCATAATTAAATTTATAAATTTAATTATATATGTATCTTAAATTAGAAATCATTTTATACCATTTTGATGTGATTTTATATCCCAAATCATTTTTACACAGAACCGGGCTGATTTTCATATATTATGAAATTGCATCTTTATAAATTCATATAAATTAAATAAAATTCCAAAAAATGCTTTTTAGACCTGATACCCTCATATCAAACTTCATAAAATAATTTTTATCAATTTAATATGATTAAATGTCTGAAACAGTTAAAAATACAATTTCATACCTATTTTTCACATATTACAAAATATATGTATATAGATTCATATAAATTATATAAAAATGCACAAAAATTATATTTAGGTCTGTCAATTTGATATTTCATCTTAGAAATTTATTCATATCAATTTCTAACCATTATACTAAAAATTCTTCATTTATATTTATCTCATTTGGAAAACCCATTTAATAAATTTCTTATTTATTAATTCCAAATTTTATTTTAAATTGGAAACAAAACCAAATAAAATTCCCTAATTTCATCTTAAAATTAATCAAGATAAATTAAATCATACTTTATTTTATTTCAAGAAATCTCGATCAGGGTTGTTGCACAACCAATCCTTCACTTCTATGGCTTACTCTGTTCCACGCAACGTTTTTTCTCCTAGAGTAGAATAATCTTTGCTCAATTTGGTGAAAACTATAGGCGCTTGCATGGGAGCACCTCCTCCAATAGCCACACCGAGAGTAGTAGTAGCCTGAACATTCCTCATCATACTTGCCATCATAGCATTGAACATCACTTGAACTTCAGGTGTAGCTGCTCCTAACACTGCTCCTTCCTCAACTCCCGAAGTAGAATACTTCATAGTATTTATTATATGCTGGCTCATTCTTAATCTATAACAAGAACGATCAATCTCTTATAAAGAAAATTGTGTCTATGGTGCTCGTGTACATGCGAATTATACTATATAAGATATTACAATATAGCTTTGAAAATCAAAATATATAACAAGTACAAACTCTCTTGTGTATATCCACATTCTAGATCTAGTCTAAGGCGATAACTCCTTCCTTATCCCTATTGGATCCCAGTATTAACTCAGGTTAATCGTGTAACCAATACTCTGATACCAAATGTGACGATTTCCCTATACCATCGGCAACAATAATTTCAATATAGTGCGCTGCAGTTGTGCCCGTTCGATATAGGGCGATCATCAAGGTTGAAAATGAAACAAATACAGCATATAACTTATTGAATATCTCACAACACATGGATAAAATAAATATCACATATATAACAGGAAAGATAGTAATAATAATGTGAACAAATCATTAGAGCATAGATCCACAGACTTTTACAAATGTATTAGAGTTTATACAACAGAAATAAACTCAACAACTATCTCATAATAAGAAAATAAGCAATCACTGCTAAGGCTTCGCAATGTTGTACAATGGAATAAGCATAAAAATCCATATAGGCATTTAATACGAGATAGCTCCATCTAGCTCGTCCTCCGCATAGCTACTGCGTCACCTAGACCTGTTATATAGTCTACTTATATAAGAGTATCCAAGATAATAAGAACAAAAGCATAAAACCTTGGGTTAGACAACAGTTTGGTGTGAGAGGTAAATGAATATCAAAATGCTATATAGGTAAATATAGTAAGGAACAGAGGTACACGAATCCTACCTGACCTATCCCTACAACCAAGAGTAAGCAGATAATAACATAATATGCTACTCTATAAATAACATAAAAGTACTCTACTCAAGATAAGGATATCAGTTTTCCAGGCATTCCTATCTCCAATACCTACTCCTGATGATATCTCCAAGCAATAGACAAAAAAGTAACTGAAGCAAACATGGCAACCAAAGCATTCATAAATCAATCCCCACCATCACTCCATGTGCTCTGAATATACGATAACTCGTATGGCCTTCTTATTGCAAAGGATTTTCAGTATACTCTCGTATCACGCACCCAAAGCTCGATACGTGTCTCATAGCCCAAATCTAGATACTAGACCTAAAGTCACTGGTCCAGGGAATTCATATCCACTACATTGATTCATGGGCATCTCCACGTACAAAACCCATGCTTACAATAGAAAACACTCCAAGTACCAATGATTCCTTAGCACATATATTCGAGCTCTTATTTGCTCCATTTGAATCCAAGCCCATCCTTTGCTCGATCTACTTTCCATTATTCGAAACCCTTCACGTTCCCATTCCATGGCTCACTTCTTTATTGAGCCCCTATCTTCGGTAACTACTCCCTTCATGAGTCACAAACCAAAGATCCAAAACTTTTAATATGATGTTACATCGCTACCCAAATCAACAAGTGAACAAGGCAACACCTCCGACATGATCTACAGAGTCCCCTACTTTCTCTTTTTACAAGCTTGACCCCCATTCATTCAATAAAACAACTCGGTACTAAGTCAAAATGACTCAGTACCGAGTCATTTACTTAGCAAAATTTTGGCTAAGTAAATTACTCTGCTTCTAGTACTTCCTTCTCAAGTGACTTGGACCACGACCCATTCATCAAAACAACTCGACTGCCAATCCAAAGCTTTCAACTCCAAGTTCTAGAAACAACTCGGCGTAACTCCCAACACTTGGCCAATCCTCTAAAACTTGGCTTGGTCCATCTCCTCTAGCCAACACCTGGAGATCCCCAAAGTCGTTGACCCATCCAAGCCATAGAAATGACTCGTTACCGACACTTCAACTCAGTGCTGAGTAAAATATTAAGGTAATTATGAGGTGTGATTTATTCTGTAAGCTTCCCCCATACTCTGGAGCCTCTCCTCCAAGTTTCGTCCAATTTCGACCAACTTTGCCTTCGATTTGCTCAATTCACCAACCTATCTTCCTAAACATCCAAAACACTATCAAACGACATCAAAGCATAACATACAATCATAGAATAACATGCATATACACCCAATTACACAACAATACATAGAATTATAGCAATCAAGCAAATTCTAGTCCAAATCTAAGCAATCAATTAACATATGAATATGAGTAACGTGAATTTCAAAATAAATACTAAATATCATACTAGAATTCATTGATTTAGGTCATAAACATATGTCAACATGTTATTAAAGTTTAGAAAAGGATTTTAAGGACAAAAACCATGTTTAAACATATAATTCTATCGTATAAACATGCATAGGACAGTGAGAAGGCATAAACCACTCACCAATTACCAAAATCAACCAATTCTCGCCTAGATCCAATGTAGACATCAACAGAAAGTACTGAAAAATAACCAAAATAATGATCCCTAACTTATATTTGACGATCTTCTCTCTAATTAGTGATCTGGCAAAGATTAGAAAGTAATTTGTGTGATTTTCGATGAAATAAAGGTTAATGGGGGTTTAAATTTAATTTAGGAAAGAGGAAAAGTTTTAATTTGACTC
Organism: Allium fistulosum; assembly: GCA_030737815.1. Classification (NCBI taxonomy): domain Eukaryota; kingdom Viridiplantae; phylum Streptophyta; class Magnoliopsida; order Asparagales; family Amaryllidaceae; genus Allium; species Allium fistulosum. The sequence goes on along the minus strand of CM060905.1, from coordinate 266,061,528 downwards.
ATATAGCCCCCTATTTATAATAATCTCGAATTAGATTAATGGGCTTACTTATGGGCTTAATTAATTGCACAATAATTCTGACCAACAACTGCCAAAAATTATATAGACATAACTTCCTAACCATAAGTCTGTTTTTCTATTATGACCACTCTATAGAATGGAAAACAATCATCCTGAAGCAACGGAATTGGTTTTAGACCCCAGTTCGACTCCTATCAAAAGTTATAGCCCAAACAAGATTTCCAGGGTCAAAATTGTCACATAGAAATCTGAGAAAAATCAAATGTGTGTAAAATGTCGGTAAGAGTTATATCTCAAAATTATAGAATCATACAACTTTATATGAATAAAATTAAAATATTTTACGGTCATCCGATACGTAAAATATGAGTCGTTACATAAACCATAGGCCGAAACTACAATTTCTAAGGTAAGGAAAACTATCTAATTTTAAAATTTCAAGTAATTCCATGAAGTAGTGTGTAACTTATAATATGTTTAATCTATATGTTGCACTATTTTAACCTTTTTGGTATTATAGACATACCTTTTGCTTATAATATTTTTGACCTCAACCAAGTATATATGATTGATTCTTCAGTTATTTGAAAGAAAGAATAATCTGTATTGGTTTATGATTTTAAAGTATCTTGAAGAATACTTATATGTATACTTATGATTTGTGATGGCTTGCAGACAAATGCGGTAAAAGACCAAAGATCTAGGATAGTGCAATGTTACTTTATTTCCATACCATGTGTTAGGAGATAGAGTACATCCAAGTTTCCAAGATCTAATTCCTTACTCCATGTTCAAGTCAGATCCATGGGTAGTCCAACTGATTTTGACATGAATTTCTAATTTTGTTATGTTCCTTGTTCACAAAAGATATCTATATATGTCGAATGAGTTTTGGAAAATATGTTTGGAGAAAAATTTACCTATTTTAATTAAGTAATATAAGTTTAATACGTTAATATACTTCAAAATATGGTTTGGACATCTTGGAGAATTTTGTGATATGACCTGAGATTTAGATTAAATAGTATCATCATTGGGTCAATGTTGCTCATGATGCTACACATAAACATTTTAGATTTGGATAGTTAAAGTGGATTTTGGGACTTTTCATTGAAAACTAGAATGAAGAATTTTTCTAAGAATTTGTTTACTATTGTAAACCTTGATGTACATATATGTATGAAGTCGAAGACAAGACCTTATGTAAATTAACTTGTATTGCAAGTATGAATGTATAATATTTCTTCTGCTTGAAATCATTTACTTTAAATGATTTGAGATTCCGGCATTTCTCCTTGCGAACTTATGCTACTAATATATAGCACCACATTATGAGGGTTTCACTTCCAATTCTAGCTAAGAGTGTCGAAGCGGGGTATTACAAATAGTTCTTCCAGAAAAGATAATATACATCAAAATACTTTATTGTAATCTTATTACTTCAAATCTCTCCAGACATTGTATTTAATATCAAAAATAGTAATTTCATCAAATTACCTTTCAAATCAACAATATTATTATTTTATGCTAAAGTAATAATATTCATATTAAATCTCGTTAATATACTCCAAAATCGGTTCATCTCTATTTATTTCAAAACAATGTAATTTTCACAAAAACCATATTATTATTATTTATAAAATCTCACTTTGTTGACTAATAATAATAAACATTTACGGTTAAGTTTAAAAAATATTCTTTGTTATTATATATGGATTTTCCTAGACATTCATAAATAACAGCCTTATTAAATTTCTCCAATTAATTTTATTTTATTTTATTCAAACATTATATTTATAAACATCACACAAAAACTATAAATAGTCAAATTAATCATTTATTTATTTTATTTTATCCTTATTACATAATTTCACTTATTTATTTTAATGAATAATGCTCATTTTTTAAATCCATGCTTAATTACGATTAAAAATCCAACAATACAACAATCGACAATAAACAACTAACCCAAGGCTCGGCGTATCCAAAATGTCCAAAATATCAAACAATTATCAATAAATCTCATCACAGATCAATAATTATAGTTTTCCATAAAGAGATGTCTATTTTATAATTTAAATTTAATTAATTAAATTAAGTAAACCATACCAACATGCCTATTTCAACAGTCTCCAAACTCAGCAAAACCATTTCCATATCATCTAGAATTTCACCGCAAGTCCAATGGAAGAAACTGCACGTGAATCGGAGTTCCTATGATATAGATATGAAGGTTAGATGATATACGACATTACTAAATGAAATAAAAACAAAGCAAAACATCCATACATTCATATACTACCTCCTCCATATACTTCTCCTATATGCGACCAAATCAACCCATGCAGCCACTGAATCCATGTTAAATCATCGCCGCCTCCGGTGCTCGCACCCCAATCGAACACCATATTCTACCTCAGGCAGTGTCGCTGCCAATAGAACGTCACTGCCTCTAGGACTTTGAGGAGCGGATCCGACTAACCCACATACCTATAGGACAATCGAACCTTATAGATTGACTCCACTCTTCCTCCTCTACGTTTCGGTACCTTCTGATCGTCCCATAGTCGTAAATCCACCATTGAATCAAAACCCTAAAAAGAACGACTCTAGTTAAATCTCCAAATTCTGACCACCTCGATTATCGTATCCAAAAATGAACACTTTCCATCTGTTTCATTTGCCAAGGCTTTCCTGCGATATATAACTCGATATATTTTGGACATTTTTATTTTTGCATCAATTTGTAATTAGAGATAATCATCTACCATTAGCAGGTAATTACGGTATTTTAGAAATTAGAGAAAAAAATGAAGATAGAGGTCATGAATAGGGTCAACTCTCAAATATATAGTCGTTAGGCTGGGTTATTGACCATATATCCAGTTTGGTCGGAAACAGCTATGTACATTGTTTAAACACCGTAAGCTTCTATTTCATACCCCGTAACTTCAAATATACCAAAACTATATATCAAACTAATTGTCTCGGAAAGACCTTCGCAATGGTTATAAATACGATACCCAATTCACCATTTAATTAAAAATTTACATTTAATTATTTTAATATTTTGCAGTGTTGAATTTGCTGGTCGTTACAACTACGACTGAACCTTTCCGATCAAGGCGACGCTCTCTTATCTTAGTAGATATAGCAACTGATGGAAGGCGAACTTACCATCGTGGGCTATCCCAACCGGGACCGAGATTATAGAGCAAATCCTCATAGGAGAAGCGAAAAAAGTCTTACACCCTAGAAGGACAGATGGACCCAACTCCACCAATCTCCCGAACCAAAAGATCGAATGGCATGAATCATAAGGGAAGGCATGCATCATGGATAAATAGAACAAGGAATTGGAGCAAGGGTTGAAATCCCATTTTCCATAGAGATAGAGACTGCTCGGAATCCTAGAAGTTTTTGAATACCTACCATGCATCCCTACCAAATCTGACTGATCCGGTAGTACACCTGCAACAGTATACGCAACACATGTTGGTGAGAAGAGCGATGGAGGAAGTTTTATGCAAGTGCTTTCCCCTTTTTTTCAGACTTGGTGACTATGTAGTTTTTCCACCTTTCCCCAGTATCAATCCATTTGTGGGAAATGTTATAGAAAAAGTTTATCAGCAAATTTCAGGTTTACATAGAGTAGCCCAAGGACCCATACTCGTTGTCGGATGTAAAACGATGAGAGGATAAAATGCTACGACAATACTTGACTCGCTTTAACGCTGCAGTCGTCGGTGTCCAAAATATCATTGAGCGATTAACTCTTATGGCATTGTGTGGAGGCATTTATCCAGACACGAAGATGGCTAGAGATTAAATAAGGAGAAACCATCTACCTCGCATGAGTTCTTCTATAAGGCAACAAAGTATATGCAATTGGATGAGGCCACAGTTGGATAATAGACTAGAACGACTTTCAAACCCTCAAAATCATCTAATAGTGTGAATGCAACGGTTAAGGATAATGAAGGTAGTTATGTTGAGAAGAAGAAAAACAATAACCAAAGCAGTTCTAGCAGAAAAACGGAATGAAAAAGGTTCAAGCCTTGAACGAGGTTTTATACTTACACAGATTTGAATGACGATATAAAACATCTACCTCGCCATGCACGTGGAGCTCAAATACAATAGGCCTCCGCCAAAGAAAGAAACTAAAGCTGAGATGAATATGGGGTAATATTGCAGATTTCATGAATTAGTTGGGCATAACACTAATAAATGTCATCATCTGCGAATATTATAGAATAACACATCAGGAAGAGGAAGTTGGAGTAATATATCAAGAATCCAAATATTCCCTCTACTCTTGTAAAGCAGGCCCAAAGAAAATCCCACATATAAATGGGGGTGAAGGATCCTGTGCAAATTATGAGAAGGATGGGAGGTTGGTAATTAATACCATAATGGGAGAAGCTCACGTAGCTAACCAAAGTTGGGCTGAGATGGAAAGATATGCAAAGTCTTTGAAGAATGGAGAAGATTTCGTGTACACTATAAGCGATGGGCAAAGAGCTAAGGCTCCCCGTCGGGAGCAAGATGAGATAATCTTTAGAGATAGTGATTTGCGAGGAAAAAGTACCTACATACCAGCCATTGTGATCTCGATAATACTTAGCCCAGCAAAGGTACATTGGATTATAGTAGACAGTGGAAGTTCGGTTTCAAAGATGCATTTGATAAAATGGGGCTGTCCATGAGGATGTCAAGCTATGCAACCAGCAATTACATGGCTTTACAAGAGAGAGCACGATGCCATAAGGAAGGTTGGATCTATTTTTCAAGCTGGGAACTCATCCCCAATCAACCATGCAAAAATAGACTTCCATTTTGGTGGTTGGATTCTCAGCTGCAGTGCATTCCCGGGGCAACCAGCCCTATCATATTTTTGTGCAATGGTAGACTAGTGGTGCTTTACCATGAAGTTCCCTATGGCCAACAGAGTGGGGGTAGTAGAGGGTAACGAAGACGTCACAAGGGAATGTTATGTGGCAGAGCTTTGGGAAAACAAATGGCGGGAGAAAGGGAAGGGCACAAAGATCACACTCTGTGCCAAAAAGGCCATCACATAGCAATTAGAGGAAGGCCCCACTCATGTTCACAAGCAATCCTTACAATGAACTTGACCCAAGAGATAGAGATGAGGGGGCAGCAGCGGAGCCCGAAGGGGCGATATATTTCATGGAAATAGATAGCAATAACCCAACAAAACTTATGAAGATCGGATCTGGTCTAAAGCAGGATCTAAAGAAACAGTTGATAGGATTCCTACGGGACCACCTGGACGTGTTCACCTTGTCCCATGTAGGTATGTGTGTAATATCCCCTTCAATTGCATGCCATGCCTTGAATATCGACCTAAGGAAACCCCTCAATGAAGAAAAAGAAATAGAATATGGGTCCAGAGTGGTCAGTGGCTCTTAATGAAGAAGTGGAAATCTTATTAGTGAATGAGTTCATCAGCGAATATTGGTACCCAGAAGGGATAGCAAACCCAGTTCTGGTTAGAAAACCAAACGGGAAATGGTAAATGTGTATTGACTTTTCCAATCTAAATGACGCATGTCCTAAGGATTGTTTTCCGTTCCTGAGAATTGACAGCTGGTAGATGGAACCATATGACATGAGCTTTTATCTTTTATTGATGCATACTCTGGATACAATCAGATTGCTACATACATTCTAGATAAGGAGCACACTAGTTTCGTTCATGACTCGGGGCTCTATTGTTACAAAGTCATGCTATTTGGACTCAAGAATGAAGGGGCAACATACCAAAATGCTTGGTCAACAAGATGTTTGCTGGTCAGATTGGAAAGATTGTGAAGGTATATGTTGATGGCATGCTGGTGTAGTCAAAAAAGGCAGAAGATCATATTTCACACCTAGATGCGATGTTTCAAATCCTACGAGAATTCGGGATGAAATCGAACCCACTAAAGTGTTCTTTTGGGGTTTCTTCTGGAAAGTTCTTGGGATTAACCGTACATGCTAAAGGAATTGAAGCCAACCCAAAACAAGTCCATGCTTTGAAAGATATCAAGATACTTGTAACTCAGAAGGAGATGCAAAGCCTTAATGGCAAGGTGGCAGCATTGAGTAGGTTAACGTCTACGGCTACTGATAAGTGTGTTCCATTCCTTGAAGCGCCAAGCAGGAGAAAGGAAATTCAACTTGGACGGACATCTTCTTGGTTGCATTCCTTAAGTTACTAAAGCACTTACAGAAGCCTCTAGTTCTTTCTACATCGGTTGAAGGAGAAGAGCTATATACGCACTTAGTAGTATCCCATGCCCATAAATGCGGCATTGGTCCGAGAAGAAGATTAAGTGCAACATCTGGTATATTATGCAACTAAGCACCTCACCGGACCAGAGTCTATATATCCTAATTTGGAGAAGTTGGCGTACTACCTACTAATCACATCCCGAAAGTCGAGACACTATTTCAAATCACATCCCATCTAGTTGTTGATAGACCAGCCCTTGAGGCAGGTCCAACATCGACATAATACATCAGGAAGACTTCCCAAGTGGAGTACTGAATTGAGCTAGTAAGAAATTATCTATCATCCTCAGACGGTGATCAAAGGACAAGCACTGGTAGATTTTACTGTGGAATTTACTATTAGGGATTATGATCGGGATCCCTGGAGGAAGAAGCTCTTAAATGGCTGATGTACGTGGATGGAGCTTCGAACGAGCACGATTCTGGTTCATGAATAGTATTGCCAATGCTTAGAGGAAGGAAATTAAGCTATGCGAGGGTTCAAGGAAACAATCAATGAGGTAGTCTTTAATACCAGGACTGGGGAGCGCAAAAGAATTAGGAATCAAGTCGCTGTGCATGCACAATGACTCGCAGTTGGTCGTAAACCAGGTACTTGGTGAATTCCAGGCTAAGGGAGAGTGCTTGATACCATATTTAGGGAAAGTAAAGGTTTTTCTTAATGAAATAGAGCATTACGTAATCAAACACATTCCATGGGAGGATAACCAGGATGCAGATAAGTTGGAAAAGTTGGCGAGTTCAGGCGATAGACCTCTATTAGGATCGGTACCTGTTGCGACCTACTTAGCCCTAGCTTTGAGGAGGTGAATGTGTGTAACATCCCCCATTTTGAGGCTCGGAACTAATTGCTACAGATGTTGTAGTCATCTATAGTGTTACTTTCCGATGATAAAATGCGAGCATGTTAATTGTATTATAACATCAGAAGCACAAGAATATGAAATTTTCTTAAACATTTCAAAACAACTTTCATAATTCATTTCGAAGATAATATTTCATATTCATTAAATAATCCTAAACGTTTCCCAGGTTTTGATAAAATATAACAAATATAAAATATTCCAAGAGTGACAAATGAAGATGCCCCCTTGGTTGATCAGAGTTAACTACTAGACAGACATTGTTCCTATCATTAGATACATATAACAAAAAGACATCATGCAACAGACATAAATAGTTCCTCATAGCTAGGTTTGCCTCCTACACATCTTCGGACACTTTAATTGTCAAAACCTACTTAACATGAAAACCTTACTCTCGAACTACTCAAATGAGCACCCGAGAGTTAAAGAAGAAAAACAAAAACTTCAGGTCAGACAAAAAGTCTGGTGTGAATAATAATATGTCATCTCGTTAAATGGATATCTAGTGAGACCACGCCACTGAGCAGAATGGGTTTCTTCCTCACTGGTATCCTCTAAAATATGTCTTTTATAAACCAAGCACCTGCAACCACAATGGTTAAACTAAACAGTATAAACAATCATATGCATGCATGCAACTTGGGTAATCATGACCAACCTGTTTAAATAAATATATTATCTGTCCCAACATCATAGTTTTCTCAAAGTAACTATAAACCTTTATGGCTGACTCGGGCCTACTAGGTAAATAAAACTTTCTAACTTACAATTAAAAGAAAATTGGATAGTCTGTATGGAACTTACTATTTCTACGGTCATATTGATCCTAGTGGTTTTGCAGGTAACTGATCAATATTTATTCTCTTATGTGCGTAAACCTACTTTTAATCTTACCCGTGACAAGGCCATACACACTGGAATTTTGGACTAATATAGCTAAGGGCTAATAGTTGAAGTATAGGGCGTGACCTTACACCAGTCCCACTTGGTTTTTCTAATCTCTAAGTCGATTTATCCTATCACAATTTATCTAGTGATGATAAGAACAATAATTCTTTAGTAAAACTCTAGGTTAAATACCTTTATTCTATTTCCTTGAAAATAAAATCTTTATAAATGATTTAACCCATGAAATCATATTTAAAACAAGGAAAATTATAGCCCTTCACTTTATCCAAAATATTTATGCCAAGATATATGCTTTTATAAAATAATATTGATGAATTTCGAAACCGCTTAGAGGTTGTCGCTCTTCAAAACTATTGGCTATAAAGCCAAATTTAATAAAACTATCATATTGATGAAACTCGACGTCAATATCTCCACTAAGGATCATCACCCCCTTCTAAAATAAAATAATGTTAAAGTCCTTGATCTACAAAGTATAAGGCCATAAAGCCAAAATTAATTATATTGCATATATAGGTTGCCGACTATAAGTGGCGGCGTTATTGGTTTGCATAGGATAAAGGTGTAAAACTTAAAGTTAGGGGAACAGCGACATTTTTGACTTTTGGCATTACTGACTTAAAGAGAACTGCGACGTCAATGTAGTCGTTATAAAACATGCGGCATTAGAAAATAGTGGCATCATTACCACATAACATCTATGTTGTGAGTAATAGCATCGGCGGTGTCGCCTAAAGAGCTAATATAGTAAAATAGCAGCATTGTTGCCTTATAGAGTTAGCATCGTCATTGAAAACATGCAGCATGAAAATATGCACCATCAAAGGATTAAAGCATTGGTACCAAAAATAAATGGAATTACATACGTCGAAAACGTTGATGTCGACGTCGCTATTATGCTTCATACTTCAACAAGGTCGATCTATTACATACCAACTATAGTTGACACGCTATACATCGCCGATGGTGATCATTAAAGATCATAATAGCGGTATAATAAACGGTGGCATCATTCACATCAGTGTGGCAATGTCGTAATTACTATTAAAACTGTTTTCTTGTTATTAAAAGTAAAAAAAATTCATCAACTCCTATTGTTTGTCAAAATCTCATTGGATAATAACTTTTTCTATTAAATTCTTTTCAAGAAAACTGCTACAGAGCATATTTATCATTCCCAAGCTAATTTTGCAAACCATCATTTTATATTAACATTTTAATATAATTCTTAAGCATTTCTAGCTCAATAAATTCATAATAAATCATTAAAACATGGGAAAAATCCTGAAAAAGCATAATAAATCAGATTTTCTATTTTCTGTAACATGTAAAAAAATTGGGGCCAAAACCTTTATTTAATTATTTTTAATAATTAAAATCCAAAATAAACCATTTTCATCACTTAAGAAAGTCATAAAATATTCATACTTAATCAAAAAATTATGAAATTAAAAAGGCCCTTCTAAAATAATGTTTCTAACATCATATCAAAATTTCAAGTCAGTTGGGTGTCATATGATAGGTTTTCACACTTAAACCTATTTAAGAATTTCATCATTAAATTCAATAATTCATCAAAAAGCATCTAATCGTCCAAAAATCAAAAATGGCATAATTTAAGTCATAATAATTCGGGTTTAACCCTAAAACTGATATTAAATAAGCATACTAGAGATGGGTATCATTATTCACCTTGATTGGTTAAAGGAACTTGAGATTTGAATTTAGATTTAATTTCCCCTAAGCTTCTTTTATATTTCCTAGCTTTTCTTCTTCTTAATGCTCTTAATAATGGCCAACCTTGAATTAGTTTAGGTTTGTATGAATGAAAGTGAAATGTGGGAGAAAGAACGTAAGGGTTTATGTTTAGGAATCGTGACCTATTCTTATTTTTCCCATAGCATATATTACTCCTTATCTAATTTCTAAACATTCTTATTAATTCATTTCTTAAAGCATGACCTATTAAATGATCTAATCTCATTTTCCTTTATCATCCTACATTATTTTATTTTATTTACCTAGTTAAATTTTCAAATAATGTTAATCAAGTTTGGAGGTATTACAATGTGATTACAACCATCAATGACGAGGAGACCTGGATGACGCCAATTATACGTATTTGAGTGAGGGGATATTACCGGGCAATAGAAATGAAGCCAGTAAGATCTTGCGGAAGGTGCCTCACTTTATCATCCATGATGGTATGTTATATCAGAGGGGGTTTTCTAACCCATTGCTATGGTGTATAGCCTAGAGAGAAGATGAGGAGGTGCTAGAAAACATACATCAAGGTAGTTGCGAAGATTATACTAGGTTGCAAACTCTAACAAAGAAGGTGTTGCAATATGGGTACTTCTGGCCGACGTCGAACCATGACACAGTGGAGTACGTGAGGAGGTGTGGCAAATGCCAACGATTTGCGAAGATCCCACGGTTGTCCCCAATCTAACTAACTCACATGGTTAGCCCTGGCCCTTCGCAGTATGGGGAATGGACCTGATCGGCGAGCTTCCCATAGCTAGGGTGGAGCTAAGTATGTTATAGTGGCAGTTGATTACTTTGCTAAGTTGGTTGAGGCCGAACCACTTACTAAGGTGTCATCAGCCAAGGTTGTAAACTTTTTAGTCAGGAATGTAATATGCAGGTACGTAGTCCCCATTCAAATCATCATGGATAATGGATTGCGGTTCTATGGCAAGGAGTTTACCGACTTCTGCCGGCAACATTGAAAAAAGAAGAGTTTTACCGTAGTGGCATACCCACGAGCTAATAGACATGCTATGCCATAATAAGCGCTAAGCGAGGCGAGGTGATAAAAGTCTTGCTTCGCTTAATGTCGCTTAAGCACTGCTTAATTTTTTAGCATACTTTATCTGTACTTGTATAAATCTATTATAAATAGATTATATTAAGTATACAATATGTGTACAAGTATACAATATGTGTACATACAAATTCATCATGAAGAACTAAAGTTTAACTTTGAAGTTAACTTATAAATTCATAGGTTTCAAAAGTTGGGTCTGACTTTCACTGTTCATTAAAAGTTAGCATACTAGGGTTAAGTACAAATTATGCGCATTTGTTAAATAAAATAATCATATTTTAATGCAAATTGATCCATATGATAGAAAATGAGAAAATTTTGTTAGGAATGTGGTTTTTTTCTATAATCCTAATTATTTTTATTTTAAAAATAATATTATTTTTACGAAGTATGGCTGAAGCATTTCTTAAATTTAAACAAAGCACATATAAGCGCCAATTAAGCGCGCTTGAGTGCTCATCCCTTAATCATTTTGCTTTTATGAAAAATTAAGCATTGTGCATGCATTTAGTGCTTAAGTGATGCTTAAGCGCGCTTTTCATAACATAGCAGACGCGTGGAAGTAATTAACAAGGTTCTGAAGACCCTCATAAAGAAGCGGCTAGATAAGGCGAAAGGAGAATGGGTGGACGGGCTACCCTTGGCACTATGGGCTTATCACACTTCCTTCAAAACAACAATGGGACATACTCCTCACTCTTTGGATTATGGATCAGAGGCAATATTTCCAGTGGAAACAGCAGTACCATCACATCAGAGGATTCATTATGACCCAAATGAGGATGAAGAGTTACTAAACATGTCATTGAAATTGATTGATGAAAGGCGAGAAGAAGCTGCTCTTAAGGTGAAAGCACACAAGAAAAGGATAGCCAAGCAGCACAATTCGAAGGTCAAACACCTCCCGCTCATGGAAGGGGACCTAATGCTAAAGAGGATATTCTCTAAACCGAGGGCACTTGACCTAATCTGGGAAGGACTGTATGTTATCAATAAGGATTTAGGCAATGGATCCTTCATTCTAAACATAGTGTATGGGTCTATCTTCATAAAGTCCTAGAATGCTTAGAATATGAAAGTCTATAGGATCTTATATAATGAAACTTATATACTAACGTGAGAGTATGTACTAATAATTATACTAAGTAGAGTAAATTAACAGAGTATAAATAAGATAGATAATAAAAGCGAGCACACCAGAGTTTTTATATTGGTTCGGACCTCCCGTCCTACGTCCAGTCCCGAAGCTCCACTTTGGTAATTCCTTTAACCAATAACCCTCACTTCGCCCAGAGGAATAGGCTAATACAAAAGTATTTCTTTGACAATCTTGTGTTCCAAATAACGTGGATATTGACTAATAGTACTATTCTTCCTATAATCTCCTTTGAGTCTATGAAAGCAAATGCTTTGAATTGCAGGAAGTGATCTAACCAAAATAATATTTTGGTTATGATTAATTTAGAATATGTAAGCAAAGAGTGCACAAATATGAAGATAGAAAGTAGTAGAAATCAAGAGAATAGTTAATTTCTGTAATCTCAATCTTTGATGTATTTATAGAATCAACAAGATGTAAATGAAGAGTTGTTACTGCTAGATAAAATCTCTTTGATCTAATGGCAGCAACGTTTGAGGAAGAGAGGAGTTCTTTCAATATGAACAGAGACATCCACTCATAATTTTGCAGTTACCCAGATGACAGATGTCTGTTGTAAAACCACATACGTTTGGGCTTTGGTAATAATCCCGAGCCTTCTCACAGACATCTATTAGTTTTTCATAGACATTTGTGGCTTCAGGGATAAAAATCCTGAGTCTTGTCACGGACGTCTGTTGGTTTCCACAGACGTCTGTTGCTGGAAATTCTAGAAATAAAGCTTGTTTTGGTGCAAATCTTTGTATATTTGAATTTGTGTGTATGTGTACTCAGGGAGATCTTACATTGTTTACCTAAGATTACTAACACATTAGTATGACCTTAGTATGGTCCATAAATCTTTGTTTGTCTTTGAATCTCGAAATCTTTGAGCATAGCAATCTCTTGTAGTGTATACCTGAAAATTGATAAGATATATAATATATGTGATTATATAGTTGTTGTCATTGAAATCATAGAGTGGAGGTTCTAACAGAATATTCATCGCTATTTCACTTAATTTCCACTGTTTTTTTCTAATTGTATTGCAATAATGTAATCAAAACGGTTATGAAATGAATGTTAATAAAATGCGCTTTCCCTGAAATCTTGCTATGACAGTTAACAAGTATAAAGTAGACAACCTAAGCATGTCCAATTAACATTGGTATTAAGGATGCGTCGCAGAAGCCCGATGAGATAAACTCTCTACTCGGGGACAGATGGCGACTTTGCGATAAAGAGCTTACCTGCTTCAAACTTTTTTCCAACAACAGCGGACCAGAGTGACCCTAACCGGGTATCCACCTTTAACGATCGGCTTCAAACTTTTTGCCCGCAATGGCAGACCAGAGTGACCCTAACTGGATGTCCACTATTGATGATGGGCTTCAAACATTTTTCCGGTAATGGCAGACCAGAGTGACCCTAATTGGATGTCCACTATTGACGATCGGCTTCAAACTTTTTGCCGGCAAGGGCAGACCAGAGTGACTCTAAATGATTGTCCACCATTGATGATAGACTTCAAACTTTTTGCTAGCAATGGTAGGCCAAAGTGACCCTAATCGGGTGTCCATAATTGACGATCAGTTTCAAACTTTTTGTCAACAATAGCGGACCATAGTGAATCTACTCGAGTGTCCACTAGTGAAGATCGGCTTCAAACATTTTGTTGGCAATGTCGGAAAAGAGTGACCCTAACTGGGTGTCCACCATCGACGATCAGCTTCAAACCTTTTGCCAATAATGGCAGACTAGAGTGACCCTAACCAAGTGTCCACCATTGACGGTTAACTTCAAACTTTTTGCTAACAATGGCGGACCAAAGTGACCCTAACCGGGTGTCTATCATTGATGATCGTCTCTAAACCTTTTGCTAGCAATGGCGGACTAGAGTGACCCTAACCGGGTGTCCACCATTGACGATTGGCTCTAAACTTTTGGCTGGCCGTGGAGAACCCGACATACCGGCGGTTAGGACAATACCGCCACCTAGTTGGTTCACCCCCAACATTCGACCATGGATTTCTACGAGCAATGAATAACTAAGCTCATTCATAGTAAAATGCGACTATCGATCATGCAGTTTAGCGCAAATAACTAATACTAGAATTGCCGATGTGGATTATCAATAAATAAACACTATAGCAAACTTTTTTAAGTGGGCATGAATATATAAATGACAACAAACAAACTAGAATGATGAAAATACAATAAGGAAAACAAGTCATGCAAGAATAGTAAACATCTAGATCATATCATCAGTCATCCAAGCATTTACAGTATAAACCCACAAGTGTCAGAAAATGATATGTACTCACCCTCACAAAAATAAAAAAATTGTGTAAGCACGGATAAAAAGTTTATTACAAACAAAATACATGGAGAAGACTATTCTAGACATAGGAAAAGGCCATAATTTCCACTGTCACTTAGCTTTAGATTTGGAGATGTAGCTCTTGCCATTAGGCTTGGACTGCCCTTGTTCTTCTTCTTTCTTCTCTTGCTTCTGCTTAGCAGCATCCGCCTCATTAATCTCCCATTGTCTTCTCTTCATTAGCTTCAACTCCTCCATTACTTCAAGTTTGACTTTGGAAAATTCTCCAAGAAAGTTGGCTATTACGTTTTTCTTTAGGATTTTCTCTCTATCAAAGTCCTAAGTGGACTCATTGAATTCCATAATCTCAAGGTCGGCATCGTCTCGTAGAGCCTCAATCATCTCATCGTGACTCTCCTCGGTTACAAGGTCTAAAAGGCCTAAGGGCACATCCTGGTAATAGGGCTTTCGAAGAGACTGTAGCTCCCGAAGGATCCGCCATAAGTGTGTCTTCTGCATGGAAATAAGAAGGGCTGTCAAGTATGGTCTATCTCAAATAGGCTCGAACATACTGACCAATGGCCCGCCGACTATAAAGAAGAATCCTACCTCCTTTAAGAAAATCTAGAGCATCACCATATAGGTGAGCATAGTCAAGAGGTAGGGGCATGTCCTGAAGCTGGCTCATAATTGATGCATCTAAAAAAACATGGAAAACAATTAGGGAGATATCGTGAATGGGGTATATATGACCTGTTTTAAAGTTTGACCTTGTGTCATCGCCCTTGAAGTCAAACCACCATTCTTTCTTTCCTACTCCTCTTTTTAGGCCTTCTCAACCTCGGCCAGTATAACATAACCAAGGCGGATGGCCTCCCTCTCCTCTTCCATAAAGTGAGCATCAATAGCTTCAAGACTAAAAAGCGACCGTCCCTGCTCGTTGACAACCTTCACCTCTCTAATTGACCGTGTTTGGATAGATACCATGACCTCTTGATAGTCATCCATCCACACCATGCTCTTTTCAGTAAACATTCTAAAATAAATCTCATCCATAAGCTCTTCCACCTGATCCAACTAGCTATACATCTCATCGCATTCTACTTGCAACCTCACAACCTTAGTGGTTTCAGCAGCTTTCTCGGCAGCCATGGCTTCAAGCTTATTCCAAAGGGGAACTCTTTCAGCTTTCCATTCCACCACATTCTTCTTCAAATCAGTAAGGTCGGACTCCATTTTCAGAACCACTGCTTGAATCTCATCTAATCTTCCTCTAAATTTAGGTTTAACATTCTTATAATCATCGAACAATCGCTCGACCCTGGCTTTGTAATCCTCCTTATCGGATCTAATATTTTAAGAGTGCTCTTTCTTCAGTTTTACCTACTCCTCAACGTTAGCGGCTTTTAGTTTCTCTATCTCATCTGCTTGAGACCTCTCTAGTGAAGCAGTACTGCCTAATGGTTTTTAACCTTTTGGAGCATCTGCTTTCTCAGTTCAAAGATCTTTAGGTTTTGTTCAACATTCTTTTTTCCAATCTCCTCGCTAGCCTTCGGTACTTTAGAATGGAAGTATGACAAGGCCTTTACACCGCTCAGCCCATCCCTAAGAAGATCGATCAAACCAGAAAAATGGAGGAAGGAGTATTAGCAAGCAAGCAGGCAAGGGGATCTCTTGGATGGTAGGGCTCTTGGAACTCATCTAAGTTTGGATCAGTGAGGTCAGTAATGATGATTGCTCCTTTTTTATTCTTTCCTTTATCCTTGCCCTTTGGAGTAGGAGCGATTGCTCCTCTCTCGTATGTCCTCTTCTGTTGTTTGGAGGTTTCCAAATCTGATAGAATAAAAGGTGAAGCTCTGGAAGATTTGGAGGAATGGATGGGAGTCCTACATCTTGACTTGCTGAGTAGGTTCTCTTTTAGGAGTCGTCTTTAGGATCTTGGTCGCCTTTGTCCCCAATCGGACGATAGGATACCACTTCCCTGTCTTAAGCTCCATAGTGTGCTACCCCCACATTCTAGCTCAGGCCAAACAACAATGCGACTTTCTTGATATCTTTAAGGGGAGCATTCGGCTTCAACTACTTCATTTTGGATATTAATTTTCCCCTTTTGAAATTATGCTCCCTGCAATAGTGTAAAAACTAAGAATAAAGACCATGTAAATGACAATATAGCATATGAAGTGAGATATGTGCATGTGTGTAAATAGTGTGTGATATATGAATGAACCCTTAGGGTCCTCATGCGTTGTCAACTATCATTGGATTTCCGCTATCGAGGTGGAGTCCATATATTTAATCCGTAACTTGGGATCTTGTAGGTAGTCGGACACCAAGATGTCCCAAGGAATAAACATTTCTTACTCCTAAGCCTTGAAATTACGATGTATAGTGTCCTCAATGTCCAAGTTAAACAAACTCTCGCAACCAGTATGCTCAAAAGAGTGAGCTTCCCTATGACCTGAAGCAGTGTCCTCGCTATAATGAGAATGAAGACTTGTCTATTCTACTGTCTCTATTCGGATGCTATCATCAACTCATTCCCTTATGGCTAAGTCGGCCACCTTCATGAGGCTCGATCCTGAAGAAATCTAGTCCCGACCTTTTATGATCATATAAACTGTTGGATCAGCTCTAGGAAGATCTAAAATCAAGTTAGCACCAGAGTCAGAGGGCTGGAAAGATGGTGATTTGCTTGTCTCACTGATTGCTGAGGTTTTTTTTTTCCTTTTCTTTGCAGGCTTATAATGGAAGGAGCCCTGCCCTTCCCAATCAAACGCCTGACAAATAGCAACCCAAGCTATCTCAAATTATCGTCTATGACTATATGAGGAACCTCCCTAAGCTCCACAAGAACTTGTTGTAGTTTTCCCAACATGTCCTCTAAGTTGTCTCTCGACGCAGCTCTTACCAAACCTGAAAGAGAAGCCAAAAAGGGGAAATTAGCGATTGACATGAAGTTGTTTGGAGAAAGGAATGGATGGAAAAGGATAAGCAAGATGACTTACATCCCGAATACCATTGATGGAAGCATAGAGAATCAACCCGGAGGAAGAAATACTCTCTTTAAAACATGTTGTACTTGTACAAATCCTCTACTAGTTTGAATTTGCTTCCCGCTTCGAGATAGATGAATGGAGAGCCTTCTACTTTGCTCTTAATAACATAAAGGAACCTGATCTGACGATGGGTAGGAGGAATCTAAAACCCCCTCGTAAAGATGGCATAGAGGCTGGTCATAATAGCATAAGGGTGCAACTGGAAAGGAGTGATTTTCAGGTACACAAGGAAGCCCACGATCCACTGAGGAAGAGGAGACGAGGCCCCAGTCATGTAGTGATATCTTAAATAGGATATGTATCTTTCCGAAAGAGCATGAGCCTATTGTTTGGAAGTAGGAAAGAGCATATCATCCCTAGGAAGGCCGTGAGTAGCCGTAATTATATCCAGTTGCCTAGCAGTTAGAGTAGAAGCGACAAATTCAATGGGATCCACAGTAATTGTGGTTGTCCATACCCATGCATCGGAGAGTGAGCAGAACTAGGCTGGATAGTCCGGCACCCTAATGGTGCAGGATCCAAAGGTATAGAAGAAGATGGAGCTTGGACTCCAGAAGAAGTAGACATGCGAGTCTAACAACAGTCCGACATACCTATCTGATATAATAACCTATCTCACGTATTATCGCAGAGTGTGTGCTTGTGTATGTGTGGGCTGCACATGTGCAATTGAAGATAAAGAAAATTGTGAGATAGTCTTGGTCCAAAAAGTTCTAGTAAAAATAAATTAACAACTAAATAGCATGGCATAGCTCACCACCCTATTTGCTCATGCAGAGTTTGGTTCGACAACCAAGGCACGGGTACCAAGTAATCGTGGAAAGCTTATTGAAATATGCAAGATGGAATGTCCAAGGAAATTCAATGAGCACAGCCAGAGTATGTTTTTCATCCCATAAGTAGTCTCTCATGTTTGGCTATTGAACGAACATGACGGTTGAACCTTAACTAGGAACGCAAATTACACTTGAATCAAAAAATACTATGAATTCATAATTTATGGCCTGAAATTGTCTTATCAAAAGATATGCCTTAATCCTTATTTCTAAACAAAGACTAAACAAACAAAGGTCTTAACCTTCCAGCACCATACCAAACCAACAAGAATTATGACAAGCAAATCAAATGAATTCTAAAGATGATTAAGTTAATGATCAAAGACTTACTGAAGTAGATTACAAGTAGATATAATGGTCGTAGTAACTTAGAAATGCCTGAGATGGAATCGGCACCAGAAAGGACTTCGTGAGGTGAACATGCGTGAAAAGGAGGAATTGATGGAAAATGAGGAAGAGTCGGTTGGAGAAAGATGCAGCCTTATAAAGGCTCACTGATCTATTCGGTACCAAACAAGCAATACTTGACACGAAATGTTGTTCGGTGAACACCAAGAAAACCAAACAAAAAGACACTGGTCCCACCGATTAGCACCGAATCAAATATACCAAGCCAGAGCAGATGCAGGACTAAATGCTTGTAATAGCAGTGGATTGCATAAACTAACTAGATACTTAGAGTTAGGCGCCAAACAAAGCATGCTTCATATTCTACGAACCAAGCTTTGAGGGGCAAGTGTTATGGGAATTTGCACCCAAGAGGTCTAGGCACGTGAAACGAACTAACATTAAGGCAAGAGAAGTCAAAAAGCTGCAAGAGAAGCAAAGAGAGGATAAGAGAGGCTAGGGTGATGGAGTAGATGGAAGGAACAAGGTAAACCTACTCCACTTGGTAGGTACGTAGACATAAGCTCGGTCAGGTGGTCCTAAAACTCACTCTGCCCGGATGATCCACGAACAAATGCTTGGTCCAAATTGTTGCCATATCCGATGATAGGAATATCCTGGATAGGAATTCCTATTTGGTAGTCCCAGCACCAAACATGAATTCATGTTTGGTAAGTGGTACATTGGACAAGAATTCTTGTCCGGTGCAAGCTATCACCAAACAAGATATTATGTTTAGTGTTGTATACACCGAACAGGATACCTTGTCTAGTATAGATTCAAAACTGAACAAGGCAAATAGAGTTATGTGGAACCAAGATGGTACATTTTGGAACCCGGTTAAGAAATCGACTTCGTCCAACTGTCGAACTAACTGCTACCGGATATACCCCTTTCACCCAAAACAAACAAAGTATTTATGGAATGAAATCTAGGTATATAAGGAAAGTCCCGATCGTATTTTCTATATATGGAATTAACCGAGCAAGCTATATAGGGAAACTACCTGATTTTTCGGAATGACCTCCCTACCTCTATACTCCTATAAATATCCAAGCTTCTAGCAGCCATGGAGATGACTTTTGGGAGGCACCAGACTCTACCAAATAGAAATAGTCGAACAAAACCCGGGACACCAATATTTGAAAGTAAATCATTGTATTTTACATATACTTGTAAAATCCAAAGTATAAGAAAGGGAATAAAAATGAATAGTGGACGTATGCCTGTTATGGCTAAACCATTATAAATCGATGTGCACTTAACTTTTCTTGCATTTTATTTCTATTGAGTTCACTATTATAAATTCGAGTGGAGGTGTTTGTCCACTTTTCGTGCAAATAATCACTGACAATGGAACCCAATTCGAAAGCATTGAATTAAAAGATTTCTGGAACAAGTATCGAATTGAAAAGAAATTTGCAGCAGTAGAACAACCACAAGAAAATGGATAGGTAGAGATGGTGAATGATATCATTAAATCCATCCTAAAGAAGCGATTGATGAAGGCCAAGGGCAACTGGGTCGATGTATAACCTTTAGCACTATAGGCTTATCGAACTACTCATAATTTTATGATCAACCATACTCCGTTCACTCCAGCCTATGAATCAAGGCCATGATTCTAATTGACCTAGAAGTTCCTTCTCATCAAAGAATTCACTACGATCTCAAGATGAATGAGAGCTCTTGCTTTAGTCCTTTGGCTTGATCGATGAGAAGTGAGAAGCGGCTGATTTGAGGGTAGCTGCTCACTAAAATAGAGTAGCACGACAATTCAAAAACCGTACCTTCAAGATAGATGACATTTTGAAATGAATCTTTCATGGTCCGGCTGCGCTTAGACCAAATTTGGAAGGACCATTTGTAACTGAACATAAGCTTGGAAATGGAACTTTCAAGATAGCGCCTGTCAATGGAATATCCATTCCAAGAGCATGCAATAGCGAGCACTTGAGATGCTATTTCTCTTAGACTTATCCATATAAACAGTTGACTAGAAATTAACGTAATAAGGCAAAGTCTAACATTCTTGTGTTTATAAATAGAATTGGCATTGAGAATCGATGGAACTGTATTCTTGAATCCCTACTTTGCGATGTGTGAACAATGGAAGAATCGAACATTCCATGTTTCGAAAATAACCATATCTAGGTACTCGGAGATAAGTACCGTTATAATCCTCCGATCCCTCATTAGGTCACTGGAGTATAATCGAGCAGAGTTGGTCAGACGATTTGCCCCTATGCATCTAGTCTTCGACCAATGCCCAGAGATAAGCACCAACAAACTTCTTAGATCCATGATCGAACCACCGAAATATGGTCATATCAAGGTCGATCGAATGACTTGCAATATACATTATGTCTTTAACCAAAGTCTGGAGATAGGTATGGTCTAAGGTCGATGCCTAAAGATAGGCAATGTCAAATGATGGTTTCCAGAGACAGGCATCTGAAATGTTGGATTCTACAGATAGGACTCAATGAAATTGAATCTTTCTTTATATGTGCAATGAGTACTTATAATCAACGCCAGAAGATAGGCGAGGTCGAGCACTGATCTCTAGACATCCAAAGCATCACTTCTAGGAGATAGGAAGCAATGTGAAGCTGCAACCCCATTTCTAGTTAAATAGAACCTATTTAAAGGTAAACAAGATAGGACACAAAGTTGGCCAAGCAATTACAGTATTGTTAGCTAAGGAAGAAATATTTTGGCAGAGACAAATAGAATGAAATAATAAAGTATCACTAAGCATTCGTAGGAAACTATTTACATATACATAGTTATGGTGAATAATAGCATTGCACTAACTCAAATATGATTATCACAAACTCAATCAAATGAAGTATATATGTAGATAAATGTAAAGATATAAAAGTAAACAAGATGAAAGTTTGAAAGGCAAATAGTTTATTCACATCTAACTTTTGAAAGTAGAAGCGAGGGGTCGTACCCACACAACAATGACCTGTATACATGCACTAAAACAAAAGGCAAAATGAGGAAACTATTCCTAAATGTGCTTCTTCCTCATCTTCTATGATGAAGATGAAATCTTTCTTTTCTCTGAGTCTATCTCCTTCCCTCTAGATAGAAAGCCCTTATGATCCTCATCCAAATTGTAATCACTTTCTGACGACTTAGGGGGCCTTAACTTGGATGCTAGTCGTTGCAGGAGCAGAAGTTGGAACGACGAGTGGTGGCAATGAAAAAGCTACAGAAAGCGGGGACAGAATATCATCAATACCTTTTTCCTTCTTGATTTTCTTTATAGTAATCAAATAAGCACCTTACATCTCTGACATCGACGATCCAATGCCATGATCCTTACCCCTTATAATGGTTAAATCTTCATCCCCTTGTGTCATATTTGGATCATCCCTGACCTCCTCGTTAAATGCATGAATCTTTTCGGCATTGAGACTCAGAGCATACTTGGATGAAGAGGTTGGAATTGAAGACGATGATGGATTCAGTCATTGAAGCTTGAGTGCCTGAAGCTGGATTCACTTTTGGCAAGGAGGCAAGGGCTGGTGGATCCGATACTTAAGAAAATGAAAAATAAATATTAGAAATATCAATGGGATTAATTTGAGCAATCTCAAACATAAGAGAAACTGTGATATACCTCTGGGAGAAATATAAGTTCTGTAAGAAGGAGCCTCCATCAGACTTTCCTCTACAATTTGAGAAAAAGCTGGCAGCTTCGGGGCAGACTTAGGCAGTGTGTAGCCAGCCTGCTCAAGATTATAATGAACATGGGCCAAGGATGTTGAAGAATTCGCTGCCACCGAAGTCATCATAGCAGTTGAAGTTCTGAAAGCACCGAAAGAAAGAAAAACGGGTTCAATTGTAAGAAGCCCGGATGTGGTAGAGGTAATGAAACTAGAAGTAATCGCCACTAAGTTGGTCATTTCTACTAAGATTCCCTAAGAAATGGGAGTTGAACTTTGACCCAAATCCTTAGAGATGGATTCAAGAAGGACTTCAACAGGCACCTACGCAGGACTATAGGCCTTAGAAGCTAGCATCACCTGGACTATGACAAGTGCATCCAAATCATCACTGTTTAAAAGGTCGCCTTGAGGTCATCTTTGTCGCCCTTGATCCCACCTAAGTGTTCTTTCCCTTGCCTGATGATTTATGCCCAGGCCATGGAAAGTGCACTAGGGTATGTGTTAATGTGTTATCAAGCCACTTCAAGTTTCCATATTCCATAATATTTACATAGAAATGAACAAGAGTAGGCTCAACCTTGGATTTGACTTTATCTTCAACATTGTTCGCATGGGCCTCTACATCCCTTTGTGCATGTTCAACATCAAACATTTTACCCATATACTCCTCGGCCTGATTGAGAGCTTCATCTTTTTCTTTTTTTTCAGCCTCTACCGCTGCTTTTATCTTTAAGATCTTCAAAGTTTTCTCATCAACTTTAGCCCAGAGGGCCTCATTTTCCATGACAAGAGTGTGGCTTCTATAATACACAGTCTCGAGCTACTCTTGTTGAATTTTATATTTGTCATCGAAGGCCCTCTCTTTTCTAATAACTTTTTCTCCTTTACTTTGAGGGACTCCTTAGTCTCCTCTAACTCTTTATCTAAAGTGGCAATGATTCGTTCGCTATCTTTCTCTATCTCCTTCTCCTGAAGGAACAGTTGATTGGCCTTATTAACATCAAATAAAGCTTGAACAAACTTCCACCATGTATTGTATTGGTCGTATGCATTGCTCACACAAGCTGTGACGTCCTTGGCTACGTTGACATGAATGTCGTTCAAAGGATAGGCAAATTTATTCCCATCGAAGCAAAATGTGGGGAACGATCTTTGTAAAGAAGCAAGATATGGATTTGAAGCTGATTCTATAACTGCTATAGAAACATGAGTGGGAACATTCTCTTTACAAGGGCTTTGTTTGGTAGATTCAGAAGTTGCAAAACCAGATGGTCAAGTATCTTGTTTGGACTTATGGGAGGACACCATTAGTTGTATGGAAGGCACTACCGAAGTAGGGATAGTGGGAGCCTTAGAAAAAGGAACTGGATTGGGTTTTGAAGAATATGGATTCATACTTTTTGGCGGAGGAGAACAGCTACGATGCTAAATGGGGGATATCATGCCTGATATAGATAGATCGCGTGACCCTCGCTCACGATCTCATGATATTTTTGTTCTCCTTCACCCTTCCATTCTTGGTCTTTCCTTTGATACCCTACTGAGTTGGGTTCATAGGATGGTTCCCTATGTCGGTGTGAAGGATCATGCTTGCGATAACCTAAAGAACGGCCTTGGAGTTCGTTAAAAAGATTCGAGAGTTCCATTGTACTTGAAAAGGAAACCATGACCAAGTTAAGGTTTATAAACCAAAGAGCAAAACGTGCAGTGTAAGCATGGGGTGACTTTGGATGTCATGTAAAGTGTTAGTGTGCCCTAGTTGCCCTGCTGACCAAGCTCATGAAGTAGACAAAATAGAGTTATCTCCCGTACAACAGTTGAAGGCACGTCCGCAGCCATGTGAATAGGAGAATCAATATTGAGGAGAATAAAATTGTCAAGGTCATAAGAAGGAATATTATTTGGAATACTCCAAAAGGAACCATATATGCAACAAGTTGGAGCGGGTCAAAGTTGCCTCCTCGGTTGTGGCCTGATGTGGTTGTGGGACAGGATGGGTTGAGATAATCTTTAACCTTAGACGGTAAGGAATAAGCAGTACTTTATCATCACTACTCGTCTCTCCTATGGATGATGACCAAGATTTACATTTTCACCATTACCTCTATCCTCATTATCATCATCCTCATCATCATCGCCATCTCCTCCTTCATTGTTGTCTTCATCATCATTACTACCTTCGTCTTCCCTTTGATGAATAGGAGGATCGTGAACCATAGGTGAACATCTTGACTTTCAACATTTTATTGCTTTACCCCAGCCTCTTGAGCAGGATGGGCACCTCTACGAGTAACAAGAATGAGGCCAAGACTACGATCATTGTTCAAAAGTTGAAATTGTCACATTCTTTCATTTATCAAAAGAAACTTCAATTTTCTCTTTTCGATAGGAATATTTAAAGAACTTGGAGAGTGCAAGTAAGAGCTTCGCTATCAGGTCGCCTTGGAATATATGTGAATATATGAAACGACGGAGTCGACGATTTGAATGGAATTTACTCCACAAAGATAAAGAGTGATAGTAGAGCTTACGTTCCAATAGCCATCTTTGAGTGAAGCCGAGTGGACAATGTATGAAGAAATATTCATCTTTAAAGGTGCAAAGCTTATTCCAGAGACTAATGATCACACGACATCCTTTGGGTGATTCTACATAGGTTAAGGAAGGACTATCTTGTTGTTTCTTGAAATTGAACAAATATTTAATTTCCTCTAGTGTGGACACCTTTCTCAAATGGTGAAAGAAGATCATGTAAATGTTGTTCAAAGAAGTGTAGCCATTCGGCTGAAGTTGAATAGGGGCAAGCTTCATGAATCAGAGGACGAGCCGAATAAAATGATTGAATAGAGGGATGCATCCAGAGAGACACATATAGCGATTCCAAGCAGTGTATCCTTCTAGCGGATCGTAGGCTTGCTAAAAGGGCTTTAGGACTAGAACGTCTCCAAAGGAATACCATGCCTTTCACAAATTCTCTTGATGCCTACTTCATCCAAAGTAAATGCTGGAGAATCCGGAGGTAAAGCAACCTCAAGATTATTATGGGAGCAAACCCCTACATCGGCTTCGCCTTCCATCACAAAGGGAACTATTTGAAAATTTTGTCTAGCTTGATGTCAGGATGGTTGAAACGAAAAGGAATAAGAAGTAGATGGTGAAGTTGATGATGAAGCAAACATTAAAGTAGAACCCGAAGTTGTCGTGGGTAAGATGAAATCTAAAGCAGATGGACCTGCACCTATGGCAAAGAGATGCAAGAAACGTCTACGGTTCATAACTATTGAAAAAAACTCAACAGATGAGTAAAGTCAGGTAAGGTGTAACTTCAATCTTCATGCTGAAATTAAGCCTTGTGTAGCTGATGTATAATACCCAATGGATGTTAATGTGTATTGACCAACCAGATCATATACATTGACGGCAGTAGTGATATGCAATTCAATCCATGTAGTGTGTGTCCAATGTCCAATGCACGATTAATGCGAACACTTAATGTAGATGCTCGCACATGTTGGGAAACGAGCCCCGTCGCACTATGGAATTTGTGTCGAAATTTACCTGTTATTGTACAATTTATGATAAACAGAACCGTCAACCGAAGTGACATGGAACTTCTATTTGCAGTGACACCAGAGTGAACTTTTTGACTATTAAATGAATCCATTAGATGCCAAAGCATGTCCGAGGGACCATTATCGAAAAATGTCCCATCGAAACTCAACCATCAATTCACACTCGATTACGAATTGTTAAAACTAGTAATCTTCTTCCTTGAATTTGAAAATAACTTCACAAAGTGTTGAAACCCTTGACCATGCAATAAACTAGAGCAGGACTCAAAAATTCTAGAAGTTAACCCAATAACATGAGAGGAAGGAAGAAACCCTAGTCAAGCCTAGAGATATTGGGAGAAAACTTAGGATAGCCTTGAGTGCTCAATCCTATAGTTCTAGTACTTTGTAGGCCATAGCCATATTCAAAGGAGGAGATGAAGTACAAAAACATGGCCAATTGTGATTTTGGGCTAGCACTAGATGCGAGAAACCCCTATAGTGGCGGCTGCCATCTACTTAAGATTAAAAGTGGTTCGGACAGTGGCAACAAGGCAATTGAATCAAGACAAAACTCGATCGAATTTGGAGGGCAAGTTCAAATGACTCAGAGCACCAAATGACTCATTGATAAGAATAGCTTATGATAGGTGGCGACATTGCTGGAGGTTAGAACGAGATCGATGATGGTGGGGAGTTAGGATTCGCAAGTGAAGTTAACCGAGTAAAATAAAAGTAAAGAAGAAAGTAACTCAAAAGTTACTTAAGTAAAAAATCAGCTAAATATTCGGTGCTGATTTATAGCTAATAATCATACCTAGTTATAAAAAAGGAAAATGAATAGGAGTCGATTGAAATAAATATGGAAAAAAACGAATTAAAGAGGTGAAATCCAACCTGAATGACTGAAAGAAGAGAATCAAAGTCTCCAATGACTGCAATAAGAGAATTTCAAAGTCTCCAAACTTGAACGACAAATATAAATAGAATACTTCAACTCTTATATCATCCAAAAGATATGAATCTGTAGATGTTCAAGGTAACATGATAATCCAAAGAAGAAGCACCACTATGCAAAAGTAGTCCAAGGGATGAAGACATCTATTCAGATTAGAGTTCAAACTCGATAGCTAGCCTTAATCCAAACAAATTTTTGTTAACACAAGGCATATTTTAAGGGCAAGTGTGATCATGCAAGTAATATCTCGATAAGTCAGAACCATCAAATGATCATGAAGTAAAAACAAAAACCTAGAAATACAAGCCTGGAAACCAAACTTCAGATGAAGTCCAAAGAACCAGTGCTGAAACTTCCTTACCACTATAATATACCTAGCTTTTCCTCAGATAAGTCAAATAGCAAGAAGTCAAAAATGAAGATATGACTCAAGTCCCTAACTCGATGTCGACTCAAGCTCACAACTCGGTACCGAGTCATATAGTTCAATGATGATATAACATAGCATATTTAAAAGATCAAAGCAAGGCAAAGTATCTAAAGAAGTGAAGTCCCATAATTCGGCATAGAGTTGTGAAGCACAACTCGTGCTGACTTGACCAATAATTGATAATCTGGCCACGATCTTCCTCTAAAGCCTTCTGCTAGACGTGGAGAACGTGGGTAGCAAAAATCGGAGTATATTTCATTGATCCTCATTTATAAATAGAAGGAGAAGAGATCAGAAAATGGATCTTTTTCCCACTGTCTGAATTAATATATTTTACCCAGACGCCTCTGTTGGATTCACACCCAAGTTATAAGCAACGGAGTTGTAAAATCACTGTTGTGAAAGAAAGTGAGAATCGGTAACAAAGTTGACAGTGGATGTAGGCTATTAATTTTGTCTAAACACTATAAATTATGTGTGTTATCTTCCTTGTTTCAATAGCTATCTCTTATAGCTCAATTGGGTGTTTGTCCCCTTTTTGGTACAAACGCCCACAGACCGTAAAATACAAGAGGCTAGTCGTGAACATGGAGATGGTAGTAAAAGCTAGGCGGAGCGAGTGCCTGCCTCAACAACTTGAATACTGTCCTGATAAAGATTGAGCTAGACTCAGGAATACCCAAATTGTAGCAAATAAAATGCCTGTTGTAGCTATTGGGATAGAGCTACGCAAGGGCCATCCGATGACCATTCAAGAACTTGATAAAGTAAGGGTGAAGAGGAACTGTTACCCTACTTCGCATATATGGGAGCAACTAAGTAAATTAGCCAGCATGGGGCTAGCTTGGTCTATCTACAGCTGATGGACCTATGGGATCGATCTTGGGCCCTCCGTTCTGAGCTAGAGAACCATCAAGATTGTATTTATCCTCCATGACCTTCGATGGGCCAACCACAAAATTTCGCCCACTAATCGATATTCCTTCAGTAGACTTTGTCCTTTAGCAATTATAAATTGTCAAACAAACTAGTTACTAAACCACCCTAGCTATGGAATAGGAGTGAACTAAACTCGAGGGCAAGCTTCCCCCAATATGGACACGACTGACCCGAACTCTAGGGTACCTCCACCCTATAGAGGCACCCCACAAGCACAACGTCGACGGATATACTACGGTCCCCGTCTAAAACTCATTAATATATTAAGTAGGCCATGTAGCCTACGTCACCTACTATTTCAACTTAATTTAATGCATGGTTTGAGGCCCACAACATAATTTCAAAAAAATATCTTCTTTCTAACTAAAGGGAAATGGGCAGTTCAGTAATTTTGACATAATCTGTCTAAGTTTTTAGGTAACCGGGAACTTTCCAACATTGATTGATCAATGTCGACTTCTCAACGTCAACCAATCAATGTCATTCTCAGGGACGTGATTCAACCTATAGCATTTTATCTCAGGAAAATAAACAAGAGCTAAAAAAGGGAAGAACAACATAGATTTTTTGAGCAAAAATCAAACTTAACTACATAATTAAATAGTCGTTCAACATGATAGAGCAAAGAGAAAGTGGGTCTCTTGCTAATTAAATTGGAAGGATTGGTGAATTGACTAATAAAATTAGCGAGAGCTTAAAGGAAAATCGAACTTCGTTGAATGGTAAAAGAAATAAAATGCTCGGTAAAAAAGAAAAGAAGGAGACGTTGGTTTATATAGTTTCTGTATTCATTCTGAATCGTTGGATTAGATGGGTAAGAAAATATCTGGACCACCTAGATTTAATTGGTAACCTTGTCAAACCAATTGTCACATTACTGAACTATCTCTGAGTCGCCCCTAGAATCGAATTGCCACTGCCAATAAGAAAATGACACTTGTCGTTAGTATAATACCCGAAAAATTGGTAAATATTCTAACAAAATATTAATAATATAGTAGTTTGAAAATAATTGAGTTTTATGTGTTAATAAAATAAATTAAAATTAAGAAAAGGCAAAATGGTCATTTTTCTAACTTTGGAATTTGATAACGAACTAGCGTCAATGGGACTGTCTCGTCTTTTCTAATTCATGCAATTTTTTTCTTTGCCTCGTTTGGAGTTCGTATGAAAGAATTATGATCGAAACAGTGTCGAGTTAATCGGGCGCAAAAACTATAAATTTGAATTTGAAACCGATGGTTATTTAACTCCTCCCACTTAAAAGACAAAAATTCATGTACCTTTTAAGTTTTCAGAAATGACGCCTTTCTTTTTCTTTTTCTTCTTCTTCCTCTTTATAGACAAAACTAAAATCTTCACATCTCTCACAAAACTCAACGAAATCGCGTAAAACCAACGACGTCGTGAAGCTAGTAAGGAGAACTACACATCTATTGGAGGTGAATTTTAAAGCACGAAGGCGCAATAGGCCAGACAGCGGAGATCTAAGCAGCGAGGAGCAGTTTTGTGAGCGATTTATTCTTTCCTCTTCGTATATTGCAATTTTGATTCTGTAATATGATATGAAGGCTATAATAGTATAGATAATCATATAAAAATAATTAAAATCATATTAAATGGGATTTGGAAGGGAATTTGTCATAAACAACTAGAATAAGATTTACACTTGATTATTGGAATTTGATGATTATACACTTAAATTGATGAAATAAACTATAAAACTAGACTAGGAAATATAGGGATAGATTCTCGGGAAGTTCTTAGATGGTCAAAGGCAGAAAGGAAGCAATTGGAGGTGAAATAACATAATGGAACACCCAAATCAACGCTTGGAAATTCCAGACTTTTCACGTGCATTGGTCTGTTGGTGGGTGCGACCGAGGCACTGGTGGCCTATTTTCAGGGCAAGTTGAACCTGGACCCATATGAGCTTATATAAGATAGTGTTACCCGATTCGAGTTTTGTTCCTTTTGTTTTTTGAAAGTGTATGGAGGCTATTGACGAGGCAAGTGATGGCATCGCGAATTCAAGTAAATATGTGTTATGATTGATCATTGTTTGAAATGATATGTATATTGTTGTAATATGTAAAGTGATGCGATGATAGACGTGAATGTGAATGAACCTATGGCGCAAGTAGGATGCCTAGAATATGGATATGGATAGGGATATGGACATGTGACACAAATAGGTAGTCCAAGTATTGTGTTGTTTCTTTGAAGGCTTTGTCGGACAAGTGTGAAATTGGATGTTAAGCGACCTTATAGGCTACGAGTTACGAGGATAACATGTGATCTGTAGGCTTAGAGCGATCCAGAGAAGTGAGTCATATATGCGGTTGACGTAATGGTGGACAACAGATGACTCTGCAGCGCACGAGACGGGTCCAGGGCGGTGAGTCCACACATGCAATGCAATATGATTAGATGTATATGATAGTTTGATATGACGTGGCCAGTAGGATGTGAGGTGGCAAAACGCTAGACTCATATCATGTTATAATATTATTTTTGTTGTGTATGTAGAGTAAAGTATGGCTCAATCACCAGACTTATGTCTGACTTACTCCTATTTTTTCTTTTATTTATATATCTAGGTTGATGGAGTTTGGAGAAAGCGTTCATGTGTGTGTATTATATATGATGTAAATAAATATTGTAACCTGGATTTGACTGGTTTAGGTTGGCTTATATCGTTCAAACGTATGTATTTGACAGATAGACATATCATGGTGATGTGATGTGACTGGTTATTATTGTATTAAATTTTATTTCCTTCCACTATGAGACTTTGAAAACTATTAGTCATAACTGTATCCATTTATTTTATCTTACCCCCAATGACTCATCCTTTTTGGTTCTCAATGTGTTGATGTTAGTTCAGGCATTGAACCTGGGGGTCAAAAGGCGGGTTGTTATATTTGGTATCAGAGCAAAACATACCTTTAGGATAAGAACTAGTAACGTATTAAGAGAGCGTATTTGTATCTCCTCTTAGATATATGTATATAATATATATATATAGGAATCAAGTACATATGCATACAACATTTACTGTTCTAGTTTTGTTTACTATATTGGGAAGTTGCTAATGAATCCCATTTTTACGGATAGCTGAAATAAGAAATTTCATTCGAAATAGGAACAA
Source organism: Allium fistulosum (assembly GCA_030737815.1). Taxonomy (NCBI): domain Eukaryota; kingdom Viridiplantae; phylum Streptophyta; class Magnoliopsida; order Asparagales; family Amaryllidaceae; genus Allium; species Allium fistulosum. The sequence continues at coordinate 266,030,153 of CM060905.1, read as the reverse complement.
CAACCAATGTAGCCAACGCTAGTGGGGTAGAGACAACAGCAGGGACTAGCAACCGAGTAGATGTACTGGATATTTTGGGAGTTAATATTCTAGTATGGTTCGAACACTATATTCAGGCGACGAGCCAAGCTAGTGCCAACATTACTGGACCCCGTAGCCACTATCAACCAAATTGTGATTCTTGCCCAAGCAGCACTAACTGTTGGCTTTCCTAAGCTGTGTAAGGATTTCTAAGAGATAGTTAGTTGCTAAGAGATACTCGGTTACTCGGGCATGGGTTAGTAATTATGAGAAGATTTTCAACTTATTGGGACTTAAAGATGTTACTAAGAGATAGTTAGTTGCTTGGCATTTGCAAGGTGAGGCAGCATGCTGGTGGAGGTAATGAAAACAGAAGTAGATGAGAACATTATTACTTGGAGGATGTTCAAGAAAAGGTTTGACATAAAGTTCTTTTCTAGTGCTAAGAGGGATCTATTACCGAATAAATTTATTCATCTTAAGCAGGGAGAGATGATAATCGGAGAGTATGTTAGTCAATTCAATGAGTTGGTTAAATTTGGTTTTTTCCTTAATGAATACCCAAGAGAAGAAGGCATTGAAGTTTGCAAAGGGTTTGAATTCACCTATGAGGGAGCTAGCATTAAATTAGATACCATATGGAGCTACATTTGAGGGACCGGTGGAAGTGGCATTATTGAATTTTCTGAATGGAACTTTGATTAAGGATCAGGCTAAGGAAGGAGAGGGCCAATAATAGCGTAAGCGTAAAAGAAATGGACCGCAAGGAGGGAAATGGAAAAAGCAAGTAGTTACTTGTTATAGATGTCAGAAGGTAGGACACATAGCCAAAAACTATAGGATGACCCTTTCGAAGGGTAAGTGTTATAACTGTAACTAGGTGGGACACTTGGCAAAGGATTTTAAGGCAGCCCCATCTCAGCAGAAAGTAAAGTGTTATATATGTGATAAGTTCAGATATATCAAGAGAGATTGCCCAGCTTTGAAGAGTGAAGGTCGTATGGTAAAGGCATATGCTCTGGATGACATTCCAACCTCAAGTAGAGCACCACCATTGGCTCAAGAGAGGCAGAAATAGATTGTGATGGAAGTTATGTTGACTTTATCTGATTCTCCTATTCATACTTTATTTGACACATGTGCATCTCATTCATTCATAGCAAGTGCATTAATTGATATTTTAACCCTTAAACCTGATATTGTGCATGAACATGTTTTGGTGTTGAATCCTTTTGGGGGATGGACCCATTTATCGATGTTATGTCATACCTTAAAGTTGGTCATTCATGGTATTTAGTTCCCTTATGACACATATGTACAAAAAAATTGGGACATGGGTTGATTCTTGAAATAAATTGGAAGTCTCGATGTAGGGTAGTGTAACGACCCCACCGTTATGCCCAGTTTAGCAAAGAACATTACAAGTAATGTCGTCTGCTAATCAGGAGAGTACGGCTGGTTAAGGGAGATCGAATGTGAATATATCTTTATACTAACACTAACACGTCTTATTTACTTTTTTGAGGATCTGAACTGAAAATTTTACGTGTGCAGTATTAATACAAAATAATAATAAACACATCTATTAAAAATATTCAGAACAGTATATAATATAAATAAATCAGAATCAGAGTCACAGATCACGGCGGAATAATATACATCATCATATACATAATAGAATATCAGTCTTCGAAATATGAGTACTAGACCCACATAAATATATACATCATATCCAAAATATTTTATCAAGTACAAAGTCACTACCATATAATATAGATGACATAAACTCCAAACTATCAATATATACAAGTATGAAGTAAACTAAAACTATCAAAATAGTTTACTTCAATGCTAGCCCAAAATCCAAAGGTCAATGGATCCCTGTGCCTGTAAAGTCTCGGCCTGACCCGAGTATTAAAATAATAAACGGGTCAGACTATATCTAAATAAAAAGTGAGATACTAATATCATAACTTTATGACTTAATATAATAAGCCATATAAAATATGCCGAACAAACAATTATAATAAGGCATATTATTTAAATTCACTATATAAATTCATAATGACTTAACTCTAAAATAGTCATCTCAAAATATGCCAAAATCCCAAAAAAAATTTCATAAAAGGCATATCAATCCAATAGATACAGATATCAGAATTTGGATCAGCCGACGGCTTTACTATACCCTCCTCAGGAGTTTACCAGTCCGCCGGGTTCTCTTGGGTTTTCAAAAAAAAAACAGATATCAGAATTTTGACTTAACAATAACCAAATAAGTCATAAATGAAATGTGCCCAAAATACTCAAATAAGGCATATCTAACAAATAACCATTTCATAAATGCATATCAAGTCTCACTAGACCATCATCTCAAAATATGGTGATAACCAATTCAAAATTCCTCAAAGCTATAAAGGATACAGAATATCCATACTAAAAGTCTCTGAAGAAATAATAATGGTAGTCAACTATCAGTATGATACAATGCGACACGGGGCCTCACTAAAATAAATAAACCCCGCCATATAGCGTAATAGTCTAATGAAAAGAAATAGACTATCGGGTAAAAATCCCGACTCCTAACGATAAGAAATAAGTAGTCGTGTTTGTGAAAAAACTATGTGAATTTACTTAACGAATATAAATAGGTAAACATTGTCCAGTTGTGAAATAAACTGGTAGGGCTACAATATAACATATGTCTAAACAACAAAAAGGACAGCTATGTTATACCAGAACAGACCTAACCCCAAGAAATAGGTCTGCCTACCCAAATCTAAAAATGAATCGACTCTCAGGTCGATGAAAAATTAGTTATCTTTTCTCAAGGATCTATCGGTTTGAAATCCGAACACCCTAAGATAATACAACTCTAAGTGTTAATTACTGTCACTCCAGTAATCACAAGAATTTAACTAATTATCTCATACCAAAAAGTAAATTCAAGTATGTACTAAAAGCTAGTAATTTCCACTCAAACTCTATTTAACAAATTATAGTAATAATCGAAAGAATTGTACAAAGTGTCCCATACCACCCGACAATTCAATCGTTTATTAAAAGAATTTGTTTCATAGAAAATCACGAAATTCAATAGAAATCCGATTCAAACTTGCATAAAATATCCAGATGCTAAATACAATAAAGGCCAATAATAATTTATAGTTTGAAACTAATTAATATAATTTTATCATATAGAAATTGATTTTCTAAAATATTTTATCTATAATTCACTTTCTAACCTCTCACCTTTGTTAACCCCTAATAAATAAAATAAAAGAGTTTTAAATTAATTATATATACAAGGATATAATTTTCCAAAATCACTTTTAAATCCATAACTCGTTTTTAAAGAAGAGTTGCTTATTTACAAAAGTTTTAAAATCATTTAAACCTCTTTTATAACTAAATCAGTTGAAACTGAAATTATTACTTTCGTAACAACTTTTATAAATAAAACTATATTTTATAATTTACTGAAAACATTTCCAAAATTTTAATATACTTATAATGGTAAATTTAAAAAGGTTTCATAAATAAATTTCTCAATTTTAAAAGCTTTAAAGAGAAATTTTGAATAATAATAAGTTAAGAATATAATATAATTTAGCTATATTTCTGTAGATAAAATTTCAATAAGGATCAAAATGAATAAAATCTCATTTTGGAATTCTTTTAAAACATTCAAAAGATAAACCCATCGAAAATTCAATAACTAGAGCCAACTCGCTCTAAAAATATAATTAAATAATACGATATTATTTAACGACCCGAGTTGGTTTCCGACAACTCCGGTCACACAAACAATGCACAACCATCATATAATTAAACTACGAAATCAATTGTATTTTGATGGTTTTCAACATACGTGTCATTTCATAATTAACCATTAATCCAAATTTCATAAATCAATAAAATTGTGATTTCTTACAGCTATGGTTTAGTATAAAGTTTTAGCCAAATTTTAGACATAGCAACAATTTAAAAGATATGTCTTATAAGGTTTTACTCGTCATATAATCAATCAATCATAAGCATACAAGCATCTCTTATCCAATTCAACCATAACAACCAAAGATTATAACACAATCAACTAATGAAATCAACTATCGAGATAATTATATATAGCAAACAATTTAATAGATGTAAATATGTGAGTTAAATTGATTAACTCACCCAATCCAACTTTCAACAACCAAATATTATTTGCAATAAGATATAGAATCGTGAGTTTTTTAACACTCACCTTAATCGTTTGTTTGCCCAACCCAACTGTTCTTATCGTTGCTCTCTGAACCCGCACTGCCTGCCCATTACTTCTAGCAGCAAACCTTCCGAATGACATGCCTTACACTTCACTGTCCTCATTTGTTGTTGCGACGTCGACTTCATAGTCGCCATCTTCCTGCTCCCGAACCATGTGGCTCAACCAAGACGCGAACCCTAGTCGCTGCTGGACACGAACTACACGTCGACCTGATGGTCGTGCTCCACAAATCGCAACATCGTCCACTTTCAATCTTCGATCGCCAACACCCACTCGCGTCGCCTTCGAGCTGATCGCCAAGATGGATCGCCTTCGTCCATTGAAGCACATGCCGCGATTTTTGATTTTTTTTTCCATCGATCTAATTTTGGAACTTAGGGTTCCCTTTGAAATTATGAAGTATCGGCCAGAGAAGAGGAAAAGAGAAAGCGGGTTTGGGTATGGGTGTACACATTTTGGGCCTTATTTGTTAAATGTTATATATATATATATATATACCCTTTTACATTTAAATTTAAATATTAATCTTTGTTATTAATTCACAAATATATTTCAATCCGATTGAAATTTATTTACACCTCATTCTACAAAATATAATTCGATGACTGCATATCCAATTCAGTATTTGTTCATTCTATTTAATTATTCATTAAACTGATATAAATAATCTATTCTTCTTCATCTATTTATTGATTTGATTGAATATCAAATAAAACTTCTTTTCATTTATTTCAGTTATATAAAATTGTCTATACTTTAAAATATTTTACATTCATTAAAACATTTCATTTTAATTTTAATATATTATCTAAAAAGGAATTTATTAACCAATTAAATTTTATTAAATAGACTAATTGAACAATAATTTGATTCCAAAAGTAAAATTTGTCAAAAATCGAATTCAAGCACTTCTATTTCAATTAAATTAATTTAATATTACAACTTTTAAAACAGGGTTGTTACAGACCTCCTCCCTTATGAAAATTGCGTCTTCGCAATTTCTTATAGGAAGACGTCAAAAACACATGCAAACTTTAACTCTCTTCAAATTTTACTATTAAGTTGTAACTCGACCAAAACTTAAGCAGTTAACATCAGAAGCAAACTTATCGTGCGTTATAAATTTAAATAGATTCATTTATTAATTTATGTTTCTTCGCATACAAAAATTTATTGAAAATTTTCTAAGTGTTAAAATTTTTGAAAATTTCGGCAGAATCTCCTTTGTACGGAGAGCCGTTTGCAATTTCACAATTATAATATATATGATATATATCGACCACACGATCGGAAACACAATATATAACAATTTTTCTATCATTGCTGTATTTAATCTGAAAGCGTACATTTTATTTTAGCATTTAAAGCAGTTTATTAATTTCTTATGCGAGCGAGAGCGAGTTTGCGCCGCATACCAATCGATATAACCTCTTGGACACCTATTCTTAACTCAAGTACAAATATTAGTCATATATATATATATATATATATATATATATATATATATATAAGAAACATGCATCCATGAAATGTAAACGTAACATCCCTTTCTTATCTAAACCACTCTCTAACTAATTTTTTTTTAAAGGTTAAAACGACTAAATTAAGTAATGGTTTAAGAATGAATTATTTTATAATGTGTTAGTTTTTTAAAATAGCTTTCTGATTGCAAAAATATCAAGTATAACCCAAGTTATAGGGGTTTTTCTACAAGGATGCATAGCAGTTTTAGAACAGTGGCAGGCCACTCATGTAATTCGCGTTTTTGGCCATGAAAATGTCAAAATTTTACAACACACTTAATATAAAAGTTTTAGCTTGGGTTTATTACTTTCCAGAATGTCCAAAATCGTTGAAATCGGATTAACCATTTGGAAGTTATGACCCAATGAACACAAGTCAAATTTCAACAAATATAAATTTAGACCTGATTTTAAATCCTCTTTCAAACACGTTTAATCATTGTTAAACATCAAATTCTTCAAAAGTGACGAACATGAAAGTTGTTCCTTATTAAAATATCTTTCAAATGAAAGAAAATTCATCGAAATTGGATAGAGTAGTCAAAAGTTATGTTCATATTTGGTAAGCATTTTTGTTGTGAGAGAAAACTAAGGGGAACATGATTTTATTTTGGTAATAGTGTGTTAAACAGCACAAGTAATTCAAATGTGCAGGAATCCATCTTCTATTCGTCATATAGCTCATGTTAGAATGTTTCTTCATGCAATTGTGCAATAAGGTTAGCTCATGGTTTTGAGTGTTTTTAACCTTACAAACTTCTGATAGTAATGGTTTTTTTTCTACTCTGTTTGTCGTTTTAAGATATTACAAAAGCTACTAACACCTCAACAGGTACATACATATGATTTAATAAAAAATATAATGAATGGAAGTTTGGTTGGGTGGGTGACAGCAAGATAACAAAGATAATTGTGAAGGCTAATATATTTGTATGTGTTGTAAAGTGGTGCCACCCCAATGTTAATAAAAATGGAAAGCAAAGTTTTCAAACATCTCAACATCATATATGCACGAAAATTGAACCAGGTGAGGTATATGTTAGGAAAGAAAATGCCTGGGAAAGTGGAAAGTGTAGCTTTGTATATATACAAAGTGAACTAATATATGTTACTATATTCAAAGTGATGTCAAATAACTTAGTTCCATTAAATGCAAGAACAGGCATTTTGCTTTCAACACTAAAAGATGTAAAGATTACTAGCATGTACAAAGTGATGTCCAAGTTGAGTATACTAAAAAAAAATTCACAGGCAACAGTAGAAACGAAAGTTAAAAGCAATAAAATGTTCACTTTACAAATTCATGTACAAAGCATGTCAGGGACGAAATCAATTTGAAATATATATATATATTAATGATCTTATATTAAATTAAACAATAGATGGCTAGTAACTTCACTTGACAAGGGCGTGTTCTAAGCTAAGAACGTATGCAAACAAGAGAAAAGTGCAGAGCAAATTCCTACAATAAATCAAAATTAACATCCATTATTAAATATAGCTTTGTAAGAGAAATTCTCACTTGGCACTTTAGCAAAAATATTAATCCTAACATTTATTCCAATCACGATAATATATCCACGATCATCTATAAGCATACACAAAATTGTATTTATCAAAAAATCTCACGATACCATCTTCAAAAATATAATTTATATACTTCTATAAAATATTATTTTATCTTCAAAACAATCCTTCCAAATTGTTGAATTTCATATATATAATATTTAACTTATACCAAAATTCCAACTCCTTTACAAAAATATTATATACTTACTAAGTATTATTACTGAAACATTTTATTGTTCAAAACATTATGTCTGGATGTCTCGCTCTAGCGTTTAGGAAATTCCTATCGATAACATTGATCAGGCTTATCGACCAAAATTCTTAAAGCACTCAACAGACAATTTAACACAAAAATTATTTTCTATAAGATGTACATATTTCTTTTAATACTTTGGGCTTTTCCAAATATCTGCTTGTTTATAATAAATATAACCATATTCCAAATATATGTATATCCAATATCAAAAAGATTTTAATTTAAATAGACGCTTGTTTTTATTTAAAATTCTTTCAATCAATGTTAATGTTATCATAGTATTAATTATTTACTGATAACAATTCCATATAACACTCATTCATCCATAAATACTTCAAACAAACATCAAAATTAAATTCATTTTAATATTCAATTAATCGCACGTATAAATTAACATTTCGTTTATTAAGTATATTTTCAAATACCAAATTTAATATTTGCTTTTACAAAAGTTCTTTCTATCCATTTCAAAATTTAAATAAAATAATTCTTAACAATTTTAATTCCACTGTGCATCTTGGTATTTATTTGGTTGTACCAATAATTACAATTCCATTTTATATAAAACAAAGTTTTCAATTTTCTTTACGGTAACCAGACAAATAAAGATACCATAACATATTTAATAATAAATATCGAGCAGGTTATAAAATTTTAGATGAAAATTCCTACTCAATACTAATTCAACAATTATTTAGAATTTTCAAAACAATGAAACATCCATTGAAGCAAACAACATACATTTCAATCAAACAATCGCCTTCAGCAAAAAGCTATTTTCTAGCTTCCGCTGCGCACTCTGATCACTTCAACAAATTAGAACACAATAATTTAATTCTAAGTCATCTACTTATTTATATCCATTAAATCTCACTTTTTATAGAAGTGAGTTCCAATATTTTCATAACTATAAGTTATATAGTATTATCAAAAGTTCTTTCAAATACGTCCTAACGATTATTCCCAATAATCATTTTATTCCTATTCCTAAATAGTTAATTAAATTACTAAAAACTACACACCCAAGGGACGGGACTCTAGGTCTAGATCTCGACTTTGTGCAATTTATATTCTATAATGTTCTGAATCCGGCTCTGATACCAAACTATAACGACCTCACCGCTATGTCAAGTTCAGCAAAGGACATTACAAGTAATATCGTCTGCTAATCCGAAGAATACGGTTGGTTAAGGGTGATCGAATGTGAATATATCTTTATACTAACACTAACACATCTTATTTACCTTTTTGAAGATCTGAACTAAAAATTTGACGTGTGCAGTATTAATACGAAGTATAAACACACCGATTAAAAATATTCAGAATAGTATATAATATAGATAAATTAGAATCGGAGTCATAGATTATAGCGCAATAATATACATCATCATATACATAATAAAATGTGAGTCTACAAAATATCGGTACTGGACCCATTTAAATATATACATCATATCTAAAACCTGTATCAGGTACAAAGTCACTACTATATAATATAGATGACATAACTCCTAACTGTCAATATATAAAAGTATGAAGTTGACTATTTTGTTTTAGTTTACTTCATACTTGTATATATTGACAGTTAGGAGTTATGCCATCTATATTAGATAGTAGTGACTTTGTACCTGATACAGGATTTTGGATATGATGTATATATTTAAGTGGGTCTAGTGCTGATATTTTGTAGACTCGCATTTTATTATGTATATGATGTTGTATATTATTCCGTTGTAATCTGTGACCCTAATTCTAATTTATCTATATTATACTGTTCTGAATATTTTTAATCGGTGTGTTTATTACTTCTATTAATACTACACACGTCAAATTTTTAGTTCCGATCCTCAAAAAGGTAAATAAAACGTGTTAGTGTTAGTATAAAGATATATTCACATTCGATCGTCCTTAACCAACCGTATTCTCCGGATTAGCAGACGGCGTTACTTGTAATGTTCTTTGCTGAACTTGGCATAGCGGTGGGGTCATTACAGGTAGTGTTGGATTATGATAGGATAATGGTTTGATTGAGGAAGGGTGAAGGACACGATTTGACTCTCTGTTGTGAGCTCGATATTTCTATTATGGAGATGTATTTGTATTCACTCTGTAACAATCCTGTTGTTAATGATCAAATTAATTGCAGTTAATTAGTGTTGATTAATTTAAATTTGAGACTTTTAAAATTTAATTATGAAATTTAATTTAGTTTGAATAATTGATTTAATTTATGGAAAAAAAATTGTTTACATTAAGTGAATTGTGATTTGACAATTAGTAATTAGGTTAATCTAATTTTTGCTTAAATGGGTTAAGTGTTCATTTGTTTAAATCTCTTGGGCCTTGGTAATATTTGAAACCCATTAGCCCATCAGACATTTAACTTAGCCTATTCCTGATACCTCAAAGTATCTTATCCAAACCTACTCATCTGCTCAAAATCTTTCACGTTCAATTTCCTCCTCAACAATACAAAAGAAGAAAATCTAGGTCAGCCCTTAGAAGAAATCAAAACAATTCATAGAAAATTTTAGAAATCAAAAGAGAAGCAAGGTAAGAATCCTCAACTTCTTCTCTATCTTATGCAGCAATCAATTTTAGATTTTTATTGATTTATGATTTCTAAATTATGATGTGTTAGGGCTGTTTTAAAGATTTTTTTTGATTGTTGAGAAGGAGTGGAAAGCGTTAGAGAAGAAGCAGTCTGTATTTTGTTTCAACTCATCTATTCTCAGCTTTCTTCATCTTTTGCAATTTACAGGTGAGATTCTTATCTCACATATCTAAATCTAAGTCCTTAGGATTATAATGCTGTTTGATTTCAATGGTTACAAGTATGAATTAAATTATTGAAATGATGTTGTGTACTTTCCTTTCTATTTCATGAATTGTGATGCCTTGACTTGCTTTGAGAAATTTGAAATATATGGCTGGCTTGATCATGCAATTCGAAAATTTGGGGATGCATTAAATGGGTTTTACAATGTACTTTCAATTTATGTAACATGCTTCTACTTTTCAAATTGTTAAACCGTGCTTTTATTTTTATTTTTATTTTTGCAAATTTGAAATATATTGCCTGTACATGTTAAAATTTATACATTGATTTTCGTTAATGCTAGGTAGAGAAAGAAAAAGAAATACATTGTCTGATTAAATATATATAAACTTTAAAGTGTAATTTACTTTGATTATTGTGCTTTGCTTTCACACCACAAGGCACCCTTGACTTGAACTTTCGAAAGTTGCCAGGCAACTTGCATATATATATATATATATATATATATATATATATATATATATATATATATATATATATATATATATATATATATATATATTCTTTCCTAGCTTGTACCTATTTTTAGTAGCCTTGAATTGAGACCATTTTGAGTATACATAAGTTTACTTTCCTGTGTCTGTGTATTTCATTTTATTTGCTTACACATAACAAAGTATTTATACTTTGAAACATTCGAAAATTTTATGCTGCCTTGACCTTGTTCATTTTTTTCTCATACTAATGCATAGACTTTTGGACACGTATTATTTAATTCAAGGAAGCATTCTTGCTTCCATTTTAGTCCCTGTCCTTGCCTTGGTTTTGTACATGCCTTTATTTAGAAGCTTAACTTTTTAACTTTGCTAGTGCCTGCATCTTTTAAATATACATATATAAATAGCTTAACCTTGTTCATCTTTTATTTCACTGGCTGTACATACTTATATATAAAATGTATATGTAAATTTCGAAATTTTTACATGCTTTTAGTTCATAGCCTGACATCCTTTAGCTAGGCTAACTTTAAATAAGAACAACATGCTTTATTTCTAGTCTTTCTATGAAACTCGGAAGATTTTAGTAACCTGACATGTTTGTTTTTCACATAGTACATGTTTTACTTTGTAGTCATGTAACCTGACATTTTTTAGTACCTAGTAAAATATAAGTAGCCTGATTTGATATCACCTTCTACATATATATATCTCCACCAGCCTATTGCTTTGAAACTTAAACTACTATTGTACATATTTTTTTACTTTGACTAAACATCACTTTGTAATTATATATACCCAAGCTTACTTGCCTGTACATGTTTTACAAAACATAACATGTTTCGAAAATTGCCTATACACATTTTATAAATGTTTGGAAAATTTGTCACACACTCAAGCACACATTTTGCTTTGATTCCTAGCATTTGTATTCATTTTTATATGCAAGCTATATGAATTATTTATATGCAAGCTGACATATATTTTAGTACATGCATGCTGGACATATTAAAAAGTAATGTGGTCTGACATATTATAAAGTGGCATACATGCCTGACATGTTGAAAAGTTGGGCACGCATGGTTCAAATTGACAAAGAAGCTTAAATTTTGTTTCGCCTGTCATTGTTTTAGTATGGCTTTGCATTATTTAACTAAATTGTTTAATATGGAAATAAGGACACACGTCCTTTATATTATTATATATTATTATATTATTATATATGTACATTGCCTTTCTACTCAATGCTTTTAGATTTGATTTAACATAAATTTGTAAAATATTATATATACAAGTTTACTTGCCTGTATGTGTTCTACAAATTATATGTATACAATGGTTCGCGATTTTGCTTGTACCTCCCAATTTACTTAGATTTCCAGTAGCATAACTTGTTATTCATCTTACTTGTCTTACCAATTATTTAACAAATAAAAAGATTTTAAAATTCATTTATTCTATTTTTTTGTTGAATTGAATTTCTATTTAAATTTCATGATTTTCTATGAAAAAAAGAATTTTAATAAACAATTGAATTGTCGGATTGGTATGAGACTTTCTGTACAATTCTTTTGTTTATTACTATAATTTGTTAAATAGAGTTTAAGTGGAAATATCTAACTTTTAGTAAAAACTTGAATTTACTATCTGGTATAGGACAGTTAATTAAATTCTTGTGATTACTTGAGTGACAACAATTAACACTTAGAGTTGTTTTATCTCAGGGTGTTCGAATTTGTTTTTAGGCCGTTAGATCCCTAAGAGAAGATGACTTATATTTCATCGACCCGTGAGTCGATATATTTTATAATTGGGTAGGCAAACCTATATTGTTCTAGATAGGTTTGTGATGATGTATTATTTATATTGTTCCGGATAGATATTTACATGCATCGTGGTCTATATTATTCTGAATAGACTACAACTCTTTGGTTATTAGGCAGCCTCGACATTATCTATATTGTTTTGGATAGATAAATTTGCTTAATCTATATTGTTCTGGATAGAGTTTATATAGAAGATAATATCTATATTGTTCTTGATAGATATTTCTACATTGTTCTGGGTAGCTCCTATATAAATATGCAAGTCTATATTGTTCTGATAGACTTTTATGTCGTACTGTGTTGGACTAAAGAGGACTACCATTTTATTTCATTAATGAAATGTTTCTTCAGAGATTTATAGTTGGATATTTTAATATCATTTTGGGTTATGAAGAATTTTGATTGTTGCCACCATAATTTAGATGATAGTCTATTATGACTTTATGAAATGGTGAATTTATTTATTATGCCTTATTATTATTTTTAAGTTGAATTTGGCATATATAAATATGTTGCTTGAGCATGTTTATTCGATATGACTTATTTTGTTATGGTTAAGTCATTTATTTTGTTAACATGCATATATATTGTTTGAACATACCTATTTGATATGACTTATTTTGATGTGATTAAGTCATATATTCACGTTATCAGTATCTCACCCTTTCATTTAGATATAGTCTGACCCGTTTATTTTTTTATAATACTCAGGTCAGGCCGAGACATTACAGGTACAGGGACTCGTGGACTGCTAGATATTTTGGGCTAGCACTGGAGTAAACATTTTGACATTAGAGTTTACTCATTTGTATATATTAGGAGTCAGATGCTCTATTTTGGATTGTCTCTTGTACCTAATACTATATTTTGGTGTTTTGTACATATGGTGGGTCTATTTTGTAAACTCACACTTTATGATGTAAATGTAGATTATTCCAATGTGATCTGTATAACTCTGATATTTGTTTATGTATTATATACTGTTTTGAATATTTTTATCGGTGTGTTTATTACTTTGTATTAAACGTTAAATTTTAGTTCAGATATTAAGAAAAAGGTATAAATGACGTGTTGGTGTTAGTATCACATTCGATCGTCCTTAACCAGCTATATTCTTTGGATTAGTAGACAACATTACTTGAAATGTTCTTTGCTAAACTGGGTATAGCGGTGGGTTTGTTATGCACTCGGCCTATCATATGAAGAGCTATCGTTTATACCCACAGTAAAGGATTATCCCAGTGTATTTGAAGAAGTTTCCGAACTCCCTTCCTAAAGAGAAATTGAATTTTATATTGATCTCGAGAAAGATGCGGCCAGTTATGATGCCTCTTAGACATATGGCTCCAGATGAAAGAAGAGAGTTGGAAAAGAAGGTTTCAGAATTGTTGCAGAAAGGCTTTATTCGGAGGCGTATTTCAGAATGGGGAGTGATTGTCGTTTTTGCGAAGATGATTCCCTAAGGTTTTGTGTCGACTATCGAGAATTGAATAAGCTGACGAAGAAAACCATTATTCATGCCTCGCATTAACGACCTCTATAATTTGTTAGTCGGGGGCAAAGGTTTTCTCTCAGCTTGATTTGACAATTGGGTTTCATCGGTTGGGAGTGGCTAAAGATGGTATCCAAAACACCGCTTTTCGTACATCTGACGGATTGTTTGAATGGTTAGTCATGACTTTCATGTTGACTAATGCTCTGGCTTATTTTGTGGACTTGATGAGCAGGGTATTCCAGGAGCAGTAGAATAGGTTTGTTGTGATCTTCATGGATGACACTATTATCTATTCCAGAAGCGAGGAGGAGCATGAAATTCATTTGAGAAAAGTGATGGATATTTTAAGAAGAAATCAACTGGAGTCTAAGTTCTTTAAATGTCACTTCTAGAGGAAAGAAGTTTGTTTCCTTGGGAATGCAGTACCGGTAGATGGATTGGTAATGGATCCAGGAAAAGTAGCCGCAGTTAGAGATTGGAAGACGCTGAAGAACACTTCGGAGATCCATATCGTTTTAGGTTTGGTTGGATTTTATCGAAAGTTTATTAAAGATTTTGCAAAGATATCGGCACCTCTAACCCGTTGACAAAGAAGAACTTGATTTGTACTTGAAGTTCAGAGTGTGAAGCAACATTTGTTAGATTGAAGGAGTTGTTGACTAGTGCTCCAATTTTAGTTTTCCTAACGATACCAAACCTTTCACCATATATACAGATGCATGCGGTATTGGTCTTGATGTTGTCCTTATGTAAAAAAGGAAGGTAGTGGCATATGCGAGTCGACAGTTGAAGAATCACAAGAGGAATTATCTGACGCGTGATCTGAAGTAAGCTGCCATTATATTTGCATTGAAGTCATGGATACATTATCTGTAGGGCGAGAAATTTGAGCTATTTATAGATCATAAATCTCTTAAGTACCTGTTCACTCGGAAGGATTTGAATTTAAGACAACAGTGGTGGATGAAATTCTTAACATCATATGATTTTGGGATTTGTTATCCTCCAAGAAAGAGAAACGTAGTCGCTGATGCTTTGAGTAGGAAGCACACTGAGGTGAATGCTATGTTAATAGAGTTGAGGAATTTGGAGTTTATATCAGAGTTTGATTTTTGACCCCGATCGAAGTATACATCTGGATTATTAGTGGTGATGGAGGTTAGACCTATACTAATGGACCATTTTGGGCCGAGTCAAAGGTAGGATGCATCATTAGTTAGTATCATGGAGCAGTAGGATGGGGTGAACAATCGAGTCTTTTGGATCGTTACTCCAAAGACCAGAGGGGTTACTTGAAGAGAGACCGGAGGCTATGTGTACCATAGGTAAAAGAGTTAATAGAAGAATTTTTAGGTAAATGTCACCATTCTAGGATGATTATTCATCCAGAAGGGGATAAGATGTATCGGAATGTGAAGAGGATATTCTATTGGCCAAAGATGAAGATGTAGGTAGCGGAATATGTGGCAAATTGTATGACTTGCGAAAGGGTGAAGGCAGAATAGAAGAAATCGAGTTTGCTATTACTTCTGTTAGACATGCTACAGTGGAAGTGGTAGTGTATATCTATGGATTTTGTGGATAGATTACCTCGAAGTGAAAGAGGAAATGAGAGAATATGGTTTATAGTAGATCATCTCATGAAAAACGCATACTTTATTCCAATAAAGAGTACAAGAACGACAGTGATATGGCAACACAATATATTAAAGAAGTGATTCAACTACATAGAGATTCGGCTAGTATAGTGAGTGACCGGGATCCACTTTTCATGAGTGAATTCTCGAGAATTCTATAGGAAGCATTAGAGACTGAGTTGAATTTGAGTACAACATGTCACCAATAGACCAATTGACAGACCGAGAGAGTAAACAGGGTGTTAGAGGATTTGTTGAGGGCTTGCATATTGGATTTTGGAGGATCTTGAGAGGATCATCTACCTCTTGTAGAGTTCGCATATAGTAATAACTACCAACCGAGTATATGTATGGCACCGTTTGAAGAATTGTACGGAAGGACGTGTAAGGCACCTTCGTGTTGGTGGGGTCTATAGGTAAGATTATTTTGGGTCCAGAGATGGTTAGAGATACCCTGGAGAAGGTGTAGTTTAAAAGGAAGAGGATGAAAGCTACACAAGATCGGTAGAATTCATATGCTGATAGGAGGAGGAAAGGTTTGGAATTCGAAGTGGGAGATTTGGTCTTTATTGAAGTTTCTCCATTGAAGAGGGTAGTAAAGTTCATAAGTTCGGGAAAGTTAACACCTAGATTTGTCGGCCCATTTCCAATACTGAAGAGGATAGGAAGTTTGGTGTATAGAATTGAACTTGTATAGAAGATGGCGGGAGTCCATAACGTATTCCATATGTCAAATTTGCAAAAATGTGTACATGAACCGACTGTGATAACACCTAGTCAGCTAGAGGATGTAGGGTTGTGATCTAACCTGCATTGTGGAGCATGAGGTGAAGAGACTAAGGAACAAAGTGGTGTAGTTGTTTAGGTTGCAATGGGGAAACAATTCGACGGAGAGTACGTGGGAGTCTGAAGAGAAGAGGAAGACTAATCATCTTCAACTCTTTTCCAGTATGTTTGCTGGTTTGATTTGATTTCCTTAGTTTAGATTATTCTAGGGTTAGGATTTGGATGCTTTGGATGATTTGGTTATTAGATTATATATTGTTGAATTTGCATTCATATAGAAATGTATATATGATTATATTATGGTGTTATGCATTCATGCCTAATATGTCATCTTATTGCATTCATATAAGTCGCATTAGCTAAACTCCTGCATCGTAAGTATAGATATTATGAGTTCATGGCATCATTCATATCTCTATACTGTTATATCATTATATCTATTTGTTATTCACATAAATTGGATGTTATGATTGTATACTTGATTGATATGTGCTTGGCAAATGAGTTAACGTTATATTACATTTTCGGTTCCCTAGGAATTTCGAGGACAAAATTCTTTTAAAGGGGGAGAATGTAATACCCTGAAAAATTGGTAAATATTTTAATTAAATATTAATAATATAATATTGTGAAAATAATTGAATTTAATATGTTAATAAAATAAATTAAAAATAAGGAAGGATAAAATGGTCATTTTTTCAATTTTGGAATTTGATGACGAAACCACTACCATTACGACTGTCTCGTTTATCTGATTTGTGCAGTATTTTGGTTTGTCCTATTTGAAGTCTATATGAAGGAATTATTATCAAAATGGTGTCGAGTTAATCGAGCATCAAAACTTAGAATTTGAATTTCAAACTGACAGTTATTTCCCTTCTCCTACTTAAAAGACAGAAATTCACGTACATTTTCAGTCTTCATAATCAACGCTTTTTCTCTTTCTTCTTTCTCCTCTTTATATACAAAACTAAAATCTTCATATCTCCCTCAAAATTCAACGAAATCGCGTGAAACTTGCGGCATTGCGAAGCTAGAAAGGAGGACTACACATCTGTATCAACTTGGAGGCGAAACTCTAAAGCATGAAGGCGCAGTAGTCGTATAGCGGAGATCTAGGCAGTGAGGAGAAGTTTTTATGAGTGGTCTGTGCTTTCCTCTTCGTATAATGCAATTTTTATTCAATAAATATGACTTGCATGCTATAATATTGTAGGTAATGATATATAAATACTTAAATTCAAATTTAAATAGGATTAGGGAGGGAATTTTTCAAAAACAGTAAACTAGAACTAGGTTTATAATTAATTATTGGAATTTGATGTTATACACTTAAATTGATGAAATAAACTATAAAACCAAACTTAGAAACGTAGGGATAGTGCTAGGGACGTTCTTAGTTCGTTAGAGGCGGAGTGGAAGCGGTTGGAGGCGAATGACATGAAGGAACACCGAAGTCCGCTCTTGAAAATTCTAGATTTTTCATATGCACCGGTCCACCGGTGGTCTATTTTCGAGGCAAGTTGAACCTTGGCCCGTATGGGCCTGTATAAAATTACGTTACTCGGTTCGACATATGTATCCTAGTGTGACGAGGCAAGCGATGGCGTCACTAATGTGTGTGATGATTAATCGTTGTTTGAAAATGGACATACATGTTGTTGTAAAATGTGTGATGCGATGATGGATATGAACATGAACAAACTTGTGGCCCAAGTAGGCGGCCCAGGTGTGATGATCATCCTACATCGGTCGGGCACCGCTACAACGCACTATACAGGTATATTAGGTGTCGATGGTCCTATATACTATATAGATCTATTTACTCTGATTTCTGTGGTTCATTCAATTATTACCGTCTCACCTGTTTTATATCTAAGATGTTTACTATTATATTTTATTTGATGCGCTGTGAGATATACAACATGTTCTATAATGTTTTATTTACCTTACAACCTTGGCGGTCGTCACACTAGGATACATATGTGGATACAGATATGGACCTATGACACAAATAAATAGTCCAAGTATTGCATTGCTTCCTTGAAGGCTTCGGTGGACCAGCATGGAGTTGGATGTTAAGCGATCCTGTAGGCTAAGGGTGGACCATGGCATGAGTCCAGTTGGTACGAGGAAATAGGCAACCCTGTAGGCTTCGAGCAGTCCGGGGAAGTGAGTCCTATATGTGATTGACGTGACGGTGGACAACAGGCGACCCTGTAGCACATGAGGTGGGTCTAGGAAAGTGAGTCCACCAATATGTGATGTGACATGACTAGATATATATGATAGTTAGATATGACGTGATCAATAGGACGTGCTGTGGCCGAACGTTGGACTCGTATCATGTTATAGTATTATTTTTGTAGTATATGTAGAGTAAAGTATGGCTCACTTGCCAGACTTATGTTTGATCCACTCCTATTTTTCCTTTTATTTATATATTCATGTTGATAGAGTTTGGAGATGAAATGGTACTGGAGACGGAGATTCATTTGTATATATTGTATATGATGTAAATAAGTATTGTAACCTGGATTTGACTATGTGTATGGTTTGGGTTGACTTATATCATTCAAACATATGTATTTGACTGACAGACATGTCACGATGATGTGATGTGACTATGATTATTGTTGTATTATATTTATTTCCTTCTGCTGTGAGACTATGAAAACTATTAGTTAGAACTGTATTTGTTTATTTTACCATTTCCAAACAACTCGTCCTTTTTGGTTCTCGAGGTGTTGACACTGATTCAAGAGTTGAACCCGAGCGTTGAAAATGCGGGTTGTTATAGATAGCATTACAAGCATGAATGACAAGTCTACCTCTGCCCGCATAAGCGAACATGAAGGGCAAAATATCGCTCGTTTTTCTTGCTAAATGATAAACAAGCTGGCCGCTAGTTTCCGGTGCTCTCTTCTCGCCTGTATAGTATCGGCCATCGCCACGCTCAGTCCTATATCTTCATAAATGCTTGTGCGACATGCAAAATACCACGATGCAGTCGCAGCAAAAAGCTCCAAATAGCAGCCGACTAGTCAAAATTCCTAGTAGACAAGCAGCCCGATCAATGGTCGTACCTGACTGATGGAAGACTCTCTCACCCCTGCCTAGATCCATCAACCTTCACCATCCAACAACCCATCTGAGGGCCTTCCCGCTCCGTATTTCTTGTTTTGTCTTTATTCGACGGACCTTTGCCAAAAGGGCATGATCACCCTGCAAAGAGAAGCTACAATTCTGCACTTTTCTGTTGAAAATTTTGACATATTCGAACACTGTCATCTGACAAAAGCGGCACTTTATAGCAATCATTCCATGTCCTTCATTGTCCACACGACAACACGTTACTGTTCAACAACTCATTATCTGTATGCCACTCTTCCTGATAACCGCATGCTTTGATACGGTTCGACAACTAGCCATCATCTGGACTTTTTCAGCTCAGCTAGCCCGCATGTGAACCATTCAATGCCATCAACGGCTGAGAGAAAACTTAGGGATAGACATATCAACCTGAGCTGTTTGAACCAGATTTCAGCTGTTATAAATACAACATCGAATGCACTTGTACAAAGATGGAATTTTCGTTTGTTACTCAAATCATTGTCCCTTGTAATCAAGCAATTGTGATCCAAAACTCAAAGTTATAAAAATTATTACTATAGTGGACGTAGATCATTCGTGATCGAACCACTCTAAACCGTGTGTTTCTTTGCTTGTTTTAGTATTCATTTTCACATTTTCTTTCATTTTAAATTTGTTAATTACGATATTAACGGGTACTTTTGTTAATATCACTCCTAATTGCAATTTTGAGGTTGACTGAATTTGTAGTCAACATCTGCATACATGATGAATGCATGATATGTTGATGTTGATTTCTATATTGGAAATGATAAGTAGGAAACACCACTGTCTTATAATTTTATATTACGAGATAGTTGAAGCTCGTCCATTCGATCAATAACCAATTGGGCTGTCAATGGGTATCCGAAAAATCTGATATCTGTATCCGAAAATATGAAAATTATCCATTCGAAAAGCGGATACGGATATCCGATATCCGAAAAGCTTTCCGAATACGGATTGGTTATTGTGGTATCCGTATCCGAAAAATATCTGTCTGATTAACTGATACATATATATATTTAATTAAAATTATATTTAATTAATATATGATTTTCCAATTATTTTCTAACCATTGGATGTTACTACGGTATGGTTTTTTTGCTCATTTTTAGTGAAAGTAGACAATTTTAGTGTTTAATTTTCGAATATTTTTGAATACACATACGGATATTAGTATAAAACAATGTTTTAGCATCACATTTTTTTCTTTGGTTTTTTATGAACATTATTACAAAAACTGTTTTATGTTAATCCAAAACTTTTCATTTATGCTTTTAAATTTATTGATTATGGACGGAACGGATAAATATCTGATATCCATCCGTATCCGAAAATTAAACGGATACGGATATCCGATATTCAAAAATTAAGCGGATACGGATATCCGAATATGATTTCGGACACGTACACGGCATTATCCGTATCCGAAAGTATTCGTTGAAAGCTCTAAATAACCATGTGCTACTCTAGATATTTTGTTATTATTTATGTCTCTTAGCATGATTATTGAATAAATCATATTATATTTCGCTCCTACATCGGGCAGTTGAATTATTCATTTTGGTCTAACGCTCTCGTTTTCAGCACTATCTACGAAAACCGAAAACAGGAGCGTTTGATGCCCTAGTCTTTTACCAGCTTAGGTTGTACGTGAACTGATACTTTTCTTGCGACTTGGAAAACAAGAGGCAACGAATTGACCTCACGGTTATACATTTTCAGTAAAGGAACTTTTTTTTTATTTTGGGGTCAAGACCTAAGCTCCAATACGATCTTATAATCATGTGCAGTTGAACTTGATTCATCCTGAATTCAACACTGTTTGCAACTTACTGCGCAAGAATTCAGCACTTTACTCAGACATGCAACAAAGAGTATACCATCAATTTATTCGTCTACATTGCAAAATTAATTCAAAATTTTATTTTAATTAAACAGATGATAAAGCATTACCAAAATAGTTTGACAGTATAATACTATGTCAATGAAAAAAAAACTGGGTAAACGTCAGCTGACATTAAAGCAGCTTATAATACTGGATTATTATTACGATCACTGCAAAAGTAGAAGAAACAAGAGAAGGTGTGTGTATTGGCTCAAGCCATCATTCTGATCTTATGTAAACAAGGATTAAGCAGCAATTTGACCAAAAAGCATCCTTCTTATCTGCAATGACAAAAATAGTGCGGCATCAGCGTTTCTTTCTAAGAAGGATTGGTTTATTTTTTTTATTGCCTTTTGGTTAGTAGTTTCACAAAGTGGAAATTAGTTTAAACATTTTAGAGTAATGAGTTTTAAGAACAGCAATTCTAAATAATTAGTTTTAAGGACAATTTATATATAAATGATAAATTCATTTATTTTTTTCTGAAATTTGTCCTTAAAACTAATTTTTCAGAATTGATGTCCTTGAAACTTATTACTCTACAAAAAGAAGCCCTTAAAATGAAAATTCCCTTTCACGAAATAGTGTGTTTCTCAATAGTGTGTTTCTCAAAGCCTAATTGCCAAGCTTGCCTACAAGCTGGAAAGCTCTTTTTTCTTTTATGTCAATAATAATTAGTACAGCAAATTCTGTGCTAGACACACCAAGGCAAGAGAAAATAAAATAATCTGGGAGATTTTTTACGCAACATGTTTTTAGCATTTGCACTTGTGATGCTATTGAAGTTTGCAATTAATTTTACAGGAAATTATTGACAAAATTTCTCAGTATTTTAACCTCAAGGACACACCTTCAGTATTTTAGCATGAAGGACAACTTTCTTTAAGTATCAGTTTTTAAGTTTTTAGTATCAGTTTGTAGTTATCGGTAGCAGTTTTTAGGTATCAGTTTTTGGTTCGGTAGCAGTTTTGAAAAAAATGTTTGTCCTTATGAATAATTTTGAAAGAATGTTTGTCCTTATGAAAATTTTTAGGAGAATGTTTGTCCGTGTGGGTAAAATATTAAGGTCGTGTCCTTGAGGCTAAAAATATACAAATTTTTGTCCTTTAAATTAATTTCCCCTTAATTTTATATATCGATGTTCATTTATTTACTTTTGTACAGAAAAAGAAGAAAAGTGGTCACCTCAGGCAACTTTTTTCGAAAGACCAGATCCAATCTTGCATCAAGTGTGTTCTCACAGACGATCTTTCCATCTGCAGAAGCCAAAACAACTCCCCCAGAGCTGAATTATAAACAATTTACTATCAGTAAATATATGGACAACGGAAAAGATACAGAAGTTTGTCATAATTTCAATCAGTGTGAAATCTACAGTAATATCTCCAGAAGGCTGTAGTACTACTCTTAAAGTAACAAAAGGCCTTTTGAATCTGGGATTGAGATGTACAAGTGCATAAATCTCACTTTATAGCAATGGTTTTCAGTATCTTGACTCTGTCAATATATGTAAAGGTTATTTGGTAAGGTCAAAATATGAAAAAGTTGCTTTGTAATGTTAAAATATGTAAAAAGTTTGGTCCAGGTCAAATTGAGAGAGAAAGAAAACGTGTCCACCGTGGCAGAAATTAGTCCAAGATCTATCAAAACAGAACATAGGAAACAATTATTTGTATCAATCTATGCCAGACAGGAGGATAGGTATAATAACACATATTATGCATAAACAGCTGTAGCATGCCATTTACAAGCTTACTTCTGATTAGCCAACATTATGGGAACTCGTTCCTTCATCCAAAATTTTCTCTTTTGATAAAATGAAAATAAAATTAACTCAAGCCTATCTCTATCCCTTGTGTAAAATAGCTTTCTGTTGTGACATGTAAGGTGTTCGCACATAGAAAGAAAAGAAACAAGAAAAATATTTCACTCGCATCCAGTAATATAGTTATTTAATATTAATGGTAACCAATAGCTAACTGTGGTATTTTATCTCAAACTAACAAAATGTTGATTAATGCAGAGTCCATAATCCATTATGAGATGTAAGATTTGTGGCAAGTTCCTTTTAAGCATAACAATTTTTAAGTAAATGTTTAGTACATTGAATATTCGTCACAGATAACATTTCCATAAGTACTATATCACATAGAACATTAATAAACAACTAAACAAGTTTCGAGTTAATAAACTTCTAGCAGTCATAATATATGTTATGTTAAACGGAATTTCAAGGGTCACATAACTCATGTTCAGATCATTCAAAATACTAGTATTTGACACCTATGATGTACATGAGCAAAAAAAAGGGAAAAAACATTCGAGAAAGATAAAACATAATGATTCAAAATGATCGATGACTACTTATGAAAGTAGTATGATTATTTTTATTTGGGTAAATATACAATACAGAACTTCAAATTCTTTTGACACAACATATGTTATTTCAAAAAAAGTTAAAATAGACCTAAAAAAAGATAATAAATTTTACTTTAGAAAATAATGGGATGGTACACCAGGAGTAAAATAAATAGAATGCTACATGTACAAATTAAAACTAAACTATGAAGAAAGAAAATCTTTAAAAGGTATATACAAATATTTAGAATAGAAAAAAGATAATTAATATCAAAATATTATTTGAACTCGTAACAAGTGATAATAGTATTTGATTCATCTCATGTGTTAGATATTTCCATTATAAAAAGAATGACATTTTGAGAAGTTTGTGGCTTTGCAAAAAAAAATATCATGGCTGAAGTTCAAACACCTAACCAGTGATAAGAGTATTTGATTCATCTAACGGGTTAGACAAAAATTTGTCATTAAAAAACAGAATGACATTTTCAGAAGTTTGTGGTCTTACTAGAAAAGTTTGAGATCCAAGGTCCTACAACTATTATTAATGATGAACGGTGTTAAGGGACAACAATTCCCATTCAAAATCCATATTATATTTGTTAGAATTTCATGCTTTTTAATACATATTTTATTTTACATTGTTGAGTAAATTAAGGATCATTTGTCATGTTGAGCGAAATAATATCTAAATGGCAACCTATGATGTCGGGGGTGCCGCCGAGGTGCCATTGAGTGCCGATTAGACTAATATTTGTCATGTTTATTTTACATATACAAACAACAGGTTAATAAATAATAAAAATTCTTCTTTATATTTAAGAATAATGTTACTCTTTAATTTATCACTGCTTTGAAATTTGGCTTTACTAAATTCTTAATTTTTTATTTTAATTGTATTAGCCTTTTAAAAAAAATTCTTAATCAAACACAAAATAACTAATTACGAATTGAAATTTATTTTATTCACTAGTATTGTACTTGATTTTTTAAAGAATATTTGGTATACAAATATTCAGTTACTGTCATAACACAAACTTTACTAATATTTGCTTATATAAATTATAAAAGTACATGATTCATTTTTAAAGTTATATACGAAACATTGACACACGCATATATATGTGTGTATATATATATATGTACACACATATATATGTATATGTACACACACAAAGAGATATATGTATGTATGTATATGTGTATACGTATAGACACACACATCACATATAGTAAATAATATGTAGTGATTATTTAATCAACATATATATAGTTTAATCAATAGTTAGTTATTTTATGTAATTATTTAATGCGAATATTATTTGTGCAAAATGTATGCGACGAACGCCTGTTTCATCTAGGCTCAGCCCGAACTCCGTCTAGACTCTAAAGCCAATCTTAGCGTCCAGCGCTTCGCTCCGCCTCGAACAACATAAATGGCAACACATTGCAAATTTAATCAAGCGCAGTAAGAGCCAGAGTTTTGGTTTGGCGTGATCATAATTCAAACAACGTATGGGGTATCCGAGCGATAACCCTAGCATTTTTGTTTTGTTTGACAATCATTCAAATAGTTAACAGTTTAGTCAGCATTTCGATCATTCATGAGTTTAGGATCTAAGCATTTTAGTCAGCATTAGAGGAAATTTTAAGCATGGTTCAGCAAAATTCAAACAGTCGGTATTTCACCATTTCAGCAATCAGGCAAAATTTAAGTATTATATGAAACTGTTCATTATGAGGATTCAGTGCATAGATCAGAAAAGCAGCAAAATTTAAACATGACTAGAAAACTGAATTCAATGGAGTTTGGATGAACTCCGGAAATAGAATTCATTCAAGCTAGATAATGGGGAAAGAGTCTTTACCCATGATGAAGGGGACAAAGCAATTGGCAATAGTGATGCAGAGCTGTTGGTGATTGCAACGTAAAGCTTAGGTTTTTGTTTGGAAAATGATATGATATTTTTTAAATAAAAAAAACTAGCATGTCACTTGACACTTCAGCTTACACATTCCTCCGCAGCTCCGCCTATGATTAAGTGCAGGTCAATGTTGAAACTTCAAGGTGATTGGATGTTTCAAGGAATGAGATGGAGACATGTTTAAACATTATTCTTCACAAATATTGTGACGAAATATCATAAATAGGCATATCAACCAAGATTCGAGAACTTGGTTTCGGTTTCGGTCATTTGAAATTTTGTTTGTTTCGGATGATTTCGAAAGTTTCGGAAGTTCCGGTCCCGATTTCGATTTCGGTCCCGATTTCGGTTTTCAATGATTTGTTAATGAAAACGTAATAATAATAAATACAAATCAAAACTAAATTAACTTATATTAAATACTAACTAAAACTAAATTAAGCTACACTAGTTAATACCATACCAACACAATTTCCAGTTAATTCAGCCCAACACTAGATGATACTAAATTCAATTACACTAGTTGATACTAGCCCAACACATTGCTGCATATTTCAGCCCAACATCAACCCAAATTACTGTCAACTTTGCAAATAATTGACACGAAAGGGCAAAAAATCAACATCGCTAATTGTTAAAGTCTAAAATTAATGCCTACCAAAGTAGATCTAACGAAGAAGACCGAAGTCTCAAGTTAATGTCGAGGTCGATTGATCTGAGGAACATGAAGACGAAGAAGACTGAAGTCTCAGATTAATGTCGAGTTCGATTGATCTAAGGAAGACGAAGACAAGCTTGGGTTTTGCTGCAAGTATGATTGTTTTCCGTTGGTTTAGGCTTTAGCCTCCTTGATTTTGTTTCGATATTTTTTTTTGGAAACCTAACCGAAACCGAATTTTTTGATCGATTTCGGTTCGTTTAACACCGGTACGGTACCACCAAAATTTCGGGGTACCGTCCGGTACATCGAACCACGATATCAACGGATACTTTCGGATGCAAATATTGTCATATCTAAATCCAAAATTATTCTCGGATATCAAATATCTATATATGCGGATATGAACGGATATTGGATTGGATATTTATCCGCTCCGCTCATCTATATATAATAAGAATACATCCATTTGAAACTTTTGAAATTACAAAAATAATCATACTAAATGAGTGCTCTATATTAGGATTCTAGAGGTCTTAGGTTCAAACCAAAAGACAACAAAATTATATTTCTACAAATTTCATCATCTTTTTATCAAAAGCTTTTCTGAACAACATAGGGATTGTTCTTTTTCTATGTACACGTACGCACGTGCAAGAACAGGTAGTTAATAAAGTCAAAAAATAATTGAAATTTTTTGATCCAACGTAAACCATTTTCAGGAATAGTGTTAAAATAAATACAAGAAATACAACTATAATAATCACTTTTGGATAACAAATATTCATTTATACATGCATGATGCAGAATATGAATAATGCAGAATATGAAACTTCTGTAAAACATCATCTTTAAGTTTCAAAATACACAGGGGTCCCTCATCAAAAAAAGATTTTAAAAAACCTTATTTTCAAATTTTGTGGTATTTGCGGAAAATTATGCAAACTTTTGCGGAAAACTCAACAAATATTTGTGATGAAATCTGTAAATATTAGAGTTCTCTGCAAATATTTACAGATTTTCAAAAAGAAAATAAAAAAATAGTTTTGATCATGAAAACATGCGATTAATGTTCAGATTTAATTCTCGAAAGAAAAAACGAACTTTGTCTACCAAATTAAACATAGAGGTGTAATTTAAAATATATTTTTTAAAAGATTATTTACGTATGAAAACTGAGAATAAGGAATGATTCAAATTTCCACTTACTTTAATGATCAAAAAGTAGATATCGAACAATTTATGTAGTAAAATATGCTTAATTTCAACTACCATCTTGATAAAAATTGAATGGATAGCATGTGGATACTACCATATCCGTTTTTCGAATTTTCGATATTTTATCATTTTTTCGATATGGATGCGGATGGATTTCAGATATTTCGGGTACTCATTGACAACTCTAATCATAAAGGTGATTTTCTATTATAAGTTATCGTGTTAGCATTTTGTTTATCAAATATTGGAACTAAACAATGCTTTATATTCAATTCAAAAACGTTATCACTATAACTTACTTATCATACTAGCATTACTTTGAAACATATTATTGCTTATATATATGAATAGTGAAAATATAACAGCAAGGGTTTTATTGGCGGTGGTAACAAGTGCTCTAGGTATAATATTAGGCTAATTTGTAACTGCTTGGGTTGGGTTAAAAGGGAACAAATAGGCTTCATTAGCTTATAATGGATTGAGTGGGCCAGCCATTTTTTTAAGGAAAAAAACATTTGCCAAGTAAAAATATCATGAACGTAACCGAGATCTTGCAAATTGATCTTGGATAAGATTCGGTTTAGATGAAATTGGGATGAAGTTTAATATTTTAGTCTCCGGGAGCCAAAAATTAATCTCTGCCGAGACGGCAAACAAAGGGCGAAGATAACAAGGGGTGTCAGCTGATTATTTTTAGCATCTGATGAAAAGACAGTAATCGATAATTTAGGGCTCATCCCATCAGATTCGCTTGGATACACTACTTACTTAAAGATGATGGATGTAAAGAAAAGAGGAAAAGAAAACTTGTCAACAAATAAGTCAAATGCATCAAAGTTCAATTGCTTGCTGCAATTTATAAGTTTCAAGACGTTTAATTGAAAAACATGTATAGTTTGATGTTCTATGTTTTGGAAGATATAGTATTTAAGCAATTACCAGGAAAGTCCATGGCCCTCTTGATGGGTAGGGGCAGCAGGAAGAAATATATAGGTATCAACTACAACTTCAGGAGTATGAACATTAGCCTTTTGTGCATACTCATCCTTTGCAGACTCAAGCACTGATTCAACAAGCTCAAGGTCAAGTTCACGGCAGCGCAGTAACACAGCTGGCTCTTTCAGTCTCAGTAAACTCTGAGAATACAAGATTGTGTTAGCAAGGATTCAGAAGAACAGGTTTTTCTACTATGTGATAATAACGATGTGCAGAGCAGGAACCTCGATCTACCTAAATGCAATTATGTGTGTTATTATAAGCTTTCTCTATGCACTGCCAGTTGTAAAGGATATTAATTCAAGGTTTAATTTCTTGATGCTTATAAGAAGGGTACCTGCATTTTTCACTTTGGCAAAACCTTTCAGTTGTTTTTAACACAATTTTACTGATCTTTTCACACAATATTTGATATTGTCTGCTGCCTTGTGATAAGCCAAATATATCGTCAATTGTAGCGTCACCGTTTATTTCCAACGACACTAATTCATAACTTATGCTACATAATTTTTTTTAATATCCATATGAAATGATTCATCAAATTCCATTCCAAAGAAATATAACATATAATATCCATTAACAGCATGAAGTAATAACCTGAACAATCAATTCTTTCAAAAGCTTTTTATAGGTATGGTGGTTTTGGCTTATATGCAATAGTTCCTTTCCAGCTGCCTCCTTCATTGAATTAACCAGATCATCCTGAGCTTGAAGTACCTTAAGCCGAGATGCATTCAGCTGCATTGAGTACTCACTACACAAATCACATGTATTTCATAAGATGCACAACTCATTGTGAAGGCACAACTCTTGAATTCTGTTTAGATCCAATCCTTGTGTACAGATGTTAGGCCTAAATAAACAAGTCTTACATTGATAGGAATTATTATACACAATTACCCATTCAGAATACACAAAATATAATTTATATTCCTAATACCAAATCAATCAAACACAAAAAGTCAAGCTAGCAGAACATTTTGAGTTTCATTGAAAAGTGATACGCAATAAACATGATGCTGGTATCTTTTTACTAGGACTAATAAATCAAAAATAAAGTAACAACCACTTAACTTAATCAGAAAATAATCCTATCATAAAGTAAAAAGGATTCAATACTCACATTTTCTTCCTAATTTCCACTTGCTTCTCCTTCCTCAAATATTCCTGCTTAATTTTTTTCTTCTCGGTTTCAACCAGCTGCAGTTTCTCAATGTTGAATTCCTACAATACAAGATTAATTTGAAGCTTGGATCAAATAAACCAATTTGAACTAAGTAAAATTTTACGTCTAGTAATCCCAAAATCAAAATATACAAAAAGAAAACCTCTTCAGCGGATACGGAGATCTCATTTGCTTTCTCTTCGGCTTCCTGCCTGATGAATCTCACCATCTGCTGAATCTGCTTGGACACATCTCCGTCGTTCATTGTTTCCGGCGTTAATACGTAACAACTCCGATGATCTAGTAAATGTTGGCGAAGATCTGAATGGGATGGTTTCGTTATTACTTCCCTTGGGTATGAACAGGATTATTAATAAGAAATGAATTTTATTTTATGGTAAAAATTTTGTTGGACCTAAAGTCGTCTGGCCTAACTAACAAACTCTAGTCTAAGCATACAGACACGGTGGCAATAGTAGCCAATCTGTATTGAATGGCCCAATGGACCTTAAATCGAGTAAAGTAATGTAGTTGACATAAAAAATCCATTAAAATTGCAAAGATTAGGGGTGTAAACAGACCGGACCGAACGGAGGTGTGTCATAGTCAAGTCCTATAAGAGATTCGGACGGACACGAACCAAACAAGCTTAAGTTTGGACATTGTTCATACGACCCGAACAACGGATGGGCAATGTTCAACGGACGGACAATGTTCGGACAATAGAAAAATATCGAACATTTTCGAACGGATATATTTTCATGCATTTTTTCTTGTCCTAATTCGTATTCTGGATGAGAATCGTACGAACACGAATCAGACGTCTTACAGTCTCGGACCGAGCCAAATGTCGGACAGCCGCACAAAATTTACACCCCTAGCATAGCAAAGATATAACATGAGTGATATCTCATATCTACATCATTATACCGCTACATTTTACTCAGTCCTTATTCTTTTACTATACTTTACCAGTTTACGCTGGCTATAAAATGTCGGTTATTCTTACCATTGTTCTTATTCTTTCACTGAAAAATATATATCAACACACTCAAACGAATCGTAGATCAAAACTACATTAGAGGACTCTGTTAGCGAAAGCATTGGTTTGAAGTGTAGTGGAGAATGTGGTGTTAACAGCACGTCCATAATTGGGTATGAGATCAAAAGTATCGTAGTCTGTAAAAAGCTCCATCATACTGGATCAAGATCTCGAGATCCATTGGGAAGATCTAATCAGCTATAAATTGAACGGTTTCGATCAAACGACATCTCTAATTGGATTGCAAGATATATTTTGCATTTCGTAAATTTTGTGTATTGCTAAAGGCAATTTATTTTCATTTTCCTAATATCATTGCTAAAAAGTAACATAAAATTTTACACTACGCTCTTTCTAATATCAAACTTTTTAAGGGGCTACTAAAGACATTTTTTTTTGCAAGGCGAACAACTACCGATCAATACCATTTTCTACGTCGATCAACCACCAAACAACAGTAGTTCGATGGTTGGTGGCCGTAGAAAATGGTGTTGGTCAGCGGTTGTTCGCCGTGCAAAACGATTTTACGTGATGGTTGATCGCCGTGTGAAATGACTTTGGTATTAAGAAGCACATAAATTTTATCACATTTATTATATTTTTTCGATGGTATTAGGAAGAGGGAAACTAGATGTCCTTAGCAACACACTATTTTTATAAATAATTTTGACCAGAATATCTTTTTTTCCCCTTTTCAAGAGAAAAGTGGGATAAAATTTAGTAGTATTCCTGGGTATAGTAGACGTAAAGGAAATAAAAGTCAGCAAAGCCTAATTGTAAATTGGTGTTGTGATTTGTGATACAAAATCATATTTAGAATAAATAAATATAATAAAAGGGAAATACATAGTTGGACTTGCTCCAAATAATATTGTATATATACCATAATAAAAGATAAGATTTTACTCTTTTAAATTAGACGTAGTAATTTATTTGTTGCCATATAAATGTGGAGGTAAGCACTAAGTAATCTCTTATTATTAATAGATTTGTGTATGGGTCATTGTAATGTAAGGAGAAAGATTATTGTTCTAGGGTTTTGAGGACCGAGACTTCTTCTTAACTTTTAGAGATTCTTTTGGTGATTCTAATAAAGTTTGTTTGGAGGAAATTGTTTGATTATTATTTTTCTTCATTTCTTATCTCTTCTCAAATCTAATGGTGTTGGAATTCTTGGGATAACCCAAACAATTGTTATCGGAGCTGGTTGTGTGATTGGGAGTTCTCGCATTGTGAACAATGGCAAAGCTTTGTCTCCTACCCCTACATGTCCTAGGGTGGTTGGCTTAGAAAGTGGAGCTGCTGGTCAGAAAATCAGTAGCCGAGGGTACATTTGTAGCCCCACATAGGTAGCGTGAACGTCATAATTGATATCTGAGCCTAGTACACAAATTTTTGCTGAAAAGAGTTTGATCATGAAGACAATAAGCGTTGAAAAACTTAATGGGAGAAATTGAGGGTTATGGAAGTCGAAAATGTAGGATTTTCTATATCTAAATGATATTCACCAACAATTGAAGAATAAAGGGGAGAAACCTAGTGGTATAACAGAAGAAAAATGAGAAACTTTGGATAAGAAGACTGTGGTGGCTATTCGTTGCTTTTTGAAGAATACGGTGTTTTTGGAGAATACGGTGTTTCATATTATTACTAATGCAACATCGGCCTATGCAATTTGAAAGAACTTAGAAGGAATTTATGCGAAGAACTCTATAATGAATAAGGCTCTTCATATGAGAAGATTGGTAAATCTAAAGCTTAAGCAAGGTGGATCAACTGTAGAGCATCTTAATGATTTTCAAGCAATTGTGAATCTATTGGCGGTCGTAAATTAAAAGACTGACGATGAGACACAAGGAATGATATTAATAAGTTCATTACCTGAGAGTTGGGAAATACTTGTGGTTGCATTAAAGAACTCAAATTTGGATGAAGTTGTTTCATTACTGAAGAGTTCATTATCGCTACATTTTACTCGGTCCTTATTTTTTACTATATTTTATCAGTTTATGCCGGCTATAAAATGTCTGTTATCCTTATCGTTGTTCTTATCCTTTCGCTGATTAAAAATACATCGGTTCACCGAGCAAAGAATCGTCGATCAATACTAAAATTAAAGGACTCTGTTACTGAAAGCATTAATTTAAAGTGTAGTAGAGAACGTGGAAAGCTCTTGTTGATACACGAAGATTTTGATCAATGACAATGAGCTTCAATAAAAAGGAAGAAATATATTTGAAATCAGAGGAAGATCGATGAAGACCAAAGTGTAAAACATGAGTATGATTTTTTATGGGTCTAAGTCTAGATTATTTTGTTAAAATCTATCCTCAAGAGATTTGCACGAACACTAAAACACTTCCTTTAAACTTCATTTTTATAAATACTTTTAGTGTGCAAATTTTCACAGTTCAGTCGACTGAACTGGCATGGCCAGTCGACTGAAACTGGTACAGAAATAAAAACATACACAGTTTCAGTCGACTGAACTCCCTGTACAGTCGACTGAACACAGACCTGAAAATTTTCCTTCATAATTTCAGTCGACTAAAATTACTGTTCAGTCGACTGAATCTGTAACTGCGAATTTTCTATGAATAGACACCTTCTTCCTCCCAAGAGTTGCACCCATTCTCCAATGGAAACAGAAGCATCTCTTCCCTGCATCTCTAGCAAACAAATGCAACTATTCTACAAGTATAAATACATGGTTTTAACAATTGAAAATTACCAATTCTACTTGCTTTAATCTCTCTAATTACTTGAACATACTTTCATATTCTTTTAAGTTTTCAAAAGCAAACCAATTGCTTGAATCTCTGTTTTAACTATAACATCTCTTGATTCATAGCAATTCATATTTCCTAAATCTTCATAAACACTTTGTATACTCTCGAGGATAAGATTATAGGAAAGTTATACTAAAATTGACTCATTAGTGTTATCAAGAACACAACAAGTCAGAAATACTTTTTGTATCCAAGTTGAAGTCCTCTTCGGCAGTTGAGGCAAGAAATCCCGTTCGGTTGTTCGGGTAAGTTGTAAACCTATTCCTCCGGGTTAAGTGAGAGTTGTTGGTTAGTTGAATTCCTAAGAGGAGCTTAGGGATTGGACGTAGGACAAGAGATCCGAACCAGTATAAAGTCTTGGTGTCTACTTTACTTACTACTTATTACTATCTACCTAGAGCACTTTACTATTCCATATTATACGATCCTATCGCATAGACTCTTTCAATTGGTATCAGAGCAAGGCCGTCCTATAACCATAACACCGTTATTTGACATATTGATAATATGGAAAACAACACAAGCACAACATCTACCTATACCTCTACATTTGCGGAAGGACAATCTACTCAAAGACCACCTCTATTCAATGGACTAAACTATAATTATTGGGCTACAAGGATGAGGATTTATATGCAAGCAACAAGTTTTGAAGCCTGGAATGCAACTCAAGCAGAACTCATTGTACCCACAACGGATTATTCTACATGGACGCAAGCTCAGAAGAATGAAGTTAGTGCAAATGCCAAAGCTATGAATATGCTATTTTGCGCTTTGGATAGAAATGATTTCAACCGTGTAAGCATCTGTACTACTGCACATCAGATATGGAGTACACTTAAAACCATACATGAAGGCACAAACAAGGTCAAGCAAACTAAGATCTCCATGCTAAAGAACCAGTTCCAAAACTTTAGAATGCGACAAAATGAATCCATTAATGACATGTACTCAAGGTTTCAAGATATTCATCATGCCTTAATAGGACTAGGAGAAAAATACACGGATTTTGATATTGTATCTAAAGTTCTAAATTCACTCACTGATGAATGGGAGAGAAAAGTCTTAGCAATCGAAGAAGCAAATGATCTATCTACAATGAAACCAGAAGAATTAATTGGAAATCTTATGTCATATGAAGTTAATATGCAAGCTAAGAAAGATCAAGCACAAGAAAGAAAAAATGTAGCTTTTCATGTGGAAAAGGAAGAATCAGAGTCTGAAGATGAGGATTTAGCATTTATAGCCAAAAATTTCAAGAAATTTTTAAGATTTAGAAAAGAAAATAAAAACGAATTCAAAAAGAATTTATTGAACAAACCTTCATCCTCAAATATAGAATGCTTCAACTTTCACAAGAAAGGTCACATGCAGAAAGATTGTCCAGAGCAAAAGAAGGAGAATCAGAACAAAAACAAGAAAGAAAAATTCAAAAAGAAGGCATTCTCTGTAACATGGGACGATTCAGATTCATCTTCGTCTGATAGTGAAAATGATAGCGACAATGAACAAGCAAATGTATGCTTTATGGCTCAGGAATTTGAGGTTAGTAATTTAACTTTCAACGATTTAATTGATGTAAACACTGAACTTTTGAGTACAATAAAAATTCTTAAAAAGAAACTTAAGGAGACACGTGAAAATCAGAACAAGGCTGAGTTTGAAAGGGATATGTTAAAAGATGAAAAGAAGATTTTAGAAGAAGAACTTGAAAAAGTTCAAGAATCTCATTCAAATTCGGAAACTCAACTATCACTTTTAAGTCAAGAAATTGAAACTCAAAAGACAAAAAATGATATAATTGTTTCTAAAAATCATGAATTAAAAACTCAGATTAAACAAATTAAGTTAGATAATAATAGTCTTCAAGTTAGATTAGATAACATCACTAAAAATGTCTCTAACTTTAACAAAGGAAGAGAAAATTTATCTAAGATTTTAGAAATTCTCAATCTTCCTCAAATAAACATGGATTAGGATATAAAAAGGAGCCAAAAATTTCTAAAAAGACAAAAACAAATTTTAAGAGGAATATTGACTCTAAACAACAAGTGTTATTAAGAGAACCTATTAGAACAAGAGAAGAAACTAAGTCTGTTAAAATTTGGGTTCCAAAGACTAATAATATTTTAATTAGAAATAAATATATTAAAACATTTATGGATAGTGTTCATAATAATAAAAACTATATTTATAAAAAGGATACTGAACCAAATTGGGTTTGGTTTCCAAAGTTCTAACTTATTAGGACCCTATTGAAAAGTGGGTACCAATAATTTTATATTTATTTTCAGGTCCCACACAAAAAGAAGAAATGGATATTAGACAGTGGTTGCTCAAAACACATGACCGGTGACAAAGATATGCTTACAAACATCACATACTTTGATGGTGGCTCGGTTACCTTCGGAGACAACTCAAAAGGCTATATCATTGGCAAAGGAGATGTGAGCAATTACGGTACATCAAATTTACCTTTTATTACAAATGTTTCATTAGTTAAAAATCTAAAACATAATCTACTAAGCATAAGTCAACTTTGTGACAAAGGTTTTAGAATAACGTTTTCGGAAAATAAATGTAGTATTTTTGATCAAAACCAAAATCTTGTTTTTGAAGGAAATAGAGATAGGAATATTTATGTTTTAAATATAAAAATAAATCATAATACGAATATGTGTTTATTAGCAAAAGATAATGATCCTTGGTTATGGCACAAAAGATTTTGTCATATTAATTTCAAAACTATTAGAAAACTTTCTAAAAATGAATTAGTAAGAGGATTGCCTAAGATAAACTTTAAGATAAAAAATCTTTGTGATGATTGTCAAATAGGAAAATTAACAAAATCATCTTTCAAATCTAAGAAAAATATTTCAACTTTACAACCATTAGAATTACTTCATATGGATCTTTTCGGACCAACACAAGTTCAATCCATTAATCATAATCGATATGTATTTGTAATAGTTGATGATTTTTCAAGATATACATGGACCATTTTTATGAAAAATAAAAGTGATACATTTGAGAACTTTAAAACATTTGCCAAAAGAATTCAAAACACTAAAAATTTAAAAATTAAAAATATCCGAAGTGATCATGGTGGCGAATTCGAAAATGAAGTTTTTGAATCTTTTTGTAAAAAGAAAGGAATAAATCATAACTTCTCATTTCCTAGAACTCCTCAACAAAATGGAGTAGTGGAAAGAAAGAATAGAACATTACAAGAATGTGCAAGAACATTATTAAATGGAAGTTATTTACCAAAACATTTTTGGGCAGAAGCCATAGCTACTGCATGTTATGTATTAAATCGTATTTCTATTAGACCATTAACTAAGAATACTTCATATGAACTTTTTAACAATAGAAAACCCAATATATCATATTTTAAAATATTTGGATCATAATGTTTTATTCTAAATACAAAAGACCAACTAGGAAAATTCGATCCAAAAGCTGATGAAGGAACTTTTGTATGATACTCAGAACGAAGTAAGGCATATCGAGTTTTTAATAAACGAACAAATACAATTGAAGAAACTTTACATGTATCATTTGATGAAAATTTTAATAAAAAATTGAGCACAAAAGATGATGATGAATTTATAATAAATACAGATAATACAAATATTGAAAATATAAATAATACCGAACTTAGATCTCCACCTAAAATCTTACGAGATCATCCTGTACAAAACATAATCGGTGAAATAGATTCTCAAGTTAAAACTAGAAGTCAACTAAACCAAATGGGACATGTTGCTTTTATTTCTACAATAGAACCTGAAAATCCTAAAGAAGCATCAACAGATGACTACTGGATTGTTGCTATGCAAGAAGAATTAAATCAATTCGAACGTAACGATGTTTGGGATTTAGTTCCTCGTCCTAATAATCAATCTGTTATAGGAACAAAATGGGTTTACAAAAATAAAATAGACGAACAAGGAAATATAACTAGGAATAAAGCTAGACTAGTAGCACAAGGATATAATCAAGAAGAAGGTATTGACTTTGAAGAAACATTTGCACCCGTTGCACGACTTGAAGCAATACGTATTTTATTAGATTTTGCGTGTTTTCACAATTTTAAACTTTATCAAATGGATGTTAAAAGCGCTTTTCTAAATGGTTTTATAAAAGAAAATGTGTACGTAGAACAACCTCCTTTATTCATACACGAAAAATATCCGGATCATGTATATAAATTAAAGAAAGCTCTATATGGTCTTAAACAAGCACCACGTGCTTGGTATGAAAGACTTAAAAGCTATCTACTAGATTCGGGATTTCAAATCGGAAAAGTAGATCAAACTCTATTCATTAAAAACACTACTAATGACATTCTAATAATTCAAATATATGTAGATGACATCATATTTGGTTCAACTAATGAAAACTTATGTAAAGAATTTTCAAATATAATGACTAAAGAGTTCGAAATGTCACACATGGGAGAATTGTCTTATTTTCTTGGATTACAAATTAAACAATTAACAAATGGAATTTTCTTAAATCAAGAAAAATATTGTGCTAATCTGATTAAACGTTTTGGACTAGAAAACACTTCTGGAAAGCCTACTCCTATGAGTACCACAACTCATCTTGATCGAGATGAAAATGGTAAAAGTATCGATCAAAAATTGTTTAGAAGTATGATAGGTTCCTTACTCTACTTAACCGCTAGTAGACCAGACATAATGATGAGTGTATGTCTATGTGCACGATTTCAATCTAATCCTAAAGAATCACATTTAAGAGCGGTAAAACGAATTATACGATATCTTAGCAATACTAAAGATTTTGGTCTTTTCTATCCAAAAGAGTGTCCATTTGAGTTAGTATCATTCAGTGATGCTGATTTTGGTGGATCTCGAACAGATAGAAAAAGTACAAGTGGTACGTGCCATTTCATTGGAAAATCACTTGTATCTTGGTTTAGTAAGAAACAAAATTGTGTCTCGCTATCAACCTGTGAAGTAGAGTATATTTCAGCTGCTTTAGCTTGTACTCAAGTTATTTACATGCAACAAAATCTTAAGGATTTTAATATAAATTTAACAAACTCTACAATATATTGTGATAATACAAGTACAATAAATTTATCTAAAAACCTAGTTAATCACTCTCGTACAAAACATATAGATATTCGTCATCACTTTCTACGTGACAATATCAAAAAAAGAATCATAAACTTAGAACATATTTCTACCGAAAATCAAATTGCCGATATTTTTACTAAACCTCTTTTAGAAAACTCCTTTATAAAATTACGATGAGAATTAGGGATATTGTCTTTTAAAGATATCATATAAAATCAAAAGAGAAATCTACACAATTTCTTTACCGTACAATTTATAAAAGTTATTTACCACACATTCTTAACTAACTTATATTAACCATTAAATAGTTAAGTGGTTCAAAAGCATTTAAACATTATAACCAATATATATTTAGAAAATTACTACTATAAATATATCTCCTAAAACAAAATTTCTTTTCAACAAATCATTCCACATATAAAAGAATTACAATAAAAATGTCTTACGATAGCTCAGACTCTCATATCAATATTATCTCCTCGGTTGAAAACACTCCTGCTACACCTAAACTACCAACGCCAACACCAACGCATGAACCGGTGTACAAGTGGGAAAACTATCGCACTGGTTACACACCAGATTCGAAAAAGGCAAAACGAAGTCTTTTTACCTCCCCTGACACAAAAAGAAAGATTGACGAAATTCATCATTTTCAACAGCAACAAATTAATCTTCAAAGAGAATTATATTTTGAACAGAAAGTAACAGCACGACGACTAAGTTTTCTAGAGAAAATTGGATTACATTTTTGTAGTTCAAAGAAAAATGAAGTAAGTGAACCCTTACCTCGTCCAAGTAATGTGTTCGATCCATCTTCATCCTACCGTACACCAGCTGATCCCTTGAATCCTTGGACTTCCCCAAAAACTCCTCATTATACTCCAAATTCATGGGATATAAATTATGGGAAGAATGAAGGAAAAACTCCAAGTCCATCCTCGAAGAAATAGTCAATTCTAATATTTTTTTATTTCATCTATATAATTGTAATTTGTTTCTTTTAAATATATAAATTATTTACTCTTATATCAAGGGAAATAACAAAAATTAATATCCAGTCGACTGAAACCCACTGTTTAGTCGACTGAATCAAAAACAGATATCATAATATACATAGCTCAGTCGATTGAATTCACCGGTACAGTCGACTGAATATTCAACAGAAAATTTCAGCTCAACATTCAGTCGACTAAAAATACTGTTCAGTCGACTGAATCTAACACAGAAATATTTCGTACTGTATTTCAGTCGACTGAACAGTCTATTCAGTCGACTGAACGTGAATTTCCAGGCAAACCTTTTTCCTTTTTAACCACAGTTTTACCCCTATTCCTTCACTTTTTACCTCAAGCTCCATCTTCTTCCCCAAAAATACTCAAAACCCTAGAACTTAAAATTACTCCTCCCAAAATCAAATTAGACACAAAATGCCTCCAAAAAGATCTAGAGCTTCCTCTTCTTCATCCTCCGAACCAATTGACGCTCAAATAGCACAATGGCTCTACGATGGAGTAGCCGTCACAAGATGGAACAAGATGAAGAATTCAAGGATTTTCGAGCATTCTTTTGTCGATTTTCAGAGTCTTCAATCCTACAATATCCAAGCACTCACGGATCAATCAGGTCTAACATCTCTTTTAGATTTAAAAAGAAATGATCATGCCATAAATCACATTATGGTGAAATTATTTTATGCTAATCTTAATCTCGGCCACCAAACTCCGAGAAATCCAAATAATAGTGTTTGGAGTATGGTTTGTGGAAAGAAAGTTTGGTTTTCTCTTGATCGTATTTCTCACATCTTAGGCTCGCCAAACTTTGGTAGCAAACTTGAGGAGATTGACTTTAATCCCCACATTCGTGACAACATAAATCACCAATTTTTGGATGACGATGCCAACATTGCTGATCTTAAGTCCACCTCTTTACGTCCTAGAGCAAGAATTCTTCATAAAGCTCTAATGAGAACTATCACCCCAAGGACAGGCTCATATGAACTTTTATACCCTAACAACTATCGCGCTCTCTATGCAATTTGGGGTAACTATCAAGTTAATTGGGTTCAATTAATTCTCGACGAATTCCTCACTTTTAACAATGGTAAAATGAGGACAATTTATTTCGGTGAATATATCATGCGTTTACTTCTAAACGTTGACACACCATTACCCGAATCCGAGAATACTATGGTCCATCAAATAAACAATCGGACCATAAGCCTAATGCAACTTTCGGCAAGACCACCTCGAATCATTTCTCTTGCTGAATGGGAAGCTAGGAACCAAGGACATCATCAACCTCCACAAGTTCCTCATGAAGAACCTTCAGATCAAGAAGAAGAAATTCGTGTCATTGATCCTGGTTTTAGTACCAACCAATCTTTGGGTATTTTATCAAGGAATCAACAGATTCTTGATAATCGCCTCAAGAAGGTTGATCACAAGCTTGACAAAATAAAAGGATTCTTCAACAAGCTA
The DNA here is from genome assembly GCA_030737815.1 of Allium fistulosum. Taxonomy (NCBI): domain Eukaryota; kingdom Viridiplantae; phylum Streptophyta; class Magnoliopsida; order Asparagales; family Amaryllidaceae; genus Allium; species Allium fistulosum. The sequence continues at coordinate 265,988,735 of CM060905.1, read as the reverse complement.
TGGGGAGCAATCTCATGTTCAAGTACTACTATCGCTTCGACATCTCGTGGAAAACGTCCGGCACCTGCTTTTACATGGACGACATCCGAAGAACATACAAGTAGCGGCACAAGCGGAGCTAGTTGTGGTCAAGGAGGAAGAGCTTATAGACCACCAACAGGAGGACCAGTCATTCGAGAACCTAGAGAGAGAGAAGGTTCTTATGATTGGGATAAAGACGAGTAATTTATTCTACTATTTTTAATTTGATAAAAACTCTGTATTAATTATGCAAACTCTGTTTTATTTGTCTATGCTAATCGTAGAATTCTATTGTTCAGTGGTTGTTTTATATATATCTATGATTCTTACTTCCTTTTTGTCGATGACAAAGGGGGAGAAATCTGTGAAGCTAACTCTATTTTATAGGAAAGATAGGTGCATTCATTCAGGGGAGAAAAATAGCAAATACATCTCTGTAACACATTAATGTTGTCATCAATCAAAAAGGGGGAGAATGTTGATACACGAAGATTTTGATCAATGACAATGAGCTTCAACAAAAAGGAAGAAATATATTTGAAATCAGAGGAAGATCGATGAAGACCAAAGTGTAAAACATGAGTATGATTTTTTATGGGTCTAAGTCTAGATTATTTTGTTAAAATCTATCCTCAAGAGATTTGCACGAACACTTCCTTTAAACTTCATTTTTATAAATACTTTTAGTGTGCAAATTTTCACAGTTCAGTCGACTGAACAGGCATGGCCAGTCGACTGAAACTGGCACAGAAATAAAAACATACACAGTTTCAGTCGACTGAACTCCCTGTACAGTCGACTGAACACAGACCTGAAAATTTTCCTTCATAATTTCAGTCGACTAAAATTACTGTTCAGTCGACTGAATCTGTAACTGCGAATTTTCTATGAATAGACACCTTCTTCCTCCCAAGAGTTGCACCCATTCTCCAATGGAAACAGAAGCATCTCTTCCCTGCATCTCTAGCAAACAAATGCAACTATTCTACAAGTATAAATACATGGTTTTAACAATTGCAAATTACCAATTCTACTTGCTTTAATCTCTCTAATTACTTGAACATACTTTCATATTCTTTTAAGTTTTCAAAAGCAAACCAATTGCTTGAATCTCTGTTTTAACTATAACATCTCTTGATTCATAGCAATTCATATTTCCTAAATCTTCATAAACACTTTGTATACTCTCGAGGATAAGATTATAGGAAAGTTGTACTAAAATTGACTCATTAGTGTTATCAAGAACACAACAAGTCAGAAATACTTTTTGTATCCAAGTTGAAGTCCTCTTCGGCAGTTGAGGCAAGAAATCTCGTTCGGTTGTTCGGGTAAGTTGTAAACCTATTCCTCCGGGTTAAGTGAGGGTTGTTGGTTAGTTGAATTCCTAATAGGAGCTTAGGGACTGGACGTAGGACAAGAGATCCAAACCAGTATAAAGTCTTGGTGTCTACTTTACTTACTACTTATTACTATCTACCTAGAGCACTTTACTATTCCATATTATACGATCCTATCGCATAGACTCTTTCAGCTCTATCATACTAGACGTGATATCAAGATCCATTGAGTAAGATCAAATCAGATATAAACTGAACGGTTTTGATCAAATGACATCTCTAATTGGATTGCAAAAGTTATTTTACATTCCATTAATTTTTATAAATAATTTTGACTAAAATATCTTTTTTTTCCTTTTCAAGAGAAAATTGCGATAAAATTTAGTAGTATTCCTAGGTATGGTAGGTATGGTAAACCTAAAGAAAATAAAAACCAACAAAGCCTAATCGTAAAGTGGTGTTGTGATTTGTGATATAAAATCACATTTAAAGGAAATAAATATAATAAAAGGGACACACATACTTGGATTTGCATAAAATAATATTGTATATATGTCATAATAAAAGATAAGAATTTACTATTTTAAATTGCTCTTTTAAATTAGATGCAATAATTTATTTGTTGCCATATAAATGGGGATTTGAGTACCAAGTGATCTCTTGCTATTTATAGACTTGTGTATGGGTCATTGTAATGTAACGAGAAGGATTATTGTTCTAGAGTTTGGAGATTGAGTTTTCTTCTCAACTTTTAAAGATTATTTTCTTAGTACCCTTTTGGCAATTCTAATAAATTTAGTTAAGAGAAAATTGTTTGCCTACTATTTTTCGTCATTTCTTGTTTCCTCTAAAATCTAATAGTGTAAGGGTTCTTGGAATAACCAAAACAATTGATATCAAAGCTGGTTGTTGCATGACGGGGGTTCTCACATTGTGAATAATGGTGAAGCTTTATTTCTTACCCTTACATGTCTCAAGTGATTGGCTTAGGAAGTCGAGAGGCTGGTCATAAAATCAATAGCCGGGGTTATCATTTGTACCCACCACATATGTAACGACCCTAGATTTTATTTTATTTAAATTGATAATTTAAATAATTTTTGAATAAAATTTGTGAAATAAATACATATATCTTGATAAATCAATACGATATAATACAAATAAAATAGATACAAAATATAATCAAAGGAAATAGGATAAAATAGGAGTTCACTCATATTCTTAAGCAATAAAATAAACAAAGAAGAAAATACAAACACTTGTAAAAGAATGAAACAAAAATATATACACATGGAAAACAATACAAAGTAAATGTACATATGAATTAGCTTACAAAAGAAAACTAATATGCAAGTATGAAACCAGACAACAACAAAAGTGTTTAAAGATAAGTTTAAACAAATATACATTTGTACAAAGTCAATTTAATGAAGCCATCATGTTCAAGTACCTTCAGCCGAAATGCAAGTATATATTCAAATATACAATCAAATAAAATAACCATTTGTACAAAGCCTAATTAATGCTTGGCCACCAAATCAATATATCAGCCTCCAAGATCTTGCCTGGTAAACAAAATGGTACCAAAGAAATCAATGCCATCTCATTTCAGCCAACAAGGAAAAGAAATATCCCTGCATTTTTGTACAAACAACTCATATCGACTTGTACAAAATGAGTACCCTGAAAACTCATTTTTATCAAGTCTTCCTCATTTCAGTTCGAGCTGAGAAAAATATAAGGAAGATATCATTTTGAAAACTAAAACAAAATTCAACCTGGAAAATTCAAATGAAGATGGAATGCAAAGGATTAAAAATCTGGAAACAAGGCAAAGTCTTCAGCCTGGAAAACAAGCAAATTAAAAGCAACTAAAACAAAACAGAAAGGATTCACAGATAAATCAAACGGCAGTCTTCAAACAAAAGTATTCTTTGTTCAAAAAAATCTTCTCAGGTGAGCAACCTTCTTGAATCTGATGTATATCTTGTTGTTGATATGATATTGAAGTTGTGATTTTGCTTGTATGATGGTGTGTATATATATACATAAGGATTAAGAGATGCATGTACAGGCAGATATCCCTGTTTTAATGTTTACAGGCTAAACAAAAAGAAAAATACAAATCTCTTAAATCATTCACTGTTAGACTTTGTTATTTAAACAAAAAATGTTCGAATTAACAAGACCAAGATTTTAAAAATACTTCTAAGCAATGAATTTGTATGGATTTACTGGAAAGGGTAAGAACACAGTGAAATTAAATTTTGTCAAAAATTTAATCGATTAAAACTTGAGTTTCGACTTCATGAATTTGTTCGTTTTCATTAACCATGATTTTTAAATATGAATTCATGATTTTTAAGTGAGAGATTCTCGAGTTTGAGGAAGTTAAACGAAAATGGTATTTTAGGCAATTGCCGTTGATCGGCGTGATGATGGTAGGCGAGATTTGGCGTGGAGGTGCTGGAATGATCGAGAATCATAGGAAAAATGTTCAATGATTTTTCTATTGCAACAAATGATCGAACGAATCGAAAGTAGGGTTTAACGTTAAGTTTGGTGGTGGTCTGTAAACATGACGATTTCATCATCACGAGTTGACCGAGTTGCACGTGGTTCAAGGGGAAGGTAGAGGGGACTACGGCGAAGGTTCTGGTAGGGGGACGTGGTCGCTGGTGGTTGAGATGGTCGGGACGAGGTGGTTTTGACGAACTAGGACATTGCAGTTTTTCGATCGAAAGACTCGATCTCGAAATTTGCTCGAGTTCAACGATCTGAGTTGTCGATGGGGTTGAGATGATCATGGTTGACTTGCCGATGATCGCGATGGTGGCCGCAGGAGATTGGGGTACGTGTGCACATGCACGCGAGAAATTCGTATATCTGGAAAAGGAGTTGGTTTGGGGAAGAAGGCTTGTCTCGGGTTAGGTCTCGTGCAAGTGGAGTTCATGGACTGACGTTGCTTATCTTGGAGACATTCTATCCGCTGCTGATGTTATCTTTTCTTTTCCGCTGCTATTTGTTGTATCATATCTCTGATGTATATTGATATTCATTGTATCACTCTGTTGTATCAGATATTGTATATCAATGTATTATTCATTTATTCCACTGTGTTATTTACTTAACTGTGTTATAAGCTCCGGCGAAACGGATTTGAACGGTCGAATCTACGGCATTCGAGTACGATGTAAAGTACGGATGTCGATTTTCGAGCGCGAAAAATCCGGATCGTTACAACATAGGTAGAATGAATGTCACAATTGGTATCTGAGCCTAGTACACAGATTTTTACTGAATATAGTTTGATTATAGAAAAGATAAGTGTCGAAAATTTTATTGGGAGAAACTAGGTGTTATAGATGTTGAAAATGAAGGATTTTCTAAATCTGAATTTTCTTTACCAACCATTGGAGAACAAAGGGGGAAAACCTAGTGGTATAATAGAAGAAAAACGGGAAACTTTAGATAAGAAGGCTACGACGGCTATTCGTTGCTTTTTGGAGAATACGGTATTTCATATTGTTGCTAATGCAACATTAGCCTATGCAATTTGAAAGAACTTGGAAGGAATGGACGCAAAGAACTCTGTAAAAAATAAGACTCTTCTAATGACAAGATTAGTAAACCTAAAGCTTAAGAAATGTGGGTTAACCGAAGAGCATCATAATGATTTTCAAGTAATTGTAAACCAACCGACGGCCGTGAATTACAAGATTGACGATGAGATACAAAGCTCGATGATGATGAGTTCATTATCGGAGAGTTGGGAAACACTTGTGGTTGCATTAAAGAATTCAAATTTGGATGGAGTTGTTTCAATGGGATCGGTGGTTAGTGGTAATGAAGATATATGGAGGATGAATTTAATGGAAAGAAAAATTAATGAAGAAAGAGAAAATAAAAATTCAGTTGAAGAGGTCCGTCGTGCAAGGAGAGAAAGACAATCGAATAGATCAAACATAAAAAGGAATTTCATCTACTATTAATGTGAAAAAAGGCCACCAACAATTTTTTTTGCAATAAGCCAAAAATGGATAAAAAGTGGATGAAGGCATTGGAAGAAGAGAAAATGAAGAAAAGGATAATAGCGATGACGAGGTGCATTTTGGGAAGAAATTTGACGATAAAACCTATCTGTAAGCAAAGACAAGCAAAGTGATTGAGTGCTTGATTCAGGTGCATGTTCCATATGTGCAAAAAAGGAAGCGTTTATTGGTTATAAAGAGCACAATGATAAGATAGAATCTGTTGATGGTGGAGATTTTCATGTCAATGGCATAGGCTAAGTTGGGTTGAAGACGTATTATGGAAAGGTGGTGAGACTTACAAGAGTTAGGCCTATCCTAGAAATTAAGAAGAATCTTATTTTAGTAGGACAGTTGGAAGAAATAAGTTGTAAATTTTCAACTCGATGTGGAGCTACAAGGGTGTGGAAGGCAAATAGGAAGGTGTTGCGTGCAAAAGGGGGAAACAATAATGTGTGTGTGTATGAACTACTTGGAAAATGGTGGAGAATGAAAGGAGTTCTCAATTTGGAGTTGGAGAGGCAAATTTATCTGGATCAAGGTGGAGCGTGCAATGAAAAACCATAAAGCCTACATGGATGCTTTGTGGTATTAAAAGAAATTCTTATTTATTGATGATATGCATGCACAATTGGAGTGCATGCATAATTAGGTGTTTTAATTAAGTTGAAAACTGGATATGAATTGGAGTGGTGTGATTTGCATCAAGGTGGAGCATTGTGATTTGTGTTACAAAATCATATTTAGAGGCAATAAATATAATAAAAGGGAAACATATAATTGGATCTGCTCGAAATAATATTGCATATATGGATATGCATATCATAACAAAAGAGAATATTTTACTCTTTTAGATTAGATGCAACAATTATTTTTTGCCACATAAATGAGGATTTGAGCACCAAGTGATCTCTTGTTATAAATAGGCTTGAATATGGGTCATTGTAATGTAAGGAGAAAGGTTATTGTTCTAGGGTTTTGAGGATTGAGATTTCTTCTCAACCTCTAGAGATTTTTTTCTTCGTACTTTTTTGCTTATTTGTTTGTTTGGAGGAAATTGTTTGCCTACTGTTTCTCTTTACTTCTTATATCTTCTCAAATCTAATTATGTGGAAATTATTGGGATAACCCTAGCAATTGGATCAACGGGTACAAATGAAAAATGTATATTTGTCCTGGTTATAATGTTACCTGGTATTTTTCATGTGGAGATATGTAATGATACCGTTAAAGCGTACCAATAAAGTGATGGGCGAGTGAGATTCCAATAACTCGCATCATGGAAGCACCTAATAAGCAGTGAGTTTTAAACATGTTAGACACTTATGTTTTTAAATAGAAAGGGAATTGTTGGTTGGATAGATGGTTATTCTCTTTGTAATGACCACATTCTCTTTTGTTTTATTTACCAATTACTTTTAAAAACTACTGCATTTTTAATGACACGACTTCCGTAACACCCATTAGTCCATGCATACAAGCAACCAGATTCCACAAGTATAACAGATAACTTTCCGTTAAGGGTAGAATTTAATACAACAACACAAAGCATATTTATCACATCTACAATCATACTAAGTCTCACACTGGGAGAAATAAAATATAGTATCAGCATAAACATGTAAAAGACTAAGTGCACATCGTATCAAGAGACGTAAGATTAAGTATCATAATACAATATGCAAATTATACATAGTGTCTAATATATAATATATCTCAAAATGAATACATAATCTAACATGTCGATATTCCAAAATACCGAAAATATATAATCATAGCAGTAAAATAGCTATGGTTCTATAACTCGCCTCTAACTAGCAGAAATATCGGTTTCTAGGTCAGCTAATCAAAGAATATATAACAAAAAGAAAATAACAAAGAGGTCAAACATAAAGTCTAGTGAAAAGAAAATATCACTTATTTGCATGATTACCAATACACTACTATATCATTATTAATACCAAACGGCAATAACCGAGGTAGTGAAACCATACCTCAACCTGCGTCTTCACCTATATCCAATAAGTTAGAACATTTCTACTATACTGTTATGCTATACGTGCTAAGTCTATCATATACAAATCATTATCGCATCGATTGTGACTCAACCATCGCACACAAGGCTAACAAGCCTTGGGTCTCCCGATATGGCCAAGACTCGCAAAGCATGGTCACAAATATAAGACCAATAGTACGACATTCCAACGTTTCGTCCACCACCTGTAATCGTATCGAACCTGAATCGACATACATGTGCCTAACCGCTAACAGTCGTTCAACAAGAGGACTTAGGACAAGTAACTCGATGTCAGTTAATAGTTACTACAGAGTATCCCTAGGTCTTTCGCCTTTGTTAGCAAGATATAACGATTTCTATCCCTGAATCGGTGTCGTGGAACATGCACAATCGAAACAACCATGCCTTGTTCTACAAATAAGCTTGAAATATCAAATCCTAAAGATGTAGAAAAGGGGTGTAGACTTACACTGTATACGCAATATCGTATGGAATCATACATTGCAATACCTTATCTCAAATTCACTGGATGATTCTATAAACCCATCATACGAATCGAACCGCATCTCGAACCATCCCATAGTCTCTGTCTCATCCTACATCAACCACACATTCTTGAGACAAGGGTACCATTTCCAACTCTCATCGCATTGCTATAGTCACACCAAAACTTACAAGCATCACAGAGGGCTTTGAAACAAACCTAATAGAACACCCTTGAAATTTAACAAGAATTAAATAGAGATTTAAAAATGAAATTTAATAAGAAAATTAAATTAAACTAAAACAAGGTGTGACACCCCACCTCTATACCCATGCTATCCAAGAGTATTACAGAATAATACTATCAAATAATATGGAGAATGAGGCTATATGTAGTATATATGTGAATATTTCCATGGACTAACACTAGTATGTATTAATACATCAAATAAATAACTCACATATACATACACAGTATCAGTACAAAGCAATAGACACATGAGCCTTTAAGACAGAACAATACATATTATATGGTAATAATAGAGAACACAGAGTCGGTCGCAACGATAACATATAATATATAATACAATACAAGTACAGCTTATCTCAAATGATGTCTTTCTTAACAAAATATGATGAATAATCCATATACAACTGAGTATAAAATGTATAAAATAAATCAATGTCATACAAATATCATAAAACAGTCCTAATATATAACTCCTCTAAACCTAGTAAAACAAATGCTGGTCATGTTGTCCCTACACCTGAAATGTCTCGGACTGACCCGAGTATTGTAAAATAACACACGCCTAATCAAGAATCTAAACAGGGAAACATAGTGTAAATAGTGAATAATAATATGATTGATTAACCAAGAATACTCAAGTCATCAGACTACATGTCAATGCATACATACATACATACATACATACATACATACATACATACATACATACATACATACATAAGTATACAAATGTATGCCTGGAATATCTATATAATACCACAAATAATCATCCAAGCATTATATCTAACTAATAACTCAAATCGGTATAAAAAAATTAACACTGTTATCAAAAGATGTCATCATCCATATAGAAACACATAAAATCAGAAATTGCATAACTAACACAAATTGGTGAATCACGCATATCAAGAAATCATCGTCAAATCTAGAAATATCAATAAATGAGATATTACCAAGTATATCAGGCTAGCACCAAGCAGTGCCTAAATATATCTCTCAATCTCAATAAAACATCAATCACAATATATATAAAATATGATATGATAGGCTGCCTATCAATAATGAGAATCCACTATACCATGATCATATATCACATGTATAATCTCATCTCCTCACATCTATACCATTAAAAAGTATCGTGACGGAAACCGACTGTATGGATAATTATAATAATATGCGGCACCCGGTCCACATCAATGCTACGGTGAGGTGTATCAATCGTATATGCCAATCTACTACTCCGTCGGTACCAAAAGGGAGACTAATAGCACGCGTGTAAACTCCAGAGATACGGAGTCTCTACAGTCTTAGTTACCTCACAGTCATCGTGACACGTATCCACTGGTCTCTTGTCAATGCGAGAACTAATCAGTCACAATACTCCAATTGCTCCTAACCACAAAGGCTTAGGTAACAGACCGCTAGCCTAGGTGACATAGGGGCAAACACATGCATAGGATTAGCACGAAGCTATATAGATATAAAATGTCACAGATTAGGGAGCGACCCCACGATCAGGCCTCTTGGGTGGATTCTAGCCATCTAGTTCTCTCCAACAAACATAATAGGAGTACGTCAAAATAGTGGCATATAGAACCAATACAAACAAACATGGAGTCTTTGGCCATCGTTAGGCACAGATCCATACTCACTAAATATAGGCACAGAGCCATATGTGTATCACCTCACATTATCCACTTTATTCTCGTCACATGAGTGTCGTCTATTTACAATGAATAACCAAATAAATATCACAACATTCCATACCACTTCGTGATACTTAAACGTTTATTTACTGCTTATAAACTACACTCAATCATCTCAGTATTTTATATAATGAGTCCAAAGAATAACTGGAAAAATATTACAGAATGCCATATCCCAAACGATATTATAACTCTATTTATTAAGATTCTCGTTACATAGAATATAAATCATCTCGAATAACATAAGGATGCCATCACCGTATCATCTTAAATCATCAATCAAAGCAATATCAACGATGAATCACTCATAACATTAGAATCATTGTAGAGAAGAAGAGAAACTGAAAACACAAAAATAAAAAAGTGAGATTTTGCACAAAATACTTTTATTACACTTTAACAATTCACAAATAATCATTTCATTAGAGAAAATTTTATTTTAAAATACTATAGTGCTAATTATAAAATCTCTCATAATTTTAAATAATTTAGATGCTTTATATAATTAATTAAAATTAAATATAAAATTCACTATTTAATATAATATATTAATTTCTCAAACTCTTATAGATTCAAATGTTGATTTAATAATCATCAATATACCCAGAAACATACATTGCTTTCAAAATTCCAAAATAGTTTACAAAGTTAAAACATACCATATAATAATTATTCCATAATTTTTTGTAACCAATTATCATTTTTTTTAAACAGCCGGAAACATCAAAATCAATTTAATATATTCATATTCAAATAATTACTCTACCCAAACTCCAATTATATTTTAGAATTTCACAACCAGACTTTGGAAACACAAAATCAAATGGCATGATGATTCCTCCGCCTAGTGTGATGCAAGCGGGTTAGGACTAGTGGTCGGGATATTTGTTTGGTTTCTTTTTGTATCCTAATCACCTTCTACATGACGCGGCTAAAGTTTGCCGTAGGGCTTGGAAACTTCATGGTGATTTACGTGTTTTGTTGGTTGACTCCATGTATTATCTTCATTTTTCCTCCTTCGAGGAACGCCGGCGTGTCCTAGAGGCCGAGCCTACATTTTTTTGATGGAAAACCGTTTATTATTACCTCATGGACTCCAACAATAGCTGGTGCTCGTGAACAGGTTCTTTCTATTCCTGTATGGGTTTTCTTTTCACGTATTCCTTCTGTTTTACAGCTGTTACTTGGTCTGAATTGGCTAGCGTGTAACGTAGGCAAATCGAAATGCTTTGACACGAATACTGTAGCACGTGAGAAATTGGTGTATGCGAGGCTCTAATTGAAATAACCCTAGATAAGACCCTCCCTTCCACTATTCCGGTTCAGCTTGCTGCTGGGCATGTTGAGGAGGTCCGTGTTCATTATGGATGGGTTCCTGACATTTGTTCTACCTGTCATTCCTTTGGCCACCTTGCCGTCTCTTGCAAGCATTCTGACGTCTCTACCGCAGCTCCCAAAATCCCTCTGCCTCGCCCCCTCTTAGGAAATGGGTTCCTAAGGTTCCTATCCCTGCCTCTTTATCAGACCTTCCTGGTACGGTTCCTTCTCCTTGTTCTGATGCCAGGCCTGTCTCCCCTGCCACCCTTGATTGCGTGGTTCCGTATGATGCTACAGTTATTCCTTTATCTGCTCCCGATACTGTCCCGCCTCGGCTGTTTGTTGTTTGGGTTGAGTTCGAAAGGTGTTGGGTGGATCTCATTTCAGATATGTGATATAACCCCATGGAGGATTCTTTTTTTAGATTTGTTTCCGATGATGAGCAGGACCTCAGATGCCTCCATTACTGCATTTCTGGTGACTCTCTGGTGCTCTCTTTTGATGGTCTACATGCAACGTGGAATGCTAACATGTTAGATGATACTACTTGGTACCGATCCTTCGTATACTCTCCTGATTCCGTGGATTATGACCCTTGTCTTTCTATGCTTTTTCATCCTTATGCTCGTATAGTTGGCAACGTTCCTACGATTCCTACCCATGAGATAGCAGACGATGGTGTTCCTTCCTCCTCTGAGGGGACCTAATCGTTTGGTAATTTGTAGTAGCTGTGGCATCTCTGTCACACTCCTGTGCTGTATTTTCCTTTTTATTAGTAGTTAAGGTGCTCCTACCTTACTCCTGTATTAAATGTTTTATTACGTTCGTAATAAAAAGTGGACGGTCCACTATAAAACCGGCTGGCCTTGCCAAGAAAAAAAAGAATAAACAATTAAATAGTATACATTTTAGTTAAATTAATAACTTTTAAAAGATAATAAATTATATTTCTTACTTTAGAATATCAATGCATAAACTCAAAGATTTAATTTATTTTAAACCATTCAATAATGAAAATTACCTTACATTAACCACCGCTAGCACAGAAAAACGTCTAAAACAAATAATCATCATTTATAGAATTAAATTAAATATCATTAAACTATTTAATATTTCAAACATACATACAAAACTTTAATTAAATTTCCTAACTACTTAATTCACCTCTAAAATATTTAAAATATTAATTTAATTATATTTATTATTATTATTTTACAGTATATTTGTACAAATTTTTTAAAATGATATTTAAAATAAAAATCATATTTATTATTTTATTAATTTATTACTTTAAACCTTTAAATATTATATTATAAACATTTATATAAACTTTCTCAAAACCATTCTAATTACATTGTTTGATTATATTTTTATTGTATTTTATTTATTAATTTATTACTTCCACCTTACACTCTTTACGCTCATCACTTAACAACCATTTGCAATTCCAATTCAAGTGCGCGCACACACACAGTTTCAGCCTGACATTTCCCCAGATCGCAACCCACCGCCTCGCTCAAACGTGTGCCTCCGACCAAGTTGCGTTCACTTGAAGCTCCTCCCTGGCATCGCTCCACCAAAGACGACATCGTAAATGCGCCGTCGATCATCATTTTTTTTTATAAATCGTGATTCTCCTTTTGAAATTAGGGCTTAGGGCTAAATTTTGAAATTAGGGAGAATAAAAGTTAAGCAACGATGAAAACGGGTTTTCCATGAAGAAAAGAAAGTTCTAGGCAATGGCTTTGATTGAATAGTATTGGGCCTTGATATTTTAGTTCAGTTTGTTTTTATTTAATTTTATTTCTATTTGAATTTAAATTTTAATCCTTGAAACAAATTTCTACCTTCTATAAATTAATTTGCACCCCCTTTGACAAACTATATTTAAATTAAAACAATTTATTCAATTACAATAAATTATCCAAAAAAATTATTAATTTAGTTTATTTTAATTTTATTAAATCTAAATCATTTGTTAAATAAAATTTAATTAGCTAAAATTTATTTTCAAAATACTAAATATCATATCAAATTCAATCATTTTTATTTTAATAATATTTATTTATTTATACGACGTAGAAATCATGGTTGTTACAAACTCCTCTCCTTATGAAAATTGCATCCTCGCAATTTCTTATGGGAAGACGTCAAATACAACTCAAACCTTGACTTCCTTTGTATTTTACAAATTACACAATCCTCAATGTGGCTTTTTCTCTGACACAACTTATCGTATACTATGATTTTAAATAGATTCAATTAACTGCTTTCTATTTTCCATAGACGATATAATTTGTGAAAATTTTCCTAAATGTTGGATTTTTCTAAAAATTTCGACAGTTTTCTTTGTACGGAGAGCGATCTGAAAAATTAAAACACAATATAATTACATAATATACATCTCCAAACAGGCATTCCAACATGTGACATCCCAAAATATGGGGAAACAAGATAATATCACATATACATCGATATAAGCATCAAACATACCTTAGATTTGCATTTTAAGTATATTTACCTAACTTTTATGTGCATATAAGCGAGCATGCACCCAAAATCATCCCACACATCTTCATATACCAATGTTAGGGTTCAGGGAAACCATTTGAGATCATATTTTATAAACATAAGGTAGTTTGCATTCACATATCCGTCAACACAATAGCATTATAAGTTTAATCACTTTTCAACTAAGTTTAAGATGTTAAAACACATATTTAGACGCTACTTTCAAAAGTGAAGTTATAGCATGATGAACCTTGCCTCCAAAACATTTTACGGATTGCAGACATGTGAATTACAATTCAAGGTATGCTATTTTTTTCTCCAAAAGTAGGATTCTGAAATAAAATTTAGGAGCAGGCTTGATTTATAAATGCACATTTTTAGCCTAATAAATGTCAAAATTTCGCTAAATACTCTAACAAAAGTTGTTGCATATGTTTCAAGCTTTTTGGAATGGGCAAAATCGTCGAATTCGGACAGACCATTTGAAAGTTATATCTAATTGAACACAGTGCAAATACACATATTCACAAAACTGCACATATACCCAACTTTCCACTCTATACATCAATTTATATGTATGTGTGTGTGTCTATACATACATACATACATATATACATATATACATACATACATACATACATACATATATATATATATATAAACACATACACACACACACAAACACACACACACACACATATATAATGGAAATTAGGTTGGAGGACTTCTCATTCTAGGGTAATAAGTTTTAAGGACAACACTAATGAATAATTAGTTTTAAGGACAATTTACAGGAATATGATAAATTCATTTATCATTTGAAGTTATACAGGAAAATGATAAATTCATTTATCATTATTTCTATATATATAACTGAAAATGATAACTTCATTTATCCTTTTCCTGTAAATTGCCCTTAAAACTAATTTTTCAAAAGTGTCATTCTTAAAACTTATTACCTTGCACAAATAAGCCCTTTGAGTGAAAATCCCCGTACATACATATATACATATAGATATACATATATATACATATAGATATGTATATATATACATATACATATATACACATATACATACATACATATATATATATATATATACATCTGTGTGTGTGTACACATACAATTTACTATCAGTCATTGAAGTTAGTGTAGAATATTAGCACTCAAGAATTAATATTCTCAGTATAAAAAAACAACTTAAAAACCTTTTATTTTTATTAATCTTCTGCTACTTGAAAACAACAAAGACAATACGTAGATAAAGTAAGCCGAACTGAAAGTTCTCCTAGTTTTGTGGCACAAACAACACCATGCCATAATTTAAAACACATGCCTAAAGACTGATTCAACTATACTTATTTAACACAACTGAAACAAAAAAAAGAAATGAAACAAATAGAAATTTTTCTCCAGTTTGAGTTTATTTAAACTCTAACAGCCCCTCTTAAACTCAAACTGTCAAAGCTACAGACTCCCATCTTCTTCTTCAAATTATAGAAAGCTTCAACAAGCAATGGCTTGGTGAGGATGTCAGCAACTTGCTCCTCGGACTGACAAAACTCCATCTGAATTTCAGATTGTTTAACCAACTCATGGATATAATGAACCTTGATGTCAATGTGCTTGCTCCTGCCATAAAACATTGGATATTTTGCGAGAGCAATATCAAATCTGTTGTCACATAAAATCAACGTTGGAGAAATCTGCGACTGCTGCAACTCATGAAGTAATCTTCGCAACAAAACAGCCTGGGATGCACAAGACGTAGTTGCAATGTACCCTGCCTTAGTAGTGGAAAGAGCAACTACATGTTGCTTCTTTGAAGACTAAGATATGGCTCCGGAACCAATGTTAAACACATAACCAAAGGTGCTCTTCCGGTCTTCAATATCACCTGCCTAATCACTGTCTGTATAGCCTTCAAGAATGCAAGTCGTATTTGCAGAATAAATGATACCATGATTCCACGTACCCTTAACATAACGAAGAATGTGTTTCGCTGCCTGCAAATGAACCCGACTAGGTCTCTCCATAAAGCGGCTGATGAGACCAACACTATAGACAGTATCTAGTCTAGTAGCTGTTAGGTACCAGAGACTCCCTACCAAACGACGATAATAATTAGCACTTACAAGTTCACCATTGCCATCCTTTTGCAAGCGCAGCTTTGCTTCAGTAGGAGTCTTAATAGCATGACATGAGTCCATGTTGAACTGTTTCAGGATATCTGCAGCATACTTGTGTTGCGAAATAAAAATGAATGTGTCAGTTTGTGCAACTTCAATACCTAGAAAATATGACATAAGACCCATGTCAGTCATCTCAAAGTTGCAAGCCATAGACTTCCGAAACTTGCCAAACATGCTGATATTATTTCCTGTAAATATCAAATCATCTACGTATACACAAGCAATCAACATATCTCCAATCGAGTTAGATTTGACATATAAAGTAGGCTCATAAGGACACTTAAGAAAACCATTTGTAGAAAGATAAGTGTCAAGACGAGAGCACCATGCCCTTGGTGCCTGCTTCAGTCCGTATAAGGCTTTCTTAAGCTTGAATACTTTATGCTCCTATCCTGGCTTCACATAACCTATAGGATGATCCACATAGACCTCTTCTTCAAGAAAACCATTCAGAAATGCAGATTTAACATCCATCTGATGTATCTGCCACATATTTTGGGCAGCTAAGGCAATCACCATGCGAATGGTGTCGAGTCGTGCTATAGGAGCAAAAACTTTATGGTGATCGATCCCTAGCTTTTGCATGTACCCTTTCACAACCAGTCGGGCTTTCAACCTGTCCACCTAACCATCAGGTCGGTATTTCATTTTGTAAACCCATTTGACGCCAATGGATTGCTTTCCTTCAGGCAACGAAGTCAGCTCCCAAGTTTCATTTTTTTCAATGGAATGAATCCTTCATCCATAGCACAAACCCATCCATCTTGTTGTGTTGTTTCTTCAAAAGTAATTGGATCACAATCTGCAAACAGCGCAAAATTGACAAGTTCATCATCATCAGAAATATCATTATCATTTGTTATAACATAATCTTACAGTCGTGCTGGCATAACACGATTACACGTCGAGCGTCGAGTTGCCTCATTGAGGTGTGGTACTGGACTGATAGGTTGCTGTGGAGGTACTGCAACTCCCTTCTCCCTAACATCTAAATCTTCAATTAAGTTAATACCCATCTCTTCATGCTTTTCAACAGTCCAGTTCCACTCTTCATCTTCAAGTAATTCAACATACCTATTAACAATAGTTGCATTTGTTTTTGGATTAAACAACTTATATCCTTTAGTTCGATCACTGTAACCAACAAAGATACACTTTTCACCTTTATCGTCAATTTTTTTTCCGTTTCTCAATCGGTACATGTGCATATGCAACACATCCAAAAACTTGAAGTAGTGCAACATTTGGTTTAAACTCGCTCCAAGCCTCCTCTGGTGTCATATTAAGAACGCTTTTGGTGGGGCATCTATTCAAAAGGTATACAGCACAAGATACAGCCTCAGCCCAGAAAACCTTAGGTAAATGTTTACCTTTTATCATGCTTCTCGCCATTTCAACAATAGTCTTGTTCTTCCTCTCAGAAACACCATTCTGCTGTGGCGAGTAAGAGGCCGTGAGTTGGTGTTTTAGTTTTACACCATTTTTCTTGCAGAACTCCTCAAAAGCATTTGACGTATACTCACCTCCTCTGTCGGTGCGCAAAGTCTTCAAGCTACACCCGCTTTTCTTTTCTACATATGCCTTAAAGTCTTTAAAGACATCAAACGTTTTAGATGTATGCTTCAGAAAATAAACCCATATCTTCCTACTGTAATCATCAATAAAGCTAATGAAATATCAGTTACCTCCTTGGGACTCAACCTCCATCGGCTCGCATATGTCTAAATGCACAAGCTCAAGCTGATGTGTTGCTCGTTGTGCCTTACCCACTAGAAATGAGTCACGGTGTTGCTTACCCAGAATGCATCCTTCACATGCTTGATCTGACTTCCCAATTAAAGGCAGCCTAGTAACTATGTCCTTCTTAGCCAATAACTGCAGCCCATCAAAATTTAAATGCCCAAAACGGAGATGCCATAACTAACTCGTATCCTTCATAAATGCACTAAAGGAAGAAATAGTTTCTGTCTGTAAAGGTAAGGGAAACATGCGATTTCTTGACATTCTAATCACATCAACAAGATCACCATTCTTGTTCTTCATTGTGCATACACCATTGTCAATTATGATCTTAAGACCTTTTTCCGATAGCTGACCCATACTCAACAAATTCCAATGCAAGCTGGGAACGTAATACACATCAGAAATTTGTTCTGGATAACCATCCTTCAATCGAATGAGAATGTTACATTTGCCCATGATTTGAACCTTCGCTTTGTTTCCAAAATTGACATCCCCTCGCACAGTTTCATCCAAGTGAGAAAATAGTTCCCTCTTTCCACACATATGATTGCTGCACCCTGTGTCCAAATACCACTTGTCAAGATGATCTTTTTTTGAAATACTACAAGCTAATAATAAGGTTTCTTTTGCCTGGACCTCATTATGAGCATAGTTAACATGTTCAAAAAATTTCGAAGAGTTTTTAGCTTTACACTGTATTTAAAATGCCCATACTTCTTACAATGCCAACATTGAATCTTAGACTTATCATACCTTTGATTTAATGTATGCTCATCAGATTGTTTTTCTTTATCTGAAACTTGATATTTCTAACCACAATGCTTAGCATTCTTCTTGAGACTTGCTACTTTTGCACTGCTCAAATTAGCATTTTCAGTTATATTCACTTTGCTTTGAAGAGCTCGCTCAACAGACCCTGCATTCTTTTGATCCATTCTATGTTCATGAGAACACAGTAACCCTTCAATCGTCATGGTTGAAAGGTCCCTTCCTTCTTCAATTGCAGCTACGACATAGTTAAACCGACCTGCTAAGGATCTCAAAATCTTCTTAATAACACGAATGTTCTCCATTTTTTCGCCATTCACCCTTAATTGATTCACGACAGACTAAACACGAGAAAAATAACTAGATATTGTCTCAGAAGCATTCATTGAAAGAGATTCAAATTCACCTCGTAGAGTTTGCAACCTTATGCTCTTCACCCTGGCATCACCTTTGTAAGATTTTTGCAACATACCCCACGCGTCCTTAGCTGTTGCCGCACTAGAGATTCATTCGAAAACAACCTCGTCTACTGCCTAGTAAAGAAAAAACAGCGCCTTCTTGTCTTTTTTTCGATTCTCCCTCAAACTGTCCTTCTGGACTTGAGTGAGAGATGCAGTTGTAGCTTCATCCACATGCTCAACATACCCATGCTCGATAATCTCGATCAGTTCCTGAAAGCCAAACAAGGCTTTCATCTGGATACACCATTGATCGAAATTATTTCCATTAAACTTTGGAAGTTGGGTCTGAATTGATCCATTCATTGTTGTTATACTGCTTACAAGCACTTTGAGAACAACGATAAGAACAAGATATGGCTCCGATACCAGATGTAGAATATTAGCACTCAAGAATTAATATTGTCAATATAAAAAAACAACTTGAAAAACCTTTTATTTTTAATAATCTTCTGCTACTTGAAAACAACAAAGACAATATGTAGATAAAGTAAATTGAGCTGAAAGTTCTCCTATTTTTGTGGCACAAACAACACCATACCATAATTTAAAACACATGCCTAAAGACTGATTCAACTATACTTATTTAATACAACTAAAACAAAACAAAGAAATGAAACAAATAGAAATTTGTCTTCAGTTTGAGTTTATTTTAAACTCTAACAGTTAGATCACTAGCATATAAAAACTATTTGATGGATATGACTTTGATGGGAATAACTCATGCAACTATTGCAATATGACTTGCCAATAATGTCATACTAGAAATTCAAGTTCCAGGAATAGTTTTCAACTCAACTAAGTGATATCAAAATATATATGTTTTCTCTTGCTTACTATCATATACTAAATACATGCAGATCTTCGTTATATTTAATTTTGAACATGCTAACAGCGGTATATATCATTTCGTGCCTTGTCCCTGTCGCCTTCGTGCTAAAGCATTCACTTGAATTGCTTTCTCATGCAACATTCATATATATGTTTTGTGTACTGACTTTTCATGCTAACGTGTGCAGATATGCATATACTTTGGCAATACGACTAGTCAATAATGCCATTAAGTCATCATGTGCAGCATACAACTTTAAATTTAACAGCATTCACTTGAGCATTTAATTAATGGCGCACAATATCTTAACTTGATGGAACCACATAGTTAGAAACCACTTTCCAACATTGGATTGACTTATAGCAAATAAACTACTAATTCTAGCTTAGTAATATGTAAGAACAAACAACTAAAGATCGCATACTAAAAACACAAGTCTGTGTGTGTATATATATATATATATATGTGTGTGTGTGTTAATTTTGATCATCCATCGTTGGATATTAGACCATTACCAACAATGTGGCTTGTTCAGTTCACTCTCTCTCATACTTTTGGACTAACCGAACGAGCTCCGCAACCACATAAGGTACAAACTAGCCAAGGACCAGTAAAAAAAATCATAGGGTTTACCGTTATAAATTTATAATTATAACGGTGAAGACTTCGCCGTTATAAACCAAACCCTACAACCAGCCGCCGGGCCATTTCCTCTCCTCATTCCTTTCTCCATTTTCATTTTCAGCAAACCCAATCCCTATTTTCTTCAATTTCAACCCCGAAACGTCCAATTCTGTGCTCCTATACACAAATTCAAGCCTGTTTTTGAGATCTACACCTACAGAAATGTCTAAATTATACAAAAATTTTGCGAAAAAGTTCATGCATGGAGACAGTAGCAGTGGTGGTGACGGCGGTGGTGGCGGTGGAGATGGCTCTAGCGAAGATCATATTATTGTGCAGTATGGTCATAAACACGGAATAGAAGATTTGCTCGAGGCCGTTGAAAATATTGAGCAAGGCGGAGGCGAAGACGAAGGCGGTCGCCGCGGTTGCGGAGGCCGCAGGAGTGGTCGAGCGGGCAGGACATGTAGGGATGTGGGGCAGATTTCCGCTAGAGTCGCTGAACTTGATGGATTTCAGGACCCGAACCTTAGCGCGGTGAAATTGCCTATGCTTTCTAACTTTCGTGCTCTTCCAGAAGGCGAAGTACATGTCAGCACACAAATGAGTTTGGCTGTAGTATTTCTTTATATGATTAAAATAATTGCAATACGTTGTTAGTTTAAATTTATAAGTACGATTTTATTTACCTTAAACAGTCGTGGAATATCCATTCGCGGGGTTCATTAGCGAACACACTTGGATATTTCATACGAATTTGGCAAATAAGGATAGAGTCGTAGCACTTTTACACGGGCTTGGATTCCATCATTTCTTAGGTAATCTAATGAACCATTTACTTAAAAAACCAGTTAATTTATCACCCGTAATTTAACTTATGATGTACTCTACAATTCTAGGAATCAACAATGTTATAAAAGGTGGTGCGCAATTGTGAGCAGCTATTGCTTTACAGTGGTGTAAAACTACTCACACGTTCCACTTTCCTTACAGTGAGCTAGGAATTACATCGCTTGATTTCTCTATGCTTACCGGCATTAGCATTGGAGTGGCCGCTTTTCCATCGCTTCCATACGATGATACTCGATGGCGTGATACGATACTTGTTCATGATCTTCTACCACACTTTGACGCTTCCGCTGCATCATATCAGGTCGGAGGCGCTATTAGAGTCAGCGCTATTCGTGCTGCCATGACATCATACTCAGTCATTACTCTCCTGATGATGATCTAGAGCTTGTGAGATTATTTGTTCTATACCTCATGCATAACTCGTATTTTAGCACCTCGAGTAGTAGTTTAGCGGTCGGGTTTATTGAGGTCGCATCTCATTTGGATTTCGGTGGTGCTATTCTATATGACTGGGGTACGCCTATACTTGTGTACTTGTACATATGTCTCAATGTATAGTGCACCATTACAAGGATGCACGGGTTTCATTATTTGGCTTCTGGGAGTTACTACAGTATTGGTATTTTGAGTATTCCAGGAATTTTCATTTTGTCACTTTGACTAAAGACGCGTCTACTTTTTTCCCTCGTTTGTCATTTTGGTGCGCGGACAACAGGGGCCCAGGGATAATGAATCTCGTCATGTTTATTCGGTTGCCCACAACCAAATCAATTTGAGGATGATAGACATCAGATTATATGGACTTTCATTTCATGATAGTGTATCGATCGACCTTGATTTTATAGAGATTGCTAGGATTCTTGCCGGGCGGATATTTCCACTCCTATCTTATCCCTCGGCATTTGGTGCATATTGGTATCTTGGTGGGAGGTGTTGGAGACAGTTGTACGACTTTGATGCTATTTCCAATGATCCACACCCTCATACCTATCGTTGTATGATTTATGCTTCAGAGCAGCTAGACCTGGCGAGAGCAGGAGGTTGGTGGCAGGCCGAGACCTTTGTTATTACTGGTCCATCATAGGTTGACTACTGGTGTAGATTTTACAGTGGGTCTGGTAATACCATCACCCATGCAGCGGCGATAGATTTAGTCGGTCCATCTGCTATACGCCACGGAATACATCCCCCGGTTGTCGAGGATCTTACCCAGCCCAGTCAGGGGTACCGTGCACCCGATCACGTATCGGCTGCTTCTCACTTTGGATGGACCATGGCAGTTCCTACTATTGGACCAGACTGTTATGTTGACGTGTTTCATCCTCCAGTGCACGATCAGTACCTGGATCCGACCCAGATATCTTACGCTAATCTATACGATATGCAGATGGGGATCAGACATACATGATATGTAGAGTATAGGCGTAGCCTAGACTACTATGATAGTGAACTACGTCGACAGGAAGAGGCAGCAGCACGACTGCAGGCACAACTGGAGGAAGAGCGTAAGAGATTTGCTGACTTACAGATGTACTATGAGCATTTAGCTGGCCCGAGCAGTGGTGGAGATGATGAGACACGTCGTCGTCGTCATACACGTCCACGTATGGATGGGTGATTTTATTTATTATATTTCATTTCGGTTTCTATGTTGTTTGTGTACTTATTCTTTTGTTCTAATGTATGATATATCTATTGTATTCGGTTTATGTATCGATGTCAGTATCATTTATGTTTCTATGTCGTTGCTGCTATTATTCATGTGCTGTGATGTATGATATATCTGTTGTATTCAGTTTATGCATCGATGTCATTATTTTTCATGTTTTTGTGTTGCTAGCAACTGTACAGATATTTTTCCAAAATCATAGATTACCATAACCTAATAGTACAGACAATTACATTCATTGGCAACAAACATACCACTTCCTTATCCATAGCTAACTTGAAGATTGAGGTAACATAAATTCTAACTAATTAGTGGTACACCATTTACTACAAAAATACAGATTAAAATCTCCCACAGTTACAAAAGAACCTACATAATTTACTACAGAATTACAAATTCAAAACAACTAGTATAGGTAAGATGAATGAGAATAAGGTTTGGATATTTCCCTTGCTCTCTTCTTATAATTAGCCTTAAAGCAAGCTTGTCTTAATTTCTTATTTCTTTCGGTTAGTTCCACCAATGGATTCTCTTTCATCATTCTCTTGTATTCTTTTAACATCTCTGGTTCTCACTTCACACATTCATTGCCTGTCTCCTTTCCAAGTTCCTAACATAAACAGTATCAATGTCATATAATTTCAAAATGCTACATATGAAAGGGAAAATAAAATATAAACAGCGAACTTGAACATTATGAATGATATTGTTTAACCTTTTCATCTTCCTATATGGCCATCTTTGTATTCCTAACTCTCTACATCTCTTCTTCAGCAAAGTTAGTCCCACATTCTTTCTTTTGCTGCTTTCATGATTGGCATATGAAAATATTTTCTCATTTCTTCCAAACCTATTTCTTCTATTTTCGACTTGCTCTTTCCTATTTCCTTCTCTTTATCACATGCAACATTCTTCACTGATGCGTTACCATTGATGGCATTGAGATTGCTATCTAAACACAGTGCATTGTCAATAAAAGAAAAATAGCCAATATCTATGCTTTCACCCAACTTGTAGTCGTTGACTGACAAAGGAGGATGATAATCAAATGTTAGTAGCTCTTCAACTTGATTCCATGCAACATCATTGTCAAAGAAATTGTATTGTAGGGAAATCAGTTCATTTGAATCACTGGAACTGTATTCAAATGAACTAACACCATTGAAAGCCATGTTATTTGACTAACACTGTAAATGTATTTATACGGTATATAGCTAATGGAGAAAATGGATTATATAGGACTAATGGAAAGATTTGAAAAGGCAGGTATTATATTGTAATTATTAATATTGATTTGCATATTTATTAAGAACTAATAAAAGCTATTCAATCCGCTTTGGAAAGTGGGCAGATAATATTTAAGTTCATTTTTATTGGTCAGTTGAAAAAGTTTGGATTGAGTATATTTTTTACCATGTTTTTTTGCACTAAAGTTAATCACGTCTGTATAGGTTGTAAGATGAATGAGAATAAGGTTCGAATATTTCCCTTACTCTCTTCTTCTTGTAATTACCATTTTGGCATTTTCCACTTCACTTCTATATATACATATACCAGTTTACATCTACTTCTTCACAATCATCTGCTCCTTCTTCACTTCTATCTACATCTTCCTCACATTCATTTACACCTCACACCGATGCCATCCTGGCCTTCTTCTATTGACTTTGATATAGGAGGCTACGTGCCTTCGGAAAGTCCACGCACCGATGAGGAATGGCTTATCGAGTATCAAGAGAAGCACTACGAGGACATTCGTCATGCGTTCCTAGATCTTAGCCAACTAAGACTCTAGGAGGACGTTCAACCTCCATATGAACAACAGGTTGTACAACATCCATATGAACAAGAGATAAGACTTCCTACAAACATACAGGAATGCCAGGAAGTCTGTAATGAATGGAATCAGATGGAGCGGGAAGTTAACTCTCCTCTATTACTATATTGTGTTTGCGGAATGTCAGTTACGTATTTCGTTATGCGAAGCGGAAACAACACTGGACGGCACAATTATAGATGCCATAAATTTCCAATTGGTAGTGGTTTATGGGAATGGATTAATGATCCATTCCCTCATCGAGCAGTGGAATACGCAAATGAACTAGAACAAGAACTAGTCATGCTTCGTAGCAGGCTGCGTGCACTGGAATTTCAGCGTGGCGGTGGGCATAACTAACATGTTGAAGTATGTAGTATGTTGAAGTATGTTGTATGTTGTGGTATGTTCTAATCTGTCGTATGTTTAAGTATGGTTTTTGTTGTACGTTTAAGTATGTTGTGGTATGTTGTAGTATGTTGAAGTATGTTGTATGTTGTGGTATGTTCCAGTCTGTCATACGTTTAAGTATGTCTTTTGTTGTATGTTTAAGTATGATGTGGCATGTTGTAGTATGTTGAAGTATGTCGTATGTTGTGGTACGTTTAAGTACATAGTTTAGTCTCCAAATTACATCAAACATACACAACTCATATTACTACGGATGGACATGCATTAAACTAATACAACTCATAGAATACAAGTTACCCAAACTAATACTCATGGACATAAACCGACCTAAGACACTTGGACAAACACATGGACATACATCGTACGTTGTCATAGTACTCACTCAAACTGTCTAATATAATTCACCCACAAATCGTACGCAGCATGACCAACAAAGTGTGTTTGATGATCCATAAAATACAGAAGTCAAAAGTTGATTGGGTCATTTGAAAAACATTATCTCGTTCTACCTCGGATATAATTCTCTGATACTTCTTACAAGCTCTAGTAAATATAATAAATGTACTTCTAGTATCCAAATTTCGTCTTCTCAGCCTACATTCTAGGTGGTTGTTGTAAGCTTCGTTGACTGTGACCTAAAAATTTTCATCGACCTCCTCTTCCATGTGTCTTGTATCAGTCTGTATATAGTCTTTAATCAACACCAAATAATCATGGACGGTCCATGTCTAATTTTCCATTTGGAACCGTATGAACCTCTCATGCCAATACTTAGTGTATAAATAGTTATCATGGGGATTGCAATTGTAGCGACGTGGAGCGAACCGAAACCAATCAATGGCCTCTGCAAACGTACACTGTAGCCATTATTGCCCTGTCCTTTCCAACACTGTAGCTACGCTATGCATCCGTAACTCAATCAATTACCTCTGGAAACATACACTGTAGCCAATATTGCCTTGTCCTTTCCAACACTATAGCTACACTGTGCATCTGTAACTCAATCAATAACCTCTGTAAACGTACACTGTAGCCATTATTGCCTTATCCTTTCCAATATTGTAGCTACATCGTGCATCCGTAACTCAATCATTGACCTTTGCAAACATACACTGGAGCCATTATTGCCTTTTCCTTTCCAACACTATGGCTACACTATGCATCCATAACTCAATCAATGACCTCTACAAATGTACACTGTAGCCATTATTTCCTTGTCCTTTCCAACACTATAACTACACTATAGCCATTATGGCCTCTACAAACGTACACTGCAGCTTTATCAAGTACTACTGACATGAAGCAAACTGTAACCGTTCACTGTTGTGTGATTCATTGTCTTTTGTATTCCATATCCTTTTACCTCCTACACTTATATATACTTGCATTTTGATCTACTCCAACACACAATTACAAAAAACTAAAACAAACCAATAAATCAAATTACTTACTGCTCACACTACAAGAAAAACCATTTATAGTTGCAAAAATCGGTGGCGTTTTATTGTAAATGCAACAAAAAATAGATTACCAAATAATATAAACGTGGCAAAAAATAATTCACGTTTCCCGCTTCTAAAAAAAGAGTCCGCGCGAACTAAATAAACGTAACCTATCATTTTACTCTCGTACTTAACAAAATTCTCGTCCCTAATTTGCTTTCTTCTTCAGAAAAAAATTTTCCCCTTTTAATCGTGTTAAATTTTCATCGCACTTAAGTATCATCGTCAACTCCGTCGTTTCCCCCTTACTCAATATCGAGTCGCGGCAACCAGCAGATCTAGGTATATTTAGGTATGAATCTTTTAAATCGATTAGGTATATTTAGGTATGAATCTTTTAAATCGACTTTGTGATTCTATTTGGATTTTATATGAATTTGAATGCATCTTATTTTCGTATTTTTTCCTAAACTATTACTGAAATGGTTGATTTAACCCTAATTGCAATGATCTGTTGGGATATCTGCTTTGATTTCTTTGAGTGTATGAATGTTCTGTTGAAGTGGTTCAGTGAATCAATGGTTGCTTGCTGAGAGGAGGTTGAGGTTGCGTGTTTCGGGAATTTGGTGGGTTCAAGTAGCATTGATGGAGGTCGCGGGTTTGTTTGCGATTGGGTATTGGCTGGCTCGATGGTTGAGAGTGGTAAATGTTAGAGCATAAATAGTCTTTTGTGGAGTGGCAGGCACTGGAAATATGTCAGTTGTGTGGATGTGAGGTAGTGAAGAGGAGGCGGTGAAGTTGACTGTTGGTTTGGTAAGAGGAAACCGTTGGTTTGTACATTCTGAGGCTTTGAATTTATATGCAGTAATTCTATAATTTGCTAGACTTAGGCTTTGAATTCATGCATGGATTAATTATAAATACATGTAAATCTGAGGTTAAATGCAAAATATAAGTGTAAAATTTATATTTTTGGAAAAGTATTCTTTGCCTTTGTCTACTAAACCACCATGGTTATATGCAGTAGTGCTACAAGTATTTGTACTTCAACGTCTAGTTATTTTTTTGATTACAACAGATAACCAATTTATACGTCAAAGATTGGAAACTTATTTGCCTTCAAATGTCGATAATGGAAAAAGGCTGGGTTTTTTTAAACAGGTGATAAAACCATGATTAACTTAATATGTATTTTGAGAATTAGAACATATAATCTAATACTAAAGCTCACTTTTTTTTTACTTTTTTCATAGAACTAGTATAGAATACCGACAAGGAGCAATGAATTTCGTGCATGCTGCAAAGAGGAATGTAAGAAGTGTAGAAAAAATTTTATGCCCTTGCAAGGATTGTCGGAATCTTAGTCGTCATGATGACCAAATCATCGTTGAACATTTAATTATAAAAGGAATGGATCCTAAATACATTGACGGTGTATGGTTTAACCATGGTGAAGAGATAAATGTAGAGAATAAAACAAATACGTTTGACGTATATGAACTATTCAAGATGATTCACTATGAAGATGAAGATTTTTTGAATTAAGATTTTTTTGATGATGATAAAGACGATGTTGATTCTCGAAGAAAAGAGGATGAGTTAGTCAAGAACTTGGAAGATGCAGAAACTCCATTATATCCTGGTTGCACAGATCACACAAAATTATCTGCCATCACTGTCTTGTATAATCTTAAATGCGAGACTGGCTTGTCCGATAGTGGTTTTGATAAGCTTTTAGCTGTGCAACATCTATTTCTGCCGAAGGATAACGTGCTTCCCAAAACCTTATATGAAGTCAAGAAATTTCTTAAAGCATTCGACATGGGTTTTGAAAAGATACATGCTTGTGAGAATGATTGTTGCCTTTTTAGAAAAGAATACAAAAATTTAGAAAGTTGTCCAAAATGTGGTTCCTCGAGATGGAAGAAAAATCAAGATACTGAAGAGGTTATACAAGGTGTTCCGGTTAAAGTATTGAGATATTTCCCAATCATTCCGAGGTTTAGACGAATGTATAGATCTCAAAAGATGGCTGAAGAATTAAGATGGCATTTTAATAATAAAAGTAACGATGGAAAAATGTGTCATCCCGTGGATTCTATGACATGGAAAATGGTGGATGAAAAGTATAAATCTTTTTCATCTGATCCACGCAATCTTAGGCTTGGTCTTGCTACAGATGGATTCAATCCATTTTCCATGTTGAGTTCGAAATATAGTTGCTGGCCGGTAATGCTTGTGACATACAATCTCTCGCCTATGTGGTGTATGAAGAAAGAAAATATTATGTTAACTTTACTTATTCCAGGCCCGAAGCAACCCGGGAATGATATTGATGTATATTTGGCGCCTTTGGTGGAAGACTTGCATCACTTGTGGTCTAATGGAGTTACTGATTATGATGCATTTAGTAAAACTTTATTTAAACTGAATGCAATTTTGTTATGGACGATTAATGATTTTCCGGCTTATCGAAATCTTGTTGGATGTCGTGTGAAAGGGCAAAAAGCTTGCCCATTATGTGGTGTCAATACCCATTCTCGTTGGTTGAAACATAGTCGAAAGTTCGCCTACATGGGTCATAGAAGATTTCTACCTCCTTCAGATTCACGGAGGAAACAAAAGGCATTGTTTGATAATACCATAGAGACAGATGGTGCTCCTAGAATGCTTTCTGGGAGAAACATCTATGCATTATTGAAGGATTATCCAAATGATTTTGGAAAAGGAATAGAGGAGAAAAGTAAGAAGAGAAAGCATGTCTATGATAAAGAAGATGAATATGATGATACTAACAGTTCTACAGAAGTAGAGCTATCAAGGTGGAAAAAACGATCAATTTTCTTTGATTTGCCTTATTGGGAGGTTAGTGGTTAATTTATTTATTTTTCATTGTTTTAATACAAGAAAAACCCAATAATGCATTATTGTTTTGGTTTTCATAGGAACTTCCATTACGTCACAATTTAGATGTGATGCATGTGGAGAAGAACATTGGTGAAAGCCTATTGGGCACAATGTTGCAAGGAAATAAATCCGAAGATGGAACCAACTGTAGAAAGGATTTAGAGGATTGGGGAATTCGAAGTGAGCTTCATACACAACCTCGTGGGAATAAAACATATCTTCCACCGACTCCATATATGTTGTCAAAATCCGAGAGAAAAATATTTTGCAAAAGACTGTATGATTTCAAAGGACCGGATGGCTACTGTTCAAATTTAAAAAATCGAATTTCATTGTCGGATTGCAAAATTAGTGGATTGAAGTCACATGATTACCATGTATTAATGCAACATTTATTGCCAGTAGCATCGAGAGGGTTCATGGCAAAGAAGGCAAGAAAAGCGATAATTCGCTTATGTTCTTTTTTCAACAAATTATGTCAACGTGTTCTTGATAGAGAGAAGGTAGAACAAATCAATGTTGAAATTATTGACGTTTTATGTGAGCTTGAATTTTTTTTTTCACCATCTTTCTTTGATATAATGATACAATTATCCATTCATCTTGGAAAAGAAGCACAAATGTGTGGACCTATTCATTTTCGATGGATGTACCCATTCGAAAGATATATGAAGACACTCAAAGATTATGTCAGAAACTATGCACGACCAGAGGGATGTATTGCAGAATCGTATCTTGCAACAGAATGCATGTTGTTTTTCAATGAATTTTTGAAGAAATCAGGACATATAGAGGAGAAAGGAGCTCGAAATGAAGATTATGAAAGTAGTAGAATATTAGAGGGACGTCCAATTTCAGTATCGAAGACAATTAAATTGCCAGTTAATGAGAAAGAAAGTGCTCATTTAGCTGTGTTAATGAATATGGCCGTGGTGGAACCGTTTATAGAGTAAGTTTATGTTATATTGTTTTAAATATTTTGATGTGTTCGCAATGATATATATAACTTATAATCAATTGTTCAATACTAGTTTGCATTTGGAGGAATTAGAAAATTCAGACCAACGCATGACAAAAAATGCGACCTTACTTTGGGAAACACATACAAAAAGTTTTGTCGATTGGATTAAAAGGAAGGTTAGTTAGATTTCAAATATATTCTCATTCAACTATCAATATTACTATATAAATTTACATGCTAAATGAAATTTGTTGTAGATACCTATTACCTCCAAGGATCATAATGACATGTTAAAATGGATTGCTTATGGTCCGAAGGATGATGCCATGTCTTTCATAGGATATATCATCAACGAGCAACGTTTTCATGTAAAAGATTTAGGGAGAGAAACTCGGAATTGTGCGATGACTTTTGATGCAACTACTATGTGTAGAGCAAGTGCTAAAGATATGTCCCAAGTGGTTGATGTGGTCACTTATTATGGAATATTGACAGATATAATTTTATTAGATTATCATTTGTTTTATATTCCAGTTTTCAAGTGTCGTTGGACGTATAAAGGAAATGGAGTAAAAGTTGATGATGATGGGTTCACTCTTGTTAATTTACATCAAGCATCATTTTCACGAGACCCATACATACTTGCATCTCAAGCAAAACAAGTATTTTATTCAAGAGAGAACGATGTTTCTAATTGGTACGTTGTAATGAAAGCACCATCAAGAAGTTTTAATGATATAGAGGAGCACGATTGCATCGAGGAAGATATTCAAGTGGTGGAAGATGAAATAACTGAAGCGGATGATGAAGATGTTTGCTATGTTAGAGAGGATTGCGAGGGCATAATTGAGTAGATTATATGTTCTACTTGAGCATAGTTGTTCATTTGCTTTAGTGATGGTTGAACTTATATATTAAATCCGAGCTATTTGGAAATTTCATTGAACTTGTATTGATTTTCTTTAGTGATTGTTGTTCATTTTCTGCACTAATGCTTTGTTTTTTTTAATGTTGCGAATGGTTGTTAGTTTGCATCATTTAATTTTCTAATCCATTGCAAATGCATGTACCATTCAATTTTTGTTCTTTGTGTTTTGATCTTTGTATACTTCCATAGACAAAGCATTATATGTTCTTATCAATTCTGTTTGCATATATTGCTTGATAATGAGTAGTGTTCTTATCAATTCTGTTTGCATTACATGTACATTTTCTCATAAAATTACAAATCTGTTCATCATCTCAAGGCTTTTAGGCCTGCTTGTTTGGTTTGCAAACTGCCACATCTCTTTTCAGCTACATGTTGATGATATTTAAGTGTTGTTTGTTAATATTTATCGCTGCTTATTGTTTACATGTGCTTATTGGTTTATACTGTGTTTTCTGTCACTTGCAGAAAAATATGTCTACAACATCTGTACGTACCCGCTTGTAGAGAAAGGCTGAAGAACAAACAGTCAAAGCTAAGAACAAACAGTCAAAGCGAAAACGTAAAGTTCCAGCTAGTATAAATGAAATAGAAGAACAACCAGACAATGCTAAGAAGCAAGCCATTGTTCACAATGAAGAAGACGAACAACCACTAGATGATATCCCCTCTGACCCAAATGAAGGACTCCGCTCAGAAAATGAAACCCGTCCTGAACAAACTGCTGATGCCGAGCTGGAAATTGGGAAACAAAGTGAAGCTGAAATCGGAAGTACATCTCGGAAAAGAGGTGGTAGAGGTCCAGCAAAAGCAAAAAGACTCCCGTCATGCAGTCAGGATCGAATTGAAGTTGAGTTCAATGATCTAGGTATACCAGTAGGGCAAGGGTCGGTATATTTATCCTCTTTTCTTGGACCGCTTGTGCGGGAGCAGGTTCCATACACCATTGATGATTGGAGGAATATTAGTGATGACTTAAAAGAAGTTTTGTGGCAGTCGGTTCTGGTATGAAGCAGGCATCTATTATTTAACATTCTGACTCTAATATGTTTTGAAAATGACTTCTAATATTGCATGGTCTTGCCAATTATAAATTGAAATTGCCATCTAATAACTTCTGGATAAATTGAAAAATAGTTCTTGCCAATTATAAATTGAAATTACCCTCTAATAACTTCAGAAAACCTTTCAGATTTAATTAAATCGGTCGTATTTAAATTAAATAAATTTTACTAATATCATGTTTTGATGTATTGTTGCAGATTAGATTTAAATTGGAAGAGGAATGGCAAAGAAAAGCTATATTTCAACAAATGGGAGTACTTTGGAGATCGTCAAAAAGCAAATTGGTTTGAAATTTGCAAAAAGCGGAGAACGATGAGGAAAGACTTAAACTGAAACCTACGAACATAAAATGCATAACCGATTGGAGGAAGTTTGTGAAGGCGAAAACAAGTCCAGAGTTTAAGGTAAATCATTCCTACTGAATTCGTCTGGCATGTTTCTGCAAATCCATCTACATAGTTAACAACTGATAAATTTCTTTAGAAGTGAAGTCCAAGTGTTGGTGGATGCTGAGGGTTCCTGTTTAGGTATTAGCTGCAGGAACCTATGACAGTACAAAATACAAATGCATTATGACAAGCACAGGAACATTTTAAATGAAGTAAAAAAACACTTTGCAAGTTAGTTCAATCTATAAATATTATTAGTAGATATGGAATGCTGTATATGTCACTGAGTTATCCAGCATTAATAATACCAAATAAGTATATGACCATGATGAATTGATTTTCAAATAAATTGCAATCCTCACCATACATATTTACCCTGCATTATAAATATTAGATGGTTTTTCTTTTTATGATTTTGGTTGTTAAATTCTAGCATCTTTCAATATTTTCAGCAAAAAAGTGAGAAATATTCAGCCCTTAGGTACACACAACTTCCGCATACAACCGGTCGTAGGGGAATGGCTAGAAAGACCGAAGACATAGTAAGTTAATTAACTATAGCATTATTTAACATTATTTTATACCTGTCAGTTTATTAATTTAATGTTATTCTATTTTTAGAAAAAAGAAAGTGTAGATCCATCGTCCATAAGTAGAGCTGATGTGTGGATTAGATCTCACATTAAAAAAAATGGTGAACCAGTGAACATGGAAGCTGCAAATACTATTGTAAAATTGTTTTTAATTTTATTGGTATATTTTTTTTTGAAACTATGATATTTTTACCATTGTACATTATCTATGTGTATTTATTTATATAGGAGGAGATCAAAAAATATGGTAGCCTATCCTAATCTGGCTCGACACAGACTGATGTTGGAAAAGATGCTCTTGTACATGTATTGGGACAAGATAAACCGGGACGATTAAGGGCATTGGGTAGGGGTTGCACTTTAACCAAGCTAGCTTTGGCCCAGTCCAAAGATAAACAAGTGTCTCGGTGTCGAGAGGAAATAGCAGAATTGAAGGGAATGATATAGACTCTGATGGACCAGAAGGTAAATTTTTGGAAATTAATTTATATTCGTAAAATATTAATTTATATTCGTGCTTCGCTGCAGGGTAAAGAAAGTTCGAGAAGGAACTCACCTGATTCGGTAAAAATAATATTTATATTACTCAATAAATGAAATTTATATTTTAATTTTTTAATCCAGTAATTGATTTAATTTTCGGTTGATTAATTGTAGAGCGACGACGAAGTATGTTTGCTGTTGAATTGGGATGGAACCTCTGGAGTTGTTGCCCATGGGAGGCTGTTGTCCATGGACCCAGATGACGTTGTCAATGGCATTCGTCTTGGACCAAATGCTGGGAGCGTTGTTATAGATTCAGTGGATAAAGTAGATACTTATTTATGGAGGCCTACACCTGAAATGGCAGTCTTAGCAGACGCTAAGAATAAGGTAGTTGCTTGGCCATCAGTTTGCATCAAGGTCCCGCTGCGAACACGGTTGAACTGTAGTGCAGCCAGTACGGTAATTTTTTTCACGTTAAGTATATTAGTGTAATATGATGTGAGCTTATTGATGTCTAAAATACAGCGAGCACACCCCCTATCTGAATAAAAATTTAACACATATTCGTTGTTTTTGTATAGCATACTAAGTCTTGAATTTCACTTCTCATTTTTAGAGTACCAGCATCATCGAAGACACTTGCAAGATTTACGGTTGGACTGAGGGTGAAGGTGTAGTTGCCGAAGGAAGAATCCACGCCACTGATCCAAAATATACTGTTAATGGTATTCCACTCGGTCCGTCTGCTGTTGTGATTTGGGTGGACAAAGTAGTAAATAAAGATGCTTATTTGTGGCGACCCACATCTGATATGTCGTGCATTGGAGATGCAGTTGGTAGGAAAGTAGCATGGCCAAGATCAAAAGCAGAAGTTGATCAAGAAAAACTAGATGAGAGTCGTGATGATACTGAAAATGTTGTGAATTCTCCCATGAAATCCGCATATATGGTCATGAATAAATCACAAAATGTAAGTATTAATTTTCAAATTTGAAGAAGTTAACCGTGTATGAAAGTTTATTTAATGTGCATGTATACATTGTGCATAATAATCTCTTTTCTTTCAGCCGATTGCAACCATGCAAAAGGATGCCAAATGCCAGTTGATCGATTTGGGTGGAGCAGACGTAGTGGATGAAGGAAGTATTGCATCAACTGATCCGATAACGATGGTCCATTGTCGTCCATTGGGACGTAATGCTGTAAAAGTTTGGATTGAACTGGTGATAGTTCCAAATGCAGAGATATGGAGACCAACATCGGGTCTGACGTGCATGGATGATTGCTTTGGCATTCCCATAGCTTGGCCAATGGAAAAAATCATTATTAAGTCAAAATGAAAGGTATATAATTTTTTATATATATACATTAGGAATGCTAGCAGCTAAAGTGCAGATAGATTTTTGGTAAAATGATAAAAGTACATAAGTAGGGGTGTTATATTCGAATTGTGATTGAATGATTGTGATTGGTGGTTCAGGTTCAGGGGAGGGAAAATAATTGATGGTGAGGAGTTATGTATGGATTGTGGTGGAGTGTTAGTGATGCAATTTGTAGGAGATGCAATATGGGATTGATGAGAGTTTGGGTGAGCGTGTTGGTGTGGTTGGATGTTTTCAGGTGGATTTTGTTTCAGGCAAGCTGGTCGTTTGTGGAGGTGGATTTTGTTTCAGGAAGGAGTGTATTAGAAGGTGGGGCGGTGCAGGTGCTTTGTTTGGTGATGAAGTTCAGGCTAAGGCAGTACAGTGATAGTGTAGGAAGAAGTGGCAAGGTAGTTGAGTGTTGTGGCAGTGCAGAGAAGTGGTCGATTGTCGTCCATATGTTTTGTTTCAGTACATTGCTTATTTAAGCAGTTTTAAGTTTAGGTTTTGTTTTCTCACTCTTTTGTTCTGTTCTTTGTTGACAGGTAGTTCAGGTTTTGAAGACATCAGCAATGACAGGTAGTTCAGGTTTTTATGGTGGTTCAGGTTTTGCTCGGTACTTTGGTTATTTCAGACGTTTATTTCAGATGTATATGTACGGTTATGACACTTATGGTAGTTTGGTTATAACACTTATGGTAGTTTGGTTGTGTATGTGTACGGGTAGCTTTTTGTCGACACCTATGTATGTGGATGTATGAATGTCTATGTATCTTGTGGATCTTCAATGCGTATACGTATTTTGTAGTTGTTTAATATATTGTGTTCAAAAGTGTATGTGCTTGCGTATTCTGTTATTATATAATTGGATGCTAAATCAGGGGTAAATCTAGAGTAGCAGGTGGAGGGAAACAAACGCTACTGGATATTATTTATTTTGGTAGCGTTAAAATGTCGCTACAAAAGAGTGATTAAAAACTCAAGTACACTTATGCTGGCATTTATTAAGCGCTACAAAAAATGTATATAACACCATGAAAAGGTAACGTGGAGGAGAAAACCCTTTCGGTGGCGTTAAACAGGTGCTACAAAAAATTTAGATAACGCCATAAAAAAGTATCATGGAGGAGAAAACCTTTTCGGTGGCGGTAAATAGGCGCTACAAAAAAGGAATTCTATGGCGTTATAAAAACGCTATCAAAAAAAAAAATTTGGTGGCGTTTAAAAAAGTGCAACTAATACTCGAGGATTTTTAGTGGCATGTTTTCTCGTAATGATTATCGGAACGCCACTAAAAATACGTAGTGGCGGTTTTTGGGCGCTACAAAAAATCAGTTTTCTTGTAGTGTCAACAACCATGGATCCTAACCTATACTACCAGTACAAACAAGACATGAACCAAAGCTACGACAATGAACAAGAAATGGACGATGAAGCGGAAGAGTTTCAAAGTTAACAAGCAGCGGTAGGACATTCCTACTTTTTTGGTGAAGGATGTACGAGCAACCGTCATGGTAGTATACCTGGACGGATTGATCGACGATATAAGAGGGACGATAAGGATGGACATGAAAGGGTGATGAAGGACTAATTCATTGACAATCCAACCTACGATATAAATTTGTTCCCCCATCGATTTCGGATGGGCCCGGATGTTTTCTCTAAAATTTATCTCAAACTTCATGAAAACAACCCATATTTCACTTATAGGCTAAATGGAGCACTAGAACCTGGGCATTCTCCCCACATCCAAATCTTGGTTGCTTTACGTATGGTAAGCTATGGAACAGCTGGTGATCAGATGGATGCATATTTTAGAATTGCATCATCAACAGCAATAGAGTGCATGAAGGAATTCTGTAAAATAGTGATCGAACAGTTCGACAAGGAATACTTACGAACGCCGGGACCAAATGATGTAAACATAATACTAGTCAGAGGAGTAGCTAGAGGTTTCCCGGGTATGCTTGGAAGTTTGGATTGCATGCATTGGGCATGGAAAAACTGTCCAACATGTTGGAAAGGAATGTTCATAGGACACAAAAAGGTGCCAACAATGATTCTAGAAGCGGTTGCGACCGATGATTTATGGGTTTGGCATGCTTTATTTGGAGTAACAGGTTCGTTAAACGACATAAATGTTTTAAAACAGTCATACCTATCCTCTGAACCATCTAACAGATTTTCAACGAACGTTACATATAAAGTTGGTAATGTCGAGCATCAAATTAGATATTACCTAGTCGATGGAATTTACCCAAAGTAGAGAACTTTAATACAAGGATTTAGAGTCCCAACAAATGACAAAGAGAGCTATTTCACTGAAAAGTGGCAAGCTACAGAAAGGATATCGAACGTACGTTCGGTGTCTTACAAGCAAGGTTTCAGATTTTATGAAATCCTGCTCGATTTCATGATGCAAGAGTTCTATCTGAAATTATGTATGCTTGTATAATAATTCATAATATGATTGTAGAGTCCGAAAGAGGTGAGTATAAAAACCAAAGGACTAATTAACTGGACATGTTTAAGGGTTCTAACAAAAGACCTGAGAGAAATGTTAATTCAATGGAGGAATATGGTGCCATGGTACATCATATTGAAGATCAAGCTGCACACTTTCAATTGCGTGACCAGTTGGTGGACCATTTGTGGGCACACAGAGGAAGGAATAGTAGGAATCCATAGTCATGCTTATAGCAATTGTTTATGGAATTGTTGATGAAGTTGTATGTTTGCTAGTGTGTTTACTGTGTTATGTTTTAAGGTTTGTATATTGACCATCATAATATTATTATGGAACTTGTTTAATAAAATGTTGTACGACCTTAGTTCAAAGTACATAATGGTACAATAATATTATAACAATTACAACACAAATACACACATAAACCAAATGACGCATAGAGATTCTACAAAGATACAACACAAATACACACCTAAAACAGACGACACAAAGTAACACCAACCAAGTACAATGCAAATGCACATTTAAAACCCATCCCTATACATGCCACTTCCGCTTCCGCTTCCACTGTCTCTAACTTTCTTATAAGTTTCCAACCGCTCGGTTACTAGTTCTTGCTGCAAAGGAGAAAGCATACTGAAATCACAAGTCATCGGTTTGATATAGTTCTTCTCTCGCATCAAAGCTTTCTTCTCCTTATGGGCTCGTCCCTTGAACTCTCGATCTTCCATGATAACCTCTGAACTCCATTTCGTTACGAGTTCTGTGTGCTGAAAAGTTGGCTCTATGCTCTTTTGTTTCTCTAACAGACGTCTCTAAAGTTCCTACAAATCTTGAAAATTCCGCATTGCGCTGCTCCAACTGAATTGACTTATTTCTACCAAGAGTACGTCCGTCACTGTTTCCAAATAGTGGAGATCTTTTCTGAGAACTTGAATCGCTTCCTGGACTTGAATCAGAGTAGTTCATTCTTCTGGCTTTATTTTGTTGCTCGAACATGAAGTTGTTAGGATTCTTCCATTTCGGTAAACTGGAGAGAAGCTCAAAGCACTCTTGGAATTTGAATGGTTGACCGTATTGCAGCTGATAAGCCTTATGCGATTCTTCAATCTGTAGAACAAATCCAAAAGTGTATGAATATACAAAACTAGTCAAACACATTACCATGTCAAAGAAATGTAAAACAGTATTTTACTTACAATGTCATAAGGAACGACACCGCTTTGCTGTCTAGTCTGAAATCTGGTAAGTATTGCCAAATAGTTTTGGCATGTGGATTTCATAACTCGATATCCTCCTCTGAGCAATCCCCATGTTCTCTTCAACGGTTCCAAGGTGTTGTAAAAATCTGTAACTCTTTCTCAAAATTTTCGGTCTTTCATATTATTGCCAGAAATACTATCTTGTGAAATGTGTATCCATGATTTAGCAAGTGAAATATATTGTTTAGAAGTAAACTTAACTTGCTTTTTTCTGCCGTCAGCTGCTACTCCTTCCTCTTCGACATTTTCCACGTCAATGTCTTCTATACCAATGTCTATCTCCGCTGCAACTAAATCTCTGCGCCATTTGTCGAAAATGCCTCTTAAGGATTTCCACTTCTTCTTCTTGTTGTTATATTCTGGGCTTGAGGGCGCAAGCATCTCTACAGCGGCTTCTTCATTGCATTCTTCCGTATTTATTGCATCGTCTTCTTAGTTTTCGTCTTCCTCCTCCTCCTCCGAACTACTAACGGTTTCTTCATTAGCAGGAGCCTTACATGCATAAAAATATTGCATTTGGAGATTCTGCATTGCTTCATGGTCATGAATCTCTAACTGTTGCGCATTAAGATGATGATGTTGTAGTTGATCATTTTGCATCATCAAAGACATGTACGACGAATGATCGTCGTATGCACCTAAAGGAGGACGTTGTTGGTAATATGGTTGCGCAGCAGTAGATTGAATGGGAGGAAAGTTAGAAGGAGTGCGTGGTTGGTAAGGTTGGCTATAAGGGAAGTTCGAATACGGCGAATAGCTGTACACATGTGATGGAAGAAGTGTTTGTTGTTGGTATGGTGGGCGTTGGTTGGAAAATCCAGTGGAAGGGTATGCAGACATGGGTTTCTTGCTAGCAACTTTTTTGGCGGAACGTTTGGATGAAGAAGACATTTCATAATTAGAGGAGGAAGAAGTGAAGATGAGGTGGTGTGAAAGGAGGAGAAGGGTGGTGGAATATATAGAGGGGGATTAGGTGGAATGTTGGAACATAGCCGTTGTGTTCACAATGGCTATGTTTTATAATGGCAAAGTCTTCGCCGTTATAAGTTTATAACGGCAAAGACTTCGTCGTCATAAACTTATAAGGGCAAAGTCTTTGCCGCTATACTAACCAACCCCTGTTCAGTTTACTAGCCACGAGATCAGTTCAAACTAGCCACCGAGAAGTAAACAAGCCACATCTGGTTGTTCCGTGGCTTGTTTAGCAACCGAACAAGCCATTGTTGGTTATGCCCTTACTAAAATAGTATCAGCAGTTAGTGTAGACCTTTATGTTTAATTTTGAATCACTTACTGCCACTTAGTACTGCTTCCATATAAAACTATTAAACAAGTAGATGAATTTCTATTATTATTATTTTTCTACATACCTTTCTAAAATATTTGATTTAAGACCAATCTAGGTTGGTGCATTATAATTAGTTCTTAAAATCTATTTTTTTATTTTATTTGTTCAACCATCCTTATCCTCATCACCTTTTTCTCCTATAACCACACATACATAATTCTTATCTAAACCTATTCGTATCTCTCATTTGTA
The DNA here is from genome assembly GCA_030737815.1 of Allium fistulosum. NCBI lineage: Eukaryota > Viridiplantae > Streptophyta > Magnoliopsida > Asparagales > Amaryllidaceae > Allium > Allium fistulosum. Next base: position 265,948,295 of record CM060905.1, on the reverse strand, counting down.
TATTTTATGTGTATAAAATATACATGCTTTATTTCAACATTCAGTAACATGCTTCTAAAATTACACTCAACTATTGAGATTATATTTGAGTTTTTTTTCAAGATTTTAAATATATTCATATTTTCAATATAATTAATGTTTAAATTACACTCATGCTTACATTAAAAACCCAAATTCAATAGTATTTACACATCTCTAATTATGCCAAAATATCATCAAATATAGGTTTTTGTGTGTGCGCATACATACATACATATCTACACACTTTTATTCATAAATTCCCAAACACAATAAAATATAACAATGCTACCTCGCCATTTATTATAGTGATTACTAATATCAATTGGCTACAATATTACTTAAAATACACATAAATACACATACACACATATACATATATACACAATATCTTTCAAAAACACTATGTCAACATGTCTCGTTATAGAGTTTATGAATCCCTATTGATAACATTAGTCAGACGCATCAATCAGAATTCTAAACCAACTCAACGGACAAGTTAACACAATTTCATTTCAAATATATCCATAGAATCACTTTCACAAATGATTTAATATACTTATTCAATAAATCATTTACTAATTCACTTTAAATTTTATCTCGATACTATTCTTATATAATGAATCCTTTATTATTTCACTTTAAATTTTATCTTAATACCAATCTTGTAATATATATACTCTCTGAAAAATTACTCCTTACACTTGACTTTCAAAATCATATAACAATAATACACCATATCCGCATATATGAAAACCCTTTACTTATCTCAAACATTTTGTAATTTTAAAATAATTTCAAGCTACCTTTAAATACACAAATTCAAATTAAATTCGTTTCCAACAATTCAAATAGCCAAACAAACATAAACGACTAAAACAAATGCCTTCGAAAATGAATAAATAAATTTCCCGCTACGCACTCTGATCAAATCAGGTCAAAAATCAATTACAATATCCAACCAAATACCACTATGCAATATTAAACTATCCAAAATCAAAACACAAATATCACTGGTTAGACTAATTCCTTTCATCCTTGCTACTCCAACCATTTTATACTTCATGCTTAAAGGAAAGAAATTAATTATATATTTAAGTACATATTCTTGTAAAACCACAAATACGTCCCTTAATGAATACCCCAGTAATCATCCTACATATACTATCTTTTATTATAGAAAACTATCCAACACAGCCAAGGGTCAAAGATTCTAAGTCTCATCTCAACTTGTGTCTCCTATATACGATGTATTGTTCTGAACCTTGCTCTGATATCAATTTGTGACACCCCACCTCTATACTTATGCTATCCAGAAGTATTACAGAATTATACTGTTAGATAATACGGAAAATGAGGCTATATGGGGTGCATACATGAATATTTCCTTAGACTAACACTAGTACGTATTAATACATCGAATAAATAACTCACCTAGACGTATACAGTATCAGTACAAAGTAATAGACATGTGAGCCTCTAGGACAGAACAATACATAATATACAGTAATAATAGAGAACATAGAGTCAGTCGCAGCGACAACATATAATATATAATACAATAATACAATAAAAGTACAACTTATCTAAAATGATGTATATCTCAACAAAATGTGATGAATAGTCCATATACAACTGAGTATCAACATTACAAATAGTATATAACAATCCTAATATAAAACTCCTCTAAACCTAGTAAAACAAATGCTGGCCATGCCGTCCCTGTATCTAAAATGTCTCAGTCTTACTGGGTATTATAAAATAACACACGGATCAGACTATGTCTAATCAAGAATCTAAATCAGGTAACATAGTGTAAATAGTGAATAAAAATATGTTAAATTAACCAGGAATACTCAAGTCATCAGACTACATGTCAATGCATATATATATATATGTAAGTATAGAAATGTATGCATGGAATATCTATATAATACCATAAATAATCATCCAAGCATCATATCTAACTAATAACTCAAATCGGTATAAAAATAATTAACACTGTTATCAAAAGATGTCATCACCCATATAGAAACACATCAAATCAGAAATCATATAACTAACACAAATGGGTGAATCATGCATATCTAGAAATCATCGTTAAATTTAGAAATATCAATAAATGAGATATCACTAAGTATATCAAGCTAGCCTTGGGCCATGTTTCTTAAACAACTTTCAAAAAAAAGTGTATTAAGCTAGCACCAAGCATTGCCTAAATATACCTCTCAATCTCAATAAAACATCAATAACAATACATATAAAATAGGATATGATAGGCTGCCTATCAATACAATGAGAATCCACTATACTCTGATATATCACATGTATAATCTCATCTCCTCACATCTATACCATCAAAAAGCATTGTAACGGGAAATGACTGTATGACAGACATGAAGTCCCAAGTAGAGTCATGTATATAAATAATAATAATAATATGCGGCACCCAACCTACATCAATGCTAAAATGAGATGTATCAATCGTATATGCCAATCTACTACTCCATCAGTATCAAAAGGGAGACTAATAGCACGCACATAAGCTCCAGAGATAAGGAGTCTCTATAGTCTTAGTTACTTCACAGTCATCATAACACGTATCCACCGGTGTCTCTTCAATGCGAGAACTAATCAGTCACAACACTCCAATTGCCCCTAACCATAAAGGTTTAGGTAACACACTGCTGGCCTAGGTGACATAGGGGCAAACACATGCATAGGGTAGCACGAAGCTATATAGATATAAAGTGTCACAAATCTGGGGACCGACCCCATGATCAGGCCGCTAGGGTGGATTCTAGCCATTTGGTCCTCTCCAACAAACATAATAGGAGTACGTATAATAGTGGCATATATAACCAGTACAAATAGACACGAAGTCTTTGGTCATCGTTAAACACGGAGCCATACTCACTAAATATAGGCATGGAGCCATATATCACTATGTATATCACATCACATTATCCACTCTATTCCCGTCACATGAGTGTCGTCTACTTACAATGAATAACCGAATAAATATCACAACAACGTCTCATACCACTATGTGATACTTAAACGTTTATTCACTACTTATAAACTACACTCAATCATTTGAATATTCTATATAACGAGTTCGAAGAATACCGAAGAAATATTACATAATGCCCCATCACAAACGGTATTATAACTCCGTTAATTTAGATTTCCCATTACATAGAATATAAATCATCTAGAATAACATAAGGATGTCATCACTGTATCATCTTAAATCATCAATCAAAGCAATATCAATAGTGAATCACTCATAACATTAGAATCAATGTAGAGAAGAAAAGAAATGGAAAACACAAAAATTAAAAAAGTGAAACTTTAGGCAAAATACTTTTATTACACTTTAATAATTCATAAACAATCATTTCATTTGATAAAATTCTATTTTAAAATACTATAACATTAATTATAAAATCTATCATAATTTTACATAATCTAGATGCTTTATATAATTAATTAAAACTAAATATAAAATTCACTATTTAATAATTTATTAATTTCTCAAACTCTTATAGATTCAAATGTTGATTTAATAATCATCAATGTACCTAGAAACATACAGTGCTTTTAAAATTCCAAAATAGTTTAAAAAGCTAAAACATTTCATATAATAATTATTCCATAATTTTCTATAACCAAATATCATTTGTTTTAAACAGCCGAAAAACATCAAAATCAATTTAATATATTCATATTCAAATAAGTACTATACCCAAACTCTAATTATATTTTAGAATTTCATAACCAGACTTTGGAAACATATAATTAATAATAATTTCTTATTTCTAAATATTGTATATATTCATATTTGAATAAACAATTAAATTCATAGTATACATTCTTAGTTAAATTAATAACTTTTAAAAGGTAATATATTATATTTCTTACTTTAGAATTTCAATGCATAAACTCAAAGATTTAATTTATTTAAACCATTCAATAATGAATATTACCTTACATTAACCACCACTAACATAGAAAAACGTCTAAAACAAATAATCATCCGTTATAGAACTAAATTAATATCAATATACTATTTTAATATTTAAAACACATATACAAAACATCAACTAAATTTCCTAACTACTTAATTCACCTCTAAGACACTTAAAATATTAATCTAATTATATTTATTGTTATTATTATTTTATGATATATTTGTACAATTTTTTTAATGATATTTAAAGCAAATCCTATTTATTCTTTCATAAATTTATTACTTTAAACCGTTAAATATTATATTATAAACATTTATATAAACTTTCTCAATACCATTCTAATTACTTTATTTAATTATATTTTTATTGTATTTGATTTATTAATATATTACTTCCACCTTACACTTATTACACTCATCACTTAACAACCATTTGCAATTCCAATTCAGCACACACACACACATATTAATTGATTAAACATAGATTTTGTGAGATGAAACTCACCGAATTGCCAAGCATTGATTTTTCTGTCTCCATAATTGCTAGCTCATCATCTCGGTTTAGCTCCCCAAGTATGACCGCACAACACACGCATGAAGCCTCAACACACACAGCCTTGCTTCCTCAATTCGCTCAACACCCGTCGTTGTCAGTTTTAGCCTGACGTTTCCCGAGATCACCACCCACTGCCTTGCGCGAACGTGTGCTTCCGACCAAGTTGCTTTCGCCTAAAGCTCCTCCCTGACATCGCTCCACCAAAGGCGACATCGTAGAAGCACCATCGATCATCATTTTATATACTAAATCGCGATTCTCCTTTTGAAATTAGGGCTTAGGGATAAATTTTAAAATTGGTAGAATAATAGTTAAGCAATGATGAAAATGTGTTTGCCATGAAGAAAAGAAAGTTCTAGGCAATGGGCTTGGATTGAATAGTATTGGGCCTTAGTATTTTCGTTCAATTTGTTTTTAATTAATATTATTTCTATTTTAATTTCAATTTAAATCCTTGAAACAACTTTCTATCTTCTATAAATTAATTCGCACACCCTTCGACAAATTATATTTCAATTAAAACAATTTATTCAATTACAATAAATTATCCAAAAAGAATGTATTAATTTAGTTTATTTTAATTTTGTTAAATCTAAATTATTTGTTAAATAAAATTTAATTAACTAAAATTTATTTTCAGAATATTAATTATCACATATCATATTTAATCACTTTTATTTTAATAATATTTATTTATTTATATGACGTAGAAATCAAGGTTGTTACATAAGGACTTAAAAGAAAATTTTCATAGATGTTCGAATTTGGCTATGAAACTTGCACCATTGCGTTCATAGTGATTTTCCAAATGATTTTCATATATAACACTTCATATTTCGAGTTAGTATGGAGGAGTTACGAGAGTTGGAATGGAATCAGAAAATAAAAATAAAAATTTAAAAATTACAAAGCATTGGGTCGACCTAGAAGGGTTCCAGGTCAACCGGTAGTGGTCGACTAAGACCCATGAGCCATCGACCCATGATGATAAAAATCGAGCGTTAACCGCACTGTGATGACGTATTTGAATAGCCTGGATTCGTTGCTTGTTGGAGAAGGGTTAGATGAGTGGTTAAGATGATAGCTGAGGTTAATCTAATGGCCTTAAACCTAACACTAACTCTATAAATAAGATAATCGTTGCTTGGTAGAGAAGGGTTAGATGAGTGGTTAAGATGATATCTGAGGTTAATCTAATCGTCCTAAACCTAACACTAACTCTATAAATAAGATGCTAATGGAACCCTAATTCTTTAATGAAAACCTACAGTAACGAATCTTTGCCAAATCTTCTACTGTAAACCCTAATTCTTCTCAAAACCATAATTTTCTAAAATACTTTCTAGACTTCTTCATCTGTTGGGTTAGGCAGGTAGCTAGGAAGAATCGGACTCTGGTATCCAAACTAATGACTAGAGTCTACTTTCCTTAGATGACCCTAAGGTAAAGACGTATATTAGTTGATCCAATAACATCGAATGTTCTGCTTAACAAAGATGCTTTGCAAATTAAAACTTGTTTAAATTCTACTATTTCCAATTTAAGAGTTACAAAACATTACTTTTATATTTACACAAGAACACTTAGCTTTAATTCCTCAACTAATTCGAAAGTTTCCAACTGTCCAAAATCACCGAAAATTCTGTTTTATTCCAATAATTGAAAACTACTAACCAATGGATCAAACAAGATGCATAACTAAACTACTCAAATGCATAGGATACATGCGTCCATAATATATCTTAGCCGAAAACTTAAGAACCAAATACCGGTTTCATTTTGAATCATTTGAAATAATATATACTATGACCTTTGTATACCAAATCATACGTTTGGGATTTAAATCAAAATCTATTTTATCTACAACAATTTTGTAGTATAGCGACTATAGAGCATCCCTCACTTTGAAACTCGAAAATAAGCACCGATGATGCCGCATTCATTACCATAATTATTTTCCAGCGACAAAAGTGAGTTCGATACTTCCAACTCATGCCTTTTGGACATAACCCAATGTAACGACCGCCTTTCTTACACCGAAAGATGAGCCATTAAGGGTAGAAGAAAAAGAAAGATAAGAAGAAACTACACAATCACAGAATCTGACCATAAATCAGAATAACATATAATAGAAAACATAAGATATTACATAGTCATTCCCATAATAATAATGCATCAGAGTCATTACATTACAACTTCAACTGGATAATTATAACTACCTGTCCATAGTAAGATACATAGATCATACATAAACACAGTGGAATGAAATAATAACTTGCAAACGGTGAAGCCACCTGCTCCGGCTCCTTCAAAATGCTTTGGTAAGAAACTTGGATCGTTAGGCTACTCATACAAATTTGAGTACCCAAGAGATTTAGGAAAAAAGAATAAAACTCCAGGTCAGACATGGGTCTGGTGTGAGTAAACTCAAATAACTTAATTTTAATTTTTATAAAACACTTTCAAAATCAAAGGTATCTCGTAAGACCACACTGCACATAAACACGGATGATTTTTTACCTTATGATAACCAAAACACTTTATATAGAAATCCAGTGATATTGTGGTAATGTTTAGGGTTTTAAGTAAAATAGAACATAGATGAAATGCTTGCATCTCACATTTCAACATATTTGGGCACAACTAAAAACGTACGTCACTTATTGGAGAATGGATTCCATACAATGACTAGGCTACTAGAGTACCGCCCATCACGGTGCATATCTAGATAAAATAACACCAAGGACCTTGTTTGGAACACCTTCCAACACAAGACTGACCTTCCTCTTGCTGGACAGTCCGAATAAGATCATCCCTCGGTTGGGATCAGCAACCGTACCGAAGCATACATGAATTGATAATAGGGACTCTAGATAGGGATAACCTTATCCTAATGGAAGCGACCCACTTAGCCTTGCTGCATCTCCCCTATTTTAGTCATTCTCGGGTGATGAGGCCTGAGGTACATTTACCTTTGTTATAACGTTTCCACTTGGAATGCTAACATTTTCCTTCCAAATGTTGGCACAATGTCAGCATTCATACATAAAAGTTGTTGAGACGACGGATTTTCTATCAATTAGAAACCCGTCGAAAATATATCGTTGTAAAACCATAAGCGCACGGCGTACAATCATAGTACATATGCGAGTACATGTCGATCCACAGGGAGAGAATTAAATCCTAATATTACTCAATCAAATCAGCCCAAGGGTTTAAAATCTATACTATACTATGATTACTGAGTTTGGTTTCAAGAGCGCAGAAGGCCCTTCAATATTTTGTGAAATGAACAATCGTGGATTTTTATTTCTTATTTGTACAGCTCTCCACTTCCTTCTCCTTGAAACCCAAGATACTAACGTCTCCCAGATTTGTGCCTTTTCCCATCCATGATTTTCACCTCCCCTCTTACCGCCATCGTCTGCCCCTTCAACCTCGATTCTTCTCTCGAACGACGGTCAATCACCTGCTGATTTGCAATTGACCTCATCCATCGTTTACTTCTACCAGGAAAGCGCCCTCTCTATTGGCTGACCATCTTGCTGATTTGAATCCTTCAATGATTTCATCTCCAAAGTCGTTGTTCCATCTACCCTTCCCTCTCGGATTATGCTACCGGGACGATTATGAACATATTCCAAGCAGCTAATATGGTAAGTTTCTCACGCTATTTTTTCCTTGCTTTTTTGTAAAATAGTAAAGCCTAATATATCCAGTTTCCCATCAAAGGCGCCCCTGCATTGTTCAAATCAACAAACATTTTTTGTTTGCTATGAAAATTTGGAAGCATTTTCTTCGTTAGAATGAATTTATCAAGCTATTCTTCCGCAATTGCTTAGCCAATTAAATTTGTTCAAACAATTGTAATGCTTGGTAAGTGGATTATAAGATTGTATGTTTGTTTTATCATTATGGGTTTCAGTGGATTTTGAAGTTACTGTTGCCTTCAAAACATGATAAGTAATGCTCATTTTTTTTTAAAATTATTCAGAAGTAGATATTGAGTGCAACAAGTTGAGAATCAAATTTGTTTTTCGCATTCAAGCGATCAACTCCTGTTTGATTTTTGATTTCATGGTATGGCTTCTTTTCTTCATCTGTTCTTTATTTTTAAAGCTTATTCCTCTATACTGAAATTCTCCAAATGATCTCATATATAGCACCTGCTAATGATTAACTAGAAATATAACTTAGACTATGATGAATTGAACGCTACTATGGTACCATTACCCTCATATCAAAGATAACGGAATGTCATGAAAAGGAAACTCTTATATTTGAGAATAATGAGACAATTAACTGTGTACCAACCCAACAACCACATATGCACCTTCTGAATTCTTATTTATATTCATTTAGACATCGTAGTCACCAACGATTTCATGTGCACAAATGTTTTTACAGGATTCATATTTGTGCTATTGAACCACCTCTTAGTGCTAAGGTTAGAATTGAGCCTACATACTATGTCTGGTTGCTCGATGGTCTAATCGTCCTTTGATGCTTTAGTTCATGCTCTCAAGATCAACGAAATGGGGTTACCTAGAGAGGGGACCAAAATTAGCATACTAATGGGTATACAGCCTTTGCCTGTGCTGCAACCTTTTCAGAATTCAATTTTTTGTATATTATTCCTTCTTAGATGATTATCATAATCTCTTGCCAATTTATTTTGTTTAATAAAATATATATCTTAATATCATACCATTTCTGTTAGATAAGGTTCAAATTATGTGGAAAGTTATTTCAAGGTTGGTGTTGGCAACCATTTGCAAACTATTAATAAAGAGGTTATGCTCATTACGAACATGTGTGCATACTAATTTTGGCAACATGTTTTCAAGGTTACTATTATACTGGGATCGGTTGTGTATACATAACAGGCTGTTGAAAATATTTTCCATGTAACACTAGCAAACTAGAGCTAGCATATTGAACTTTACCCTTTATGGTGTCCGTTATATGAAAGCTTTTTCTCAATATGTTAGATAAATTAGCTGATATTGCATACATCGTCTTTGGTAAAAATATGCATACTATTGTGGATCTATCAATAAATACATATTTTGATTGTACAAAATCATCGAATTTCATTTAAAGAAAATATGAGGGCAAAGGATTACCTTGAGATCTATCATCTTATATCGATAAACTAAGCCACCAACATTATACTAAAAAGACTCCTATAGTTTATGTCTACCCACATCAAATGCCTTAATAGTCGATGTAACAACCCGCAGATTTGACCGATTTTAATAACGATATTAATTGAAATTTTGTGGGATTTTTAAACGATAAAATTTTGAGATATAAATTTGATATTTGGAATGCGTCTAGTTAAACATAGCAATTGGTAAATTTTCGTCCGAAAATACGAAAGTTTATTTCGTGCGTAAATTTATTTCGTGCGTAAATTTATTTCAATTTAATCAGTTAAAAAGTGATGAAAATAAACGTTTCCGAAACCTAAATATTTTTACATAGAAAAATTCTAAACCGTCTTCTGAGCAAGATGTCAGTTTGTCGTTTTTCCAAATTCGGTCATCTTTGGCTCCGTCGATCTTATTTTTCAGCGTTTTTCTTGCATTTTCCACTATTAGAAAATTCGAATTTTTATAATTCAATCCTATCACGGATATCCGTGTACCGTTTTGATCGTCTCGACGTGCCGATCTCTATGGTATATTTATTTCTCTATTTCAGAGCAGTTGTGCAGTGCAATCCGCGGGACGTCTACCGTATCGGTACGGGATCCGTGCATTGTTTTGTGAAGGTTCAAATTTAAAAATTAATATTGTCCAACGTCCAATAGAACCTGAAGCCATGGCATGATTATCCGTAGCTAGCCTGTTCTTTGTTTTCCCAAGCAACGTTAAACTTTTGCTCTGCTTTAGTAAATAGGAGTAAATGATCACCAATTCATATTGGTGTCTGATGCTCTTCCCACTTTCATTGCCTGCTACTTCAAAATTTTCATCCTTCTCTCTCCACAGCAACACCAAGCCTCCTTCTTCCATCACCTTCCCTCTAACTCCATTCTTCCTCACGTCTTCTCTTCTCACCTAGCTCGCAAGCCTCCGCCTCCGACATACAACCTCCTCCTCTCCATAACCGGCCACCAGCGCATCATCTCCACCACCAAATCTAATAGCTCCACATCACCGTGTCCAGACAACATCCGCCTCTGGCCTCCCTTCACCCCGAGTCTCCTCTTCACAGCAGCCATCACTTCGCTCTTCCACCCTCCCCACGTTCATGTCCCTCTGCTCGGCCACGACCAGAAAATCGCCTGAACCACTTGAACTTCCCTCCATTCCATAATCATCCGGCCGAAGCTTCCAGTCTTGTCGCCACCTTGTACGTATTTATAGCAGTGCATACATATCTTAGTTTACATATATAATCTATCTTGTATCTATGTGCGGTCTGCATATATTCATTTATATGTGTTTTACAATTGCATATATGAGTTGTGATTTTGTTTTATGTTTTTCCCTTTTGTTTTGTTTTATAAGTGTCAGTTATAGTTATGTATACTTGTCCTTATCTAGAAGTACTGTTATACATATATATAGAGTGGGTTTGTTATAGATTTGAGTTACATTCATGTGCTTCCAGTCTCATTTGATATGTTAAGTATATATATAAAATTTTATAAAGAAAGCTTACTTAAAATTTTATAACAAAGTTGGGTCTGTAGATATAGCAGGTATTTATATTGGTTATTGCAGTTTTACTTGTGTATATTAACAAGGCCGAATATTGTGCATTTTCATGCTTTTCAAATGAAGATTTTATATGATAGCTAAGGCCTATTTTTACGCACCCATTTTAGATTTACCTTATTTATACAAAGTTTGTTATGTAAGTTGTTAAGCTTTGGATTCTTTGTTTTATAATTTTTATTACAGCATATATATGTTTACAGTACGATTATATACATATTTTTGTTTATAATATACATATTACATTTCAAGGAAGAAGTAGTGATATATAAATATATATGATTATTAAAGTTTGTTTATGGGTTTTAGAAAAATATAAGTTACAGAGTGTGTATATATATATGATTTAGCATTTCCTGTTGCATCACATTGTACATGTACTGTATATATATATTATACTTGATTTCTGAAAGTATACGTTTTATAAATATAAATAGATCTGTTTATATATATACATTGGACCTATAGGTGATTAGATTACTAGTTTTGTATGCATATGTTTACAACAACAATAATAATATTTAATATATGGTCTTCAGTTTATATGGCAGGGGCGGCCTTGTTATAATTGTGTTTGTAATAAGAGTGATGTTGGAATAGATTTTGCAACAATCTTTAAAACATATATTTGAAAAAGAAATTTATATATATACTTTGACGTTCTTTATTCGAAAAATGATGACTTTAGAAATTTTATTTATATGTTTAAAAAGGTAAGTATTTAAGTGTGTGTTTTTAATTTGTAACAATTTTTTTTATATACATACATCTATATTTAATTTAATATGTGTTTGGAATTTAAATATGATTGATATATATGATTTTATATAGCTATATACATATAAATTCACTCATACTTTTTATCATCATCGATACAATTTTGATTTGACTTTCATTGATTTCCATTTTATCAGCTTTCGGTCCGTCGTACATGTTTTCGTCATTGAATTCGTGCCTGTCTCACTTCGCGCTTGGATTCGATACTCGTTCGTGTCTTTTCTTCCCTAGCCACGAAAGGTGAGCAATCACTCACGATTAACGTTTCTTTATTTATTAAATTTGATTTCAATTGAAACGACAATTGAAATATGCTGCTAATCACACTGTTATATATGTTATTACCTGTATCAGTTCACCTGTGACATCTGACACCATTATCTGCTATTTATACAATGATAATCCAGTTAGTTGATATATGATTGATTTTTGATGTTTATATTGGACGTTAAATTGTTAATGTTAAAGTGATAAATATTATGCAATTGAATTTGATATAGGATAGTTAAATTTGTATAATGTGACCCCTTAAATGTTAAATAAATGGACACGTAGAAATAGTGTTAACTATACCTTGAACCATTGAATGTATGTTGTATAAGTTGATATAGTATGAAATTGAATAGTGGATATCAAATGAAAAACCGTATAAATATTTGTGTAATAATCTTTAATCTACATGAAATGATAGTGTAGATTCTAGAAATGATTATATTAATTTGCATAAACAACAATGTGAATTAATACGATTATTTCGGGACTATTTGAATTGATTATTGGATTGATATTGATTATTGTTATTGCTTGTTTATTTACTTTAACACCATCCCAGTTATCACACTGCAAGTTCCCTTTGCTATGTTTTGATTTTGAATTGAATTGGAATCGGGTTGAAATGATAAATACCCAAATGAACTTAACTTAGGATAGAGAATTAAATAAAACCCGATTGGTCAATGATTTGTTTTAAAAATGAAATGAAGATTTTATTTAAATAAATAATATGGTTTTGAAACGAAGTTGGAATTTGAATTTTAATGAAAGGAAATGTTAATACTTAACAATCTGAATCAAAATATTAACATAGTAGATGATGAATGAATGTTGTTTTAAAATTAGGAATTATTTAATAATTAAGTTTTGAAATTATTTAATAATTAAATAAGATTGAATTATTTAATAATTAAATAAAAATTGAATTCTTTGTTAAGTGAAATTGAACTTCTTGAATAAGTGAAATTAAGTTTCTTTATAAATTGAGTTTTGAATTTGAAATTAAGTAAATAAATAAGTGAAATTGAATTTCTTTAACAAGAAATAAAATGTGTTTTATTGAAATTAATGTAAGATTTGAAATGTAAAGAATTTGATTTGATGAATTTAATTTAATGAAATTTGTAAGTATTGATATAATGGAGTTGAACTTAAGTAATTGATTTAATGAATTGGAAATTTAATAGAAATTGTTTTAAATGACAAATTTACTTAATGAATACTGAATAAAATCAATTAATGAATATAAATTGATTTAAATGTTAAATTAAATTAATTTAAATGATTTGGAATGAAACTTATTTAAGAACTTGAATCAATATTTGAATTGTTTCAAATAGAAATTGGAATTGAATTATAAGATTTTGAAATGGTACTTTGGAAGTTTGAAACGTAAATTATGGAAATTGATTTAGAAAGACAAATGAAATGTTGGTTTACAAATTCTAATTGAAATGGAATTTGATTTGGTTTTGAAATATATTAAACGATCAATCGGTGTAATAATTAAGAAAGTTATTAAAGAGACCGGAATCGGTTAGGGACATACTCACTATCTAAACCGAAAACCACTTTAATAACTATACGCAGAGTGTGATCCAGAATGAAGTGGTTGAAATGATGTACGTGATGACTGAAGAAAGAGAACGATAATGGATAGCCTTGACACTTGTGTCAAATTGGAAATGACTAAAACAGGAGCCGTGCTGGGCCAAATGGGGGCTAGCTACCTCGTGCGAACACACTTCTTCGAACTACTTATACTTGTTGTCGATTGGTGCACCCTTGATTTTGGGAGTGTTGTTTCGCGGTGTTGCGGTCGCTGCGGCGATGCGTTCTCACCAGTCCGGATCAGGCAAACGGTAGTTTCACTACCTTGGGTATTGCCTCATGTGCCTTGTCATACTTGTATCCCTATACGCGACCACTACGATTTGTTTTGTGTTATACCTATGGAGTACTCCCTGATATCCCACTAGTTTACGGTGGAGTTTACAGTGCTGTATAGACTATAACGCTTATATAAAATGTGTTAAGGGGGATAATGGTAACGCCTTAACACTATTTTGATACTTTACATTACTGATAGACATTATCTACTTATCGTACACTACTACATAGTAGATAGTTTAACGGATCCTTAAAGGATGGTTATTCCAAACATCCTTTGAGTTACTTGTATTTCAATTGCTATTTCACTTGAGTTGGATTTATTGATATAAGAATGTTAATCCTGACTCGAGTGTTTTGTGTTTTGCTTTACGCTCGGGTCAGACTGAGTGTACCAGTATTCGAGACTCACCTTTGGAGTTGGAGCTTTGCTTGAAGATCCAGCCATCTATTCTGCTTTCAATATTCGATGATTCCAGTGATGTATTCTGATTTGTATCTGATGTATCGTATTACTCTTCCGTTGTATCTGGTTTAACTCTGATGTAACTTATACATTTATATAGTAGCTTCATGAACTACTATCTCTTTTATTTCCGCTGCATTTATTACTCTGTGTCTATGATCTGTGATGATTTATTTACTGTATATGTTTAGTTTTGCCAATTTAAATTAACAACGTGGTATTTTGAATTATTCAAGTCCGACATGTGCGGATGCGAATGGTCCAAAATAGCGGGTCGTTACAATCGAACCAATCAAGCAATAATTATCTTGAACTGAGCAAACACACTAACGTCCTCTTAAATTTCAATGATTCTTTTTGCATGTGCATCAGTTAACGTTATCACTACGTTCTCAAAGTTCATATCTTTATTTTTTCAGTCAATTTATCTACCAAATTGTGTGCGTTGTTTTTTAGGATGAACTTAGTATGGGAATCTATATTATCATTATGCAAGAAAGACCATAATATCAACCACGTAAATCTTACGAGTCATCCATGTTTTTAAAAAGCAACAACCATTCTTTGCATATTCCAAAAAACTACTATTACGCAGAGCAATTAGAAAATGCTTATTGTTTACATTTTATTGTTCAGTACATTTAAAATGCATACTTTCCTTTGTTTGACTCAAAAACTATTTGTGTAAGCAGGAATTGGATCTTATGAAACAATGAAGTTTGGTACGCGACTGTTACCGAAGTCAATTCTTCTCAATCATCATAATAAAACGAGCTTAGTTAGTAGGAAAGGTACATCAAACTTTTATCGGGTAGATATGTGGAAGTTCTAATTACACCTAAAACTATTTATAAAATATTGATACATGATCTAATTTGTTTGAAAACTATTTTCCAACCTCTTCCAGTTCGTCTTTGTTTTTAAAGTACTGGTTTTTCAATATTAGTTTTTGCACTTCAAAGTCCTAAAATCTTTTTTTACTGCTTATTTTCGTTTTCATAATATGTTCCATTGTTTGCATTTCCAACATCCACTGTAGTTGCTACTTTTGAAAGGTTTTTTTCAACTATCTTAACCAACTATTTCTGGAGTAGAATAAAGAAATTTTTAATATTTGCAAATGAAAGTTATGCAAGTAAAATTTTACTTTCAAAAAGTAGAATGAAGACCATAATATGAATAACATTGGTCACCGTCATTTCATTTTGGGTCACTTCTACTTCATGTTTATCGTTTTATGGTTACTTTTAGGGTGTTTTGGTTGATTTAATTTGCATGCAAACAACTTGAAACTAACCATAAAAGAAAATATGAAGCTGATAATAATGTATGAATTAATTTCGTAAGATCTCATGGCAAACAACTTGAAACCCAGTTCTTTGTTAATAGTTATCATGTTTTATGTATATCGAGAGTATCATATACTGATTGTTCATGTCTATTATAAAAGCATTTAAAAACAAGGTTAACAAAACCAAATATATGTCAAGTTAATTGCTTATGTCCAAATGTATATCTAAGTCATAATATGCCCAATGATGTGAGAATTTACTAAGCTTACCACTACATTAAATGGATGACAGAACTTACAAAGATTATTTTTTAAAACTACTTATGTTCTATTTTTCCCATGGTACTCGATACTTTTTTAGTCAAACCGAATCTGATAAGTATATGGTATTTCATTTGATTACTAATTGTCTTCTTTCATCATATTGGACATGAATGGCTTACCACTAACATGTCTCATAGTCGTGTTCTACAGAAAAAATATTTGCTTGCATATGGTTATTCAAAGATGGATGGCTGATACTTTGGAGGTTAAATTATTTTCTTATTAACACAAGTACGTATTGAATTGGCTACGTTATTTTATTTTTTAAACTTAGTAACCACACACTGTCACATTGATTTTTTAACATAAGCAGAGTTATCTTTGACAGTTTTAGCATAATATTTTGATAATTTGGTGTAATTGATTTTTTATGTAAGTGAATGCAAAATCAACAGTCCACATTCCTCTTATGTGACCGATTCCATGGTTGAAGATATTCAAATTATTTTCACATATTTTCGTTATATGTTTAACACCATAAAAAATTATGTATCTCATCTCTGATCCATTTTGGCTATAATTTTATGTGTTTTTTCTTTTTTACGCCTTTACAAAATACCAAAATTATTGGGGTATATGGTTATTTGAATATTCAATTTTGTAAGTTGACATTCATCAACGGAATAGTGAAGCATATATGGCCATTTGAATTGGTTAAATATATTCAAACAATTACAAAATAGCACAATTGTTTCTTTTTAAGTTACTCTACAAAAATACAAGTCTATTTTGGATATATTTTGGAAAGAAAGTTTATTGTTATTTGTTTCCTGGAGATTTGACCAGGCAACTAAGTACTTGGCATTAGCATACTGTCTGGCATTTATGGGTCATTCGGCATCCATACCGTTCGGCTCAAATGGGTTGTTCGGCATCTCGTTACGCTCGGCATCCACGAAGCGCTCGGCATTAGCAAGCGCTCGGCATCCACGAAGCGCTCGGCATTAGCAAGCGCTCGGCATTAGCAAGCGCTCGGCATCCAAGAAGCGCTCGGCATCCAGGAGTGCTCAGCATCCAAGATCGTCCGGCATCTATGGGACGCTCGGCACGCAAGAGCATTCGGCCTTAAGAGACGTTCGATATTGTATATCGTCCGGCATCTGTGAAAGTTCGGCACAAGATGTTTGCTTGGCATTTGAGTTCGTCCGGCATCCAAAGACTGTTCGGCATCCCGAGAATGTTCGGCAGCCAGAGGTGATCGGTATTCATCCAACCTCAGTCAACTTCAACAATTGCTCGGCATACACTCCCCACTCAGCACCTCACTTCGTTCGGCATGACGATGGTCGTTCGACACAAATACTTCCTATGGAATTCAGAGTGTTCGACCTCACTTCGATCGGCATAAGGAGATCGTTCGGCATTCATGCCCTGTTCGGCATTTAGCCGTTCGACATATTTGGGTCGGCACATAGAGTTACTCCATTTGGGTCGAGGTACTCAGCTACCAGGCCCACCAGGGAAGTCCAACCCATCTTTGTCTATAAATAGAGAGGCAGGGGCACAGTGAAAAAGAACCTTTTTTCGAGAACACTGGGGAGACTCTGCCACATTCAAGACTCATCCTCTTTACTTAGCAATTGTATTTAAGTAATTGGAAAACGGATTGTATCTGTAATAGTTTATCTAGAAAAGCAATAAAGATTAACCTCAAAGTGGACGTAGGCAGTTACGCCGAACCACTATAAATCTGGTGTTCTCGTCTTTGCATTCAATTTAGCATATTGTTCCTTGTTTAAATTTGCTTTCATCATTTATCTCTCTACACAATATTTCTTAACGAGGTTAGTGACCAATTTTGGTGCTAACACTTTGGTGCTTTCACTGAGAACTGAATTCTCAGACCTTAAGGATCTGCTTTGAAGCTACTGGATTGAATAAATCCCCCAAAGAAGATCTGATTCATTCGTAGGACGTCCGTTGATTCTACTTAGAGTTCATACCAATAACTCTACAATGGCAAGACCACGTACCAGATCAGTCTCTCATAATGCGGACGCCCACGAGACTGCTAGCGTACAACAAGCAGGACCTAGCAATCAGCAAGCAATGCTAGGTGCAGGGACTACCGCCCAGGACCAAATGCCGGTTGTCACCAGAATAGAGTTCAACGACTTGATGAGAGAGCTCAGGGAAAGTAGGAGATAACTCGGAGAGCAGATGCAAGCCAACGCCAACCTCATGGCACAACTTACTCAACAACAGCATCAGAATGCTGGGGGTAATCATGCTCCTTATTCTTCATCCGATAGCTCAACTTCGTCCGATGAACCTCCCTGGCGTAGACGCCGTAAGACTGAAACTACGCAGGCAGGCGCTGTTGTCCGAACAGCTGGAGACCGTGACCAAGCAGGAGTTGGAAACTTAGGAGCTGGAGTGCAGGTGGAGGTTGGAGGCCCATATCGTCAATATGCCAATGATGTCGAACCTCAAGATGCACATTTGGCAGATCGCCAGCAGAGGAGGCATCAGCCTGATCAATCACGTAGAACAAACTCCAACCTTCCACCTTCCATACAAACGCCAGACCTGACAGCCATGATCAGACAATTGATGAAAGATAATCAAGGCTTATCAAACGATGATTGGGGAGTGTCAAGAAGTCATACTTCGTTCACGGACATTGTTCTACAAGCAGCGTACCCCAGAAAGTTTAGTATGCCAACTATCCCGGCATATGAAGGAAAGACTGATCCCAGACAGCATGTCATAAGGTACGAATGGATGATGGATTCAGCTAGAGAAAATGATGCAACCAAGTGCAGGTGCTTTCCAATAAATGTATCTGGGATCGCTACCATGTGGTTCACCCGACTTCCTCCGCGGTCCGTATCCAGTTTCGAGGAGTTGGCGAAGAAGTTTATAGAACAGTTCAGGATACACACTACTCGTCCAAAGGACGTGATGTCTCTATCAAGTGTAATCCAGGTTCCTAGGGAATCATTGAAGGAGTATTTGTAGAGATTCCATGTTGCGGCAACCGAAGTCAGCAATCCCAATGATCATGCAATTCTTGTGGCTGTGATGCGAGGCGTGGATCCGGATTCTGAGTTTGGAGACTGGCTGACAGGAAAACCTCCGACTACGCCAGAGCGTTTTTACTCAAAGGCACATCAGTTCATAAGAAGAGAGGAAGCCAGGTGGGTAAGGCGAGATAAGGCACCGGGACCTGTCCAGGAGCCTGTGAAAAGCAACATTGCTGTGAAGCAGTCCGGAGACAACTCGGGAAAAGTTCAAGTCAATGTCCAGAACAAGCCTGGGCAACCTAAGGAATCCGGAGGAAGAAATCAAGGGAAAAAGAGAGAAGCGGGGAAGTGGAAGCCGAGAATTCCAACCTACAACGAGTATACCCCGCTGAATGCGTCTCTTGAGAACATTTACCTATCAACCTGCAATACATTTCAGTACAGAAAGCGACGTCCAAAGGAGTCAACTAAAGAACAAAAGCGGACTGGGAAATACTGCCGCTTCCTTGAGACTTATGGGCACAATACGGAAGAGTGCAGACACCTACACGACGCTATAGAGAAGTTGATCAGGCAGAAAAAGTTACAGGAGTTTGTGAAGGATCCGCAGGAAGGGGGACAGGGAACATCCAACCCAAGTCGTGCACCAGCTCCGCGTCATCCCAAGGAGCCTGCCCGGACTGTGGGCAGACTAGTCATAAACACGATCATCGGCGGGCCTCACCCTGCGGATAAGAACTGGCAAGAGATGAAGCGGTATGCTAGTTCCCTAAAGCACGCAAATTTCGAGTGTTGTTCCAACATAGAGGATGGGACCCCTGCTAAACAACTGCGCATGATGACAGACGATATAGTATTCAGGAGCAGAGATGCTGATCAAGTAGAGGCTCCTACCATCGACCCGATGGTCATATCTGCGACAATCGGGCCGACGTATGTAAAGAGAATTTTGATTGATTGTGGAAATTCAGTCAATATCATCTTCAAAAAGGCTTATGACCAGATGAAGATGGAGATGAAGGATTTGAAACCATTTAAAGCTCGCATACATGGCTTTAATGGCGCAGCGACCGATGCAGTGGGATATGTTGAGTTACCAGTTGAACTGGGAAAAGGTGAGCGAAGGAGGGTACGAATCCTACCTTTCGTAGTTTTGGATGTGGATTCTCCGTACAATGTGTTCTTGGGTCGACCGGCCCTGGCTGAGTTTAGGGCAGCATTAGCCCCGTGGTGCTTGACTTTGAAGTTTCCGACTGACAAAGGAGTTGGTGTTGTTCATGGCGACCAGGCGACTGGTCGTGCATGTTATGTCGCTGTGCTCCGAGAGGCCCATCGGAGGGAGAAAGGAAAGGTTGCGGACAATCCCGTCCGCATCCATAATACCGACAGTTGACAAGCAGTGCCCGAGCCCTGGCTCGGGCGTGATTCTCGGATCTTCAGAGATATAGATCCGAGAGACGACGATGAGAAACCCAAGGAGGAAAAGGCAGCGCCGGCTGAATTGACAATTGACATTTCAGTCAGCCAAGACGATCCGTCGCGAGTACTGAAGATCGGATCACAACTCAGCCCCGCAATGACTAAAGATCTCAGTGATTTCCTCCGAGCGAATATTGATGTCTTTGCTTGGACACATTCTGACATGTGTGGGATTTCTCCCACTATTACGAGTCATATGTTGAACATAGAGCCGAAGTACGTCCCGGTTAAACAAAAGAGGAGAGAGATGGACCCGGAGAGGTCCGCTGCTCTCAAAGAGGAGGTGGACAAACTCAAAGCCAATGGGTTCGTTCGCGACGCCCTCTACCCTGAATGGGTATCAAACCCCGTGCTGGTGAAAATGGCGAACGGGAAATGGAGAACATGTGTAGATTATTCCGATTTGAACAAAGCATGCCCCAAGGACAGTTTCCTATTGCCTAGGATTGATCGGTTGGTCGACTCCACTGCAGGACACGAGCTGTTGTCATTCATGGATGCGTACTCGGGATACAATCAGATCCCGATGCATATTCCGGACCAGGAACACACCAGTTTCGTCACGGATGTTGGGCTATATTGCTATGTAGTGATGCCTTTCGGATAGAAAAACGCGGGAGCGACCTATCAGCGTTTGGTGAATCGAATGTTCAAAGACCAGATTGGTAAAACGATGGAAGTCTATGTGGATGACATGCTCGTGAAGTCACGACAACATACGAGACTTATCAGAGATGTTCGATATACTCAGATATTATGGGATGAAGATCAACCCTCTGAAGTGTTCCTTCGGCGTTGCGTCGGGGAAGTTTTTGGGATTCATTGTTAATGCTAGGGGAATTGAAGTGAACCCAGAAAAGATTCAAGCTATTCGAGATGTGAAAGTACCCAGAACTATAAAACAGGTGCAAAGCTTGAATGGAAAGGTGGCTGCGCTGAGTCGATTTATATCCAGAGCCACGGACAAGTGCATTCCTTTCTTCGATATAATAAAGAAAGGGAAGAGGAATTTCGAATGGACATCCAACTGTGAGGAAGCGTTCCGAGATCTGGTGAGGCATTTAGAGAGTCCTCCAGTGCTGTCGAAACCAGTAGACCACGAGATGCTATATGTATACTTGGCTGTATCCCCGCATGCTATAAGCGCAGCTTTGGTCCGCGATGAGGACCGAGTCCAAAAGCCGGTGTATTACGTTAGCAAACGTTTAACGGGGGTAGAAAGAAATTATCCTAAAATTGAGAAATTGGCCTATTGTTTGGTGATTGCATCACGTAAGCTGCGTCCATACTTTCAAGCACACTCTGTCAGTGTCTATACCGATCAGCCCTTACGGCAGGTACTCCAACGACCAGAAACTTCTGGAAGGATGTTAAAATGGAATATCGAGTTGAGTCAGTTCGATATTACCTACCTGCCATGAAGAGCCATACAAGGGCAAGCATTAGCATATTTCATCGCTGATTTTACTGTATCCGACGAACCAGATAATCACAGTGTCATTCCCCCCATTCGATGGAAATTGTACACCGATGGGGCATCAAACGACCGTTGCTCCGAGGCTGGTGTAGTTCTCGTAACTCCAGAAAACTGATCGATTTGTTACGCTTTGAAGCTCAATTTCCCGGCTACAAATAATGAAGCAGAATATGAAGCACTGATTGCTGGCTTAAAACTCATTGGAGAACTCGGGGTTAAATCAGTTGAAATCTTTTGTGACTCGCAGTTGGTGGTCTACCAAGTGCGGGGAGATTACCAAGCAAGGGGACAGAAGCTTGCTCCGTACCTTGTTCTGGTTCAGGAACTATTGTCGAACCTCGAACGTTATGACATTTTGCATGTCCCACGTGAACAGAACAAAGAAGCCGACTCATTGGCTAAATTCGCAAGCACTGGCGATGCGCAGCAAATGTGATTGTTTCCCATTGAAGCCTTGCATGCTCCAAGCATAGACGCGATGAAAGTTGATTTTGTGTTGGAAACAGGAATCGAAAGGGAGTCATGGATGACCCCATTCAAACTATACCTGATGACCGAGACTTTACCGGAAAAAAGGAGCGAAAGACGACAGGTCATTCGAAAAGCCGCAAGATATGTGATGCAGGATGGAGTAATGTATCAGAAGGGGTTCTCGGTCCCCTTATTACGATGCATTGCCCATGATGAGACAAAACGGGTCTTGAAGGAGGTTCACGAATGAGAATGTGGCGACCATACTGGGGGGCAGACACTAGCAAAAAAGATCCTCCGCTATAGATACTATTGGCCAACTGTAAATCGAGACGCTGCAGACTACGCAAGAAAATGTGACAAGTGTCAGAGATATGCGAAAATCCCGAAAGCTCCACCAATAGAACTCACACAAATGATTAGTCCCTGGCCGTTTGCAATCTGGGGAATCGACATAATCGGCTCTTTGCCTATATCCAAAGGTGGTGCAAAATACGCGATAGTTGCAGTCGACTATTTCACAAAATGGGCCGAGGCAGAACCTTTAGCCACAATCACCTCCAAGAAGGTCATTAATTTCGTTGTACGAAACATTATATGCCGCTTTGGTCTCCTCGAACCATCATTACAGACAACGGAACGCAGTTTGAAAGCAGAGAGTTCAAAGATTTCTGTTTAAAGTACGACGTTGAGAAGAAGTTCGCCGCCGTTGCGCATCCGAAAGCTAACGGACAAGTCGAGGCCGTAAACAAAATAATCAAGTCCATACTGAAGAAGCGTTTGGAAAAAGCCGGAGGCAAGTGGGTAGATGAACTCCCAACAGCATTATGGGCTTATAGAACTACCCACAAGTCCGCGACTGGCCACACTCCATTCGCATTGGCATATGGCTCGGAAGCCGTTATACCCGTGGAGCTTGAAGTTCCATCGCATCGAGTGACATATTATGATCCTAGGACGAATCAGGATCTCTTGTTGGAATCACTGGACTGCATCGACGAAAAGCGTGAAGAGGCTGAACTAAGGGCGGCAGCACATAGGCACCGAGTCAAGCGATATTACGACGACAAAGTCCGCCCAAGGATCTTTAATGTGGGTGATCTCGTTTTGAAACGAGTTTTCCCGGTACCATCACGTATGAATCCTAACTGGGAAGGTCCATATGTCGTTGAATACAAGCTTGGAGAGGGAACTTTCAAGCTAGCGACCATTGATGGCGTAACACTCCCACGAGCATGGAACAGTGAACATTTGCGACGTTATTACACTTAGCTTATTTCTTTTATGTTTTAGGTGCAGTTATTTCCTATATGTTTTTGTTCCGTTATCTCTTAGTTTCTTTTTAACCGTGTAATCAGGCAATTTAGTTGGTTTTCATTAATAAAGGCTTAAAGCCGTCTATTTCACGAATTATTAATGTTTATGTACCTTATAATCTGGTGATGAACCGTGGGAGTTACATTATTCCGTATGATGTACGAACTCGTATAAACAAATTGAATCTCCGAGTCCCCTGAGCGCGGACTGGAGTACTCTAAGTCCCCGGAGCGTGGACTAGAGTATAAACGAATTGAATCTCCGAGTCCCCTGAGCGCGGACCGGAGTACTCTAAGTCCCCGGAGCACGGACTAGAGTATAAACGAATCCAATCTCCGAGCCCCCTGAGCGTGGACCGGAATACTCTAAGTCCCTGGAGCGCGGACTAGAGTATAAACAACTCCAATCTCCGAGTCCCCTGAGTGCGGACCGGAGTACTCTAAGTCCTCGAAGCGCGGACTAGAGTATAAACGACTTGAATCTCTGAGTCCCCTGAGCGCGGACCGGAGTACTCTAAGTCCCTGGAGCGCGGAATAGAGTATAAACAACTCCAATCTCCGAGTCCCCTGAGCATGGACCGAAGTACTTTAAGTCCCCGGAGTGCGGATTGGAGTATAAACGATTCGAATCTCCGAGTCCCCTAAATGCGGACCGAATTACTCTAAATATCCGGAGCGTGGACTAGAAAAAATTCTAAGTACCCGAAAATGTGAAACGAGAAATATGCCACTCCAAAGAATGTTCGAACAATGTAAGAATGGATTGAGAAATTACGCAACTCATAAAAACTTGAGTTTCGACCACAGTTATACAGAAATGTACAATTCCAGAGAATCGTTCAAACAACAAAGAAACTAAACTTTATTCAATGATCCAAAATAGGTTTATACAACCACTCCTCCAAAAATTGGAGTCAAAAATCTATCTGCACAAACTACAAAAATGAAAAAAGCAAAAGTAGTTACATGACCTAAACAAAATCTCGTTGAACGAGTATAGTGGCTATTTCTTCGGTTTCTTTTTCTTGTCTTCCTTTGTTTTCTCAGATGACTCCTCTCCCTCACGCTTCCTCTTGGATTTTCTGCTTGCAAAAGAAGCGGAGTCAGGAGTGGGAGAAGGAACATCCAGTGGTTTGGATTTGCCGAGAAGAATGACTTTTAGAGGCCTATTCAGCGGGTCGGTAAGTTCAAGTATTTGAGGCTCGGCCTTGATCTCGACCTTCTTTTTCTTCTCTTCTGCGAGTCGCTCCTTCATGCTCACCTTCGAAGTATGTTCTGAGGCGCCAGTGATTTCGATTTCATAACTTCCTTCAACGGGAGATGAAGTGTCGGACTTATTATCATCTAGTGCCTCGATCATTTGAGCGTCAGGGCCAGGAGTTACTCCCGCATAAGCGACATCGCTTGTTTCCCCGCCTCCTCCTTGGCGTCATCGCTCCTCGGAGTTGGTTCAGGATCAGAGCAGCCTGCATAGAAAACATAATGAACAAACATTAAAACCAATAACCGATCGCAGAAAGCGACGGATCTTTGAACTTCTAGGAGAAGAGTTTTATACCAGTTTCTTGCTGGCTTTCAACTGTGCACGGAGTTTCACCCTCTAGAATGGGGGATAGCACATGAATGCCGAGACCGGGATCTTCCGGGTCATAGCCGGCATGCTGCTCAAATGGGTCAAGTGCTGGCCGATCGGCCGGTTGAATAGGAGGAGGGGCTACAGCCTCGGTTCCAGATGGACCGGCTTTGTCATCTTTCTTTTTTGACGGGGAAGAGCCTTTACCAAAGAGAGCCATAGCTGCAGACAAGTCTGATGGCTCGTTCCCCCTGAGAAATTCTTTCACTAGAGCCTCCTCATCGACCTCCTCAGTGCCCGACTCAACCTTCCTGATCTTTATTAAAGTCTCCCAGGCCTCAACTAGAGATTCAAGATAGCCCTTGCCTAGGAATATTAGGTTGCGGTGCATAAGGATGCGGGCGCTGTATTCGGCAATCAGCGAGTCAAACATACACTTGACCTCTTCTCTGTCGGCTTCTGCAGCTGCTTCAAGACGGGAGTTGATCTCCTCGGAAGCTAGTCTCTTACCCTCCTCACGGGCTTCGCTCTTCATCACCTCAACCTTAGACAGCTCATCATCGAGCTTTGCTTTCAGGAGACGTGTATCAACGATCTCGTTACAGTACCGTTGAGACTCTTCTTGAGCCGCTGTCTTTTCTTCCCTCTCCTTAGAGAGAAGCTCCTTCAGCTCTTTGACCTGCAGGGCGAGTGTATCCCTTTCTTTTTGAATAGAATCTTTCTCTAGAGCTAGGGCCCCGCTGCGTTGGACTGCGACATCAAGTTCTTTCTTATGGGCCGTCTCTAGACGAGCAACGACCTCCGCAGTCTCCTTAGCATTCTGTTCTGCGGCTTCAAGCTTGGACTTGAACGAAGCGAGCTCTTCATCTTGATGCTTAATGATGTCCTTGTCGAAGATTGCTTCCAGATTCAAACGGTCAATTTCCTGTTGTCGCTCAACGGATACTTCCGAGACTTTTTCGACCAAGTGTACAAACGCGTCATGTTGAACATAGATGTCGTTGTTGCAGGCGATGGCACTCTACTTGACGTGCCCTGGGATGTGATGAATAGCTAGGAGGAACTTCAGGCCGTCAAAGCAGATTTTTGGAAATTTAGCCTTAAGATCGACCATCTTCTCTACTATCATTGGGTCAGCCGCAGTAACAGGGGGAGGAGGCTTTGAAAGTTCTGTTCTTTTCCGATGTTCCCGAGATTGCCATGTGCTAGATGAACCGGAATGTTGGTCTCGGGAAACATCCGGTTGAGACCCCTTTTACGGAAGTTTTTCTCTGTCTGGCTCAGTTTGAGGAGGGGGATCGCGAGAGTATGAAGACTGGGAATATGTTTTCTTTCGGTAAGACGATTCACGGGGACGGTTGTCTCGATCTTCATAGTCGTCTCTATCCCTACGTCTACCGGAGCCTGAATCCCGTCCCGGATGGTGAAATACAGAAGAACCGTGGAGACGATCAAACCCGTGGGAGCGCCCCATGTTACCTGCATAGAATAAAAATAACAGCAAGTTAGGAAGAATCAGGGTAATGGCGAAAATTGAAGTGTATGGTGATGTGCGTGTGTGTCCTAGTGTTCCCCCCGACGGGCCAGTTCCTTTATCTCTACTAATTGGAGTATTATCTCCCTGGACTCGGGCTTGAACCCCCGTATCGCCTCTAGCGGGCGAATGAAACTTAAGGGCCTCCGGATTGTCAAAACCATAGTTGAGTAGATCATCAGGAATGGTAAGGTTCGACAGACCCTTTAAAGAACTTTCCATGTGCTGTGAAGAAGACTCTTTCTCTAGCGGGATGAGCGTAACTTTGGAAGTTCTGCCAACCTTCTCCTTCCGTATCTTATACGTCAATTTCTTTTTCCCTTTCGAAGGGAAGATGACGTTTCAATATCAAGCACTTCGACCAGTGGATCCTGAGTAGGACCCACATTCTCGCCTTGTGTTTCAGGAGCTTCACTCTCTTTGATTTTCTCCCCTTCCTGTACATCAGGGGTGTGGCGTGATGACGATTCAGCTAGTTTATTTCCTTTACCGGATGTGGGTTTGGGAATGGAGACGTCCTCAGGAAGACTAATCCGGCACCACATGCTAATAGTCCGAATCTCGATAATGACTCATTTGAAATGAGGGTTCGGATGTCCCGTTCCTCGGCAGGAAGAGCTCTAATGGCTTCGACGGTCTCAGAATATCCTCAGCCCTCAGGACATGGGTTGATACCTGAAAAGATGAAACAAGAAGTTAGAAAAAGCATAGCTCCGATAGAGCACGAATATCGACTCAGGGAAAAGACTTACTGCCTTCAACCCACCTCCTCACGAAACCAGGAGGGCAATGCACATAAAACCATTCCTGTTTGTACAGGGCAAATTTGCTGCATGCTCCGGTCAAAATTTGGCATTTGTGGTACGGCTCGAGGAACACAAAGGAGGGGCTATCTTTCCGCTTCTTGATCATATAAATATATCTGATGTCGATGGAAGTTGGAGGCCTGGAGAAGACGGCCATGAAAAGGAGGTAGGTCCCATATATGAACGCGTGGCCGTTTGGATGCAGTTGCGACGGGGCGATGTCTATGTATTGCAACACGTCCCGAAGAAATAAATTGAATGGAGGCACGCTACCCATCCAGCACATAAACTTATTACAGGCAGTATATCCAACTGGAGGCAGATGTGGGCGATCATGCCTCGACGAAACCAACACGTCGGCGAAAGGGATTCCGTGGATAGAGCATATTCGCAGAAGCGCGACTTCGTTAATCTTCGAAGCCTGTGAATCGATTGGATCATCCAAGAGAATCGATGCCTCCAGGGTATTAGGAGCTAAATTGTGAGCGGGGGAAGTCGACGGATTTGAAGTGTCCGCGACTCCTTGTTTTGAAGACGGTCCGGGCCTATCTTAGATAGTGGTGGAGCTAGATTTTTTAGACATCTCCAATAAATAGTGAATCTAGCTAAGCACCTGTGAAAACTATACTTGAAAAATGTTCAACGTTAGAATTAACAGCATGCATATTCCCCCCACATGGTGTGTGAACTAGTGCAATCAATCGTGTATAAGCGTTGAAAATTTGAAAGTTACAAGGTTGCTGATATAAAACTGAGCTTCAAATCATCGCCTTCGAAGACCGTCATCGCTGACCGTCTCTAAAGGCCTGCCTTATGGTGATTACTGTTTCAGATTCAGAAAACGTTAAAAGAAGTTATCCGATTATGTCAATCTAAGTTCAGGTTTATGTCTACTGAAACTAGGGAGTTAATAGTCCAGATCAGTTTGATATGCTAGTATGCTAGAGTCCTTGTCCTTGTTTTGTTATGTGATTAGGCAAGGCAATTGTCTGTTCGGCATTTGTGATTGTTCGGCCTAAGTCATGTTCGGCTTGTCTATCGTTCGGCCTAAGTCATGTTCGGCTTGTCTATCGTTCGGCCTAAGTCATGTTCGGCTTGTCTATCGTTCGGCCTAAGTCATGTTCGGCTTGTCTACCATTCGGCCTATCTATTGTTCGAACTGTGCATTGTTCAGTCAAGGCTTGGTTTGGCCTGAGTTCTGTTCGACCGAGATGACGTTCAGCATTTGACCTAGTTCATAGTTCCTTATTAACCTTCCATTACACTGCCCGGCATGCGACGAGTCATGCCAAGCCAAAGTTAAGCCGAGCGCTAACGCTCGGCACTCCGTCCTTAACAACCACCTCATTCTCCTCTTCTTTCTGCATCCTTAACCACACCGAACAACGAGGACGAATTGTTTGGCGAGTCAGACCGGACCGTGCCATTCAGCATTCTGGCCAATCCCTACACCTCCTTCATTCTTTCCCTCCAATCTCGTTCGGTACAAGAAGACCGAACCATAGCACAACTCCCTCGTGTGCTCATCTCTAGCCACATCTCCTTTCTTCCACATCATCCAGCCCTAAAAGAATATCCTAGTCGAAGTTCGATTCCTTCATCCACGCAACACCTATCGGCTACGGTTCTAATTTACGAACTCGAGCCTCGTGTTAAAACCTCTTTGTTCAGGGTAATGATTTAATTAGAGGGATCCTTAACTAGTTAGTAGATCGAGACTTGGAGAAATCTGGAGTTGAGGGCACAGTTTTAATTAATGCCGAATAGATTGGGAAGGATTGTTAAGTCTTTGGAGGTTGTTAACAGGCGAGTTTCTCAAGTACAAGATAGAAGAAGTGAGTGTAAAAAAGAGAAGAAGATGGAGCAGGCCGGCCTTTATATAGGGAAGAAGAAGAAGTCGAAGAGACAATGACCGTTAGAACCGGTCAAAAACGAAGTCGTTCGGCAGACACGGAGCGCTCGGCTTCAGCTGTACTGTTCGGCATTCGCATGTCGTTCGGCTCACACCACTTGGTAATCACAAGATGACACCTCCGAGAGAAATAAGACAAGTATCGAAGCGGAACATAGAGAGAATGTAATTCAAAGCGTATCACGTTCGGTCACGTGATACACTTTGGGGGGCAAGTGTTTCCTGGAGATTTGACCAGGAAACTAAGTACTCGGCATTAGCATACTGTCCGGCATTTATGGGTAATTCGGCATCCATACCATTCGGCTCAACTGGGTTGTTCGGCATCTCGTTACGCTCGGCATCCACGAAGCGTTCGGCATTAGCAAGCGCTCGGCATCCACGAAGCGCTCGACATTAGCAAGCGCTCGGCATCCAAGAAGCGCTCGGCATCCAGGAGTGCTCAGCATCCAAGATCGTCCGGCATCTATGGGACGCTCGGCACGCAAGAGCATTCGGCCTTAAGAGACGTTCGATATTGTATATCATCCGGCATCTATAAACGTTCGGCACAAGAGGTTTGCTTGGCATTTGAGTTCGTCCGGCACCTAAAGACTGTTCGGCATCCCGAGAATGTTCGGCACCCAAAGGTGATCGGTATTCATCCAACCTCAGTCAACTTCAACCATTGCTCGGCATACACTCCCCAATCAGCACCTCACTTCGTTCGGCATGATGATGGTCGTTCGGCACAAATACTTCCTATGGCATTCAGAGTGTTCGACCTCACTTCGATCGGCATAAGGAGATCGTTTGGCATTCAGCCGTTCGGCATATTTGGGTCGGCATATAGAGTTACTCCATTTGGGTCGAGGTACTCAGTTACCAGGCCCACCAGGGAAGTCCAACCCATCTTTGTCTATAAATAGAGAGGCAGGGGCATAGTGAAAATGACCTTTTTTCGAGAACACTGGGGAGACTCTGCCACATTCAAGACTCATCCTCTTTACTTAGCAATTGTATTCAAGTAATTGGCAAATGGATTGTATCTGTAATAGTTTATCTAGAAAAGCAATAAAGATTAACCTCAAAGTGGACGTAGGCAGTTATGCCGAACCACTATAAATCTGGTGTTCTCGTCTTTGCATTCAATTTAGCATATTGTTCATTGTTTAAATTTGCTTTCATCATTTATTTCTCTACACAATCTTTCTTAACGAGGTTAGTGACCAATTTTGGTGCTAACACTATTATTTCACGTAGATATTTTTTTTGAAGACCTAAAGAATCAAGCTTTGCTTGTAAACTCTAAGGAAGTATGCACCGAACTCACAATACATACTCCAGGTAAATCACTAAGGATATGTATTCAAACAATATGTCCTAACCACATATTTCACGTAGATATGCTTGCATTAGTTATATAGTTTTCTTCTTATGTTCTCTAATTTATGTTACATTAAGGCATAAACTTACATCATAATTCTATTATTTTCACTCCAATTACACAGACACAAATATATCCAAATAGATCAAGTTTTTATCGAAGGATTGAAAATCCGCATCCCTCCCATCTAATTTTCTTATTGATGGGTAATGCAATTCACATTTCAACACAATTTATTAATGTATAATTATGATTTACAATGAAAGGGATGGATGATCATTCTACTTGACTTATTTTAGTAAACACTAAAATGTTTTATAAAAAAGTAGGCAAAACAGAAAACAAACAGATTGAAATATTCATTATTTTGCTAACTTAAATATAAAAGACATATATACAACACAAAGGAAACTGGTGATACAAATTTCATGTACCTATTGTGCTGATAACATGCGTTATTTCATCATAATGCGTACATTTTCTTGTGTGATAATTGCAACTACGGAATTTAGCTCAATCTCAGCAATGTGATAGTTTTGTAGAAGGAATGAAATATATATAATTTTGGTGGTGAAAACCTCTATAATAAAATTACTGAGATAAAAATGAGCACAAATTCGATTGGTAAATTTCAGGAAAGCTTCATGCAGTCAATTACTAAATGCTGATTACTTGCAAAAGTTTCCTAATATTTTATCAAAGCAGAGATGCTGAAGTAGGTTTTTACCCGATTTCAAATTTGAAATGAAGATTTCTTTTCATTTACATATATTGGTATTTTGATAACTTTTTAGAATTTCATCAAAAGCTCCATTTCTTTATGTGAAAGCAGTTGTTAGCCTTATATGATTATGTGCAAAAAATAATTGATTGCTAGAATATTATACATAGTGGAAATAGCACTTTGAAAGTAGAAATTAGTATTATATTTTATAATTTACCATTTTCAAAATGATTTAATTGATTTCATTATGAAATATATTGAATTAAAGTTGCATATAGCTTGGTCAAGTATGAAGATGATGACTAGGTAAAAGAAAATGAAATCTAAGCTACTAATTTGATGACCACTATGGAATCAAGGATCATGCACCTCCTATAAGTAATAGAAACGAAATACAACAGTCAGTTCAGGACACACAACACATTCAATAACGTTAGTCACCACTGTTATTTGTTATTTTAATAACTGCTTGAACAAAAGTGAAGTATTAAAGCAAAGATAGTGAAATAACAAATTTCCTAGAGTTTGGCTGGGTATGAAGTTTATTTCAATGTTATTATTACCAAATTTGCTATGTTTATTTTTATTTTTTAAAGGTCTCTCCTATATACAATAAAAATAAGACATTATCAATTTAAGTCAGAGACATAACTAAATAAATAGGGGGCATTTGAGCAAGAATGAAATAAAAATAATAAAAGTGTGACTAAGACATTGTTTCCAAGTAATCTTGCTAAATAATAGCTATAACATTTTGTTGTCATGGTAGGAAGAAACATAGTCTTTATAGGAATTTTGACATATTTTAATCAAAGAAGAAACATAAACATGTTTTTAAATGGAGGATTGGAGATATATCTAAATATATTGTAACGGCCGGGATTTTCGACGCTCGAAAATCGACATCAATACGACCACTGTATTACGTGCTGAGCAATCGAATGCCGGAAAACCCGATAGTTAGGGGAAAATAAAAGGAAGAGGTAGAAGAAAGAGAAAAACAACAACACAGAATCTCACAATCGCAGCTGAACAATATATAATACAAAACAACATGTCTTTAAACAAAAAGAACTATAGCTGTTATTTATACATTACATCATCAGAGTACAACAATCAATAACTCAATACTGGACAGTTATAATAACTTGTCCTCACTAGTGCTGACTATACAGCCTACAATACACAATGGAATATAATCAAGTACGTGTAATACGTTTTCGTCATCCAGCTCGTCTCTTGAGCTCCATAGCATCCTAATCTGAATCTGTAATACTCGGTCTTACCCGAGTATTCTAATAAAAGTACACCCGAGTCAGTCTGGAAAACCAGCGTGAGAAAACACACTCAATTTGAATTATTAAAGTTATCAAAATCCTTTGAAAAACAAAGGTATCTCGTAAGACCACATCACACATAAACACGACGGGTTTTTCCCTTACGGTAATCAAAACATTTTATCAAAATCGTCTGATATTATAATAGTGTCTAAACAAAGTAAATAGAAAATAGCTGAAATGCTTGCATCACGTTTCAGCATAGTTGGGCACAATCAAAACCTTACGACGCTTATTGGAGAATGGATTCCACACAATAACTAGGCACTGGGGTACCAGCTATCATGGTACACGTCTAGAAAAATGTACCGAGGACCTCGCCGGGATCCCCTACAACACAAGGCTGGCCCTATCCTTAACCTAGATAGAACCGAATATGTTACCACCCTGGGTGGTCCCACCCTTATGGAGAGCTATTTTTCCATGCACCACCGTATCCATAATTAATAATATATCCGAGGGTATCTAGAAAGGTGATAACATACCTTAATTGGGTATGACCCACTTAGCCTTGCTGCATCTCCCTTGATTTTCAGCCATTCCGGTTGATGAGGCTTGAGGCCACGATTACCTTTCAAGAACTATTCCACTTAGAATGCTTATCGTCCTCCAACGACGATGTTCTGATAGCATTCGTCCATACCAGTTGTCCTGGGTCTGGACAAACCAAATCACCATCTTCACGATATCCGTTCGTAACGTTCAAATCAGATCGAAGTGGTTTTCAGATAATTAAATCTGATCCCGGTCTCTTCAAACCGATCAACGAAATTGGCCAATACTTGATAGTTGGTTATTTAATTATTAATATAACATCCATAAGCAGTCACTAGGCCCATATTATTAATTTCCAAAATTTATTTTCAAAATATCTTTATAAGATATATATTCAAATCCCTTCCAAATTTTCAATATTTGAGACAACTCAAATACTTATACCCATATCAGGATATTTCAAACCATCTCTTATTTCAACACTTAGAAAAATATTTAAAAATATATTTTCTAAACCCCTTATTTCCCAACACTTAGGAAAGTTCCATTTATTTCTCTTTTCTCAAAAACCCTTCACAATTTATATTGTAAATTCCTTAACTCGTTTATAACAAATTCTATAAATTCCAGGTTCCTTAATTAAATCTCTTTATTCAAAAGTATATACTTATCTCACCGAAATAAGTATATACACAAACCATTCCCTTCAAAAATATTTGAAAAACCTTTTAAAATAAATATGGAAAGCAACACGCGGTATCAACCATGGATTCACAGCTCAATGATTACGTTTCTATCCCAGAGAAATCCAAACTTAACTACAGGCAATCTCTACCTCCGATTTCGCCATGAAAGTATTCCATTACTTCCCAAAAACTTATTTAGTAATTAAATATACTTTTAAATAATTAAAATAATTACATAACTTTGAAACAATAATTAATTTTGATTTATTTATAAGATTCAAATCGCTTTACCAGACTTGTTTATGAAACTTGTAATTCTTTTGACAATTTAAAAATACTTAAACAACTAACTTTCTAAAATATTTTTATGCCACAACATTTTTAAATTACCTACTTTAATAATTTAAAATTCTCCTTTTTAAAACAACTCAACTTCTTGATAAAAATATATTTTCCAATTCCAATATAACCAGTCTAATATTTATAAATCTCCCTCGATTTATCACCAATCGATTTACGTCCCCAATTTCATAAATCCCTTTTTTCACATTTCTAAAAGTAAATCTATCATTTATTTTTAAACCGATTTACCCATCTCATTATAAATTCTTTAATTTATCAAATGATAATCATTTCTCTTTATTTATAAACATTGTTCATAAATCCCATAGTCTCATTTCCAGTTACAACGGTTTCACATCACTTAAATCCATTATAAATCGATTTCTAAATTAGATTCCATTTATAAATCAATTTCTTAAATAAACCAAACTATATTCCAAAACCAACCAAATCTCGATTCTACTCCCATTTGGTAATTTAGAAATCTTATTTAAGATTCAGTATAACCAATTTTATCTCTACCCCCAAATTCACTTTTATTTTCTCAATCTATTAAAAATCTTGGTTTTTATAAACTTTTATATTTAAACAAGTATCACTTAAGAATTATTATTTAAAATCCTTTATATACTTTTTTCCCAAATTTCTATTTACAATAACACGAAATAGTTAAGTACAAATTTAAAGTCCAAACATTTTATTTATCCTAATCAATTTCCTTTAACTAGTTCAAAACTCTATATAAACACTTCACTTCTAAAATGCCTTTTCAATTTCTTTTCAAATTCAAACATATATTATTGGTATTTAAAAATAACAAAATCTAGGCCAAAACTACCATAGCATCCAATAAATTCAAATCATATTATAATCTACCACAGATTATTCAAACATATCATATATCACTATATATGAAATTAAATTCAACATTTTTGAGGAATCCAGCTGGATTCCTCCAACCCGTTTTCCTGCAACCACAGATATTAGCACAACATAAAAATACCAATCCTGCTTCGAGGCGGGATATCGCGGTAATATAGGGTCATCCGCTATTATGCGGGGCTCATAGGGTCTCATCCGCTCCAATAGGCGGGAATAATCAATCCAACTAATAATATATACTACTATATATATTATAACATCCAACTGATAAGTATATCAATTCAACCAATCATCCTAAATAATTAATTGTAGTAATCCAAATGAGTGAGATTTACTCACTTTGATTTTTATTGTCGCCAAGACATTCCAGTTTGGAACTAAAACCGGACGACGCCCGATTTTAGCCTAAATTTCAACTATCTCCAAATCCATCCAAACCAGTTTCATTGCAAAGCTATCATCGTCACGATCGCAATGCAAAAAGTTTCATCCCAATCTGACCTCGTATATGAGAGTTACACATTTTTAAGTCCATCGATATAATTAAATTAAAATACAAACCCACACATTTATTTATATTAAAAACCCATTACAATTTTTTTAAAACCTGGCCCGCCTAACACCTTCTCCCCCAAATACCTTGCACTCCATTGCCATTGCACGACCCAATTCAACTGTGCACGTCCTCCAATGATACACGCAATTCCTACACGAAATCGAGTTTCGATTTCGCCTACGGCCTCCTAGCATCGATCTCCACCTGCCTAGCATCTCCACTCCAACTCGAACATCTCAGATGCAATCACGATCTGCTCGATCTCGTGCACGACCACGAGAATTTCACTCCCCCCATCCCTAAGCCGAGCTCCTCTAAAACAACCGTCAAGGTGCTAAACAACCACCCGATTAAGAATCCATACTCCAAAATCCACCTCGATGCCCATAGCTCTTCAAATCCTAAACCCTAGCCATAACCCCACCTCGACCTTCACTGTCGATCACCACAACAA
Source organism: Allium fistulosum (assembly GCA_030737815.1). NCBI lineage: Eukaryota > Viridiplantae > Streptophyta > Magnoliopsida > Asparagales > Amaryllidaceae > Allium > Allium fistulosum. The sequence continues at coordinate 265,911,623 of CM060905.1, read as the reverse complement.
GTGGCGCACCCTCCAATACTTATGTCAGATTGAAGCTTTATGCAAAATAGGATTTTTAAATAACTTTTAGAATTTTCTATTGAGTGGAATTCAAGAATTTGATTTTTGAAGGTTGCCATTTTTTTTCTTTGCTTTCACTGTTCTGTGAAATGAAAAGAGAGGGAAAGCTTGATTTAAAAGAAAGGCGGTAGGTCACTAGGGGGTCTGACATGAAAAGAAAGAATGGTTGATGGGAGAGAATGTGACAGCCTAGTCTAGTCAAGAATACACACATATATATTATTTAAATTTTCAAATTATCTCGATTACGTAACTTAAAATTTTGAACCCTTATCGAGGCGTGCCGCTAGGTGTTCATAATGTTATACCCCTATTCTGAACGCAATGGAAAATGTTTTGAGACCTAATACGATCGTATGGAGAAGATAGCTTTTTGGACCCAATTATTATATTAAATTTTTGATATTAATTTCAGCGCGTCTCTATCCCGTACGGCAAAACGATAACTCCAAACACTATGAAATTTGAAATCTGATAATAATACATTATTACGGATCCAATGGAACCGGTTTTGTCGAATTCCGAGACTGTGCCTCGGAAAGCTATTTTATATGTTAATTAAAACGAGCTATTTTTAAAATCGAACGAATCACTTTTAAATTCAATTTAAAAGTTATATTACCTTCATTCTTATTAATAGAAATTTAACAGGCCTTTAAATTATTTTTAACAAGCTCAAAACTCAAGATTTAATTATTTGAGTAAATTTCCAATTATTAATCTATCCAATAAATCATTATATTTGAAATTCAAGTTAAAAATTAACCTTTAAATATTTAAAATCAATTAAATATTCCAATTTCAAATTGTCAAAATTCTGTGTCGTTACATAGATCAAGTTTTTATCTATAATTAATAGTAATAACTCACTGGAGTCTGTTTAGTAATAATTAATAGATGTATATCCAAATGTTTATGTTTATGACTTAACTTAGGAATCGCGCACACATATCCAAATAGATCAAATTTTTGTCAAAGGATTGAAGATCCACCTCCCTCCCATCTAATTTTCTTATTAATAGGTAATGCAATTCACATTTCGTCATTATTTATTAATGTATATTTATGATTTACCATGAAAGAGATGGATGATCATTCTGCTTGACTTATTTTAGTAAACAATAAAATGTTTATAAAAAAAGTAAGGAAAACAAAAAACAAACAGATTGAAAATGTTCATTATTTTGCTAACTTAATTATAAAAGACATATATACAACAAAAGGGAAACTGGTGACACAAATTTCATGCACCTATTATGCTGATAACATGCGTGATTTCATCATAATGTGTACAGTTTTCTTATGTGATAATTGCAACTATGGAAATGTAGCTCAACCTCAGCAATGTGATAATTTTGTAGAAGGAACGAAATATATATATTTTTGGTGGTGAAAACCTATAATAACTTTACTGAGATAAAAATGTGCACAATTCAATTGGTAAATTTTAGGAAAGCTTCATGCTGTTAATTACTAAATGCTGATTGCTTGCAAAAGTTCCCTACATTTTATCAAAGCAGAGATGCTGAAGTAGGTTTATACCAGGTTTCAAACTTAAAATGAAGGTTTCTTTTCCCTTATATATATTGGTATTTTTGATAACTTTTTAGAATTTCATCAAATGCTCTGTTTCTATATGTGTAAGCAGTTGTTAGTTATTTGTTGAGGGTGAATTTTCAGTGGACTGATAATGAAGATGGAGAACCAAGGCATATTCTCAAAAAAGGCTTTCCGGTCTTCCATGGAATACCACTACTGACCAATGAGCATTTGCATAAATTCAGAACTCAATTTGGCCTAGGAGTAAAACAAGTTCAAAGAACAACTTCAAACGAATAAAACATCATGTGCTCGAGCTATTCTCGAACTAGAAAAAGCCAAGATTTGAGTAAGTTTGTCGAACCTGAGTCTTTGCAATTCATTACATCATTTAATTTCACTATTTGATATTCTAGCGATTTACCTTCACTCTATACTATTAAATGGTTTAATTTTGCTTCATGGTACTTCACTTATTTTCTTTTCTTCCTGATAACTCTAATGCGAGAACAAAATAAATATATATCTTTTTAACGACATCTAATTTTCGACCCAAGTCACTAAAATAACAACACTTGGTCAATATAAGATCACACACTGTAATTAATTAATTACATGCATTGCGACATATTTTCTTCAATAATAAGTTGCAAGAACAAGAATAAAAATATGTGCCTTACACAAACTTTTAGATGTTTAGGTAAGAATAGAGGATTTTTTGTCCGCCTGTTGTTAATGCAATTCATTTGCTTCAATTTAGGACCAAATAGAAGTGCATTATTATAAATTAAGTACCAACCTATGTCATTGTAATTTCTTTGTAATTTATGATAAGCTATGATAGAATAAATCTGAATAGAAAATTTGGCAATATAATTATAACAAGTTTATTCAATTTATTTACCAAAAACAATGATATAATTCGCATATATGAATATATTCATTTGTTTAGGTATGAATATATTTTAAAATCTAATAAGTGTTATGAAATGGTGGCTGAAGGATCTAAACCTAATGGCGATTTTAACAAAGACAGAGGACGTCCACCTGATAAAGGTGCTTCACAAGTAGATGCCGTTAATCGAAACAAAGGAAAAGCAGTATATCGGAGGAAATGACTCGGACAAATCGCTTTGACCTGGGACGTGACGGATTGTCTCACGACAATCAAAAAACCACCAACGTGGTTCGTCAATCCAGGGTTTTAAATTTGGGGGGGGGGGATCAAACCCGAACTAGATCTGGAATCCTACAAGTTCAAGGTGATCGAATCGACAGTAGTAAGGAAGCATATAAATGGAACTCGATCCAATATGAAATAAAAGCAGGGAATATGAAATCATGGAAGGAAGCAGCAAGCGGAGGAATAGGGGAGAAACAAGACGAATATCTGGATCTTCACTATATTCAACCAGTTCTGGTCAATGACAAAAAGAAAGCAATTATATCAGAAACTTCAGTGAAAAGATCGGAAAACAAATAGGAAAACTCGATTATTTTTTACATATATGGGGTCAGACCTTATCATCTACATTTAAAAGGTTACATAGAACGAGTATGGAAACCAACAGGGAAGTTTCAATTGTTATCGCGGGAGAATGGTTTTTTTATAATTCGATTTGATAACAAATCGGATTGTGACAATGTGCTGAAAGGTGGACCTTATTTGTTTCACAACAAAGTTATTATTCTGAAAAAATGGGTGATGGGTACTAGATTTAGAAAAGATTTATTAACAACTCTGCCTATATGGATAAAATTTTCTAATCTAGAACTCGAACTCTGGGATAAAGAGGCATTAAGCGCCATAGCAAGTGTGCTGGGAAAACCTATTAAAATGGATAAGATTACTGCTGATGAATCTAGGATTGCGCTTGCAAAAATTTTGATTGAAATGCAAGCAAGTGACGATTTTCCCAATGAAGTGACAGAAGTTCTATATACTGGGGAGGAACTAACGATCAAAGTAGAGTATCTTTACAAACCATACAGTTGCACAGAATGTAAAGTGTTTGGCCACTCTAGCTAACAATGCAAAATAAAAAGTAAGGAAAAGTGGATACCAAAAGATAAAGAAAAAATCATCAGTTCTTCAATCTCTGAACGGAATGAAGTATTTAATAACTCAGAACAAACAGAAGAAAATAGAAATGCAGAGCAAACAACAGGAAATACAATCTATGATTCTAATAAAGAAATAATAAATGTAGATGCTGAAATTACAATTGAAGGGTCGAAAAACCCTATATTACATGATCGGAACACAATTGAATATACATAAAACATAGAAAATAATTGCAGAGAGGACATGTCTGTCTCTCTCCAATCTGAGATGCCTGCAGTTGGAAAAACAATAGAAAAGGATATAATAAATGAAATCTCTTCAATTCCAAAAGAGAAGAGCACAGTATTACCTTTGTTAAAGGATAACAATTCCACCACTATGAATCATGATATGCCAGATACCACACCTGCAGGAAATCTTCACATAGATGAACAAATTACAGAAGGCTTGGTAGAGGATTTGAGCGAATCTGAAGGAGAGGAACTTATCAGAAATCTTGCCAGAGAAGAAAAGGTTTACAAACACCTAGAAAAAATGGAAGATGTCTCGAACTGTGTGGATAAAAACCAAAAATTTTATGAAGAAATTGAAACAGCTAATATGCAGAGTGTTAAAAGTAGAAAAGGAAAATCAACCATTGCTCCTCCTAAAGCAAATATAAGGAGCCAAAGTAAGATTAAATAATGAACATTGTTTCTTGGAATGTTAGGGGTTTAAATGCTAAGAATAAAAAATTCAAAGTGATTAAATTCCTAACAAAATATAAGCCATCTATTACTGGCTTACTTGAAAATAAATTAAGTAGTATACATATTGAGAAACTGGGGCATAGGTTACAAAGTAATTGGAAAATGATTGATAACAATGACTGTGGCAGCAATGGTCGAATACTCATTATCTGGGATTCAAATATATGGAATTTTCAAATTGAGAAAAAATCATTTCAACACATCTCTTTACTAGCTGAAAACACTGGTGGTTTTAAATGCAGAATATCTTTTGTGTATGCTAGTAACTTTATTAGAGATAGAAATAAGTTATGGGAAGAATTAATTGACGAATCTGGATATGTGAATTCCCCATGGATTATTCTAGGGGATTTTAATAATATTTTATCTTCATCAGAGAAAAAGGGTGGTTCAGCTGTACCTTTTAGCCAAATGGCAGGATTTAATAATGGGACAGTTTGGCACAGGTCCCTAATAAGTTTCAAAATACACAAAAACCCCAGTAAAATAAAGTTTGTAAATTAGGTCCCTAGAATTAAGTTATTGAATAATGACATACACTTTTGCAATTATTCAGTGAATAATTGCAGACATTTATGCAATTATATCAAAAAATTGCAGAAAATTCCGCAATTATTCATCCAAAAAATTGCGGAAAATTCCGCAATTATTCACCCAAAAAATTGCGGAAATTTACGCAATTTTTTCAAAAAGTTGCGGAAAATTCCGCAATTATTCACCAAAAAAATTGCATAACTATATGCAATTACTTAGTAACTTAATTCTAGGGACCTAATTTACACACTTATTTTTACTGGGGTTTTTGTGTATTTTGAAACTTACTAGGGACCTGAGCCTAATATTCACTTTAATAATTGTATTGCCAGAGTGGGTTTGTTGGAACTACCTACTATAGGTTTTAAATACACTTGGAGGAAGAAAGGGGTAGCCTCTAAAATTGATAAAGTTCTATGTAACCACCTATTAATGGGATCTATTCCAGGGATTACATCTTTTGGGGTTTCTAATGCTATCAGCGACCACATCCTAATTTTTATTAGTTTCAATAAAGAGGTCAAAACACTCAAAAACTCTCCATTTAGATATGTGAACTCATGGCATTTGGGTGAAGGATACATGACTTGTTTTCAAAAAGCTTTAGACATTTATCAGTCAAACTCCCCAAACTACCAAGCTTCAAAAATGCACAAGTTCATAAAATTCATTAAAGAATGTAAATCCAAGCTGAAAGAATGGAATCTTAAGAACTGCAGAGAGGGTAACCTGCTTAAACTTTATGAAGAAGAATATCAGAAATGCCTTAAAGATTGTGATGCAAATCCTACAAACACACTCTTATTCGACAAACTCAGCAATGCATATAACAACGGGAAAATACAGAATGAGGCTGAATTTTAAAATCAAAACAGAAAGCAAAAAATGATTGGTTGAAAGATGGGGACTCGTGCACAAAATTCTTTCATGCAAAGATGTCACAAAGAAGGTACATTAACAACTGGAACCAGATAATTATGAGCAATGGGGAAATAATACAAGATGCTGGAAAAATTGAATCTGAGGCTATAAGTTATTACACTACCATTTTTCACTCCACACAGCCCCTACCTAGTAATTTCCCTGATATCCAGTGTATGAGCAAAATAAATGATAGAGGCAGAACTAAACTTACCTCTAGTATCACAATTGAGGAAGTCCAAAAAGCTGTTTTCTCAATCCCTGATGACAAGAGTCCTGGTCCAGATGGATTTACTACAAAATTTTATAAAATCCACTGGAATGAGTTGAAATATGACATTCTGGATATAATTCAAGAAGTTTTCAGTACAGGCAGAATTGAAAAAGGGCTAAATCATACTTTTATCACACTTGTGCCTAAAATCAAACAGCCTATTTGTATCTCTGATTACAGACCTATTGCATGTTGTAATGTCTTATACAAAATCATATCCAAAATCATATGCAATAGAATCAAGCCTTTCTTACCTCACCTTATATCAGAGAACCAGTCAGCTTTCATTCCAAGAAGATACATTGCCGAAAATGTCTTGCTTGCACATGAACAAATTAGACAATTCAATAGAAAAGGCAGTGATAAAATGTGTATCAAGATTGACATACAAAAGGCTTATGATATGATTAACAGGGAGTTTGTATGCCATATGCTAAACATGATGGGTTTTCCTTATAGCCTGATCAAACTTATAAGAAAATGTATCTCATCCCCTACATACTCTATCATTGTCAATGGTAGCCCCAAGGGTTTTATTCACAGTAACAGAGGGTTGAGACAGGGAGATCCCCTCTCCCCTTATCTTTTCTGCATAGCTATGGAATTTCTATCCTTGATGGTGTATAAAGCATACAAGGTTGGTAATTTTCAACCTATCTATAATCAAGATCCATGTGTCACTCACCTTATGTATGCAGATGATCTCATGATATTTTCTAAAGCTAAGCTTAAATATGCTAAAGCTATCAAAGATATGATGCAGAAGTTAAAAGGTATGACAGGACTAAATATAAACAACTTGAAATCTAAAGTTTATTTCAGCAGAGGAGTGACCAACAGAAATTTTCTGCTCAACATGCTGGATATGAAAGAAGGAACACTGCCTATTAAATATTTAGGAGTCCCTCTGTCATATAATTATATTCACTACAACGATTGTGGAAATCTACTTGATAGGATCCAAACCAGAATGAATGGATGGGACTGTAAACTTCTATCTATGGCAGGTAAGATTGAACTTATCCACTCAGTTATTACACCTATGGTGCTATACTGGATGATGACATACCAATTACCTATTGCTATTATCAATAAAATTAATAAGATATGTGCAAATTTTGTATGGGGTGGTAGAACCCATAAAATTGCCTGGGACATTTTATGCAGACCAAAACTTGAAGGAGGGGTGGGCCTAAGAAAATTTGAGGACATTAGAACTGCAACTGCTCTTAAATTGTTGTGGCATTATATAAACAACAATAATCTATGGTCTAAATGGATGAGAAATAGATACTGCAAAGAAAAACACTTCTGGACTATGGAAATTGATAACAACAGTTCATGCACTTGGAAATCTATTCTTAAACATAGACAAAAAGGGTTACAACACATACACAGGAGCATAGTAGATGGACAAGAGACGCTGCTATGGCATAACCCCTGGATTAACAATGAATTATTAGTTAATATCCTTGGGTGGGATGATCTTGGTTTAAATGGTGGGGACAATCTGAAGGTCAGTAGTATGATACAGAATAACACTTTAAGGCCACAGATTCTACATTTTACTAGACAAGTAAATCAAATTAATGAAGTAGAACTGTCTACTACACATGAGTCTGATTTCTGGAGCTGGAACAACAAACCAAATGGATTTACTTTCTACTCTGCATGGGATAGTGCCAGAATACATTTCCAGCCTAATATTTGGTCTAAAATTATATGGAACTACTGCAACAGCCCTAAAATGAGTTTATGCACATACAAAGTTATGCTAAATAGAATTCCAACCAAAGACAAACAGATGGAATGGGGTTTCTATGTAGATCCTACATGTGCGTTATGTAAACGCGAACCAGAAAATAGAAATCACCTGTTTTTCCAATGCACATACTCGGCGTACCTCTGGACTCGAAGTAAATTGAAGCTTGGGATGAATCGGGTCAGCTCGATGCTGGTTGAAGAGGAAGTGATTGATCTATACGACTTGTTCAAAACTGAAAACCAAATCAAAGACCTTGCTTTTTGCAGTTTTGTCACGATAATATTCCACATCTGGTTGGAAAGAAACGCTAGAATACATGAAGGCAAAGAGACTGACAAGTTTCAACGATGGAATTATGTGGAGATTGATGTCAAATATTTGATGTCGAAAAGCAAGAGGAAGACAAAGAGATCTAAAGAAAACGAGGAAATTTTAGAGAGGTGGGGCATTGACTTAGTGGATGCCGGTTAAAAGCATCAACCTGTTTCCTGTTTTACCTGGTTTTTGTGTATGATGTGCTTTATATCGGAATGCATCGAGTAAACATTCAGTTACCCGGTAGGCAGTTTAACTTTGTTTTGGTATTAGCACTGTTGCTGATTTGTACATTATTATATTCAATGATATATTAATAAAGCACCGCACTCTTTTTTCCTTACCAGGTATCACGATGATAACTAGTAAGGTTTTTAATGAGGCGGTTTACCTAGTTTCAAATATATATATATATGAGAATCAACATATTTTAAGGTCCGGATGGTTAAATTACTAACTTCATCATCTCGATTTCTGTCTCTCTTATACAGTTGGAAATCTTTCTAAAAGGTACATCTATTATCAGATCATTTTAAAAATACTAGATTTAACATAATGATATCTTACCTTCATTATGCTAATGAAATTAAAGCATGGTTTTAAATGTATTTGATATGTGATTGTTTTTTAGTTCGTCCAAGTTGTAGAACTAACAGTTACATGGTTGAAATTAATTTCATTTAAAATCCTATGAGTTTTCCAACATTGATGTTGTTTCTTCGAAAAGCCATGTTTTGTGCAGTTGCATTTAATTTTGTTTATTTGTGATCAAAATTAGCTTTTAATTTCTCAGTTTCTTTATAGGGTCATCGCATTACAATGAGTATTTTGGTATTCATACAGCGATTTTAAATATATCATTATGTCGTGCATATCTTTTAGGATGTTTTAAACTACAAAATTTAATTTTGCTCTAATATTTTGTGAGCTGTTATGTTAATTTTACAATAGAATCAATGATGTTTTGGCTTAAATAAATGTATATATGTCTTTTTGTATGACTGTGATAATATGCCTGTTATTTGAATGAAAATACACATTTTTTTACTTTTATCCGAGTAATTCTTCTTTGAACACACAATTTAACATTAATATAAATTATTATGCCTAAATTCCTATATTTTCTTCAGTCATAAAATCTGAAAGCAGTATTGGGAATAAAACTATATTTGATTTCCAAGTTTTTTCCATATTTATATTTTTGGGAAACTCATTTAACTCTATATCTATAAATATCTTTTATCATTTGAGGGTATAAGCTGCATCTTTGACCTCAATTGCTTTTAAAGGCTCATTTCAAATTGCTTCTCTAAATAATGTAATATCTTAAATTTGTTTAGAGGAATTTCCATGAGAGTTTTTGTATATATATTTCAACATTTCAATTGATAAATCATTGAAGACATACCATGAATGGTTTATTTTTTTATCTTTGATCTTTCATCATGATTGTTAGTTGAAAAGTGCATCATGTACTATTCATACAAAATGCCAAATTTATGTTCACACTTTTTGGACTTATAAGATTTCTTAATTTGTGAAGAATAATTTATTTTATTTTTAATTTAATTAAATGAGTTCAAGGTTTAAAGTTTAGAGGAACAGATTCAGCCTTACTGTTCAAATCTACTGATTTTCTCCTATTGTATATGTAGCCACTTACAATGTTATTGTAGACCGATCTGCATAAGTAAAAGTTTCAATGACTGTTAATTTATGTCCAATATGCAGAAAATGATTAAAATGTTAAATATACGTTTCAAAAGGAAGAATGCCTTTTGCACTGTTTTTTATTTTATTTTATTTAATCAGTTGACATGTATCTAAATGATGTGTTTGTGTTGATTTTAACATGTTTTGTCTAATTTTGCAAGCATGACATGCTTTGAGTATGGCATCTCTGTTAAGTGCCTTTGGAAATATATAGTTTATTAGAGCTTTATTTACATGGTCATTAACTCAAGGGGAGGTATCCCAAACCAACTTTTGAGCTTTATATAGTTATTCATAACTTTATGATGCTTTCTTTATGCCTATTTATTTGTTGATATATGTTTATAGTGATCTTAAAATGTACCCATATATTATAAACTTTGTAATACATTAAATTATGAACCTATTATGGTTGCAGGAACCGGTTAAATTCTAAGACAACTTTTTAATCCATCCAATCCCGATCACATTCATTGTCTATGTAAGAAGGCATTCAGGCTTCCTAACTAGATCTTATAAAGTCAATAAAGCTTCAAATGCATTCTCCAGCCAATCATTTTTGAAATGAAGAATATGAAGCAGTAATATATTGAAAGATATCTTTCTAAACAGATGCGCTCATAAATGCAATGAAAGAATGCAATTTTTGTATGGAGGCGTCGTAAACATTACCTAATTTTTCGGAAGATAAATAGAATATGGCATACCATATATTATAATAGGCTTCATTAATATTTGGTTCTCTATTCTATTATGTCAATACTATTGATTATCCTAATGCCTTCTATGTAGTTTATTGCATGATGTTAAACTTTCAGTATTTTCAGCTTAGTGATAATAATATATGTTCAACTAACCTAGGTAGACATAATCCTAACATACAAGATATGTGCAAAAAAAATTGCACTACATGATAGACGAAAACTACAGGCTAAGAAAAGGAGGCTTACTAACTTATTTATATAAAATGTTCAAATCAACCATGATTCCATATCAATAACAGCTATAACATTATAAAAATAATTCATTTTATCACATAATTCTACTACCTAATATTTTTAACAATAGCCGTGTGCGTAGCACGGGTTTGCACTAGTTAATTTAAATTAAGAAAATTGTAGAAAACAAACTAGAGCAAAAGTGAATAAAACTATGAGATTAAGGAGAAATTTAAAGGCAAATCCACTTCCAATCATTCATATAAATCAACACAAAATTCATCTATAATCTATCATTTAAATTTTTAAGTAGAAATGATTGATGTGTTTATTATAAGTATGGTTTATTTGTGCAATTAATTAGCACAACTTAAACCATCAAACTCTAACACACCATTTAAACCCACTTGTCAATTCTCATGAAAATGACATGAAATTAAAAATAAAATCTGTTTTAAGCATGATCTACTTATTATGAACTAGTAACATCTCATCAAATTTTGATTCTAGTTTGACTTTCATCATCAAAATCTCTTAGACAAATGATCAAATGGTTTATGTTTATATTGGATTAAGCATAGCCTATTTGAGATGTCAATATAGACTATCAAATTCACTAAAAAAGAAACATAAACTATCATCATTTATAATTTCCATTAAGCACAAAAGAGAGATCATAAATGTAACTATGTTATGTTGATTTAGTATGATTCATGAAAGTTTCATTACCCCTAAATTGAAGGGGTTTAGCTTCTCATATTTGAATTCATATCAACACAAAATGATTTAAGCATAAAAAGCAAGGGAAATGAGAGCTAATTAAAAGAAAAGAGAACTAACTACTTGCATAAAATAAATCTAAACTAATTGCATGAATTAAATCTATACTATTAACATGAAATAAATGAGACATAACTAACATAAAAGAGCTTGAAATAAAATAGTATAAGAGAAAAGAGAATGTAAACAAAAGCAAATAAGAAGAAGGCTAAGAAGCCATTAAAAAGATATTTTATTTATCATTGATTTTGTGGCTACAACATACATAAAAAAAGAGCTAATTACATGAAACATAAGGGGTATTTATACATGCTTAAAATCCTAATTCCATTTTTAGGGGACTACCTAAAATGCCCTTGAGACTGTGTAGCCTTCAAGTAATCATTAGAGAATTAATCAATCCCCATCAACATGTGCATGTGCTTTTAATCATGGTCTGTTAAGTAGTGGGCATGTGGACTCCTCTATGTTGCATTATTTCATTTTTTTCTACATTCTTTTGGCCTTGAACACTTGTGCATGCATATATTCATGAAGCTTCATCCAATTTTCACTCAGTTTCCTACAAATAAAAATAAAAATGTGCAAATAAATTTTCTCAAAATTAATTCATACCCAAAATTACCATTTTGCCCCTAAATGAAGATGAATGAATGATGATTTGAAAACATTTTAGATTTTGGTTTAAACATGTAAAAATACCCTAATATGCTCATTTATTTTAATAAAAGAAGATTAAATATGGGAGTAAAAATATACACTTTTACATGCACATCAAATACCCCCACACTTATCTTTTTATTCGTCCTCGAATGAACTAAAACTAGGATAAACCCGTTTTCGTAGGAAATACAATTGCATTAAGCGTATGCAACAAGTCGTTAAACCTTTAGGTGTCCTTAGTAAGATGAGTGTGTCTCGTGAGGGTTTTCAGTGGGTACTACCCACAAAATCCAAATACGATATGCAAATTCTAATGCGACTACATGATGCAAGTTTCCAAAAAATATTTACAAATGAAGACTTTACTTTTAAATTGACATGAGTAAGTTGGATATAAGTATTGGTTACTATCAAGAAATTTTAGTCGCTTTACTCATCAAAACTTCCAACAAAAATTAAGTTATCATCACAATAAGACTCTAGTTTGGCTAGTTGTTTCGGTTGATAACATAGTGCAACTATGAATTAATCATTTCGTTTATTATCAAAGTTTTGCGAAGTAGTATTTTTATTTCTTTTAAATAACAAGTCAAATCAAATAAGTGAAGATAGTGCTTGGGTGTAACAACCTATATTTTTGACCGCCTATATAATTAAAAGATTTATTTAAATATTAATAAGTTAATCTAAATCAATAATCTAAAAAGCTAACTTTTGTATATGATGGAATTGGTGCTTGGAACCACTTCCATTGTGTTCGGAATGATGTTTTCGATCTTTTTGAGTACAAGCATCGATTTGTTTGGGATATTGAATTTTTAGCAATATATTGGAAGTCGATTAATATATGATCTAAAAAGCTAAATTTTGCATACGATGAAATTAGTTTTTGAGACCACTTACATTGTGTCTGGACTGATGTTTTCGACCTTTTTGAGTATAAGCATCGATATGTTTGGAATATCGGATTTTGAGTTATAAAGGAGGTGAGTTGTTGTTGATTAAAGAGGATGGAGTTGGGCCCATAGCCCACTTGCTTTCCTTTAAAGAGCGCACCCCTCTATCATTTGATTTTTTATGTTGGCTCCTTCCTTGCTCTCTTCAAAACCTAAAACTTCAAGTTCAAATCAAATTAAAACCCATGAAATAAATTCCCTAAAACCAAACTAAAATCACCTAAATTCTTCTCTTGCCTCCCTCTACAATCTCCATTGGTATTGGAGCATTTGGAGGTGGTTTGATTTTCGTTCACGAAGAGAAAGAGGGCTAGAGAATGGGTTTCATGTTGCTTTAGGAATGTTAATGGTTGCTGGGTGAGTGGATACTAAACTTGTAGCTTATAGTTATATAAAGATATGTGTTTTATTATGAAATATTAAATAAAGTAAGTATGTATTTCATTGAGGTAAGACTTGACTGAGTCTTGATTTGAGTTTGATATGAAGAGTGAATTACCAAATGGTTGATTTATGATGAAAATGGTTGACATATGTTAGAATTAGTAACCATCAAGTATAAATGGTTGCTTATTTATATATGATATAGTTTACATTATCCTAAATAAACATATGTATGATGTTTATATGGAATAATAGTGTTAAAAAATGTGATTTTATATGTGGTAGTAAGCATATGAGGATTGTAGTAATTTGGAATAAGAAGTGGAAATTGTTAGTAACTTGAGTGCGTGACGTTAAGTTGCTATACTGACCATTAAAAAGATTACAAACTAACATACTTGTTATAAAAGGAAATAAGTAAAATGTACGAAAGATAGTAAAGTTGTAGTTATGATTTCTAAATAGTAGAAACTTGTTTCAATAGCTTCTAAAATGGGGGCATGAGCTTGAGCTCATATTGATAAAAGTAACACAAGACAGGATTTTGAAAGGAGTTAGTAAGCTATTAGGAATTGTAGTTTAATGACTTAAGTAGCATTGAAGATTATCATTTACCAACACACTAGTGATGATATAATAAAATAATATTGTTAAAAGGGATAAAAGTGTGATTTTTAATAAGTTATGTTAGTAAGCTATGATATAAGAGAGCATGCTAATGATGTAAATCATGTTGAAATAATGGGCAAACGTGTATATATAGAATAATAACCATATTATACTGATTGGTAGAAATGTTTAATTGCAATAATAATAAAGTTGTATTATTAATAGAAAGTGTTCGTTAACAATGGTAATCAAGTTAGAATGATTAATAAAAAGTTAGAAAATGAGAAACAAGAAGGCTACATCATTAATTAAAGCGGTGATAGATTAGTCGAAGTTGACAAAAAGAGAAAGTGTCAAAATTTTGATAATCCAAAGGCTATAAATAACCTAGACTCCCCTTAGGAGGCCGAGAGAACTCCCTCCTCTCTCTATTTTTATTTGGTGCCGATGGCACTGCCTTGACAAGGCAGTGTTGTGCACTGCCCTGAAAGGGCAGTACATGTGCACTATCCTGACAAGGCAGTGGCAGTGCACTGCCTTGATCCAAGGCAGTGCCTGTGCACCGCCTTGAAATAAGGCAGCGCGTGTGCACTGCCTTGTTCAAGGCAGCGCTGGTGTACTGCCTTGAAATAAGGCAGTGCCTGTGCGCTGCCTTGTTCAAGGCAGTGTTGGTGCAGTGCTGTGCACTTCCTTGAAATAAGGCGGTGCCTGTGCACTACCTTGCTTAAGGCAATGCCGATGTACTGCCTTGATCCAAGGCAGTGCTATGCACTACCTTGAAATAAGGCAGTGCCTGTGCATTGCCTTGTTCATGGCAGTGCTGGTGCACTGCCTTGAAGATGGCAGTGTTGGTGCACTGCCTTGATTCAAGGTAGTGCGGGCACTGCCTTGTACAAGGCAGTGCCCAGTGTTACAACACTACCTTGTATAGGCAGTGCGAGCGGCACCACCTTATGGGTTGTGCCAAGCAGTACTGCCGTGCTAGACACGGCAACAATTTTTATCCGGGTCGAGGTTCGGTTTCGGTGTTCGACGAAAGTGATGGATTCAAATGACTTTTGTGTTTGTTCGCGAAAGTTATGGAAATGTTCTATCCAGACGGGGGCTTTGCAGTTCTAATGAAGTTCAACAACGTGGGGATAGCTTGAATCTGGATTATCTTATTATAGACAATAAGATGATATCGGTTTTGTAAAAGGAATCCATTGTACCACTGAGACAACATGACCTACAAATGTGGTCCAGGAGCAGGGGCGGAGAGAGACTGGAACTCCAGTCTATAGTAGGTCATATACTGTTCCATAGTATGATTGGATGCTACAACAGGACCTACAGTCCAACTTCTTTTGAGGCGTTGGTTTTCAGGAAGGTCCACAATATTGTTGTGGCTCTCGATAGTCCATTTGGTATTTAAATGGCAATTTGACACCGATATCGGTTCCAAATATTTAAGTAGTGTTGACCTTGGAAATTTCTCGTATATGATTCTTACTAGGTCTTTAGGTATGGGGTGCTTGGTTATATAGCATCATTATTGTTGTATTTGTATATAATATCATTATAGATGAATCTACCTTATATTTTAGATTTGACCGTAGACTAGGCGAAGTATGGAACATTTATCGTACACTCGTCTATTCATATTGTTGATACTTATATAGTTTGAACATGTAGTTTTAACTTATGATATGTCACATAGACCTATTACATGCTAGGAGATATACCTGTATTTAATTACAATATTATAAGGCTAGTTCCCCTCACTAGATTTCTGTCTGACCCTTGTTTCCTATTTGGAACTTATGATTACTCCTAGTAGAGTAGTCTAAGTGACAGGTTGATTTTGGGGATAGGCTAGCTGAAGAGCTGCATTTTTGGGTTATAAAGATATGCTTATGTTTATGATCAGTCCATGTACGATTAAATGTATCAAAAGTTCTATTTATGTAAGAGACTATGCATTGTATTGATGTATCTATTCAGTGTTCCATTTGTATGGAGTTTATGTAGAGATTTATTCAGACCGTGGCCTTATCAGTTTTATGTATTCAGTTGTGTCTTTATATATATATATATATATATATATATCATCACTTAGGCTGGTATGCATTGTTTATGCCTCCGTGTGATTTTATATATACTTGTCAAATTATATATTGTTGTTTTTCTCCTGCGAATTGCGCAAAGGTCATGTCGAAATTTATAGTTTAATCAAGTTTAAATTTATATAGCCTTTTGTCTTTTATAGTATTTTAAATATATGTGTTGATCAACATATATTTAGGGTATCGTAAAAGGTGGGTCGTTACACTTGGTATCAGAGCGAGATTATTCAATTGGAGAACTAATGGACCAGGTTTTATATGACCTAGGAGTACTTAGGTGAGCGAAATCGATTCTCCTATAATATATTTGTGTATAAATTATAGTATTTACACAATTGAAATGTATGACCCTAAATCTAGTTAAATAATATATCTTAATATGTTTTGATTACCTAAAATGATTTTTAGGTAAATGATTTTTTAGGTAAATGATATCATTTTATTAAAATGATTGAATAATTTTGTAGAATAGATTTACACTTAATTTAATTTGATAAATTAAGTGTTATAATTACTTAAAATTTGTTTTGAGTAAATAAGATATTCTATAAAATGGTTATGTAATTTTGTAAAATAGTGTGAATGAAATATACTTGATTTAATGTGATAAATTAAGTATATTATTGCTTAAATTGATTTTTTTAAGTGAATATAATATTTTATAAAATGGTTTATGGATTTATAAGATATTTTGAGGTGAAATATATTACTTAAATTGATTTTTAAGTACATAATGATATTTTACAAAATGGTTATGATTTTATAAAAATGGTGTGAATGAGTATATTTAATTGTAATTGTATAATTAAATAATATTAAGATTTTGAATGATTTTTAAGCTTATAGTTGTTTTATAAACAATATATTATGTTTAAAATAATATATTAATAGATGGATCATGTTATAACTTACCAAATTGTATAATGAGTTGAATATTGATTAAGTTGTATATTTTTATGTCATTGTTTGAATTGGTTGAATTTATTGTAGATTAAAAATAAATGATAGATTGTTTGATTTGTTGGTTAGTTTGATATGTTGGTATTAATTGTTATTGATATTGAGGTGGTAGGTTTGTTACTTTGGTTGTGTAATGCCTTCGTGTATGTAAATGGGTATAATATGTGTTTATTTGTTCCATATAGTTGGACTGGTGGTATATATATAACTGCATATAGTTTACGTGAGTTATATATGTCTATATTTATATATAGTTCTGGTATGTCCGACTGGGGACTATTGGGAGAGGCACATAATGTTTTATATATACTCATTGGTATGCGGTTTAAGGCATATATATATATAGTCCTAGTATGTTTGACTTGGGGCTACTGGGAGGAGCACAGAATATTTTATACATGTTAATTGATATGCTGTTTAAGGCATATATATATATATATATATATATATATATATATATATATATATAGTCCTGGTATGTCCGACTTAGGGCTACCGGGAGGAGCACGAAATATTTTATTTATATTCATGGATATGCGATTCAAAGCATGTATATATAGTTTTAGTATATCTGACTTGGGACTACCGATTGGTGCAAAGGAATACATTGTACCTTGGGGTGCACGACCTGCATACGTGGTTCTGAAGTAGCAGCGGAGAGAGACTAGGACGCCAGTCTAGAGTAGGTCATATATTATTGCGTAGTACTCTTGGATGTTGCGACAGGACCTACATACCAACTTCTTTTAAGGTGTTGGTTTTCAAGGGAGTCCATAATATAGTTGTGGCTCTCGATAGGCCTCATGGGTAGCGAATAATAATTCAGAACAATTTATTAATCCACACGAGAACATCAATACTTCGACATTGGGTAACCATGTGGGAAGGATGTAGGAAAGCTTTAGCATTTACATACGTTTTCGGTATGTCGGTATAGATAACCAGAAGTAAAGGACGCTAGCAATGGAATCCATTATACCGTTGAGATGATACGACTTGCAAACGTGGTTTTGGAGCAGGGGCGGAGAGAGACTGAGCGCCAGTCTAAAGTAGTTCATATATTGTTCCGTAGCACAATTGGGTGCTGCGACGGGACCTACATGCCAACTTCTTTTGAGGTGTTGGTTTTCAAGGGAGTCCATAAGCTAGTTGTGGCTCTCGATAGGTCTCTTTGGTAGCTAATGACAGATCAGGATGGGTATCAGTTATAGGTATCCGTATTTGGGTTTTTTGGGTATGGAGATGCTATGTTAGTAGCATTGTTATATTACCGTATTCGTTTTGCATTTCAGGTGCTTCGATGGAGATCATTGGATCGATAGGTGTCCGTAGCAGACCGCACCCACTAGTAATGATGGGTATGACCTTATTCTCTGGGTGTCTCCTATCATTATGATGGTGCATGTTATATAGGTTGGTCGATTATTATTATTGAGCAGTGTGTGTTGGACCAATATTGGGATGTTTATATTACTCCTATGTTGGTAATCCGATAAATAAAGCCGACTTAACTTTTTGATGGCGAGGGTGCAACTTGGTAGCCATGTATCTCAAACGGGAAAAGTTGCACGCCTAAGGCATGATGCTTGTAGGATTGATGGTTTGTTTTACTTATCCATTGATTGTGCTTTATTTTGGGTTAAGATGATATAATTATGAGTTGCCAGAGTCAGGGTTGTATTGTTCCGGTCTATAGGATTTCGGGGACGAAATTCTTAGGGGAGGAGAATGTAACAACCCATATTTTTGACCGCCTAAATATTTAAAAGATTTATTTAAATATTAATAAGTTAATTTAAATCAATGACCCAAAAAGCAAACTTTCGTATATGATGGAATTGGTGCTTGAGACCACTTCCACTGTGTTTGGAATGATGTTTCCGACCTTTTTGAATATAAGCATCGAAATGTTTGGGGTATTGAATTTTTAGTAGTATATTGGAAGTCGATTAATATATGGTCTAAAAAGCTAACTTTTGCATATGATGGAATTAGTGTTTGAGACCACTTTCATTGTGTCCGGAATGATGTTTCCGACCTTTTTAAGTAGAAGCATCGACATGTTTGGAATATTGGATTTTGAGTTATAAAGGAGGTGAGTTGTTGTTGATTAAAGATGATGGAGTTAGGCCCAAGGCCCATTTGCTTTCCTTTAAAGAGCGCACCCTCCTCTCCCATTTGATTTTTTACGTTGCCTCCTCCCTTGCTCTCTTCAAAACCTAAAACTTCAAGCTCAAATCGAATTAAAACCCATGAGATAAATTCCCTAAAACCATACTAAAATCACCTAAATTCTTCTCTTACCTCCCTCTACAATCTCTATTGGTATTGGAGCATTTGGAGGTGGTTTGATTTTTGTTCATGAAGAGAAAGAGGGCTAGAGAATGGGTTTCATGTTGCTATGGGAATGTTAATGGTTGCTAGGCGAGTGGATACTAAACTTGTAGCTTGTAGTTATACAAAGATGTGTGTTTTATTATGAAATATTAAATAAATTAAGTATGTTGTATTTCATTGACGTAATACTTGATTGGGTCTTGAGTTGAGTTTGATATGAAGACTGAATTACCAAATTGTTGATTTTTGATGAAAATGGTTGACATATGTTAGAGTCAATAACCATCAAGTATAAATGGTTGCTTATTTATATATGATATAGTTTGTACTATCATAAATAAACATATGTATGAAGTTTATATTGAATAATAGTGTTAAAAAATGTGATTTTTAATGTGGTAGTAAGCATATGAGGATTGTAGTAATTTGGAATAAGAAGTGGAAATTATTAGTAACTTGAGTGCGTGATGTTAAGTTGTTATAATGACCATTAAAATGATTATAAACTTACATAATTTTTGTAAAAGGAAATAAGTAAAATGTGTGAAAGGTAGTAAAGTTATAGTTATGATTTCTAAATAGTAGAAACTTATTTCAATAGCTTCTAAAAGGGGGCATGAGCTTATTTTGATAAAAGTAACACAAGATGGGATTTTGAAAGGAGTTAGTAAGCTATTAGGAATATTAGCTTAATGGCTTAAGTAGCATTGAAGATTATCATTTACCAATACACTAGTGATGATATAATAAAAGAATATTGTTAAAAGTAATAAAAGTGTGATTTTTAATAAGTTGTGTTAGTAAGCTATGATATAAGAGAGCTTGCTAATGATGTAAATCATGTTGAAATAATGGGCAAAAGTGTATATGTAGAATAATAAACAAATTATTTTGATTGGTAGAAATGTTTAATTGCAATAGTAATAAAGTTATATTATTAATAAAAAGTGTTCGATAACAATGGTAATCAAGTTTTAATGATTAATAAAAAGTTAGAAAATGAGAAACAAAATGGCTACATCATTAATTAAAGTGGTGATAGATTAACCGAAGTTGACAAAAAGAGAGAGTGTCAAAAATTTGGTAATCCAAAGGCTATAAATAACCTAGACCCCCTTAGAAGGCCGATAGAACTCCCTCCTTTCTCTATTTTAATTTGGTGCCGAAGGCATTGCCTTGTAAAAACGCAGTGCAGTGTGTGCACTACCTTGACAAGGTAGTGTTGTGCACTTACCTGACAAGGCAGTGCACGTGCACTGCCTTGAAATAAGGCAGTGCCAGTGCACTACCTTGGTTAAGGCAGTGTCGGTGCACTGCCATGTTCAAGGTAGTGTCGGTGCACTGCCATGATCCAAGGCAGTGCTTGTGCACTGCCTTGAAGAAGGCAGTGCTGGTGCACTGCCTTGATTCAAGGCAGCGCGGGTACTGCCTTGTACAAGGCAGTGCCAAGTGTTACGGCATTGCCTTGTATAAGAAATGCGAGCAGCACCGCCTTACATGCTGTGCCAAGTGGTACTGCCCTGCTAGACAGGGCAACATTTTTTATCCGGGTCGAGGTTCGGTTCCGGTATTCGACGAAAGTGATGGATTCAAATGGCTTTTGTGTTTTTTTGGGAATGCTATGGAAATGTTCTATCTAGACGGGGGCTTTGCAGTTCTAATGAAGTTCAATAAAGTGGGGATAGTTTGAATCTGGGTTGTCTATTTATAGACAATCGGATGATATCGGTTTTGTAAAAGGAATCCATTGTACCACTGAGATGACACGACCTACAGACGTGGTCCCGGAGCAGGGGTGGAGAGTGACCGGAACTCCAGTCTAGAGTAGGTCATATACTATTCTGTAGTACGATTGGATGCTGCTACAGGACCTACAGTCCAACTTCTTTTGAGGTGTTGGTTTTCAGGGGATCCACAATATAGTTGTGGCTCTCGATAAGTCTCTTTGGTAGTTAGATGGAAATTTGGCACGGGTATCAGTTCCAGATATTCAAGTACCATTGACCTTGGAAATTTCTCATATGTGATTCATACGGGGTCTTTGGGTATGGGATGCTTGGTTATATATCATCATTACGGTTGTATTTATTGGTATTTCGTGGTTTTTTGTTTACATATATGCTTGGATACATGTGTATATGTTTGTATATAATATCGTTATAGATGAATCTACCTTATATTTTGGATTTGACCATAGAGTAGGAGATGTATGGTACATTTATTATGGAGTGTAGTATTACCTCTGCACTCGTCTATTCATATTGTTGATACTTATATAGTTAGAACATGTAGTTTTAACTTATGATATGTCACATAGACCTATTACATGCTAGGATGTATACCTGCATTTAATTACAATATTATGAGGCTAGTTCCTCTCACTAGATTTCTGTCCGACCCTCATTTTCTCTCTGTTATTTCCTATTTGGAACTTATGATTACTCATAGTAGAGTAGTCTGAGTGATAGGTTGATTTTGGGGACTGGCTAGTTGAAGAGCTGGACTTTTGGGTTATAGAGATATGCTTATGTTTATGATCAGTCCATGTATGATTAAATGTACCAGACGTTCTATTTATGTAAGAGACTATGCATTGTATCGATGTATCTAGTCAGTATTCCATTTGTATGGAGTTTATTTAGAGATTTATTCAGACCATGGCCTTATCATTTTTACGTATTCAGTTGTGTCTATATATATATATCATCATTTGGGCCGGTATGCATTGTTTATGCCTCCGTGTGATTTTATATATACCGGTCAAATTATATATTGTTGTTTTCCCGCTGCGAATTGCACAAAGGTCATGTCAAAATTTATAGTTTAATCAAGTTTAAATTTATACGGCCTTTTTCTTTTACAGTATTTCAAATATATGTGTTGATCAGTATATACTTGGGGTATCGTAAAAGGTGGGTCATTACATTAGGTTTCAATTGCTTGCTCTCTCTATTTTGAAAAATATTTACATTATTATTTACACACCTAACTCAAATATACTATGGCCAGATCATGCATTGCCTTTCGGGCTTACGTGAGAAAAGTACAGAGCGTGGCGAGTGTATACACTTGCGAATGAACACATGACTCTAGGTGTTTATTATTATTATTTTAATTTTATTTACATACACCTAACTTAGATATACTGAGGCAAGATATACCGATCATGCACTGCCTTTTGAGCTTACGTGAGAAGGGTAAAGAGTGTGGTGAGTGTACACACTTACGTGTGAACACATGACTCTAGATGTTTCTTATTTTTATGATCTATATATATATATATATTAAGAAGAGAGAGTTATGCAAAATCATCTTAGCACCACTTAACCTAGAAGAACAAAAATGTTATCGCCTTTACTTTAAATAAACACTCTTTTAAACAAAGATTACAATTAGGGTGTACTTCATAATTATCACCTATGAACCTTCCTATATAGTAGTTAAACCATAGTTACTTGTAATCAAACTTTTCTTTTTATTTCTTGTTGAGACAAGTAATTTTTTTAAAAATTTCAATTTAATAACCAAAAACATATGCTTATTCTATCATGTTTCTTCAAAAGTAAATCGATATGTAAAAAAAATTGTTTTGATTTTTTTCTTTTTTTGGTTTTTGGAAAGAAAACGCAAAAAATAAACCATGAAAAATCAAAATAGATATGAGACTCCCCCCACACTTGATTTTGACTGTGTCCCCACAGTCAATGCATGATATAATAAGTGTAACGGAGAAAATATGTACATATTTACAAGAGAGGGTTAAAATTTCTTACTAGACGTAGTTTGGCTCATGAAGAATCATAAGCTCCTCCTCTCGATCACTCGCCAACTCCAAGTAAGGTTTTAAATGATGACCATTGACTTTAAAAATCGATCCATCCCTAGTGTTTTTCTATTTCTATGTCATCGTGTGGAAAAACAGTACGTACCATGTATGGTCATGCCCATCTTGATTTTAATTTCCCAGGGAACAAATGAAGTCGTGAGTCATATAAAAGAAAATTTTGATTTGGCAAAAATGTTTTCCTTAGGATTGACTTGTCATGAAAAAGTTTTTCTTTGCAAATTTTCTCATTTTCATAGTTCCTAATCTCCTCTAATTCATTGAGTTGCAATTTTCTATTTTTGCCAGCTTTTTCAAGATCAAAATTTATGTTCTTAATCGCCCACAATGCTTTATGTTCAAGTTCGATGGGTAAATGGCACGCTTTGCCATATACTAGCCTAAAAGGAGACATCCCAAGATTGGTTTTATACGCAATTCTATAAGCCCAAAGCGCATTTGTCAACTTTTGTGACCAATCTTTTCGATTTTTATTTACAGGTTTCCCAAAAATTTGCTTGATTTGGCAAGTTGAAACTTCAACTTGACTACAAGTTTGAGGATGATAAGGAGTGGATAACTTAAGGGTTATTGAGTATTTCTTCATTAGAGTAGCAAATGATCGATTACAGAAATGGGTTCCATTATCACTTATTATTGTGCGAGGTGTTCCAAACCTCAAAAAGATGTTTTCTTTTATGAATTTTACAATAATTTTATGGTCATTTGTTTTACATGGAATGGCTTCAATCCATTTAGAGACGTAATCAACAGCAAGAAGAATGTATAGATTTCTGAAAGAATTGGGAAATGGTCCCATAAAGTCAATACCCAAAATGTCAAAGATTTCGATCGTAAGAATGGGGTTCAAAGGCATCATGTTTCGTCGAAAGATTTTTCCTACCATTTAGTAATGATCAAAAGTTTTACAGAACCCAAATGCATCTTTGAAAAGTGCAGACCAGTAAAAACCATATTAGAGCACCTTTTCCGCTTTTTTCTGAGGACCATAGTGACCTCCACAAGCTTGGTCATGACAAAATGAAAGAATACTCATAATTTTGCAATCTAGAACGCATCGTCGAATGATTTGCTCGGAACAATACTTAAAGAAGTATGGATCATCCCAATAGAAGTATTTGACTTAGGAAAGAAATTTATATTTATCTTGTTTTGACTAAAATGAAAGAGTTTCCTTAATGACTTAATAGTTCACTATATCGGCATACCATGGATCCACGGAAAGGGAAAGGAGTTGTTCATCAGGAAAGTTCTCATTGATCGGTAAAGAAGATGGTGCATTTGGAGGAGGAAATAGATGATCAGAAATGACATTGTCAGATCCTATTTTATCTTTGATCGTAAGGTCGAATTCTTAGAGTAAAAGGATTCAATGGATCAAACGAGACTTAGCATCCTTTTTAGTGAAAAGGTACCTAAGAGCGGAGTGGTCAGTGTAAACTGTAATGTGTGAGCCAATCAAATAAGGTCGGAACTTTTCGAGTGCAAAAACTACCGCTAGAAGCCCTTTTTTGGTGGTTGTGTAATTGAGTTGAGCATCGTTTAGAGTCATACTAGCATAGTAGACAACGTGAGGAATTTTGTTGATGCGTTGTCCTAAGACAGCACCAACCGCAAAGTTAGAAGCATCACACATTATTCTGAAAGGAAGATCCCAATTGGATGAACAAATGATGGGAGCAGAAATGAGTTCATTTTTGAGACGTTCGAAAGTAGAAACACAGTCACAATTAAAGTCGAAAGGAACATCTTTTCCAAGAAGATTCGTCAAAGGTCGAGCAATTTTACTAAAGCCTTTCACAAAGCGTCTATAAAAACTAGCATGTCCTAGAAATGAATGAATGCCCTTGATAGATTTGGGAATGGGTATATTCGCAATTACGTCAACTTTTGCTTTATCTACCTTAATGCCTTTGTTTGAAATGACATGCCCAAGAACGATGCCATGTTTGACCATAAAATGGCATTTTTCCTAGTTTAACGTTAAGTGTTTGTCCTTGCATCGATTCAGAACCATCTCGAGATGGTGTAAGCTCCCCGAAAAAGAATTTCCAAAGATGGAAAAATTATCCATAAATACTTCTAAAGAGAGTTCGATCATGTCGGAGAAGATGCTGACGATACATCTTTGGAAAGTAGCAGGAACGTTGCAAAGGCCAAATGGCATACGTCGATACGCAAAGGTGCCAAAGGGACACGAGAAAGTCGTTTTCTTTTAATATTTGGGAGCGATTGGAATTTGGTTATAACCGGAATAACCATCAAGAAAGCAATAGAATTTGTGGCAAGCATTTGGTTGATGAAAGGAAGAGGAAAGTGATCTTAACGTGTTGCAGCATTTAATTTTCGATAATCAATGCAAACATGCTAACCTGTTTGAGTGCGAGTTGGAATGAGTTTGTTAGCATCGTTTGTGAATACGGTAAGTCCGTACTTTTTAGGCACGACATGAATTGAGCTAACCTACGAAATATCAGAAATGGGGTATATGATTCCGTTATCGAGGAGTTTAAGAATTTCATCTCGAGCCGCATCCTTCATATTTGGGTTAATCCTTCGTTGCGCGTCACGAATAGGCTTGGCTTCGTCAATTAAGTGAATGTGATGTTGAACAAGAGCAAGACCAATTCCCTTAATATCGGTAATCGACCATCCAATTGCCTCTTTGTTTTTTGACAGAATTGAAAGAAGGGAAGCTTCTTGATCAAGAGAAAGATTTGAAGAGATTATGATAGGAAACATTTCGTTGTCACCTAAGTATGCGTACTAGGGGTGAACGGGAAGAGGTTAAAGTTCCAACCTAGGAGGTTTCTCAGTCAAAGAATTCGATTGAAGGTCTGACTCAACCATGAGGGGTTCAAACGAAAGCACGTTTTCAATCTCGTTAGGATCGTCTTGAAACAGTTGTTCGTATTCGGTCTCGCGTTCGTTGTTAAGGTCAACTGTTTCGTTGCCAATATTTTCTTGAATGGAGCTAACTTCCAACGTTTGGTCAAGTGGTTCGTTCGATTGATTTTTGATATTGAAGATGTTAAGATGCATAGTCATGTTACCAAAAGAAATTTTCATCGAACCATTTCAATAATTGATTAGGGCATTCGAATTGGATAAGAAAGATCGTCCTAAAATTAATGGAATTTGACTCATCGGATTATTCACTGGCTGTGTCTTAAGGATGACGAAATCGATGGGGAATATGAATTGACCGATTTTGATGAGTACGTCCTCGATTTCTTTGACGGGTTTCTTTATCGTACGATCAACAAACTGAAGAGTTACTTTCATTTGTTTTAGTTTACCCAAGACAAGTTGTTGGTAAACTGAATAAGGAATCAAATTGACACTCGCATCCAAGTCTAGTAAGCATTTATTAATCATCTTATCTCCTATCGTGCACGAGATCGTTGGACATCCAAGATCTTTGTATTTTATAGGAACTGAATAAGACAAGACTTCGCTAAGACCGGCAGTTAAGAAATCTTTCTTGGTTACATGAGTGTCGTTTTTGAGTACACAAGTTATTTAGAAACTTAGCCTAAGTTGGGACTTATTGAACGATATCAAGGAGAGGGATGTTCACTTTGACCTGATTGAAAATTTCCAACATCTTCTCCATTTGATCGGAATGTTTCTTAGGTCAAAGTCGATGAGGAAATGGAATTCGATACTTAGTAGGCCGGTCTACTTGAGTAGAAGAATTTGGATTGGAATTTGATTCGATATTTGACTCGATGTTTTGTTTATAATCGCTTGTCGTTTTTGAAGTGTCAAGGGGAGCTTTAGGTAAATTGTTTGGATTGACCACTTGGTTAGCGATTAGTTATCGGAATGCAAAGTCATGATAGTATTCATTTGGTTCACATTGCTATCTTGAACAACATGAGCTTGATTCGAGTTCGTGTTTTGATTTCTAGGGTTTGGAATTGGCTAACATGGGAACGTGCCTCGTTCACATTCACTCACAAAAGTGGCTAATTGACTTATTTGCATTTCAAGTTTAGCAATTGATTGACTCATATTTTTTATGTATGAGGTTAACAAATTCTGCAAATTGCTATTTGATTAGAGGTTTTAACTGGTCGCTTTAGCCAAAGTTTCAAGACTTTTCTCAAGTGAAGTTATTCATTTATCGTCTTAGGGAGTGAAAGATTGTTGCAGTTGATTTTGAGATGGAGGCACAAAATTTTGTTGAAAGTGGTTGGGCTGAAAAGGAGGATTCAAAGCATTGTTTGGAAATGCTTGAAAATCGAGATGAACCAAATTCGTGTTAGCGTTATTTTGGTTCCATGCAAAATTAGGATGATTTCTCCAACTGGGATTGTACGTTGGAGAAAATGGGTCATTCTTAACCTTGTTAAAAGCATTGAGTTATTCTACCGAATAAGGGCACTGATCGGCGATGTGATCCGGATCGTTGCATTTATAACACAATGGTTGGAAGGCTTGGTTCATTTGATAGGATGAGAAAACGTTGTCGAACTTATTGATCATTGCATCGATTTTATCTTCCAAAGCTAGTGATGATCCTATCGAGCGTGCGCTCGATCGTGAATAAATGGATTTTTCGTTAGAACATTCCCATTGGGATGATTTTTCGACCAAGTTCTCAAGGAATTACCAAGCATCATTGTGATGTTGGACAAGAAAATTGCCTTGGCACGTCTATTCAAGCATGGTTCGTGAACTATTTTCAAGTCCATCGTATAAGATTTGGCAAAGAGTCCATTTTTCAAATTATGGTGTGGACCTTTTATAAAAAACTCTTTAAATCTGTCAAAGTATTTTTCGAAAGGTTCACCCCTGAATTGATGAAAATTCATAATTTCGTTTCGTATTTTGGCTGTTTTTTCCAAGGGGTAGAATTTTGTTAAGAAAACTTTCACGAATTTGTCCTAAGTTTTAATCGAATTCGAAGGTAAGCTGTACAACCATTTTTCAGCGTAATTAGTAAGGGGAAATGAAATTAACCTAAGTTTGATTCCATTATCACATAATTGTTGGAGTTTAATGGTTGCACATACTTGTTCGAATTTCGTTAAAAAGATGTATAGGTCATCGTGTTCAAAATGCCAAATTTCAGGAGCGTGGCAATATGATTTGAATGAATTTCAAAGTGATTACCCGTTGGGCCGGGTAATGTGATACAAGAAGGAATAGAAACTTAGGGAAAGATTCTATCCATGAGAGTTCGAGGGGTGTTTAAATTAGCCATCGTTGGAGGATCGTTTGCTCGAGTTAAACGATTTGTCATTGTGTCATGAGTCTAGGTACTCATGCACAAGTAAAAAGATCAAGGAGAGAAAGACATGAAAATCAAGGTTAAGAGAATGAAAAAAAGTTAAGAGAATGAGATGAAGTGAAAAATTCTTTTTTTTTGTTTTTTTTAAAAAAGAAAAATATTTACCAAAATGAATTTATTTTTCAAAAGGGAGATTTGATTTGTTTTTTTTTGGATTTTAAATTTTTTTCTTTTTTTAAAATGTTTTATTTTTTTTATTTTTTTGTTTTTGAAAAGGTTTTTTATTTTGGATTTATTTAAAAAAACTAAATTAAGTAAAATGCTTGTTTTTATATTTTTTTATAATTTTGTTTGATTTTTTTTTCAAAGGCAAATATTTGTTTTATTTTTGGTTTTTTTATAAACTAAGTTAAGGAAAATGTGAATTTTTTACTTTTGGATTTTTTTAATATATGCATGAACTAATGTAACTAAATAAATGTAAGGACTTAGCTACAAATTTTCTATCCTTAGTAGCTCCTAACTCAAAATTGTATAATCATACTTTGACTTAATTCAATAAAATAGTTCTTAGCCAGGTAACGAACATGAGTTATCGGTGTACCATGAATCACTGTAGCAATGCACCGAAGGTTTAAGTACCTTCAAAGAAACAGTTACTATAATATTTACGAATCACCGTAATATTTATAAATGATTATTGCACTGCCGTAGCTTAGACACCAAGAAATAAATTATTAAAAGAAGGTAACTTGTCAAATACAATTAAGCTCTCGATGAGCCCGTGACTCCCTTAAGTCCAAAGTCTAACCGTTAATAGTAGTCAAATTCTAAGATTATATGCAATTTGTGGGCCAAGGAAAGGGTGATGAAATCCCCCACCTTATGTGAAGTTGGGTATTGCCCTTAGAAAAGAAAATAAGATGAAATGAATGCAAAACAGAAATTAAACGTGTATTAACAATGCAACTACAAATGAAATTTTATATTGTTTTTTCTTTTTTAAATGCAAGCAAACAACAAAACATGATAAATAAAAACAAGAGATAAAAGCATGATACCAAAGCGTGCAAAATTATTAGCAAATTTATTTTAAAGCGGCGATTTTTTTAAGCAAGCAATTCCTTCCGTTCTAGTAACCTGCAATTTGAAAAGGAGTTAAAAAAAATTTTGGGCAATTGAGTTCCTTTTTTGTTTTTTTTCTAAAGAAATAAAAGCAAAACCCTTTCTTGTTATTTTTCAAGGTAAAAGGATTTATTAGAGATAAAAACAATAAAAGAAATTCACACAAAAAAATCAAGGGAAAGAAAACTAAAAAAAATTTGAGTTCAACAACCCTGCCCACTATTAAATAAAACAAGCCAACAATGCAAGTTTTTACCCCAACACTCACCTATTCTTCTTAGTTTATAAAAAGTAAGAAATTTGCGAAATACAGAAGAAAAATGCGAATCACAAAAATCGTGAAACCACAACCAAAATTCGGCTTTAAGGATTGAAGATTGGTTGATTGGTGGGTGGTATTCGTGGGTTGTTACGATTTGGGTGAAGGCAGTTGATTTCAGATCGGATTTTTTTTGAGTGGTGGTTCGCAAAGGCATTTGGGTGATTAGAGATTGCAGAGGTGGGTGCTTGGATGAGTTTTGATGGTTGTAAGTGAAAGGAAGTGCTTGCAAGTTGGTGGTGATGGACTTGGAAACTGGGCAGTTCTGGTTGTTGAGATTGGAAGAGGGGCTACAGAGGTTATTGGAGTAGTGGCAGTGCATAGTGACAGGCAGTGGAAGGAGGATGGGAAATAAAGTGATGCAAGGCTGGAGTTTGTAGTGAATGGTAAGTTGCGGTTTGTGGATGAGGCAGTGATGGTTCAGGTCGTGGTTGTTGATGATGTATTGAACTTGTGGTTGTCGAGATGGTTCGGAAATCGAAATTGGTTGCTGAAGGGTGGAGGTAGTTGTGGTTTGAAGTGATTTGATGTTGCGGGATGGGGAGAAGAACTTGTTGTGGTGTTGTTGCTGCAATGGCGATGCACTAATGGTTGAAGGTTGGTTCGAATTTTGTATTGCTAGGTTTGCAGGTGATGTAGGGTGGTTCGGTTGCTAGTACGACTTATTGGTGAGGAGCAGTGGATGTTGATTCGGGTTTGTGGCAGAGGAAGGGGGAAAACTCGAAGCAGTTTTGGGGTGATGGTGGGATTGTTTGGTTGTAGGCGAAGGAGATGGTTTATGGGTGTTTGAAGGCAGGGAGGATGTTGCTATTGAAGTGGTGCGGTGAGTGGTAAAATGGTGTTGTAGAGGTAAAGCAGCAGTGAGGAATATGTTTGGCGAGGCAGTGAGGTCAGGTGTAGAGCACTAGTGATGTAAGGCAGAAGTATGAATTTGATTGGGGCAGTGGAGATTGGTAGTAGTTGTGGGATGAGGAGTAGGTGATGTTATGGCGACAGTTGTTTTTGTTTGGGTGAGGTGATGGAGCAGCAGTTTTGAGTCGTAGTGATTGTAGCAATATGCTTGTAAATGAAATGTAAATAATAGAGTTATTGGTTGGTTTATGTATATTGGGGATTCTCAAATGCAATCAGTATTAAAAATAACAAACAAAAACAACACAAATGCAAACAAGATTGATAGTAAACAAATGAAATATAACTGAATGGAATGTGCACAATCAACAGAAATGCTCTAAAACAAGTGAAAACTGATGCACAAAAATGCAAACATATTCAAAACAGAAATGTAAATGCAAAATGTAATGTAAAATTGTTTTTTAAGGAACCATAACACAACGCAAAAACAAATGATGCCAACAAATGCAAAACACTAAAACAAAAACAAAAACAAAAGTGAACGAAAACAAATGCATAACACAAAATGTTTTAATGAAAAATAACACAAAATAAAATAAAACAAAAATAATCCGAAGAGTAAAATTATTATCTAATTGCTTTCCCTGGCAACAGCGCCAAAAACTTGTTGAGATGACGAATTTTCTATCCATTAGAAACCCGTCGAAAATATATCTTTATAAAACCACAAGCGCACGGCGTACAATCGTAGTACGCATGCGAGTACGGGTCGATCTACAGGGAAACAAATAAAGTTTAATATTACTCAATCAAATTAGCCTAAGCTTTTGAAATTGTTTTAAGCTAGGAAAATTGTAGAAAACAAACTAGAGCAAAAGTGAATAAAACTATGAGATTAATGAGCAATTTAGAGGCAAATCCACATCCAATCATTCATATAAATCAACACAAAATTCATCTATAATCTCTCATTTAAATTTTTAAGTAGAAATGATTGATGTGTTTATTATAAGTATGGTTTATTTGTGCTATTAATTAGCACAACTTAAACCATCAAACTCTAACACACCATTCAAACCCACTTGTCAATTCTCATGAAAATGACATGAAATTAAAAATAAAATCTATTTTAAGCATGATCTATTTGCTATGAACTAGTAACATAGATCATCAAATTTTGATTCTAGTTTGACTTTCATCACTAAAATCACTTAGGCAAATGATCAAATAGTTTATGTTTATATTGGATTAAGTATAGCCTATTTGAGATGTCAACATAGACTATCAAATTCACTAAAAAAGAAACATAAACTATCATCATTCATAATTTCCATTAGGCACAAAAGAGAGATCATAAATGCAACCATGTTATATTGATTTAGTATGATTCATGAGAACTTTATTACCCCTAAATTGAAGGGGTTTTGCTTCTCATATTTAAATTCATATCAACACAAAATGATTTAAGCATAAAATGTAAGGAAAATGAGAGCTAATTAAAAGAAAAGAGAACTAACTACTTGCATAAAATAAATCTAAACTAATTGCATGAATTAAATCTATACTATTAACATGAAATAAAAGAGACATAAACTAACATAAAAGAGCATGAAATAAAATAGCATAAGAGAAAAGAGCATGTAAACAAAAGCAAATAAGAAGAAGGCTAAGAAGCCACTAAAAAGACATTTTATTTATCATTGATTTTGTGGCCACAACATGCATAAAAAAAGCTAATTACACGAAACATAAGGGGTATTTATACATGCTTAAAATCCTAATTCCATTTTTAGGGGACTATCTAAAATGCCCTTGAGATTGTGTAGCCTTCAAGTAATCATTAGGGAATTAATTAATCCTCATTAACATGTGCATGTACTTTTAATTAAGGTCCATTAAGTAGTGGGCATGTAGGCTCCTCCATGTTGCATTATTTCATTTCTTTTCTACATTCTTTTGACCTTGAACACTTGTGCATGCATATATCCATGAAGCTCCATCCAATTTTCACTCAATTTCCTACAAATAAAAATAAAAATATGCAAAATAAATTTTCTTAAAATTAATACATACGCAAAATTACAATTTTGCCTCCAAATGAAGACGAATGAATGATGATTTGAAAATATTTTAGAATTGTTTAAACATGTAAAAATACCCTAATATACTCATTTAGTTTAATAAGAGAAAATTAAATATGGAAGCAAAAATATACACTTTTACGTGCACATCACAAGTTGTTCAGGAGATGAACGAACCGAAGGCACTTCATAGTCTTCATCTTGGACCTTGCCTTTATTATTTCTAATTCGAACGTTTATGTTAGTTCGAAGTGGTTTTCGAATTAATATCCGATCCTGGTCTCTCTAAACCAACATTCATAATTTTTAAAATGGTTAAGTTGTTTATAGTGGACTATCCCACTATCAGGGTGTAAAAATTTACATATGGACATATGTTCCATATGCTTAGATTATCATGGCCCGTTTATCGAAATTAACCCCCTTGTATTCATCGCGTTTCCGAAGTGCGGTATTTGTGATAAATACAAGTCAACTTACTTTCAATAAAACACGTCACTGTTTTATCACAACTACTTTAATTCATTTGGCTACTTAATAACATGGACAAGGGATCCTTGGTTTTAAAACAGTTCACTTAAATAAGAAAATTGGTTAAAAATAAATAACCGATAGAGTTTTAAAAGAAACTTTAAAATAAATAAACTTTAATTAAATCATAAGTTTAAAACTCAATTAAATCTTAATTATTTAAAAATTTAATCATTAATAATCTAAATTTTATCTATAATTAAACCTTAATTAAACTCTAATTAATTAACATTTGTTCAAGAAATTAAACCTTAATTAAGCTGATAATTAACCTTTAATTAAATAATAACTAATTGAATAATTAACTCTAATTAAATAATTAATTAAAATAAATAAACTTGATTAAAAAAAATTAATTTTCTTTTATCTTAATTAATCATTATTTTAAAACTTACTTAATTAAAAATAATTAACTTGATAAATAATTCCGTAAACTCTAATTACTTACTTAATTAATTAAATAATAATTACCCTAATTTAGAAATAAATTAAATTAATTAATTAAATAATTTAAACTTAAACTTTTGACTTACTTAATTAAGTTTGAAATAAAATTTTAAAACAATTCAAAAGAAATCACTTTAAAACTTGAAATTGCGAAATTTACCGAACTACATCCATAGCGACTATCGCTGTAAGCGCAGTTCGCTAAAATTGATTTCAAGGTGAAAACTTCACTTGAACGCTAGCTATAATATGTTTGAAAACACAATTTTAAGAGTTTTGAAAACTTAAACAAAAGGTAAAAACTTGGAAAACATTTTCAAATATTCAAAACTAGAAAATAAACTTTCGTTTTCAAAACGAACCTCAAGTCTTTTGCGACTTTTTAAAGCACTAGTTTTTCACAACCATATCACAACATACTTGGTTTTGTTTCACAAAAAATACCACCATCATATCATAAACCAATCTCACATATTCATATCCATATACATATCCAAACATATCAACATATTATCCAAATCACAAATCTATACCAAACAACCAACTTGCAATCATATATCCTCCAAACAACATGATATTTTAACACGACAAACACTATAATTCACAACATATAGATCATTAAAACAAGTTGTTTTCTTTTCTAAAATTATTAGTTTTACTCACCGAAACTTTCTAAATCAAAGCGAACTTTTACCGAAACTTGAAAACACTTAAGAATATTGCAAATTTGAAACTTTTGGACCCTTGACCACTTGAATTTGGCACGACCTAGGCTGATAGAGCATGGCCATGGGTAGTTTAGACTCGACCATCATGGTTTTAGGGTAGATGGGCTCGAGTTTTGGAATAGAAGGTGTTGTAGGAGATGTAGAAGTGGTTTTGTGAACTAAAGAAGAGATTTTAGCCAAAAGAAGTTGTTTTTTTCTATTTTTAAAATTATGAAGAGGAAGCCATGGGCCATGGCTAAGTGTCTTAAGCTCTTAGGATTTTGAAATGAAGAAGGAGATTGGGAAAATGAGAAACATGATTATAAAGGGGTATATATAGGCTTAGGATTTAATTAAAATAATATAAAGTGATTTATATTTAAATATGTATACGCATGCACATCCATAACCCTCCCTCCTTCAAAACCATCCATTGTCCCCCCCACTTTCGACTATTCATGCCATGTTCTATAGTGTACTTGAGTTGAAAAGGAGAATTTTATATATGTTATATGTGTGTGTGTGTGTGTATATTTATGATATAAAATCTTATATTATTTTTATGTCTATATGTTTAAGGAGAAGCATGCACATGCATATATAAACATGTACACACCATGTTAAAATGGTTTATATTGTGTGCATGTATGTTTAACATAGTGTTATAACCTTTTGAATAACTTTTAACAAATGAAAAATCGATATTTCAGAAAATAATTTCCGATCACATTTTTATTTCTCTAAGAACTATATATTTTGGTAAACAAATTTTAAAAACGATTTATCATCATTATTTATTATTTAAAATAGTTTTATATGTTAATAAAAATCCATTTATTAATTATTTAAAATTAAATTAAATATTCATTTAAATAGCGATTAAATTCTGGGTTGTTACACTCTCTCCCCTTAAAAGAATTTCGTCCCGAAATTAGCAATCATGGATATAATTCAAACTACGCAAAAAGCCATATATTCATTTCATAAAACACATACAAACACATACACTAAGCATTCATAGCAAACAAACATACACTATACACACAACCTACGACTAGCTATCCTAACATCAACTCAGGATAGGCTTCTGTCATACGATCCACCGTCTCTCAAGTGCAGTCTCTAGGATCCTCGCTCCACTGAATCTTAACTAGTCACACCAACTTGTTACGCAACCTCTTTTGATCCTGATCCACAACATAAACTGGATGTCTAACCACCGTCAGGTTCAGTTCTATTTCCAATTCCTCTTAAACCGATGGCTCCACAATCAAAGATGGGCCATGAACATATTTCCTCAAATGAGACACGTGAAACACATTATGAACACCTGCTAACCTTTCTAGCAACTCGACCCCATACGCGAGCGATCCGATCCTCTTAAGAATACAGAAGGGTCCAACATACCTTGGAGCTAACTTCCCAAATTTTCCAAATCTAACAGCTCCTCTTATTGGTGAAATCTTTACGAACACCAAGTCTCCAATCACAAATTCCAAATCCCTTCGCCTCTTATCCATATGACTCTTTTGGCGATCTTGAGCCTCCTTCATTCTTTTCTTAATCACTGCAACTTTCTCTATAGCCTCTCGGATCATGTCCGGCCTAAGTACTAATCTATCTTCCATCTCAACCCAACATGCTGGTGACTTGCTCAGTCTTCCATATAGGTCTTCATACGGTGCC
Source organism: Allium fistulosum (assembly GCA_030737815.1). NCBI lineage: Eukaryota > Viridiplantae > Streptophyta > Magnoliopsida > Asparagales > Amaryllidaceae > Allium > Allium fistulosum. The sequence continues at coordinate 265,875,122 of CM060905.1, read as the reverse complement.
ATTCCAATGATTGCTTGGAAACTATTATTGTAGGAGAACTCAATCGAATGCAAATGATCCTCCCATGATCCACCAAAATCTAGAATACACACTCTTAAGAGATCCTCTAGAATCTAATTCACTCACTCCGTCTGTCCATTTGTTTTGTGGGTGATATGCTATGCTTAAGCTCAACTTTGTCCCTAGAGTTGTTTGCAATGCTTCCCAGAATTGACTAGTAAATATGAGGTCTCGATCACTTACAATACTCATAGGAACTCCATGCAACCTGACTATCTCTCTCATAAAAAATTTAGCTAAAGAAGCAGCGGTCCTTGTTGGTTTTACCGAAATAAAATGTGCGCTCTTCGTTAGCCGATCCACGATAACCCATACTCCTTCATTTCATTTTCTAGTTTTGGGAAAACCATCGATAAAATCCATTGATATCATTTCCCATTTCCAATTAGGTATTTCCAAAGGTTGTAATAATCTGATTGTCTACTGATGATCGCCTTTTATTTGTTGACAACATGAACACCTGCTAACATAGACTGAAATGTCCTTCTTCATTCTTGGCCACCAAAATACTCTTTTCATGTCTCTATACATCTTATGAACTCCTGTGTGAATACTTAACCTAGATTTGTGGCATTCAGACAAATCTTCCTGCCTCAGCCCATCCACATCTGGGACACACAATTGTCCGTTCATCCTTAAAGTACCTCAGCTATCCATTTCAAAATCCAAACATCTACCTCCTTTGACTCCTTGAATTAATCCTTCCAGTATCTCATCCTTCCTCCAATTCCTCATAATCCTTTCCTGAAGTGTCGGTGTAACCTCCAAGAGTGTCAAAACGACATTCTTGCTTAAGGCATCCGCCACCACATTAGCCTTTCCTGGCGTATAAAGAATATCCAAGTCATAAGCTGCTAGAAACTCTAACCACCTCTGTTGCTTCAGGTTCAGATCCTCCTGAGTAAAAAGATACTTCAGAGATTTATGATCCGTGAGGAGCTCGAATTTTTCACCTAATTAAAGAAAGAAAACTTACTTCTAAAATCTCTAAAGATTAGAAAGAAACTAAGAGGAATAGAAGGATCCTTACCCAGCAAGTAGTGTATCCACATTTACAATGCAAAGACAATAGCTAGCAACTCCAGGTAATACGTAGCATAATTCTTCTAATGAGGCTTCAACTGCCTACTTGCATACGCAATAACCCCACCATGCTACATCAGAACAACACCAAGTCCCACTCCACTTGCATCCGTGTAGACCGTGAATCCACTATTTCCATCAGGAACAGCCAAAACTGGTGCACTGGTCAATCTCTTCTTCAATTCTAGAAACACATTTTTACACTTTGGAGTCCATACAAACTTCTCCTCGTTCTTAGTCAGCTTAGTCAAATGGGATGAAATCTTAAATAAACCTCTTATAGTATCCAGCCAACCTTGAGAAACTATGAACCTCGGTAGGAGTTCGCGGTTGCTTCCATTTCTGAACAACTTCCACCTTCACTAGGTCCATTGAAATACCTTCTCCTATCACAATATGTCCTAAGAATCTTACTTCCGAATTCCAAAGATGGCACTTAGAAAATTTCGCCTTCAGGACATGTCTCCTCAATGTCTCTAACACCACTTCCAAATAATGTTTATGCTCCTCCTCAGATTTAGAGTAGATAAGGATGTCATCGATGCAAACTAACACAAAATTATTAAGAACATCTCGGAAAACTCGGTTCATGAGATCTACAAAATATGCCAGTGAATTGGTTAGCCCAAAAGGCATAACTAACCACTAAAAGAAATAACCAGGGCCTCTAAAAGCAGTTAAGGGTATACCATCTTCATCGACCCTCAATTGATGGAATCCAGTAGCTAGATCCATCTAAGAAAATACTATAGCCCCTTGAAGTTGATCAAATAGATCATCGATGCAGGGTAAGGGATATTTGTTCCTAACGGTCAGCTTATTCAATTCCCTATAGACCACGCACAACCTTAAAGATCCATCAGATTTAGCCGCAAATACCACAACAGACTCCAACTCGAATGACTAGGTCTAATCAGTCCTCACCTTAACAGGTCCTGGGTTTGACTTACCAACTCCTCTCTCTCTCTCCCTCGGAGCCATCCTTTGCTTAGGTTGGACCACATGCCTTGCATCGGGGACCAAATCAATGCAAAACTCTATCTCTTGGTGCGGGGGTAAACTTTTAACTTCTTCGAATGCATCCGGAAAATTCTTAACAACTTCAATAGACCCTAGAATTTCTTGGGATGCCTCCATGGCATACAAGAAACTACACATATGAATATCGGGTTCCTTAGATGGTAGTTTAGAAATTCTTCCCAAACTGGTTATTAACGATACAGTTCTTTCAGTTCTTTCATTACAATGTAAAACAGCTCCATATTTCGATAACCAATCCATACCCAAAATAATGTCAAATCATTTAATGTCTAAGACATACAGGTCGCAAGAAAAGTGATGAGAAAGGTAGGAAATTGGCACATCTTCAGAAATCATATTCAAATGGGTTACACCACCTATAGGGTTAGACACACACTTAGGGCTTTCTACAATATTAGGAATAAGATGAAATTTACCTACTGATTCATAAGAGATAAAACCATGAGAGGCACCAGTATCAAATAATGCTCGAATAAAAATACCATTAATCAATAAGGTACCTTCAAGGACGTCTTTCCCTTCACATCTGTTGAAGTCCTTTACCATATGCCCGGACTGATGGCAATTCAAACAAAGAATCTTTTGGACCATCGGAGTGATGGGTCCACCTTACTGCTTTGGAACTTCACGATTTGGACAATACCTGCAATATGTCCTTTCTGCTTACAAATATAACAACCACTATCCTTAGGTTTTCCTCCTTGACCTTCTCCCCGTTTCCCTTTTCCTTGATTCTTCCAATTTGGATTGAACTTCCTCTTATTACAACCATTTCCACCGGGTGCTGCTGGAGTAGGCTTCTTCTTTTCCAGGACCTCGTACCTCAGAGCCATATCAACTAAACCCACAAAAATACCTTTAATGTTAGCAGTCATTTTCTCATGGTACTCTTCCCTCATACCCAAAACAAACATCTTGTTCTTCTTCAATAGGGTGTTGATCAATTCCGGCCCAAAACAAGATAGCTCGTTGAACTTCATCTTATATTCTACTATAGACAACTCCCCTTGCTTCAAATCCCTAAAGTTCCGGTACAACTGAGTCCTTCCCGCTGTTGGAAAGAATTGGTCTTCAAAAACTTCCTTAAATCGGGCCTACAGAAACTCGTCTTCTGGAATATTTGCAGCAAGGGAGTCCCACAAAGCTGCTGCTCCCTCTTGCAGTTGCAATGCTGCTAGAACCTTTTATGCTCATCTGATAAACCAAAACCTTTAAAAATATTTTCGCAAGATCGCAACCAAGCTTACACATACTCAGTTCCTTTAAATGGTTTCCCTCCTAGATTAGTGTAATCCTTTCATAAGGTTGCGAAATTCACTCTTGGATGCTCGGGCGCTGCCTCTTCGGTAATCCGAACTCCTCCAGGGTTTGGGGTTCGACCATTTGTAGTCGCAGTGCTACCTGCTCCCCTACCTCGTCTGCCTCTATTACTCATGTCTTACTACCTAGACATAGTAAGATAATTCTTAGGATATTTGGACGAGATAAATCTTGAAGGAAGAGTACTAATCAAACCTATCAAGCTGATCTATCTATCAGATATATATATATATATATACATATGTATGTATGTATGTATGTATGTATGTATACGAATAAAAATTACAAATACGCACACTCGAAGTTGACCCTAACCCAAAGCCTAAGTATTCGCCTCACCTAGGCTCTGATACCAAAATTGTAACAACCTCCTTTCTAGCACCAAAAGATGAGCCGTTAATGGTAGAAGAAAAAGAAAGATAAGAAGAAACTACACAATCACAGAATCTCACCACGAGTCAGAATAACATATAATAGAAAACATAAGATATTACATAGTCATTCCAATAATAATACATCAGTCATTACATTACAACTTCAACTGGACAGTTATAACTACCTGTCCATAGTAAGATACATAGATCATACATAAACACAGCGAAATAAAATAATAACTAGCTAATGGTGAAGCCACCTGCTCCAGCTCCTTCAAAATGCTTCCATAAGAAACCTGGATCATTTGGCTACTCATACAAATTTGAGTACCCAAGAGATTTAGGAAGAGAAAATAAATCTCCGGGTCAGACATGGATCTAGTGTGAGTAAACTCAAACAACTGAATTTTTACTTTTATAAAACACTTTGAAAATCAAAGGTATCTTGTAAGACTACCCAGTACATAAACATAGATGGGTTTTTACCTTACGATAACCAAAACACTTTATATAGAAATCCAATGATATTATGGTAATGTCTAGGGTTTCAAGTAAAATAGAACACAGTTGAAATGCTTGCATCTCACATTTCAACATATTTGGGCACAACTAAAAACGTACGGTACTTATTGAAGAATGTATTCCATACAATGACTGGGCTACTGGGGTACCGCCCATCATGGTGCATCTCTAGATAAAATAACACCAAGGATCTCGCCTGGATCCCCTACCAACACAAGACCGGCCTACCTCTTGCTGGATAGTGCCGAATATGACCACCTTTCGGTTAGGCTAAGAAACCATACCGAAGCATACATGAATTGATAGTTAGGACTCTAGGTAGGGATAACCTTACATTAATAGGAGCATCCCACTTAGCCTTGCAGCATCTCCCATGTTTTAGTCATTCCCGGGTGATGAGGCCTAAGGCTACGTTTACCTTTGTTACAACATTGCCACTTGGAATGCTAACATTTGCCTTCCAGATGTTGACATAATGTCAACAATCATCCATACAAGTCGTTTAGGAGATGAACGAACCAAATACACGTCATAGTCTTCATCTTAGACCTTGCCTTTACTATTTCCAATTCGAACGTTTACGTTAGTACGAAGTGGCTTTCGGATTAATATTCGATCTCGGCCTCTCCAAACCAACGTTCGATAATTTTTAAAAGGGTCAAGTTGTCTATAGTGGACTATCCCACTATTAGGGTGTAAAAATTTACATATGGACATACGTTCCATATGCTTAGATTATCATGACCCGTTTATCGAAATTAACCCCCTTGTATTCATCACGTTTTCGAAGTGCGGTATTTGTGATAAGTACAAGTTGAATTACTTTCAATAAAACGCGTCACTGTTTTATCACAACTACTTTAATTCATTTGGCTACTTAATAGCATGGACAAGAGATCCTTAGTTTTAAAACAGTTCACTTAAATAAGAAAATTGGTTAAAAATAAATAACCGATAAGGTTTTAAAAGAAACTTTAAAATAATTTTTTTTAATTAAATCATAAGTTTAAAACTCAATTAAATCTTAATTAATCTTAATTGTTTCAAAATTTAATCACTAATAATCTAAATTTTATCTATAATTAAACCTTAATTAAACTCTAATTAATTTACATTTATTTAAGAAATTAAATCTTAATTAAGTTGATAATTAACCTTTAATTAAATAATAATTAATTGAATAATTAACTCTAATTAAATAATTAATTCAAATGAATAAAATTGATTAAGTAAAAATTAATTTTTTTATCTTAATTAATCATTATTTTAAAACTTAATTAAAAATAATTAACTTGGCGGTCTCTCCTTTCTCATGTTTTTGAATAATGGTGGTCTCTCCTTTCTCTTCCTCTGTTCATCCTCCTCCTCCTCCACCTCCTCCACCACCTCCTCTTCCTCGTCCTCTAACTTCTCCTCAACTCCATGTCCTCCTCGACCCCCTCTTTTGAATCCTTCCACTCTGTTTTCAAGATCCAAGTCTACTGAGCTTTCAGATTCTCATTCTTTTCAAGATCCAAGTCAACTTGCTTCATATCAATCTTTTTATCCACATTCTTTGAGTTATCGGATTCACATTCTTTTCCTCCTTTATCTAGTAATGTTAGAAATTTGGATCCAATTTCGAATTCGTATAATGAACAGAGCACTAGGGTTTCTGACAAGATCTGTAACTGGTCTTCTTTATTCAAGAAAAGGCCAAAAAATGCTGGTGTCTATGTTCCAGAGCATTTTGAAATCAAGAAAGATGGAATTCCGAAGCCACTGCCCGATGAAGTCAAAAGTGACGGAATTAAATATTGGAGCAATCATTTGGTAGGATTTTTCTTAGATGGATCGTTATCATATCTCACTGTAGCTAATCATTTGAGAAGGGTTTGGAGGTTGCAAGGAGTAGTTGATATTAAATCTGATAATGAAAACTTTTATTTCAATTTTTTGAATGATCACGATAGAAGGAATATCTTGCAAGCTAGTCCTCTTTTTATCAAAGGAAAAATGTTCATCATAACAACATGGAATCCATCTTATGGATGTGTGCAAGAACAAATTAAAAAAGTTCCAATATGGGTTCATTTTTATAAAATTCCACTTATTGCTTGGACTTTATTAGGGATTAATTGGTTGTCATGTCATATTGGTAAATTGATTTGTTTTGATGAAAGTACAAAGAAGCTTAAAAGATTCGAGTATGCAAAAGCATTGATAGAAGTATCTCCTAAGCAACAATTACCTAATTATATTGCTATTGATGAGTTAGGTGATAGCTGTCCACATGTTAAGGTTGTCTATGACTGGAAGCCTATGATTTGTAGTAATTGTAAAGTGTTTGGGCATGAAACTAGTAGTTGTGCCGGTGATAAGAAAATTGATCAGTTAGGAGCGAATAGTCAATGTGATTATGAAGATACAGAGCAATGTGAATATGCAGCTCAATAAATTTTACAGAATAAGTCAGTGAAGTCTCATAATGTAACAAGGTTAAATGCAAGGAATTTGAAAGTTTGGAGAAAGAAAGAGAAAGAGCAAGCAGTTGTTGAGAGTGGTAGGATTGGAATTGAATCTTTGAAATGTGATCAAATAGATAATGGGAAGAAAAATTTAGATGAAGGCATTTTAACAACAGACAGTACTGAGCATTCAAATGACAAATCAACATGTTTAATTAATGAAAAAAGTCAATTAAATGTTCAGAAGGAAACTGGAAACGTTACTACTCCAAATGCTTTCATGCCGCTACCTGCTTTGAATGGAGATTCATTTAAAAATGAAATATAACAAGGAAAGGAAACTACTTCATATTTGAATGAAAATTCTCAGAATGATGCAGCATCTAAAGAAGAGTTTGGTTCTAATTCAAATATTTCTAACTGTGATAACTCAACTATAAAGGAGCCACTTGTTTCAACTGTGTTGGTTTTTCAAAATGAAAGCTTAAATGAATCAAACAAAATGAAGTCTTTAATTTTCTCAACAACTGATTCACTGAGTACATCTCCTATACCTTGTAATAAAGTAAGTTCTACTGCCTATTTGAATAATGATCTTTTGAATCCAACTTTGAATTTAAGGAAAGAGCAAGATGTTTTAGGTGAGCAACTCCATGTAAATGAACAGTACCATGCATGCAAGGAAAACAATGAAGTGTTACAAAATAACATCCTATTAGACAACATGGATTATATGGACTCAAATGCTTCTCTGAGTAAGGATAAATTCCAAAAGCAATTGGAGCAACAAAATATTATTGACTCAATAGTATCATGTGAAAATCATGGAAAATTTTAAAATAATTCAGATACTAATAATCAGAACAAATCCAGTGCAGTATCAACTTCATCTGAAGAGGACAAGCAGAATTATGTTAATTCCTTCTCCATACATCAACCTATCCCCTCCATCTCATCTTATTTTGCCTCCTCCGCCTTTTATTTCTAAGGCTTCCTCTGTTGATCAAATTTCTCCAGCAATTAAAAAAGGAAAAAAGAAAGTTTCTTTTAATAATTCAAATGATGATCTAAATAATGGGAATTTTTTTAGTATTGATGAAATTCAGCCTATAAATCATAAAGACTCTTTCAGTCAAATTCAACTGCATCAAATCATCCTAGTGCAAATAGGCATACACGAAAGCATCCCACTCCTCTTTTATCACCTCATATTTTATGATGATGAACAATATTTCTTATTGGAATATTAGAGGAGGTCATCTCTCCTCAAAGCAAAGTGAAGTGAGAAAATTGATTAAAGATGAAAACATCCAACTCATTGCATTAAGTGAAACAAAGCTAAATAAGTCTCCGACTGATAAAGCTTGCAACTATATTGCTCCAAATTGGTTTCATGAAGATAATCTTCATAGTGCTTCATAGGCAGATTATTAGTGCTTTGGAACTCAACATCTTTCAAACTCATAAAATTATTGGAAAATGATAAGATTATTCATTTCAAAGCCTTATCATTAGCTTCAAGTACCTCTTTTATGATTACTTTTGTTTATGCTTAAAATAGTTTAGACAGAAGACTCTAATTCCTTACCCATCTCCCTTCACTTGTTCAGCGTAATCTACCTTTGATTGTATTAGGTGATTTTAATTGTATGTATTCTTCTGCTCAAAAATCTGGTGGTATCCCACTTTCTCTAGTAGATATAACTCCTCTGAAACAATCTCTTCTTCTTTTATCCCTCAATCATATTCAATATGTTGGTGCTGAATTTACTTGGAGCAACAAAAGTAAAAATGGCCCAAGAACTTTTTGTAAGCTTGATCATGCTTTTCAAAACCTTCAATCTATCAACCTATGTCCTAATCTACTATGCAAATTTCTGAATCCTTCTATTTCTGATCATTCTCCAATTATCTTAACATGGGACGAGAATGCCATAAAGAAATATCCCTCATTTAAATTTTATAATTCTTGGACTAATTATAATAGTTTTCATAGCATTGTTTTGAAGGTTTGGTAGGAAAAAAATTTGGAAATCCATACATTTTGAAAGCTAAATTGCAAAGATTAAAATCTAAACTTAAAGTATGGGCCAAAGCTAATTTTGGAGATGGTCAAAAATTTCAGATGGAATTAGAAGGAAGCTTTTTGACATACAACAGAAAATACAACTTGACCCATTGAATACAACTTTGGCTTACCAAGAATCAGATTTATCAACTGCATTACAAGAGGCCTTGGATTTTGAAACTACTATGAAAAAAGAAGTTCTCCATAAAAGGAATGATAGACAAGGAGATAGAAATACAAGATATTATCATAATTCTATTAAAGTAAAGCAGGCGAGAGAGAAGATTTTAAATATAACTGATATGTGAATGGAGTAATGCATAACAATGATGATTCCATTACAAAGGCTTTTATTGAATATTTTTCCTCTATATTAGCAAACCCTGATCTAATGGTTCCAAACCTACTCCCTCTTTATAAAATACAAACTCCATTTTTAGAAAATGAGCAAGCCATAAAACTGATTGAAGAAGTTTTCCCAGAGGAGATTGAAAGGGCGGTGTTTTCTTTAAAGTCTGATAGTAGTGGTGGACCTGATGGTTATAATGCATTCTTCTACCAAAGATCATGGAAATTGATAAATAAAGAAGTAATTAAAGTAGTCCAATATTTTTTCTCCCACAATAAATTCCCTACTGGTGTCAATGCTACAAATATCGCTCTTGTCCCGAAATGTTCCAACCCAAATAATGTTGCTGAGTTCAGACCAATTTCATGTTGCAATGTATTATACAAAATAATATCCAAGATTATAGCTAGTAGATTGCAAAATGTCTTGACTATAATTATTTCTAGCAATCAGGTTGTTTTCATGCCTCAGAGAAATATCAGTGATAATATTTTGTTAACTCAGGAGCTTTTAAGAGGATATGGACTTGCTAACATATCTCCTAGATGTATGTTAAAATTAGATATACAAAAAGCCTTTAATACCGTTTCTTAGAGCTCAATCATTGTAATTTTTCTAGAATGAACTTTCCCAAACCAATGTTAGCTTGGATTTATACTTGTATATCAACCACTCACTTCTCTATTTCAAGAAATGGATGTCCAAATGGTTTTTTCAAAGGAACTCAAGGAGTACGACAAGGAGATCCAATTTCTGCTTTCTTATTTATTATTGCGATGGAAGTCCTCAATTCTCTGTTAATTGATCAAATAGCCTCCAAAAAACTAATAAATGCAAGAATCCATTATTAACACATCTTCTCTTTGCAGATGATCTTGTTGTCTTCACTAAACCTTCCACTAAAAATATTACCTCAATACTCGTAGTTCTGAGTCAATTCCATTCAATTACTGGTCTGAAGATTAACCTTAATAAGTCACACATTTTAATTGTAGGACTTAGTGATAGCCTAAAAGCTGATATCATAACACACTCAGGTTGGAATGAGATGCCACGTAATGCTAGTTACCTAGGAATACCACTTATCTCTGCTAGAATCACAAAATCTGATTGTCTTCCTTTATATGAAAAAATCACTGAAAAGTTATCATCTTGGCCAAACTCAAAGTTAACTCAGGTTGGTAGATTAATTATTGTTCAAAGTATTGCTAATGCAATGACAAATTATTGGTTGAGATATTATATTCTTCCAAATAAATTGATACCCGTGGTGAAAAGTGCTTTAAATTGATTTTTATGGCATGGTGATCCTTTCTCCAAAAAACTTATTCCTATATCATTTGAGAAGATACAGTTGCCAAAAAATATGAGGGGTCTAGGTATAACAAATCTGAAGCTTTGGAATATTACAACTATCTCATTATATTTTGATAAAATTCTTTCAAATAAGAAAGATCTTTGGACTCAGTGGGTAACTAATAATCTTATCAAGAAAAAAGACTTTTGGACAATGAATATACCTATTTTAGCTAGCTGGAGTTGGCGTAATATTCTTAAGCTCAGATCTACATTCTTACCTATGATTCAATGTAATCCATTAGAGAATCATGATCTGTTTTTTGGTCTACTCCTTGGGCTAGGACTAGTGTTATAATACAAGAACTTATGTCACATTCATTAAAAATGCAGACTAGAATTCCTTTAATGGCAAAAGTGGATTCTTGTATTGCTGAAAGATCAATTGTTTTGCCTTATTATAGCTCTAGTCATGTCAAGAATAAATGGAGAACTTTATCTTCTCAGGCCCTACCAAATTCTAACCTGAAAGTACTTTGGACATGTAAAGGAAAGAAGCATACTATATCATTGGTTTATAAAGCACTTATAGAAAATAAAAATGTTGAAACTTTTCCATGGGCTTTAAGAATTTGGAATGAAAACTCTCCTGCAAAGGAAAATCTGCTTCTTTGGAAAATAATGTCCAATGCAATCAATACAAAACAGAAATTGGCTTCTTTGGGTGTTATAAATAATGAAGAATGTATGCTTTGTAATAATCATCCTAAAACAAATACACATTTATTCTTTGAGTGCAAATATACACACCAACTATGGAGCAAGCTTCTAGCAAATGGAAACTTTCACTTACCAGACAAAAATTCTAGAATTGAGTGGTTTAATATATACAAGGCAACAAGATGGAGAACACCAAATACTAGAATTCTATTGATTATATTGAAGGTTTTTGCTTATGTGATATGGAATGAAAGAAATGATAGAATTTTTGAATTGAAGAAGGAAACCGCAGCTTCTTTTTATAATAAGATTCATAAGAAAATTTTAATAAGATTACGTAGGTTAAAGTGAATTTTTGAGGGGAGTTTTGTTTTGGAAGTTTTGTAGTGAGGTTTTGATGTTATTATTCATAGGGTAGATATTTTGTTTTTTGTTCATTAGGTCATATTGAGTTGTTTCTAGTACATGATCAGTTTATGTTGTAATTGAGATGTTAGATTGTAATTTGTATAATTGAAATGATATTGGGCAGGGCTCACTTAGCCCATTGCTTTTCAAAAATAAAATCTTTAAACTCTAATTACTTAACCTACTTACTTAATTAATAAATTAAATAATAATTACCCTAATTAATAACTTTATTAAATAATTAAAACTTAAACTTTTGACTTACTTAATTAAGTTTGAAATAAGTTTTCAAAACAATTCAAAAGAATTCACTTTAAAACTTGAAATCGCGAAATTTCCCGAACGGCATCCATAGCGACTATCGCTGTAATCTAGAATTGATTTCTAGGTGAAAACTTCAGTTTAACTCTAGCTATAATATGTTTGAAAACACAATTGTAAGAGTTTTGAAAACTTAAACAAAAGGTAAAAACTTGGAAAACAGTTTCAAAAATTCAAAACTAGAAAATAAACTTTCGTATTCAAATCGGATCTCAAGTCTTTTGCGACTTTTTAAAGCACTAGTTTTTCACAACCATCTCACAACATACTTGGTTTTGTTTCACAAACAATACCGCCATCATATCATAAACCAGTCTCACATATCCATATCCATATACATATCCAAACATATCAACATATTATCCAAATCACAAATCTATACCAAACAACCAACTTGCAATCATATATCATCCAAACAACATGATATTTCAACATGAAAAACACTATAATTTCACAACATATAGATCATTAAAACAAGTTGTTTTTTCCAAAAATATTAGTTTTATTCACCGAAACCTTTCTAAATCAAAGCGAACTTTTGCCGAAACTTGAAAACACTCATGAATATTGCAAAATTGAAACTTTTGGACCCTAGACAATTAAATTTAGCTTGTCTTAGGCTAATTGGGAATGGCCATGGGTAGTTTAGCCTCGGCTATCATGGTTTTGGGGTGGATGGGCTTGAGTTTTGGAAGAGAAGGTGTTGTATAAGATGTAGAAGTGGTCTTGTGAACTAAAGAAGAGATTTTAGCCAAAAGAATTTATTTTTTCTATTTTTAGAAGTATGAAGAGGAAGCCATGGCTAAGTTTCTTAAGCTCTTAGGATTTTGAAATGAAGAAGGAGATTGGAAAAATGAGAAACATGAAGATAAAGGGGTATATATAGGCTTAGGATTTAATTAAAATAATATAAATTGATTTATGTTTAAATATGTACATGCATGCACATCCATACCCCTAACCCCCCTTCAAAACCTCCATTGTACCCCCTACTTTCAACTATTCATGCCATGTTTTCTAGTGTACTTGAGTTGAAAAGGAGCATTTTATATATGTTATATATATATATATATATGATATAAAATCTTATATTAATTTATATGTTTAAGGAGAAGCATGCACATGCATATATAAACATGTACACACCATGTTAAAATGGTTTATATTGTGTACATGTATGTTTAACGTAGTATCATAACCTTCTGAATAACTTTTAGCAAATGAAAAGTCGATATTCGGAAAGTAATTTTCGGTCACATTTTTTATTTCTTTATGAACTATATATTTTGGTAAACAAATTTTGAAAACAATTTTATCATCATTAATTATTATTTGAAATAGTTTTATTTTTAATGAAAATACATTTATTAATTATTTAAAATAAATTGAATATTCCTTTAAATAGTGATTAAATTTGGATCGTTACACCCAAAAATGGTATCCAATACTTCGTAAATATTACTAAGTACTATGATATCAATTTCATAAACCAATTTTCCAAATATTTACTTCCAAATAACACTACTCTTATTTTTCCAAAATCTTATAAAACCAATTTCTAAAACACCGGGATTTAAGTTCTTAATTTCTCAGCTTAAATCCTTTTTATTTATAAACTATATTTATATACCATATTTATAAAAGTCACTGTCTTATATAAAATCATTTCACAAGTATTTATCTTTTAAATATCTTACCTTTCCGATTAAACTATAATAACAACTTTTTTTAAAAGTTATCATTTTAAACCAACATTTTCATCGAACGCCTTATAATCAAACTGTGAAATTAGATTCGCAAGATGTTTGTTTCAATGTCTCCATAAGTTACTATCCACCCAACCCATACAGTGAAAAGGTAAGTTACTTATAAACTGGTTAAACATAATTCAAAAATCAACAAACAATAGTCAATGCTCATAAACTGGCCGAGCACGACTAATCAAACAATAAATGATAATAATTGAATATTATCATTTCCTAACAAATAAACACATCATAAATAACTATATCAATTTATAAAAATAATTCTTTTATATATAAAATACAGTCCTTGGTAAAATTATCTCATTTACGAATTTTGAAAATAATATTGTGTTAGTTTGCCTTGCTCAAGTAATTAGAAATCCCTCTTGATACCACAGCATCCCATGTACTAACCAGAATTCATAAATCACTTAATAGGTCAATTAATACAATATAAAATATTTTTATAGCACTTACAAATACGCGCTCTCATATATATAATACACTCAACTCATACTAAGGCATTCTGTTACCTTATCTCTTAATGAGTTGTACCCCACTAAAGCTAAGGTTCTCGCTTAACCTTCAGCTCTGATACCAAAATGTAACGATCGCCTTTTCAACCCTCCAATTTTGACACTAATATATCTATGGTATTCATGTGTCGAGCATCCAAGTGCCAGAAAGACAGAATGTTAGGGTAAAAGAAAAAGAAGAAAGAAAATGAACAAGAAAGAGGAGAACAAAAACATCAAATCTCACAACGGAATGATAACATATAATATCTCAATAGATCTTTTAAAAAAAGAACATTTTAACATACGAACAACATATAGAGTAAACTAACATGTCATCAGCCTAGACAGTTGTAACAGCCTGTCCTTACAATTGCTGACATATAAACAAAGTAATGGAGTGGAAAAAGAAAACTATGGTAGGTAATCATCCAGCTCCTCTCCAAGAGCTCCAATGAACATCAACGAAATCTAGAAATATACAAGGGGTCGACCCGAGCATTATAAGAAAATAACACCTGGATCAGTCTGGTAAACCAGCATCGGAAACTCAAATCATTTGAACTATTTAATGTTATAAAATATTTCAAATTAAAAGTATCTCATAAGATCATGTCGCAAATAAGCACCGGTAGGTTTTTACCTTACGATAACCAAACACTTTCATTAAAATCTAGTGATATTGTAATAAAGTCTTGGGTTGAAAAATAAATATATAACATAGCAGAAATGCTTGCATCTCACATTACAACATACTAGAGTACATCTAAAACCGCTAAGGTGCGTTCGTATAGATGGATTTTGTAACGACCCGTATTTTTACGGATCGAAAAGTTTGTCAAAATCTGGGATTTTTAGCATTTTCTAGTTGTTTCAGATTTTGGTTGAAATTGCCTAAGTCCTAGGTCGTACGCGACCTAAGTGTTGTTGGCGACTTAGGAGATAAGTCGTGAGCGACTTAGAGAAGATCTGCGACCTAAGGGGATAGGCAAGTTAAGGGATAAGTCTGGGTCGAGTTGCCGACTTAAGGTAGTGACCGACCTAAGTGATGAGTCGTGACCGACTTAAGAGGAGTAGGCGACCTAAGTATTCTGGGGTAGAGTTAGGTCGGCAACGACCTAAGGAAATGTTGTGAGCGACCTAAGTGTTTGGGTGAGTTAAGTGATAGGTCGGCAGTTCGAGTTAGCGACCTATGGGATTGACCGACCTAAGGAATAAGTTAGTTAACGACTTAATAGTTAAGTCGTAGATGACTTAGTAGTTAGGTCGCGTGGGTGCTAAGTTGTTAGGTCGCAGGGTTTTGTAAGTCTTAGGTCGTAGCTTAGTAAGTTGTTAGGTCGCAGGCTGGCTCAAGTGTTAGGTCGCGTGAGAGTCTAAGGTGTTAAGTCGTAACCCCGTTATGTCGTAGGTCGCGCGAGATTGTTAAGTCGCGTAACTTTTAGGTCGCGTGACCAGCGTGTTGAGTTACTAAGACACGCTAAGTCGTAAGTCGCTAAGTCGCGCATAGGCTAAGTCGTAGGTCGCTGGGTGTTTGGATGCGCAGAAGGGTTAGGTCGGAGGCTCTGTTAAGTCGTGGGGGTTTTTAGGTCGTAGGTCGGCATAGTGTTAAGTCGGCAGCGACTTAAGGAGATAGCCGAGTTACGACTTAGGGTATTTTCTGCTATAAATAGGAGAGCTTCTCTTCATTTTTGGGATCCGGATTTTGAAGCGACGAAGTGCTGCCATTTTGAGAGCTCGACTTCTACACTTCTTCACTTCTTTTCTCCACTCTAATCTAGTGCTTCCATCCATCCAAATCGAAGATCAAGGTTGAAGATTCAAGAGCTTAGATTGAAGATCTTCATCTTTTCAAGAGAGATTTCTTCGTTTGAAGCGGATTCGTGATAGATCAAGCTTCATCCTTCGCTGTCCAGATCTGAAGCGTGTTGATTTGGGTTTGTTTAGGTGATTTGGTGAGTGGTGATTATCTCTCACACGGATCCAAAGGAGTATATCGGATTGTTGGCCCGATTTGGTGTTAAAATAGTGATTTCCATGCATTTTCTTCATCCTATGTGTAGATCCATATAGATCCATTGTTCATGATGATGTTACATCCATTTTATCATATGTTAACCTATGCAAGTTCATTCATCAAGTTTGTAGAGATATAATCCATGTTTTCATGCTTATTGGACTTTCAACTCTTTAATTACGAAAATGCCATTATTGTTATAATTGTCTACTTAGATCATATTTGAATGCTTGATTGCTTGGATTGATGTTTGATTTGATTGCTTGTTATGAACTAGATGATTGATGATTAGATTTAGATCGAAGATGATTCAAAAGCTGAGGGAAAGGCTCTTGAATTGGGAAAGCTGCTCGTGGCATATGTAGCGGGATGATGAAGCTCTTATGCATAGATTTGATGATGTGATGATGAGATGAGGCTTTGCGAGGATGTAATGAAGCGAGGCAATCATGTGATGAAGACTTGGTCTAATCCAGACGGGATCATTCCAAGCATGTTGATAACTCGGTGATATGATTCGAGTTGAGGATAATGAATGGATATGAGAATAGTCGTCGAGGAGGATGACTAGGAGGCTTGGATAGCATCGTTGTTGAAGGTTCTAGCATGCTCTAAGCAAGAGTACGATTGGGCAGATTCGATAGTCCCAACGGCCAACTGTTGATGGTCGAGTACTCTGGGCAGATTCGATAGTCCTAGGCACGGGCTGCGACGACGTGCGGGGGTTATGTCTAGAACCGGGGTTTCCATTAGCCCTTGACGGACGGCTGAAAGAATGTGCCGGTCATTCAATTAACGGTGATATCGAAGCAATGATAACAGTGATAGCCAGAGTCATGGATGTTTGGTTGTATCGTCATTCGGACTCAAGAGCGGTATTTTCTGGGTGCTTATCTGATTTAGGCCTTGGTACTTGGAAAACATCGCCCTTGACTCGAGTGATAGTAGCTTTATTTTAAATTGTATGCTCTGCTATGTTTGCTTCTGCTTAGTGTGTGTCTGGGGGCTATCACTGTAGAATGAGGTTGGAGTGGGAGGGTTGTATTCCTATTCCTTTTCCTTTATGCTCTTTTGGTATGTTGTTAGTTAATTTACTGCTCACTAAGACTGTTGTCTGACTCAAGGCTTTATGTTTTAATTCTTATTGCCTTGGGCTGTTCGTCCATTTTTGGGACGGGCAGACTAGGTAGCAGGTGACAGGTGCTGATCTCTTCTCACGATGCTGATATCGAAGACGAGCTGGAGGGTTGCATATTATCTTCTTATTATATGTACTGGATATTCCGCTATGTTGTATTCTCTGAGAGATTTGTAGTGAGGCTTGATGTATTGACTATGTGGATGCTTGTATTCAACTATTATGGAGTTTTTATATGATGTCATTTTGTTCTGTAAAGCTTCACTA
This sequence comes from Allium fistulosum, assembly GCA_030737815.1. NCBI lineage: Eukaryota > Viridiplantae > Streptophyta > Magnoliopsida > Asparagales > Amaryllidaceae > Allium > Allium fistulosum. Next base: position 265,857,434 of record CM060905.1, on the reverse strand, counting down.
TACATATGTTCTATTGTATTTTGTCCATGCGCTGTGAGTAATACGATAGACTCTGTCGTCTTAATCTACCCTGACAATCGCCCATGGTCGCCTGGCACACTTTACAGCGCACTATCTCTAGATTCAGTGCAGGGGTCATGGGCGGTCGTCACATTTGGTATCAGAGCATTGGTTAATCGATTTTTCCCAACGCTCGCCGTCGTAACTACGTATGAGAGACGTAATTGTATTTTGATGGATGATTACTATGTATAATGTAGTAGCTTAGTAGGGTTTGAGTCCTTTGTGCAGTTGTTTCTCTAGATGTTCTAATCATTCCTTTTTATAGATATTGAGAATGAGTCGAAGAGGGAGACCAGCTGCTAGGGAAGGCCGTGCTACTGAAGAGACTGCTGATTATGCAGCCATGTTCGAAGCTATGATGACTTCGATCATGAGAAGGATACCAGTTCCGGGGGCAGCAGTAGATGTTGGAGTTCAAGTCCAAACTCCGAAACCAGTGGATTTTGCTAAGTTGTGCAAGGATTATACTGCTCTTGGAGGGAAGGTTTTCTTGGGAACAGAATCAACTATCGAAGTCCAGAGGTGGATAGATGCTTGTAGAAGGATCTTTGGTGATTTGGGAATTGATGATGCAACTAAGAGGAAGTTGGCATCAAGGCAGCTTCAAGGGAGAGCTTCTGATTGGTGGAATTCTATTACCATCACTACTCCGGAAGAAGAGATTACTTGGGAGCAATTCCAAGTCAGATTTGAAGCTAAGTTCATTTCTACAGCTCAGAAGTCTGTTCTGTTCAAGAAGTTTGTAGAGCTCAAGCAGGGTGGAAGATCTGTTCTTGAGTATGTTTCTGAGTTTGAAGCTTTGTCCAAGTATGCCCGGTCATATATTGAGTCTGCTTATCAGAAGAATGAGAAGTTTGTGACTGGCTTGGATAGTTATCTTGGGAGACAGTTGGTGGATCATTTGGACGATTCATTTGAGAAGCTTGTGGAGAAAGCTCTTAGGCATGAGAGTCTGTTTCCTAAGGAAGGACCTGTTGTTGCTGTTACCAAGGGAGAATCTAAACCACAGCAGGGTGGAAACCAGAAAAGGAAGCAGCAGCAGCAAAAGGGTAAGGATGGCCAGAAGAAGCCGAAAGGCGAGGTGACTTGCTACAATTGTCAGCAGAAGGGCCATTTCTCGAAGGATTGTAAGAATCCTAAGGTGCCGATGAAGTGTCATAACTGTGACAAGCCAGGGCATTTCAGGAAGAATTGTCCAGAACCGAGGAGAGATAGACAGATTGTGCAAGCCTATGCTTTAGGAGCTGTTCCGTCGTCTTCGAAAGCTCCTACTGCTGAAGAGAAGGGAAAGAGTGTGGTTGTTCAAGGTACTCTTTTCCTATGTGGTGTTCCAGTTAGAGTTTTGTTTGATACTGGAGCGTCGCATTCGTTTGTTTGTAATGAACTAGTAGGCCGGTTAGGTTTGGAACCGGATATTGTTGATAGGCCATTGGTTGTGACTAATCCAGTTGGGGGTTCGTCTTGTTTGTGTATGTTATGCCGTGGTCTAGTTGTATCGAGTCATGGTTGCTCTTTTGTTTGTGATTGCTTTGTTCTGAACTTTGCGGGGTTCGGAATTATTTTGGGTATGGACTGGCTTAGGAAGTATGCGGCTAAGGTTGACTGCGAAAGGTTGGAAGTGACGGTCGAGAATGTGGAGGGGCGAAAGATTGTGATACGATGTAAGCATGAAGAAGGCGTCTTCATGGGCTTCATGTATTCACTAGTTGTTCCACGGGATGGACTGTCATCAGTGCCGATCGCTAATGGATTCGAGGATGTCTTTGACGAAGTCAAAGGGTTGCCGCCGCATAGAGAGATCGAGTTTCGTATAGATCTAGTTGAAGGAGCCAGACCTGTTGTGATGCCTCTTAGGCGGATGGCGCCTAGGGAACAGCAAGAGTTGAGGGTGCAAGTTGATGACCTTTTACAGAAAGGATTCATTCGGCATAGTGTGTCCGAGTGGGGTGCACCAGTTGTGTTTGCAACCAAGGCAGATGGGTCGTTGAGATTGTGTGTGGATTATCGTGAGCTGAATAAGGTGACTAAGAAGAACAAGTATCCATTGCCGAGAATAGATGACTTGTTTGATCAGCTTCACGAGGCTAAGGTGTTTTCTCAGATGGATTTGGCAACGGGATTTCACCAGTTGAGAGTAGCTAAGGATAGTGTGCCGAAGACTGCTTTTAGGACACCATCCGGTTTCTTTGAGTGGCTGGTAATGCCGTTTGGATTGACTAACGCGCCAGCATATTTTGTGGATCTTATGAATAGAGTGTTCAGAGATCAGTTGAACAAGTTCGTACTTGTGTTCGTGGATGATATTCTGATTTATTCCAGAACAGAAGAAGAGCACAAAACGCACTTGCGTATTGTTTTGGAAATCTTACGGAAACATCAGCTGAAGGCTAAGTTTTCGAAGTGTCACTTCTGGAAGAGTGAAGTGAGGTTCTTAGGCCATGTGATTTCTGGAAATGGAATAGCGGTTGATCCCGCTAAGGTGGCAGCAATCCAGGATTGGGTTAGACCTAAGAATGCATCTGATGTGAGAAGTTTTCTTGGATTAGCAGGATATTATCAACGGTTTATCAAAGACTTCTCCAAGGTAGCTGCACCGTTAACAGGATTGACAAAGAAGAACCAAGTGTTCAGTTGGGATGCTAAGTGTGAGCAAGCTTTCGGAATCCTGAAAGAGCGATTGACGAGTGCTCCTGTTTTGACTATTCCTAGTGGGAATGATGAGATGGTGGTTTACACCGACGCATGTGGTACGGGACTTGGAGCAGTGCTGATGCAGAAGGATAAAGTTGTTGCGTATGCCAGTCGACAACTGAAGCCGCATGAAAGGAATTACCCAACTCATGATTTGGAATTAGCGGCGATTGTATTTGCTCTGAAGATGTGGAGGCATTATCTGTTGGGAGTTCGATTCGAGTTGTTTACGGATCACAAGTCGTTGAAGTATCTTTTCTCCCAAAAGGATTTGAATCTTCGGCAGCAACGTTGGCTAGAGTTTTTAGCATCATATGATTTTGGTATAGCTTATACTCCGGGAAAAGGTAACGCAGTGGCAGATGCGTTAAGTCGAAGATATGCAGGATTGGGAGCCATGTTTTCAGAATGGAAGAGTCTCGAGTATTTAGCTGGATTTGACTTCAGGCCTAGATGTGAATTGGAACCTGAGATGTTGGCAAACTTATCAATAAGACCCACTCTTGTGGAAAGGATTGGCGAGAGCCAAAAGCGAGATGATAAGCTTGTCAAGATTATCCGTGAATTGGAATCTGGATTGGATCCAGAAAAGGATAAAGGATTCGAGGTCGATCGAGAGGGTTGGCTTCGGAAGCAAGGACGACTAGTTGTTCCCGATATAGATGAATTGAGGAGTGAAGTTCTGAAGGAGAGTCATCACTCGAAGTTGACAATTCATCCAGGTGGAAACAAGATGTATCGGGATATGAAGAGAACCTACTATTGGGAAGGTATGAAGAAGGATGTTGGAAATTTTATTTCCAAATGTATGAACTGCCAGTTGGTAAAAGCCGAACAAAAGAAGCCAAGTGGATTGCTTCAGCCATTAGAAGTTCCTACATGGAAGTGGGAACAAGTGTCGATGGATTTTATTGATGGACTACCTAGAACAAGAACGGGAAACGAAGGTATTTGGGTCATTGTGGATCGTCTGACCAAGAGTGCGAGGTTCATTCCTGTTCGATCGACTAGGACTGCATCAAAGTTGGCTGAGTTGTATGTTAAGTGGATAGTCCGATTCCATGGTATTCCGAAGAGTATAGTGAGCGATCGAGATCCATTGTTCACTAGTGGATTTTGGAAAAGCTTCCAGGAAGTTTTGGGAACCGAGTTGTGTTTGAGTACAGCTTATCACCCTCAAACAGATGGTCAGACTGAGAGAGTCAACCGAGTTTTGGAAGATCTCCTCAGAGCTTGTGTTTTGGATTTCGGAGGATCATGGGAAGATCACCTTCATTTGGTGGAGTTTGCATACAACAACAGTTACCAGTCAAGCATTGGTATGGCACCGTATGAGGCATTGTATGGAAGACCGTGTAACTCTCCGACATGTTGGTTGGAAACTGGAGAAAAGCTGATGCTTGGGCCAGAGATGATTCGTCAGACTTCAGATTGTATAGAAATCATTCGGCAACGAATGAAGGCAGCCCAAGATCGTCAGAAGAGTTATGCCGATAAGCATCGAAAGGATTTGGAATTCGACGTAGGAGATATGGTTTTTGTGAAGATTTCTCCACTGAAGAATGTTATTCGATTCGGGAAGAAAGGAAAATTGACTCCGAGATTTGTTGGACCATTCCCGATTATCGAGCGAATTGGAAAGCTCGCTTACAGATTGGAGTTACCAGAGAAGATGTCGAGTGTGCACAATGTTTTTCATGTATCATATCTACGGAAGTATGTGCACGACTCAAATGCAGTAGTTTCTGCAGATAGCTATGAAGATTTTGAAGTTGATCCAGTTGATAGAAGACCTCGTAAACCGCTTCGTGTTGTTGAAACCGACACGTAACAGCTTAGAAGGAAGGTAGTTAAGTTGCTCAAGATACAATGGAGTGATGATGATAACGACTGTACGTGGGAGGTGGAAGAGAGGATGAAGGCAGCTCATCCTGAACTCTTCAAGGTATGGCCCTACGGTGTCATCTCATCTCGCGATATTATAACTTGTTCTAAGTCTTAGAATTCTGTACGCTAAGCTAGAATTGGATGCATGATTTGTTGATTGCTATGGATGGTAGGCGTACAGAATAGTCTTTGATTGCTATGATTGCTTGGAATTTCGGGGGCGAAATTCCTAAGGGGGAGAGAATGTAACGACCCGTATTTTTACGGATCGAAAAGTTTGTCAAAATCTGGGATTTTTAGCATTTTCTAGTTGTTTCAGATTTTGGTTGAAATTGCCTAAGTCCTAGGTCGTACGCGACCTAAGTGTTGTTGGCGACTTAGGAGATAAGTCGTGAGCGACTTAGAGAAGATCTGCGACCTAAGGGGATAGGCAAGTTAAGGGATAAGTCTGGGTCGAGTTGCCGACTTAAGGTAGTGACCGACCTAAGTGATGAGTCGTGACCGACTTAAGAGGAGTAGGCGACCTAAGTATTCTGGGGTAGAGTTAGGTCGGCAACGACCTAAGGAAATGTTGTGAGCGACCTAAGTGTTTGGGTGAGTTAAGTGATAGGTCGGCAGTTCGAGTTAGCGACCTATGGGATTGACCGACCTAAGGAATAAGTTAGTTAACGACTTAATAGTTAAGTCGTAGATGACTTAGTAGTTAGGTCGCGTGGGTGCTAAGTTGTTAGGTCGCAGGGTTTTGTAAGTCTTAGGTCGTAGCTTAGTAAGTTGTTAGGTCGCAGGCTGGCTCAAGTGTTAGGTCGCGTGAGAGTCTAGGGTGTTAAGTCGTAACCCCGTTATGTCGTAGGTCGCGCGAGATTGTTAAGTCGCGTAAGTTTTAGGTCGCGTGACCAGCGTGTTGAGTTACTAAGGCACGCTAAGTCGTAAGTCGCTAAGTCGCGCATAGGCTAAGTCGTAGGTCGCTGGGTGTTTGGATGCGCAGAAGGGTTAGGTCGGAGGCTCTGTTAAGTCGTGGGGGTTTTTAGGTCGTAGGTCGGCATAGTGTTAAGTCGGCAGCGACTTAAGGAGATAGCCGAGTTACGACTTAGGGTATTTTCTGCTATAAATAGGAGAGCTTCTCTTCATTTTTGGGATCCGGATTTTGAAGCGACGAAGTGCTGCCATTTTGAGAGCTCGACTTCTACACTTCTTCACTTCTTTTCTCCACTCTAATCTAGTGCTTCCATCCATCCAAATCGAAGATCAAGGTTGAAGATTCAAGAGCTTAGATTGAAGATCTTCATCTTTTCAAGAGAGATTTCTTCGTTTGAAGCGGATTCGTGATAGATCAAGCTTCATCCTTCGCTGTCCAGATCTGAAGCGTGTTGATTTGGGTTTGTTTAGGTGATTTGGTGAGTGGTGATTATCTCTCACACGGATCCAAAGGAGTATATCGGATTGTTGGCCCGATTTGGTGTTAAAATAGTGATTTCCATGCATTTTCTTCATCCTATGTGTAGATCCATATAGATCCATTGTTCATGATGATGTTACATCCATTTTATCATATGTTAACCTATGCAAGTTCATTCATCAAGTTTGTAGAGATATAATCCATGTTTTCATGCTTATTGGACTTTCAACTCTTTAATTACGAAAATGCCATTATTGTTATAATTGTCTACTTAGATCATATTTGAATGCTTGATTGCTTGGATTGATGTTTGATTTGATTGCTTGTTATGAACTAGATGATTGATGATTAGATTTAGATCGAAGATGATTCAAAAGCTGAGGGAAAGGCTCTTGAATTGGGAAAGCTGCTCGTGGCATATGTAGCGGGATGATGAAGCTCTTATGCATAGATTTGATGATGTGATGATGAGATGAGGCTTTGCGAGGATGTAATGAAGCGAGGCAATCATGTGATGAAGACTTGGTCTAATCCAGACGGGATCATTCCAAGCATGTTGATAACTCGGTGATATGATTCGAGTTGAGGATAATGAATGGATATGAGAATAGTCGTCGAGGAGGATGACTAGGAGGCTTGGATAGCATCGTTGTTGAAGGTTCTAGCATGCTCTAAGCAAGAGTACGATTGGGCAGATTCGATAGTCCCAACGGCCAACTGTTGATGGTCGAGTACTCTGGGCAGATTCGATAGTCCTAGGCACGGGCTGCGACGACGTGCGGGGGTTATGTCTAGAACCGGGGTTTCCATTAGCCCTTGACGGACGGCTGAAAGAATGTGCCGGTCATTCAATTAACGGTGATATCGAAGCAATGATAACAGTGATAGCCAGAGTCATGGATGTTTGGTTGTATCGTCATTCGGACTCAAGAGCGGTATTTTCTGGGTGCTTATCTGATTTAGGCCTTGGTACTTGGAAAACATCGCCCTTGACTCGAGTGATAGTAGCTTTATTTTAAATTGTATGCTCTGCTATGTTTGCTTCTGCTTAGTGTGTGTCTGGGGGCTATCACTGTAGAATGAGGTTGGAGTGGGAGGGTTGTATTCCTATTCCTTTTCCTTTATGCTCTTTTGGTATGTTGTTAGTTAATTTACTGCTCACTAAGACTGTTGTCTGACTCAAGGCTTTATGTTTTAATTCTTATTGCCTTGGGCTGTTCGTCCATTTTTGGGACGGGCAGACTAGGTAGCAGGTGACAGGTGCTGATCTCTTCTCACGATGCTGATATCGAAGACGAGCTGGAGGGTTGCATATTATCTTCTTATTATATGTACTGGATATTCCGCTATGTTGTATTCTCTGAGAGATTTGTAGTGAGGCTTGATGTATTGACTATGTGGATGCTTGTATTCAACTATTATGGAGTTTTTATATGATGTCATTTTGTTCTGTAAAGCTTCACTATACATATGTTCTATTGTATTTTGTCCATGCGCTGTGAGTAATACGATAGACTCTGTCGTCTTAATCTACCCTGACAATCGCCCATGGTCGCCTGGCACACTTTACAGCGCACTATCTCTAGATTCAGTGCAGGGGTCATGGGCGGTCGTCACAGATTTTCCATGGAGATGCCTCCATCTTAAAAACTAAAGCAGATCTCCTACGACAGGGATCAAAAACTACCTTCTGAGCACCATATATTCTAGATAAAATATACCATAAGGTAAACACAACTGGTCCACACTCGAATGAGCATACCCGAACTATGTGGAACTAAGCATCATCAACTCCTATCGGCCAACATATCGATAAGCATACTCTAGATAATAGAGTTGATGTACCCCTCCGGGTTAGCAAAACCCCTAGAATGTGAATCCAACTCTGCCTTTAGTCATTTTTCCAATATTGAGGCTACGTTCGGCATCTTTCATACGAGTCTTCAACACCCAAAAAAATGATGAATTCCACATGGATTCCATCGTCTCAACAGATTTTGGAACCATACATGGACACCACCATTCACTTCCAAAACATAAAACTCGTATCTCAGCATTGAAGTAGTTTTAAATAAGAAGAACACTTACCGATCCCGGTCTCTCTAAGACTGAATCAATGAATTTGATCTTACTCAACAATAATGCGAACGATTGCATAAGGGAACTAATTCCCGTATACTCTCCATAAGCAAGTAAACATACAAGCGCTATCAATTCATCTAAAGCACAATCAAGTCACATAAACGACTTTTAATCTCTTTTTAATTAATTTATCTTTTATTAATTACAAAACCTTTTTATTAGTAAATAACTTTTTATATAATAAAACTTCTTTCATTAATCAAAACTTCCTTTATTAATTAATACTTTTCTATTAATTGAAACTTCCTTTATTAACTTGTATATATCTATATAACAAAATAGAGCAAATTTAATGGAGTAAGTTAATGGAAGACAAACAAAACATAAAGAACGGTTCTGATTTAAGCTTCAATAGACATCCGATAGTAGTACACTAATCCACGTATCAGCTTACATACCTTCGTTAACCCAGTTCACAGTAGTGCTCCAGCCCACGTTTACATGGTTGACACACGTCACTCCACTTCCCATGAAAATCTCTACCTGCCCACTTTCCTTCAGCCCTTCTCCATCTATATTTATACTGTAGCAGTTTCAAGTCATATTACCCATCATAGTTTCTCCTCTTCCTTCATCGCAAATTCTCGGGTACCGATTCATCTTCCTTTCTTCCTTCTACCACCCTTCTTCCACCCTTAAATTTTTTACAGTTGTAGCTTCTGTTTTACTCATTTTCGTTTTCTGCACATGAATTATTTGAGTAAATACATATATAAAAAAGTAAACTGATTACTAACTCTATTTGTTTTTGCCTCTTCAGTTTCTTGATAGTTTAAACAAAAATTTCACTATGAAGCGGGTACTTTTATACTTCTTCAAATTTGTGCAACACTTTTACTTACTTTCCTCACAGTTTATTCTTCTAATATGGCAGAAAGCAGCTCCTAAAAAGAGAGAAGCGAAGGGCAAGAATGTTGACTCCACCATTGCAGTGAAAGTTGAAGCAGAGGGGATACCAATTTATTAGATGCTTTACCAAAAGAACTTAGTCGAATATGTGATGCTGCTTCTTAATCCACTTCCATTCAGGTTAGTCTCTGTTCATTTTCAATCTGAGTATATATACGTATGCATGCACGTATGTTACTGTTTGAAACGTGCTTATATTTGTCTACATAGCAAAAGTTGTTTGATCTCACTTATTACTCTTTGTTATATTTGCTATTTGGGATTTGAATTTTTTTATCACAATCGTTACTTCAAACCGAGGTGAATATGTAGTTTAAAATTTGTCACACTCAGGTTAGATAACATTAACGAATATAGGCAATCATATTTTGATATTGGCTATATTGATGCATCCTCTATACTTGATAATTTAGCACATAACATAGTCCATTGTATTCCGTTTTGAGCCATTATTTTGCATTCGAGTCTAGATGCCTATGCATTTTAACTATAGCCTTTTGTACCTTTTTAAAAGTATAATATCATGTTTCAAAAAATACTTGGTAATAATAAAAACTTGAAATAGTATATGTTAAAAATGTATAAATGATTCCTTTTTAGTTTTCATGTTGTATCTATTGCTTTGCTTTTAGTCAAAAGTATAGTTAGTATTCCTTTCCACTTTTCATGTTCCTAACTACCATCACCTATTAGTCTATTGTGCAACTTCTATTCATTTCTCATGTCCAAAACAATTTAACTATTTTGCTACGAAAATCTGGGAAAAAGACATATATCAAGTGAAGGCATATAAAAATTGTCATGATGAATGTAAAGCCTATATCATTAATTATTTGATTACATTTATTTCGATGACTATTCTAATAAGTTATAATCAAAACATGTGTGAAATTTTGACAAATGATGGGATTCTCATAAAACTTTGCAAAGCAGGACACCATGTTTAATGCATAGGTGTATTGATAGTTGAACAAATATTGCAATGGGCCTGTTTAATACAAAGTTGTGTAGATGACACAACCTGCATTTGCAGTTTCAAGGGTCCATGATGATGAGATTTGCCTTCTGTGATGGCAGTTGATGATTCTCACTGATTTCAATTGAAAAATTTTGATCGAATGAATAACGCAACGAAGACGGCGCTCCAATTTCCTACAAAATTAATTAGTTTTTTATTTTCTAAAGGGAACAAAGATTAGTGCATAATCAGGGATAACGATGGTTTGGAGAAGGAAGGAGAAGGAGCAGCCACAATTGAACAATGCCGAGAAGAAAGAAAATCAGTTAGATTCCTACACCAAATGGTAAAAGCTGGAAGAACTGTGAAGGAGAGATTAATTGTTGTTTCTGTGCAAAATGAATTCGTTTCTTTTGATATTGCTTCATATGGTTTCATTGAGAAAAGTTGTAATCATATTGTTGTGGAAGTATTAAAAATTGATAAAAATATAATAACAATATTAGATTTTTATATTAATAAACCTTGCTTGGTTTTAGTGGCATGCATTATTTTTGCTTTACTGTGGAAGCTACAATAATGCTACATGATATTTCTGTACATTATATTTTGTGGACTTTTGATTTGAAAGTCTCAAATTTAAATCCTGTGTCAAATTAAGTTTCTATAAGTTGTATTGCTAATAACAATATTAGTATTTTCTTATAAGAAAAAACCTAATGTCAAATTAAGTTTCAATGCAATGGATGGAAAATAAATAACATATAGTGTTATTTGTCATGAATCCGGTGTAGAAGTGTGGTAACAAACAACTATGTGAGTAAAATAAAATTTTGGTCTGTAATGCTCGTATTGTACTACATTTTAATCTCCTAACTCCTCAATTAATAACTAAATATTAGAAAGATATGAACTATAGTGATCACCCTTATATGAACATGACACTAATATATAAATAAGGTAACATAAGCATAAGATTGCTCATTGTGTTCAATAGGATAGGATAAGGTCAAATTATAGATCAAAACAAAAGTTTATTTCATTTTATAATTTGATTCATCAGCCAACAGTACAGTCCTTCGTCTAATAGAAGGTCCTCCAAGAGCTTATTTGCACATAAATATTCCGATGAGTAATGTGATCAACAAATATTAAATTCCATGCATCACTTGATTAGTTATATTTTTCAAATACATTACACAAACAAAACTATATTTTTTTTACATTTTTTTATAAAACATTGTGTACAATGTTCAAAATTTGCATCACTGCAACATATAGTGCCATAAGCTATGTGTACAATTTAATGGAAATCGCATAGTTGAAAAGCATTACAAAACATATAACTACTCCATAATTATATGCATATACACACACAAAACTTTTGATCCATAAAACAAATAACATCCAAGTTTATATACAAACTAAAATTCACATTCGTGCCATCAGCACGGCCTCCATACTAATATATATAAAATTTCTTTTTATAAAAGATATATACTTGTATTCATATATTCAACTATTCACTTATACTATTTTCAATACTTAAATTAATATACTTATCTCAATGGTACAAGCATATTCATAAATCTCTTAACAGTGTTTTACTTACTTAAGATATAATCAAAGAGGTCAAAAACAAATATTACTAAAACATTGTTACTATAGACCCCTTCTCTTATAAAATTAAACATATAATTCTTTCCATCTTTTTATAAAAGATTTCAATACTTGTTATTATTTTCAGAATTCCATTATTAAAGGTCTAATTATATTTACAACATTTTTCCACTTTAAATATAATTCAAGGTCTAAAACAAATGTTGTTTAAAATATAACAAACCCAAATCATTTTATACTTTAAAAACATTTCTCTTTAAAACTCTCTTTTAAAGATTTAATTATAATTAAGGGTTTATGACAAGTATTACTCAAACATTGTCACAACAAACCCTAAATTATTTTATACTGTAAAAACATTTCTCTTTAAACTCTCTTTTAAAGATTTAATTACATTTAAAGGTTAAAGAAAATTGTTGTTTAAAACATTGTTATAACAAGCCCAATACATTCATTTATACTTAACCTTAAAGTATTCATTATTAAATATCTAATTATATTCCTAAGTGTATTTAACAATAAGGGTTAAAAATAGATGTTACTAAAATATTGTTTATTACAACCCAAAACCCTTTCTATACTTATCATCAATCTTTAAAACATTTATTTAAAGATAAAAACATATCCATACTTACTAGTTAAGGCAATGCACGTTTAAGTAATTCCACAAAACCATTTACTTTAACTTAAGTGTTAAAAATCCAAACTCCTTTATTATAGTTATAAAATACTTGATTTAATATTTAAAACTTATATATATATATATGAATACCTTTAAAATACTCACTAATATGTTAAAATACTTTTAAAACCAATTTAAATTGATATATATGTATACTAATTTATTTATAAGGTAAAATATTTTATAATAAGGACAATTCATAAAGATATTATATTAATAAACTTCTACTTACGTTAATAGAATATTTAACTAAATTTCTAAAAATATATATATTAAAATACTTTTAATCTTATTACTTCTCACAAAATTGAACTTATGGCAATTGCAGAAACAAAACTCAATCATAATACAACAATCAGAGCTGCCTCAAATATTAAACACAGCTGGAGCTATATTCATAATCTCTCTCAAGCCCCTTTTGGTAGACTTTTAATCTTATGGAACCCTGATGTTTTTTCCCTTTCCCCTTTAACTGTTCATAGGCAATTCATTTACTCAGAGATCATTTACATTCCCACTTCTACTTCTTTCTTTCTAACTGTTATCTATGCTGGTAATAATGCTGCTCATAGGCAATCACTCCTTGACATTCTTCCTACACTTCAACAGTCCAATTCACCATGGCTATGCATTGGTGATTGGAATTGTATGCAGTTGTATTTTGAGAAAAGTGGTGGAGTTCCACTGATATACAGTCAGACTAGACCTCTTAACAATGCTATTTATGCTTCTAACCTTCTTCCCACTTCTATTAGTGGTGCTTTTTACACATGGAACAATTCTAGCAAAACTGGTGAAAGGACATACTGTAAACTTGATAGAGCTTATCAAATTTTTTCCTCTGTAATCAAATGGCCTAACCTCAACACCATAATCCCACCTCCATCTTTATCTGACCACTCCCCTCTCATTATGGACTGGGGCAAGGACACTGTGAGAAGGCTTTCTTCCTTTTCATTTTTTAATAACTGGTCTAAACACCCTAATTTCTTAAATATTGTATCTCAAAGTTGGAAATTTCAAACTTTTGGAAACCCTATGTTTATTTTGCAGGCTAAACTCAAACATCTTAAGGCTAATTTGAGGAAGTGTGCTCAACATACTTATGGGAATGGGAGAAGCTTGTCTTCATCAATTAGAGAAAAATTATTTCAGGTTCAAATAGATATTCAAAACTGCCATGATAGTAACCTTCTACCTAATCTTGCTGAACATGAAACTTTACTTTCTAAAGGCCTCTCTAAAGCTTTAGTGGAAGAAAATATCATGGCAAAGCAAAAGATAAAACATGAATGGCAAGTGAATGGTGATAAAAATACCTCCATTTTTCACAACACTTTGAAGATTCAGCATTCTATTGCAAATATATCTAACATCCTTGATATACATGGCTTGACTTGTTCATCTCAAGATTCTATTCATGCTGCATTCCTGGAATACGTTCATATGATTCTGAGTAATCCTCAAACTCCAACTATTTCTCTGGAACGATTCTCTCAAATTCAACTCCCTACCATTTCTAATGACATGAGGTATGATTTAATCAAGGAAGTATCTGATGATGAAATTAAACTAGCAATATTTGGAATGAAATCTGGTAGCTCTCCAGGTCCAGATGGATTTAATGCTCACTTCTTTAAAGTAACATGGGCTATTATAGGTGGTGATGTGACCAAAGCTATTAAGAACTTTTTCAAGCATAGTAAGTTAGTCACTGGAATAAATGCAACCAGGCTTGCATTGATTCCTAAAATTGATCATCCATCTTTTGTTAATCAGTATAGACCCATAGCATGTTGTAATGTGATATACAAGTGCATTTCTAGAATATTGGCTGCTAGAATGAAGATATATCTTGTTGAATTGATTTCTCCTAATCAAAGTGCCTTTCTTCCATCAAGAGATATTATTGATAATATCTTACTTGCCTCTGAGCTTATGAGGGGATACAATAGGAATAATATCACGCTAAGATGTGTTCTTAAATTAGACATACAAAAAGCTTATGACTCTGTTTAATGGAAATCTGTCATATACATTCTTCATAAAATGAATTTTCCAATCCCTTTCCTTTGTTGGATTTACACTTGCATATCTACTATCAATTATTCTCTCAGTATAAATGGTTCCACTTTTGGCTACTTTGGTGCTACACAGGGTATTAGACAAGGTGACCCTGTGTCACCCTATATTTTTGTGTTTGTCATGGAATTATTCACTTCAATCAATTCCGCAGTAATGACTAATAAACTAATGGATTATCACCCATTATGTAAGAAAAATAGCATTTCTTCTCTGCTTTTTGCTGATGACCTGCTTCTCTTTACTAAGCCTAATACTAAATCTATTAATGGGGTTCGAGAAGTTCTATCTCGTTTTCAGGTTATGACTGGTCTAACCATTAATAGAAGCAAGTCTAGAATTAAAATTGTTGGCCTATCAGATCTTGAGAAGGGGATCTTGTATGCCATGTCTAGTCTATCTCCATTCAATGACAATGAAATTTATCTAGGAGCTCCTTTGTGTACTTCTAAAATAAGGACATACCAATGTTTGCAATTGTTTGAAAAAATAACTTCTAAGATTTCAAGCTGGCCTAGCTCAAAATTTTCTATGGCTGGAAGGTTAGTGATTGTTAAATCTGTTGCTGTCTCCATGTGCTTATATTATGCCAGAATCTTCATCCTTCCTAGCAAGCTTATTGACATGATCAACTCTGCTTTGAATCATTTTTTATGGCATGGAAACCCTTTTTCTAAGAAAATGATCCCTATTGCTTTTAGACATATATGATGCTCTTATGATAAGGGTGGGCTTGGAATTATGAATATTAAAAGATGGAACTGTGCTGCTCTTTCTTCTAGAGTTGACAAATTATTGAGAAATGACTCAAACTTATGGGCTTCTTGGTGTAGGTCTTCTCTCATCAAGGATGGAAACTTCTGGTCTATTCCCTCTCCTTCAGACTGCACTTGGTCTTGGAGGAACATCATGAGAAGTAGAGTTGTTTTCCTGCCTATGATTCAGCTGGGCATGAAAAACATTGACAAAATCTCTTTTTGGTACGATCCTTGGTCTACTAAAGGTGTAATTCTTGCTGATATTATTGATTATGAGTTTAGAGTAATAACTGGTATTCATGAGAAAGCTTCTGTTGATATATATTGGTGTGATGGAGCTGTCTCCATGCCTCATTGCAGTTCCTCTATTGTTAGATCTACATGGAATGTTATTCAAAGTAAGACTTACAACTCTTGCAATGTTCAGGTCATATGGAATGAAAAGCCACATACAATAAAATCAGTATACAAGGTTCTTGATTCTACTGTTGATTATCCCTTATTTCCTTGGTTTTCTAGAATCTGGAACTCTCAATCTGTCCCTAAGGAAAACTTGTTCATGTGGAAAGTTTTGAAGAATGGTATTCTTACTCTTCAAAAACTTAAAGCTTGTGGACTGATTCATAGTGATACTTGTATTTTGTGTGGAATTGGAGTGGAAACAGTATCACATTTGTACTTTGAATGTGAGTTTTCTTTCTACATTTGGAATAGAGTCTTAAATCACTATGACCTGCACAATCCTAGAAGAGTGTCTACTGTGGAATGGTTCAACATATTCAAAGCTACTAGATGGAAGAATGAAAGAGGAAAATTGATGTTAAGAATTCATAAGAAGACTATATATCTCATTTGGTTGGAGAGGAACATTAGAGTGTTTAGAGGGCAATCTACCACTAAACATGTAATGGTCCTTTCTATAATTAGATCTATGGTTTGCTAGCTTTCTTTGTGTGCTATTAGTCTTTTGTTTTGTGGCTGTGTTTGTTGTAATGCTTTGTATCCTTTTCTTTTTTTTCAATAAAATGGTAGGGGACCATTCAACCCCGCTGGCTTTGCAAAAAAATAATTTTAAAAACATTTATACCATGATTTAAAACATTTATTTTAAATATCACTTAAAAATACTTATTTTATAATTTATTTAAAATCCATAAAAACATGTTTTACAATATAAGTCCTTTATTTTGAAATTCAAAAATAATTATAAAACATTTTTAAACTTCAAAACTTCTACATCAAAATACTTTAATAAATTTTTACAAAACTACTTTAAAATGATTTTAAAGAATGTCTAAGTAGAAGCCCTTTATAATTTACTAAAAACAAAGATTTTTAACACCACTTTGTTCTCCAATTTTTATAACTCCCCAAAACTATCCATTTACGTCTAATACACCAAAACCTGTATAGAACAATACAATATATTATATTTCATCAATATATCACAATTTATCCAATTAAATACATGTTAAATATCATGGATTTCAAACCACGTTTATAACGACTATATTGCTTTAAACATTTATAATGTAATTTCCAACTTAATCCAATAGCAATATCAAGCATGTAAACAAGTAGTCTGGGCCATGATACATGTTATAGATGATTATAAGAGAGATTATACTACATAATAATGTTGTTACTTGTTTTACAAATAAGGTGGGGTCCAAAAGTAATAATTTGCGCTGTTATCAATTTTATTTATATTTTGCACAACTAAAAATTATCACAACAATGTACAAAAAACTAGTGAGTAAAACTGAACCAAGTTCCAACCAACGCTTATGCATTTCCAAATAGTGAAAAATCGATTTTGATTAAAATTCCCACAAGCTCCAAACTTGACGAATCTAACTCCAATGCATAGGTACCATCACTACGTCTCCAATGCAACTGACCGCGTCCAAATCCGACCTTGTATGAATAAGATATGAACATAAGAACACTTGAGATAATTAAATTTTAATTAACTTAATTAAATAGGTAATTGATTAAATTACCTTATCAATCTCGCATATACAAACGCAGGCCGCACGTTTCTCTAACCCTAATCGCGACTTCCACAACACGCCGTCGTTGCCTCCGACCTCCAACTGCCCCCGCACTCCTCTCGTTGGTAGCCTCGACCTCGACGACCCCTACGCCACCAGCCACACCTCCGATCATTGCTTGTAGCTCAAGATCAAGCCTTAAAAATCGCCGCCAATCAATCTAAGATCTACGCCGCCACGCCCCAGCATACCCCGTTACACCACCTCCGATGAACTCCCCAAGCGCCCCCCACACACCTTTTTCATGTTGACACCCTTGCTTAGTTCGACCTCTAGTGGCTGGAGCAATCTCGTGTGATAACCCGGATTTTTGGACATCTGATAATTGGACAATTAACTGATTTCTACTATTGAGATACTGATTTTTATTTAGTTGAACAAATAACTTAAGTTTAAAATGAAATAAGAATAAATAAAAGGGTTTTATAATATTCCTTTAAGTAAACATGGTAAATAAAAATATAAAAGATAAATATAAAAACATAAGAAAATATAAAATATTGATTAAGACATTTGTAAGCTAGGGAATAAACTATGTGTACAAGTGGCAATATTTCTTTTAAATTGAATATAAATAATAATGAGATGAGAAGAAGGCTGTATACAGATGATAATTTTCTACATATCTATTTCTCAATTTCTTTTCCTTCTTTCATTTTCCAATATTATAACCAAAAGAAAATCAAACAATTTCAACTTCAAGTTTCAACTGTACAAATCAAGATTCAAATACAAGTACAAATTCAAGCTTAAACAAAGTAGATCAAGTTCTAGTTTCAAATCAAGATCCAGTAGCAGATCAAATTCCATAGAATTTTCGACCTGCCTTTCATTCCACAGAAAGACGCATCATCATTAAGAAAGAAAGGGATAAAAAAGAGAAAAGATAGAAAAGAAAGAACTAAACAATATCAGAATCTCACAGCGGAACGAATAAATTATATTACATCACATAATATATTACATAGTATCACCATACATCAGAGATACACAGCTTATACAACTCATATTAGACAGTTATAAAAACCTGTCTATCATACAACTCAAGACATCACAGAGATACAGACACAGCGGAACTATATATATTTATATACGCTGAAGTCTCCTACTCCAAATCTCCTCCATAGATTCGTCAAAGCTAACCTGAATCCCTTGGCTACTCGTAAAAATTTGAGTACCCAAGAGTTTAATAAAACAGAAAATAAACTCTGGGTCAGACATGGGTCCGGTGTGTGAGTAAACGGTTTAAAGTTGCTTAACTTTGAAAATCATTTGAAAGAAAGGTATCTCGTAAGACTCCCCGCAAATAAACACGGACAAGTTTTTACCTTACGATAACCAAAACATTTGATAGGAAATCCAGTGATATTATAATAGTGTCTATGGTTTTCAAATAATATTCACATAGCCGAAATTGTTACATTATTAAATTCCAGCATACATAAGTATACAATCAAGTCCGAGAGCACTTATTGGAGATTGGATTCCATACAATGGCAGGGCTACTGGGGTACCGCCCGTCACAGTACGTGGCCTAGATCACCGTACCGACGATCCACCCTGATCCCCTGCAACACAAGACCGAAACTACCCCTTACTGGATAATCCCGAACAAGACAACCCCGCAGTTGGCGTGACCAACCGCTCACACAACCGAATAAAAAGGGACTCTAGACAGGGGAAAATCGCATCCTACTTGGGTGCTACCCACTTAGCCTTGTTGCACCTCCCCTGTTTTAGCCATTCCCGGTTGATGATGCTTGAGGCTACGATTACCTTTTTAGAATACATATCTTGGAATGCTCAACGTCCTCCAATGACGACGGTCTGAAAGCATTCAATCCATACAAGTTCGTTCCGGGTTCGAACGAAACCGAAGGCACTACTCGCTACACTCACTTTTGGAATCACCCTCAGAGTTAACGACAATAGCCCTTGCACTCTGAATTCTTCACCTCGAAACTAAAAGCACTATCTCTGTTAACTCGTTTTAGAATCACCCTCAAAGTTAACGACAATAGTCCTTGCATTTAATATCATTCGATCATCCATAAGCAAGATTAATCAACCACACCATCTATAATTAATTTAATTAACTAACCCTTAATTAATTAATTATACTAAGTAATTAATCCTTAATTACTTCCATTTAAGTAATTAACCTTTTATTAATTTACCTCTAATTACTTTCATTAATTAATCTCTAATTACATTCATTAATTAATCTCTAATTACTTTCATTAATTAATCTCTAATTACTTTCATTAATTAATCTCTAATTACTTTCATTAATTAATCTCTAATTACTTCCATCAATTAATTATCCTTTCATTAATTACATTCAGTAATTATCCATTATTTACTTACACTAAGTAAGTAAACTTTATTAATCACATTAAGTAATTATACTTAATTAGTTACATTAAGTAATTATACTTAATCAATTTCATTAAGTGATTATCTTTATTAAATTAAACCAATTAATTATCTTAAATTAATTACATTTATTAATTTTCTCTTAATCACTAGTTAATGATCCTTTCTTTCATCTTCTTCTAAACTAAAAAGAACAAATAACTTAAGTTTAAAATGAAATAAGAATAAATAAAAGGGTTTTATAATATTTCTTTAAGTAAACATGGTAAATAAAAATATAAAAGATAAATATAAAATCATAAGAAAATATAAAATATTGATTAAGACATTTTTAAGCTATGGAATAAACTATGTGTACAAGTGGCAATATTTCTTTTAAATTAAATATAAATAATAATGAGATGAGAAGAAGGCTGTATACATCTGATAATTTTCTACATATCTATTTCTCAATTTCTTTTCCTTCTTTCATTTTCCAATATTAAAGCCAAAAGAAAATCAAACAATTTCAACTTCAAGTTTCAACTGTACAAATCTAGATTCAAATTCAAGTACAAATTCAAGATTAAACAAAGTAGATCAAGTTCCAGTTTCAAATCAAGGTCCAGTAGCATATCAAATTCAAACAAATTTCCAAGCTTTTAAAACATACCAGGCTTCTCTGTTCATACACAAGGTGAGTAAACAAACTAATATTTGTTTTAATCTGTTGCATGTGATGGAAATATGAAATAATGATGTGATAATTGTTTGCATGAGTGGAAATTTGGCTTGCATATTGGTAAATATGAAGATGATAAGTATGCAAGCCTCTATATGTTCTACAGGCTCAAGAAATCTTTATATAAATTCATATCTATTTATACTGATAGTTTTAGGTTATGACCTTCAGAGGAAATCTGTTTGTAATATCAAGGTTTGATTTTTAAAAATATTATTAAGAGTAATTAATAGGTAGGATTGCAGGAAATGGGAAATGTCAGTGAAAATGTATTCAAGTCAAAAATTTGATCTTTAAAATTTCAAGTTTAAATGATATGATCTGATTAGTATGAGAAAATAATAAATTTTGATATCAAAATCATAATTTTTAAGTTTGTAATTTGGGGGAAATTATGGGTTGAACGGAAATGGGATTTTCGTCAATTTCAGACGATTGTTCGGTGAGGTGACGAGGTTGTTGCTAGAGGTAGCTCGAGGGTCGGGGAGTATAGGAAAATTGGTCGGCGATTTTTCTGGTCGCCGTAGCGGTGTCGGGAAGATGGAGTAGAGTTTTAGGTCGGTTTGGTCGATGATGTTTGCGAGGCCAGTGCGATGTCGCGGTGGTGTCGAGCTAGGCCAGAGTGGTGGGGGATTGGAAGATGGTTGTGTGGCAAGGTTTGGGCATGACGTCGAGATCTCCGGTGGTCGGAGTTAGGCGGTGCGAATCGATTTGGGTGATCTGTTTCTTTCCAGTGGGTTTCGTTTTCCTCGATTTCGAGTTGGAGATGGTTTCAGGTTTCTGGGTGGTCGGGTCGACTGAGGGAGTGGTCGGCGACCTGCTGGTGGTTGCAGCGTTGATCGGAGATGGTTCTGGCGATTGTGCATGTGCACGTATATCATTGTATATGGGTTCGTATATATGCTTCGGGGAAGAAGCAGTTCTCTCGGGTTCAACTCGAAGAATTTTGCGAATTTACTCGGGGAAAAGAAGATATGGGTTAACTCGGGGTTGGTCTCGGGTTTTCTGAAGATTAGCTCGGGTAATTTGAAACACAGAAAGGTTTTGAAATTTAAAGTAATTAGAGGATAATGAATGAATGAAATTAATTGAAGTATTAATTAATTTTCTTAATAGATCAAATTCCACAGAATATTACAATAAAAGCTGTAACTGTAACGACCCGGAATTTTCGACCTCGAAAATTTGACATTAATACGTTCACTATAGAAATGCCGAGCAATCGAACGCCGGAAATCCCAGATTGTAAGGGTAAAGAAGAAAAGAGGTAGAAGAAGAAACAGAAAAACAAAAGCACAGAATCTCACAATCGCAGCAGAACAAAATATAATATCAAATAACAGCATTTACACAAGAAAAGTTGTAACTGTCTATTTACAGACAATATATCAGAGTACAACCATTTACAAATAAACTGGACAGTTATAACAACTTGTCCCTGACTACTATCAATACAATCCAATACACAGCGGAATATACTCCATACGTCCCTGCCATCCAGCTCGTCTCCTGAACTCCAGAACGTCCTAACCTGAAAATCTGTAATACTTGGTCTGATCCGAGCATTACAATAAAGTAACACCCGAGTCAGGCTGGAAACCAGCGTGAGTAAACCCATATATCTTGAAATACTAAGTTATAAAGCTTCTTTGAAACCAGGGTAACTCGTACCTCACTACGAGTTCTTATCTTATTATAGTCAAACAATTATTTCACAAGATAATATCTAAGTACCGTTACTTAGTTTCAATGGTCTAGATTACTTAATTTATTACATTCCAGCCTATTTGATTCTAAAATCAAATCTATAAAGAATTATTGAAGTTACTAATCGAAGTGGTTCCGGATATTGCTAATATCCGACTTCGGTCTCTTCGAATCTAATACCATCTTTAAACCAGGTTGTTTAAGTTAAATAATTCAATTAAACTTTAGAACAACATATTCACACCGCAATTCATCACTGATAGATAACTTTCATTAACGCAGTTCAACCCAAACATATCATATCACAGAATAACTCAAATTATCAGACTAGATATTAATCCAATCATTCAATACAATTTAATCATCCATAAGCAAGATTAATTTGTCATCCAATCATACAATTTAATTAACACAAAATTAATTACCTTTAAATCTTGCTTAATTAACATCAATTAAACCATTTAATTAATTATTGAAAATTAATTAATTATTCTTTAATCATTTAATCATTTACATTAATTAATTAACCTTTAATTACTTACATTAATTAACGATCCTTTAATTACTTACACTAAGTAATTATCCTTAAATTAATTACATTACTTAATTAACCTTCAAATTAATTACATTAGTTAATCATCCTTAAATTTATTTACATAATTAATTATCCTTTAATTACTTCCATAAATTAATTAATCTTTAATTACCCAAGACCTTAATTAAAAGATAACCCATTTATCTTAATTATTTACTTAATTATCATTTTATTTTTGAAAACACTTAGGGATTTAATTAAATAATTAACCTAATATATAATTATTCTAAATCAAAACAATTTATTTCAAAAAATTTAGCTTTAATAATTATAATTTTTGAAACTTGCATGAAAACTTGTTCATACTTTGCTTTGGAAACTTGTTTAATTCATTTTCTAAAACTCTCGGGCTCAAACCCATAAACTACGAGCCAAACCCGATCCTTCCCTGCTTCTACTTCCTTCGCGAAAAGATTACTCGCGTACAACACGAGCCATACCCGGTGCAAACCTCTTCTTCCCCGACTCTCTTCTCAACCTATCCCTTTACATTAAACAAACAACAGACAACCCAGACATAACTGATACGTGTGCACATGCACGCCGCATCAACGTCGCTCCGACCATCACCGACGACGCCACCAAGTCGCTCTCGGCATGCTCGTACGTCCCAACCACCCAAAACCCCTCACGACCCCGCAAATCAAAATCGAGCAAGTCAAGCCACCACATTGGAACGAAACCCGATCACTAAATCATCTCACACCACCCATCTCCGACCACCGAAAACTTCGCCACCGCGTCCAGACATTCTCCACTCGACCATGCTCCTTTCCCCCTCACTCCGGTCCATTATCTTAAACCTACCAGAACCAGTGGGATGCCATGTCATCGATAGGGGTTTCTAAACTCTTGAACAAGATAAACCGACATAGTATTGTTTTAAAATAGGGTTTTTGAATAAGTAAGAAAAGGGAATTTGAATTAAAGAACTGAAGCAATATTTTTAGTATGAAGAAATATATTTTTAAAATTTAAGATGGTATTGAATTCGAAGAGACCGGGATCAGATATCAGCGATATCCGTAACCACTTCGATTAGAAATCTATAATTCTTTATAGATTTGATTGTAAATCAAATAGGATGGAATGGAATAAATTAAGTAAACTAGACCATTGAAAACTAAGTAATGGTACTTAGACATTATTTTGTGAAATAAGTGTTTGGCTACAGAATGATTAGAACTCGTAGTGAGGTACGAGTTACCCTGGGTTTCAAGGAAGTTTTACAACCTTAGTATTGCAATTTAAATGGGTTTACTCACGCTGGTTTCCAGCCCGACTCGGGTGTTACCTTATTGTAATACTCGGGTCAGACCGAGTATTACAGATTTTCAGGTTAGGACGTTCCGGAGTTCAGGTAGCAAGCTGGATGGCAGGAACGTATGGAGTTTTTTCCGCTGTGTATTGGTGTTATATTGTTATAGACTGGGACAAGTTATTTATAACTGTCCAGTTTATTTGTGAATGGTTGTAACTTTGATGTATTATATATGAATTGGCAAGTACAGCTTTTCTTTGTATAAATGCTATTATTTGATATTATATTTTGATCTGCTGCGAATGTGAGATTCTGTGTTTTGTTTTCTGTTTCTTCTTCTACCTCTTTTCTTCTTTACCCTAACAATCTGAAATTTCCGGCGTTCGATTGCTCCGCATTTCTACAGTGAACGTATTAATGTCGAATTTTTGGGGTCGAAAATTCCGGGTCGTTACATCTGTAACGATCTAGGCGTTTCAACCATCGGCAGCGGCCACTCTCCGCCGTGGCATACAGTGATACCTCGAATTTGCTTTTACGGCCAGCCTCTCGACTCACAACCAACCCATAAGGCCTTATACTACCTCTCAGGGACACGTAGGGGTAAGAGTCTCATGCTCGCCACCAAACCAAAAGCGAGAACCCCCTATCATGCTGTAATGTAGCAAACCCAATCCCGATGCCACGGCGACAACGCATTCGCCTCGACCACCAACTCGACCAAACAAAAGCCCTAAACCCTATTCCTCCTTCGCCGTGCCACCACGGCGATCAGAAAAATCGCCTACCAATTTTCCTGTACTCCCTAACCCACAAGCTACCTCCAGCCTCGACCTCGACTCACGATCTTCCTCAAATCGCCAGAAATCGACGAAAATCCATAATCCGTTCAACTCGAAATTCCTTCCCAAATACAAGTTTTAAAATCATGAAGTTTTTACCAAAAATCATCATTTTTAAAAACAAAACTAGTTATATAATTAAATCTTGAAATTGTGAGGGTCGAATTCCTGAGGTGTTTTGATTTTTACCGTAATTTCTCATTTTCCAAATAATTTCTTAATAATTTCACTTGAAACTATTTAAAAAAAATAAGATATCATGTTTACAAACAAAATTCCTTTAATCATCAATGCCTGAAAGTGTTTGAGTGAAGAGAAATTGAAATCTGAATGATTTTAGAGCCTGTTAACAAGAACAGAGGCCATAACTTGTTTATACAGACATGCACACACATATACATAGCAAATCAAATCTTTATACCAGGAAAACACATTTATACAACCATGCAAAACATGTTTGAATCATTCCTATGATTAATTGTTACATGCACAGGTATGACAGATGTTTTAACTTTAAAAGATTTTTGTTTAATCACCTTGTGTATGAACAGAGAAGCCTGGTATGTTTTAAAAACTTGGAAATTTGTTTGAATTTGATCTGCTACTGGATCTTGATTTGAAACTGAATTGATTCTTTGCTTGATTTATATTGATCTTGAATCCTGCTTAGCTTCAGGTTTGAGATTTGTAAAAGTTTGATGCTGTTTGATTTTCTTGGTTTGTTATCTCAAGTTCGGTTTGAAAGAAATGAACAGATCAAAGAGAAATGAGAAAGGAGTGGAGATAATTATATAGCCTAGTTTATTAAATTTAAAAATAAAGAGAAATTGAAAAGAAAAAAGACACTTGTTTAATTAGTTTACACTTGTAATTAGCATGTATTCTTAAGCTTACATTTGTAATTTGAATATATACATAACTTACATTTGTTAATATGCTTTAATATATATTTATTATATTATAATTTTGTTCTTATATTTATTAATGTCTTATGTTTTATGTTTAAACCTTTTCTTTTGTTTATCTATATATAACTTAAAGAAAATGTTATAAAAATCCAATTATACATTTATAAATAAATTGTATAAATATACTAGTTTTAAAACATAGAGTTTTTAAATCCAATTTATTTCTAAGATGTTTACAATTGAATTTCAAATCCAAATTCTATTTACTATCATATTTATTTAATTAGACAATCATATTTTATTAGAAGATTATCAAACTTAATATTTATCCATATATTTTTCTTCAGAATTTATTTTGTTCAACTAAATAAAATAAGTATCTCAAAGGGTAAAAATCAGTAAATTATCCAATTACCAGACGCCCAAAAATCCGGGTTATCACATTCCTCCCCCCTTTAAAACTTTTCGTCCTCGAAAAGGAATGAAGCAAGAATTTTATTACATTGTTTATTATCAGTTAAATTACTCTTTAAACACTTTAACTCTCTTTATTTTAAAGTTTCAAAACACTTTAAAAATCTACATAATATTATCAAAATAGTTTTATAAAAATACCTGGAAAACATTTTGAAAATATAGAAAACATTTTTAGTGAGAATGCTCTGGAAATCATCACCTCCTTAAGGCTCAAGGCAGGACCACTCCGTTGATCTCCTTCTAGAAGTTTCAACTCTAAATGGGAGCACCTTTTTCTCCACATCCATTCTCAAAACACTTATACTATACACATATAGTATCTTTCAAATCATACTCTTATATGATCACATATAAATCTCCTTTACATAAAATTGATATGCCAAAATCGATAATTCTCAAACTTGGCTTTTCAATGTCCCAAAATTCAAAAACCTTTCAAAATCAATGGGTTCCAAAAACCTTTTTCCCAAAATCATTATCATAAAATCATTTATATATATAGATATATATAATCTTGAAAAATCTTTGGATCACTTCATACTTATATAAATTCCCTTTTATACTTCAAATATTTTTCAAAAATCTTTTCTTTTGGCTATAGATTCAACAAGGAGGAGTTAATCATATGTAACAAATATATATAACTTTATTTATGCCAAATCAAATATTCCAGTTTGATTTCTTTATAAAGTTATTTACCACCTTTGGTTTTAATTCAAAACAAATTCCTTTAAAATTTTCAAAACAACTCTTGTTTAAAACAAGACTTCTTCATTCAAATACATTGTAAATAATACTATTTATTATTTCTTTTAACACTTTGAAAACAATTTCAAATTCTTTGGACTTAGATTTTAAAACTTCACAATTTAAATCCATTCCAATTTACAAGTCATACTTATCTAAATGTTTACTTCCTTAAACATTTCATTCTCCTTTATCATTGTTTATTTTAGAAAAATAAACATCCCTTTATTTAGATACAATACCCAATTTATGATAATTATCATATCTAGAAATCATACACACCATATATTCCATAATCATTTGCTGGAAAATCAAATCAAGGTAACTTATTTCAATACTTTAATTATTTTTTATAAATTTCTAGGATTTAAATTCAGTTTTGAATCCATTTTTAGCTCAACCTATCTTCATAGTTAATCCTTACCCAAATCCCTATTTGGTTGTATATCTATTACCACTTAATTCTTATTATTATATTTAATTCCAATAATCAATTTCCTTAATATATATAATAATTAGAAATTTTTTTGCTTTATATATCAAAATATAAGCTTATATAAAAATCATTCATTTTTAAAACCGTTTTTAAAATCATTATATAAGAAAATAACAAGCACGCCCTCATATAATACACTCAACTCATTCTAGGGTACTAATGACCCTATCCTTAATGAGTAAACCCACCAGAACCAAGGTTTGACTTATGTATGATTTTCTAATACTACATTCTAAATATATTCTTAAGTGTTTCAAATGAAATTTAATAATGGTAATTAAGTAGTTAATTAAGATAATGGTTTATCTTAAATTAATTAAGGTCTTGATTAATTAATGAATCATTAATTAATGTGATTAATTAAAAGTTATTAATTAATATAAGTAATTAAAGGATAATTAATTAAGGTAATTAATTAAAGGATAATTAATTTATGTAAGCAATTAAAGGTTAATTAATTAATGTGAATAATTAAAGGATGATTAATTAATTAATTAAAATAATAAAAAATGAATTAATGTTATTTAAGCAGGATCTAAAGGTAATTAATTCAATTTATTTGGCGATTAAACTTAATTAATTAAGAATGGTGATAAATTGATCTTGCTTATGGATGATTAAATTGTATTGAATGTTTGGATTGATTAATATCTCTAGTCTGATAAATTATGGTGTTATGTGATATGAAATGCTTTGGATTGAATTGTTGATAAGTGTGAATCATTTGTTTAATCGATATCTGTGATGAAAATTTCTGTGTGAATATGATATGCTGAATTTAAATTAAATTGTTTAACTTAAACATCTTGGCTTAAAAAGATGGTATTGAATTCGAAGAGACCGGGATCGGATATCTGCAATATCCGGAACCACTTCGATTAGTAATCTATAATTCTTTCTAGATTTGATTATGGAATCAAATAGGCTGGAGTGGAATAAATTAAGTAAACTAGACCATTGGAACTAAGTAATGGTACTTAGATATTATTTTGTGAAATAATTATTTGACTATAATAAGATAAGAACTCGTAGTGAGGTACGAGTTACCCTGGTTTTCAAAGAAGATTTACAACCTTAGTATTTCAATTTAAATGAGTTTACTCACGCTGGTTTCCAGCCTGACTCGGGTGTTACTTTAATGTAATGCTCGGTAGACCGAGTATTACAGATTTTCAAGTTAGGACGTTCTGGAGTTCAGGAGACGAGCTGGATGGGAGGGACGTATGGAGTATATTCCGCTGTGTATTGGATTGTATTGATAGTAGTTAGGGACAAGTTGTTATAACTGTCCAGTTTATTTTTAAATGGTTGTACTCTGATATATTATCTGTAAATAGACAGTTACAACTTTTCTTGTGTAAATGCTGTTATTTGATATTATATTTTGTTCCGCTGCGATTATGAGATTCTGTGCTGTTGTTTTCTGTTTCTTCTTCTACCTCTTTTCTTCTTTACCCTAACAATCTGGAATTTCCGGCGTTCGATTGCTCGGCATTTCTACAGTGAACGTATAAATGTCGAATTTTCGGGGTCGAAAATTCCAGGTCGTTACATTTGGTATCAGAGTACAACCATTTACAAATAAACTGGACAGTTATAACAACCTGTCCCTGACTACTATCAATACAATCTCAAATACACAGCGGAATATACTTCATACGTTCCTGCCATCCAACTCGTCTCCTGAGCTCCAGAACGTCCCTATCTGAAAATCTGTAATACTCGGTCTGACCCGAGCATTACAATAAAGTAACACCAGAGTCAGGCTGGAAACCAGCGTGAGTAAACCCATATATCCTGAAATACTAAGTTATAAAGCTTCTTTGAAACCAGGGTAACTCGTACCTCACTACGAGTTCTTATCTTGTTATAGTCAAACACTTATTTCACATAATAATATCTAAGTACCGTTTCTTAGTTTCAATGGTCCAGTTACTTAATTTATTCCATTCCAACCCATTTGATTCCATAATCAAATCTTTAAAGAATTATAGATTACTAATCGAAGTGGTTCTCGATATCGCTGATATCCGATCCCGGTTTCTTCGAATTCAATACCATCTTTTTAAGTCAAGTTGTTTAAGTTTAAACAATTCAATTTATATTCGGGATATCATACTCACATGGCAATTCTATCACAGATAGATAACTTACATTATCACAATTCATCCAAAGCATCTCATATCACAGAGCATCACAATCACATATCAGATATATCAAATAATCCAAGGAATTCAATATAGTTTAATCATCCATAAGCAAGATCAATCAATCACATAATTTAAAATTAATTTAATTAATCTCAAAATAGATTAATTATCTATGAATTAATTACCTAACCCTGCTGATTTAACATTAATTAATTACAAACCATTAGTTATTAATTAATGAAATTAATAAATCATCCTTAATTATCCATCTTAAGTAATTTTCATCAATTACTTATATTAATTAATTATCCCTTAATTAACCACATAAATTAATTAACCTTTAATTAATTGCATTAATTAATTAACCCTTAATTAATTATCCTTTAATCATAAATTAATTAACCTTTAAAACCTCTAATTACTTTCATTAATTAATTTCTAATTAATTAATCTCTAATTACTTTCATTAAGTAATTAACCTTTAATCACTTAAGTTAATTAATTAACCCTTAATTACTTACACTAAGTAATTATACTTTATTCACTCTAAAAAATGATTATTCTAATATCAACTAACCAACTCTTTAATTTATTAATTAAAGGGATTTTTATGAAATTGGTATTTTCAGTTTAAATAAGATTTGAAATCATAATTAAGAAGGTTAAGCGAGAACCTTGGCTCTGGTGGGTTTACTCATTAGAGATAAGGTCAGTAGTACCATAGAATAGTTGAGTGTATATATATATATATGAGAGTGTACTTGTTATTTTCTTATATAATGATTTAAAAAAAAGGAATGTAAAAATGATTTTTGAAAAGAAAAGTATATTTTGAGAAATATATGATGAATGAAAGTGGAAGATGGATATCTTTATAATTGAAGTTCACATTATGAAAGTAAGTAATGTGGTAAATAACTTTATAAGAGAAATCAAACTTAAATATTTGATTTGGCATAAATAAAGTTATATATATTTGTTACATATGATAAACTTCCCCTTGTTGAATCTATAGCCAAAAGAAAAGATTTTTGAAAAAATATTTGAAGTATAAAAGGGAATTTATATAAGTATGAAGTGATCCAAAGATTTTTCAAGATTATATATATCTATATATATAAATGATTTTACGAGAATTATTTTGGGCAAAAGGTTTTTGGAACCCATTGATTTTGAAAGGCTTTTGATTTTTGGGAAAAAGCAAATTTTGGGAATTTGAAAAGCCAAGTTTGAGAATTATCGATTTTGGGATATCGATTTTGTGTAAAGGAGATGAGTATGATTTAAAAGATACTATATGCGTATAGTATAAAATGTTTTGAGAATGGCTGTGGGGAAAAAGGCGCTCCCATTTAGAGTTGAAACTTCTAGTAGGAGATCCACGGGGTGGTTCTGCCTTGAGTCCTAAGGGGGTGATGATTTCCAGAGCATTCTCACTAAAAATGTTTTCTATATTTTCAAAATGTTTTCCAAGTATTTTTATAAAACTATTTTGATAATATTATGTAGATTTTTAAAGTGTTTTGAAGCTTTAAAATAAATAGAGTTAAAGTGTTTAAAGAGTAATTTAACTAATAATAAACATTGTAATAAAATTCTTGCTTCGTTTCTTTTCAAGGACGAAAAGATTTAAAGGGGGGAGGAATGTGATAACCCGGATTTTTGGACATCTGATAATTGGATAATTAACTGATTTCTACTATTGAGATACTGATTTTTATTTAGTTGAACAAATAACTTAAGTTTAAAATGAAATAAGAATAAATAAAAGGGTTTTATAATATTTCTTTAAGTAAACATGGTAAATAAAAATATAAAAGATAAATATAAAAACATAAAAAAATATAAAATATTGATTAAGACATTTGTAAGCTATGGAATAAACTATGTGTACAAGTGGCAATATTTCTTTTAAATTGAATATAAATAATAATGATATGAGAAGAAGGCTGTATACAGATGATAATTTTCTGCATATCTATTTCTCGATTTCTTTTCCTTCTTTCATTTTCCAATATTAAAACCAAAAGAAAATCAAACAATTTCAACTTCAAGTTTCAACTGTACAAAGCTAGATTCAAATTCAAGTACAAATTCAAGCTTAAAAAAAGTAGATCAAGTTCCAGTTTCAAATCAAGATCCAGTAGCAGAACAAATTCAAATAAATTTCCAAGCTTTTAAAACATACCAGGCTTCTCTGTTCATACATAAGGTGAGTAAACAAACTAATATTTGTTTTAATCTGTTGCATGTGATGGAAATATGAAATAATGATGTGATAATTGTTTGCATGAGTGGAAATTTGGCTTGCATATTGGTAAATATGAAGATGATAAGTATGCAAGCCTCTATATGTTCTACAAGCTCAAGAAATCTTTATATAAATTCATATCTATTTATACTGACAGTTTTAGGTTATGACCTTCAGAGGAAATTTGTTTGTAATATCAAGATTTGATTTTTAAAAATATTATTAAGACTAATTAATAGGTAGGAGGATTGCTGGAAATGGGAAATGTCAGTGAAAATGTACTCAAGTCAAAAATTTGATCTTTAAAATTTCAAGTTTAAATGATATGATCTGATTAGTATGAGAAAATAATAAATTTTGATATCAAAATCATAATTTTTGAGTTTGTAATTTGGGGGAAATTATGGGTTGAACGGAAATGGGATTTTCGTCAATTTCAGACGATCGGTGTTCGGTGAGGTGACGAGGTTGTTGCTGGAGGTAGCTCGAGGGTCGGGGAGTATAGGAAAATTGGTCGACGATTTTTCTGGTCGCCGTACCGGCGTCGGGAAGATGGAGTAGTGTTTTAGGTCGAGCTAGGCCAGAGTGGGGGGGGGATTGGAAGATGGTTGTGTGGCAAGGTTTGGGCGTGACGTCGAGATCTCCGGTGGTCGGAGTTAGGCGGTGAAAATCGGTTTGGGTGATCTGTTTCTTTCCAGTAGGTTTCGTTTTCCTCGATTTCGAGTTGGAGATGGTTTCAGGTTTCTGGGTGGTCGGGTCGACTGAGGGAGTGGTCGGTGACCTGCTGGTGGTCGCAGCGTTGATCAGAGATGGTTCTTGCGATTGTGCACGTGCATGTATATCATTGTATATGGGTTCGTATATATGCTTTGGGGAAGAAGCAGTTCTCTCGGGTTCGACTCGAAGAATTTTGCGAATTTACTCGGGGAAAAGAAGATATGGGTTAACTTGGGGTTGGTCTCGGGTTTTCTGAAGATTAGCTTGGGTTATTAGAAACACAGCAAGGTTTTGAAATTTAAAGTAATTAGAGGATAATGAATGAATGAAATTAATTGAAGTATTAATTAATTTAAAGGATTAATTAATTTGGATAATTAATTAAAGAGTTGGTTAGTTGATATTAGAATAATCATTTTTTCTTTCAGAGTGAATAAAATATAATTACTTAGTGTAAGTAATTAAGGGTTAGTTAATTAACTCAAGTGATTAAAGGTTAATTACTTAATGAAAGTAATTAGAGATTAATTAATTAGAAATTAATTAATGAAAGTAATTAGAGGTTTTAAAGGTTAATTAATTTATGATTAAAGGATAATTAATTAAGGGTTAGTTAATTAATGTAATTAATTAAAAGTTAATTAATTTATGTGGTTAATTAAGGAATAATTAAATAATATAAGTAATTGAGGAAAATTACTTAAGATTGATAATTATGGATGATTTATTAATTTCATTAATTAATAACTAATGGTTTGTAATTAATTAATGTTAAATCAAGCAGGGTTAGGTAATTAATTCATAGATAGTTAATCTATTTTGAGATTAATTAAATTAATTTTAAATTACGTGATTGATTGATCTTGCTTATGGATGATTAAATTATATTGAATTCTTAGATTATTTGTTATATCTGATATGTAATTGTGATGCTCTGTGATATGAGATGCTTTGGATGAATTATGATAATGTAAGTTATCTATCTGTGATAGAATTTCCATGTGAGTATGATATCCCGAATATAAATTGAATTGTTTAAACTTAAACAACTTGACTTAAAAAGATGGTATTGAATTCGAAGAGATCGGGATCGGATATCAGCGATATCCAGAACCACTTTGATTAGTAATCTATAATTCTTTATAGATTTAATTATGGAATCAAATGGGCTGGAATGGAATAAATTAAGTAACTTGACCATTGAAACTAAGAAACGGTACTTAGATATTATTTTGTGAAATAAGTGTTTGACTATAACAAGATAAGAACTCGTAGTGAGGTACGAGTTACCCTGGTTTCAAAGAAGCTTTATAACTTAGTATTTCAGGATATATGGGTTTACTCACGCTGGTTTCCAGCCTGACTCGCGTGTTACTTTATTGTAATGCTAGGGTCAGACCGAGTATTACAGATTTTCAGATTAGGACGTTTTGGAGCTCAGGAGATGAGCTGGATGGAAGGAACGTATGGAGTATATTCCGCTGTGTATTTGAGATTGTATTGATAGTAGTCAAGGACAGGTTGTTATAACTGTCCAGTTTATTTGTAAATGGTTGTACTCTGATATATTGTCTGTAAATAGACAGTTACAGCTTTTCTTGTGTAAATGCTGTTATTTGATATTATATTTTGTTCCACTGCGATTGTGAGATTCTGTGCTGTTTTTTTCTGTTTCTTCTTCTACCTCTTTTCTTCTTTACCCTAACAATCTGGAATTTTCGGCGTTCGATTGCTCGGCATTTCTACAGTGAACGTATAAATGTCGAATTTTCGGGGTCGAAAATTCCGGGTCGTTACATCTCGGCCGTTAGATCTAAGGCGGCTAGGGTTAGGATTTTGAGTAAATGAGTGAAGTGAGGTCCTTTTATAAAACTTTTATCTAACACTATTTACCTCCCAAAATAACAAACTCCAAACGAGACGTGCGCACTGGCATTCCTAGCTAATTACCCTTATTCCAAACTCAGTGAAACTAGTTTCTGGACCTAATTTCATCATATACAAAAATTAACTTTTATGATCAAATTATATTATTTTAATTCTCTAAAATTAATCGCCATACGTTTCGAGCTCGCACGACCACATAGTACGTCCGATCGTCACGAAACTCATCGGCGTATAACAATTCATTATTCAGAATCCAATGGCACTGGTTTCGTCAAAATCCAAGAAAGTACCCTGGAATGATAATTTCACATGTTAATTAAAACGAGTTATTATTAAACCAAATTTAGTCACTTTTAATTCCTAGTTAAAAGCTTACTATTATCATTCTTATTTAAATAGAATTTAAATAAGCTTTGGAAATTATTTTTTATTGACATTAAATCCATGATTCAATTATTTAAATAATTCCAATATTTAATTATAAACGGTTCAAAAATCCAGGTCGTTACATTTTGGCTCCTATCAAAAGTAATAAGTTTTACAAGTTTTCTAGGTCAAAATGGTCAAATAAAACTTCTAAAGGTGTAAAATGTCACTACTCTACATTACCCAAAGGTTGAAAGTCATACTAACCTCCGATATGTAAGATACGGGTCATAACAATATGTTACGTAAAGTTAAAATAATCTACATCGATAAATTCATGCAACTGATATAAATTGATAAAATGTTTATCAATTAAAATTTACATATGAATTGAATCAAGATTGACAAAATAAATATAAATATACACTTATCAATAGGCATGTTGTCACTTCAAGACTCATGCAAGAGCCAAATGATACAACTACTAAATACATTCATACCTTGGTCACTTAAGAGTTTATTTGTCTGTGATTGTGTATTGTCTTTTATGACTTTTGAACTCTTAAGCAATATAAGAATATGGATATTTGCTCCATATTCGATCACACATAAATGTTTTATGGTGAATAGTAGCGATTCATATTGTATGAAACTTTGATGAAATTAGTTCATTCGAAGTAAGCAAGTAAATCATAGTACGAGATCATATATTCAATATGATTGATTATAGTAAGGATCTTGTTGTGTTAGATGTAGCAGTAAACAAAGAGCTACAAGATGTATCTAGGAATTCGATCGTTAAAATATCAGTTGTGTAAAGTGCAACTTATTCGATATCCTTAAATGTTGAGGATGATAGAATATTTTCTGTAAAGAGTTCATTACAGTCCTGTAGTAAGGTTCTCCTTTTGAATGGTTCGACCATTCGGAAACGAAAGAGAATGTATAAGAGTGGATGTAACTTAGGTATGGTTGGGATAAAAAGAGTGAATGATCACCTATACTTCATGAAGAGACATTGGAAATGAGAATTGTACATAATGATATAAGATACTTAATATGGAATGAGAAAGGTGATTTCTATCCCAAATGTATCTTCATATAGAAAATTATTTCTATGACAGTTATTCCTTCAAG
The DNA here is from genome assembly GCA_030737815.1 of Allium fistulosum. NCBI lineage: Eukaryota > Viridiplantae > Streptophyta > Magnoliopsida > Asparagales > Amaryllidaceae > Allium > Allium fistulosum. The sequence continues at coordinate 265,821,554 of CM060905.1, read as the reverse complement.
TTTAAGGTACTTGATTTGAAACTCTTGACTGTAAACTAGTTATAGTGTCTGTCGATGTTGCATTGTATCATTTTTACTTTACCTAGTTTATCTCTCTATGTTGGCTACCGGTCAAGCCTGTCGATTGGATCTATATTATAACTACATTATTATCTAATCGATTGTGTAGTCTCGCACTACACAATCGTTTTCCTCAAAAAATAAAATAAAATTCCATGATAAGTGATTGAATGGAGCTTCATATTTTGTAAGCTATTATGATAGCGGCGGAAATAGTGGGAGAATACCATATAACACTTCCTATTGGATGCATCAAGTAATGAAAAAAAATTCTTGAACATACTAAATATTATTTATGAAATAATAAATGTATTTAGTATTGATTGAAAATAGACATAGTTTTATTTCAATATGAATATTATGGATATTCTTTAAAGGTAAAAGTATAAAAATAATGTTTGGTTTTATAACAAAATAATGCATTAGAAAATATAAATGTCTTTTAAATCTTATAATTATTTTGGAATTATAGATTAATCCACGGTTTGAGAAAATTCTTTAATCATATCATTGTGGATCATATGATTATGAATCATATGATTGTAAATCATATGGTACTGGTGAATTGTATCTTAAACGATTAAGGACAAACAACCCATTTAGTAGGCATGATATAAGAGTTGGTGAACTCTTAGGATTTGTGGATGTATGCAGTCATAGGTTTTATGATACCAAAATGGTTCCACATACTTCGTTAAATTCACCGATGAATTAACGTAGACATGAAATTGTGTATTTGATTCACATGTAGTAGTCTGTGATAAGTTCATAATATAAAACAAAAGTAAATAACATAACATGCAAAATAAAATAAAATAATTCGATTTGATCGAATAAGTGAGTATATTGGAAAGGAATTCCAAATTTACCTATAAAAAAACAAGATTCAGTCCCAAAATTCACTCCTTCCTAAGATACATAATGATATATTGATAAGGAGTAATCAGACTTTGTTGGACAAAGTAAGATTGATGGCGAGTGAAATTTAACTTCTTTCTGTAAGGAGATGCACTTAAGAGTAAGTACATGAGGTTAAATTTAATTTCATCTAAAAAAAATTCAAAAAAGTCATACAAGATAATAGTTGATGAAATAATCCTTACATCTCCTAGGGCAAAGAGTTGACAAGTTGTATGAGTTGAGAGACAACACGTAATACTTGTTTGTGAGGGATCTTATGTGGACCATCCAAAATGAGTTTGGGACATATCAATATTGATTGACCAATTTGTGTTATGAACATTAGTTTCATAAACGTAAAAACCAAATCAGTTTTATATAGGTAATTCATAAAATGTTTATGAATATCTTTTGATTGTACTGAGAGACAATTGTTGTTTCAAGAAATACCAACTTCATGATGAAGGAATTTCTTTTAGAAATTATTGGTAGTAAAATGGATTTGGATACGATCCAAAGATAAAACCGAGTACAAAAGATAAAATGAAATTAACCAAATCTAAATGCACACAACTAATTAGAATGACTAATAAGAACTCTCGCACATTAAAGGGAAACTATGAATTTCTCATCAATGTAGAGAAAAGAATTTCCTCGATTATCAATAAGCCATTAAGATCATTAACTCCACCATATGGCATGATGGGCAAATCTGGAATGGATTCCAAGTACATTATCAAAATATGATTTTGATAGTTGTACCCAAAAGGATATAATCCATTAGCAACAAAAGTGTCTCCGAGAAGAAGACCGATGTAGTTGGAATATGGTAAGCTATGTTGATAGACTAACATCATAAATTGCAATTGCTGAAATTAACGTAACAGAATTGTCATTCAATGTACTTAATTTAATTTGGATTTTACTCGTAAAATTATTAGTCGATATGATTTTGAGTTTTGGTATATGTATGTTGAAATAGAAATTCCAAATAATGATTTATACCATTACCATGTCATTTGCGCTTACCATAGTGTCTTGAAGTCTGTGGGAGTGATTCTAAGTTTGTGGGTTATTGGATAGGATCCAAGAACTAATAAGTGTTACACGGTGCCCTGACCCGGCAATATTGGGTTGATCGCGTAGGCCAGACTCGACTGTTGATGAGGAGGATAATAATGAGGCAACGGCTGCAAGACCTAGATATAAAGTCCGGACAGTCACACGGAGCCCGGATTGGACAGAGTTGATAGATGGACAGCGCGGGATGTTAGAAAAATGCAAGTTAGCTTATGTTAGATAGGGATCGGCATAGTGGTTTGGAGATATGGACGAGATGATGTAGGGTTCGGTATAACATAAAGAGACTATATGGATCGGTATGGTCACTCAGTTAGGTAGTCAGCTTGGGTGGAAAGGAGAGGGATCGGTATAGCATGCAACGAATGAACGGATCGACATAGTGAAGGGTTACTAGAGGGTTTGACATATATCTCACAGACGTCAGGGATCGGCATTGTGTGCAACGAACGGAGGGATCGGCTTTGCGCATGATGGATGATTCGACCTATCTTAGTACAATGAGAGGGTTCGACACATCAATACATGGAAGGATCGGTATTCTTCAGACTATTATGAAACTGAACCAAGAATTGAGCAAAAGCAAGAGCTCCATGCATCCAAACACCTTGATATTTGAAACACCATCATATTAGATTATAAGGGAGACGCCATAGGGATCGCTACCCCCAAACTCAACATATGGATGGATCAATACAGATCCCTATCCATTGAGAGTTGGGCTTAGCCCTCCCTATGGTAGGCCCATATGGTTGAGAAGGTACTATTACTGAAGTTCCAGTCAGATTGGAGGCCGCCTTCATCTATAAATACAAGCCTAGGGGGTCATTCTAGGGACTCTTACGCTGTTGGTTAGATAACACCATTATTGTAATCAACTTCCTCTATTACTTTCTTATCCCTTGTTGTTTCTTGCTGTTTCTAATTGTAATCAAGTGAATTGAAAAGCAATAAAGAGAATATTCAAAGTGGACGTAGGTAATCAACGCCGAACCACTATAAATGTTGTTGTTTCTGCTTTATGCTGTGTTTTTCTTGTTATTTTGCTATCTTCCTCTATTTTCATTTAATTTCTTCATTTATTTCACTACTTAAATCTATTCTTGGGTGTTTGTGGCCAATTTGGTTGCAAAATTTTGGTGTTTTCATTGAGAACCTTGATTCTCAGCCTGTTAGGATCCCCTTTGCTGCTACTGGAATGATGAAATCCCCCGAAGGAGATCCAGATTCATTATTAGAAGTTTGCAGAAACTACTCAGATTTACCAGAATCTAAGCAAAGAAATTCAGAATTGAGGCATACCATATCAACTTTCTAGAACGTTGACGCAAATAAAACTGCCAGCACCCAACAAGGAGCTCTAAGTAACCAGCCAGCTAATGTGAATGTGGAGCCTGTTGAAGTCCAGAATCTCGCTGATTCCAAAACTAGAGCTGAATTCAACAACCTAATGAGGGAGCTGATGGAGAGCCGTAGGTAGCTGAATGAGAAAATCCAGACTAAAGCCAACTTGATGAACCATATTGCTCAACAGCAGCGTCAAAGCGCCAAAATGGATCTTGCTTCTTACTCGGCGTCGGATAGTTCAGCCTCATTAGACGATCATCAAGGCGTAGGCATCGCAGAGTTGAAGCGGTGTGAACGGGGACATCAGAGCAACACTTGGGAAACCAACATGGTCTGTCAAGACCGATCGGTGCCGATCCCTTGGCTAGAGGGGTTGTCCCTCAAGTGCAATTGGGAAGCCGTGCCGGAGCTGGGTCCGAAAACTTGGATTCTGGAGTACGTTTGGATGCTGACCAACTACCTCTCTGGAACGACGACAAGATGAATACTCTTGGTGCACAACATGAGGATGATAGGCCAAGGAGGCGTGAGATGGCACGTAGACACCGACCAAAACATTCACATGAGGTGGAGCGTGACCACCACTTGGCACCACCTATCCAAACACCGGACTTATCGGCGATGGTCAAACAGCTGGTGAGGAAGAACCAGGGTTTGACAAATGATGATTGGAGAATCTCGAGGAGCCATACCCCATTTACTGACGGTGTTTTTCATGTGGAGTATCCTAGAAGGTTTAACATGCCCATGACGCCTGCCTACGAGGGAAAAACTGACCACAGGCAGCACATTATGAGATACCAATGGTTGATGGACTCAGCGAGAGCGAACGATGCCACCAAATGTAGATTCTTCCCTATAACTCTCTCTGGGATCGCCACAATGTGGTTCACAAGATTACCCCCGCAATCAATCTCAAGATTTGATGAACTAGCAATAAGGTTTGTGGAGCAGTTCTAGATCCACGCTACTCGCCCTAAAGATGTGATGTCATTGTCCAGTGTAATCCAGGCTTCGGGGGAATCACTGAAGGACTACTTGCGGAGATTTCATGTTGCTGCCACTGAAGTTAGTAACCCAAATGACCATGCTATACTTATGGCTGTGACGATAGGGGTTGACCCGATATCTGAATTCGGCGACTGGCTAGTTAGAAAACTGCTGGCTACGTTGGAACTTTTCTATTCAAAGGCGGCCTAGTTTATGAGGAAGGAGCAAGACAGATTATCTAGAAAGTGCAATTCTGTGGGGCCGAGCAGAGAAGCGGCCCAAAACAATATTGCAATAAAACAGTCCGATGAGAGTTCTGGGAAGATTCCGGTCAACGTTCAAAATAAGCCGAATCAACAGAAAAGAAGTGGTGAAGGAAATCGAGACCGGAAGAGGGAGCCCGGAAGGTCAAAGCCTAGGTTTCCTATGTATGACAGCTACACACCTCTTAATGCATCTCTGGAGAATATTTACATGTCCAACGGTAATACTTTTCAATATAAGAAGCCGCGTCCGAAGGAGTCGACAGAAACAAAAAAGCAGACTGGGAAATATTTCCGATTTCATGAGTGTTATGGGCACAACACGAACGAGTGCAGCCATCTCTAGGATGCTATTGAGAAGTTGATTCGGGAGAAGAAGTTGCAGCAGTTTGTGAAAACTCCGCAGAACAGTGGACAGGGGACATCTGATCCCCATCGAGGACAAGCTCTATGTAGGGCTCAGGAGCCTACGCTAACTGGGGGAAGATTGGTAATAAACACAATAGTTGGTGGACCATATCCTGCGGATAGAAGTTGACAGGAAATAGAGTAATATGCCAGCGCGATGAGGCATGTGGATTTTGAATGTTCTTCGAATATAGAGGATGGAACTCCGGCCAAGCAACAGCGGATGATGACTGATGATATAGTTTTCAAGAGCAGGGATGCTGATAGAGTAGAGACCCTACTATTGATCTGATGGTCATTTTAGCCATGATCGGCCCTGCTCTGGTAAGAAGAATTCTGATTAATTATGGAAGTTCAGTAAACATTATCTTTAAGAAGGCCTATGATCAAATGAGGATGGAGGCTAAAGATTTGAAACTGCCTTAAGCTTGAATACACGGTTTTAATGGTGTGGCGACTGAGGCAGTTGGTTATGTCGTATTGCCGGTAGAATTGGGGGAAGGTGAACGTGGGAGGGTGCGGATCCTACCATTCATTGTTTTGGATGTTGAATCACCGTACAATGTTTTACTGGGCCGTCCGGCCCTGGCTAAATTTCGGGCAGCTCTTGCCTCGTGGTGTTTGACGTTGAAATTCCTGACTGATAACGGAGTAGATGTTGTGCATGGTGATCAGGGGACTGGACGTGCCTGTTATGTGGATGAATTGAAAGAGGCTCAGCGTAAAGAGAAGGGAAAGGGTGTGGACAAATATGTCCGCATCCAAGTTACTGAAGACTAACAAATGGCACCTAAGCCTTGGCTTGGGCGATACAGTTGGTTCTATAGAGATATAGATCCGAGGGACGATAAGGAGGAGCCCAAGGAGACCAAGGCGGTGCCACTGAGCTGACAGTTGATATAACAGTCAGCCATGATGACCCATCACGAGTCTTAAAGATTGGATCACAGCTCAGCCCCTCGATGATGAGAGAACTTCCTGATTTTCTCCGAGCGAATTTGGATGTATGTGCTTGGACTCATCTGACATGTGTGGGATCACACCTACCATCGCGAGCCATGCAATGAACGTTGACCCGAAGTATGTTCCAGTGAAACAGAAGAGGCGGGGCATGGATCCGGAGAGGTCCGTTGCTCTTAAAGAGGAGGTGGATAAACTTAAAGTCAACGGGTTTATTCCCGACGCCCTCTATCCTAAATGGATATCTAATTCCGTGCTGGTGAAGAAGGCAAACGGGAAGGAAAGAACGTGCATCGACTATTCTGACTTGAACAAGGCATGTCATAAAGGTAGTTTTCCCCTTCCAAGGATTGATCGGCTAGTTGATTCGACTGCAGGGCATGAATTGTTGTCCTTTATGGATGCGTACTCGGGGTATAACCAAAACCCGATGCATGTCCCCGACCAGGAACACACCGGCTTTGTGATGGATGTTGGGTTATACCGTTATGTGGTGATGCAGTTTGGATTAAAGGATGTTGAAGCGACCTATCAACGCCCGGTTAACCGGATGTTTAAAGGTCGGATTGGGAGGACGATGGAAGTCTATGTGGATGATATGCTCGTGAAGTCACAATGATCAAATGACCACATTCGAAGCTTGGCGGAGATGTTCGACATCCTTCGATTCTATAACATGAAAATCAGCCCTTTGAAGTTCTTATTCGGTGTTGCAGCAGGGAAGTTCTTGGGCTTTATTGTCAATGCTCGAGGAATTAAAATTAATCCAGAAGAGATTCAAGCCATTCAGGATATACAAGCACTAAGAACCATTAAGCAAGTGCAAAGTTTGAATGGGAAGGTTGCTGCTTTGAGTCGATTCATCTCCAGGGCAACTGATAAATGCATTCCTTTCTTTGACCTGATAAGGAAGGGAAAGAGGAATTTTGAATGGACGCAGGATTGTGAAGATGCATTCCGAGCCCTGGTGAATCATTTGGAGAGACCCCAGTCTTGTCAAAGCCCTTTGATCACGAGGAGTTGTATGTTTACTTGGCTGTATCGTCGCATGCTATAAGTGCTGCCTTGATTCGCGAGGAGAACCAGATTCAAAGACTGGTGTATTATGTCAGTAAGCGATTGACAGGTGCAGAAATAAATTACCCGAAGATAGAGAAATTGGCATACTGCTTGCTAATCACATCACGCAATCTTCGCTCGTACTTCCAGGCACATCCAATCAACATTTACACCGACCAGCTGTTACTACAGGTCCTACAGCGCCCTGAGCGTCTAGAAGGTTGCTTAAATGGAACATCGAGCTCGGCCAGTTTGACATTACATATCTACCGTGAAGTACTGTCCAGGGGCAAGCATTGGCAGACTTCATAGCGGAATTTACCGTGCAAGACGAGCCTCCAAAGAGTAGTGTGATCCCTATTGTGCGATGGAAGCTGTACACCGATGGAGCATCTAATGATCATTGTTCCATAGTTGGGATTGTTCTTGTAATCCCTGAGAACCGATCAATTTTATATGCTTTGAAGCTTGATTTTCCTACTACAAACAACGAAGTCGAGTATGAGGCGTTGATCGCTGGACTTAAGCTCGCTAGAGAGCCCGAATTAAAGTCTCTTGAAATCTTTTGCGACTCACAGTTGGTGGTGTATCAAGTCAGAGGAGACTATCAGGCTAAGGGACAACGACTTGCCCTGTATCTTACCCGAGTTCAGGAGCTCCTGGCGGATATCGAATACTATGACATTTCACATGTCCCCCACGAGCAGAACGGAGAAGCGATTCATAGGCAAAGTTTGCTAGTACTGGTGATGCACAACAGATGGGCTTGGTTCCAGTCGAGACATTACATACCCTAAGCATAAATACAATGGAAGTTGATCAAGCACTGGAGATGGAGCCCGAGAGGGAATCGTGGATGACTCCATTTAAAGACTACTTGTTGCATGGAATCTTGCTTGTGAGGAGAAACGAAAAGCGGCAAGTCCTTCGTAATGCTTTGCGGTATGTTATGCAAGAAGGAACTATGTATAGAAAGGAGTTTTCCATCCCTTACTATGGTGTATCGCTCATGACGAGACAAAGCGCATTTTGGAAGAAGTACATGAGGGAGAATGTGGTGATCACAATGGGGGGCAAACTTTAGCAAAGAAGATACTCCGTTACGGATACTACTGGCCAACTATGAACCGGGATGCTGCTGATTATGTGAGGCAATGTGACAAATGCTAGATATGTGCAAAAGTTCCAAGAGCTCCACCAACGGAGATCATGCAAATGGTCAGCCCATGGTCATTCTCTATGTGGGGTATGACATCATCGGCTCTTTGCTAATCTCTAAAGGCGGTGCGAAGTACGCCATTGTCGCAATTGATTACTTCACTAAATGGGCCGAAGCAGAACCGCTAGCCACGATCATGGCCAAGAAAGCCATCAACTTTGTTGTCCGAAATATCATATGTCGCTTCGGTCTCCCGCGGACTATTATGACAGACAATGGGACTCAATTCGATAGTGCTAAGTTTAAAGATTTTTTTCGGAAATATCGTATTGAAAAGAGGTTTGCGACGGTCGCTCACCCTCAAGTGAATGGACAGGTTGAAGCTGTAAACAAGATTATCAAGTCTATTCTAAAAAAGCATTTGGAGAAGGCTAGAGGCAGGTGGGTGAATGAACTTCCTACGACACTTTGGGCCTGCAGGACCACTCACAAGTCTGTGACTGACCATACTCCATTCGCTCTTGCTTACGGAGCCGAAGCAGTTATTCCAGTAGAACTCGAAGTCCCTTCTTATCGAGTGACTTACTACGACCCCAAAGCAAACCAAGATCTTCTCTTGGAATCTTTGGACTTTATCGATGAGAAACGTAAGGAGGCCGATTTGAGGGCAGTTGCATACCGACATCGAGTCGCCCGATATTACAACACGAAGGTACGACCAAGAACCTTTGAACTTGGCGACCTTGTCCTAAAATGAGTTTTCCCGATCCCATCGCACATAAATCCAACATGGGAAAGACCATATGTCATTGAAAAGAGGCTTGGAGAAGGAACTTTCAAGCTAGCGACTGTTGATGGCGCGACACTTCCAAGAGCGTGGAATAGCGAGCATTTACGATGCTATTTCACTTAGAACATCTCCTTTGTATTTCAGTACTAGTTACTTTAGACATTTTCTTTGGTATTTGACCTTTTGGATGTGTAATAAGACAAGTTAGTTTGTTCCTTTTCATATGATGAATAAAATCTTGAGCTTCCTTTGCATAAGTAACTATTATTACATTTTATGCTAAGTGTACAATGAAACTGATTGATATCGATGTGTGTGATGTGTGAATAGATTCGCAAAGTTTGGAATCGATCAATCATGCCAATCCCCGATGGGATCTGATGTAGGCCAGAATGAAGTCATAGGTCGAATACGACCTAACAAGTTGATAAGTCGAGACCGACCTAAGAAGAATACCACCGAGTTAAGATTTGGTGAGCAATGTTGGGAAAATGAAGTTCTAGGTCGCAACCGACTTATGGAAGGATGTTCGCGACCTAACGAAGGTGTTAAGTCGTCCCAGCGAGTTAACTCGAGTTCGCAACCTAACGGTGTTAAGTCGTCCCAGCGACTTAGTATAACTCGGCAGCGACCTAGTGAAAACCCACGACTTAACGAAGCTGAAGGGATAAGTCGTCCACGACTTAGCGAAAGGCATGAAGAGGAAGCGAGTTACGACCTAGAAGAATTAACTCGTAAGTCGCTGAAGTTTAACTCGTGAAGTTCTTAAGTCGTAAGTCGCGTGAAGATGTTGTCGTTGATTCTTCTGCGAGCTAATCTAAACCATTGATTTCCTTAAGTCGTTGATCTAGAATGCCGTATGTTCTTAAGTCGCTGAAGCTTGTAGCCGTAGATTGTATGCCGCTTTATCCTATGCCGTTGATTTAAGTCGCGAGAATCTTTAAGTCGCAAAGACTTTCTGAAGACGTTCATTTTAAGTCGCGAAGCACTGTTGCCGTTGTTTTCTCTGCCGAGTTAATCTGGACCGTTGATTCCTTAAGTCGTTACTAAGTTGAGTTGCGTAGCATTGTTAAGTCGGCAACGACTTAAGTGGTTGTCTGTTTGTATTTTCTGTTTGTAAGTCGTTATGTTGTAACTGTTTGGGCTTAAGTCGTGTACGACTTATGATAGGTCATGACTGTTAGGTCGGAACCGACTTAGGAGATGTAATTTTTCTTGTTTTTTCGTGTGAGTTGTAAAACGCCTATAAATAGGCCGGGTGTCTCATTTGTAAAAGGTTGTTGATTTTTGAATAAAATTCTCTTTTGATTGCTTTGTGCTTTCATTCAAATTGGTAGTTGAGTGTAATCTCCTATCTCCTCTTTCGGATAATCGAGTGCGCTCGATTCAACGATTGTAGAAGCCGATTCGTGGAATCTAGTGCGCTAGATCAACGCTCGAAGAATTGAAGATCTTTGAACCCAGTATCGTGCGCGATCAACAAGTTCGGGATAGCTAGAATTCGGTATCTTCGGATCAACGAATTTGGGCATTTCTGTATCTTCCAATCCACCGATTACTACTTTCATCGATTGAAGAACGTTTTGATATATCCGCTGCGTCAGTTTTGGTATCAGAGCTTGTTCTAGCCAATCATAGCTAGATCGAGACTTGGAGCCTAATCATTTTGAAGAATTAGAAGTTGAAGAGATTTGCCGAGCTTGAAGTGAAGATTCGAATTTGTTTATCACGGCCGAGAGTAAGAAGGCTTGTTCGAAGATTGATTGATCGAATTTGTATTGGAAGCCGAAACTTTCTCCATCGTGTTCATCGCGATTTGCTACAAAGTGGAAGTTTTCGATCCGTTTCATTTTGGATCAAAGTCCGAATTGTGTTTGAATTTTGAAGTATTGAAGTGTTTGTAAAGATTTCAAGTATGCCGCCAAGAAGAGCTAATCGTCACCAAAACGTAGAAGCTTTGTATCGAAGAGAAGAAGCTGATAAGATGGAGCAAAGAATCAATGAGAACTTTAGTGAAAAGCTTAACGAAGGAATTGGTCGGTTAGAGAAGATGATGTTAGAGATGAATCAAAATCGGAGAAGGGTTTCACCAGAATCTAACCATGGGGGTAGTAGAGTCTCGCCGCATTCTAATCGAGACAGAAGTGTTGAAAATGATCAAGGGCGTGGAAGGAACGTGAATGATCGTGAACGGAGGAATGTCGATAGAAGGAATGATGGTGGTAGGCGTGAAGGTAGTAGAGATGTGGGTGGACGAGATCAACAACGATATACATCTGATTTTGAAGAGGAGTATGATGGTGGTAGTGTTCGAGGACAAGGACGAGGTCAAGGAAGAAACTATTCTGAGTATGATCACAAGTGGGAGTCGGGGATGAAGACAGAAATTCCTGAATTCAAGGGTGGTATGCAAGCGGAGGAGTTTCTAGATTGGGTAGCTAATGTTGAAGAAATTTTTGATTTCAAAGAAGTTCCAGAACATCGTAGAGTGAAGTTGGTTGCTACAAGGTTGAGGGGTAGAGCTTTGGCATGGTGGCAGCAAACCAAGCTTACACGTGAACGAATGGGGAAGTCAAAAGTTGAATCTTGGGAGAAGATGAAGAAATTGATGAAAGCAATGTTTTTACCATACAATTATCAATCTTTGATGTATCAACGTTTGCAGAACTTGAGACAAGGGACGAAATCTGTGAATGACTATGCTGATGAATTCTATCAACTTATTGCAAGGAATGATATTATGTAAACGGAAGAGCAACTGACATCTAGATTCATTGGGGGATTGAGAATGCAGATTCAGGATATGGTTAATATGTTCGATCCAAGATCTGTGGCAGAAGCACATCAGAAAGCGTTGGCTTGGGAAAAGCAAGGGAGACGAGGAGGAGGTGTGTTTACAAATTCCAACAATCCAGTGAAGGGAGTTAGTGGGAGTTCTCATGTTTCAAAAGCTGTTGCCAAACCAGTTGTGAATGAGGTTGGGAAGGCGAAGGTCAATCATGATTTCAAATGTTACAATTGCCAAGAGTTGGGCCACAAAAGTAATGAATGTCCAAAGCCGAAGAAGAGAGCGATGATAGCGGAGGTTGAGGATGAGGATGAAGAAGCTGACTGTTCCAATTCACCACCTGATGAGGAGGAAAAAGAAGTGTCGGGAGACGAAGGTTATAATCTCATGATGAAGAGGTCCTGTTTAACTCCAAAGCAAGAGGAGGATTGTAGTTGGTTGAGGAGCAATATTTTTCAGTCGACATGTACTATTCTGGGGAAAGTTTGCAAATTTGTTATTGATGCTGGAAGCTGTGACAATATAATTTCTTCGGAGGCTGTGAGGAAGTTGGCATTGAAGACTGAGAAACATCCGAAGCCATACAAGCTAGCTTGGTTGAGGAAAGGCGGGGAAGTGAAAGTTGGACGTAGAGCTTGTGTGAATTTTTCAATTGGAAAGAAATACAAAGATGAAATCTGGTGCGATGTGGTAGATATGGACGTTTGTCATTTGTTGCTGGGAAGACCATGGCAGTATGATAGAGCAGTACAACATGATGGGCGTACCAACAGTTACAGTTTCATGTTTGAAGGCACAAAGATCACTCTAGTTCCAAAGAAGCGACAACAGGAGGAAAACAAATTGGAGGAGATTGAAGAACTCAAAACTTTGTTATCTTTGAAGGAGTTCGTGAAGGAAATAGAGGAGGAACCTGAAGTGTTTTTGTTGATCGGACGGGAGAGTCAGGAAGAGGTTGAGATTCCAGAAGAAGTTCAGCCAGTTTTGAAAGAATTTGACGATGTATTTCCAGAGGAGTTACCAACGGAATTGCCACCGTTGAGGGATATACAACATCAGATAGATCTTGTTCCAGGTGCTGTGTTGCCACACAGACCACATTATCGAATGAGTCCGAAGGAACATGAAGAGTTGCGAAGGCAGGTAGAGGAATTGCTTGGACAGGGGCGTGTGTAGGAGAGCTTAAGTCCTTGTGCTGTACCAGCTTTATTGGTACCCAAAAAGGATGGAACGTGGAGGATGTGCACTGACAGTCGAGCATTGAATAAGATTACTGTGAGATATAGATTTCCAATGCCGAGGTTGGATGATTTGTTAGATCAAATAAGCGGAGCTACTATCTTTTCGAAGATTGATTTGAAGAGCGGATATCATCAAATTCGTATCAGACCAGGCGATGAGTGGAAGACTGCTTTTAAAACCAGGGAGGGTCTATACGAATGGTTGGTCATGCCATTTGGTTTATCCAATGCACCGAGTACTTTTATGAGGGTGATGAATCAGATTTTTTGACCGTTCATTGGGAAATTTGTGGTTGTGTATTTTGATGATATTCTGATTTACAGTGAGAGTCCAGAGGAACATTTGAATCATCTTAGAGAAGTGCTGATGGTATTGCGACAAGAACAATTCTATGCTGCAACGAAGAAATGCGTGTTCATGACGCATAGTGTTTTATTTCTGGGATATGTTGTATCGGAAGAAGGAATACAGGTTGACCAAAGTAAAGTTGAAGCAATTAGAAATTGGCCACAGCCCAAGACGATAACAGAAGTTCGTAGTTTTCACGGGTTGGCTTCATTTTATCGAAGATTTATTCCACACTTTAGTAGTGTGATGGCACCTGTTACAGATTGTATGAAAGGCAAACAGTTTTCATGGTCAGAAGAAGCAGGGGATGCTTTTGGGAAGATCAAGGAGTTGCTGACGACTACACCAATTCTAGTATTACCTGATTTTCAGCTAGTGTTTGAACTACACACTGATGCATCCAAGGTTGGAATTGGAGGAGTGTTGAGTCAGAAGGGACGTCCTATTGCATATTTCAGTGAAAAGTTGTCAGGAGCGAAGATGAGGTACAGTACGTATGATGTGGAATTCTATGCTGTTGTACAATCTATTTAACACTGGAGACACTATCTATTTCAGAAGGAGTTTGTTTTGTATACTGATCATGAAGCATTGAAGCATTTGCAAGGGCAAGACAAGATTTCAGCGAGACATGCATCATGGATTGCATATCTGCAACAATTTACTTTTGTTGTTAAACACAAGTCGGGAGTGACGAATCGTGTTGCGGATGCGTTGAGTAGAAGAAATCACTTGATAACTACAATGAAGGTGGAAGTGACGGAGTTTGAAATATTGCCAGAATTAATTACCGATGATCCTTACTTTGCAAAGTTTGTTGATAAAGTCAAGGATGGAGAGACGGATGAGTTCGTGATGGAGATGGTTTTCTTTTTAAAGGAAGTCGATTGTGCATACCGGAGGGTAGTCTGAGAATGAAGATTATCAAGGAGTTACACGAAGAGGGACATGTTGGGAGAGACCGTACCTTACAGTTGATTTCACAGTCCTACTTTTGGCCATCGATGAGGAAAGAAGTAGAGAGGTTTGTGGAGCGTTGTCATATTTGTCAGGTTTCGAAAGGAACTGCGACTAATGCTGGTTTATATATGCCGTTACCCGTGCCTGTAAAACCATGGGTGGATATCAGTATGGACTTTGTGTTGGGGTTGCCGAGAACGCAGCGTGGTAATGATTCCATTTATGTGGTGGTTGACAGATTTTCAAAAATGGCACATTTTATTGCTTGTAAGAAGACGGCGGATGCTGTTCATGTTGCTCAGTTGTTTTTCAAGGAGATCTATCGACTTCATGGATTGCCAGAATCTATTGTGTCGGATAGAGATACTCGATTTCTGAGTCACTTTTGGTTAAGTTTGTGGAAGATGGTGGGAACGAAGTTGAACTTTAGCAGCGCTTATCATCCGCAGACAGATGGACAGACTGAGGTGGTAAACAGATCATTGGGAAACTTGCTGAGGTGTCTTGTACAAGATAATATGAAGAGTTGGGATGTGAAGTTATGCCAGGCAGAGTTTTCCCATAATCATGCTGTGAATCGAAGTACTGGGTTCAGTCCATTTCAGATAGTATATTCAAGTTTACCGAAGGGACCGTTGGATCTAACTGTAGTGCCACAATCAAAGAAGACAGTTAAGAAAGCTGCTGATTTTTTTGAGGGGCTGACGGAATGTCATAAAATCGTTCAAGAACGATTAGAGAAAGCAAATGAGAAGTATAAACAATCTGCAGATTTGAAACGAAGGAGTGTTGAATTTCAGGAAGGTGATTTGGTTTATGCAGTATTAACAAAAGATCGTTTTCCGGTAGGCGCTTACAATAAATTGAAAGCACGGAAAATTGGTCCGGTGGAAGTTGTGAAACGAATCAATGAAAATGCTTATAAATTGAAGCTGCCAAATGATGTGTACACGTCGGACGTATTCAACGTTAAGCATATCATACCATATCATGGAGAAGGGTTTGTTGTGGATGAAGAAAGTACAAATTCGAGGATGAATTTTTCTCAACCTGGGGAGGATGATGTAGGCCAGAATGAAGTCATAGGTCGAATACGACCTAACAAGTTGATAAGTCGAGACCGACCTAAGAAGAATACCACCGAGTTAAGATTTGGTGAGCAATGTTGGGAAAATGAAGTTCTAGGTCACAACCGACTTATGGAAGGATGTTCGCGACCTAACGAAGGTGTTAAGTCGTCCCAGCGAGTTAACTCGAGTTCGCAACCTAACGGTGTTAAGTCGTCCCAGCGACTTAGTATAACTCGGCAGCGACCTAGTGAAAACCCACGACTTAACGAAGCTGAAGGGATAAGTCGTCCACGACTTAGCGAAAGGCATGAAGAGGAAGCGAGTTACGACCTAGAAGAATTAACTCGTAAGTCGCTGAAGTTTAACTCGTGAAGTTCTTAAGTCGTAAGTCACGTGAAGATGTTGCCGTTGATTCTTCTGCGAGCTAATCTAAACCATTGATTTCCTTAAGTCGTTGATCTGGAATGCCGTATGTTCTTAAGTCGCTGAAGCTTGTAGCCGTAGATTGTATGCCGCTTTATCCTATGCCGTTGATTTAAGTCGCGAGAATCTTTAAGTCGCAAAGACTTTCTGAAGACGTTCATTTTAAGTCGTGAAGCACTGTTGCCGTTGTTTTCTCTGCCGAGTTAATCTGGACCGTTGATTCCTTAAGTCGTTACTAAGTTGAGTTGCGTAGCATTGTTAAGTCGGCAACGACTTAAGTGGTTGTCTGTTTGTATTTTCTGTTTGTAAGTCGTTATGTTGTAACTGTTTGGGCTTAAGTCGTGTACGACTTATGATAGGTCGTGACTGTTAGGTCGGAACCGACTTAGGAGATGTAATTTTTCTTGTTTTTTCGTGTGAGTTGTAAAATGCCTATAAATAGGCCGGGTCTCTCATTTGTAAAAGGTTGTTGATTTTTGAATAAAATTCTCTTTTGATTGCTTTGTGCTTTCATTCAAATTGGTAGTTGAGTGTAATCTCCTATCTCCTCTTTCAGATAATCGAGTGCGCTCGATTCAACGATTGTAGAAGCCGATTCGCGGAATCTAGTGCGCTAGATTAATGCTCGAAGAATTGAAGATCTTTGAACCCGGTATCGTGCGCGATCAACGAGTTCGGGATAGCTAGAATTCGGTATCTTCAGATCAACGAATTTGGGCATTTCAGTATCTTCCAATCCACCGATTACTACTTTCATCGATTGAAGATCGTTTTGATATATCCGCTGCGTCAGGATCGAACAAGATGAGCTCCGTAGATTTGCTCGGTTGATGACTCCCGTAGACAATCCAGGTGGAAAAATGACCGCCCCGGGCAGATACACGACTGCCCATGAGAAAACTCTAAGTCCCCAGTGTGTGGACTAGAGTGTAGACAATCCGGGTGGAAAAACGACTGCCCTAGGCGGATACACGACTGCTCACGAGAAAACTCTAAGTCACCAGAGTGTGGACTGGAGTGTAGACAATCCGGGCGGAAAAACAACTGCCTCGGGCGGATACATGACTGTCCACGAGAAAACTCTAAGTCCCCAGAGTGCGGACTGAAGTGTAGACAATCCGCGTGGAAAAAGGACTGCCTCGGGCGGATACACGACTGCCCATTATAAAACTCTAAGTCCCCAAAGTGCGGACTGGTGTGTAGATAATTCGGGCGGAAAAATGACTTCCTCGTGCTGATATACGACTGCCCACAAGAAAACTCTAAGTCCTCAGAGTGTGGACTGGAGTGTAGACGATCCGGGCCGAAAAACGACTTCCCCGGGCGGATACACAACTGCCCACGAGAAAACTCTAAGTCCCCAGAGTGCGGACTAGAGTGTAAGCAATTCGGGCGGAAAATGACTGCCTCAGGTAGAAATACGACTACCCGTGAGAAAATTCTAAGTCCCCGGGGCATGGACTGAAGCAAAAGCATAAGTGATTGCGAACGACCGTTCACGAAATAGCACTAAGTCCCCAGAGCGCGGACTAATTCGTAAACTCATTGGGCAGATGGACGGATTTCTACTATTCTCTATCCCACAATTCCAATCGGAAATCAATGGAAGAAATTCAAATTACTGAAGGCTGGATACGGCAGCTCATTACAATTCCGGCTTGACATCCCTTACGACTTAAGGCAACGACTGTTGAGAGGCCTTGAGATGGAGATGGTGAATTATTAACGGGATTTGAAATCGAAAAATTACAAGTACATGGAGTGGAAAGTAATTATTCAACCATCAAAGTAGCAATTCACACGATGACTGGTCAAAAGCAAAAAAATTTACTCACTAGACACAAAATTCCATTACAAGTTATTCCAAAAGTTCGAGATTCATGCCCGTACACTTACTACTAAAACAAAAGAAGCAGCACACATTTAAATTATTCAAGCTATGTATAATGACACAAAGTGGCAACTATTTCTTCAACCTTTTCTCCTTCTTCGGTTTCTTAGGAGTAGAATCAGTTGAGCGTCTTTTTCGGGACCCTTTGCCGCTCTTAGTTGGAATGCTTGATGAAGTTGGAGGAATTTCATCGAGGATCGACACGCCGGGTTGAATGACCTGCAGAGGAACAAGATCAAGATCTTCAATTGGCACCTCAACGGGCTCACCTTTGACTTCACACTTCGATTTCTCCTCCTCTTCAATCTGGTTCTTCATGCTGATCTTGGCGGTGTTCTCTGAAGCACCCATGATCATTACATCATCAAGTTCCTCAGCAAGAGATGGATCTTCGGGCTTGTCTTCATCAAGTTCCTCGATGACTTGAGCATCGGGCCCCGGAATATCTGCTGCGGTTGGAACTTCAGCCATTCTCTTCTATTGCTCCATGGCAACATCACTCCTAGGAGTTTGTTCAGGACCAGGATGACCTGCAAAAATTTGTTAAAACATGAACATTAGTTGAAGGGCGTTATGTGTGGAGAACAACGATATTGCAAATCTAAAGAAATTAAGTACAATACTGGCATCCAGTTGACTCTCGATAGTTAAGGGAGTGTTTCCTTCAAGATTAAGGGACAACATTTGCGGACCAAGGCCAGGTCTGTCTGGATCATAGCCAATATTTTTCTTCGAAGTGTGAGAAGATGAGGTCCGGCCACTTGGGTAGGAGAAGAACCCTTAGGATCGATTCCAGAAGATTCAACAATATCCTATCTTCCTTAGCCGGTGCAGGAGCCTTAAAGAATCGAAGTTTGGCGGCGGCCAGATTGGACGGCTCATTCCTTCGAAGCACTTCTCATACAAGTGTTTCTTTATTAAGCTTTGCTTCTCCCAATTCTTCCTTCTTGATTTTGACAATGAGCTCCCAGGCTTCAGCGAGTGATTCAAGATAACCTTCGCTAAGAAAGATCAAGTCACGGTGAAGAAGAACTTTCGCATTATATTGGATGATAAGTGGATCAAACAAGTTCTTGATCTCATTCCTGCCGGACTCGGTAGTAGCTTCTACCCAGGACTTAGCCTCATCAAGCACTTCCTTTCTGCCCTCCTCGTGGGCCTCTTCCTTCAAAGTTTAGATCTTGGCAAATTGTTCGTCGAGCTTTGTTCTTAAGCTTCTTGCCTCGACGATCTCTTCGTAGTATCTCTGCGATTCTTCTTGTGCCTCAATCTTTTCCTCCCTCTCTTTATTTAATAATTTTCAAGCTCTTCAACATGGCAAGCTAGAGCATCTTTCTCCATTTACAAGGAGTCCTTTTCCAGAGTCAGAGTGCCATTGCGATGAAGTGCCGCATCAAGTTCTCTTTTGTGCGAAGTCTCCAGGCGATGCACCGCCTCTACTGTTTCTTTTGCATTCTTCTTTGCTTCAGCAAGTTGGGTTTTATACTCAAGCAGCTCTGCGTCCTGGTGCTTGATGATGTCCTTGTCATGAATAGCCTCCAACTTGAGGCGGTTAATTTCATGTTGGCACTCGACGGAGACTTCAGAGATTTTCTCGGCCAAGTGAATAAATGATTCATGCTAGATGTACACGTCGTTCATGCATGCTAGTGAGCTCTCCTTAGCGCTTACGGGAATGACGTGTACAGAGGGGAGGAACTTAAGTCCATCAAAGTAGATTCTTGGAAAGGTAGCTTTAAGTTCAGCTAACTTCTCCGCTATCGTAGAGTCAGGAGCGGGAACCGGCGGAGGCGGGTCGGAAGTAACAAATGGATGTTTGCCGGAGCGGCGTTCGCATGACCATCTTAAACTAGATGACCCATAATGTTGATCATGAGGCGCGGCAACATGAGAGCCACGATGTGAAGACTTATCTCCGCTGTGAGCGAGAAGGTTTGAGTGATCATCATTATGAGGAGCATGTGATTGAGACTTACGTTTGGATGAGGAAGAAAACTCTCGTGAATAATAATCTTTGCTTCGCCCGTCATCTTTTTCTCTACATTTCCCGGATTCGGAATCTTTGCTCGAGCGATAATAAGTAGAAGAACCCCGAAGACGGTCGAAGGCGTGGGACTGTGACATTGCACCTGTGAAGAACCAAATAAGAGCACATTAAAAGCTGTCGAACAAAGAATCAATAACGTGTGTATAGTGGAGTGCAAGTGTTTGTGTGTGTCCTAGTGCTCCCCTTGACGGACCAATAACGCTGGCTTTACTCATCGGAATATTCACCCCTCTGTTGGAAGGTTGGACGCCTTCACCGCTTATAGTGGGGGAGTTGAGCCCTTCAATGTTGATGTTAGGAAAGTCGTAAGTTAGTATATCGTTTGGAATTGGAAGGTCAGAGAATTCGTTCAACGAGCTTTCCATTTGTTGGGAAGACGACTCCTTTTCAAGCGGAGTAATGACGAACTTCGGATTTGCCCTAGCTTTACTCTTTCGCAGCTTGTACAATAACCTTTTCTTCCTCTTCGTGGGTATTTGCATTTGACCGACCTGCGACATTTCGACTATGGCGCTTTTCAATGTCTACATCTTCATTTCTCGACCTAACATCTTGAGATTCTTTGATCTCCCCCTCTTCGGTGTCTTCCCAAGTTCCTTCGGCATAGGGCACAATGGGGTCGCTTGTTTCCACTCTTTCGTCAGCAACATTTTCTGGGATGCTTTGCCCCCAGGGAGTCCGATTTTGTGGCCATCTTCCAGCAGCCCGAATAATGAAAGCAGCTCATCAGTGACGAGGAGTTTAATGTCCCGATCCTCAATGGTAGGGGCACTAATAGCGGCAACGGCTCTATAATACTTGATGCCTTCGGGTTGAGGACAAACATCTGAAAGAACTTGGGATGTTAGTATATCTAAAGGATAAGTTATGGCGTGAATCGTTGAACTAAAGACGAAGGCAGGAGTAACAATTATGTCCTTCTAACCATCTCCTTGCGAAGCCAGGAGAACACCGTACGTAAAACCACTCGTGCTTGAATAGGGAGAGCTTGTTCCATGCACCCATCAAGATTTGGCATTTAGGCGAGGGTTCAAGGAAGACATATGAGGGACTCCCTGACCGTCTTTTGAAGTTGTAGATATATCTGATGCCTTTAGAGGTCAGCGGACGGAACAGAACGTTCATAAAGAGAAGAAAGGTCTCATGGATGAAAGCATAACTGTTGGGATGCAACTGGTTAGGAGCGATCCCCAGGTACCTCAACATTTCCCGAACGAAGGAGTTGAAGGGTGGCACACATTCAGCCCAGCATATATACTTGTTGCAAGCAGTATATCCGGCTGGGGGCAAGTGAGGTCTGTCTTGCCTCGTTGGAACTAAAACATCTTCAAAAGGAATTCCATGTATAGAGCACAATCGACGAAGGGCGGCTTCATCGATTCTAGAAGCCTGTGAGTCGATGGGGTTATCTAGAACGATGGCACCCTCGACGGCGCTGGGAGCCGGACTGATAGCTTCCATAGGCAGGAAAAAAATGTCGGAAAAGAGATCCATTTGCAGGTCAGACGCCTCTGCTTGTTCTGCATGGTGGCTTGAAGAAGGTTTTTCAGATATAGTGGCGGAGCTTGATCTTGCTTCAGACCTAGTGCTTCGTACGACTGGAGATCCGTCTCAACTATACTCAGTAGACAATTAACATTAGAAACAATAACATGTTCTCCCCATGTCGTGTGTGAGCTAGTGCAGTGCAGTGTGAAACAAGTGTAAACAGTTTGGAATAAAAATAGTAAGAATAAAACGACGAGACTTGGAGTTTTATCAAGAGAGACTGTCATCGCTGACCGTCTCAATCGATAAGGAAGTTGATCGGCAGCATGAGCTTTAAGATCGGTTGTCGACATTTTGAATTATAAAGTCCTTTGCTTGAGTTCGTTAACCAGTTCTTTATTTAGTCCAGAATATGTTCATTTAAGTTTAGGTTCGATGGCCTGAATATGCAAGTCATGTTGTCTGTAGTCATCATGTATTCAGGCGAAATAGTGTGAAGTTAAGTGGTGGAGGACTTAAGATAAACTAGCCTTTTTTGGTAAATACCAATCCCTATCCTCCTGTGCCGATCCATTATCTAATTCTAAATGCCGACCCCTATTCTTCACTATCGATCCCTATAACTCATCTACGAATACTGATCCCTACAGTTAAGTCGCTAACACCTATCCTTCATTCGCTAGCATGGCCTACCAAACCCTCGCCTGATACAAGCTCCTACCGATCCCTCGTAAATCCCTTCCTACACCGATCCCTAATATTAACTCCTCTTCATCCCATCACTAAAAGTACTTCGTACTGATCCCTCTCCTCGGCGCTACCTACCATCGACCTCTACTTCAAAGTGATCTACATCGATCCCTTTTCAACTAAAAAGTACCGGACCCTCTCCTAGCCTAATTTCCACTTCTCAAACTTAAAAAACCGACTCTTCTCCATCCCTTCCAAGATACCAGCCGAACCCTTCCTTCTCCATCTTCTTCTCCATCTCCTTCACCTCCTCGTTCTCGTATCCTATCGCAACTCACTAAACCATTCACCTAGAAATCATTCCAACTCACTCAAATCTGAAACTCACTACCCAATGACACGAATAAATTAGGGAGAGTTCATACCTATATGTATGTTAGATTAAATTAAAGGGAAAGGGAGAGGTTGGATTTGAGAATCAAAGATTATGGAGGAGTGACTGTGAAGAAGCCGCTCGAATTCGTGTTCGATGTTAAGGTCTCGAGTTTGAGGAGTTTTTTTTATGGCAAGGGGTTCGTGATATTATGGGTTCGGTGGAAAAGAAGCTCGAAAATGCCAAGATGGATGGAAATAGTAAAGGTTATGAGAGTAGGAAGGTAAAGGGAAGGAGATAAGAGGAATGTGCTTTTATATGTGTGTTTGTATAAGGAAGTCTAACCGGTTGTTAAGGGTGATCTAGTCAAAAAGAAAAAAGAGAAGAGAAAGGGTCAGCACTGAGGCATGCCGAACCTTACTCACGTGTCTCTCGTGAAGGATCGGTAAGTGGAGTACCGATCCCTCCAAAAAAAATAATAATAAATAAAATAATAAAATAAATAAAATGATGGGTATGAGTGAAATAAAAATGGAAATAGAGAAGTGACGGACAAATAAGAAATGGCAGATGGTTGTCATCATGAAGATTCAGTTGTAAACATAAATGTACATGGCGCTTTTAAAGTTGGCAACAACCAACAGACGTTCGAACACGACCTGAGGCCAACAACAGGAACATGTATGTGAATATGCTCGGAAACGATTCAAGAATTCAACCTTTTGAAATCGACTGAAATTGCAGTCTAGCCTGAAATAGTCAAGTTCGAGATCGAATCAAAAGAAATCCTATAAGTCCTATATGACCAAATTTGCATATGCTAACGGAGTATGACATCAGACTTACATCATTGAATATCGATAGAGGAACATAAATCAACCAGGAAGTTAGATGGACTTCTTTCCAGCAACTAAGACCTTTTTTCAATTCAAAGCACATCATGTTACTCACAAGACGCACTTTGGGGAGCAAGTGTTACCCGATGCCCTGACCCTCTATATTGGGCTGATCGTGCAGGCCATACTCGATTGTTGATGAGGAGGATAATCATGAGGCAATGACTACATGACCTATATATAAAGTCAGAACAGTCATACGGAGCCCGGATTGGACAGAGTTGATAGATGGACAACGCGGGATGTCAGAAAGATGGAAGTAGCTTATGTGAGATAGGGATCGGCATAGTGGTTTGGAGATATGGACAAGATGATGTAGGGTCGGTATAACATAAAGAGACTATAGGGATCGATATGGTCACTCAGTTAGGTAGTCAACTTGGGTGGAAATGAGAGGGATCAGCATAGCATGCAACGAATGAAAGGATCGACATAGTGAAGGGTTCAATATATATCTCACAGACGTCAGGGATCAGCATAGCATGCAACGAATGAAAGGATCGGCATAGTGAAGGGTTACTAGAGGGTTCGACATATATCTCATAGACGTCAGGGATCGACATTGTGTGTAACGAACGGAGGGATCGACTTTGCGCATGATGGATGGTTTGGCCTATCTTAGTACAATGAGAGGGTTCGGCACGTCAATACATGGAAGGATTGGTATTCTTCAGACTATTATGAAACTGAACCAAGAATTGAGGAAAAGCAAGAGCTCCATGCATCCAAACACCTTGATATTTGAAACACCGTCATATTAGAGTATAAGGGAGCCTCCATAGAGATCGCTACCCCAAACCCAACATATGGAGGGATCGGTACCGATCCCTACCCATTGAGAGTTGGTCCTGGCCCTCCTTATGTTGGGCCCATATGGTTGAGAAGGTCATGTTACTGAAGTTCCAGTCAGATTGGAGGCCGCCTTTGTCTACAAATACAGGCCTAGGGGGTCATTCTAGGGACTCTTACGTTGTTGGTTAGATAACACCATTATTGTAATTAACTTCCTCCTTTACTTTCTTATCCCTTGCCGTTTCTAATTGTAATCAAGTTAATTGAAAAGCAATAAAGAAAATATTCAAAGTGGACATAGGTAATCTACACCGAACCACTATAAATCTTGTTGTTTCTGCTTTATGCTGTGTTTTTCTTGTTATTTTGTGATTTTCTTCTGTTTTCATTTAATTTCTTCATTTATTTCACTACCTAAATCTATTCTTGGGTGTTTGTAGCCAATTTGGTTGCAAACATAAAGTACCATTCAACAAGCATTGGAGTTGAGCAAATATTTTGATAGAAAAATCAAACACTTTGAATTGTAGTCAAAATGCAGAGGAAGCATGTTTATGTAAGAAAGCACTATAAAGGCATAAAAGTATTTTAGAATTATAAATATACAATAAATTTATGATTGTTAATGATGTATTCGTGTCGAAATCATTTAAGTTTGGATGTTTAATTCTTGATTTTGGATTTGAAAAATCAGCATTGAAGGATGTTGAGAATGTACCAAAATGATATACACAAACACCATAATAAAATTTTGATATGGAGCTTGTAAAATGAATTTGTTATGCATTGGCAGTAGGAATCATTATACATATTGTATTATCTACAATATCACATTCCGCTTATCTATTTGATACATAGGGCAAGTATCAAATCCAATTTAAGATCACTATATGAGAATTTAGAGTGTTCTCAAGTATTTACAAAATACTAGAGAATTGTCTAAAGAAATAACAAACTCCTTAAGGAGGAGTGGGTGGACTTAAACTTCATAAATGATATCGAGTATAGTATTGTCAATCCTAAATTCATGTTTAATTTTAAGTTAAGAAGTTTAAGTTGGAAATGCTCTAACAATAAGTAGTGGCTGATTTAACCAAAGTCTAAGTACCTCGCCTTGAATAGTGTTGCGATAAAAGAAGTATAAATAAATGCATAAATTTATAACTAACCTATTTGTGATTCTAAGTGTCGAGAATCCAATGACATTATTATATGATAACAATGTTGGGATACAGTTCATAAAAGAACCTAAAGCTCACGAGAAGTCAAAAATATACTACAAAAGGTTCCACATGATAAAGGTAGTTAATTAGCATCAAAGAGAGTTAATTGATAGAATAGATAATTAAAACAATATAGCACACCCATTCACTAAGGGGCTAACCAATTAGTTTTTGAGAAAACTAATCGAAGGGGTTGGAATAAGATTCCAAAACAAACCCTAAGTGAAAGTGGGAGATTGAAAGAGTTAGGGATATGCCTTTAGAGGCAATTATGTAATTTGTTACATATATCTAACTCGATAATTGATCTTGTTCATAATAAAGGTGTTTAATTTCTATAATATACTTTGTATTGTGATATAATTAATTAAGTAATTAAGTATATTAAATAGAAAACCCTTAAATGAAATGTTATGTAAGAATAATTATGATGGGTTGTAATCATGAGTTTATCACACTATAATAACATACTATTTGTAATATTCCTAGTCAACATGTTTTGAGAAAGGATATCAATTCATCCATTGAGACTATATTTCATAATGCTCTCCAAATGTTAGGCAATGTATTACTCATGGCTGTTGGGGGCACCAAAAGATTACGTATTGATAGTTATTGCATAACTATGGATTGACTCACTTAAGAGTTTCATGTTCGTTGATTACAATTGAGGTCAAACAAGAGATCTTGAAGTAATGATGTTACACGGTTCCCTTGACTTGAGAATACTATGGAACTTCAATGTAGATACTCCACATTGATTATAGTTAAATCATAACATGGCGATCCATCAAGCGACTATAGTTGGGTCTGAGTTGATGCATGGGAAGTGAAACACTATTTAATAGAGAATTCATCTCCTTGGTATAAGAGGTTAGTATTGTGGTCCACTGGAGTCAACCCAAAGTCAAAGTCTCTGCCCAGAGCAGTACTATTAATAATAAATATTATTATTGAATCAAGGATTTTGTATTTTGACTAACTTAGTTAAATGTCGACGGTATTGCAATTCTAGCCAAAACCAAATTCCATAAGTCCTAAAGTGATATAGTTTTGATAAAGAGAATTGGTGTAAATAATCGTTACTACTGGTACCACTTAAAATAGTAAAATTGGATTTTCCTAAAAAGATGTATAAGCGGTAAATTTGGTCAAACCATTACAATACTAGCTTGTGTAACGAGTGAACAATATTCGAATTGTTCGATAATTAGCACTAACTAAATTAACACCTTTGAGTCGCACTAATGTAATGATGAATACACCGTAAAACCAAAAGATTTAATTAATTCATAAAATATTGTAAACTAAGTAAATTAATTAATTTTTTAAAAATATTAATTATTATTTGATTTAATTTATGTTTTGGATTTGTTTGCAATTATTTGAGTGCATTCATAAAAGATATATTTGCGCGCATCAATATATGATATTGTTGACGATATTTTTTATCAACCTCGGAGTTACGATAATACGTTATGGGAAAAGAATAAATGTTACTTGTTAATTACTAGGCTTAATGATAGCAAAATAATGGGAAAAGTGCATTTAAAGGTAAATGAAATTAGATCTGAAGTGGTTCGGCCATGCTGCCAACATCAACTGTATAGCTCATTTACTACATGGTTCTCTTACAATTATAAGGGATTACAAGAGAATAATAAGAAAAAGTCATGTGCCTAAGAATAAAGGAGCTGCTAAACTCTAGAAGTTATTGATCTTTGGGAGCTTGAGTGGTGGATCATGGGTTCCAACCTTTGAGGGCCCAATCCACTTGGGGTCCCTTCCACTGGAAGCCCAACCAAACTAGGGTCCCCTTCAACAAGGGCTTAACCAATCCGGGGTCCCCTTTAATGGGGGCCCAACCCACCTGGGGTCCCCTCCAATATGGGCCCAATCGACCTGGGGTTCCAATGGGGGCCCAACCTACCTATTTGAAAAGCTATGCATGGGGTTCTTATAGTAGTTGAACTAGTTCTCGGATGGCTAAGTCATGCTCCAAAACAGGCATGAAGTGCGCATGGCCATTGATCTGATTAAATGGATTTGATAAGAGACAGGTGGTGAAAGAAAGGAATGTGTGGTTGAGATAAAGACAATAGAACGGTACCAGGAACATGTTCCCACATGCTTTGCATTAAATGCGCTTGTACTTGTAGTAGCTTGTATGAAATGGGACATGCTGCTTGTCAGAAGTAGGTACACTTGAGACATGCCTCTTGTTGCTTTGCTCCAGCATGCCTAGTTGGCAGGACGGGTCAAGCTAGTCTATTGAGACTATAAGGGTGGTGGGGACCTAGCGGAAACCAAGGGTTCGAGTCAGGTGAGACAAGACGTAGTGTAGGTCACAACTGGCAGTATCGAAGCTAGGTTGATGGTGGGATAGCCTCGAGACAGTCTCAAACTTTGTTGATTGGAAGATAGCTAAGGAAGAGATGTGTGAGTAAAGAGGTAGGCCTGTTGCTGGATCATAAGTGGGCCAAAGAGAGGAAGTCGATCGACCAATGGGATAGGCCGAGTGGGCATACACCTTGCGTTGATAGGCGAACTAGTTGCTGGGGTTGCTACACCGGGAGGCTTCACCAGCAGAAGGCTTGACGTGCAAATAAGTAGAGAAATCGATGCGGGCCTTAGCCGAATTCAGGCTATCATCACATACCAATTGAATTTTTTTTGAACGTTTGAAACATTAAAAAAATTAATAAAAACTGAATTTGTTTTAAAGGCATATATTTAAACCAATGGTTATAAAAGTTAAAGTTTTAAGGTTTAATTTATTAGTAAGTTATACAAAGTTTGAACAATTTCTTAACTAAGTGTTTGGACTCAAATTTTAAAATAAACTTATGAAAACATCTGTATAATACCAATTGAATTTGTTTCAAAAGTGTTTATTTAAAGCAATCATTACGAAGGTTAAAGGTTAAATTTAACAATTTATATAAAGTATAAATAATTTCTTTAAAGTAGTGTTCTAATTCAGATTTTAAAATAAATTTTATTTAAAGACATATCTAATTTTGAATTCTTCCTAAGTCAAACTAGATTTCAAAACGTTAATTGTAAATTTCAAAAGATTTGAAAAGGAAAACAAAAGAATGAATAAAGGAAAGAAAAAGGACCGCCAATTTTTCCTCTTCTTAAATGCCTAATTAAACTCATTAATTATTATATTATAAATATATGTAAAATTATGCTAACAGACCTTTCCTCTTCTTAAATACATATATAAACTCATAACTCATAAGTAAACTATTGTTAATTGGCTAAAATAGTAATATATAATTTATATAAGTAAGTTTTGTGTGTGTGTAATTTTATATGATTTCCAAATAAAAGTATGGACAAAAAAGGCATATATATAAAGGGTGAATGTGTCCACTACGGTGTAAATCCCAACACCTATAATGTACATATTGACCGTGTAAATTGTTTATAAGTTGCACTTACTTCGTGCACATATGAGTATGTTCAATACGATCATTATAATATATTTAATTTAAATTAAATTAAAATTCCCTTTTAAACAAATTAAATAAAATAAGATTTTATTTAAAACAAATTTAAAATTGGATCTAAAATTAATTAGACTTCATAGGCCCAACAAAGATCTAAAATGGAAAAAAATAAAATTCGCCCATTTAACGCGCTTTCGCCTGTCCCAGTTACTTCATTGTTGATCTTATATATTGAGGCCCTACTTCAATGATGGTTAATCACATAATATGACTTAATGCTAATACCATAGTCGGGTAAGGACTAGATATTTGAAGTGGAACACTACTCAAAAGAGAATATGTCTCCTTTTATGTAGAAGGCTAGTGTCACCATAACTGGATTTCAACTCAAAGTTAGAAATCCATGGCAAGAGTAAATTCGGTTAATCGAATGTTATTATCAGTTGAACAAAGTAACTTGAGGAGCTCATTTTCACAATTAAATAAGGACATCATTTGGTTTTTGACCAGTGGCCCAACCCTAGATGTCTAAGTGACATTGTTTTGACGAAGAGACGAACGTACACTAATATTTTTGCATAATGATGAAGCTTTAAATTGATTATGAAGTATCACTTCATGACCTTTACCTTGCTTTAGCAAAGTTTGCATAGGCTTTGGTATTTAAAGAGTTCAAATATTAACCAGGGATCATAGTCACACCTATGTGTTACACGATAGAGAATTATATCATTCTACCTAAATATTATATTATAAAAATTTATAATTATTATAAATTTTTGGATATGTTATTCACACACACTCATACATACATATATACATACGCATACATACGCATACATATACATATACATATATAATGAGGAGCGTTCAATTGCACCCCAAATGCCCCCTGATTTCCACCACAAGTTCCAATTTAAATAATAGTTCATTCTCTCTCTTCCCACTACCACTATTATTTAAGTCGAAACTTGTGATGAAAATCAAGGGGCATTTGGAGGGTGATGCACTGTTTAGGGTGCAATTGAACGCTCCTTATATCTGATTGTTATATATATATATATATAATATGTATAATTAAAAAAATTAATTACCAAATTAGACAAATAAAGAGTATATGATCGTGTGTGTATAATTTATTTTGAATGTGTAATTAATTAATTTGTTCTTTAGCTATATATATATATGTATGTATGTATATATTGTAAGTATATTTAAGCCACAAATTAAATAATATAAAGATACTATTTAACCACTATGGTCGGCCTTAATATGGGAAGAGGAAAGGTCAGGTGTGTTTGGTCCAAATGGATAAAAATGGGGATATGATACATATATAGAATATATTAAAAGAAAAATTAAATAAAATAAATTTTGTTTTTATCTACATATGTAATTATCGACCTAATAATGGTAAGAGGAAGAGACAAAAATGGAGAACTTGATAGAGATTGTTAACTGGGTTTTTAACCCATCAAAATTCAATAGGCGTTAGAACATTCAGACTAAGCCAGGATGACTTGAAACTTGAACAAGGCATCTAAAAGAACAAGCCAATGGAACTTAAGAGAAACAAGCCAAAAATCCACTAAGTAGATGGATCGCTGGTGATCCACCATCCATGGATCGCTAGAGATCCAAAAGAAAGCATTACAAGTTGTCAAAGCCTCTTGCATCATGATCTACTACCTCTTCTAAGAATACTTGCCAAGTTTCATAGCATTTCAAACAGCGTAGTTCAAGAAGTAAAGTCTCATCTGATTCAAGCTATTTACCCGTTTTTTGACCAAAGCGGCTAACTTAAAACGGACCTAGAGAACTCATAAAAAGTCGAATTAACTTGAAATTTTGGAAGAACACTTAGAAGACAGAAAAGAAGACACTCACCAAAAATGAGCTTGATTGGATAAGGCTAGATGGGTCGCTAGCGACCTAACTAGATGGATCGCTAATGACCCACGTAGATTGAGCCCCACCACTTGAAATTTTATGGTAGGTCCCTGACACCTTCTAGATTGTACCTGCAAAGTTTCGTCTGATTTCATTAAGCTTTGAGCGAGTTATGGATGATTCTTCTGGACCAGATAATCCATGAAGATGGTTGATCAAACAAACTCCAAATGACTTGATATTTGGACAAGGCACTTAAATAGAAGATAGGAAGACAACCAAACTAAGATCACTTAGAAATATGCTAAGTGGATGGATAGCTAGCGATCCATGGTCGGATCGCCCTCAAACTTTCTGAGCTCCTTCGTAGCACTAAGTAAAGGCTTCTAGTAGAAAAATATGCTAAGTTGATGGATAGCTAGCGATTCATCCCCTATGGATAGCTAGCGATCCATAGAAATGACTTTGTTTGATTTGAGATTTTTGGTGATGACTTGGCATAACAACTTGACTCTTCTGCACTTAAACTACTAGCCCAAGTGCTCTCCAACCCCTATAAATACAATCCTACCTGCAACATAAACAGGATCTTCTGGACTGGATGCTGGAACTCTGCAGAGATTATTCTTCACTCTTCTCCTCCCAACAATAGTCATATAAGGGCTCACTGTGATTCTCCAGTGAACTCTTGTACTTGTGACTTGATCTAACTTAGACGATTCAATCATATTGTAATCCGATTCAACTTGTAACAGTAGTCGGTTAATAGAAAGTTATAAAGTGGATGTAGGATTCATTAACAGTCGAACAGCTATAAAAATATTATTGTCTTTTTACCATTTCTGCTCTTTTTACATTTATTCTCTATATTATTGCTCTGTAAGAACAGGGCTGGTGCTCTCACACTCAATCCTGGGTTTTGATCCATTTTTTGGGCTAACATTTTGGTGCTTTCACTAAGAACCCAACTCAGGCTTAAATCTAGCTATCTACTTAGGATAAGATAGGTTCAGAAGTTAGATCCTTAATCTCTGCTTAGAACATTTGTTGTTGAGAATCAATGATACTGGGAAGAAAGGGAACTACCTCCGGAAGATCCATAGGAGCTACCATTGCTGGAGAAGAAGAAACCCTCAGAAAATTAAAGTCAACCACCCCAACAACCTACTGTTAGGAGCCAACTCTGAAGGTCATGTTCCAGGATCCTCCACATAGCATGAAGTTGTGACTAAGGGAAAATTGAATAAGATGGTTGATGAAATCAACCATAAAATGGCAAACAATCAAAATGCTCTTATGGAAAAGATAGATGCTCTCTTAGCGCTCCAATCACTAACTACTCCCAGAACGATGCCTGTAGCCGTGGCTGCTACGGAGCAAAAGCATTCTTCTATTTCTGGCTTGAACGGAAGAAACAGAAGGCAAAAGCAAAAGGAAGCAATGGGCGGAGCTCCAAGAATCATGACGGAAGAAAACGTTAACACTCCACCTACTGCAAAAGCACCAGCTACAAATCCGAACTTAGGGGTGAAAACCCCACGGGAGGATATAACTATGGCTCTCTCCAGCTCTGAAGATGACAAACAATTTGAGGAAGACAAATTGGATGAAAATGCCAACGTGCAAAACGCTAGAATAAGCTCTAAAACCCATGCCGTAGCATAGTGCCAAGCAATGGACGAGGAACTGCTACTCAAACCGTACTCCTATAGGCAGGAGAACCAAGAAGATATTATACAAATCGAGATCAATTACAAGGCCAAGCTCACGTGGTATATCATAACCACTCCCAACTGGCCAGTTTCCAATCCCATCATGGAGCTCCCATCGTCGAATCACGAATGGTTGTCATCAAAAATCATCAAAAATCATCAAAATGGTTGTTGAAAAACTGACTTCAGGTTTGACTCAAAGTCGAACTCCGGTAATCGCTTATTTGACTCGAAGCAGATTCTGGAAGTCCTGACTCGAAGTCAAACTCGGGTAATCACTCGTTTGACAAAAGTAAACTCACTGATATAGACAATTATGCATATATCATTCTCAAGCATTATAAATAATGGTAACTTGAAAACGGACCGGTTTGACAACGATTAAAGCATCTTCCCCTATCGAAACCCATTCACCGAAGCCATTCAACATGAAGAATATCCAAAGAAGTTTATTATGCCAACTATACCTTTTGTACAACTGATTCGAAATTGCTTTTTTATAGGTATGACTAGCATATGGACGAAGTGAGGGGGACAGATGCAGTCTACTGCAAGGTGCTTAGACATCATTAAAGGATGAAACAACCTACTACCTTGGAAGAATTCTATGGGAAGGTAAACCAGTTCTAAAGACTAGAAGTAGTGCAATTGGAAGAAGGAAAACCTGGCAATTTGCCAAAGAACATACCAAACGGTGAAGGAGCTACAGGATCTCAGGGACCTTCTGCCTGAGCAAGGCTACTAAGACCTAGTAGAAAAGCGCCCCAGCTAACTGACAAAAGGATGATTATCAAACAACACTCTTGATAGCTAGCAACTAAGAAATGGGGCAGCAACCTAAAGCGATGCCTTCTCATCCATCCTTGTCAAATTTCCTTTCCCAAATGAGAAATATCGGGACACTAGGGGCATTACAGACTGCACGGCGAAAGAAATGCTTCCATGCCCTCGACGAGTCATGTCGATCTCCCTTCTAAGAACCGGCGTTGCTATGGTAGCATCGAGAAGTCTTGTCCAAAGGATCGTCGAACAAACAGATCCAACCCCTTAATAACCAGGAACCGATAAAACTGTGTTCTCGTGAGCTGAATCCTAAAAATTCCTGTTGAAGTCGTTAAATCATCGCTTTAATACCGTTGGGCCGTCAGACACACGACCTAGAACTCTTCTTGGAGTCGATGAATTATCGTTCCAAGGCCATCTCGTCACCGGACATCCGACCAAAATTTCTCTTGAAGTCGATGAATCATTGCTTTAAGACCGCCAGGCCGTCAGACACACGACCCAAAAATCTTCTTGGAGTCGATGAATTATCGCTCCAAGGCCGTCTGGTCGTCGGACATCCGACCAAAATTCCTTTCGAAATCAATAAATTATCATTCCAAGGCCGTTTGGTCATCAAAAATCCAACCACAAAAACTCCTTCACAAACTAAAGCATCGTGAAGGTCTTCCACGAACTAAAGCGCTATGAAGGCGAACCAGTAGATCAGCGGTCATCTGATCCAAAAAAACTCTTCAAGAACGTGAAGGTGAACCAGTAGATCAACGGTCATCTGATCCAAAAAACCCTTCACGAACATGAAGGTCTTTCATGAACTAAAGCGTCGTGAAGGCGAACCAGTAGATCAATGGTCTTATGATCCAAAAAACCTTCGTGAACGTCATGGTCTTTCATGAACTAAAGCATGGTGAAGGCAAACCGGTAGATCAGCGGTCATCTGATCCCAAAAACCTTTCGTGAACATGAAGGTCTTTCACGAACTAAAGCATCGTGAAGGTAAATCGATAGATCAGTAGTCATTTGATCCAAAAAACCCTTCGCAAATGAGAAGGTCTTTCATGAACTAAAGCGTCATGAAAGTGAACCGGTAGATCAGCGAAATATATGTACGACTGATATCCGTGAAGGTGAACTAGAGATTAACAGTCATCTGATCCAGAGCCCCATGAAGTCAACGAAGTCATGCTCTGGGGCCACAAATCAACAATCATATTAGTCACTGTGCATAATTAACGGAATCACTTATAACAACCGATGAAACAAACAGTGCTGAACTATAGAGCTTCAAAGTCGCTCAAAGGAACTAAGCCAAAACTGAACTGACCTTGTGGTTAATCAGAGGCTGATTCGAATCAATCCAAGACTTAGAACATGGGAGAACCGCACCCACTGGACTAGGGGCAACCAGACGGGTTGTGGAGAGAACCTGGGTACAGTTCAAGTGCGCCAACAGCCTTATGGCATAGTGGGCATCGCAAACACTTGAATAGCCATAAGAAAGGCCGAGACTAATCATACCACAGTTTTGTTATGCCCAATCAAAAATTTTGGCATTCTGGCAACTACGGACTTAACAACCTAGCTAGCGCAACAAACGAAATAGAAGCATAATACTTTCTTACTTCTTCCCAACTCCTCCTTTACTACCCTTGGTGACCAGATCCTTTTCCTCTTAGACTCTATTCCAGTTGAAGACCAATTCTCTAAAGGCAGTTTGGGCCAAAAACTAAGAGTCTTGCCCCAAACTCCCATAAGC
Source organism: Allium fistulosum (assembly GCA_030737815.1). Taxonomy (NCBI): domain Eukaryota; kingdom Viridiplantae; phylum Streptophyta; class Magnoliopsida; order Asparagales; family Amaryllidaceae; genus Allium; species Allium fistulosum. Next base: position 265,786,708 of record CM060905.1, on the reverse strand, counting down.
TCTTTCTTCATAACCACCTCCATGCGGTCGGCTGTAGATCTCTCCACCATGGCAACCTTTTTTGTTTGGTTGTGCACATCTTCTTGAAATACGGAAGGATCGTCCAAGCCATGGTTACCCGATCCAAAAACCAATTATCTTTTAGAACTGACGAAATCGCGTTCCAGCGAAATCAAATCGCTGAATTGATAGGAAAACTCAATCCTTACCTTCTAAGAACTAGTATCGCTCCTTTAGCGCCGGGATGGCCCAAACCATTATGCGCATCTCGTAAGCCGCGCACTCTACTACACATCACTTCTTGCGTCGTGGAACCACATTCTCGAAGCACGAACTCCTCACGTTACCTGAAGGTTGGCAACGTCAAAGTTCCAAACCATTCTGAATTGATGGATCGTATCGATCCAATAAGCCGCGAATTTCGTAAGTCACCCACTTTCAAAAGCCACGCATTCCGTAAGCCACGCACTCTCAAAATCCGTGCATTTCATAGGCGGCGCACTCTCAAAATCCATGCATTTCATAAGCCGTGCACTCTCAAAAGCCGCGCATTTCGTAAGCCACGCACTTCGTAAGCTGCGCACTCTTAAAAGCCATGCATTTTATAAGCCGTCCAAGTACTTCTTGATGTTGCTCTGGCATCATCAGCAAACCATTAAAATTTTCTAAGTACTGATGTTGTCCCGACAACATTGGGAAACTTGTCTATTGCAAGATTAACAGGGATCAACTCCCACTACTCAAAGGAACCGACATTGCTCGGGCAGTGCCACAAAGTTAACAAACCAAGAAGTCGACAAAAAATTCTGATCTTTGACCAAAGTTAATGTAAATTCAAGACATCCAAGTCACGAGTTCCCAGAGATAGGAGCTGCATTGTATCTTTGACTGGGGGCATCCACGGAGCCGCCCAGAACATCAAGTCTCACATCAATTGTTAAGAATAATCAGCCCTGTGGACTGAGGGGACATAACACATTAACACTTGGCCAAGATAGAAAATCGCTCCAACTTGCAATAAAAGGAGGAACATACCGTCGTCCAAAGATAGACGACGACGGAAGGCATTTCCAAAATCAAATCATCAATGCACAAGTTTCAAAAGATAGAAGCAGGTGCTCGACTGAGGTCTCAAATCCAAACTTGCAGAAAACTAGCTGTTATCCGAAGACAGACAATGGCAAGGAGAGAACGCTCAAAATCGAGTAGCTAAACCATTGATTCCCGAAGATTGGAACTGAAGAATAAGGTTGATATCCGCAATAAAGCTATCAGCCCAGCATAATGCATATGGCCTGAAACAAGAAAGGTTAAGTGTCATAGATTCAAGACAAACACTACCAAACTCTACCAGTCCATGATCAGGATAGGAATGAGGGCGGTTGTACCAGAGGCAATGTGATGGCTCACTCCACAATTTCTAATTTTCTATAAGAACCTGCAATTTGACACCTAGAAATGAAGGGTTCCGCCTAGAAATGAAGGGTTCCATAGATAAAAGTTAGATCATAACAAAAACTGGTTAGAGGAAATCTGATTTTTCGTGAATAAGAATAACCATGGAATTGGTTAAGAAACAACCCTGCATTTCCAAGGGTAACACTTGATGGTGATAAATAAGGCTAGGCAACGGAAACTCCTGTGACTCCCATCCTTCCAGAACATGGCGTATCCCAAAGTTAACCAACGTTGAGAAAAATAGACACATTGGGTTGAAAGGGATCTACTCAACTATACAGGATCGAATGATTGATTCAATCCTAACCAACATGACTTTAACATTGCCTGAAGATAGGTAGCACTAAGAAAAGACTTCTACAATCCAATCAATGAAGTGCAAGTTTTCGAAGACCGAAACTAGTGCCCACCTGAATTAAAAGCATCAGTAGGGAAAATCGATCCCAACCTCTTAAGTGTCGGTGTTGTCCAGGCAAGGCTAAGGCCTTTTCTCATTTCCTAAGTATCGATGTCGCCTCAGCAATGTCAAGAAATTTTCTATTTCATAAGTATCGGTATTCCCCCAGCAATGCCGGGAAACCCTCTATTTCTTAAGTACCGACATTGCCCCGGCAATGCCGGAAAATTTGCTATTGACTATGTACCGGTATTGCCTCGGCGACACCAAGAAAACTTTAATCTATAGGTTCGATGAGAAACACTCATCGTAGTAAACCATCAATACACTAGCTTTCAGACATAGAAGTTGGTCCTCAACTGACATTCTACCCTTGTCTTTAGAAAACTACCGTTGCCCGAAAATGGGCAACAATAGAAAGACATAACCTTTCATAGGTCAGTCGGTTGGTTTGACCTTTCATCAAAGGAATTAGTCACTGCATAGGAATAAAACAGATTCGAAAGGAATCCTAGGATTGAATTGCTCGTGTGCTAATTTCTAGGGATGAAAGCTGGTGCACAACCGAATTTCCTAAATTCAGTTTAGAAAGAATTTAGATATAGCCAAAGATAGGCAGCCTCGAGGAAGTGTTGCTTGGAACCAAGCAGCTAGGTTATCAATTCCTAAAGACAGGAATTGGCATATGAACATAACTTCCATGACAATAACAATCAAGAAAAGCATGCATAGCTAGGGACATGGAGGGATAATCATGAAAGGTAGGAACTAAAACCATCGGACTTCCTCAATCCTAGAATAGGATTGAGAGCCAGACCAGGGGCAATCAAATCGTTTGTCCCAAACCTCTCCATCTCTCACAATCACCGAAATACAGGCGTTCCAAATAGCTAGTCCCTCGAGCAGGGACAGACGCATAGATACTTGATCGAAAGAAATGTTGCAAAGTCCAAACATGAATAATCACGAGGTTGGTTATATAATGGTTCTGTACCGTAAAACAGAGCATTTTGGCAACAGAATCGCCAACAAAGGAAATGAATGATTTAACATTTAGAAATCAACCGTCGCTCGCAGTCTGGCGATGACGAGAAGGATCGATGGCCTACTTACAGTCTAACTAGATCATTTGGATCCAACTTGTAGGAATATGCCATTACCCAAAGTTTGGTGATGCTAAGAAGAAACCCCTAGAATGAAACCATCGATACATCGGCTTTCGAAAACAGAAGCAAGAGTTTGATTGAATCTTCAACCCTAGCTTCTGGCATCTCATGCCATCTGAAGATTCACAACATCAAGGGAAAATCCACAGAGTTGAGTCATCCGCGCATGAGTTTCTGGAGATAGAAACTGATACATGATTACGGTCTCAACACTGAATTTGGAAGAATTCACTCTAGCAAAAGATGACGGTGACGTGTCTTTCCAGCACATATACCCAGAATGACATTGGATGACAATGTCAACTTGGAGAATTCAATTACAGTCAGGAAACAGACATCATTGAAAAAGTCAAATCTTGGAATCAAGTAGCAAAGTCCCTAGTTCCTGAAGATAGGAGCTATTGTGTTAATCAAATTGGGGTAATCGAACGTATTGCCTAGGAGACCTAGTATCCCGAAAACATGTAGATAGTATTCGAAGAAATCAGCCCTATGGACTAAGGCAGATACACCAACACTTTGTTGAAACGAACTCAATTGAGCATGAGTAAGGATTATCTACAGAACTGGCTAGACCAAGCTACCTCATAGTTCTGAAAAAAGCTGTGAAATAGAATATGTCGAAATGACTGCAGAAGTATTACGTACATGTATAGAGTTACAGTAAACGAGTATGCTGCATATGAACATAAGAGGTGCAATAGCGAGAAAAAGCAATGCTCGAAATATAGCAATTAAACCAATAGTCCCCGAAGACAAAGGCTGGTGTGCAGGTTGAATTCCAAAAAACGCAAAGGAAGGATAATCACAATCGAACAAGTCATGCACAAGTTTCTGAATACTGAAACTGTGCCTAATCGAACTTCAACTACAACTCTACAAGAGTAGTTGTGCCTTGTAATTTAACTATAATCAATCATCCCAATATGACAGGAATAATAAGTGAAGCCCAAGTTACGAAGGACCCAGCTTCTGGAGGAGTGGAAGTCCCTCCGCCAGACTAAAGATTGGATGACCGAAAAGTCAGTTTCAATAATAAAACATGGCATTCAATCCTGTTGGGTATGTTTCACTTTAAATAATATCCTCGTATAACCAATGCCCAAAATCTAAGGGAAGTCAGCGTATGTTGACTTATCAGATACTAAGCGTTGGCCAGGGCAGATGCTGTGTGTTATCTACATGAGAAGAGTCCAATATCCCCAATAGTGCAAACGAACAATCTAGTGTAGATAGCTTGCTTACATTTGATAATCGATACGTATCGTCCTTTGAAATTATCTTTTCCACACTTACCCGTTATCGATCAAAGATCGATAACAGAGCTACTATCTGAAGCGATGCGGGAAGCTTTTCTTTATAGAATCACTGGAGTACCGAAACAGGAAGAGCGATACGATTGAATCATCCACTATATTCGATTTTGGAATAAATCATCGCATTAGAATTCAAAACGATGACATGAACTTAACCAAGTCCTCGAAAAGAAACAGTTAAAGACAAAAAGCAAGAATTCGCTCCAGAATGGTGAACAATCGTTCGAGACAAAACTTAGCTTCACCGTCGGTCGAGTTAAAACTATATAAGTCGACTCCAAACCTACGTCATCCACCCACTTACCGACCTAAACCCTTGTGTAAACTACGGAGCAAAGGTTGCATCATCAATACCAGAATTTGAAATCAGATCGAAATAAAAAAACGAACGACTATCAGAAGTCAGTCAATTGAAAACAACATCTTGAGGTGAACTCCGACGATTCACTGAAATTCACATAATAGTAATCTAAAACTTGTCTTGTTCTAGAGCAACTTTGTTTCTAACGAAAACATACTCTAGGGGGAAAATGTTAACTGGGTTTTTAACCCAGAAGAATTCAACAGAAGTTAGAACATCTAGACTAAGCTGAAATGACTTGAAACTTGAACAGGGCATTTAAAAGAACAAGCCAATGGAACTTAAGAAAAACAAGCCAAAAATCCACTAGGTAGATGGATCATTGGCGATCCATCATCCATGGATCGCTAGTGATCCAAAAGAAAGCATTACGAGTTGTCAAAGCCTCTAGCATCATCCTCTTCTAAGAATACTTGCCAAGTTTCATAGCATTCCAAGCAGCGTAGTTCAAGAAGTAAAGACTCGTCTGATTCAAGCTGTTTACCCGCTTTTTGACCAAAGCAGCTAACTTAAAACAGACCTAGAGAACTCACATTAAGTCAGATTGACTTGAAATTTTGGGAGAACACTTAGAAGACATAAAAGAAGGCACTCACCAAAAATGAGCCTAATTGGATAAGGCTAGATGGGCCGCTAGCGACCCATGTAAATTAGGCCCACCACTTGAAATTTTTATGGTAGGTCCTTGACACCTTCTAGAGTGTACCCACAAAGTTTCGGCTGATTTTGTTAAGTTTTGAGTGAGTTATGGATGATTCTTCTGGACTAGGTGACCCATGAAGACGGGTGAACAAACAAACTCCAAACGACTTGATATTTGGACAAGGCACTTAAATAGAAGATAGAAAGACAACCAAACTAAGATCACTCAAAAATATGCTAAGTGGATGGATAGCTAGCGATCCATCCCCTATGAATAGGTGGGATCGCCCTCAAACTTTCCAAACTCCTTCGTAGCACTAAGTAAATTCGTCTGGTAGAAAAATATGCTAAGTTGATTGATAGCTAGCGATCCATCCCCTATGGATAACTAGCGATCCATAGAAATGACTCAGATTGATTTGAGATTTTTGGTGATGACTTGGCATAACAACTGGACTCTTCTGCACTTAAACTTCTGGCCAAAGTGCTCTCCAACCCCTATAAATACAATCTTAATTGCAACATAAACAGGATCTTCTGGACTGGCTGCTGGAACTCTCCAGAGATTATTCTTCACTCTTCTCCTCCCACACAATAGTCATATAGGGGTTCACTGTAATTCTCCAGTGAACTCCCATACAATCTTATTGTCTTTTTACTATTTTTGCTCCTTTTACATTTATTCTCTATATTATTGCTCTGTAAGAACAGGGCTGGTGCTATCACACTCAATCCCGGGTGTTGATCCATTTTTTGGGTTAACAGAGATCCAATACATTTATTTCTCCCTATAAAATAGATATTAGATATGGTCAGGTTGGCAGCGGACGAAATAGGTAAATTTAAAAAAAATCCCTAATTGGACCATAATGGGCCTATAAGATCTACTAATTAACATTATATCCAATTTGGCTATTTGATAAAATCATATTTTATTTTGAATATTATATATTTTATTTAATTAATCTCATTAGCTAAATATATTTAATATATATATATGAATATATCTAATATATATTCAAACATAGTTATGATAACATATTGATATGATATATGAGCATAGTATGATAATATAACAGATAATGGTTTAATATATACATATGCAGAAATTGGGATTTATATCTACCATTTATATATTGAGAATATACATAACCTTATTTAAATTATTTAATATGCATAATATTTTAAAGTTTTATATTTAATAAAATAATTAATATTGTATTATCAAAAATAAAAAATAAAATACTATTTGACTAAGTCAAAGTTTTTAAATTCGAATTTAAAATAAATTATCTAAGTTTGATTTGGTAAATATATATTCGAATTCAAAATCTGGATCTAAGTTAATTAATTTTAATTTGTAAAAATCTTTTGTTGACTGAGTATTAATATATATTAAATTAAATATAATCTATCTTTTAATTATTTCTAAAATATATTTAGAATTATAAACATTTTAATATTTATATTTATTATTATAAAACATAAACATTAAAATATATATACTTTTAGGCATAATTTAAAAAAAGGAGTAAATTTTATTAATAAACACACACACACAGATACACACACACACATATATATACATATATATGCAACAATCCACCTTTTCGACCCTCGAATGTCGATACTAATACAACTATGGTATTCACGTGCTGAGCACCCAAGTGCCCGAAAGACGAATTGTTAGGGTAAAATAAAAGGAAAACGAAATAGAACAAGAAAGAAGAGAAAACAATATCAGAATCTCACAACAGAACAATAGTAAATAATATTAAAAGAATAGTACAAAGGGTTACTCCGATACAGAAATTTCGGAGTTACAAAACCTAAGTAATATCAGCAGCCTGGACAGTTATAACTGTATGTCCTCACAAATGCTTATATGTATAATATAGTAATTCAATGGAAATAAGAATACTATGGTAGGTAAAACATCCAGGTCATCTTCTCAAGCTCCAAAGAACATCAACAAAAAACTGCAAACTACTTGAAAGACTAGACGAGCAATTTAGGGAAAACAAAAACCAAGCATCAGAGATAAGTCTGGTATGAGAAACTTAAGAATATGCGATTAACATGTAATTGTACTTTTAAGACCGCTTGGAATGCCATAATGGTTATCTCCTCAAAAGAACCACCATCTAAAAAGTACATAAGGTAATATAATAGATAATGTATACGATGTAGAATATACATATGTAACATAGCTGTAATGGTTACATTGGTTACATTCAACAACATATTGGAGGGTGCAATCAAAAACGATAAGTAATGTTTGCATAATGGATTTACCATGGAGATCCCTTCAGTTAAGCCAAAATCCAATCTCCATGCACAAGGATCAATAATTACCTTCCGCGAGCCGTATATCTCTAGATAAAATATACCATATGCAAAACACAAGCAGTCCATCGTCCGAACATAAACATGAACAATGTGAACCAATAATCATCTACTCGTGCCACCAACAGTCGATAAGCATCACTAGATATGGAGTTGATAACACCCTGACACGGGTCAGCTAAACCCCAGGATCTGCAGCCTACTCTGTCTTTATCCATTTCCGATGTCGAGGTCACGTTCGGCATCTTTCACACGAGTCTCATCACTCAAACAGAACACGAATCTCCAATTGGATTCCCACATCTTGAACAGATCCCGAAACCACACATGGATTTCAGCACATTGAACGGATCAACTTCCAAGAGATAGAATGCGTATCTCAGTTTTGAAGTGGTTTTCGCTAAGTAAAACACTTATCGATCTCGGTCTCTTCAAGACAGAATCGATGAATTTGGTGATTCAATAATAATGAGAACTATCGCATATGGAAACCACGTCTCGTATACTTATCATGTTTCCAATATCTTAATCTCACACTATCTCTCGGTCAAGAGTAAAGCTGGTAGGTTAGAGCTCTGTTACTCGTATCCCTACTCGAACATAAGTCTTAGCTCCTACATATAGACAAGCCAACTTCATCGGCTTTTAGTGCTAAGTATACGACTAAATATTGTCCAGAAACAAGTAAACATACAAAGCACGATTAAGTCACATAAGTGACTTTTAATCCTTTTTTTTAATTAATCTTTTATTAATCAAAACCTCCTTTATTAGTAAACTTCTTTTATCTAATAAAACATTATTTATCAATTTCTTATGTTCATTTGTACTCTTTCAGTACTTCAAAAGGTATTCATATACTTATCTCAAATGGTATAAGTATATTCATAAATCATTAACAAGATTTCTTACTTTAAACTTTGCTTTTTCTATCTTTATCCAAAAGATTCCTTACTTATAATTTCCTTCAAAATATCCTTTTTAAGGATCTAAGTACTTTCATAAATCCATTCTAAAAGGTTTAAGACTAATGTTACTTAAACATCGTCACTACAAACCCAAAACCATTCCACTTATACTTATCTTTAAAACATTCTTTTAAAGATTTATTAACATTCATAAGTATAATAAAAAAGGGTTCAAGACGAATGTTATTAACACATTGTCAGGACAAACCCAAAACCATTCCATACTTATATTATCTTTAAAGACATTCTTTTAAAGATCTAAGTTAATAATTGGTTAAGTTCGATGGTCGATAAAGCGACTATCCAGTTAAAAACGATCGCTTATAGAAATCACGGTTCGTATACTTAACTCGTTTACGACATCCAACTTAAGTATTCCTCATCCAAGTGAAGCTGTAACGACCCGGATTTTCGAACTAGTAAAAATAGCTGAAAACCCATCCCTTCTAAAACTACGAATGAAAACTACCAACTTAATGCACAATATTTGATAAATATTCAACATTACTAAACGTATAGGATACAACTTTCAATTATACAAGTTTTCAAAATAATCATTTATTCTACAAGTGCGCTTAAATACATACCAAATACAAATACAAATAAATCTACTGCTGCACAACTCTAACAAAAGAGACAGCAATAGCCATTCCTACAAACTCAATAAACATGTCAAATGCGGAATAGAATAGTAAGCAGGAAAAATACATCAATACACGATATATAGCAAACAATAAACAGAAAAATGTTATGTTATTATTGGGGCTGCATCAATACCACTTGTGACTGCCTATGTACCCCTATCTAACTGGGTACCCAATTAGATACAGGATCAAGCCAACGTAGTTCTCCTGCCGCAAATAGGACTCATGGAGCCTACGATGCAACAAACAATATGCAATTACCAAAACTACCCACTTAGTCTTAATCTTTAAATGTAGATTTTCAAAATCTAATTAACTTTATTATTTCTAAAATATAATACTTTTCGAAAATAATCTCTTTGAACTCAATTCCCGATTTTCTTATTTTAAAATCTTAGAAATAATATATACATTTTTTGTATCAAATTATACTTTCCTTCGGGATTTTAAATCAAATCACTTTTAAAAACGATATCAAATATTCTATATAAAAGCATATAAAAATATATGCAACCTAATCGGGAGGTCTCTCCTAATAACAAGAAAACTGGGTCCCAGCCTTCATACAGTCGATAAATAAGTACATCCTTCTATCCAAGAGCGAACTATACCAAAAAACAGATGCCCACTTTTTAGTTATGGGTTACCCGAATCATCGGTAACATAACAAATCATTTTATATCCTGAAGTGACAAATCATTTTGCACTAATATTCACAAATACTTTCATATCATAGTGTTGTCTTTTCAAAGAACTTTGAAATCATTTTAAATATTGGGTTTCAGTTCTCGAAATTCTCTTCATTTGTAAAACACTTTTATAAAACCATTCTTTATATAAACCACTTCAAAATATTTATTCTCAAATATCTTTTTTTCCTTTTAAAGGAAAACATTTCATAACATTTCCACTTGAAAACCAATTTTCAAAACAATTCATTGAATTGAAGTGAACCAAATATTACCGATAAACACCTTATAGTCAAATCGTGAAATAAATCACAAGGTGTTAGCCTACAACTATTTTCTACCCAGCCTATGCATATAGATAATTAATTGCTCATATACTGGTCGAGCAAAGTCAACAATCAATAAATAATAATCAATATTTATAAACTGGCCGAGCGCAATCCAAACAACCTAACAATTAATCAACAAAAATAATAAATAGCAATGCATCTATTTATTAAATAATTAACAATCATTATCAAACAGATCAAGTCTCGAATAATAATAAAGCTACACAGTTTATAATAGCAGAATATGGATTTGTTCTGCTAATAAAATGTCACTAATATTTTATCAATATTTTATACTTCTATAAACGTGTCATTAAACTACACTAGTGTGTTCTATTCATTTGTACGAATTAACATCGAAGACGGCTAGTTAAACGGACTTTGTATAGGGAAGTTAAACGTGTTAAAAGTTAGCCTATGTGATTTCTAAATCAAAATTAACTAAATAATTAAAACTAAATCTCACGAAAACCATCTCATAGCCCAGAAAGCCAAAGCACGGCCCATCTCTCTCCACTCTTCAATATCCAAACCTGCATCTTCATTTCACATGCATGCCTACAACCTTACTTTCCTATACATGCACAAGCAAAATTAACACTTCCCTACTCACGCACTTCAATTTCTTGCTACCTGCACCTATAAAAAACACTATCCTATGCATGCAAATTTCCTCTTCTTTATTTCATGAAGGCCTGCTCTTCAAGTTTCCATGCAAACCTCTCCATCCCATGCATGCAAGCCTATCTATCACTCACGTTTTCACTTGAACACACCATGCAACTCATGTTCACGGCCATGCACACCTTCAAGAAACACACACCCCTCACGTTCCCCCATGCGTCCCCCACTTACAGCCACCACGACCCCCATAAGCCACCATTTCGAAAGCAACGACAATGGAAAACATAGCCCATTCAATCCTCTACAACTTCCATGTTGACCACTTTTGCTAATTCTTAGTGTAGAGAGGGATATTGGAATAATTAAATGGGAAAGAAAATGTGAATATAAGTTTGCTGTGAAATGAAAGCCAAATATGAAAAGTGAAAAGTGTCCCTTTTTGTGCCTTGCCGGGTTGGTTTTTATAATGGAAAGATCCTTGAGAGCTAAGGAAAAATAATGTACAACCATTAAATGCAAACATTAAATGCAAGCCACAATAGTCAAGAGCAAGTACATGCGTGTGCATAGAGAAAGATTTGGCAAAGATTTGTGTTGTTTAACATTTTAATATATAAAAATTTTAAGGTACAATGCTACACAATATTCCATTTAAATACGTGCTGCAAACGACAGAAATAAAAATACGATCGCAGACAATAGTGTGCCACGATCACAAAACAATAGTAAAATAGACATGTTAATTTATTCTATGAAGTTTTCAAAAGTACCAACTGTTTGCTACAAAAGCGTCAAATGAAAATTTAATTATTTTTCGAATTGAAACTTTTGGAAAAATCCAATAAAATAAATTAAAAAGATGACATCAAAATCAAGTCTTAATTTGAAGCAGATATTTTATTATAATTTAATTCAAATATGAATACTTAAATATATTAAATATTCAAATTCAAAGATCCAAAAATACGGCTCATTACATTCTTCCCCTCTTAAAAGAATTTCATCCTCGAAATTCCAAGGACAGTAAACTATAACGAAAACAATCAACAGAAGTTAAGCACATCAAAAATTCGAAGGTACGGTGTCTTATCCTATGTATTTTTATTTATCAAATTAAGGTAGTTTCATTTTAAAATTCCTAGGTTGATTTACTAACTCTGGATGAATTTTACTTAGGCACCTAACCTAAGCTCTGATGCCATCTGTAACGATCCAGATTTTCGGACCAGTAAAAATCTTTGAAAAGCCCATATGTTCTAAAACTACGAATGAAAACTACCAACTTAACACACAATATTTAATAAACATTCAACATTACAAAATGTATAGGGTACAACTTTCAATTATACAAGTTATCAGAGTCATCATTTATTCTACAGGTGTGCTTAAATACATGCCAAATACAAATACAAATAAATCTACCGCTGCATAGCTCTGGAGAGAGACAGTAATAGCCATCCCTACAAACTTAATAAACATGTCAAATGTGGAATAAAATAGTAAGCAGGAAAAATACATCAATACACGATATATAATAAATAATAAACAAAATGTTATTATTGGGGCTGCATCACTACCACTTGTGACTGCCTACGTGCCCCTATGGGTACCCAATTAGATACAGGATCAAACTAGTGTAGTTATCTTACCGCAAATAGAACTCATGGAGCCTACGATGCAAGAAACAATATACAATTCCCAAAACTACCCACTTAGGCTTAATCTTCAAATTCAAATTTTCAAAATCTAATTAATTTTATTATTTTCAAAATATAATTCTTTTTGAAAATAATCTCTTTGAACTCAATTCATGATTTTCTTATTTTAAAACCTTGTTAATAATTTATACATATTTCGTATTAGATTATACTTTCCTTCGGGATTCTAAATCAAATCACTTTTAAAAACGATATCAAATATTTTATATAAAAGCATATCAAAATATATGCAACCTGATTGGGAGGTTTCTCCCAATAACAAGGCAACTGGGTCCCAGCCTTTATACAGTCGATAAATAAGTACATCCTTCTATCCAAGGGCGGACTATACCAAAAACATATGCCCACTTTTTAGTTACGGGTTACCCGAATCATCGGTAACATAATAAATCATTTTATATACCGAAGTGACAAATCATTTCACACTAATATTCACAAATACTTTCAAACCATAGTGTTGTCTTTTCAAAGCATTTTGAAATCATTTTAAATATTGGGTTTCAGTCCTCGAAATTCTATTCGATTATAAAACACTTTTATAAAACTATTCTTTATATAAACCACTTTTATATAAAATCACTTCAAAATATTCGTTCTCAAATATCTTTTTTTTTCTTTTTAAAGGAAAACATTTCATAACATTTCCACTTGAAAACCAATTTTCAAAACAATTCATTAAATTGAAGCGAACCAAATATTACCACTAAAAGCTTTATAGTCAAATCGAGAAATAAATCAAAAGTTGTTAGCCTACAATTATTTTCTACGCAGACCATACATATAAATAATTAATTGCTCATAAATTTGTTGAGCAAAGTCAACAATAAATAAATAATAATCAGTGCTCATAAACTGGCTGAGTGCAATCCAAACAACCTAACAATTAATCAACAAAAAATAGTAACGCATCTATGTATTAAATAATTAACAATCAATATCAAACTGATCAATTATCGAATAATAATAAATCAACATAGTTTATAATAGTGGAATGAGGATTTATTATGCTAATAAAATGTCACTAATATTTTATCAATATTTTATACTTCTCTAAACGTGTAAATAAACTACACTAGTGTGTGCTATTCGTTTATACGAATCTAACATCGAAGACCGCGGGTTAAAGGGACTTCGTATAGGAAAGTTAAACATGTTTAAAGTTAAGCCTATGTGATTTCTAAATCAAAATTAACTAAATAATTAAAACTAAATCTCACGAAAACCATCTCAAAGCCCAAACCTACTCCTTCATTTCACGTGCATGCCTACAACCTTACTTTCCTATACATGCACAAGCAACATCAACACTTCCCTGCTCACGCACTTCAATTTATTGCTACCTGCACCTATAAAAAACACTATCCTATGCATGCGAATTTCCCTTTCTTTATTTCATGATGGCCTGCTCTTTACGTTTCCATGCAAAATCCCTTCATCCCATGCATGCAATCCTATCTATCATTCACGTTTCCACTTGAACACACCATGCAACTCACATTCATAGCCATGCACACCTTCAAGAAACACACACCCCTCGCGTTCCCCCATGCGTCCCCCACTTACGACCACCACAACCTCCACAAGTGACGCAGCGGATTAATCAAAAACAATGTCGATCGTTGAGAGTAGCAATCGATGAATTGGAAAATACTGAAATGCCCAAATTCGTTGATCCGAAGATACCGAATTCTAGCTATCCCGAACTCGTTGATCGCGCACGATACCGGGTTCAAAGATCTTCAATTCTTCAAGCGTTGATCAAACGCACTTGATTCCGCGAATCGGCTTCTGCAATCGTTGAATCGAGCGCACTCGATTAACCGAAAGAGGAGATAGGAGATTACACTCGACTACCAATTTGGTGAAAGCACAAAGCTAACAAAACAAGAGTTTTATTTCAAATCAACTAACTTTTTACAAATGAGACTCTCGGCCTATTTATAGGCTACACATTTTAGCAATACATTTCTGTACAACTCATAAGTCGGAACCGACTTATCACGAACGATTCAACAACAGAGACCGGCGACTTAACAGAAATCGCGACCTACGACTCAACTTAGGTCGGCAACGACCTAATTACAATATACAACGATTTACAGACATGGCCGACCTAACCTGGTACGACCTAAAAATTACAACACATTAGAAGTATATGACTTAGTACATGGCGACATACGACTTAAAGAAATACAACATAATACCATACAACGATTCAACACTTAAGTCGTAGACGACTTAACGACTCATCATAGCTCGGTGACGACTTATCCTTAGCAGCGACTTAAGAAACAGCGGTTCAGATTAACTCGGCAGGAGAATCCATGGCTTCAGGTTTCGGCGACATAAGATGGTATGACTTAGCTAAGTCGTAACTCGGCAGTGACTCATCACTTCCCTTAAGTCGTAGACGACTTATCTCTTGTGTATTCTCAACTTGTGTTGCTCCTCCTGGATTCGTCTTTTTAAGTCGTGGACGACTTATGCCTTCCGCTTTAATACATCGTGGTTGCCTTTCCTCCTCGCCCCAGTTAAGTCGGACACGACTTATGTCCTCCATCATGCTAAGTCGGTCACGACTTATGCCTTTACTCCTGTTAAGTCGGTCATGATTTAAATCTCCCATCATGATAAGTCGGTCACGACTTATAGTTTCGCTAGGTCGGTCACGACTTATATCTTCAGTTCTTTTAACTCGTGGTGCTTCTTTGAGTCGTGGACGACTCAAGTCTACCCCCTTATCTTGTGTACGACTTATGCTATCTCCCCAGTTAAGTCGGTCACGACTTATGCCTTGGAGACTTATAGCTTGGCCTGCATCATCCTCCCTTGGTTGAAAGGAATAAGTCCTCGAATTTGCACTTTCCTCCTCCGTGACACACTCATCCCCATGATAAGGTACGAGATGCTTAAAATTGAATACATCTGACGTGTATACATCCTCCGGCAGCTTCAACTTATAAGCATTTTCATTAATTCGTTTCACGACTTCTACAGGACCAATTTTTCTGGCTTTCAACTTGTTATAAGCGCCCACTGGAAAACGATCCTTTGTTAATACTGCATAGACCAAATCACCTTCGTTAAATTCAACGTTTCTTCGTTTCAAATCTGCAGATTGTTTGTACTTCTCATTTACTTTCTTCAATCGTTCCTGAACAATTTGATGACATTCCGTCAGTCCTTCAACAAAATCAACAGCTTTATTAACTGTCCCCTTCGAGTGTGGTATTACCGTTAAATCCAACGGTCCGTTTGGCATACTAGAATAAACAATCTGAAATGGACTGAACCCCGTACTACGATTTACCGCATGGTTATGAGCAAACTCTGCCTGGCATAACTTCATATCCCAACTCTTCAGATTGTCTTGCACAAGACATCTCAACAAATTTCCCAATGATCTGTTAACAACCTCGGTCTGTCCATCCGTCTGCGGGTGATAAGCACTACTAAATTTCAATTTCGTTCCCACCATCTTCCACAAACTTAGCCAAAAATGACTTAGAAATCTAGTATCCCTATCAGAAACAATGGATTCCGGCAAACCATGTAAACGATATATCTCTTTGAAGAATAACTCAGCAACCCGGACGGCATCAGCTGTCTTTTTACAAGCGATGAAATGCGCCGTCTTGGAAAATCTGTCCACTACAACAAATATAGAATCATTCTCCCTTTGAGTTCTAGGCAAACCCAAAACAAAATCCATACTGATATCCACCCATGGTTTTACAGGCACGGGTAACGGCATATACAGTCCCGCATTTGTCGCTGTTCCCTTAGAAACTTGGCAAACATGACATCTTTCCACAAACCTTCCCACTTCCCGCTTCATCGACGGCCAAAAATAGGATTGAGAAATCAGCTGTAATGTACGGTCTCTACCCACATGACCTTCCTCATGCAATTCCTTCACAATCTTCAACCGTAAACTGCAATCAGGTATACATAATCGATTTCCCTTGAACAGAAAACCATCTACCATCACAAACTCATCCGTCTCTCCTTTCTTCACTTTATTTACAAACTTCAGAAAGTAAGGATCTTCAACAAATAACTCTGGTAGCACATCAAATCCTGTCACTTCGATCTTCATTGTAGTCAACACATGATTTCTTCTACTCAATGCATCCGTAACACGATTCGTCACTCCCGATTTGTGTTTCACCACAAAAGTAAACTGTTGTAGATATGCAATCCACAATGCATGTCTCGCTGAAATCTTGCCTTGCCCTTGTAAATGTTTCAATGCCTCATGATCAGTGTACAGAACAAACTCTTTCTGAAATAGATAATGTCTCTAGTGTTTAATAGATTGCACAACAGCGTAAAATTCCACATCATATGTGCTGTATCTCATCTTCGCTCCTGATAACTTCTCACTAAAGTATGCAATAGGTCGTCCCCTCAGACTCAACACTCCTCCAATTCCAACCTTGGACGCATCAGTGTGTAGCTCAAACAACAACTGAAAATCTGGTAATACTAGAATTGGTGCAGACGTCAAGAGTTCTTTGATCCGCTCAAAAGCAACCCTTGCTTCCTCCGACCAAGAAAACTACTTCCCCTTCATACAATCAGTAACCGGTGCCATCACGCTACTGAAGTGTGGAATGAATCTTCGGTAGAATGATGCTAGCCCATGAAAACTTCTCACTTCGGTTATTGTCTTCGGCTGTGGCCAATTTCTGACTGCTTCAACTTTATTCTGGTCCACCTGGATACCTTCTCCTGACACAACATATCCCAGAAATAAAACACTCCTTGCCATAAACACACATTTCTTTGTTGCAGCATAAAATTGTTCCTGTCGCAGTACCATCAACACTTCCTTCAAATGATGCAAGTGTTCCTCCGGACTTCCACTGTATATCAGAATATCATCGAAATACACCACCACAAACTTCCCAATGAATGGTCTAAAAATATGATTCATCACCCTCATGAATGTACTTGGTGCATTCGATAGACCAAACGGCATTACCAGCCATTCATACAAACCTTCCCTCGTCTTGAATGCTGTCTTCCATTCGTCCCCTGGTCTAATGTGAATCTGATGATAACCGCTCTTCAAGTCAATCTTAGAAAAGATTACGGAACCACTGATTTGATCTAATAAATCATCAAGCCTCGGCATTGGAAATCTGTATCTGACTGTGATCTTATTCAATGCTCTACTATCTGTGCACATCCTCCACGTTCCATCCTTTTTGGGTACCAATAAAGCTGGTACAACACAAGGACTTAAACTCTCCTGCACACGCCCTTGTTCAAGCAATTCTTCCACTTGCCTCCTCAGTTCTTCATGTTCTTTGGGACTCATTCGATAATGTGGTCTATGTGGCAACACAGCACCTGGAACAAGATCTATCTGATGTTGTATATCCCTCAACGGTGGCAACTCCGTTGGTAACTCCTCTGGAAATACATCGTCAAATTCTTTCAAAACTGGCTTCGCTTCTTCCGGAATTTCAACCTCTTCACTGCTCTCTCGCCCAATCAACAAAAACACTTCAGGCTCCTCCTCTACTTCCTTCACAAACTCCTTCAAAGATAACAAAGTTTTAAGCTCTTCAATCTCCTCCAACTTGTTTTCCTCCTGTTGTCGCTTCTTTGGAACTAGAGTAATCTTTGTGCCTTCAAACATGAAACTGTAACTGTTGGTACGCCCATCATGTTGCACCGCCCTATCATACTGCCACGGTCTCCCCAACAACAAATGACAGACATCCATATCTACCACATCGCACCAGATTTCATCCTTGTATTTCTTTCCAATTGAAAACTTCACACAAGCCCTTCGCCCAACCTTCTCCTCCCCGCCTTTCCTCAACCAAGCTAGCTTGTACGGTTTCAGATGTTTCTCAGTCTTCAACGCCAACTTCCTTACAGCTTCTGAAGAAATTATATTATCACAGCTTCCAACATCAATAACAAATTTGCAAACCTTCCCCAGAATGGTACATGTTGATTGAAAAATATTGCTCCTTAACCAACTACAATCCTCCTCTTGCTTTGGTGTTAAACAGGACCTCTTCATCATTAGATTATAACCTTCGTCTCCCGACACTTCTTCTTCCTCCTCATCAGGTGGTGAATTGGAACATTCAGCTTCTTCATCCTCATCCTCAACTTCCGCTATCATAGCTCTCTTCTTCGGCTTTGGACATTCGCTACTTTTGTGGCCCATTTCTTGGCAATTATAACACTTGAAACCATTATTGACTTTCGCCTTCCCAACCTCATTCACAACTGGTTTCGCAACAGCTTTTGAAACATTAGAACTCCCACTAACACCCTTCACTTGATTATTGGAATTTGTAAACACGCCACCTCCTCGTCGTCCCTGTTTCTCCCAAGCCAACGCTTTCTGATGTGCTTCCGCTACAGATCTGGGATCAAACATGTTAACCATATCCTGAATCTGCATTCGCAATCCCCCAATGAATCTAGTTGTCAGCTGCTCTTCCGTTTCCATAATATCATTCCTCGCAATAAGCTGATAGAATTCATCCGCGTAATCATTAACATTCTTTGTGCCCTGCCTCAAATTCTGTAAACGTTGATACATCAAAGATTGATAATTGTAAGGTAAGAACGTTGCTTTCATCAATTTCTTCATCTTCTCCCAAGATTCAACTTTTGACTTTCCCATCCGTTCACGTGTAAGTTAGGTTTGCTGCCACCATGCCAAAGCTCTACCCCTCAACCTCGTAGCAACCAACTTCACTCTACGATGTTCTGGAACTTCTTTGAAGTCAAAAATCTCCTCAACATTAGCCACCCAATCTAGAAACTCCTCTGCTTGCATACCACCTTTGAATTCAGGAATTTCAGTCTTCATCCCCGACTCCCACTTGTGATCATACTCAGAGTGATTTCTTCCTTGTCCTCGTCCTTGTCCTCGAACACTACCACCATCATACTCCTCTTCAAAATCAGATGTATATCGTTGTCTATCTCGTCCACCCACATCTCTACTACCATCACGTCTTCCTCCAACATCCCTTCTATCGACATTCCTCCGTTCTCGATCATTCACGTTTCCCCCACGCCTTTGATCATCATCAATACTTCTGTCTCGATTGGAATGTGGCGAGACTCTACTTCCCCCATGATTAGATTCAGGTGATACCCTTCTCCGATTCTGATTCATCTCTAACATCATCTTCTCTAACCGACCAATTCCTTCGTTAAGCTTTTCACTAAAGTTTTCATTGATTCGTTGCTCCATCTCATCAGCCTCTTCTCTTCGATACAAAGCTTCTATGTTTTGGTGACGATTAGCTCTTCTCGGCGGCATGATTTGAAACTTTACAAACTCTTCAACACTTCAAAATTCAAACACCTTTCGAACTTTGATCCAAAATGAAATGGATCGAAACTTCCACTTTTGTTGCAAATCGCGATGAACACGATGAACAAAATTCTTGGCCTCCAACACAAATTCGATCGAAACAACTTCGAACAAGCTCTACTAACTCGGCCGACTTGATTGGAGATGCTCGGTTCAACTTGATTTCTTCAAAACTTCAAAATGATTAGGCTCCAAGTCTCGATCTAGCTATGATTGGCTAGAACAAGCTCTGATACCAAAACTGACGCAGCGGATTAATCAAAAACAATGTCGATCGTTGAGAGTAGCAATCGATGGATTGGAAAATACTGAAATGCCCAAATTCGTTGATCCGAAGATACCGAATTCTAGCTATCCCGAACTCGTTGATCGCGCACGATACCGGGTTCAAAGATCTTCAATTCTTCAAGCGTTGATCAAGCGCACTTGATTCTGCGAATCGGCTTCTGCAATCGTTGAATCGAGCGCACTCGATTAACCGAAAGAGGAGATAGGAGATTACACTCGACTACCAATTTGGTGAAAGCACAAAGCTAACAAAACAAGAGTTTTATTTCAAATCAACTAACTTTTTACAAATGAGACTCTCGGCCTATTTATAGGCTACACATTTTAGCAATACATTTCTGTACAACTCATAAGTCGGAACCGACTTATCACGAACGATTCAACAACAGAGACCGGCGACTTAACAGACATCACGACCTACGACTCAACTTAGGTCGGCAATGACCTAATTACAATATACAACGATTTACAGACATGGCCGACCTAACCTGGTACGACCTAAAAATTACAACACATTAGAAGTATATGACTTAGTACATGGCGACATACGACTTAAAGAAATACAACATAATACCATACAACGATTCAACACTTAAGTCGTAGACGACTTAACGACTCATCATAGCTCAGTGACGACTTATCCTCAGCAGCGACTTAAGAAACAGCGGTTCAGATTAACTCGGCAGGAGAATCCATGGCTTCAGGTTTCGGCGACATAAGATGGTACGACTTAGCTAAGTCGTAACTCGGCAGCGACTCATCACTTCCCTTAAGTCGTAGACGACTTATCTCTCATGTATTCTCAACTTGTGTTGCTCCTCCTGGATTCGTCTTTTTAAGTCGTGGACGACTTATGTCTTCCGCTTCAATACATCGTGGTTGCCTTTCCTCCTCGCCCCAGTTAAGTCGGTCACGACTTATGTCCTCCATCATGCTAAGTCGGTCACGACTTATGCCTTTACTCCTGTTAAGTCGGTCATGATTTAAATCTCCCATCATGTTAAGTCGGTCACGACTTATAGTTTCGCTAGGTCGGTCACGACTTATATCTTCAGTTCTGTTAACTCGTGGTGCTTCTTTGAGTCGTGGACGACTCAAGTCTACCCCCTTATCTCGTGTACGACTTATGCTATCTCCCCAGTTAAGTCGATCACGACTTATGCCTTGGAGACTTATAGCTTGGCCTGCATCATCCTCCCTTGGTTGAAAGGAATTCATCCTCGAATTTGCACTTTCCTCCTCCGCGACACACTCATCCCCATGATAAGGTACGAGATGCTTAACATTGAATACATCTGATGTGTATACATCCTCCGGCAGCTTCAACTTATAAGCATTTTCATTAATTCGTTTCACGACTTCTACAGGACCAATTTTTCTGGCTTTCAACTTGTTATAAGCGCCCACTGGAAAACGATCCTTTGTTAATACTGCATAGACCAAATCACCTTCGTTAAATTCAACGTTTCTTCGTTTCAAATCTGCAGATTGTTTGTACTTCTCATTTGCTTTCTTCAATCGTTCCTGAACAATTTGATGACATTCCGTCAGTCCTTCAACAAAATCAACAGCTTTCTTAACTGTCCCCTTCGAGTGTGGTATTACCATTAAATCCAACGGTCCGTTTGGCATACTAGAATAAACAATCTGAAATGGACTGAACCCCGTACTACGATTTACCGCATGGTTATGAGCAAACTCTGCCTGGCATAACTTCATATCCCAACTCTTCAGATTGTCTTGCACAAGACATCTCAACAAATCTCCCAATGATCTGTTAACAACCTCGGTCTGTCCATCCGTCTGCGGGTGATAAGCACTACTAAATTTCAATTTCGTTCCCACCATCTTCCACAAACTTATCCAAAAATGACTTAGAAATCTAGTATCCCTATCAGAAACAATGGATTCCGGCAAACCATGTAAACGATATATCTCTTTGAAGAATAACTCAGCAACCCGGACGGCATCAGCTGTCTTTTTACAAGCGATGAAATGCGCCGTCTTTGAAAATCTGTCCACTACAACGAATATAGAATCATTCTCCCTTTGAGTTCTAGGCAAACCCAAAACAAAATCCATACTGATATCCACCCATGGTTTTACAGGCACGGGTAACGGCATATACAGTCCCGCATTTGTCGCTGTTCCCTTAGAAACTTGGCAAACATGACATCTTTCCACAAACCTTCCCACTTCCCGCTTCATCGACGACCAAAAATAGGATTGAGAAATCAGCTGTAATGTACGGTCTCTACCCACATGACCTTCCTCATGCAATTCCTTCACAATCTTCAACCGTAAACTGCAATAAGGTATACATAATCGATTTCCCTTGAACAGAAAACCATCTACCATCACAAACTCATCCGTCTCTCCTTTCTTCACTTTATTTACAAACTTCAGAAAGTAAGGATCTTCAACAAATAACTCTGGTAGCACATCAAATCCTGTCACTTCGATCTTCATTGTAGTCAACACATGATTTCTTCTACTCAATGCATCCGCAACACGATTCGTCACTCCCGATTTGTGTTTCACCACAAAAGTAAACTGTTGTAGATATGCAATTCACAATGCATGTCTCGCTGAAATCTTGTCTTGCCCTTGTAAATGTTTCAATGCCTCATGATCAGTGTACAGAACAAACTCTTTCTGAAATAGATAATGTCTCCAGTGTTTAATAGATTGCACAACAGCGTAAAATTCCACATCATATGTGCTGTATCTCATCTTCGCTCCTGATAACTTCTCACTAAAGTATGCAATAGGTTGTCCCCTCTGACTCAACACTCCTCCAATTCCAACCTTGGACGCATCAGTGTGTAGCTCAAACAACAACTGAAAATCTGGTAATACTAGAATTGGTGCAGACGTCAATAGTTCTTTGATCCGCTCAAAAGCAACCCTTGCTTCCTCCGACCAAGAAAACTGCTTCCCCTTCATACAATCAGTAACCGGTGCCATCACGCTACTGAAGTGTGGAATGAATCTTCGGTAGAATGATGCTAGCCCATGAAAACTTCTCACTTCGGTTATTGTCTTCGGCTGTGGCCAATTTCTGACTGCTTCAACTTTATTCTGGTCCACCTGGATACCTTCTCCTGACACAACATATCCTAGAAATAAAACACTCCTTGCCATAAACACACATTTCTTTGTTGCAGCATAAAATTGTTCCTGTCGCAGTACCATCAACACTTCCTTCAAATGATGCAAGTGTTCCTTCGGACTTCCACTGTATATCAGAATATCATCGAAATACACCACCACAAACTTCCCAATGAATGGTCTAAAAATATGATTCATCACCCTCATGAATGTACTTGGTGCATTCGATAGACCAAACGGCATTACCAGCCATTCATACAAACCTTCCCTCGTCTTGAATGCTGTCTTCCATTCGTCCCCTGGTCTAATGTGAATCTGATGATAACCGCTCTTCAAGTCAATCTTAGAAAAGATTACGGATCCACTGATTTGATCTAATAAATCATCAAGCCTCGGCATCGGAAATCTGTATCTGACTGTGATCTTATTCAATGCTCTACTATCTGTGCACATCCTCCACGTTCCATCCTTTTTGGGTACCAATAAAGCTGGTACATCACAAGGACTTAAACTCTCCTGCACACGCCCCTGTTCATGCAATTCTTCCACTTGCCTCCTCAGTTCTTCATGTTCTTTGGGACTCATTCGATAATGTGGTCTATGTGGCAACACGGCACCTGGAACAAGATCTATCTGATGTTGTATATCCCTCAACGGTGGCAACTCCGTTGGTAACTCCTCTGGAAATACATCGTCAAATTCTTTCAAAACTGGCTTCGCTTCTTCCGGAATTTCAACCTCTTCACTGCTCTCTCGCCCAATCAACAAAAACATTTCAGGCTCCTCCTCTACTTCCTTCACAAACTCCTTCAAAGATAACAAAGTTTTAAGCTCTTCAATCTCCTCCAACTTGTTTTCCTCCTGTTGTCGCTTCTTTGGAACTAGAGTAATCTTTGTGCCTTCAAACATGAAACTGTAAATGTTGGTACGCCCATCATGTTGCACCGCCCTATCATACTGCCACGGTCTCCCCATCAACAAATGACAGACATCCATATCTACCACATCGCACCAGATTTCATCCTTGTATTTCTTTCCAATTGAAAACTTCACACAAGACCTTCGTCCATCCTTCACCTCCCCGCCTTTCCTCAACCAAGCTAGCTTGTACGGTTTCAGATGTTTCTCAGTCTTCAACGCCAACTTCCTCACAGCTTCTGAAGAAATTATATTATCACAGCTTCCAGCATCAATAACAAATTTGCAAACCTTCCCCAGAATGGTACATGTTGACTGAAAAATATTGCTCCTTAACCAACTACAATCCTCCTCTTGCTTTGGTGTTAAACAGGACCTCTTCATCATTAGATTATAACCTTCGTCTCCCGACACTTCTTCTTCCTCCTCATCAGGTGGTGAATTGGAACATTCAGCTTCTTCATCCTCATCCTCAACTTCCGCTATCATAGCTCTCTTCTTCGGCTTTGGACATTCGCTACTTTGGTGGCCCATTTCTTGGCAATTATAACACTTGAAACCATTATTGACTTTCGCCTTCCCAACCTCATTCACAACTGGTTTCGCAACAGCTTTTGAAACATTAGAACTCCCACTAACACCCTTCACTTGATTATTGGAATTTGTAAACACACCACCTCCTCGTCGTCCCTGTTTCTCCCAAGCCAACGCTTTCTGATGTGCTTCCGCTACAGATCTGGGATCAAACATGTTAACCATATCCTGAATCTGCATTCGCAATCCCCCAATGAATCTAGATGTCAGCTTCTCTTCCGTTTCCATAATATCATTCCTCACAATAAGCTGATAGAATTCATCCGCGTAATCATTAACATTCTTTGTGCCCTGCCTCAAATTCTGTAAACGTTGATACATCAACGATTGATAATTGTAAGGTAAGAACGTTGCTTTCATCAATTTCTTCATCTTATCCCAAGATTCAACTTTTGACTTTCCCATCCGTTCACGTGTAAGTTTGGTTTGCTGCCACCATGCCAAAGCTCTACCCCTCAACCTCGTAGCAACCAACTTCACTCTACGATGTTCTGGAACTTCTTTGAAGTCAAAAATCTCCTCAACATTAGCCACCCAATCTAGAAACTCCTCTGCTTGCATACCACCTTTGAATTCAGGAATTTCAGTCTTCATCCCCGACTCCCACTTGTGATCATACTCAGAGTGATTTCTTCCTTGTCCTCGTCCTTGTCCTCGAACACTACCACCATCATACTCCTCTTCAAAATCAGATGTATATCGTTGTCTATCTCGTCCACCCACATCTCTACTACCATCACGTCTTCCTCCAACATCCCTTCTATCGACATTCCTCCGTTCTCGATCATTCACGTTTCCCCCACGCCTTTGATCATCATCAATACTTCTGTCTCGATTGGAATGTGGCGAGACTCTACTTCCCCCATGATTAGATTCAGGTGATACCCTTCTCCGATTCTGATTCATCTCTAACATCATCTTCTCTAACCGACCAATTCCTTCGTTAAGCTTTTCACTAAAGTTTTCATTGATTCGTTGCTCCATCTCATCAGCCTCTTCTCTTCGATACAAAGCTTCTATGTTTTGGTGACGATTAGCTCTTCTCGGCGGCATGATTTGAAACTTTACAAACTCTTCAACACTTCAAAATTCAAACACCTTTCGAACTTTGATCCAAAATGAAATGGATCGAAACTTCCACTTTTGTTGCAAATCGCGATGAACACGATGAACAAAATTCTCGGCCTCCAACACAAATTCGATCGAAACAACTTCGAACAAGCTCTACTAACTCGGCCGACTTGATTGGAGATGCTCGGTTCAACTTGATTTCTTCAAAACTTCAAAATGATTAGGCTCCAAGTCTCGATCTAGCTATGATTGGCTAGAACAAGCTCTGATACCAAAACTGACGCAGCGAATTATTCAAAAACAATGTCGATCTTTGAGAGTAGCAATCGATGGATTGGAAAATACTGAAATGCCCAAATTCGTTGATCCGAAGATACCGAATTCTAGCTATCCCGAACTCGTTGATCGCGCACGATACCGGGTTCAAAGATCTTCAATTCTTCAAGCGTTGATCAAGCGCACTTGATTCCGCGAATCGGCTTCTGCAATCATTGAATCGAGCGCACTCGATTAACCGAAAGAGGAGATAGGAGATTACACTCGACTACCAATTTGGTGAAAGCACAAAGCTAACAAAACAAGAGTTTTATTTCAAATCAACTAACTTTTTACAAATGAGACTCTCGGCCTATTTATAGGCTACACATTTTAGCAATACAATTCTGTACAACTCATAAGTCGGAACCGACTTATCACGAACGATTCAACAACAGAGACTGGCGACTTAACAGACATCGCGACCTACGACTCAACTTAGGTCGGCAACGACCTAATTACAATATACAACGATTTACAGACATGGCCGACCTAACCTGGTACGACCTAAAAATTACAACACATTAGAAGTATATGACTTAGTACATGGCGACATACGACTTAAAGAAATACAACATAATACCATACAACGATTCAACACTTAAGTCATAGACGACTTAACAACTCATCATAGCTCGGTGACGACTTATCCTCAGTAGTGACTTAAGAAACAGCGGTTCAGATTAACTCGGCAGGAGAATCCATGGCTTCAGGTTTCGGCGACATAAGATGGTACGACTTAGCTAAGTCGTAACTCGGCAGCGACTCATCACTTCCCTTAAGTCGTAGACGACTTATCTCTCGTGTATTCTCAACTTGTGTTGCTCCTCCTGGATTCGTCTTTTTAAGTCGTGGACGACTTATGCCTTCCGCTTCAATACATCGTGGTTGCCTTTCCTCCTCGCCCTAGTTAAGTCGGTCACGACTTATGTCCTCCATCATGCTAAGTCGATCACGACTTATGCCTTTACTCCTGTTAAGTCGGTCATGATTTAAATCTCCCATCATGTTAAGTCGGTCACGACTTATAGTTTCGCTAGGTCGGTCACGACTTATATCTTCAGTTCTGTTAACTCGTGGTGCTTCTTTGAGTCGTGGACGACTTAAGTCTACCCCCTTATCTCCTGTACGACTTATGCTATCTCCCCAGTTAAGTCGGTCACGACTTATGCCTTGGATACTTATAGCTTGGCCTGCATCATCCTCCCCTGGTTGAAAGGAATTCGTCCTCGAATTTGCACTTTCCTCCTCCGCGACACACTCATCCCCATGATAAGGTACGAGATGCTTAACATTGAATACATCTGACGTGTATACATCCTCCGGCAGCTTCAACTTATAAGCATTTTCATTAATTCGTTTCACGACTTCTACAGGACCAATTTTTCTGGCTTTCAACTTGTTATAAGCGCCCACTGGAAAACGATCCTTTGTTAATACTGCATAGACCAAATCACCTTCGTTAAATTCAACGTTTCTTCATTTCAAATCTACAGATTGTTTGTACTTCTCATTTGCTTTCTTCAACCGTTCCTAAACAATTTGATGACATTCCGTCGGTCCTTCAACAAAATCAACAGCTTTCTTAACTATCCCCTTCGAGTGTGGTATTACCGTTAAATCCAACGGTCCGTTTGGCATACTAGAATAAACAATCTGAAATGGACTGAACCCCGTACTACGATTTACCGCATGGTTATGAGCAAACTCTGCCTGGCATAACTTCATATCCCAACTCTTCAGATTGTCTTGCACAAGACATCTCAACAAATTTCCCAATGATCTGTTAACAACCTCGGTCTGTCCATCCGTCTGCGGGTGATAAGCACTACTAAATTTCAATTTTGTTCCCACCATCTTCCACAAACTTAGCCAAAAATGACTTAGAAATCTAGTATCACTATCAGAAACAATGAATTCCGGCAAACCATTTAAACGATATATCTCTTTGAAGAATAACTCAGCAACCCGGACGGCATCAGCTGTCTTTTTACAAGCGATGAAATGTGCCATCTTGGAAAATCTGTCCACTACAACGAATATAGAATCATTCCCCCTTTGAGTTCTAGGCAAACCCAAAACAAAATCCATACTGATATCCACCCATGGTTTTACAGGCACGGGTAACGGCATATACAGTCCCGCATTTGTCGTTGTTCCCTTAGAAACTTGGCAAACATGACATCTTTCCACAAACCTTCCCGCTTCCCGCTTCATCGATGGCCAAAAATAGGATTGAGAAATCAGCTGTAATGTACGGTCTCTACCCACATGACCTTCCTCATGCAATTCCTTCACAATCTTCAACCGTAAACTGCAATCAGGTATACATAATCGATTTCCCTTGAACAGAAAACCATCTACCATCACAAACTCATCCGTCTCTCCTTTCTTCACTTTATTTGATGAAAAACATGTTTATATTATAAAACCTCTTCACTTTGAAAATACATATATAGTTATTAAAATATATTTAAATATTAAAACAACTTTAAAGTAGATAGAAAACATCGCTAAAATTATTAGAGAAAACTACTAAATTTAAACATCATTTTTAAACACTTAAACGCATAAGAAACTTACTACAACACTTATAAATGCTATTAAAGTTTTTGTTAAAAAACACATTGAAATGCACAATCTTTACGACTAGTTTTAATCACTTTAACAAAAGATTTAAGACTTGAAATTTTTATAGTATGTACTACCCTTAGGATACTTAAAAATAATGGGAAGAAACCTTTAAGAATATCATCCAATTTATTTATTAAAAAAATCTCGTAAACAAACTATATTAATAAAGTGTTTTTATAACCATATTTTTTTGCTCTAACTTTCACAACTTTGGTTCACCATTTCTATAACTTTCCAAACCATTTCTTTACTGTCCAATACACAAAAATATATGCATAGAATAACCAAACCAAATCATTCCATGTTAAGTTCATAAAACTTCCATGTACACAAGTTAAAGTTAAGGGATATCGAAGTGCACTTATAGCGACTACTCTCGCTTTAAACACTTTCAAACATACTTCAATTCAACACAAATGCCAAACAACCATTTAAACATCAAGTCAAGGCTATGCAACATGTTTAAGAGGGTAATAGAAGTGATGTTATATAATATAAAGTTGTCTTTTTCTTTCGAAAGCAAGAGCGGTCCAAAGTTTATAATTTTAATTAGTTAATGTCACTTTAACTTTATATTTAAAACACAACATATATATACACAATATATACAAACAAGATAGTAAGATAAATCACTTAGATCCAAGCCAAACACATGTTCAAGCACAACCAAACTAAAAAACAACTCCTACCATCACCTTGCAATCACCTTCTTCCTCCTTCCTTACTTCAAACTTGTTATTTTTGCCCCTCCAAACCCCATATTTGCTCACGGCTAGTTAATGAGGGGGAGCATGGCTTTGCTTCTTTAAAATCTAGCATGGTGGAAGGGGTTGTAATGTTGTCCTAAAGCTTGTGGTGAAGTTTGAGTGGATCTGGAGATTTTTTGCAATTTTTTTCTTTAGAACATAAGAGAAGAAGAGGACATGGAAAAGCTTGGTTTTTAGCTTTGTGAATTTATGATTTATTTAACAACGGTATGCCACTCCTTATATAGACTACATAAAGTGTTGCCTAAGCTTTTTTCTCACCCTCACCCAACCATGCCATGGAATCCTTACCTAGACACATGCCCATCACTTCTCCTTTACATCACTTACTTTTAGCAAAATACTTAAATACCCTTACTTTTTAAAATATCTATTATCCATTTGGAAGTTTCAAGAAAGTTCTATTTGCTTTATGAATCAAAGTGTGTTAATTAGTTCCTAATATGCTCATCTAATCATTAGACAAGTGCACAAAAGTTCGAACATCTTATATTGAATAAAAAGCTATTATCGATAAACAGATTTTCGGTCACATTATCGATTTTTCTTCGAAGAATATATTTTTGTAATCATTTTTCCAAAACATGTTTACCATCATTACTTATGATTTAAAAGGGGGTTAAGAAGGTTTTTAAAGCACTTTAATAATATTTAATTCGATATTAAAATATTTAAATAATTTATATATTTAAATATGAAGTGTCCGAAATTCGGAGTCGTTACATTCTCCCATACTTAGAATATTTCATCCTCAAAATTCCAACATGAGCAACAAAAAAGGGAACAACCACATTGCAATACTTAATAGTATTCAAAACATTAGCAAACATAACTCACAGTTTGCTCAAATTCAAAAATCCTCTTAGCGTACAATGACGATAAACAATCTACAAAGGGTACCTTATGCTCAACAACTTCAAGATATTACTTAGTCGATTATTCATGTTACCTTATTACAAATCGAAGAGTCATCACATAAACTCCCTATAAGTCAGTCAAAACATAGTATGCAAATATACTAAAGCTCGTACGATGTACACGGACCATCCGTACGCAATATCAAATTTGATCACTTGCTCGATCATGTTATTTCACTTCCAAACTAGTATAGATCATTTGACCCCTCTGGTGCGGACTCCGATTAGGTTCCTTGATTAGAAACATTCGTCCTTCTTAGATAGCCATATACTATAATACAAAACTTTGGGATCTTATCAAGAATCTGTATCAAGTGTTAGTCATTAAAAATCGAGAGAAAAATCCTTGTTCGGACCAGTGTAAGTCACCTCAAAATCACGTACTCGAATACTGGATCAAGAATAGTCATGCGAATAAAACGATCTATGTACAACTTATGTGTTTATCCTAATGTTTTCTTAACTGCACCAATATCCTTTTTATCACATTCATTTATCCAAATAGTACATCATTTATGAACTATTTCATAAAACATAATTTCAAGTTATAAACAATTATAACTTAAGTTCACACTCGTATGATACTCTACTACATCCTAAGAATATATACAAAAACATCATATTCATTTAACTTAACAAGAATTTTCAACAAATTCAAAACATGTTTAATTTACTACCTTCTCAATCAAGTGTTATATAAACTCAACTTTTATATTTTCACAAAACACTAAGCTTCAAGTTCTATAATGATTCGAAAGTTTTCAATTGTCAAAAACGATCAAAAAATCCGTTTCATTTTAACAAATGAAAACTACCAAGCTACGTATCATAAAAAGATGCACATACCATACAATCCTAATGCATAGGCTATATGTGTCCATAAAATAACTTAACAAATTTCAATAATTTATTAAATACACTTTCCTAAAAGGGGAAAACATGAAAATGATACATCAATTATCCCGGGCTATGCCACTACCACTCGGGCACCCTACATAGTGTGTGTGTATATATATAATTATTCTACATTAAAAAGTTCATATCAAATTTCTTTACAAAGAAAAACTTTAGAACTAAACTTCGGGTTTTATTTCAAATCGCTTTGAAATAATAATACATACATATATCTTTTGTATAACAAATCACACTTTCAGAATCAAATCATAATTCGTTTTACTTAAACAATTCTGTAGCATCTCTCATTTAGAAACCCGAAAATGAAAGCCGATGATGTTGAAGTCATCAGAAGAATTATTTTCAAGCGAAAGAAGCGAGTTCAATACATCCAATTCATGCCTTTTAGACTTAACCAAAATCATTACAAAACGGTATCAAATACTTCGTAAATATTACTAAGTACCTAATCTCAATTTCATAAACCAATTCCCCAAATACTTAATTTCAAATGATACTACTATTATTTTCTCCAAAATCTTTAAAAAAAAATTTTAAAGACACCAGGATTTAAGTCTCAAAATATCATTTTAAATCCTTCTTGTTTATAAATCATGTTTTATAAACCTTACTTATATAAAATAGCTTTTATATATTAAACTTTTCACAAATGTTTATTCCCAAAATAACTTTTCTTTCCTCATATTAAAATAAACATCTTTTACCAAATTTAACTTTTATAAAAGTTAACTTTTAATTCAAAATTGTCACTGAATGCCTCATAGTCAAACTATGAAACTTAATTCACAAGGTATTCGTTTTAATGCATCTACAAATGATAATAATGCTTATAAACTGGTCGAGCATGTCAAATCATTCTACAAAGGAAAGCAATGCTCATAAACTAGCCGAGCACGGCTAAACTAACTAACAAGGGTTAATGAATGAACATCATTAATCCTTACATTAATTAAACTATAATTTAACAATCCACAGTAGTAGAAGTTATCTTTTATAAGATCTTTAATTTTCGCACTTGTAATTACCTTTAAGATATATGTTTATAACAAACACAAATACGCTCTCATATGTATAATACACTAAACTCATGCTAGGGCATTCCATTACCCTATCTCTTAATGAGTCATCCCAACCAAAGCCAAGGTTCTTGCTTAACCTTTAGCTCTGATCCCAACTGTAATGATCCGCCTTTACGACCCTCGAACGTCAACATAATACATCCACGGTATTCGCGTACCGAGCACCCAAGTGCCGAAAATACGAATTGTTAGAGTAAAATAAAAGGAAATAGAAATAGAACAAGAAAGAAGAGAACACAATATCAGAATCTAACAGCGGAACAATAATATATAATATCAAAAGAAGAGTACAAAGGTTTACTCCGGTATAGAAATTTCGGAGTTACAAAACCTAAGTACCATCACCGGCCTGGGCAGTTATAACTGTTTGTCCTCACAAATGCTGATATATATGATAATGCAGCGGAAATAAGGATACTGTGGTAGGTACAGAATATAAATATGTAACGTAGCTGGAATGGTTATGTTGGTTACATTTAATAGCATATTAGAGGGTACAATCAAAACTGATAAGGAACGTTCACATAATGGATTTTCCGCGGAGATCCCTTTGGTCAAGTTAAAATCCAATCTCCATGCATAAGGATTAGAAGTTACCTTCCAAGTGCCATATATCTCTAGATAAAATATACCATAAGGAAAACACAAGTGGCCCATCATCCGAACATAAACATGAACAATGTGAACCAAATATCATCAAGTCCCACCGGCCAACAATTGATAAGCATCTATAGGTATGGAGTTGATAACACCATGACATGGGTCAGCTAAACCCCAAGTTGTGCAGTCTACTATGTCTTTAGCCATTTCTGATGTCGATGTTACGTTCGGCATCTTTCATAAGAGTCTTCATCTCTCGAACAGAACATGAATCCCCAATTGGAATCCCACATCTTGAATAGATCTCAAAACCACACATGGATTCCAGCACCTCAAATAGATCCACTTCCAAGAGATAGAACATGTGTCTCAGTCTGGAAGTTTTCTTCAATAAGTAAAACACTTACCAATCCAGGTCTCTTCAAGACCGAATCGTTGAATTTGGATTCAATAATAATGAGAAATATCACATATGGAAACCAAGTCTCGTATACTTATCATGTTTCCGATACTTTCATCTCATACTATCCATCGGTCAAGAGTGAAGCCAGTAGGTTAGAGCTCTATTACCCATATCCATACTCGAACATCAGTCTTAACTCCCACCGATAGACTAGGCTACTTCATCGACTTTTAGTGCTAAGTACATGACTGAATATTTTCCATAAACGAGTAAACATACAAAGCACGATCATGTCGTACAGAGCACGAATAAGTCAAATAAGCGACTTATAATCCCTATTTGTTTAATTAATGTTTTATTAATTAAAACCTAATTTATTAGTAAACTTCTTTTATCGAATAAAACATTATTTATCAATTTCTACTATTCATTTGTACTCTTTCAATACTACAAAAAGTATTCATATACTTATCTCAAATGGATAAGTTAATTCACAAATCATTAATAAGATTTCTTACTTTAAATCTTTGCTTTTTCTATCTTTTTCCAAAAGATTCCTTACTTATAATTTCCTTTAAATTGTCCTATTTAAGGATCTAAGTACTTTCATAAATCCATTCAAAAAGGTTTAAGACGAATGTTACTTAAACGTCGTCACTACAAACCCAATACCATTCCACTTATATTTATCTTTAAACACTCTTTTAAAGGTCTATTTACAGTCATAAGTATAATCAAAAGGGGTTCAAGATGAATGTTATTAACACATTGTCGGGACAAACCTAAAACCAATCCATGCTTATATTACCTTTAAAAACATTCTTTTAATGATCTAAGTTAATAATTGGTTAAGTTCGATTGTCGACAGAGCGACTATCCAGTAAAAAATGATCGCTTATAGAAATCACGGTTCGTATACTTAACTCATTTGCGACATTCCAACTAAAGTATTCATCATCCAAGTGTGAAGCCAGATAAGTTAGAGCACTGGTTGCATATCAAAGCCTTGACCAGACACTTCATTATTAAATCCCACACATAGATAAATCTGCCTCATCGGCTTTTAGTTTTAAGTATAGTACTAATGACATTAATAAACGAGTAAGTAAACAATATGATTAACACATTTTCAACATTCCTGACTTATCTATTCCTCATTCAAGAGGAAAACCGGTAGGTTAGAGCTCTATTGCTCATAACCCTACTCGACATCAATCTTAACTCTCACAGATAGATAAGCATACTTCGTCGGCTTTTAGCGTTAAGAAAAGTTAATTACTTTTCAAACAAATAAGTAAACGATGAGATTAAAACATTTTCTACATTTGAACTTAATTATTCCTCAGTCAAGAGGGAAGCCGGTAGGTTTGAGCTCTATTGCTTGTATCCTTACTCGACATCAATCTTAACTCTCACAAAAAGAGAAGTCTACTTCGTCGGCCTTTAATGTTAAGCCTAGTCAATTACCTTTTTAGAACTTATAAATACTTTAAAAATACTTGAAAATAGGTTTTAAATATCTATGCAAAATATTAATTGAAAATAACTAATTTATAATTTGATGAAAAACATGTTTATATTATAAAACCTCTTTACTTTGAAAATACATATATAATTATTAAAAATAAATTTAAACGTTAAAGCAACTTTAAAATACTTTAAAATAGTTTGAAAACCTTGCTAAAAATATTAGAGAAAACTATCAAATTTAAGCATCATTTTTAAACACTTACAGCATAAGCAACTTATTACAGCAGTTGTAAATGCTGTTAAAAGCCTTTGTTAAATAACACATTGATATGCACAATCTTTACGACTAGTTTTAACCACTTTAACAAAATATTTATGACTTGAAATTTTTATAGTATGTACTACCCTTAGGATACTTAAAAACCATGGGAAGAAACCCTTAAGAATATCATCCAATTTATTTACAAAAAATCCCGAAAACAGACTATATTAACAAAGTGTTTTTATAACAATATTTTTTTGCTTTAACTTTCACAACTTTGGTTCACAATTTCTATAACTTTCCAAACCACTTTTACTTTCTAATACACTAAAATTACACATAGAACAACCAAATCAAATTATCCCGATTTAAGTTCATAAAACTTCCATTTTCACAATTTAAAGTTAAGTGATATCAAAGTGCACTTATAGCGACTACTCTCGCTTTAAACACTTTCAAACATACTTCAATTCAACACACAATCCAAACAACCATTTAAACATCAAGTCAAGGCCACGCCCCATGTTAAAGAGGGTAATAGAAGTGATGTTATACAATATAAAGTTGTCATTTGCTTTCAAATGCAAGAGGGGTCCAAAATTTATAACTTTAATTAGTTAATGTCACTTTAACTTTGTATTTCAAACACAACATATATACACGATATATACAAACAAGATAGTGAGATAAATCACTTAGATCCAAGCCAAACACATGTTCAAGCACAACCAAACTCAAAAATAGTTCCTACCATCACCTTGCAATCACCTTCTTCCTCCTTCCTTGCTTCAAACTTGCTTTTTGCCTCTCCAAACCCCATATTTGCTCACGGCCATTTAATGATGGGGAGCATGGCTTTAATTCTTTCAAACATGGTGTAAGGGGTTGTAATGTTGTCCTAAAGCTTGTGCTGAAGTTTAAGTGGATTTGGAGTTGTTTTCCAATTTTTTTCTTTAGAACATAAGAGAAGAAGAGGACATGGAAAAGCTTGGTTTTTAGCTTTGTGAATTTATGATTTATTTAACAACGGTATGCCACTCCTTATATAGACTACATAAGGTGTTGCCTAAGCTTTGTTCTCACCCTCACCCAACCATGCCATGGAATCCTTACCTAGACACATGCCCATCACTTCTCTTTTACATCACTTCCTTTTAGCAAAATACTTAAATACACTTACTTTTTAAAATATCTGTTATCCATTTGGAAGTTTCAAGAAAGTTCTATCTGCTTTATGAATCAAAGTGTGTTAATTAGTTCCTAATATGTTCAATACAAGTGCATAAGAGTTTGAACAACTTATATTGAATAAAAAGCTATTATCGATAAACAGATTTTCGGTCACATTATCGATTTTTCTTCGAAGAATATATTTCTGTAAACATTTTTCCAAAACATGTTTACCATCATTACTTGTGATTTAAAAGGGGGTTAAGAAGGTTTTTAAATCACTTTAATAACATTTAATCCAATATTTAAATATTTAAATAATCTAGATATTTAAATATGAAGTGTTCGAAATTCTGGGTCGTTGCATTCTCCCCCACTTAGAATATTTCATCCTCGAAATTCCAACACGAGCAACAAAAAGGGAACAACCACATAGCGATACTTAATAGTATTCAAAACATTTGCAAATATAACTATTTATCAGTCAAGAGGAAAACCGGTAGGTTAGAGCTCTATTGCTCATAACCCTACTCAACGTCAATTTTAACTCTCACAAATAGATAAGCCTACTTCGTTGGCTTTTAGCCTTAAACAAAGTTATTAATTTTCAAACAAATAAGTAAACAATGAGATTAACACATTTTTCGACATTTCAACTTAATTATTCCTCAATCAAGAAGGAAGCCGGTAGGTTAGAGCTCTATTGCTCGTCTCCTTACTCGACATCAATCTTAACTCTCACAACTAGAGAAGTCTACTTCGTCGGCCTTTAATGTTAAGCCTAGTCAATTACCTTTTTCAAAACTTATAAATACTTTAAAATACTTGAAAATAGGTTTTAAATATCTATGTAAAATATTACTTGAAAATACCTAATTTATAATTTGATGAAAAATATATTTATATTATAAAACCTCTTTACTTTTAAAATACATATATAATTATTAAAAATATATTTAAACTTCAAACCAACTTTAAAACAGGTTAGAAAACATCTCTAAAAAGATTAAAGAAAGATACCAATGTAAATATCATTTTTAAACAATTAAAACCATAAGCAACTTACTACAGCATTTATAAATGTTGGTAAAAAGTCTTTGTTAAAGAACACATTAAAATGCACAATCTTTACGACTCATTTTAACCACCTTAACTAATGATTTAAGACTTGAAATTTTTATATAAGTACTACTCTAAGGTACTTAAAAACCATGAAAAGAAACCTCTAGGAATATCTTCCAATTTATTTATAAAAAATCTCGAGAATATGCTATATTTACAAAGTGTATTTATAACCATATTTTTTGCTCTAACTTTCACAACTTTGGTTCACCATTTCTATAACATCCCAAGCTATTTCTTTACTATCCAATACACCAAAATATGTGTTGAGAAAAACCAAATCAAATTATCCCAAGTTAAGTTCATAAAACTTCCATTTACACACGTTAATTTTAAGGGATATCGAAGAGCACTTATAGAGACCACTCTTGTTTTAAACACTTTCAAACATATTTCAATTCAACACACAATCCAAACAACCATTTAAATATCAAGTCAAGGCCATGCCACATATTTAATAGGGTAATAAAAGTGACATTATACAATATAAAGTTGTCATTTTCTTTCAGAAGCAAGACGAGTCCAAAGTTTATAACTTTAATTCGTTAATGTTACTTTAACTTTATATTTCAAATACAAAATATATATACACAATATATACTAACAAGATAGTGAGATAACTCACTTAGATCTAAGCCAAATACATGCTTAGACATAACCAAACTCAAGAACACTTCCTATCATCGCCTTGCAACCACCTTCTTCCTCCTTCCTTGCTTCAAACTTGCTTGTTTTGCCCTTCCGAACCCTATATTTGCTCACGACCATTCAATGGGGGAAGCATAGCTTTGCTTCTTTGAAATATAACATGGTGTAAGGCTTTGTAATTTTGTCCTAAGGCTTATGGAGAAGTTTGAGTGGATTTGGAGTTGTTTTGCAATTTTTTATTTAGAGCATTAAAGAAGAAGAAAACATGGAAAAGTTTGGTTTTTAGCTTTTTGAATTTGTAATTTATTTAACAAGGGTATGCCCCTCCTTATATATATTTCATAAGGTATTGCTTAAGCTTGTTCTCACCTCCATACCTGCCCTTCGCTTCCTTTTAGCAAAATATTTAAATACCCTTACTTTTTAAAATATCTCTTATCCATTTGGAAGTTTCAAGAAATTTCTATTTTTTGTATGAATCAAAGTGTGTTAATTAGTTCCTAATATGTTCATTTGACCATTAAACAAGTGCACAAGAGTTTGAAAATTTTATATTGAATAAAAAGTTGTTTATCGATAAACTGATTTTCGGTCATATTATCGATTTTTCTTCGAGGATTACATTTTTGTAAACATTTTTCCAAAACAAGATTACCATCATTGTTTATGATTTAAAAGGGGGTTAAGAAAGTTATTAAATCACTTTAATAATATTTAATCCAAGATTCAAACATTTAAATAATACAGATATTTAAATATGAAGTGTTTAAAATTCCGAGTCGTTACAAAATATATATATATATATTAAAATTGAAATTAACATATATATTATAATATATAACTTATAAATATAATCCAATATTATCCACATACAACTCGATAAGTTCATAAACAAAGTCTTTGGTTCAATAATCACATTTATTATTAACCGTTTTACTCTGACCAAAGATTTTGACTTTGAGTTGACTATAATTGACCATGATACTAAGCTCATATAACTGAGGAAACAAATTCTCTATTGAATAGAGTTTTGCTTCCAATGCTTCAACTAAGACTCAACTATAGTCGCTTGATGGTTGCCATGCCACGATTTAAACTATAATCAAAGTGCGTCCATATTTAAGTTCAATAGTATTCTCAAGTTGAGAGAACTATGTAACATCATCACTCCAAGGTTTCCCATTTGACCTAGTTGTTATTAACCAACAGAAAACTCTTAGACAAGTCATTCCATGGTTATCCAATATCTACTATTATGTAACCTATGGTGCCCCAAGTAGCTATGAGTAATACACTGTTTAACATTTGGAGAGTGGTACTTACTCTTGTCTCAATGGATGTATCGATATCCATTCTCGAAACATCTTGACTGAGAATATTTAAAATAAAACGTTATTACATAATTTGATTAATTACTCATAATTGCAACTATTTGCAACTAAATCGCATAACATTTCATTTAAGGATTTTTCTTATTAGTTACTTCAGACTAAATACTTGATTAATTATTTTACAATATAACAAAGCATAGAAAAAAAATAAGCACCTTTATTACGAACAAAATTGATTATAGAATTGATAATTTATAATAAACTACAAAATTGCCCCTAGGGCATATCCCTATCTCTCTCAATAGATCCATTGTCTCTCCTTCTCCTTAGGATAATTTAATAAGATCTAAAGATAAATATTATCTTCTTTACCTCCTCTATAAGAGCACTTCAAGCTAGGCATTGCAAACCGTAGCTAAAATTAAAAAGGAGTTTCAAAGGTCGATCAACAATCTCCAATATACACGAATTAGGAAATTTCATCAAGATAATTCCTTAGTCATCGATCTAAATATGTCGTCTAAAACCTTTAATATATTTTGTACGTTTGATCATAAAAAATTAATTTTCATACACACACAAATATATAATTTATATATATATATATGATTTTTTTAATATATTTATGTTGAATTTTAAACATTGGTTTATTGATTTTTCATTTAAACATTGATTCAAACAATGATTTTCTTATATATAATTGTTTTTATATTTAATATATAATTTTTTAATATATTAATGATTAAACATTGATTTTCACTTAAAATTTAAATAGAATGGGGATCCTACAAAATAGGATCACTACAACAAAAATGACCTTTCGCAGCGTTTCAGAAAAGCTGTTATATAATTTAACAGCGTTACGAAGATCGTTGCCTAACGACAAGCTGTTATAGAGTCAAGATGTATCATAACATTTTTCAAACGCTGTAAAAGAAATAGTGTATCGCAGCGTTTTATTTATCACAGCCTTCCAATAAACGCTGTAACATGTCCTCACCCACCATGCACCCCTCTTTTGGACAGCCATTCCCGAAACGCTGTTATATGTTTGTTGCAGCGTTTATAAACACTTGTAACTGAAGATTTATTGGCAGAAATTAAACGCTGTATTTGAGTTTAATTTCACAGTGTTTTGGTCAGTTTATTTCATATACGTATTTCCATTTGTCAGCATTTATAAAACGCTGTTATATATAAAAATTACCAAAATTTCATCCCCTTTTCCACAGCCTTCTTAATTCAGTTTACTCTTCTACATCTGCAAACATTCCCGCCTACTATAAAATTTTATATCGTATAACATTAGTTAATTGAAACACCATAAATATAGTCTTCGCATGTTATATTACATAATTAAAAATGCACTATCTTCATACGCAAAATAAACGATAATCGTATACAACATTTCATACATTGTTTTATAGAAATAACATATTAAGTAAAGCAAATATGATAGCAACATTGTTTTACAAAAATAGCATATTAAATAAAGCAAAATATGAGTAGTGTGTAGAGTCCAATCTCGTCATCTTCAACAATTCATCCTCAACTAGGTCAGCCAAATTACATAAGAATGCCCACTTTGAAACTGCTAAGATGTAAAAAAACATCAGCAACAATGCTTGGTAGGGTTGAGGTAATTGTGCATGAAATAAAAAAAAGGCTAAAACTGAAGCATATATATGTTACTACATAAAATCAACATATGTTAAACTACATAAAACCTGAGTAAGGGCAACTGATATTCTTACTGAATAAACTCCTTTCTTCCATCTGTTTCTTTAAGTAAGTCGGTTAGCTTGGTAATGAGTCGCTGATCCAGTCCTTACTCTGGAAAACAGTTAAAGTGGTGGATCAACATTTTGCAAAGTTAGACAATTAAGCAAAACAAGAAAAGTGGTGGCTCAAGTTGTGCAAACGATTTTTCTAATACAAATTTGTGATCATGATTGAATAGAATTTAAAACTGTGCATATAACACTGCACTGTTCACTGTGCAACAGCTGCTCTGTGCACAACCTTTGCAACTGTGCTTTTGTTCATCAGAGAAACCACTGTTCCCCCTCATTCATTTCCACCATTTGGCTGCCTTAACTTCGTACAGTCCATCTCCACTAGACTCCATTTACCTCAGCACGGTGCCTTCCACTGTGCAGTCCAGGCACTGCAACTACTACACAATTCTTCTCTATAAACATCCACAATCCATCAAACCATATATATCAACTGCTGCACATCATTTCCACTTCCAACTACTGCAGTGTCCACTTCAAAACAACCCACTTCCTCCTCTACTAACCACACACCAAACTTTTCAACTCAATTACTTCAACCAAATCTGCGACCACCATCATCAATCAAAACTTTTCACTGCGATAAGCATGTACATTTGTACACAACATGTACATTTGTACACATTTCAGAAAAAGAAAAAGAAAATGGGAAGCATTTCAGAAAAATCAGTGTGTAATAATAACATCCGTGCTCTGGTGACTGGAGCGAATAAAGGAATAGGATTAGCAATAGTGCAACAACTTGCAGTACAAGGGTTAACGGTTATCATGACAGCAAGGGATGAAAAATGAAGCATTGCTGCTCTCTGGCAACGTCTTCTTTAAGAGGAGAACTCATGGTGCAATTTCAATTCTCATACTAATTAATTTTTTGACCGATTCAATGAAAATTAAGTACACTTGCTAAATATAAGTCCCTGTCTAAACACAGAGAATTCCTAATGAGAAAACCAGAGCTGAACTTAATGATGTAGACAGCATAAAAGAAAGAGACATAGAGAACATTTTAGAAAGATTCTTAAAAGACATGAAAGATGGAAGGCTGAAAGAAAATAGATGGCCAAATATAGTCCCAAGTTACAACATATCTAAGGCAGCGTTGAATGCATATTCAAGAGTTCTTGCGAAGAGATATCCTGACATACACATCAACTGCGTGCACCCTGGTTTTGTTAAAACCGATCTTAACTTTAACATGGGGATGATTAGTACTAAAGAAGGAGCAAAAGGTCCTGTTATGTTAGCTTTGATGGCTAGGAATTGTGTTTCTGGATGTTATTTTGATCAAACCAAATTGGCAAAGTATTGAAAGGTCGAATATTGCATAAATATATGGAAATTAGAGGGGAAAAAATACTAGTCTTTGGAGTAAAATGTTAGCCTACTAGCAGAATATAATGCAAGAATATATCACATACGAAGTTGAAGTAATATCGTGTCCAAGTTTGTACAGAATACAAGAAATTGAAGGTGATGTAGCATCATGCCGAAGTATCATATATCAAACACCATCATCCCAAAATGCATCTGCAACCACCTTCAATATTCCTCATCAACAGCCCCTGCCTACATCTCCTATGCCTACTACAACAACCCTGTTATACATCATTTCAAAACTATCCATAACAGTTTCAAACTTCTCCAACCTGTCATCACTGCTACATCTCCTCACCAACAAATCCACTACCGCACTTACCACTTCACCCGAGTCCAGCACCACAACCCTATCAAGCACTCCAGTCACAAACTCCCAGTCATCACCCAACCACCACAGTCATTGTCATCTCCTCTGACCATCAACCAAAAACACACTTCTGCAGCTAGTCCTTCATCTTCCCTCAATAGCAGCCATCCCACAACCATCTCACTTCCCCCTGACCACAACACTACTGCCTTGCTCTGCCTCAAGCCATTTACAGATAACCACCCCTCAACACAGTGATCAACCACAATACCTCTTGACTATCCTCAAAACAGCATACCAAAACAACATTCATAACTCTACCAATTCAGCAACTCATAC
Source organism: Allium fistulosum (assembly GCA_030737815.1). Taxonomy (NCBI): domain Eukaryota; kingdom Viridiplantae; phylum Streptophyta; class Magnoliopsida; order Asparagales; family Amaryllidaceae; genus Allium; species Allium fistulosum. The sequence continues at coordinate 265,743,256 of CM060905.1, read as the reverse complement.
CACTTCTATCCATAACATAGTTTTTTTATTTTATTTTTATTTTTTAAGTTCTGGTTTGTATTGTTTTTGGATGGGCTTGCAGAAATTGATTTAAAAAAACTTGTTATTTTCTTTTTTTCTCCCTTCTTTTCTTTGCTAATTTATGTGTGTGTTATTGACTAGTGTTTTGCTGTTGCATGTTAATTTGTTTTGGTGTTGTCTTGTTTTGTTTAATTTGTTTTGCATATGTGTTGTGTGTTGTATCTAGTTTTTACATTTTGTATTTAAAGTCCATTTACAAAAAAAAAGAAAAAAATGTACAAAAAAAAGGAAGAGATCATTTAATTTCTGAATAAGTTTTTTTTAACTTTTTTACTACAAACTCTTGTTAGTATAAGCTTCCGAAAAAGAAAACAATTCTTGTTTAGTACTTTTTCTCATATTTATTTTTTCCTTTTTCTCAATATATATATATATATATATATATATCAATATAGAGATAATGCTATACAGTTCTTCATCAATATATAAACTCTTCATCATAAAAAAAAGATAATTCATACTTACTTGAAGTTGATTCGGTTATAATATTCGTGGAAGGCCAAGCTATAGTCGAACCAAGTGCATCTTCAATAATCTCAAAATAAGAAGTAGGTCTCCACAAAGGCGTATTTGAACCGTGAATGGATATTTTGGAGCAATAAATGGATAATTTGAACCGTGACCATTTTATCAATCAACATATTATTCAAATGACAGAACCAAGTTTTTATCAGTAATTAATTTCAAGCTTTTTTTGCAAAAAAAAAGGAAATTACATCAGATATCAATAGGGCTGTTGCAAAAGACACACCAAGAGAAATGGAGAATCATAAAACTGATCTGTTTCTATCGAATGCATAGTAAAAATACAAGGCTGGTCAAAGAATCACAATAAGCATAGTAAGAATACAAGGCATAGTAAGAATCATAATTTCTTTTTAGGGTCCATAACACAATAAGCAAACTATGTTTAGAAAATTACCATACATGCTACCTAATTATTTGCTAACATAACCCAAAATGAGTTAAAAACAAACACAGCAATGAAACAATATTAAAAACTAGATATTAAAAACAAGTCATTACATACAAACATATTACTTAACCAAAGAAGATAGATAGTAAAGTCCATAGAATTAAAACTAGATAGCAAAATAATTAAACTACTCAAGTATGCCTTCACAATCTTCCCTAACATAACTAACATCCTCAATGAAATCATCAACATCCATGTCAATATCTTCGTAATTCTTCATAGCAAAGCTAACTTCCTCAAATGATTCATCTATATCTATCTCATGAAAGCTTCTTGATGGTGTCTTCATCACAACATACCAATTAGAAGAATCGTGTTCTCTTGAATAAAAAATTTGTTTCGCTTGAGATGCAAGGATATATGGATCTTTTGAAAATGAAGCTTGGTTTTGATGTAAGTTAACAAGGGTGAATCCATCTTCTACCTTCACACCATTCCCTATGTTTGCCCAATGACATTTAAAGACGGGAATATAAAAAACATGATAGTCTAACAAAATTATATCAGTCAATATCCCATAATAAGTAACAACATCAACTACTTGGGAAGTATCTTTTGCACTTGCTCTACACATAGTAGTCGCATCGTAAGTGACCCCGCTATTTTGAGTTTCTCTCTCAATATCTTTTGTGTGAAAACGTTGTCCATTAATGATATATCCACTACAGGAATATGCACTACTCTGCGGACCATATGCAATCCATTTTAACATCGTGTCATGATCCATTGAATCAATAGATATCTATAAAAAAATAGTTATTTAAAATGGATCTCAATAATAATAAATCTACTGTTAATGAGATAATATTTCAAAATTCCACTCACCTTATTTTTAATCCAATCGGCAAAGTTATCTATATGGGTTTTCCAAAGTAAAGTTGCATTTTTTTCCATGCGCTTGTTTGAGTGTTGTAACTCCTCCAAATGCAAACTATTATAGCGCAAAAAAATATACTAAGTTGTATTTGTTGGTACAAATTGTATGAAATGGTAATAACAAATTGTAATAGTTACTTACTCTAGAAATGGTTCCACCACGGTCATATTCATTAACACAACCAAATGTGCAATCTGTTTCTCATTGGCGGACAATGTAATAGTTTTACAAGCTGAAATTGGTCGTCCTTCGAGTATGGAATCATCTTCATGATCTTCATTTCGGACTTCCTTCTCTGTTTGTATTGATTTCTTTAAAAATTCACTAAAAATCTCATGCACTCTTCTGCAAGATAGGATTCTGCAATACAACCCTCGGGACGTGTATGATTTCTTACATAATGTTTAAGCGTCTTCATATATCTTTCAAAAGGGTACATCCAACGGAAATGAACCGGTCCACACAATCGAGCTTCTCTTTCAAGATGAATGGTCAAGTGTATCATTATGTCAAAGAAAGAAGGTGGGAAATATCTTTCAATTTTTCACAAAGTTATAATAATTTCATCATCAAGTTGTTGCAGTTTTTCTTTATCAAGAACACGCTGGCATAATTTATTGAAGAACGAACATAAACGAATTATTGTCCTTCTTGGCTTTTTTGGCAATAGTCCTCTTATTGCAACTGGTAATAATTGTTGCATTAGAACATGGTAGTCATGTGACTTCAAGCCAAAAATTTTACAATTCTCCAACGACACAGAACTTCTAAAATTTGAGCAATAACCATCAGGTCCCTTGAAATCATATAACCTTTGGCAAAATGTTTTTTTCTCAACAGTGGACAATGTATATGGAGCTGGTGGAAGATATGTTTTTTTCCCACGAGATTGTGCATAAAGGCCATGTCGGATTCTCAAATCTTCCAAATCTTTTCTGCAATTAATTCCGTCTTTTGATTTGCTATCATGCAACATCGTCGCTATTATGCTTTCACCAACATTTTTTTCTACATGCATTACGTCTAAATTATGATGCACGGGAAGTTCCTACAAAAATCATATTGTTATACTTCATTAATATATATAAATATTATTCATTCATTAAAAAATAATAGCACTAACCTCCCAATATGGTAAATCAAAAAATATTGATCGTTTTTTCCATCTTGATAGTTCTATTTTTGCAGGATCATCATCTTGTTTGAAAGTAGAACTTTTTCTTTTCTGACTATGTTGCTTCTTGCTTGGCTTCTTTTTATCATTTCCTTTCTTGCTTTTATTATCAATTTCTTTTCCAAAATCATTTGGAAAGTTTTTCAAAATATTAGAGATGTTTCATCCTGTTAAAATTCTAGGTCTACGACCCTTTTCTATAGTATTATCAAACCAGGATTTCTGTTTTCTCAACGAATCCGAGGGTGGTAAGAATCTCCTATGACCCATGTAGACATTTTTCCGACTATACTTCAACCATCGATGATGAGTTTTGACACCGCATAATGGACAAGCTTTTTTACCCTTCACACAACATCCAGCCAGATTACCATATGCTGGAAAGTCATTTATCGTCCAAAGTAAAATTGCTCTCATAGTAAAAAGCGATCTACTAAATGCATCATAAGTTTGAACTCCACTAATCCATAAATGTTGCAGGTCTTCTACCAATGGCGCCAAATATACATCTATATCATTTCCTGGTTGCTTTGGACCAGGAATCAACAATGTTAGCATGATATTTTCTTTTTTCATGCATAACAGTGGCGAGAGATTGTATGTCACTAGCATCACGGGCCAACAACTATATTTCGAACTCAATGTTAAAAATGGATTAAAACCATCAGTAGCTAGGCCAAGCCTTAGATTGCGTGGATCTGCTGCAAACGATTCATATTTCTCATCTACCACATTCCATGTTATAGAATCAACAGGATGACGCATTTTCCCATCATCACTTTTGTTGTTAAAATGCCATCTTAAATCTTCTGCCATTTTTTGAGATCTAAACATTCTTTTAAATCTTGGAATGATTGGAAAATACCTCAAAACTTTAACTGGAATACCATGCATAATTTCATTTGTACGTTCATTCCTCTTCCATCTCGAAAACCCACATTTTGGACAACTATCCAAACCTTTGTACTCTCTTCTAAAAAGACAACAATCATTCTGACAAGCATGAATTTTCTCAAAACCCATATCGAATACTTTGAGAAATTTTTTCATCTCGTATAAAGTCCTAGGAAGTACATTATCCTTTGGCAACAATAGTTGTTGCACATTTAGAAGTTTATCGAATCCATTATCGGACAACCCAGTCTCACATTTTAGATTATATAAGGCAATAATGGCAGATAATTTAGTTTGATCGGTGCAACCAGGATACAACGGGGTTTCGGCATCTTCCAAGTTTTTTAATAAATCTTCCTCTCATTTCTGTGCACTATCTTCATCTTTTTCATCATCAGAATATGTATGACTGATGAAATCTTCATCTTCATAATGAATGGTTTTGAGTAAATCATAAGTGTCATTAGACTCGATATCTTTGCTTATAGTTATTTGTTCTCCATGATTGTACCACCTACCACCCTTGTACATCGAATCCATTCCTCTTATAATCAAATGCTCAACAACAATCTTCCCACAATGATGACTAAGATTTCGACAATCTGAGCAAGGACATAAAATCTTTTCTGGATTTCTTGAATTTCTCAAAGCAGCATGCACAAACTTCCAAGCTCCTTGCTCATACTCGCTACTAGCTCTATGAATAAAATGAAATAACTATTAACTTTGACGTTAAAATATATGATTTAACTCTCAAAATATATTTAGTATTATATTGTTACCTGTGTAGATGCACCCAACTTTTATCCATCACCAACCAATATGTGAGGAAGTAAATTTCTAAAATTTGAAGTAATAATCGGTTATTGAATTTATCTAACAATTGAATTTATCTAACAATTCATTATATGCCATCCACATTCAACTTGAACGTTATTGATATTTTTGATGTCGCACAAGTGTCAACATTACTTCATATACTGCGTAGACATAATTATTGATCAAAAGTTTGATTCTCAAAACTTTAATAAACAAAATAACAAAGGCCCAGCCCAACAATCGTACTAATAACGTGTACCCTTCAAATATTACTCACAAGGTATTCATACTAATACCGAGTAACCTTCAAATATTACTTGCAAAGTTTTAAAATGGGTCGAATTGCCCTGTCTCCATTTCGCCCGTCTTCCATTCTAAATTGGAAGTGTGGAAGAATACATGTTTAATAATTGATAGCATACCTGCTGCTCCTGTAATATTGTGTTTTATACGTATGCTGCTATTCGGCTAACTGAACATTAAAGAACGTTAGAGATACTGGGTTTAGTCAATTAAATGTAACCAATATTTTTAAATTGGTTTGGCAAGGGACAGTTCTTCAACTCTAAGCACCCACGGCCATACAAAGTGTCAACATGCACTCTGTATACTGCCATATTGGAAACAAATAAAAAATAAATACAACATCCTTAAGATTTGACAACACTTACGCCTTGTTAATTGGGTGGAACATTCAAGTACAAACTAATATATTAGTGAGTTAGGCGAGGAATCAGATAAATATTTTTCATGCAAACTAATACATTAAAGAAAATATTTGTATAATCATTAACATATTTTTTCAGTAAATATATAAATTTTGAGCAGTTACAGTTGCTAACATCACCTAAACAATTCGTATTAATTTGTAGTTAGATAAGCAAACAATGGTCATATTTCCAAAAATTCATGTTTGTACAACAACAACTTACTTAGCTCATTTATCCGTGTTTATAAAATCAACTACTTTGTATTTAAGTAATGCATGAAGGAAAATGAAAATGTTATAAGCTAGGTAAAACTTGAAGTATAATTGAAGATAATGCTAAAGCAACACTGAGTTAGCTTTCATGTAAATTTCGAAAACAAAATGCTAAATGAACGAGCAATTCAGTTACCATTTTCTTGCTCTAAAGTAGGTAAAATGAGCATAAGCTTTACGACTCATTCTATCCTATATACAACATGTGTGCAGTATCAACATAATCAGTCCTTCCAAACAAAGCTATTATAGAATGTGATGCAATAACATCTCTCTTTCATATTACCAAAAAAAAAATCAACCAAATTATCAAAGCCACTGGCTTGGATGCACAGGTCAAGCTTGCAAACATAATCACATTGACTTGTACATATATGCATATATGTAGGCATCTAAGACAAACAACCATGGTCAATTAAGATCAGTTGAACAGCAAAGTAAAATAATTTCACACAAAGCTCAGATCAACCCAGATACACTCGGAACAGAAGTATACATATATGTCAATGTAATAGTGACAATATAACAGCCAGGCGAGGGTAACTGAAATGGATTGAACATAAAAGGAAGCTAAATAGGGTGCAACAATTCATCAAAGAACAAAATCAGAAATATTCAAATAAAGGCATTCAGTTCATCAGAAAGACTAAAGTCAAGGCCAAGATCAAAAGGTCAGGATATCATTCTAGCATAGAGTTCATCGAAAAATATCAAAATCAAGGGTCAAATTAGTTCTAAGTATATACGAATAAAAGCAGCGATATATATCACAAAGGAAAAGTCAGAAATCATCTAAGGCATTCAATTATAAATTCACAGCCGAGATTGAAAAACCTAAGGCATTTAAACGGACATGATATTATTGATTCAAAAAAAGACACAGGTATGATAACAGACCCAGAATCACAAAATGGATGCTCCAAAATCATATACTTATACCAATAATGGTTTATTCATTCCAAAAATCAAGAAATCAGATATTGAAAGCATGAATGAGGAAATCAAATAATACCTTCTATTGGGTTTCGAAACTGGAGGGTTGCTGGACAAGATAAATCGACAGCGGAGACAGTGGAGATGGGGAAGACGGCGGAGACAACAGAGTTGGCGGAGACGGCGGTGCAAACGATGGTGGAAGGTCGATGTTGAGCGACGTTCGGAATAGTTCGATTTTTAATTAAATTTGGGTTAGGAAAATTTGGGGGGGGGAAGGTTTTTAACATGCCTGCGTTTGGAGAGGGTTATTCTGAGAGGCGCGACAAATATTTATTTTCCCCGCGTTAACTTCTACGCAGCGTTTTAGAATTATTTTTTTAATAATCCACCTAGATAATAACAGCCTTTTCATTAAAACGATGTGTCTTTGTGCTGCAAAAAGTATATTTTCTTGTAGTGGATGTAATTTGACCATGGATTTAGTTGATAATTTCATTAGTCCCACACAGTGGAAGCTAATTCCTCACTTACTAAACTATGCACACTTAAGCTTTTCCCGGTGTTATGATATATAACTTTGCACAAAACCAAATCAGAAGCACATTTTCTTTGAAAACCTTAGTGTTCCTCTCCTTCCAAATTTCAACAACAAAGATTTTCAAAACAAGCAACAACATTAAAGTATCAAGATTTTTCCACCTTGTAGCCTTGAATAATCTTATCCATTCAACTACATTGTCTCTCAAAGGAACCTGCCATTGCACAAGACTTTACACTACAAGGAATAAATGACATGGTAATTGAAAAAAAGATGCAAACTATCCTCAACATGGTTTTTGCAAAATACACAGTTATTAACTACATTCATGCCTCTGAACTGCAAGTTAGACATTGTCAAAAGTCCATTCTTTATCACCTTCCACAATTGAAATTTAGATTTTTCTGAGCTAAACCTAATCCAAATCCTACTATACCACCAGAACATAGAATCGAATTCAGAAGTAGATAATGCTTTGTAAATAGTGGAAATTGAATGGGACTTTTGCTTGCTGGTCTAGGCATATACATCATCACCCATAGTCAATTTAGCATCTTGTATTAAGTTCTAAACAGCCTGAACTCTCACATTACTTGTATAGGGGACAGAAATAGTTCCATCTATTGTGTAATCACAAGCTTTGGCCTCCATAGGGATACCACATTGGCATTTCTCATCATAAGTCAAAACATTAGCCAATATTAACCCTTGATAGCCCAGGGAACAAACCAAAAAATTTCAGGGCTATTAGGAGATAATGAAAGTTGCACCAAAGCAACAATAAGTCTCTAAGTTGCAGAATTTATCTCTATACCCAACCACACAAAGAAGACATGTCCATAACCCAAAAGTTCTCGCTATCAAGATGAAATGTATACATCTGTTATGCATATGCATATATATATATATATATATGTGTGTGTGTGTGTGTGTGTGTGTGTGTCTTCAAGTCCAGTAAATGGAATTAAAGGTAACAAAATTCAATCTAAGAGAGGTTTACATCAAGGAGACCCCCTTTCATCATTCCTTTTTAACCTTGCAGTTGATGTTTTTAATAGAATAATTAATTTAGCTATCAATAATAATATACTGCCTAAAATCGGAACAAATTTCGCTAATGATGATATTTCTACTTTACAATATGCTGATGACACTCTGATTTTCTTCTCTCAGCTTCCCCATCACATTGCTTCCCTCAAGTTAGATTAATATAACTTTGAATTATTATCGGGCCTTGAAATAAATTTCCATAAGAGTTCAGTTTTAATCATTAATGATGTTTCAAATGAGACATCTGAAGTAGCTAATAAACTCAACTATAAATCAATGAATTTCTCGATTAAAAATTTAGGCTTCCTCATCAGAAAAATGAAACCAAAAAAGGCAAACTGGAATATCATCATTGATAATGTTCATAAGAGACCGCCCAACTGGAAAGCCAATTATCTATCGAGAGTAGGAAGAACAATTCTCATTAATTATGTTCTCTCTACAATTCTAATTTATTGGTTTTTCTATTATCATTTCCCTGCTTGGGTAATTTATAAAATCGACAACATTGGACGTAAATTTCTTTGGAAAAGAAGTTCGAAAAGCTCTAGTTTAAATTGCCTAATTAAATGAAAAATCGTTTATAAACCCAAATCTTAAGGTGGTTTTGGTATTATTAACTTAAGAATGCTAAATATTTCATTACTTTGTAAATGGATCTGGAAATTCCTATATGACAATAATGTGATTTGGAAAGAAATAATTCGAAATTTTTATTATAACGGCTCTGGAAACCTTATAAACCTAATGCCATCTCTATTCATTCTTATGGAAGAGCATTTCTAAACTCTACCCTCGATTTATAATTGGAATTGAAATTAATATCAGCTTCGAAAATAGAACATCCTTTTGGAACAATCATCGGGCTTCATCCATTGCTTTTAAACTTGAATTCCTATATCTTTATTTAGCATCAAAAAATAAGAATGACCCTGTCATTGATATTTATAGACTTCACGAGACTTTTAAATGGAATATTTCATTTAACCAAAATCTAATTGGAAATTAACTAAACCAATATACGAAGGTAACTAATATTATTGATTATATTACTCTAGATGAACAACAAGATCAGATAGTTTGGAGTTGGGATATAAGAAAAGTTTATACTTCTAATTCCATGTATAAATTCTTAAACTTCTCTGGTACAATTATATTTAATTATTTCAGACCTATTTGTAAAATGAACATGCCCCCAAAAATTTAGAATGCATATATGGATTATCCTCCACAATAAATATGATTAACAAATTAAACTCCAAGTTAACAAACAGCCAGAATCACAGTCCTTGCTACTTTTGTAATGCATTCCCTAAAACTTGTTCTCATCTATTTTACGACTACCAATTCACTCAAAACATAATACACACACCACTGGACATATTTGGGCTTAATATAAATAACATAATCCCATCCCCTTATGAATATTGGACTAGTTATAGATTTAAAAACAACAAATCTACTACAAATATGTTAGACACGTCATATTCTATTACATGTTAGAGCCTATGGTATGGACGAAATCATAGAATATTCAATAATTCATATAAAAATTATATGGCTATTTTATATTTCATTGCTTGACATATTTCTCTTTGGATATGTACTCCTAGTGAGCAGTCAAGTTGGAGGGATCGCCTAAAAATAATCATGGATGACGTGGTGGCTCGCACTAGTCCACCAATGCTTTTGCTTGATCAGACTCGATCAAAATTAGGGTAGAAATTTCACTTAGCTGATCGTTCAGTCAACTTTACAATACTATGTCATCTTTATCTTCTTATTCATGTTCCAAGATGGTTGTTCATAACCTGGATACACCTAATACTCAATTCGTTACTTGCTAGGATAGCAGCAATTTCATCCTTATTGCTAGATATTTAATTATGCTTAATTTAGTTTTGCTCACTTATCTGCTGCACCAGTCGAATTTACAACTTGTTACAAGCTATCTTATATGCCTAAAATTGCCTCCGTTTTTACCACACAACCATTGGTCACTACCATTCATTCGACACAACCTGCTGCAATGTATTCCTAGCAATTCGATCTTGCTAAGCTACTGACCTTGTACTCCTAATGCTCCATAAGTTCCATGCTCCTTGTGCTCCCTATAAGCATCATTACCATGCTTTATGTGCGACATGCTCCATGTGCTACAATTCAATAGAGTTTATAGTTTTTTCCCGAAATACATGTCACCACTTTAATTCTAAACCTAGTGCTACTAGTTTCTGGCCTATCATGTTGACACTCCCCAAAGCATTAAATTTTGAACCTAAAGGCATGTCATTACTTCTCCACTTTTAATTTCTATATGTGCATTGCCGAGCTCTATCTTACCATTCCCAGTGCATGCGTTTCAAGCAAGCAAATTCGGATATTTTCTTAACTCATTTCCAAGCTCCATATGTGTTGCTTATTTTATTCATTAAAATCATGTATTCTTAATAATTTATCATGGGTTATAACTCTAGTTTTATTTTTTATTTCCGGATCATCTATGTGATGATCACCTTTTGTATTGGTTACTTGTACATGGTTGCCCGCCAGATTAAAAGCTGACTTTTGGCTTACTAATTAATAAATAATGAGTGCTCTCCTCTCAATGAGGATCACTCTTTCATCAACACACACACACACATGTATATGTGTATATATACATGTATATATATATATATATATAATTTCCTTTGTAATGTGCATATATCTTACATGCCAAATATATATATATATATATATATGCATATAGTGCTTGCTATTAACACACACAAATAGATAATTATAAATCCTAATAACTTTATGTGTGTGTTTGTGTATTTATGTACGTATATTATCATCTATACATTTGTCTCTGTAATCATATTATTATGTTCACATGAAATCAAACTAATACATATGGTAGGTATATTGATACTTGTATAAGATAATAAAATTTATTTAACAAAATAATTTTTAGGTAAAATAAAAATTGAATTTATATTAAATATGATTTGATATAATTCGCACATTGGTTCATAATAACATGAAATAGATCATCCACCAATTCAATAAGAGGATTATTTTGAAATCAACCCTTTTACTTCACTCCGCGAACTTCTTGATCCATCACAACTACCACTTGATGTCGTTACTAGGGAAGAATTAGAGTAAATGGTCGAGGGAGCAAACCAAACTATGGCCCCAACTTAGCAAATGCTAATGGAGGCGATAAGGTAGTAGTTCAGATTGTTTAAGAAAGCGCCATAGTGAGTGGCATGTCGAACGTTCTCATGCTTGAGATCACGATGGTGGGAGGAATTCACTAGTTCGATCTACAGGAGGTAGCTACGGTGTACATAGAAGGATAGAGCAAAACAAATATAGGGAGACGACAAGAAGAAGGAATGAAGCAGTAAGATCTAGTGCTCCAATGGCATCGATATGCATTAATCAATCGGAATAAATCAGTATCAATTGATCCAACTACGGAAATGATCAAGATCAGGAGTACAAGATGCAAGGGAAATAACATGGTAATGTTTCTTTTGGAAGTTATGAAAGGTATATAAGGGTGATGCTCACAGACTAGAGCAATTTTGAGGACACAATAATGAAAGATGGCGTGAAAGAGAAAGAAGGCGCAGACAAATGGACACCCCGTATATATGGAGACCCAGGCATTATGCCACTAACAAAAACTATGGACTTTCGCCAAATGAGCACATGGTCAAGAAGAAATTGATAGCCACCTCCGTTAAGGATATGAAAAGGTAATGATGAAATAGTAAATGAGATTATAAGATAATTACCCTAGAGAGAAAACCATGATGATGGCTGGGAGGCTGCTGCAAGTCGGAATCCCTTTACAAATGTGATCAAAGAAGTGAGGTTCCTCACAAATTTATAGTGTCGACAATGTCCTTATACAATGGATTAATGGACCCAATGCACCGTTTTCTAATGTATTGCCAACACATGATTGATTTTTTTGTGTTTGAGCATGTGAATTGTAGGTGTTCTCCACTGTTCTTGTAAGGATTAGTAACCATATGGTTCTGCAAGATTGATTCGAGATCCATATGTTCTAAGGATCAACTGGCATATGGATTCTTTACTCGGTTTAGGGCACGTGTTGTATGACCAAAAGGTACAGAGTTAGCCGAATCTACAAAAAATATTTCTTTAACCATATAGAACACGGTGAGGTATCAAAAGCCCATTCCACGGAAGGCAGTCGAGGAAGAGAGAAAGGGTAGAAAGTATTCTTGTTTCCATGAGACACATGGACATAATATAAATGATTGTCGACACTTGAAATACATTATTGAGGAGTTGAAAAAAAGATGTAATTGTTGCATATGTCAAGAGTCCATAAGGAGGCTGACTAAGAAATGAATGATAAACCTGCAAGGAAGGCGCTTCAAGGTGATGAGGAGGAATCTAGGTTCGCACTCACTCAGGAATGAATTGGTGATTGATACCTTTTCTAGAGGTCAGCTTCCTACGGAGAAAGTTGGAGTTTCATAAGGATTCAATTGGAGATAGTTTTCAATCGAGTGAGCATCACGTTTCATGAGTGTGATATGCTCTTCAAGACTCATAATTCGAGATAAAGTTTTATTTGTATACAATCAATAATTTTTTTCCCGACCCTCCTTAAATTTTTTTGCATAAGTAATTAAAGGTATGATAGTTTTAGAGGTTGAAGCAATGATGCCATGTAATATGAACTAACCTTGGCAATGCCATTAATTATATGTTTTTTTGTTTGTGAGGGTTTCTTATGGTGTCATCAATATAGACCATCTGATCATAACCAATATGAAGAGAGATTACTTTAACTTGCATGAAAGAGCGTATGAAGAAGTTTGGTTAAGAGAGATATGAGAAGCTACTTTATTGGATATAAGTTTATTGTCCAGTGCATTAGAGGTAAAGACAAGAGTAGAATGATATCTTATTTCTGCACCTATGAATATAAAGAAAAAAGAAATGCTAAAATGAGGAGAAATGGATTTCCCACTAAGAAGGAAACTTTGATACCATGAAAATGTAGAAGATGCAGTTTGAGGCGCGCGCGCACGCGCGTGTGTATAAACACACACACGCATATATAATGAGATTTTACAATGGTAAGAAGTAATATTTATGGACTACATTAGGAAACTTTTAAATCAGATTAATGTATAGTATTTAAGTCAAATAAAGCAAAGCTTTAAACTCAGGTCTACATTTATTCATGTTTAATTTAAATAATAATGAAAACTTGCCTACATTTATTGTTGATTATTCATTATCTTGATAATAACTAGAACTTTAATATACTTTTAAAACATAATAAGATTAGCACTTCGTGTATCACATTCCAAAGCTATTATATTCATCACCAATCCCTATATATGTTGGATGTCACCAATTCAGAACTAATTAAATTTTGCAACAATGTGATTTATTAAAAATATATGTTTTGTTCTAACTTTGTTTATCATTCAAATCCATTTTGAGGTTTGAATACTTCCATTGTATTGCTCTCGGTACTGGAAAAACGTTTATTTTTATCTTTACTGTGACGAATCACATTTTCGACCCTTAAAAGTCGACATAATACATCAACGGTATTCACGTGCCGAGCATCCATGTGCCGAAAAGACAGATTGTTGGGGTGAAAGAAAATAGAAGACAAAACAGAATCTCACATCGTACCAAGTAATCTATAATATTGTAACGACCCGCGTTTTTGGACAGTTTAAATCGACAAATCAGACACACATGCCGATTCTAAACCATTCAAAAGGGCGGATGGTTAATGGGGTTAAATAAGAAAAGAAAAGAAAGAACAGAAACAAACTCAGAATCTCGCAGCGGAAGGAACAAGATATAATAATAAAATAACAGTTCATGAAGCTGTTAAATAAATAAATTTGATTATTATTATACATCATAAATCAGAGTTACATACATATCAGAGATAATACAATAATGCATCGGAAAAATAATACAGTAGTAGAATACAAATGATATAATACCAAACTTCGTCTTCGTCCTCCAGAATAGATCTTCAACCTTATCTGAAATGCTCAGGCTGACCCGAGCGTAATGAAAAGACAAAACACTCGAGTCAGGACTAAAATATCTCATGTAAGTCAAATCGGATAAGAAAATATGAGTGTGACGGCGTCAGAGATGTTTACGGGTTTTGACATCTCCTATCCAGTGTCAACGTGAGTGCAATAACTTAAGAGATGTTATGGGATTTTCCATCTCTCAAGGATCCGTTAAACTATCTACTATGTAGTACAATACGCTATTATAATATGTCTACACTAAAGTAAAAGTATTAAAATAGCGTTAAGCCATGGCCCATTCCACCCTTAACACAGTTTATATTCCCAAGAGCATATACAAGACCGTAGTTTCCCCAAAACCGGAAGTCACCAGAGGGCAATCCATATACTCAAGGTACAAACCAAAATCGTAGTGGTCGCGAATAGGATAATCAGTATGACAAGGTACATGAGGCAATACCAACTAGGATACTAGTAGTTGCCTGATCCGGACTGATGTTGGGCATAGCAGCTACTACCCCAACACCGCGAAACAATACTCCCAAATCGCGGGGTGCACCCAAATCGAATCACAAAAGTAATAGACATGGTATCGAAGGAGTGTGTCCGCTAGAGATGGCGATCCTCAATGGCCCGGTGCGGCTCCTGTTTTAGTCATGTCAGGGGTCATCCAAAATCGTTCTCTTTCTTCAAATCAACACGTTCACCAAAACCATCCACTTCGTTCTGGATCAACACTCCGCGTATACTAGTTATTAAAGTGGTTTTCGGTATCGACAGAGAGTATGTCCATATCCGATCCCGGTCTCTTTAATAACTACGTATTATTACACCGATGGCTCTTTACATTTCAAATCGATTCATAATTGATATCAAAATATCATATTCGCTTCAAAATCAAATCCATTTCAAAATCATCATATCTACTCAAAGTATACCATTTCATTTCAAAAATCATTTTCGCCTCAATATCTCATTTCGATTTCAAAATCATTTTCGCCTCAATATCTCATTTCGATTTCAAAATCATTTTCGAATTTCAATTTAGGTCACAACTTCATTTAACCCAATTCGTATTTAAATTCAAGATTTAAATATAAACATTTCACTTTAAATAAATCCATTTCCAAAATCGTATCACTTTCCAAAGTTATACCGCTTTCGAAATCATAAGTCTTTTAAAATCAAAACACTTTGGAAATTGAAACACTTTATATAAAATATAGCTTCCTCAAATTTCACAAATCGATTCACATAAACTTGAATTTCAAAATTAAAATTTAATCAGATTTCAAATCATCAATTTCAACTCGATTCAGCTTCTCAATAAACCATTTCAAATTATCAATTTCAAATACATATTTGAACCATAAAATAAACAATTTCACTTCCGATATATTTCGAAACTTTAAATATTTCACATTTCAAAATAGTTCATATATTTATATAAGAATATAAGATTCGCTTTAAAACCATTTCGTATTCAACTTAGAATATACTTCAAATTAAACATCCGTATTAAGTAGTTTACTTAATTTCTGGAACAATTCCAATTCAATAAACTTAGATTAATATTCGGATTTCAAGAATTCATTTAAGTATTACATTCCAAATCAGTTTCAGTTCAAATCCTATTCAAATCGATTTTATCATCAAATTTAATTCAATAGTTTTAATTTAGTCCAATTCACAAATTTCTTTGAATTTCAATTAAATTCCAAATTAATTAAATCTCAATTTCAAATTAATTTTCAATTCCAAACTCAAACTTGAAATATCATTTCATATAAATTTTCTTAGAAATATTCAGAGTTCGATTAAAAGTCCAATCTTTTAAAACAAATCAACTTTCGAAAATTTACGCCGTATTTCAATTTTTTTTTTCTTCAAAATCTAAACTTCGAATAATTAAACAAATTCATTTACCAAGTTTAAATTCCAACATCTCGACTTTCAATTCAAAATAATTCAATTTCCATAAATTGGATTTTATTCTTAAAATCAATTCATTTAAATAATTTCAAACAACTTTTAAAATCATTTAATTTAGCCAACCCGGTGTCCGTATATAATTTACTAACCTATGGCCAAGTGGTTAGTTATTTCAATTAAATGTCAGGGATGAATATATATTACTTAAACCAATCACAGTGTCATGTGCATGTATAACAGGATATATATAAGCAAATAAACATCCAAACATTTAAATATCATCCAATAGCATCCATCGAAATAAATCATCCAATAGTCAATACAATTCACGGCAATTTCATAGTTATCAATATCGGGAAATTTGATTTCAATTAAATCCTAATTTCAGTTTACTGTCAATTTAAATTTTCAACGGTGAATTCACACGACAATCTATATGACAATTAAATTTTTATCAAACAACGACAAATAAATTCATATCACTTCATAATGTCAAATTTAACTACCATAAATTATTTTAGTCAATTGTGAGCGTATAAACACTCACCTTGATTTTCTGTTGTCGCCGAGACGTTCCGGTTTGGAACTGAAACTGGACGACGCCCAACTTTAGCCCAAATTTCCACCGTCTCCAAATCCATCCAAACTAGTTTCATTTTGAAGCTTTCGTCATTACGATCGCAACGCAAAAAGTTTCGTTCCAATCGGACCTCAACACATCTGGGCCGTCCATTTTCAACCCATCAGATCTGGCCGCACAAGATCATCTTCCTCCTCACGTTCTCTTCCAGGTCACACACGCACAAAACCAAACCCATCTCCATTAGCTAGGGTTACGTGCCACCGCCTCCACGCTTGACGAAACTTCATCAAACTACCTCCATTCGAAGCGCCTCGGCCACCACCACCCACGCCTACCACCATGATGAACTCGGCCCCACCATTTGCACTCAGCTCGAGAAAAACCGTACACGCTTCCAAGTCAGATCTGGGCGAATCCGTGACGTAAAAGCATAGATCAACCGTATGTATTTGAAGAGCTCGCCGAGATCTACAACTTTGCTTTTGGAATTTTTTGATTTCGTTGAACGGATTGAGAGATAATCGAGGTAGAAGAAGGCACATTTCTGGCCATTGAAAGAGCAAGTGGCGGCTGGAGCTATTTGGATTAGGGTTTTGGGCTTTTGTTTGCAAATTGAAGATGTGAGGTCCTTATATAGAAAAATGGCAAACACTATTCATCGAAAATTTTCCGAACTCCAAACGAAGCGTGCCGGCTGGCATTTCTAAGGTTTACCCCATGTTCCGAACGCAATGGAACATGTTTCGGAGGCTAATTCGGTCATCTGGGCGAGTTACGGAGAAAAACGATCAGTTTTAAATTAAACCGATTTAAACCGATTTCGATGCGTTTTGGCTTGCCCCGGACAAACGGTACATCCAATTGACACGAAATTTAAAACCATACAATAATATCACATTACGGATCCGATGAAACTGGTTTCGTCGAAATCCGAGACTTTTTGAAAAATGACTATTTTCTCTCGCCGAATTAATATTAAAAACAATTCGATGCGTTTCGAGCTGCCACGGTCAAATGATAACTCCGATTGCTACGAAAATTGAAATCCGATAATAACAAACTATTACGGATCCAATGGAACTAGTTTCGTTCAATTCTGAGATTGTTCGAAAAATGGCTATTTTTCAGTCGATAATTAAATATTAAAATATTCAATTTTCACAAATTAACTTTAAATTCAATTTTAAAAGTTCTATAACATTACTATAACTCCAATATGATAAGATAAAATTTTACAAATTATTTTCAATCATATTCAACTCGATTTCAATTATTTCTGAAATTTAACTTATTAAATTATCGATTTAATTGTCTAATTAAATCCAATATTCGAAAAATAAATTATTCGACTGTTTAATTTCAATATAAAATTCCCAATTTTAAATTATTAACTTTTAAATCAAATTTCAATTGTTCACAAATTCCATTTTTAATTTCACAGTAATTAACAATCTTTTACAATGCAGTTTTCCATTATAAATCCAATATAAAAGATTATAGTAGATTCAGCGTTCAATTTTATTGTAATTCAAATTCAAGTTATTTAATTCCAAATGAATTCTTTTATTTCGATTTACACTTTCATTATTGAATCAACCATTTACTTATACATTATTATCAATAGTTTATAATTCATTTACTTTCATTTTCTTCAGCTATCATCTTATTTAAATTCACAGTAATATTAAATTACATTCATTTACGTTGATTTCCATATTATAACTTCAATATTAAATGTAACATTTTATTTATTTCGTTGTTTACAATCAAATTCAATTCAATTCAATTACTTGTTACATTCAAATTTAAATCTTTTACTTACGTTCAATTACAAGTTAACATCTTTATCAAATTACAGTTTCAGTTATTATCTGCTTTCAATCAACTGTAATATTAAGTTACATTTATTTATATTAGTTTCAATAACATAAACTTCCATTATTAGATCTACCATTTTATTTATTCTTTGTTTACAATCATAACATATTTGGTTTACAATCAAATTCAATTCATTATTTACATTCACTACAAGTCAACATCCATATTTAATTTACAAATAACTTATTTCAGAATTCAGTTTTGTATTTTAGATTGTAATTCACATTTAACAACACAAAATTTTATTTCCTTCGGATTTTTATCCAAAATTTTCATTTTAATTCGTATTTTTAAAGTGTTAAAAATACGGGTCGTTACATTCTCCCCCACTTAAAACTTTTCGTCCTCGAAAAGGAACGGAGAAGGGGAAACCATCATTTAGATATAATTCATTCAAAATATTCGACTTATTTGCAAAATTTAGTTATAGGATTTTTTTTCTCAAAATTTTCTAACTCCTGGATTTTTGAAAAATTTCGGCAGCACCTCCTTTGCGCGGCTAGGACCGAAAAATTTCACATGGTAATAATTGCATGATATACATCTCATTACAAGAATGAGGCATCCCAAAACATGGGGAACACAATAATATACCACAACATAAACTGTAATCCGAGAACGTACCTTTTATTAAGCGTTTATTAGCATTTTAACTTACATTTTGCATTTAGCGCAGAAGCGAGCTCCACAAGCGAAGCGCAACCCCTTTGCTACCTACTAAAATGCTCAATAACCAAGTTAGAACCATGCATATAAAGATAGATCGATATACTTAGCATAAACAACATACATATACATATTTAACTTCAAAACTGAAAATTTTAAATTCAGGACAGCGAACAAATCCCAGTTTTTGGTCACCTAAACTATAAAATTTTAAAATGGAATCTAAATAAAAGTTGTTGCATTTGTTTCAGGCTTTTCGGAATGTCCAAAATCATAAAATTCGGACCATCCGTTCAAAAGTTACGACCGTTTTACTAAATAGGAACGCCTCAGCCTGGCAATGAATTGCGCAGGTCAGCGACATTTGGTCACGTTTTTGACCATCTAAACGACATTAAAACACCAAATTCTTAAAACAAAAGTTTTAGCTTAAGTTCTAAGCTTTTCAGAAAGTGCAAGATCATCAAAATCCGATACACCAGTAAAACTTATGTCATAAATACTAAGGTCAAATGCTATTAGTTTTGCTTATTCTTACACAGGACAGCGATAGACATTTATATTTTTAACCTAGTAAACGAATGAATTTTCTGAAATACTCTAAACAAAAGTCGTGCTACAGATTCTAAGCTTTCCGAAAATTCCAAGATCATCAAATTCCGATTATTCATTTAAAAGTTATGGTACTTTTAGTTTCAGCACATACCGGACAATTTTAGATTTCTACATTTGTTTGTTATTACAAATACAAACTATCCAATTTAAAGTTTCCGGAAAATCAAGCATTAACCCAAAGTTGTTAATTTCTTTTATGTTTTTATGAAATAAGTTTACATTAAATTCGTTTTCCGGTTTATTCACTTTATTACCTCCACATTTTAACTCAAGAAAATTTTGCTTCACATTAAATTGAATTCAATTATATTCAACATCACCTTACTACAAATTGAATTTAATTACTTAAATTTTTATTCCATTTATTCAATTCCATTACATTATGAATCGTATTTACTCACCTAATATCCATCTACAACCAAAGCACAACAACATTAACGTCCATACCAAATTTACCACCAAGTCAATCAATTTCTTTTATTTGTCTCAATTGGTTTATTCATTTCCAAACAAATCAAGTTTACTCAATTCATTTACTTTGTTTGGATTATATCAAATTCCATAATTCACTTTACTTGTTTTCCTCATTGATTTAATTCAATAATTTTGCTTGTTCAAATTAAATTTCATACCATCAACTAAGTATATATTATTCATTTTTCAATTTGAATTTCTTTTATATTTGCAACTATCAATTTGATCTTCACATTTTATTTACACTATCATACTTGTATATTTTTTTACTTACTTATCAAAATATGCATTTTAAACTTTTAAATATTAGGTAAGTAATGGTTATGCAAATTTAGTGCAGTTGATAATATACAACTTATTTTCATTAAATTCTAGTGTTGAGCTTATTTAACAAATCTTCAATTTATTATTTATCACATTAAGGTTTACTATTACAATTTAAATTTTCATTTTAACCTTTAAATTCTATTACATATTTTAGAAAAATTTCAATTTCTAGTTTATTCGAAGAGTACAGAAAACATTTAGTGGTCTCCCCCACTCGGACTCTTGAAAAATAAACGTCGATAATGCATGCACTCATTACCAAAACTTACTTTCCAAACATCAAGCGGGGCATACACTACTTATTTATTTCAAAATCACTTGGCAAATCATTCCTATTCAAATTTTTCAAATGATACGTAGATTATTTCCAAACCATTGGTACCAATTTCAAAACATTGGAGTTTATATTCTCAAATTTAAAATCATATTCATTTAATTCCATTTCCAATTATATTTTCCAAATTCATTTTTTTTTCATTTGTCAATAATTTAGAAATATTGACAAGTCAACCAATTGACGACGATAATCTAATATTATCATCTCCTACCAACCAATAAAATCAAATTTATATATCCGTAGTAATATTTATATATAAATATACGTCAAAACAATATTATGTCAATTTGTCCTATTCGAGTGTTTAGAAACCCCTATCGATGCCATGGCGTCCCATGTACCAACCAGAATTTATAAATACTAAACGGAACAGATCAACACAATATAAAACCATTTTATATCAAAATAACAAATACGCTCTCTCGTACCCTCAAACTCATTCATAGGTTTCAACCCTATTTCAACGAGTTATTCCCCACTAGAGCTAAGGTAATCTAAACCAAAGCTCTGATACCAACTGTAACGACCCGCCTTTTTGGACAGTTTAAATCGACAAATTAGACACACATGCCGATTCTAAACCATTCAAAAGGGCGGATGGTTAATGGGGTTAAATAAGAAAAGAAAAGAAAGAACAGAAACAAACTCAGAATCTCGCAGCGGAAGGAACAAGATATAATAATAAAATAACAGTTCATGAAGCTGTTAAATAAATAAATTTGATTATTATTATACATCATAAATCAGAGTTACATACATATCAGAGATAATACAATAATGCATCGGAAAAATAATACAGTAGTAGAATACAAATGATATAATACCAAACTTCGTCTTCGTCCTCCAGAATAGATCTTCAACCTTATCTGAAATGCTCAGGCTGACCCGAGCGTAATGAAAAGACAAAACACTCGAGTCAGGACTAAAATATCTCATGTAAGTCAAATCGGATAAGAAAATATGAGTGTGACGGCGTCAGAGATGTTTACGGGTTTTGACATCTCCTATCCAGTGTCAACGTGAGTGCAATAACTTAAGAGATGTTACGGGATTTTCCATCTCTCAAGGATCCGTTAAACTATCTACTATGTAGTACAATACGCTATTATAATATGTCTACACTAAAGTAAAAGTATTAAAATAGCGTTGAGCCATGGCCCATTCCACCCTTAACACAGTTTATATTCCCAAGAGCATATACAAGACCGTAGTTTCCCCAAAACCGGAAGTCACCAGAGAGCAATCCATATACTCAAGGTACAAACCAAAATCGTAGTGGTCGCGAATAGGATAATCAGTATGACAAGGTACATGAGGCAATACCAACTAGGATACTAGTAGTTGCCTGATCCGGACTGATGTTGGGCATAGCAGCTACTACCCCAACACCGCGAAACAACACTCCCAAATCGCGGGGTGCACCCAAATCGAATCACAAAAGTAATAGACATGGTATCGAAGGAGTGTGTCCGCTAGAGATGGCGATCCTCAATGGCCCGGCGCGGCTCCTGTTTTAGTCATGTCAGGGGTCATCCAAAATCGTTCTCTTTCTTCAAATCAACACGTTCACCAAAACCATCCACTTCGTTCTGGATCAACACTCCGCGTATACTAGTTATTAAAGTGGTTTTCGGTATCGACAGAGAGTATGTCCATATCCGATCCCGGTCTCTTTAATAACTACGTATTATTACACCGATGGCTCTTTACATTTCAAATCGATTCATAATTGATATCAAAATATCATATTCGCTTCAAAATCAAATCCATTTCAAAATCATCATATCTACTCAAAGTATACCATTTCATTTCAAAAATCATTTTCGCCTCAATATCTCATTTCGATTTCAAAATCATTTTCGCCTCAATATCTCATTTCGATTTCAAAATCATTTTCGAATTTCAATTTAGGTCGCAACTTCATTTAACCCAATTCGTATTTAAATTCAAGATTTAAATATAAACATTTCACTTTAAATAAATCCATTTCCAAAATCGTATCACTTTCCAAAGTTATACCGCTTTCGAAATCATAAGTCTTTTAAAATCAAAACACTTTGGAAATTGAAACACTTTATATAAAATATAGCTTCCTCAAATTTCACAAATCGATTCACATAAACTCGAATTTCAAAATTAAAATTTAATCAGATTTCAAATCATCAATTTCAACTCGATTCAGCTTCTCAATAAACCATTTCAAATTATCAATTTCAAATACATATTTGAACCATAAAATAAACAATTTCACTTCCGATATATTTCGAAACTTTAAATATTTCACATTTCAAAATAGTTCATATATTTATATAAGAATATAAGATTCGCTTTAAAACCATTTCGTATTCAACTTAGAATATACTTCAAATTAAACATCCGTATTAAGTAGTTTACTTAATTTCTGGAACAATTCCAATTCAATAAACTTAGATTAATATTCGGATTTCAAGAATTCATTTAAGTATTACATTCCAAATCAGTTTCAGTTCAAATCCTATTCAAATCAATTTTATCATCAAATTTAATTCAATAGTTTTAATTTAGTCCAATTCACAAATTTCTTTGAATTTCAATTAAATTCCAAATTAATTAAATCTCAATTTCAAATTAATTTTCAATTCCAAACTCAAACTTGAAATATCATTTCATATAAATTTTCTTAGAAATATTCAGAGTTCGATTAAAAGTCCAATCTTTTAAAACAAATCAACTTTCGAAAATTTACGCCGTATTTCAATTTTTTTTTTCTTCAAAATCTAAATTTCGAATAATTAAACAAATTCATTTACCAAGTTTAAATTCCAACATCTCGACTTTCAATTCAAAATAATTCAATTTCCATAAATTGGATTTTATTCTTAAAATCAATTCATTTAAATAATTTCAAACAACTTTTAAATTCATTTAATTTAGCCAACCCGGTGTCCGTATATAATTTTCTAACCTATGGCCAAGTGGTTAGTTATTTCAATTAAATGTCAGGGATGAATATATATTACTTAAACCAATCACAGTGTCATGTGCATGTATAACAGGATATATATAAGCAAATAAACATCCAAACATTTAAATATCAACCAATAGCATCCATCGAAATAAATCATCCAATAGTCAATACAATTCACGGCAATTTCATAGTTATCAATATCGGGAAATTTGATTTCAATTAAATCCTAATTTCAATTTACTGTCAATTTAAATTTTCAACGGTGAATTCACACGACAATCTATATGACAATTAAATTTTTATCAAACAACGACAAATAAATTCATATCACTTCATAATGTCAAATTTAACTACCATAAATTATTTTAGTCAATTGTGAGCGTATAAACACTCACCTTGATTTTCTGTTGTCGCCGAGACGTTCCGGTTTGGAACTGAAACTGGACGACGCCCAACTTTAGCCCAAATTTCCAATGTCTCCAAATCCATCCAAACTAATTTCATTTTGAAGCTTTCGTCATTACGATCGCAACGCAAAAAGTTTCGTTCCAATCAGACCTCAACACATCTGGGCCGTCCATTTTCAACCCATCAGATCTGGCCGCACAAGATCATCTTCCTCCTCACGTTCTCTTCCAGGTCACACACGCACAAAACCAAACCCATCTCCATTAGCTAGGGTTACGTGCCACCGCCTCCACGCTTGACGAAACTTCATCAAACTACCGCCATTCGAAGCGCCTCGGCCACCACCACCCACGCCTACCACCATGATGAACTCGGCCCACCATTTGCACTCAGCTCGAGAAAAACCATACACGCTTCCAAGTTAGATCTGGGCGAATCCGTGACGTAAAAGCATAGATCAACCGTATGGATTTGAAGAGCTCGCCGAGATCTACAACTTTGCTTTTGGAATTTTTTGATTTCGTTGAACGGATTGAGAGATAATCGAGGTAGAAGAAGGCACATTTCTGGCCATTGAAAGAGCAAGTGGCGGTTGGAGCTATTTGGATTAGGGTTTTGGGCTTTTGTTTGCAAATTGAAGATGTGAGGTCCTTATATAGAAAAATGGCAAACACTATTCATCGAAAATTTTCCGAACTCCAAACGAAGCGTGCCGGCTGGCGTTTCTAAGGTTTACCCCATGTTCCGAACGCAATGGAACATGTTTCGGAGGCTAATTCGGTCATCTGGGCGAGTTACGGAGAAAAACGATCAGTTTTAAATTAAACCGATTTAAACCGATTTCGATGCGTTTTGGCTTGCCCCGGACAAACGGTACATCCAATTGACACGAAATTTAAAACCATACAATAATATCACATTACGGATCCGATGAAACTGGTTTCGTCGAAATCCGAGACTTTTTGAAAAATGACTATTTTCTCTCGCCGAATTAATATTAAAAACAATTCGATGCGTTTCGAGCTGCCACGGTCAAATGATAACTCCGATTGCTACGAAAATTGAAATCCGATAATAACAAACTATTACGGATCCAATGGAACTAGTTTCGTTCAATTCTGAGATTGTTCGAAAAATGGCTATTTTTCAGTCGATAATTAAATATTAAAATATTCAATTTTCACAAATTAACTTTAAATTCAATTTTAAAAGTTCTATAACATTACTATAACTCCAATATGATAAGATAAAATTTTACAAATTATTTTCAATCATATTCAACTCGATTTCAATTATTTCTGAAATTTAACTTATTAAATTATCGATTTAATTGTCTAATTAAATCCAATATTCGAAAAATAAATTATTCGACTGTTTAATTTCAATATAAAATTCCCAATTTTAAATTATTAACTTTTAAATCAAATTTCAATTGTTCACAAATTCCATTTTTAATTTCACAGTAATTAACAATCTTTTACAATGCAGTTTTCCATTATAAATCCAATATAAAAGATTATAGTAGATTCAGCGTTCAATTTTATTGTAATTCAAATTCAAGTTATTTAATTCCAAATGAATTCTTTTATTTCGATTTACACTTTCATTATTGAATCAACCATTTACTTATACATTATTATCAATAGTTTATAATTCATTTACTTTCATTTTCTTCAGCTATCATCTTATTTAAATTCACAGTAATATTAAATTACATTCATTTACGTTGATTTCCATATTATAACTTCAATATTAAATGTAACATTTTATTTATTTCGTTGTTTACAATCAAATTCAATTCAATTCAATTACTTGTTACATTCAAATTTAAATCTTTTACTTACGTTCAATTACAAGTTAACATCTTTATCAAATTACAGTTTCAGTTATTATCTGCTTTCAATCAACTGTAATATTAAGTTACATTTATTTATATTAGTTTCAATAACATAAACTTCCCTTATTAGATCTACCATTTTATTTATTCTTTGTTTACAATCATAACATATTTGGTTTACAATCAAATTCAATTCATTATTTACATTCACTACAAGTTAACATCCATATTTAATTTACAAATAACTTATTTCAGAATTCAGTTTTGTATTTTAGATTGTAATTCACATTTAACAACACAAAATTTTATTTCCTTCGGATTTTTATCCAAAATTTTCATTTTAATTCGTATTTTTAAAGTGTTAAAAATACGGGTCGTTACAAATATACACAATGATCTTTACAAAAAAGAAGACTTTAATATACATATACATTAATCAAAGTCAAATAAACAATCATCAGCTTGGACAGTTATAACAGTCTGCTCTTACAATTGTTGATAAATACAAAACCAGAAAATGCAACAGAAATAAAAAGATACGTGAATATGTCTCGAAGGCATTCAGCTTGTCTTTTGAAGCTCCAAAGCATCCAAAACTAAATCTGAAACATACTCGAGCTAACCCGAGCATTATGACAAAATAACGCCCGAAGTAGTATGGTAAACCAGCGTCAGAAGACTCAATCAAACCTTATTGATTTCTATTTTTATAAAACCCTTTCAAAATAAAAGGTATCTCATAAGCCCGCATAGTACATAAATACGAACGGGATTTTACCTTACGATAACCAAACCATTTATATTAGAAAATCCAGTGATATTATAATAATGTCTAAGAACGAAAATATCAATAATCAAGTAGTTGTGATGTTCGTGAGTGTACACCATAATAATTATAGGTATATAATCAAAACCCGCTAAGGTGCGTTCGCTAACTATGTAGGATTCCACGGAGGTGCCCTCGGTACTTCGAGAACGGTCCTCATACACAAGGATCAGAGTTATCCTTCCGAAGCAACAATACATCCCTAGTAATATACAATAGGAAACACATAGCTGGCCAAGCAGGCCGAATGATTCGCTCTGTTCATGCATAACAATTATAGGTAACTCTAGGAAGAAGATGACTGCACCCTATGGGTTAGGTAAACCCCTGGCTATGCATGCTATCTCTGGTTTTAGTCATCACCGCTGGTGAGCTACGTCCAGCATTCCAACACACGAATCTCCACTCGAATAGATCTCAGAACCACACATGTATTCCCATACCCCCAACGGGTCTCAGAATAACACATGGATTCCAACATCTCGAACAAAAACTCAAATCTCCTTTAAGAATAGAACCCGTATATGGTTTTGGAGTGGTTACGGTTTCAAGTCATCTCATATATGTACACTTCTACACTTACCGGGTGTTCCAAAACCAATCGTTCGATTTCTGAAATAATCAATACCGGTTCTTTTAGAAATAATCAAAGAATACATAAGAACAGAGACCACATCCAAACCATTTAATCGGACGGATTTCCTTATCATTTGTCCTAGGAGAAAAAACGAGTTTATATGTACAGTATAACACCACCGACAGTAAGTATACCATATAATCCCCGTGTTTCCCCTAGATATTTCTAGAGTTAAATCCTTCGGTGTTAAGTAGGAAAAGAATATATCCGTACTACCAAAATTAAGAAGGATTACATATTTAGGCCAAGATTTTATAGTCGGTCATTTAACTATTAGATAAACAAACATTCCGAACAAAGATTGCATTTTCCATGGAAACCACCAAGCCTCATATTAATCTTTCATTAATTAAATCTCTTTCCAAAATATTTATCAAAATATTCATATACTTATCTCACCGGAATAAGTATATTCTCAAACCATTCCTTTCAAAACTTGGAAAACCCTTTTCACATACGTATAAAATGGTATAAGTATATTCACCAAACACCTAGAAAGATTTTCTATTTCAAAATCATATTAAAATGATGAAACCCAAATGTTATTAAAATGAAGATATAAATAACCCAAAACACCACTCCTTTTCATAATTCTCTTTTATTTTATAAATATCTCCTTTATAAATCTCCAAATCTATTTATAAAGCTTCTTTATAAATCTCCAAGTTTATTATAAAATACACTTTATAAATCTCAATAACCCATTTACAAAACTTCCCTTTCAAATCTCTAAAACCATTTATAAACCTCCTTTCTGAAATCATTTAAAAACCAAACTTCTTTTCAAATTTCAAATCTCTTTCAAATTCATAAACCCCTTTAATAAATCCTTTCTATAAAAAGGAATCCTTCTATAAACAATTTATTATTTAATTATAATGAACAAAAAATTTAACATCATAAAAATAAACTTTAAACATTTTTAATGATATAATAATAAAACATTAAAATATTACTAAAAATATAATAACTTTTAAAAACAGTTTAAATAGTATAATAAAATAACTTTAAACAACTTTTAGAAATGTAGTTACTTAACTTTTAGATAAAAAACTAATAATGTAATTAACTAGCTTTAAATAATCATTAATAAAATAATTTATTGTCTTTAAACAACCTTAATAAATAATTAATTATCTTTAAACAACACTAATAAAATAATTAATTCTAAATCATTATAAATATAATAATTAACTTTAAAACATTTTAAATGATATAATAATTAATTTTATTACATAAATATTTATAAAAAACACTTTGTCAAAATAATAATTAAACAATCACTTTACTTCAAATTATAAAATTCAAGTTAATTTAACTCCATAACTTTCCAAACTCAGAAAGAGTCTTAGAGATCCCAATGGTAGTTAAGCAAGCTACCATTTTATTCAATTTAACTTCCCAAGTTAAATTACTAGTATTTACATATGCACGCATATATGTAAACCAAATCCATAATTAACAATTAATTGTTAACACATCACTTGTCCAGTATTAATCAAATGACACTTAAATAAATGTCCAAATTAATATAATAGCAGAATGAAGATTTATTCTGCTAAACAATTGTCATTCAAAATAAACTCTTTCATTATTATTCGACGGTGTTTATTTGGCCAAATTGAAAACACCAAAGAAGTAAGATTAAATTAACTACGTTATTATTTAAACAATGTAATTATATTAAATTAATATTATTTTATCACTTTATACATTATCCATTTTTAAAAGCAATAATTTATCCAAACCCAATAGTCAAACGAATAAAACATCCAAGCATATAACCAATAATTTTTATCTATCATATAACATATTGATTAACCAAAAAAGGTAAGTTTAACTTGCCGAAATTCCAGATATTGTTGAAGTAGTCTAGTTCCGTCTAAAATCGATCAGCGTTCAATTTTAGCTTGAAATTCTACAACCTCCAATCTCAACCAATCCAATCCAAGATGTAGAAGGCATTCCTGCGAGTCCAACGCGACTGATAACGTTCGGATCTGACCTCATACGAAATAGTTATAAGATTTTGAGTTAATTATCATAATTAAATCTTAATTACAACACTAGCTCACTAATTAACCTTGCTAAATCAATCCCTAAAATCGTTTAAACCATGGCTGCCAAACAACATCTCGATTATCTCCGTTCTGCCACCGTCGTGGGCCTCCTGTCGCTGTCGCACCACTACCGTGAGTAGCCCTAACCATGATGAACAACTCGGCACCATCCTCGCCTTCCCACGTCGTCCCTAACTCAAGAACGAGCTCGAGGAACATGGCTCTGTTCATCTTCCAGACGCCGCCACAGACCACCAAAGGTAGCCACGCCACCACCCAATGCAAGCTTGCCTCAATGCTAACCCAACGCCACCAAACATGACGCCAACCATCCCCTATAGCTAGCAAATGAATGCAAAATGTCGGCGACGTTCATCACCAGATCTACGCCGCCTCAGGCCAAACTATGGCGATCCAACCCTCCATCCTCCTCGGCTCACCATTCCACACCTATTCCTATTTGACACCCAAGCTTGAAACGGCCCATAGTGGCATCGATTGACATCGGCCGTTGGATGGAGGGGCTATTTTAGGGTTAGGGTTTTAATCTTAGGAAATAGAAGAAATGTGAGGTCCTATATAGAAAATTTTCCAACACTAATCACCTCCCAAAATCTCGAACTCCAAACGAGGCATGCTTACTGGCATTTCTAGCCAAATACCCCTATTCCAAACTCAATGGAACTATTTTCGGGACCTAATTCCAACGTATACAAAAGTTAGCTTTTCGAGCCACTTGATTTATGAATTGAACTCGACCTCCTAATCAAAACCAAATAGTCGAAATATATTGATGCTTATACTCACTCTGTCTCGCTCCATAATCCCGAGGCCTAAAAAGTCTGTTTACGAAAATCGAGTTTTCAGCTCATCGATAAAATAAATCAATTAAATATTTACATATTCTAAATTTAAATATTCAGAGCAGCCTAAAAAAATACGGGTTGTTACACTCTCCTCCCTTAAAATGATTTCATCCTCGAAATCCTAAAGGACTAAGCAACAAACTCCCAACACCCTAGCATGTTTGATGATATATAAAAATCATCTTCAACTTATTCCCAAATCAGCAAACTCTGCACTAATCTATCCTGGATACTAACCTACATGCATGTGCACATGTCAGCCAACAAGGCACTCTCACCTGAATAGAAATATAAACACTCGAAACGAATAATTAAAAACAACTGCATCCTTAGTGATAACTTTCCATATTATCACTAAAATTCCTAAGTCACTTAGGGCTATTCCAAAAATCTCTGACACTGATTCTTATAACTATCGGTCATATCTAAAATCTTTGTGCTAACTTGTTATCCACTTTTGCCTAAGTCTTTCAGAAAATTTTAGCAATACCCCCTTTGCGCGACTAGATTCGAAAAACTACAACTTGCTACATATGGCCTAAACCAACAAAAGAAAACAAAGCCCAAAAGTGGCCTCCCATATCTGGGGCATAAAATCACCAATCAAATCCCAAACTCTAAATCTACTACATACCTATTTGTCGGCCAACAACACTACTCATAAAACCAAAAGCAGCAAGCTAGCCTTTACTTCCATGTACCTGAAACTTGTTGGATCATAGGTTTTGATTGCTGACAAGACACAACTATTCACGAATCTACGACTACGACAACATCCGGACTCAACGACTCAAAGTATGGTTCATATAGTTATATATTTTAACAAGGGGCATCAAATATGTATATAGAGTCTAGTTTAGTGCTTTATTAAAATCTTTCCTCAAGAATCATCATTCACATTCAAATAAACTTGCATGCATATTTTAATCAAAATCAAGTTTTCAAAAAATTCATGAAGCAGGGCTCGAACCCGGGTCACTAGTTTAGAAGGCAAGTGCTCTAACCAAATGAGCTATGGTGATTTTTGATTATCAACAGAATTCAGTCGACTGAACAAGGTCATTCAGTCGACTGAACAAGGTCATTCAGTCGACTGAACAAGGTCATTCAGTCGACTGAATATCTATAAACATCCTATTGAACTTGTGCACATATGTATACACGTTTATATTTCCAAATTCAGTCGACTGAAGTTCATAGACCAGTCGACTGACCTGGTTCCAACTGCTATTTTTTTAGAAAAGACACTTCCTTTTTGAATAGCCTTCTTCCTCGCGAAGAGTTGCAGCCATTGTTATTCGTTGAGAACTCTTTACCAGTAGTTGCAACTCCTTAACTACTATATATATGAATGAATTTCAAGATCAAATTACTTCACTTACTTGCTTATACTTGAATCATATTTTCTGAATAAACTACTCTCTTGAATTCATACATTCATTGCTTACAATCACAATTCTATATTTCTAAAACAATTTTAAACTTCCTAATCTTCATATACACACAACTATACACATCATACTTGAGGAAAAGATTATAGGAAGGGTGTAATACAAGTGACAAATCCGTGTTATTAGAACACACAAGGTCAAGACAATCGACTTTGTAATCAAATTCCTGTTCGGTTGCTCAAGCGGTCAAGTCATGTTCTGTTGCTCAGGTGGTCAAGTCCTATTCGGTTGCTTAGGCGGTAGAAGTCCTGTTCGGTTTCTCAGGCGGTGTAAACCTGTTCCTCCGGATTAAGTGAGGGTTGATAGTTAAATTCCAGAAGGAGTCTGGGACTGGACGTTGAATGGGAGTTCTAACCAGTATAAAAATCCCTAGTGTCATTTACTTTACTATTTACTTTTTATACTCATATTCTGCATCAGCAGATAACTTAGTTTATATCGCACTACCACTGCATTTACATTGTTTACAATTGTTGGCCATTTCGATCCTATAGCATAGTAACCTTCATTTGGTATCAGAGCACTTTCAAAACTCACTTATATAATCCCAAAAGAGAGTTAAACATGACAATTGAAACAATACTATAACTCAATCACTATATCATGATCCTAAGCATGCTAAATCATACATAGCAACCATCTCTACCGACATGCCAAATCAAGTCATGTAACTTGCATTTCTGATGAAAAAAGCATACCAATACATTAAAGCTAGTACGATGTACATGTGTCATCCATACGCAATATCAAATCTGATCACTCACTCGATCACACAATTTCACTTTCGAACTAGTATCACTCACTTTACTTCTCTAGTGCGGATTCCAATCTGGCTCCTCGATTAACACTGTCATTCTCCCTTCATAGTCATATACTATGATAGAGAACTTTAGAATCATATCAAAAATTTGTATCAAGTGTTAGCTGTCAAGAATCGAGTAAATAATCCTTGTTCGGACCAGTGTAAATCATCTCAAAATCATGTGCCCGAATCTGGATCAAAGATCCTCATATGACTAAAATGATATACGTACATCCTACGTATTTATTCTAATTGGTTTCTTAACCACACCTATTTTATTTTTAATTTAAATCACAATCAATTTCATTAAACAAGATTTCATTTCACACTAAATTCATTTATGAACCATTTCATAAAACATCTTAAGTATACAAATATTTCATGACTCAAGTTTATAAACACCTTATAAAACACAGCTTAGGTTAATCAACACATTAAAACTTAAGTTCATATATTTATACCACTCTTCTACATTCTAAGCGTATATATACAATATCTGATTTTGTTTTACTTATCCAAGATGTTCAACAAATTTAAAACTTGTTTTAACTTACTATCTCTTCAAATTTATAAGTTACAAAAACTTATTTCCTTATAATTCCACCAAAAACACCTAATTTCAGTTTCTATATCAAATTTGGAAATCCCGACTGTACAAAATTGTCGAAAATTCCATTTCATTTCAATAAATGAAAAATTACTAAACAACTTATCAAAATGAGATGCAAAACCAAATTACCCTAATGCATAGGACAAATGCATCCATATAATAACTTAATAAAAAAATTAGAATTTAAACACTCGGGTTTTATTTCAAAATATTTTGAAATAATAATAATATACATATCTCATTTTGTATATCAAATCATACTTCTAAATTTAAATCGAAACTTGTTGTAGCAAACAATTATGAAGCAAAACTACCATGGTAGCAATTCCTAACTTAAAAACTCGAAAATGAACATCGATGATGCTGCAGTCATCACTGAAATTATTTTCTAGCGACCGAAGTGAGTTCAGTGCTTTTTATCTCTTTAAAATACTTCAAAAATATTCCTATTCAAAAATACTTCCAAATAATACTATTATTATTTTCCTCCAAAATTTTGAAAAACAATTTTCAAAACACCGGGATTTAAGTTCTCAAATTTTCAGCTTAAATCCTTTTTATCTGTAACCGACATTTATAAATCAGATTTATAATTTTTCCCTTCCTTATATAAAATCAATTCAAAACTGTTACATTGTTTAAATTATAATAAACAACTTTTATTAAAATTAAATGTTAACCAACATTATCACCAAACGCCTTATATCCAAACTTTGAAACTAAATTCACAAGGTGTTCGTTTCAATGTTCCTATAAATAACCATTTACCCAACCCACGAAGTAAGAAGGTAAATTACTTATAAATCAACAAACAACAATAAATGCTCTAAACTGGACGAGCATGACTATTCAATCAACAAACAATAGCCAATACTCCTAACTGGGTGAGCATGACTAATCAAACAACAAATTGTAATAATTGGATATTATCATTTCTAAACAACAAACACATAAAAAACATCTATATGAATTTTATATAAGTTATTCCTTTATATATAAAATAATCCTAGGTAAAATTATTTCATTACAAATTTTAAAAACAATATTGTTTCGATTTGCCTTGTTTAAGTGATTAGAAACCCCTACCGATACCGTGGCATCCCACATCTCGACCAGAATTCATAAACCACTCAACAGATAAATCAGCACAATATAAATCATTTTATAATCACTAACAAATACGCGCTTTTATTCACACACACACTCTGAACTCATTATAGGGTGCTACTAACCCTATCTCTCATGAGTCACTCATTCTAGGGGATTACTAGTCCTATCTATAATGAGTTTACCCCACCAAGGCCTAGGTATTCACTCAACCTAAGTTCTGATACCAATGGTGATGACCCTCCTTTTAGACCCTTAAAAGTCGATACTTATATATCCACGGTATTCATGTGTCGAGCATCCAAATGTTGGAAAGACAGATTGTTATGATGAAAGAAAATAGGAGATAAAATAGCATCTCACATCATACCAAGTAATCTGTAATATATACAACGGTCTTTACAAAAAGAAGACATTAATGTACATATACGTCAATCAGAGTCAACTAGACAATCATCAGCTTGGAAAGTTATAAAAGCTTGCCCTTACAATTGTTGATAAATACAAAATCAGAAAATGCAGCGAAATAAAAAAGATACATGAATACGTCTTGGAGACATCCGGCTCGTCTCCTGAAGCTCCAAAGCATCCAGAACTAAATCTTAAATATACTTAGGCTGACTCGGGCATTGTAAGAAAATAACGCCTGGATCGGCCTGGTAAACCAGCGTGAGAAAACTAATCAAAGCTGATAAAACTCAATCAAAGCTTATTGATTTCTATTTTTACAAAACCCTTTCAAAATAAAAGGTATCGACCATGCCACACATAAACATAGACGGGTTTTTACCTTACGATAACCCAACCATTTATATTAGAAAATCCAATGACATTATAATAAGGTCTAAAGGTGGAAATATCAGTAATCAAGTAGTTATGATGCTCGTGAGTATACATCACGATAATTATAGGTATATAATCAAAACCCACTAAGGCGCGTTCGCTAATTGTGTAAAGGTGCCTTCATTACTTGGAGAACGGTCCTCTTGCACAAGGATCAAAGTTATTCTTCTGAAGCAACAATACATCCCTAGTGATATATAGTAGGAAATACATAGCTGGCCAAGCAGGCCGAATGCATCGCTCCATGCATGCATAACAACTGAAGGTAACACTAGGAAGGAGATGACTGCACCCATATAGGTTAGTTAAACCCTTGGCTATGCATCATATCTCTGGTTTTAGTCATTACTACTGGTGAGGCTACGTTTGGCATTCCAGTACACGAGTCTCCACTCGAACAAAACACGGAACCTCAGAATCACACATGGATTCCCATACCCCAATGGGTCTCAGAATCACACATGGATTCCAACATCTCGAACAAAAACTCGAATCTCGTCCAAGCATACACCCCATATATGATTTTGGAGTAGTTATGGTTTCGAGTCATCTCATATAATTTCACTCCCCCGCTTACCGGGTGTTCCAAAACCAATCGTTCTGTTTTTGGAATACTCAATACCGGTTCTTTTAGAAATAATCAAACAATACATAAGAGCGGAGATCACCTTTAAACAGTTTAAGCGGACAGATTTCCTTATCATTTGTCCTAGGAGAACAAAATGAGTTTATGCGTACAATATAGCACCACCGATGGTAACTGTAACATATAATCCTCATGTTTCCCCTAGATATTTCCAGAGTTAAATCCTTCGGTGTTTAGTAGGGAAAGAATATTTTCGTACCTCCAAAATTAAGAAGGATTACAAATTAAGGCCAAAATTTGATAGTCAGTTATTTAACTATTAAATAAACAAACATTCTATACAGAGATTGCATTTCCATGGAAACCACCAAGCCTCTTAGATTAATATTTCATTTAGTAAATCTGTTTCCAAAATATTTATCAAAATATTCATATACATATCTCACCGTGGTAAGTATATTCACAAACCATTCCTTTCAAAACTTGGAAAACCCTTTTCACGTGCTTATAAAATGGTATAAGTATATTCACCTAGAAAGATTTTCTATTCCAAAATCATATTAAAATGATCAAACCCAAATGATATTAAAATGGGGATATAAATAAACCAAAACACCATTCCTTTCCATAAATCTCTTTTATTTTATAAATATCTCCTTTCTAAATCTCCAAATCTATTTATAAAGCTTCTTTATAAATCTCCAATCTATTTATAAAGCTTTTTTATAAATCTCCAAGTTTATTATAAAATACTCTTTATAAATCTCAACAACCCATTTATAGAACTTCCCTTTCAAATCTCTAAACCATTTATAAACCACCTTTCTGAAATCATTTAAAAACTAGACTTCCTTTTCAATTTCAAATCTCTTTCAAATTCATAAACTCCTTTAATAAATCCTTTGTATAAAAAGGAATCCTTTTATTAAAAATTTATTATTTAATCATAATGAATAAAAAAATTTAACATCATAAAAATAAGCTTTAAGCGTTTTAATAATATAGATTAAAAGCATTATTAAAAATATAATATTAAAACTTTTTTTTTTGAAAAAGCAAGAGCAACAGCTCATTTTATTCACTAATGTTCCATTACAAAGAATTACAACTCACACAGCACCAATACATGACAAACAAAATCAACTCATTACAGTCAATTACCAGCAATTACTACTCAAGAGAGTATAATATAACCAATACAAAACAGAGATATTACAAATATAAACACAGCATGAATCAGAAGAAACTGCCATACTCATGTAGACACCAGAGAAGCATTCAATCCATGCCGCAAGATGACAATATTCAGTGCTATCTGATCATACAGTGAAATATGGAGACATTTCTGAATAATCTGCAATCATCAAACATTGTCAGACCTTAAGTCTCTCAAGATACTGCCATGAATCATAGAGTAGAGCTGAGATGCATTCTTAACTCCAATACCAAAAACCCTATTATTCCTCTCAGTCCATATAGCATGAATCATTTTTTAAGTAGCTTAAGCACAAGCCTAGTTGTACGAGTCTTCCATCTAGTTGCTTTGAATACGTTAAACCATTCAATTGAACTGATAGTTGAAGGCTTGTAAAAACCACCATTAGATAAAAGCCTATACCATATTTGATAGACAAAAGGACATTCAAAGAATATATGAGTATTAGATTCTGATTCTGAATTACAGAGTACACATAAATCTTCTGAGATAATACCCATTCTACAAAGCTTATCCTTAGTATTCAAAGCATTAGCCATTACCTTCCACAACAACAAGTTGTGCTTCGCTGAACAACCATTATTCCAAATTCTTGTATGCCATGGAAAGACAGTATCACTCTTACAAAATAGTTGATATACAAGCTTAATAGAGTGAAACTTCTGCTTACTGGACCAAATTAAGGCACTGTCACTGTTAGTAAGTTGATAATTGGTAATAGTATTCCACAGACTTCTTAATTGAAATGAGCTGGAGTGTGGTAATACAATAGCACCATCATGTATAAATTCTTCAACCATTGCATCCTCAGAAATTCCAGAACTCCTTCTTAAATTGTAGTCCACAATAGAACTTAAAATCAAACCTGGCTTAGCCCATGGAGAATACCAAAATGATAATCCACTAACCACTGCATAATTACATTGTATATAAGGTAAAAATGTTTGCCTGAGTTAAAGTATACATCTCCAACTCCAACTACAATTTTTAGGTATTCCGATATTCTAGAAATACTTCTTACCAATGAGATTCTGATTAACCCACTGTGACCATAAATTTTTATCAGGTGTGAAAATCTTATTGAAGTATACAAAGATAGCTGCCTTATTCTAGAGAAAAATATTTGTAATACCAAGTCCACCATACTTTTTAAGCTCAAACAGTTTATAGAAAGAAATAGGTATAAGCTTCCTCGAGAAAGGATCACCATGCTAGAGAAATTTATTTAGAGCACTTGTTACCATATTGATGAGTTTAATTGGAAGAATGTAGTGTCTGGTCCAATATGTAGTCATAGCCATAGCAATAGATTGAATAATAGTGAGCCTACCAGCCTGTGATAATTTATTGCATGGCCATATCCTCAACTTTTCAATAATTTTTTCAAAGAGAGGTAAACAATTATGACTTGTTAATTTAGAACTTATAAGAGGTAAACCCAAATAGAATGAATTTGTAGGCAATTCCTGAAGTCCGGAGCAATTAATAATATCAATCTTCTTAGGAGGAGGCAAACCACCAACAAGGATATTAGATTTTGAAAGGTTAATTTGAAGTCCAGTGATGGAATAAAAAAACTGCAGGGATGACAAAATATTCTGGATATTTTTGTGAGTAGGCTTTGTAAAAATAATGAGATCATCAGCAAAAAGAAGATGAGTAATTAAGGGATGTTTACATTTAGGATGTAAATCAAGTGCTTTCTTTGAAACTAGATCCATCAAAATAGAATTGAGTAATTCCATGACAATAATGAACAAGTAGGCTGAAATAGGATCACCTTGCCTAACACCTTGTGCACCTCTAAAAAATCCATGGAGACCACCCTCTCTCGAAATTGAATACATAGGTGATGAAATACATGTGAAAATCCAAGCTAAGAAAGGTTTTGGAAAGTTCATCCTAGACATTATAGCTA
This sequence comes from Allium fistulosum, assembly GCA_030737815.1. NCBI lineage: Eukaryota > Viridiplantae > Streptophyta > Magnoliopsida > Asparagales > Amaryllidaceae > Allium > Allium fistulosum. Next base: position 265,703,956 of record CM060905.1, on the reverse strand, counting down.
AAATAGAACACCATGCAGTAGAGTCAAAGGCCTTCTTTATATCCAATTTTATCATGCATCTAGGAGATATATTTTTCCTTTCATACCCAAACAATAGTTCCTGAGTCAGTAGGATGTTATCACTAATGGATCTACCCCTAATATAAGCAGCCTGATTACTAGAGATAATGAATGGTAAGACAGACTGCAGCCTATTAGCCAATACTTTTGAAATAATTTTGTAGACGATATTACAACAAGATATTGGTCTAAAATCAGCAACTGAGGTAGGGCTGTCAATCTTAGGAATTAAGGCAATGGAAGTGGCAGAGAGACTAGTAGGTAGTTTATTGTTGAGAAAAAAGAATTGTGTAGCTTTAACAATATCATCACCAATTATGTGCCAACTATGTTGCAAAAAATGAGCATTGAACCCATTTGGACCTCCACAGCTATTAGGATCTAAACTAAACACTGCAGATCTAATCTCCTCATCAGTAATGGCATAAATCAAAGAAGCAGATTGAGAGAAAGATAAAACTGGAAGATTTATGTCAAAGAGAGGCTTTATATTGGGAATAAAAGAAATGGGATGAGCTAGTATGGAAGAGAAGTACTGTACAAAAGCATCATTTATACCATCAGAGGATTTGATCACATTACCATTCATATCTTTAATCTGAGATATACATTCTCTTGCTCTCTTTGCTCTTAGAAAGTTATGAAAATACTTTGTATTTCTATCAGCTTCCTTCTCAAATTTCAAGTGAACTTTCTGTTTAATGGATAACAATTCCCTATCAATAACATGTTCTAGATTCTTCCTTAGTTCTAATTCAGTATGTTGTAATATTGCATCATTTGGTTTAGCACTCAATTCTTCCTGAATTTTAATAAGCTCATTCCTAATGTGAGAAGAGAGCTTTGAATCTTTACCAAAATTAGCTGCAGACCAGATCCAAAATTGAAATTTTAGAGCCTTCATCTTGAATATAACATTAGCCACAGGGTTCCTGCCAAATTGCATCCTCCAAACCTGTTTAAGAATATTAGAATAATCCACATGCTTAGTCCAAAAATCAAAAAATTAAAAAGAAAGATTACCACCACGATTTTCATCAATTCCCCAATGGAAAATTAAGGGACAGTGATCAGATAAAGAAGGTTGAATTGTATCATAAAATGGTTTGGGCCAGATTTGAAGGAAACGTATGTTAACAAAAATATGATCCAATTTGCAAAGTGTTAAATTTCCATTCCTACTACTATTGGACCAGGTAAAGACTGAGCCAAAAGAATTGACTGGGATCAGGTTAGATTGGTTTAAAGCACTATTTAGAGGTGCAATATCTTTTAGAGACAGCGGACAACCACCATACTTTTGATTGCTAGCAAGCATACAGTTGAAATCACCACCTATCAACCAAGGAGCAGAGGAAAGATTTAGAGTAGGAAGTTGATCCAAAAAAGATTGTCTTAATGATAAGGAGTTTTGAGCATAAACTGACGTGAAATGGAAATTCAAATTAGAAGGTAAATGAACACAGTGATAGTGAATGAGTTGATCTATAGCAATGATCCTGGAAAGTTTGAAGATAGATGGATTCCATAAAGTTAACAGTCTGCCATAATTTCATTCATCAAAATTATGATCATATAGCCAAGAAGGGGATATCAATTTAACAGCCTTAAGAGTAGACTGTATATCTAACTTTGTTTCAGAAACACACATAGATGAATATCATTAACTTTGATCAAATTTCTAATCCCAACTTGTTTAGAGGGCAAGTTAGCACCCCTTATATTCCAAAAAGCAATATTATTCATTTCAATGGAAGAGGGGAAAGCAAAGTGGATGGATTTTTCCTTGTATGTCTTGGATGAGATTTATTTTTTGTGGATGTTATAGGAAGTACTTCCTGAGGCTTAAAATCCTTTCCATTATTCAAATCACCAGGAATATTAGGATCAACTGATTTAGACGCAGGAGGAAGAATAATATGATCAGGTGGAGATAAATGCAGATAGGGTGATGAAGAGTTTGATGTCAATAAAGAAGGTGACTAAAAGCTAAATTGAGAACTGCATGATGAAGAAACAGAAATAGCAGAAGAAGTGGAAGCAACTTTAACTGCTGGTTCAGAAGGTAATGAGTCAAAAGAAACCGATGAGGAAGAGACTGTAGTTGCTGAGTTTAAATCAGGCGAAGGATCAGATAAAACCGAAAAAGGATTTAAGTTAACAGAAGTAGTTCCTTCACTACCTTTTCCAAATTCCTCACTTATCTTAGGATCAACACTCAATTGCACTTTTCCTTTAGAAATAATCTCCTTTTTCTTCCAAACTCCTTTATGTCTCCTGTCTATGTTCTTCCATGTCTGGTTTGTGCTGTTATTATTAAAAGATCCAAAATCATCTAGATTCTTATCACTATTCTCAACTTGATTGATTTTCTTCTGTGAATCATACTCCTTTATATTATTAACTAGTTCACATCTAACAGTATCATGACCAAATATCTTGCAATTTGTACAAATTTTTGGCTTCCAATCATAGGACAATTTAACCTCCGGACAATTTTCACCTAACCCAGGTATGGAAATAGAATCCGGTAGTTCAAAATCAGGTGATATCTCCACTAATGCCTTGGCATATTTAAATCTTTGTAGCTTCTCAGTACTATTATCAAAACAAATAAGCCTACCAACATGACAAGCTAACCAATTAATCCCTACAAGCGTCCAAAGAATAAGAGGAATTCTATGAAAATGAATCCACACTGGAACTTTCTTGATCTGTGCTTATGAGATACCAATAGATGGTTCCCATTTAGTAATTATGAACATTCTACCTTTTATAAAAATTGGATCAGCATTAAGAACCTGTTCTTTGTCCTCTTGATTAGAGAAATTAAAGTAAAAATTGTATCCATCTGATTTAAAATCAACATCGCCCTTAATCTTCCAATACCTTTTCAAGAAATTAACCACAGTTAAGAAAGAAAGCGTACCATCCAAAAAGAAACCAACTAAGTGATTATTCCAGTATTTGACTCCTTCCTCTTTGACAAGATCTGGTAAATCTATAGGAGATTGATCCCTTGAAATGTCAAAATGAATCGGCTTATACGACCCAGCATTACGAGGAAGAGATTTAAAAAGAGAGGATTAATTACCATTCGACGAGACATTCTTGGTACAAGAAGTTTCAGAACCAGGTTGACAAGGAACAGAAGATATAGAAAGAGTTGTGGAAGCAGATGGAGCAGAGGAAGAAGAAAACGAAATCGATGGAGCAGCAGATGAAGATACGGACGAGGTGGAAGAAAGAGGAGGAAAAGAAGCAGAATCCAAAGAAAAAGAAGGCAAAGAAGGAAAAGAAGTGGACGTCGCCATTAATTTTCAAAAGGAGCTGAAGACCATCGTGGAGGGAAAATCTTCATATTAAAACTTTTTTAAAAACACTTAAATATTAAATAGTTAACTTTTAAAAACATTTTAAGTAGTATAATAAAATAACTTTAAACAACTTTTAAAAATGTAATTACTTAACTTTTAAATAATAAACTAATAAAGTAATAAATTAGCTTTAAACAATCATTAATAAAATAATTTATTGTCTTTAAACAACCTTCATAAATAATTAATTATATTTAAACAACACTAACAAAATAATTAATTGGTCATTTCTTTTCACGGCTTCTTCCTGCCCATACCTCTGCCGTAGTATTACCTCCCCTTTCTTTTTCTGGTTGCCTACTGTCATGTCCCTCATGACCGCCGCTCAGCCGTCCTCGATCCCTTCTCCTCCTCCTCCGTGTCCTTCTTCTTGCCCACCTGTCCCTCCTTCCTCATTTTCCTCCCAACCTTCGATCTCTGACCCTTTAATTCCTCTTCCTTTCTCTTGTTCCTCCATTCCTAAACCTTGCCCCTCTCTTTCCATCCCTCCCTCTGTTGTTTCTCCTCCTTCTTCTGACTGGTCTTCCCTTTTCAGGTCCAAACCCCGCAATGGTAGTTACTCCCATGTTCCTGTAGTGTTGCAGTTTATTGGTAAAGCTTTGGTCCTCCCTGTTGAGGTCATTGAAGCTGGTAAGAAAATTTGAAATGACTACATTATCGGTTTTTTCCATGACCAACCATTATCCTTTACAGTAGTTGTTGAGCATCTTAAGAAACTATGCAAATTAAAGGGATCTGTTAAGGTGAAATTCAATGGCACCATCTTTATGTTTCAGTTATCCTCTAGTGAAGATAAAGCTGGAATTCTAAGAGGAGATATGATTATTATGCGAAATAAAATCTTTATCATCCAAGAATGGTCCCCTGAGCTAGGTAATGTCTGTGAAAAGGTGAAGGTTGTCCCAGTGTGGTTACAATTATCCAATATACTTATCTACGCCTGGTCTCATCTGGGCATTAACTGTTTGGCATCTAGGGTTGGAAGGCTTTTATGCCTTGACGAGTCCACCAAACGACTTGACAGAATCAACTATGCCAAGTGCATGGTCGAAGTAAATCCCAACCAAGAATTAATAGATAAGTTTCCAGTCAAGCTACTAAATGGAAGTGAGCAGTTGGTTCATGTTAACTACCTATGAAAGCCGGACATATGTTTACTCTGTAAGGTCTTTGGTCATACTTCTGGTGATTGTGAAGCAAAGAGAAAATGTGAAAATACAAATCATAATGCTGGAGGAGAGCAGGTCAAAAATGCTGAAGCTGGTGACTCTATCAAATCAGGAATGCATGAGTTAAAGTATAATAAGAAGCAGCAGTGGCGAAGAGTGTTAAGGAGAAAGGCAGTTGTGAGAAAAGGTGGATCGGGAAAAGGAAAGATGGTTGATACTGACATTGGAAATTTAGTAAAAATGATAGAACAAAGAATCCCAGTAAGGACATAAATGAACATGTTACTGAGGATGATGAAATGAAAGGGGATGGTAATTTTGAGGAAGTGTTAAATCTAAATGGTGGTTAGCATCAGGAAAAAGTGTGTATTGTTAATAAGAAAACAAGTTGTGTTATATTGGAAAGAAATAACTTTGAAGTGTTAGCTGATAATGAAGTGACTAAATGTTCTGATCAAATTTGTAGTCGTATGCCTTCCAATGATCAACGTGAAAACTTGGATATGGTTATCCCTGTGTTTGATAGCATGTTACAACTTACCACTGATCAAACTGCTCGAAGCAATGGAAATAACACTGCTGTTATTCACAACCAACATGAACAAGAGTTGTGCATGTCTGTGCATGCACACACAAATACTGTTTTATCTCTTTCTGCCACCTGCCCTGATCGTTTTCCATTACCTCCTCAACCTAACCTTTTCTCCCCTGATCATGCATATTTTCTTCTTTCTCCTCCTTATGAAGACATTGTTTTGAATGTCATGTCCCACTTCTCAAATCCATATGATCACATCCCTCCCCTACCTGGTTACCTTAACCATGCCAATGGAAAAGACCAAGCAAACTGCATTTTTATCGACAGTGCCAACAATTTAACTTCTAACCATAACCCCAAAGCCAAATTAACCAATCATATCAATCCCACAAATCCTAACACCTCCAATTTTTCCAAAAACAAAGTCCGAAAAAAAAGTCAACCAAGGATCTAAATGTTCCTAATATTCTTCCTACTACTAGCATATTACCTGAAAATGGTACCACCAATTCTCCTGCTACCAGAAGCAAGCAAAGCATTAACCAATTTCTTGCTGGTTTATCCCAATGACACATCATATTGGGGTATGGAACATTAGGGGTGCCCACTAAGACATTAAATTGAATCAAGTTCAGAATCTCATCTTTGCTCACAATCTTCAACTCGTAGCCATCCTTGAGACTAAATTAAACCTCAAATTATCCTTAAGAGCTGCAAAGTTCATCAATCCTAACTGGGTGCTCCATCATAACCTGACTGAATCCCTTTATGGTAGGATATTCATTCTTTCTAACCCCTCTACCTTCTTCCTATCTCTTATCCTATCCAATAGACAGTTCATTCACTGCCATCTTCTCCACAAACCAAGCTCTACTTCCTTTTATCTAACTGTCATTTATGCCGATAACCTCCTTTCCTCTAGGCAAAGTCTCCTTAACTACCTTTAACACTTTGCTCAGGAATCCCATCCTTGGATTGTTATAGGGGATTTTAACTGTTTTCTTTCCCCTAATGATAGGATTGGTGGTAATCTTGTGTCTATGAAGGAAATTTTACCTCTAAATGAAGCCATTAACCATTCTAATCTCTTGCTTATTTCCATCAGTGGTGCCAGATTCTCTTGGAATAATAAAAGTAGATCTGGTAGAAGGATCTATAGCAAGATTGATCATTTCTTTTGTAACCTTTCTACCTTCTCCACATGGTCATCCATATCTTGCTTCCTCCCACCCCCTTATTATCTGATCACTCCCCTCAATTATTATCCTTGAACCATGAAATCATGAAAAGAAAATCCTCTTTTAAATTTTTTAATGCCTGGACCCTTGACCCATATTTTTTAAATATTGTTAAAAATTCTTGGGAAACTATCATTATGGCTCTCCTATGTACATTTTGCAGCAGAAGATGAAGACCCTTAAAAAGGTCCTTGGAAACTGGGCTGCTCTGAAGTTTGGTAAGGGTGATCATTTGTCTTCTGTTCTTGAAACTAAGCTTGCTCAAGCTAAAATCAATTCTATGAACAATACAACTGATTCTCATCTGGCCAATGTGGATAATGAGATTCTCCTGCAATACCAAAAGGCATTATCCTTGGAGGAAGAAGATATGAAGAGGCAAAAACTTAGACAGAAGTGGAGTAGGTGTGGAGATAGAAATACTAAATACTTTCATGACAGTCTGAGAATCAAGTAGGCCAGAAGTCAAATTCATAGCATTTGTGATATTCAAGGTAATCTTGTCTCTACTCTTCTTCTCATTAATAAGGCTTTCCTTGATTTCTTCTCTAGTCTTCTTGGAAATTGTGAAAACTTTGAGCCTGACTTAAGTATAATAGATGATCTCCACCTCCCTTGCCTATCCCATGATCAGAAAGCCTTGTTATCTGCTCCAATCTCTGACAGTGAAATTAAGGATTGTATCTTTAGCATGAAAAAAAACTCTTGTGGTGGTCCTAATGGGTATAATGTCCTATTCTACACAACTTGTTGGCAGATGATTGGTCCTGTTGTTTGTAAGGCTGTTAAAAACATCTTCTCCAAAACTAAAATGCTGTCAGGCATCAATGCTACTAACCTCGCGCTTATACCAAAATCTGATCACCCAACTCATGTCACAGATTTTAGTCCTATTGCCTACTGTCTATAAATGTATTGCCAAAATCATTGCAGCTAGACTCAAGTCTGTCTTAACTTCCCTTTTCTCCGAGAACCAAGCTGCCTTCCTTCCGGGGAGGAGCATTCTTGATAATGTGTTGCTGACCCATGAACTTCTAAAGGACTACAACAGGAAGTATATTTCTCCTTGTGCTATGTTAAAACTTGACATCAAGAAGGCTTATGACTCACTGCAATGGTCTTCGATCTCCAGGGTCCTTGCTAGAATGGGATTCCCTCCCCATTTTGTAGCTTGGATCTACACTTGCCTTTCTTCTGTTCACTTCTCTTTATGTTACAATGGTTCTACTGTTGGGTATTTCAAAAGTAGATATAGCATTAGACAAGGAGATCTAATGTCATCTTATCTTTTCATCCTCGTCATGGAAGTTTTAACTACTATGATTAATATGAAAGTGGCCAGCAAGCGTATAAGTATCCTCCCCAAATGTAAAGATCCTTTGATCACTAGCTTGATTTTTGTTGATGATCTCATTATATTCACTATGCCAACTCCTGAATCCATCTCTTCCATACTTGATGTTTTAAAATCTTTCCACTCCTTCTCTAGTCTGTCAATCAATTCTTCCAAATCTAGCATTCAAATAACCGGTATACCTCCTGAGTTTGCTACCTCTCTAAGACTTCTGTGTGGCCTTCCTCTTCCTCCTGATACCTCTTCTTAGCCCAGGATCCCTCTTACCACATCAACCATTACCACATCCCAATGTCTTGGTTTATATGCAAAGATCTCAAGTTCGATGAACTGTTGGTCCAACAGATTGTTATCTCAGGCAGGCAGGCTAACCCTCATAAAATTTATTTTACACTCTTATACTTAATATTGGTGCAGGACATTTATTTTTCCTAAGAAGCTTATCTTAATGTTAAGGAAGGCTATGTGCAATTTCCTATGGCATTGCTGTATTTATTCCAACAAGCTTAAACCCATCAGTTACCAAAAAGTTGAAATGAAGAAAAAATGTGGAGGTCTTGGTATCTTGAATCTTCATTTCTGGAATAAGGCAGCTTTTAGTTATCACTTTGTTAACCTTCTGAGTAGGAAGAGCATCACTTGGGTTACATGGTATGTTAAGCATAATCTCAAAAACAAATCTTTTTGGTTGATGGATATTCCTTAACACTTCAGTTGGATATGTGAAAGTATGTTGCTGTTGATCCTAAAGAAATTCATTTACGTCACTTGGAAACACAAAAATATCAGAATTTTAATGGTCTTGGCACATCAGAAATTGTCATTTGGAATGATATAAGGCATGAAATTGCCTCTAGTATAAGGAATGGTGCCTTTGTGTATGGTGATGAGCTAACCGCTGCATGGGTTTAGCTCATTCGCCTTTTTTAAATTTTTTCTTCTCCTTGTTTTTCTTTATTTTTATTTTTCTTCTCTTCTTCCCCTTTGTGTTCCGAGCATGTTACGGTCCATATTCCACTTTATTGTTTTGCAATAAACTGGTAGGGGTCCAGTTAACTCCGCTTAGCTTTGCTAAAAAAATTTAATTCTAAAACATTATAAATATAATAATTAACTTTATAACATTTTAAATGATGTAATAATTAATTTTATTACAGAAATAATTATATAAACAACTTATTAAAATAATAATTAAATAATCACTTTACTTCAAATTATAATATTGAAGTTTATTTAACTCCATAACTTTCCAAACTCAGAAAGAGGCTTAGCGACCCCAATGGTACTTAAACAAACAACCATTTTATTCAACTTAACTTCCCAAGTTAAATCACTGGAATTTACGTAAGCAGGCATATATGTAAACAAAATTCATAATTAACAATTAATTGTTAACATATCACTTATCCAGTATTAATCAATTGACACTTAAATAAATGTTCAAATTAATACAATTGCAGAACGAGGATTTATTCTGTTAAACAAATGTCAATCAAAATAAACTATTTCATTTATTATTAGACGATGTTTATTTAGCCCAATAGATAACACCAAAGAAGTATGCTTAAACTAACTACGTTATTATTTAAATAACGTAATTATATTAAATCAATATTATTTTATCACTTTATACATTATCCATTTTCAAAAATGATAATTTATCCAAACCCAACAATCAAACAAATAAAACATCCAAGCATATAACCAATAATTTTTATCTATAATATAACATATTGATTAACCAAAAAACGTGAGTTTAACTCACCGAAATTCCAGTTATTGCCAAAGCGTTCTAGCTCCTTCTAGCGTTCGATTTTAGCTTGAAATTCTACAAGCTCCAGTCTCAACCAATCCAACTCCAAGATGTAGAAGACATTCCTGCGAGTCCAATGCGACTGACCGCTTCCGTATCCGACCTCGTACGAAATAGTTATGAGTTTAATAAGATTTTGAGTTAATTGATATAACTAAACCTTAATTGCAACACTAGCTCACTAATTACCCTTGCTAAATCAAGCACTAATATCGTTTAAACCTTGGCTGCTAAACAACATCCCGATCATCTCCGTTCTGCCACCGCCGTAGGCCTCCTACTGCCGTTGCACCACCACCGTGAGTTGCCTCAACCACGAGAACACCTCGGCACCACCCTCGTCTCCCCACGTTGTTGCTAAATAGAGAACGAGTTCGAGGAACACGGCTCTGTTCATCTCCCTCCAGGCACCGCTAAAGACCACCAGAGGTCGTCGCACTATCAACCAACACTAGCTCTCCTCAACACCGACCCAACGCCACTGACTATAATGTTGACCATCCCCTGTAGCTCGCAAACGAACGCAAAACGTCGACGACGTTCGTCACCAGATCTACGCCGCCTCAGGCCAAACTACGACGATCCAACCGTCCACCCTCCTCGACTCACCATCCCGCACCTATTCATAGTTGACACCCAAGCTTGAAATGACTCCTAGTGGCACCAATCAACATTGGTTGTCGGATGGAGGGGCTGGTTTAGGGTTAGGGTTTTAATCTTAGGAAATAGAAGAAAAGTGATGTCCTTATATAGAAAATTTTCCAACACTATTTACCCCCCAAAATCTCAAATTCCAAATAAGGCAGGCTTACTGGTGTCCCTAGCCAAATATCCCTATTTCGAACTCAATGGAACTATTTTCGAGACCTAATTCCAACGTATATAGAAGTTAGCTTTTCGAGTCGCTCAATTTACGAACCGAACTCGATCTCCTAACTTGAAACCAAACAATCGAAATATGCTAATGCTTATACTCATTTTGGCTTGCTCGGACCATCCGGACTCAATGGAAATAATCTCAAGTCCTAAAATGTCGATCTACGAAAATCGAGTTTTTAGCTCATCGATAAAATAAATCAATTAAATATTTAAATATTCAAAATTTAAATATTCAGAGTGGCCCAAGAAACACGGGTTGTTACATTCACGGAATTTCTACTCTAACTTGCGCATGAAGCGAATGTAGTGCTACTTGATTTATGATTGGTCCCATGTTGCTTATGGGACCCACTTAACATTTAATGGAAAAATAAAAAAATCAACTGAGTAAGGAGCAGTTGTGGAGAGAGTATGGAAAAAGGTGACTATATTAGAATTGATCTTATTTTTATTAAAGGTGCATCCACTGACAAATTGGAGTGGTGTTATGGTTGTCCCACTTATAGCAAATTGAAATGAGGATTTAGAATTGGAATAGTCCCACGTCACTAAATAATTTGGAGAAATTATGTATAAATATGAGTTATTATGAACATAACATTTGGGATTCCTTTTGTTACGCAGCATTTACTAACTCTTATGTGTATGCTACATGCAAGAGATGGGAGAGCTTGGTCCGACGGCCGAAATACAATAAGAGGTTATGGCGGTTGTGGACAAAAATTTGATTATAGGCTGATTTGAAGTTGAGTAGGAACTAATGTAAAAGTAGCTTAATTTTTATTTGTAATAAATAATTAGTAGTTAACGGTTAAATATTAATATTTATATTTAGCAATTAGTATTTAATATCTCAATTTAATAATTAATATTTAATAATTAAGTTAATGCTTCAAAATTATAATGCAAATTTAAATTCAATTTCAACTTCAAATTCAACTAAAATTCAAACACTTCCAACTAATTCGAATAGACATTCAAATACATGCTAAACATAAATCCTAATACCTTAATTTCAAAGGTGCTCTCCCAGTACCTTCAGTTCTATTTTAATCCACTCTCATGCTGCATTATCTGAATCCAACATTTTCATACCCCTTTGAAAATTCCAATCGAGAGATACTATTTTTGTAACAAACCAAATTTTGAATATTTAATTAATTTTAAATATTGAATAATTGGTTTTTAAAGGTTTAAACTTGAATTCAAATACAGAGAATATATAAATAGATGAATTGTGAACTTAATATTTGGATAGTTATTTAAAATAGCTGGATTTATAATTAATGTAATTTAATTGATTAAATGGGTCTTATTTAACTCATTTGAATTTTAAATAATTACGGTGAATTCATCTTGTAAATTTATTTATAGTAATAAATAGTTCAAATAAATAATAAGAAAATTTATTTTTGTTTTTATGACTCGATTTTTATTGACGTAATTTTAATTTAATTTATTTGATTTTTTCATAAATTTAATTTGGAAAATATTAAAATTATTCGTTTGATGATTTACCAGCAAACAGTAGTGTTTTTATGATTTTACAGAGCTTAATAACTAGTGTATATTATTATCATTTTGAGATCACCTCATTTTTCTGAGCGCGACCTAATTTTGTTTTGGTGCTCGTGGTTCATGCGCGAACGGAAATCTAGACAGCGAAATGCTAGAAAATTTAGATAAATATAAGTCAACACTTCTAACACCCAACATTTCTCCCACATTTCTCCGATCACTTTTTTCTTTGTCTTAAAATGTACCCTTCCATCAAACTTTAGAAGACAGAAAAGAAAAAAAAGAGTAAGCTTGTTAATCTTCAAAAATCAAAATCAAGCTGAATACTCAATAAAAAAATAATCTAAATGTCAGATCTTTGGACTTGTGGAGGCGAGTGCTTCTTGTCTATTTACTTTTTGGTAGGCACGGAAATGTTTGGTGGTTCTCAATATTGTATAGTCAGTGCTAAGGTTAAGGATCTCGGCAAATTCATTCAACGATTTGCGAATCCGATGATGTTTTAGTATTTGGCGTGTCGAGGAGCAACTCATAGCAAAATTTCAGGGTGCGTGGTGGTCCGTATAGTAGTGTGATCTGGTCATGGGCATGGAAGTCATGGTTAAGTCGGAATACGTATGGTGGTGCGGAGGCCTGAGTGTTGGGTGGAGGGTGATGCCCATGTGAAGTGGAGTGTGATGGTGGAGTCGATGGTTGATTTCATCAAGAAATGGGGAAGGTATTGATGGAAGAAGGATTCAGTTGTTTGATTTTATGTGCAAGGTGTTATCTTGTACAGGCACAAGTAATAAACGAAGAAGATGGATATGTGTATGGCTAAGTTATTAATTAAAAGTGATTAATTATTTAATTAATAATTTAATTTTGAGATATTATATAATGCATAACTTCTCCATACAAGGTCCAAATCGAACATAGTCGGTTGCGTTGGATTCTTAATGGTGATGTATATATTTTGGAATTAGTTTGGTTGAAATTGAAGCTTGTAGAATTTCAAGTAAAAATTGAACGTTATTCGATTTTAGACGGAATCAGAACGCTTCGGCGATAACTGGAATTTTGGAGTTAAACTCACCCTTTTGGTTAATCAATATGATATATAGTTGATAAAAATTGTTGATTGCCTGCTTGGATGTTGTATTTGCTGGTTGTTTGTTTTGGATAAATTATCATTTCTGAAAATGGATAATGTATAAAGTGATAAAATAATACTAATTTAATATAATTACGTTGTTTAAAATAATAACGTAGTTAATTTAAGAAGACTAATTTAGTGTTATCCATTCGGCCAAATAAACACCGTCTAATAATAGACAAAAGAGTTTATTTTGAATGACGTTTGTTTAGAAAAATAAATCCCAGCTCTGCTATTATATTAATTTGAATATTCATTTAAGTGTAAGTTGATTTATACTGGATAAGTGATGTGTTAACAATGGATTGTTAATTATGGATTTGGTTACATATATGCCTACTTATATAAATACCTATAATTTAACTTCAAAAGTTGAATTGAATTTAATGGTAGCTTGTTTAAGTACCATTGTGGTTGCTAAGCCTCTTTTTGAAATGGGAAAGTTTTGGATTTAAATTAACTACAATTTTATAAATTTAAGTAAAGTGAGTATTTAATAATTATTTTAACAAAGTTTTTTGTTAAATTTTTATTTTACAAAGTGTTTTGTAAATTATTTCTATAGTAAAGTTAATTATTAGTTAAAGTTATTATTTATTATTATATTATATAATCATATTAAAGGTTAATTTATTATTATAATAATATTGTTTTAAAGTTAATAATAATATTGTTTAAATTTGATTTACTATAATATCAATATTGCTTTAAAGGTATAAAATGATGAAGTTCACTCACTATATTATTTTAACTTGGTTAAAAGTTTATTAATTATTTAACGATTGTTTAAAGTATTATTTTAGTAATATTGATTAAAGATAATTAATTACATATCAAGGTTGTTTAAAGAAAATAAATTATTTTATTATTGATTATGTAAAACTAATTAATTATTCTATTTATGTTGTTTGAAAGTTAGTTAATTATATTTTGAAAACTTATCTAAAGTTATTTTATTTTATTTATTAAAATGTTTTAAAAAATTAACAATTATATCATTTAAAATGTTTTTAAAGTTTATTATTATATTATTTAAAAAAATTAAAAGTTTATCTTTATGACGTTAAAGTTTATATTATTATAATGAAATAATAAATTATTTATAAAAGGATTTCTTTTAGAAAAGGATTTGTTTATAGGAGTTTATAAATTTGAAAGAGGTTTTGGATTTGAAAAGAAGTTGGATTTTAAATGATTTTAGAGATTTGAAAGGGAAGTTTATAAACGGTTTTTTTGGAGATTTATAAAAGCGTATTTTATAAATAAAACTTGGAGATTTATAAAGAAGTTTTATAAAAGGTTGGAGATTTATAAAGAAGCGTTATAAATAGATTTGGAAATTTATAAAGGTGATATCTATTTATAAAATAAAAGAGATTTATGGAATGAATTGGTGTTCTGGGTTATTTATATCTCCGTTTTAATGACATTCGAGTTTGATCATTTTAATATGATTTTGAAATAGAAAATCTCTCTAATGTTTGGTGAATATACGTATACCATTTGATAAGTATGTGAAAAAGGTTTTCCAAGTTTTGAAAGGAATGATTTTTGAATATACTTATACTATTGAGATAAGTATATGGTTATATTTTCTAAGTATTGAAGATATAGTGTTTTGTGAATATACTTATCTTGTTGAGATAAGTATATGGAAATGATTTCCAAGTATTTACAAAGTGATTTTTACTAATGGAAGATTAGTTAAATTAGGCATAGGGATTTCCATTGGAAATGTAATCTCTGTTTAGAATGTTTGTTTATTTGATAGTTAAATAACCGAGTCAAATCTTGGCCTAAATATGCAATCCTCCTTAATTTTGATGGTACATAAACTTTCTCTACTTAACACTGAAGGGTTTTAACTCTGGAAATATCTATGAGAAACACAATAATTATATGGTACAGTTACTGTCGATGGTACTATACTGTACATATAAACTTGTTTTGTTCTTCTAGGACAAATGATGGGGAGATCCGTCCACATAAACGGTTGGGGTGATCCCCGCTCTTATGTTTGTCTGATTATTTCCAAAAGAACCGGTATTGAGCATTCCAAATATCGATTGATTGGTATTGGAACATCCGGTAAGCGGGGGAGTGCACTCGTAAGAGATGACGCGAAATCGTAACCACTTCAAAACCATATACATGTTCTATGATCGGAAGAGATTTGAGTTTTGTTTTTGGATGGGAATCAATGTGTGGTTCCGAGACCCATTGGGGTATGGAATCCATGTGTGATTACGAGATCTATTTTAGATGTTGCAATCCATATGTGACTCCAAGATCCGTTGGGGTGTAGGAATTCATGTGTGATTCTGAGATCCATTTGAGATATGGGAATCTATGTGTGATTCAGTGACCCGTAGGGGTATGGGAATGCATGTGGGATTCAATGATCTATTTTTGGTGGCGGTGCGTAAGCTGGAATGCCGGACATAGCCCCACCAGTGGTAATGGCTAAAACCAGAGATATGATGCATGGACAAGGGTTTAGCTAACCCATAAGGGTGCAGCCATCTCCTTTCTAGAGTTACTTATAGTTGTTATGCATGCATGGAGTGATGCATTAGGCCCATGTGTGGCTAGCTATATATTTCCTATTATACATCACTAGGTATATATTGTTGCTTCGGAAGGGTAACTTTGATTCTTGTGCAGGAGGACCATTCTTGAAGTACCGAGGGCACCTCCGTGGAATCCTGCATAAATAGCAAACGTGTATAGCGATTTTTGATTATATACATGTATTGTTGTGATATACACCCACGAGCATCAAAACTACTTGATTATTGGTATTTTCGCCCTTAGAATTATTATAATATCACTGGATTATTTAATACAAATGGTTTGGCTATCGTAAGGTAAAAACCCATCAGTGTTTATGTGCGGCGTGGTCTTACGAGATACCCTTTTTTATTTTTAAAGGTTTGATAAACATTCAAAATCCAATTGTGGCGTGTTTCTCACGATGGTTTACCAAATTGATCCGGGTGTTATTTTATTGTAATGCTTGGATCAGATCGAGCATATTTTCATATTCAATTTGGATGTTTTGGAGCGTCAGGAGACGAGTTGGATGCCTCCAAGACGTATTCATGTATATTCTATTTTCGCTGCATTGGTTGTTTATGTATTATCAGAAATTGTGAGGAAAGATTGTTACAACTGTCTAGGCTGTTGATTTATTTGTTGACTTTAATTGGTATATATGTATAACAAAGTTCAATTTTTCTTACGTAAAGATCTATTGTATATTATAGATTACTCGTCACGTTGTGAGATTTTGTTCTGTCTTTTCTTTCTTTTTCCACGACAATCTGTCTTTCTGACACTTGGAAGCTCGACACGTAAATACCATGGTTGTATTATTGTCGAATTTTTAAGGGTCGAAAAGGCGGGTCGTTACACGTGGTATCAGAGCTTAGGTTGAGCAAACGCTTAGCTTTGGTGGGGTTAACTCATTTGAGATAGGGTAAGCAAGACCCTAGGATGAGTTTGAGTGTATTATATATAAGAGTGTGTATTTGTTAGTGCTATAAAATGTTTTATATTGTGTCAATTTATCGGTTGAGTGGTTTATGAATTCTAGTTGGTATGTGGGATGCACGGTATCAATAGGGTTTTCTAAACGCTTGAACAAGGTAAATCGACATTGTATTGCTTTAAAATTGGTAAATGAAATAATTTACCAAGAATATATTTTATATATAAAAGGAAAAAATTTCAGAAATTGAGATAATTATATATGATGTGTTTGGTTGTTATAGAATGATAATTTTTTATTATTATCATTTATTGTTGATTAGCTGTGCTCCGATAGTTTATGGGCATTTTGTTTAGTTAAATTAAAATGAACACCTTGTGAATTCAGTTTCACAATTTGACTATAAGGTATTCGATGATAATATTAGGCTAAAAGTTGACTTTAATAAAAAGTTGTTTATTATAATCTCAATATATATATATATATTGTGAAATGGTTTTATATAAGGATGTGAAAATTATATAAGTATAATTTATAAATGTGATTTATAAGTGAAAAGGATTTAAGCTGAAAATTTAAGAATTTAAATCCTGGTGTTTCCTGAAATGGTTTTTCAAAGTTTGGAAGAAATAATAATAGTATTATTTGGATGTATTTTTGAATAGAAATATATTTAAAGGATTTTAAAGGAGGTAGAAAGCACTAATCTCACTTTGGTCGCTGGAAAATAATTTCGGTGATGACTGCAACATCATTGGTGATCATTTTCGAGTTTCTAAGTGAGGGATTGTTACCATAGTAGTTTGCCATAGAGTTGTTTAGATAAAACAAATTTTGTTTCGAATTCCAAAACTGTGGTCTGATATACAAAAGAAAATATGTATATATATTATTTATTTTAAAATAGAGTTGAAGTAAAACCCGGTGTTTAAGTCTGAAGTTTACAGTCAAGTTACTATATAGATGCATGTATCCTATACATTAGGATAATTTGGTTTTGCATCTCATTTT
This sequence comes from Allium fistulosum, assembly GCA_030737815.1. Lineage (NCBI taxonomy): Eukaryota > Viridiplantae > Streptophyta > Magnoliopsida > Asparagales > Amaryllidaceae > Allium > Allium fistulosum. The sequence goes on along the minus strand of CM060905.1, from coordinate 265,686,374 downwards.
GTTATATTGTTTGGTAGTCTTTATTTATTGAAATGAAATGAAATTTTCAATAATTTTGGACAGTTGAAAACTTCCGAGTTAAATTAGAAATTAAGCTAAGTGTTTTGTGAAAACAATTTATGTTAAGTGAAACAATTTAAAATTTGTATATATACTCTTTTGGAAATAGAAGAGTTTTATAATAATATGGACTTAAGTTTAAAGTGGATAATAAACATAAGCGTGGTTTACAAAATGTCTATAATAAACTTAAGTATGAAAGAGCTTTAAAGATGAAGTTGTGGCTTTTTGAAATGTGCATAAACTGGAGTTTTAAAGTGAGTGGTTTACATAAGTTATGTTATAAGACGTTTGTGAACTTAAGTATTGGTTTTATGAAATAGTTCATAAATGATTTTAGAATTAAAGGAAATACTATTGGTGTTATTAATTTTGATTTAAAATGAATGTAAATAAAAAGAATTTGGTATAATTAAAAAACCAATTGGAATAAATACGTAAGATATACGTAGATCATTTTATTCGCATGAGAATTTGCTGAATTTGGGCACCTGATTTCAAGGTGATTTACACAGGTCCGAGTTAGGGTTTTTCACTCAATTCTTAATGGTGAATACTACATGTGGATTTTTGATTCGATTTCGAAGTTTCCTATCATAGTTGATGACTATGTAAGGAGAATGGAGGTTTCTAATCAAGGAACTGGATCGGAGTCCACACTAGAGTGGTCGAGTGAGCGACACTAGTTCGGAAGTAAAATTGTATGATCAAGCGAGCAATCAAATTGGATATTGTGCAGGGATGATATATATACATCGTACCAGTGTTAATAAAATTATATGTTCGACATTTGGAAAATGAAAAATTATATGGTTGCATATTATGTGTAAGTGAGATGCAGGTTCATGGAAGCAAACGCTAGCATTTGGTATCATGAGTAGAGTTTGGCTGCCCGACATATAGGTACGTTTATATTCTTATTTTGGTTTGATGGTTTTATGCTCCAGATATGGGAGGCCACTTGGCTTTTGTTTTCTTTTGTTGGTTTGGGCCCGTAGTGGCGATTTGTAGTTTTCCGATCTAGCAGTGCAAAGGAGACGCTGTCGAAATTTTATGTAATTTTAAAGGACTTGGAAAATTTGATAACAAGTTTCAAATAATTTATTTTGAAATGTTTAAGGGATTGGAGGCGTTTTCCCTACTTAGGAAATTTGAAGGACAAAATTCTTTTAAGGAGGAGAATGTAACAACCTAGAATTTTGGTCCATGGATTTTAAATATTTAATTAATTTTAAATATTGAATAATTGGTTTTTAAAAGTTTAAACTTGAATCCAAATATAGAGATTATATAAATAGTTGGATTGTGAACTTAATATTTGGATAGCGATGTAAAATAGCCAGATAATTGAATGTAATTTAATTGGTTAAATGGTCTTATTTAACTCATTTTAATTTTAAATAATAACGGTGAGTTCATCTTGTAAATTTATTTACAGTAATAAATGGTTCAAATAAATAATATGAAATTTTATTTTTATTTTTACGACTCGATTTTTATTGCGTATTTTTAATTTATTTAATTTTATTTTTCTATAATTTTTAATTTGGAAAATATTGAAATAATTCATTTGACGATTTATCAGCAAGCGAAAGTGTTTTTGTGATTTTACAAAAATCAATAACCAGTGTATATTATTATTGTTTTGAGGTCGTGTCACTGTTTTGAGCGTGATCGTATTTTCGTTTTGCTATTCGCGGTTCATACGCGAACGGAAATCTAGACAACGAAATGCCGAAAATTTTAAATAAATATAAGTCAACACTTCTAACACCTAACATTTCTCTGATCACTTTTTTCTTTGTCTCAAAATGTACCCTTCCATTAAACTTCAGAAGGCAGAAGAAAAAAGGATAAGCTTGTTAATCTTCAAAAATCGAAATCAAGCTGAATACTCAATAACAAAAAATCTATATGTCGGATCTTTGGACTCATGGAGGTGAGTGCTTCTTGTCTATATGCTTTTTGGTAAGCGCGGTAATGTTTGGTGGTTCTTGATATTGTATAGTCAATGCTAGGGTTAAGGATCTCGGCAAATTCGGTCAACGATTTGCGAATCATATGATGTTTTGGTATTTGGCATGTCGAGGAGCAGCTTGTAGCAAGATTTTGGGGTGCATGGTGGTCAGTGTGGTGGTGCGACCTGGGCACGTGCAAGGAGGGGATGGTCAGGCCGGAACCCGTACAGTGGTGGTGGAGGCCTAAGGGTTGGGTGGAGGGTGATGCCCATGTGAAGTGGAGTGCGACGGTGGAGTTGATGGTTGATTTCATCAAGAAACGGGGAAGATATGGATGGAAGAAGGATTCGGCTGTTAGGTTTTATGTGCATAGTGTTATCTTGTAAAGGCACAAGTAATAAAGGAAGAAGATGGATTTGTGTATGGTTAAGTTATTAACTAAAAGTGATTAATTATTTAATTAATAATTTAATTTCAAAATTTCATATAATGCATAACTTCTCCATACAAGGTCCAAATCGAACCTGGTCGGTCGCGTTGGATTCGCAATAGCAATGTCTACATTTTATAATTGGTCTGGTTGAAATAGGAGGTTTAGAATTTTAAGCAAAAATCGAATGTTGTTCGATTTTAGACGGAATCAGAACGCTTCTGCGATAACTAGAATTTTGGTGAGTTAAACTCAAACTTTTGGTTAATCATTATAATATATAGTTGATAAAAATTATTTATTGCCTGCTTGGATGTTGTATTTACTAGTTGTTTGATTTGGATAAATTATCATTTCTGAAAATGGATAATGGTGATAAAATAATATTGATTTAATATAATTACATTGCTTAAAATAATAACGTAGTTAATTTAAGCATACTACTTTAGTGTTATGCATTTTGCCAAGTTAACACCGTCTAATAATAAACGAAAGAGATTATTTTGAATGACACTTGTCTAGCGGAATAAATCCCCATTCTGCTATTATATTAATTTGGATATTCATTTAAGTTACAGTTGATTTATAATGGATAAGTGATGTGTTAACAATGGATTGTTAATTATGGATTTGGTTAACATATATGTCTGCTTATGTAAATACCTGTAATTTAACTGGAGAAGTTAAATTGAATTTAATGGTAGCTTGTTTAAGCCCCATTGTGGTCGTTGAGCCTCTTTCTGAAACAGGAAAATTTTGGATTTAAATTAACTTCAATTTTATAAATTTAAGTAAAGTGAGTATTTAACAATTATTTTAACAAAGTGTTTTGTAAAATTATTTCTTTAGTAGAGTTAATTATTATTTAAAGTTATTATTTATTGTTATTTTATATAATAATTTTAAAGGTTAATTTATTATTATAATAATATTGTTTTAAAGTTAATGATTATATTGTTTAAAATTTGATTTACTATAATCTCAATAATGCTTTAAAGGTAATAAATTATGAAGTTAAATCATTATATTATTTTAACTTGGTTAAAAAGTTTATTATTTATTTAACGATTGTTTAAATATTATATTATTAATGTTGTTTAAAGATAATTAATTACTTGTCAAGGTTGTTTAAAGAAAATAAATTATCTTATTATTTATTATTTAAAACTAGTTAATTATTTTATTGATGCTGTTTTGAAAGTTGGTTAATTATATTTTGAAAACTTATTTAAAGTTATTTTATTTTATTTATTAAAATGGTTTAAAAATTAACTATTATATTATTTAAAATGTTTTTAAAGTTTATTATTATATTATTTAAAAATATTTAAATTTTATCTTTATGACGTTAAAGTTTTTATTATTATAATTAAATAATAAATTATTTATAAAAGGATTTCTTTTATAAAAGGATTCATCTAAAGGAGTTTATAAATTTGAAAGAGGGTTGGAATTGAAAAGAAGTTGGGTTCTATATGATTTTAGGGATTTGAAAGGGAAGTTTATAAACGGTTTTTTAGAGATTTATAAAGAGTATTTTTATAAATAAAACTTGGAGATTTATAAAGAAGTTTTATAAAAAGGTTGGAGATTTATAAAGAAGCTTTATAAATAGATTTGGAGATTTATAAAGGAGATATTTATTTATAAGATAAAAGAGATTTATGGAAAGAATTGGTGTTTTAGGTTAATTATATCTTTGTTTTAATGACATTTGGGTTTGATCATTTTAATGTGATTTTGAAATAGAAAACCTTTCCAAGTGTTTGGTGAATATACTTATACCATTTTATAAGTATGTGGAAAAGGTTTTTAAAGTTTTGAAAGGAATGGTTTGTGAATATACTTATACCCTTGAAATAAGTATATGGTTATATTTTCTAAGTATAAAAAATATAGTGTTTTGCGAATATACTTATCATGTTTAGATAAGTATATGGAAATGATTTCCAGGTATTTACAAAGTGGTTTTTACTAATGGAAGATTAGTTAAATGAGGCTTAGGATTTCCATGGGAAATGTAATCTCTGTTTAGAATGTTTGTTTATTTAGTAGTTAAATAACCGACTATCAAATTTTGGCATATATATGTAATCCTTCTTAATTTTGGTGGTATAAAAATTTTCCTTACTTAACACCGAAGGGTTTTAACTTTGGAAATATCTAGGAGAAATAAGGGAATTATATGGTACAGTTAACATCAGTGGTGCTATACTATACGTATAAACTTGTTTTGTTCTTCTATAACAAATGATGAGGAGATCCATCCACATAAACGGTTAGGGGGTGATCCCTGCTCTTATGTATTGTCTAATTATTTCCAAAAGAACCGATATTGAGCATTCCGAAAATCGATCGATTGATTTTAGAACATCCGATAAGTGGGGAGCGTACTTACAAGAGATGACTCGAAACTGTAACCACTCCAAAACCATATACGAGTTCTATGCTTGAAGGAGATTCGGGTTTTGTTTTTGGATGTAGGAATCCATGTGTGGTTCTGAGATCCGTTGGGGTATGGAATCCATGTGTGATTCCAAGATCCATTTTGGATGTTGGAATCCATATGTGACTCTGAGACCCCTTAAGGTATAGGAATCCATGTGTGATTCCAAGACCCATTGAGGTACGGGAATCCATATGGGATTCCATGATCTATTTTTGGTGGCAGTGCGTGAGCTGGAACGCTGGACATAGCCTCACCGGCGATAATGACTAAAACTAGAGATAGGATACATGGTCGATACATGGTCAGGGGTTTAGGTAACCCATAAGGGTGCAGTCATCTTCTTCCTAGAGTTACCTATAATTGTTACGCATGCATGGAGCGATGCATTTGGCCCGTGCGTGGCCAGCTATGTATTTCCTATTGTACATCACAAGGGATGTATTGTTGCTTCGAAAGGATAAGTCTAATCCTTTTGCAGGAGGACTGTTCTCGAAGTACCGAGGGCACCTCCATGGAATCCTACAAAAATAGCAAACGCACCTTAGCAATTTTTAATTATATACCTTATATTGTTGTGATGTACACTCACGAGCATCACAGCTACTTGATTATTGGTATTTTCACCTTTAAGCATTATTATAATATCACTAGATTTTCTAATATAAATGGTTTTGCTATCGTAAGGTAAAATCTGTCCATGTTTATATGTGACATGGTCTTAAGAGATATCCTTTTTATTTTTAAAGGTTTTATAAACATTTAAAATCCAATTGAGGTATGTTTCTCACCCTGGTTTGCCAAACTGATACGGGTGTTATTTTATTATAATGCTCGGGTCAGATCGAGCATATTTTCAGATTCAGTTTGGATGCTTTGGAGCTTTAGAAGACGAGCTGGATGCCTCCAAGACGTATTCACGTATATTCTATTTCCGCTGCATTGGTTGTTTATGTATTATCAGTAATTGTGAGGATAGATTGTTATAAATGTAAATTAGCCACAATGGCCTCTTTAGCAAGTGGAATTATTTTCTAGGACACACAACTGAAATAATTACTTTCAAGGACAAAACGCAAAATAATTAGTTTCTAGAGCCTAAAACCTATGAAATTATGTCTTTGAAAGTAATTGGACTGGTGACTTTGTCCTTGAAAGTAATTATTCTGCTGACTTTGGCCTTGAAAGTAATTTCTTTGAATGAGTGTCCTAGAAACTAATTGGACTGCAAAGTTTGTCCTTCTGGTGAAATGCCCTTTGTTATAACTATCCGGGCTGTTGATTTATTTGTTGACTCTGATTGATATATATGTATAACAAAGTTCAATTTTTTTGTAAAGATCTGTTGTATATTATAGATTACTCGTCACGTTTGTGAGATTTTATTCTGTCTTTTCTTTCTTTTTTCTCGATAGTTTGTCTTTCCGGCACTTGGAAGCTCGGCACGTGAATACCATGGTTGTATTAGTATTGACTTTTTAAGGGTCGAAAAGGCGGCTTGTTATAGTTTTAATCTCAGTAATGTTATACTGGCTTCATGCACCGTTCGTGGCTTACCACAGTATCGGCCAATTTATGACCACCTTATCGAGAAACTTCACTACCTTTAGAGGAACTAGACTACATAAAGTGCATTCTTTTCTCTGTTATTTTCACCATACCATGAACATCTTCATAAAATATATATTGCATGAGTCTTTGGCTAGAATGAGAAAATGAATGACCAGTAGTAGAATGATGAACTGAAGAAGGACTATCCACATCAACATCGATGTTAAGGTCAGGTTGAGCAAATGCATATAGTTTGGAGGGTTGAAAAGGCTAAAGGGTTGGGAGCCAAATGATCATTCAATTCCTGAGGTATGGGCTCATGTTCTCAGTTGTTACCCAGTGTGAGATTTGATGCAATGGTTTAAAAATCATTTTATACATCATCCGCAATTTCAGTAGTAGGCAAATCAACTTGAGTGGAGATAATGGCATGTTTTCCAATGACAACATTTCTGTATATTTGCTCCAAATATTCCAAATCCACTATAGGTACACCTCTCCATTTTAGTACAATACTATCGAAATCCTAAAAAATTTAGAAAAATTCTAAACAAATGGTAGGAAAAGTGGATGGTAAATTAGCAAAAAATTAAAAAAAAGGAATACCTTAGCTCGATCAGCCCAACAATCATCATTGCCAGCAACAATGTTCCATTGAACTTCCCTTCTTGCTCCAGTTTTGTTTCTTAACTTATCTAACTTGATGAAGTCTTTTCAATCACTATCGTGTTTATTTTTGGCGTCCTTTCCATTTAGCACTTGAGAAAACTTTTTGTATAAGTTAAATTTATCATCAATCTTCTGATAAACTCCATTTTTAGCCTTCTTCTATGTTGCTGCAAATTGCTTCGAAAAAAATTTGTGAATAAAGTGGATAGTTTGGCATTCCAGTAAAATATTTGTTTTTTGCTAGGACTAGTTGCAATGTAATCCAAAGTTAATATTTAGAAGAATATAAAAACAGAATGAACAATCCCCTAAAACACCAAACATGAGTGCTTTACTGGAATAAAAAGTTTCACTCCTATTATCAAATTTAGTCAAAGACCTCTAACTCAAGTGGTAAGAGATATGACGTAGAAGACAAAGGTTCTAAAGGTCATGGGTTCGAATCCCCAAAATATAAAAATGGGTGCTCTGCTTGAAATAAGTATCAATTTGTTATCAGAAAAAGAAGTAGAATAAAGAGTGTGAGGAAAGTGAGGAGTTGAAATCCAAATTAATAGGTTTGTGGAGAGAAAAAATTACAATCGGGCGTACAAGAGATTACGTCCGACATAACCTTTACATTGCTCCCAACCGCTCCATTTTGGAGCAGTTAAATGCTTTCCAAATAAACACTGATTCCAATACGTCAAATTTATAGGCATTAGGTTTTTGGAATGCTATTCCAAGATCGTTTTCTATGTCATTGAACACATCCTAAAGCAGTTCTTCCACATTGTAGTACCAAATTAAAAAAATCAATATTAATATTAAACCAGAATAAAGTTATGCATGCCATCAAAATTTAGTATTACCTACTAATAAAAGCATTATGCACATGCATACTTTTCGCATCATTAATAAAAACTTTCAATCTCTTTTCCATTGTACTCAGTATAGAATTTTTCCATGAAACTGATGTTAAGGTTTTTAAATTAATCAAGGCATAAAACTGCATGAAAGATAACTTTGTGAAATAAAAATGAAATTACAAGTAACATACACAAATTATCAGAATATGATACATAAAACGAGAGAAGGGATGTTAGGCAAGTGCTTGAACTAGAATAGACAATACCTACTATCAAGCGATATCAACCTCAAAACTCCACTGAGTAAGAATAAACAATTTACCTTCAATAATAACAGGATCGACTTCACTCATTTTAGGTTAAGGGCTTAAAGAAAAAATTGGATTTATCATATCTAACATGTATGGTTCCATTGAGTTTCTAGGTGTGAATAAGAGTGTTTTTGACCGAACCGTGGGCTCTCATCAAGAAAATAATTAACAAGATGATCCTTTAAAAATTTCTTTCTAACATCAACAAACTCCACTAAAGGCATCCTAACACATTCTCGAATAGAATATCATATTTCTTTGACACATAGAAGCATGCATTACTAGATTTAGGCTTAAAAAGAGAGGACCGCATGGACTTAGGAGGAGCAATTGGGTTATCAATCGAAGGGGATAGATCGATCCAAGTAGATATCTTTATTAATCAATGCCTCATTTACATTTTCACCAACAATAATGATATGAAAAGGAGGGCTTTATATTTTCTACTCTTTATATTGAATGACATCTCGAAATGAGTCGTTGAGGAGGGGAGATGAGGTCTTCTTGTTAGATGGAGAAGTTTGGTGACATGAGCATGGGTTGCACGACGAAGAAGTGACAACCTTGGAGTTGAGGAAGCCCTTCTTCATATGGACAACGAACCGGGAGAGGGTTAGGAATCCTAGGTTCCTATATGAAGGTTCAGCGATCGGAGAAGACGAAGGTTGAGGAAGAACATTAGAGAGCATCATTTATCTTAAACACTCTTTCTCCATTTACAAATGTGATTTTTTATAGCATATTTTCATATAATATGTAACGACCTGAGATTTTCAACCATTCGCATCCATACATGTCGGATTTGAATTGCTCAAAATATCAGATTGTTAATTTAAATTTGGCAAAAACTCAGCATATACAAAAAATAAATTAATCACATATCACAGACACAGAGTAATATAACAATAATGCAGCGGAAACAAAAGAATAGTAGTTCATGAAGCTACTATATATATTTATATAAACCGAGTTAAATTAGATACAACAGAGATCTTGAATACATAGATGTCTCAATAAAATAGTCAAAATACAAGGTCAGAATACATCATTGGAATCAACTGAATAACTGAAAGCTGGATAGATGGCTGGATCTCCAAGCGAAGCTCCAACGCTAAAGGTGAGTCTCGAACACTGAACCACTCAGTCTGACCCGAGCGTAAAGCAAAACACCAAAACACTCGAGTCAGTATTAACATTCTTATATCAATAAATCCAACTCAAGTGAAATATCAACTGAAATACAAGTAACTCAAAGGATGTTTGGGATAACCATCCTTTAAGGATCCGTTAAACTATCTACTATGTAATAATATTCGCTATTATAATAATGTCTATAATAAAATAAACTTACTTTAAAATAGCATTAAGGAGTGACCCAATATTCCCCTTAACACGTAATAGCCCAGTAGTCTATCCAGTATTAGCATACTCCCAGATCGGGGGCTACCCTCAATACTCCACAGGCTACGGGAGAAATCCAAACTTGTAGTAAAGCTCGATATGGTAGGTGACACGGCACAACAAGGAAATGCCAGGGTAGATATACCAATTACGCATCCGGGCAGGTGGAAACGCATAGCAGCCACTACCGCCCACCTTGAAACACACTCCCAAATCAAAAATCGAAGGGTGGCCACCAAATCAATCACAAAGTAATAGAATGGTATCGAAGAAATGCGTCCGATCAGAGGTGCTACCTCATTGGCCCGAGAATCGCTCCTGTTTTAGCCACCTTATGCCAACTCACGGGAGTCGGGTCCACGTATATACCTTTAGGATCGTCGCCACCATCCTACTTCATTCTGGAATCTCCACCGCGTACATAGTTGTTAAAGTGGTTTTCGGTATCGATAGAGAGTATGTCCATATCCGATCCCGGTCTCTTTAACAACCAATCATTATTATAACACCGTGGTCATTTCAAAATAGTTTATACTTAAAAACCAAAATATCACTTCCATTTCAAGAACCAAATCAATACGGTATCATTTCCATTTCAAATATATCCATTTCCAAAAATCATATCACTTTCCAAAGGTATAACGCTTTCGAAATCATAGTCTTTAAAAATCAAAACACTTCGGAAATCACAGCATTGAAATCATAGCATTTTGGAAATCATAACACTTTGAAATTATAGCATTTTGGAAATCACAACACTTTTCCTTAAACAGTTTAGATATTAAAATTAGTATATATAATAAAATAGTTTAGTTTATATAAATAGTTATAAGTTAAAATAGTTTATAAATAAAAATAGTTTATATAAATAGTTTATATTAAAATAAATTTATAAACTAAAATATCAATAGTTTTAAATATAATTTTTAAATTAACTTATAAAATAAAATAGTTTCCTTGACTTTCACAAATCGATTCAAATCAATTCGAATTCCAAATTCAAATTTAATCAAATCTAAACCATCAATTTCACTTCCAATTCAATTAAACAATTTCAAATTATATCGATTTCAAATACCGATTTCAACCATAAATAAACCATTTCAATTTCAATATATTTCAAAGCTTCAAATATTCCATATTCAAAACTAAAATTCGATAATTTCATATATATATATATATCAAATTCACTTTACTATTATTTAGTTTTGAAATATTTACTTAATCATTTCAACAACATCTAAATACAACTTCAATTTACAACTTTAAATAAACAAAACATCCGATTTAAATTTATATAAATTTGAAATATTCATTTAAGTCACTTTTAATCAAATTCAAGTTATAAAACATATCTTTAAAATTTCAAATTTAATAAATTTCAAATCAAACTTATTTAAGTAAAATTCTTAAATAAATATAATTTCAAATCAATTTCAAATCATTATAAACTCTATATTTGAAAATATAGATATTAAATAAATACTTAAACATATTATTTATGAACTTTATTAAATCAACTTTAATAAATCTTTAAAATCAATATTGATTGAACCCATATATTTCTTTTCAAAACCATAGAAGTCATTTTCAAAATATTTATATATAGACCGACGGTGTCTGTATATAATTATCTACCCTATGGTCAAGTGATACAGATATTTATCATTTCAATCCACAATTTAAATATATACGGGCATATATCTTTTCAACCCGTAATCCCAAATTAAATTCCAATGAAAATCGCTTGGGTTTATCATTTCAACCCATAACGATTTTCTCCTATTCTACAGATCGTTCGGGTATGTATCATTTCAACCCATAGTGAATTCTATACTAACATGGAACTTGCAGAGTGATAACAGATATGATAATAATATAACATGCATAAATCATCAATATAAATAACAAATAATGGTGTCAGATGCTGTGCAGTTAATGCCCCGCTATTACCCTGCTATAACCCCGCTATATCTCATAGCGGGTTTCTGCCGCTACGATTTTTCCATATAGCCCCACAATATAGCCTTTTCGCTTTAATCCCCGCTATTTCCGCTATATCCCGTTATTTCCGCTATATTCCGCTATTCCCACTATATCTTCTTTAATAAAATGAATTGAAAAATTCAATTTATACATTATAAAAATTATGAAACTAATTTATTTGATTTAATTTTTAATATATTTTCAGAAATGAAAATACTCTAATATTCTACTAAATTCAATTATGTTATATAATAGTTTTACGTTTATTTAAAGTATATTCGCACATTTTTTTATTTAAAAATTATTTATGTATTAGTTACAATTCAATTAAATGATAATTTTTCATTTAATTACCATTTATATATTCGTAAAAACATTAAGTACGAGTTTTATATGCTATTTTAAAGCCATCCGCTATATCCCGCTATATCCTCGCTGTATCTCCGCTATGACTTTTTGCACCTCCACCGCTTTGAATCGGTCGAGCGCTTTAACTGCACAGGTCAGATGTCACAAGTGAACAGAAACAGATAATAGTATATATAAAAATGTAAATAACTAACAACAGCATATTTCAATTGACGTTTCAATTGAAATCAAATTTAATAAATATAAGAACTTTAATCGTGAGTGATTGCTCACCTTTTGAGGCTAGAGGGGATAGACGATGAAATTGAGCTACGAATTCCAAGCACGAATTTCGAAGCAAAACACGATGGACTCGCGTTCGACCTACGAGCTGATAACAGAAATTGATGGAAACAAATCGAATCAGTTCGATATAACTGAAAAATATATATATTATTATTATTATCATTTCAATATTTTAATTTGAGACAAAAATTAAAATAATATATAATTTTTTTTTCAAAATCAATAGTTAATACATAAATAAGCTTCTATATAATAAGGATAAAAAATATTTATACTTTATTCTTCAAAATTTTCAATATATATAAATATATATATATATATATATATATATTTCTAATAATCAAAAATATCAATATATGGTTTAAGAATCAACACACATATCTTACATCTTACTGCCTCTATACTTACATTAATGCATATAAGCTTATATATACTGTAACTTGTAAAAGAGCAAGTATCTCAATGTTCTCAACTTATATTTTTTATTCTATATACATACATTTTAAAACAGAATCAAAACACAAAATACAGTCTATATATAGTACATAAAGTCTATACATGTATAATATATAAACTTCTCTATGTTATGATTTACCCAACAGTTAATGAACCCTTGTTAAAATAAAACATTGTCTAAAATATATACATATATAGACCACAGATATATATACATCCAAATATGCAGCCTTCGTATTGTTACCATATAATATATACAGTAACCATATATATAACGCATATAAGCTATGCAAATCTCGAACAAATATGTAAACCAATATACAATATATATATACAAGCTTGAAAACTGGGCTAAAGGGAAAATATGTATGCGACTTAAAATATAAATAAATCTAAATTAACATATAACAACAACAGAACGTATATTATGAGCAAACCTATAGCCTATATGAGACTTGTATATAATAATAGGAGGAAAATGGTCAGGGTGCATATATATTATAAAAATCAATACTGTTGTAAAACAATACAACTGGCCGAAATATATATATTTATATATACCGATACATATAATATAACTACAGATTTTTAGCCAACAGTACTATACTCAAATCCCAGAAAGAAAATATAATATATATCTAAACTTATATACGTATTATATATTTTACTTTACAATATTTATTATACACAATACAACTTTCTTTATCATTAACTCTACACGTAAATGAATCAAACCTAACCTGTATACAAAAAAATACGAACAAGCCGTTTATATATAACAAACTCATACAACAAATATATATATATATATACGTATATAATATAAAATAACTACTTATATAACTTTTATGTATAAATAGAACTAAAGAGATTTGTCTACCTTTTTATAAAATATAAAAGAGAGGTGCACGAGCAAGATGGTGGCAGGCGAAGAGAAGCCGACGTGATCACAGGTTGATGAGGAGGCACAGCGGCTGTCAAGAGGAGGAGGCTCGTGGTAGTTTGGGTGAGCCGAAGGCTTTCGAGTTCACGTGGGAGGTGATGGGTCTCGGCCTCGGAAGGGAAGGCGGAGGCTTCTGCATGTGGATGGGCGGAGGTCGGGGTGGAGCTTTGATTTGGCCGTGGAATTCGTGTTGCGTGAAGGGAGGAAGGAGCGAGAGGGATAAAGTGAGAAGACGAAAAGAAGGCAACAGCATGCAACAAAGCCTTTCACTTTTTTTATAAAGAGCGGAATGAACTTGTACAAAAATTTGAACAGATTGGAATGGAGAAGGCCAATGGTTGAATGCTAGCAATATTGATAACTGATGGCTATTGGTTTCACACTACGGTGGAACAATTGAATGGTCACAAAATAAAAGTCGTACCAATACAGTTAACCGTTACACGTGTTCCGCCCCATACCATGCACCGAAACACACAAACGAATATACTAAGGAGATCAGCACGAAGAGACGATCAAAATGGTATACAGATATCAGTGGTCCGACCATCCTAACAAAAGTCGATAATCGGTACCAAAATGCTACTATTTTGCCAAAAATAAGAAAAACGGAGCAACAGCAGTTCAAATTTGGAGAAACGAAATATGACGTCTCACTCAGAAAATGATTTACAAATTTATTGTATAAAAATATTCAGGTTTGGAAAACATTTTATTATCATTAATATTTAGCTGATTTGAATTGAAATAAAATTACACAAAAAAATAAACTTCCATATTATCAGATGAAAATTTACCAGTTGCTATGTTTAATTAGATATATTCCAAATATCAAGTTTTTATTCCAAAAATTTATTGTTTAAAATTTCATAAAGTTTCAAATAAATAAAAACAAATAAAATTATTAAAAATTTACGGGTCGTTACACTCTCCCCCACTCAAAACTTTTCATCCTCGAAAAGGAACGAGGTAGGAAAATAGAAACAATCAGAAAGAAAATAGATTTGAAGCAAAATAAAACAATTAATTTAAACCATATATCCGATTTAAATTAATCTATATATTTAACAATTTTGTTAAATCCATTTATATTAAATCAATAAATGGTCATTCAATTTAAATTTGTTAATTCAAACTTCTAATTCTAATCAGATAAATTTCGATTTAAATTAATTAATATTCAATAATTGATTTTTCTTTCAAGGTATTACATTAAGTTGATCTAATTTCAATTTATTAATTTCTTCAAAACAAAAATTTATTTATTTTATCTCATTTATTATTCAATTAACTTATTCTATTTATCTCTATTAACATCTTTATAATAAAATTTAAGTGTATAACATTTATTATAACACTCAAATCTTTCCTTATAAAGTCATTTTATATTGTATATTATCCAATTTCATTTTTAACTTCTGAATAATTTAGGTAAGTTATACTAAAATGTAATTGAGTATTATACAAGAAAAATTTTCAAATTCAATTATTTCAAGCTAAATATTTATCCAAAATTTAGCTCCATTTATAACTGAAGTCATTCCTCAACAAAATTTAAGAATTAAATTTCCGATTAACTTCCAAAAGTTTAGAGATAAATATAATACATACTATATATAGCAGATCAAATCAAATCTAAATTCATATACATATACATACACATATATATATATTAAATCAAGCCATACTTAAGAAATTTAAATCAATTTACTTTTCCAAAACAAAAGTATAGCAAGGCTACGACTTGGTCTCTCCACTTCGAAACCCGAAGATGAATATCGATGATGCGGCCGCCATCACCGAAGTTATTTTCCAGCAACAAAAGAGGAGAGCACTGATTTCAACATTTAAATTTCTTTGAAACGATTTCTATTTGAAAAATACTTTAAATAATATGCATTTTAAAACTTTAAAACCAGTGCTTGAAATCATCGGAAATTAAATTCTCAAATTCCAGATTTTTAAATTTCATTTCAATTCCAAATTAATTTATAACCATGTTTATAAATAAATTTATAGAACAAAAATGATAATCAAATATTATCATTTCAAACAACCAATTTAATTAACTTATTAAATTCCAGAAAGTTTACTTATATATATTTAAAATATATTCATACAAATTTATTTCATTGACCAAATTTGAAAATAATATTATGTCAGTTTGCTCTGTTCAAGTGTTTTGGAAATCCTATCAATGTCGCTGATCAGACGAATCGATTGAAAACCCAAATCAACATCAACAACTCAAACAACACAATATATAAAACATTTTAATATTAATTACAAATACACTCCTTCACTTGATAATACAGACTGATTTCAAGGCAAGGATAGAGATCCAAATTAAAGGGGCCTAAATCAAAGGATTCAAATTCGAAGATAGGCTCGATAGGGAGATAAGATGATTGAACAGGAAGATGGATAAACTTATACAAATCGCGGGTAACCTTAACCGGGTCAACCGTGACTTCATAAATAAGATCGATGTAGAATTCTGAGGCAAATCGACATTCAATCGCCAGAGATAGAATTTGGGTATAACAAAAAAAAATAACAGCACCGAAAACCGAGGGTACAGAAATCTCCGGTGAATCAATACCGATTGTAAAGGAGTTTCACCCCTTTTACAAATCATTCGGTGGAGCTATGGGATGCTCCAGAATCAAAGTGAATACGAATAGGAAGAGACGAGAATGGATTTCGGAACCGAGGGGAACGTTCCAAATTCAAAGAAACCGAGTAAAAGAAGAAGGAATTCAAGCTCGAACGAAAGTGATTCTATAATTGAATTTTACTCTATATGTTGAGTTTTGCCTAAAACCAAAGCTCTGATACCAATTGTAACGACCTGAAATTTTCAACCATTCGCATCCATACATGTCGGATTTGAATTGCTCAAAATATCAGATTGTTAATTTAAATTTGGCAAAAACTCAGCATATACAGTAAATAAATTAATCACAGATCACAGACACGGAGTAATATAACAATAATGCAGCAGAAACAAAAGAATAGTAGTTCATGAAGCTACTATATATATAAACCGAGTTAAATAAGATACAATAGAGATCTCGAATACATAGATGTCTTAATAAAATAGTCAAAATACAAGATCAGAATACATCACTGGAATCAACTGAATAACTGAAAGCTGGATAGATGGCTGGATCTCCAAGCGAAGCTCCAACTCCAAAGGTGAGACTCGGACACTGAACCAATCAGTCTGACCCGAGCGTAAAGAAAACGCCAAAACACTCGAGTCAGGATTAACATTCTTATATCAATAAATCCAACTCAAGTGAAATATCAACTGAAATATCAACTGAAATACAAGTAAATCAAAGGATGTTTGGGATAACCATCCTCTAAGGATCTGTTAAACTATATACTATGTAGTGATATTCGCTATTATAATAATGTATATAATAAAATAAACTTACTTTAAAATAGCATTAAGGAGTGACCCAATATTCCCCTTAACACGTAATAGTCCCAGTAGTCTATCCAGTATTAGCATACTCCCAGATCGGGGGCTACCCGCAATACTCCACAGGCTACGGGAGAAATCCAAACTCGTAGTAAAGCTCGATATGGTAGGTGACACGGCACAACAAGGCAATGTCAGGGTAGATATACCAATTACGCATCCGGGCAGGTGGAAACGCATAGTAGCCACTACCGCCCACCTTGGAACACACTCCCAAATCAAAAATCGAAGGGTGGCCACCAAATCAATCACAAAGTAATAGAATGGTATCGAAGAAATGCGTCCGATCAGAGGTGCTACCTCATTGGCCCGAGAATCGCTCCTGTTTTAGCCACCTTATGCCAACTCACGGGAGTCAGGTCCACGTATATACCTTTAGGATCGTCGCCACCATCCTACTTCATTCTGGAATCTCCACCGCGTACATAGTTGTTAAAGTGGTTTTCGGTATCGATAGAGAGTATGTCCATATCCGATCCCGGTCTCTTTAACAACCAATCATTATTATAACACCGTGGTCATTTCAAAATAGTTTATACTTAAAAACCAAAATATCACTTCCATTTCAAGAACCAAATCAATACGGTATCATTTCCATTTCAAATATATCCATTTCCAAAAATCATATCACTTTCCAAAGGTATAACGCTTTCGAAATCATAGTCTTTAAAAATCAAAACACTTCGGAAATCACAGCATTGAAATCATAGCATTTTGGAAATCATAACACTTTGAAATTATAGCATTTTGGAAATCACAACACTTTTCCTTAAACAGTTTAGATATTAAAATTAGTATATATAATAAAATAGTTTAGTTTATATAAATAGTTATAAGTTAAAATAGTTTATAAATAAAAATAGTTTATATAAATAGTTTATATTAAAATAAATTTATAAACTAAAATATCAATAGTTTTAAATATAATTTTTAAATTAACTTATAAAATAAAATAGTTTCCTTGACTTTCACAAATCGATTCAAATCAATTCGAATTCCAAATTCAAATTTAATCAAATCTAAACCATCAATTTCACTTCCAATTCAATTAAACAATTTCAAATTATATCGATTTCAAATACCGATTTCAACCATAAATAAACCATTTCAATTTCAATATATTTCAAAGCTTCAAATATTCCATATTCAAAACTAAAATTCGATAATTTCATATATATATATATATATCAAATTCACTTTACTATTATTTAGTTTTGAAATATTTACTTAATCATTTCAACAACATCTAAATACACCTTCAATTTACAACTTTAAATAAACAAAACATCCGATTTAAATTTATATAAATTTGAAATATTCATTTAAGTCACTTTTAATCAAATTCAAGTTATAAAACATATCTTTAAAATTTCAAATTTAATAAATTTCAAATCAAACTTATTTAAGTAAAATTCTTAAATAAATATAATTTCAAATCAATTTCAAATCATTATAAACTCTATATTTGAAAATATAGATATTAAATAAATACTTAAACATATTATTTATGAACTTTATTAAATCAACTTTAATAAATCTTTAAAATCAATATTGATTGAACCCATATATTTCTTTTCAAAACCATAGAAGTCATTTTCAAAATATTTATATATAGACCGACGGTGTCTGTATATAATTATCTACCCTATGGTCAAGTGATACAGATATTTATCATTTCAATCCGCAATTTAAATATATATGGGCATATATCTTTTCAACCCGTAATCCCAAATTCAATTCCAATGAAAATCGCTTGGGTTTATCATTTCAACCCATAACGATTTTCTCCTATTCTACAGATCGTTCAGGTATGTATCATTTCAACCCATAGTGAATTCTATACTAACAGGGAACTTGCAGAGTGATAACAGATATGATAATAATATAACATGCATAAATCATCAATATAAATAACAGATAATGGTGTCAGATGTCACAAGTGAACAGAAACAGATAATAGTATATATAACAATGTAAATAACTAACAGCAGCATATTTCAATTGACATTTCAATTGAAATCAAATTTAATAAATATAAGAACATTAATCGTGAGTGATTGCTCACCTTTTAAGGCTAGAGAGGATAGACGATGAAATTGAGCTACGAATTCCAAGCACGAATTTCGAAGCAAAACACGATGGACTCGCATTCGACGAACGAGCTGATAACAGAAATTGACGGAAACAAATCGAATCAGTTCGATATAACTGAAAAATATATATATTATTATTATTATCATTTCAATATTTTAATTTGAGACAAATATTAAAATAATATATAATTTATTTTTTTCAAAATCAATAGTTAATACATAAATAAGCTTCTATATAATAAGGATCAAAAATATTTATACTTTATTCTTCAAAATTTTCAATATATATAAATATATATATATATATATTTCTAATAATAAAAAATATCAATATATGGTTAAAGAATCAACACATATATCTTACATCTTACTGCCTCTATACTTACATTAACGCATATAAGCTTATATATATACTGTAACTTGTAAAAGAGCAAGTATCTCAATGTTCTCAACTTATATTTATTATTCTATATACATACATTTTAAAACAGAATCAAAACACAAAATACAGTCTATATATAGTACTTAAAGTCTATACATGTATAATATATAAACTTCTCCATGTTATGATTTACCCAACAGTTAATGAACCCATGTTAAAATAAAACATTGTCTAAAATATATACATATATAGACCACAGATATATATACATCCAAATATGCAGCCTTCATATTGTAACCATATAATATATACAGTAACCATATATATAACACATACAAGCTATATATGCAGATCTCGAACAAATATGTAAACCAATATACAATATATATATATATATATACAAGCTTGAAAACTGGGCTAAAGGGAAAATATGTATGCAACTTAAAATATAAATAAATATAAATAAACATATAACAACAACAGAACGTATATTATGAGCAAACCTATAGCCTATATGAGACTTGTATATAATGATAGGAGGAAAATGGTCAGGGTGCATATATATTATAAAAATCAATACTGTTGTAAAACAATATATATTTATATATACCTATACATATAATATATATATTTATATATACCTATACATATAATATATATATTTTTAGCCAACAGTACTATACATATAATATAATATATTTATATATACCTATACATATAATATAACTACAGATTTTTAGCCAACAGTACTATACTCAAAATCCCAGAAAGAAAATATAATATATATCTAAACTTATATACGTATTATATATTTTACTTTACAATATTTATTATACACAATACAACTTACTTTATCATTAACTCTTCGCTTAAATGAATCAAACCTAACCTGTATACAAAAAAATACGAACAAGCAGTTTATATATAACAAACTCATACAACAAATATATATATATATACGTATATAATATAAAATAACTACTTATATAACTTTTATGTATAAATAGAACTAAAGAGATTTGTCTACCTTTTTTATAAAATATAAAAGAGAGGTGCACGAGCAAGATGGTGGCAAGCGAAGAGAAGCCGACGTGATCACAGGTTGATGAGGAGGCACAGCGACTGTCAAGAGGAGGAGGCTCGTGGTAGTTTGGGTGAGCCGAAGGCTTTGGAGTTCACGTGGGAGGTGATGGGTCTCGGCCTCGGAAGGGAAGGCGGAGTCTTCTGCACGTGGATGGGCGGAGGTCGGGGTGGAGCTTTGATTTGGCCGTGGAATTCATGTTGCGCAAGGGGAGGAAGGTGCGAGAGGGATAAAGTGAGAAGACGAAAAGAAGGCAACAACAGGCAACAAAGCCTTTCACTTTTGTTTTTATAAAGAGCGGAATGAACTTGTACAAAAATTTGAACAGATTGGAATGGAGAAGGCCAATGGTTGAATGCTAGCAATATTGATAACTGATGGCTATTGGTTTCACACTACGGTGGAACAATTGAATGGTCACAAAATAAAAGTCATACCAATACAGTTAACCGTTACACGGGTTCCACCGCATACCAGGCACCGAAACACACAAACGAATATACTGCGGAGATCAGCACGACGAGACGATCAAAACGGTATACAGATATCAGTGGTACGACCATCCTATCAAAAGTCGATAATCGGTACCGAAAATGCTGCTATTTTGCCGAAAATAAGAAAAACGGAGCAATAGCAGTTCAAATTTGGAGAAACGAAATATGACGTCTCACTCAGAAAATGATTTACAAATTTATTGTATAAAAATATTCGGGTTTGAAAAATATTTTATTATCATCAATATTTAACTGATTTGAATTGAAATAAAATTACACAAAAAAATAAACTTCCATATTATCAGATGAAAATTTACCAGTTGCTATGTTTAATTAGACGTATTCCAAATATCAAGTTTTCATTCCTAAAATTTATTGTTTAAAATTTCACAAGTTTCAATTAAATAAAAACAAATAAAATTATTAAAAATTACGGGTCGTTACATAATATCATCTAAATTTCTAAAGCTTTTACTGAAATCACTTCGCTTAATTTTGTACTTCAAGAAAAGTTCTAAATTTTTTTTGAATTTTGTCTTTTTCATATAGTCAATATCGGTTGGCATTTTAAAAAATTGTTTTTAAGCTTTATAAAATCAACTAATATAGCATCTAAAGTACATTGGTAGGTTTTATGTATTTTTTAATTTCTCTCTCTTTTTTGGATTACTATTGTTAGGTTGTTTATTTTAGGCCACTTTGGTTTTTCATTTTTAGTTTTGGGTTAAATAAAAATCTGCACGACGCATATACTTTTGAAAAACAATCGATATAGAAAATGAAGATAATGTACAATATAGAAAACAAAATTCCTTCCTCTTCTTCTTCAAGCATATTGGTATCCTCTTTCTATTCTTCTTCGGTTTCAGTTTTTTCAGAGCTTTCCTCCTCTTTTTCTTCTTCTTCGGCTTTCTTTTTTTCAAAATATATCTCTTCTTCTTGTTCAACAATTTTGTTGCTTATAGTGTTTTACAATAGCTTTCTTCTGTTATAAATTATTTTTTAGTCTATTATTTAAAGTATGCTAACTATCTTCTAAAAATTTAGAATTCTATATAAGCATTATATTTAGTTTAGTTATGATATAAATTTTGTCTAAGCCTACAAATGGATATCTAATAAAATTCAAATTTAATCTGCATCCATATCAGAAAAGTAAATAAATATTCAAAAAGCACCTAACCAGTTGGACTTATTCAATATGAAGATGTTAATGGAAACATTACCAATTTTCATTCTTTGACATATAGCTGTGAAACTAAAGATTACGTATAGTATTTTTCTAATTAATATCTTTGTGTCATATGCATGTATAGACCATCTTAATTTTAAGCATATGGAAATCATAAAAGGGACTTAGCACAAATCAATTTAAATAATAATACACATATCATGAATTCAAATAATCATATTGTAACCATCGGCCATTTCGATCTTCAAAAGTCGACACAAATACATCCATGGTATTCATTTACCGAGCATCTAAGTGCCAGAAAGATAGATTGTTGGGGTGAAAGAAATGAAAAGCAGAATAAAATTTCACATCGTGATGAGTAATATATAATATACACACGATTTTTAAAAAAGGAAAGTTTTATGTACATACAACAATCAGAGTAACTAACCTATCATAAGCCTGGATAGTCATAATAACCTATCCTCACAAATGCTGATAAATACAATACAAAAAATGTAGGGGAAAATAAAATACATGATCTTGAAGGCATCCAGCTCGTCTCTTGAAGCTCCAAAGCGTCCAACTAAATCTGGAAATATACTCGGGACTGACCCGAGCATTATAAGAAAATAACGTCTAGATCAGTTTGGTAAACCAGCATAAGAAACTCCAATCACATGGATTCTTAATGTTAAAAAACCTTTCAAAAATAAAGGTACCTCGTAAGACCACGCCGCACATAAAAACGGACGGGGTTTACCTTACGATAATCAAACCATTTTCATTAGAAAATCCAGTGATACTATAATAATGCCTAGGGTTTAAAATAAATATATAACATAGCTGAAATGCTTACATCTCACATTCCAGAGTATTTGGTATACAACTAAGTCTTTAAGGCACGTATTGGAAAATGGAATCCATCAATGACAGGGCTATTGAGGTACCGTCCGTCACAGTACACCTCTAGATAAAATGTATCAAGGTTACAAACCTTAAAATCCCTGCATAGCAAGACCAGCCTACCACACTACTGGATAGTACTGAATACAATTATCATCCCGAGTGCCAACTTGTAACGACCCGGAATTTCACTACTTGAATTTGTGAATATTTAATTAATTTTAAGTATTCAAATAACAGGTTTATAACTAAAATAAAACCCTTTTAAATAAATAAATAATGATGGTGAAAGAGTTTTCTAATTTAGTTTACAAAAATATTTAGTTCGATGTAAGATCGAAAATGTGATCGAAATTCATTTTCCAAATTTTCAACCTTTCGTTGGCTAAAGTTTATCAGAAATGTCATAACTCTTTTGTATGCACCAACACATATTTATAAGTTACTTAGGCATGTTTGAATGCATGTGAATAAATGTATATATGCTTAAAGAAATATATATAATAAGGAAGCTTCCAACATAAGCCACTGAAATGAGTTAAATAAAGAAGCTTCCCATGTAAGCTAAGCAAATATAATTAAATAAAGAAGCTTTCCATGTAAGCTAAGCAAATATAATTAAGTAAAAAAGATTCTCATGTAAGTTAAGAAAATATAATTAATAAAGAAGCTTCCCACGTAAGCTAAGAAAATATAATTAAATAAAGAAGAAAATATAATTAAATAAAGAAGCTTTCCATGTAAGCTAAGCAAATATAATTAAATAAATAAGCTTCCCATGTAAGCTAAGAAAATATAATTAAATAAAGAAGCTTACCATGTAAGTTAAGAAAATATAATTAAATAAAGAAGCTTCCCGTGTAAGCTAAGCAAATATAGTTTAATAAAGAAGCTTCGTTGACAAGCTTTGCAAACAAATTTTCCTAACTCCTTTCTTACTTCTTATTTTTCTTTTCATGTTCCAAAATTTATCTAAAGCTTCATCTTAATAAACTCCTTTTGGCTTCTTTTGGAAGCTTATTTTCTATGGATTCTTTTGGAAGCTTATTTTCAATGGCTTCTTTTGGAAGCTTATTTTCAATGGCTTCTTTTGGAAGCTTCGTATGCTTATAAAACTAGCTTTTCCTAAACTTTTATTTCACTTTTCCATTCTCAATTCATGTTCTAAACTTCCTAAAGCTTTTAATCATAATTCCATGGCTTCCTAAACTCTTTCCAAGTTACAAAAATCTATATATTTCTACTTAAATCTCTTCCAAAACTTGCTAAAACACTTACACACTCATCTCTTCACTTCATTTCCAAAGTTCAAGCCCTCAACCCATCAAGGTTGTACCATATACTCCCTAATGCCAAACCTTTATTTTGATTTAAACCACTTAAATACTTCATTTTCCAAGATTATACAAAGATTTAGTCGTATTCACAAAGATAGTGCAATTCCGGTTAAGTTAGCAAGCATTTTTGGTGAGTAAAGCTTCCACCTTTATGCAAAGTTTTAAACTTTTATTGTTGATAATAATTGTGGTTGGATTGTTGCTTGGGAATTAATGTGCTTGTGTTTTTATATACTTGTTATATATGATTCCATAATACGATAATGAATGGTTTAGCGTTGATGATGTTTGGCTCGGAAATTGTTTAAACACCCCTTAGTAATTCGGCTATAACTTTTGCAAAACTAATTAGAATTTAAATTTCTTTAATGGTCTAGAAAGCTAAAAAAAGTACTAAAACTTTTATGTTTATGATATTCTAAATTTCGAAAATCTTAGTCACTGAAATCGAGGTGCAAGTTCGGATAAGTTAGTAAGATTTAGTAAGTTCAATGAAATATTAATAGTTAAAGTTAATTATTTATATGTAAATGCTCTCTATATGTTGTTTCATAGTTTATTACCTTGTATATAAGTTCATACCTTGCTATGTGATGTTTGGTTGTATTGTAATGACATAAGTTCGTTTGTCGAACTGCTCGTATAGCGATAATCGTTATATCGGCACTTCCAGAAAGTCACTTTTTATCGAAACCGTTTGGTTTCATCTTCATGCTTGGAATTGTTTTACAAGTTGAGCAAGATTTTGATTAATGATGTTTTAAAAAATAATTAATTATTTTAATAATGATTATTTAATTTAATTAATTATTTAATTAATAAGGATTTAGGTTAACTTTAACTTATTAATGATGTGTTTTAAATTTAACTAATTACTTAGTTAATGATGATTTAAATTTGATTAATCATTTTATTTAATGATTTTAATGCTAATTAATCTTTTGATAGTGATGGATTAAAGTTTATTAATCAATTAACTATTGATGTTTTTAAAAATTAATTAATCTTTTTAATTAATGACTTTAAAAGGAAATCAACTTGTTTTAACTTTAATTAATCTTTATGTAATGATGGTTTAAATTGATTAATCATTTTAAATAATGATATTTAATTAATTATTAATTTAATTTAATTAATTATATTTAAATTTATTAACTAATTGAATTAATGATGTTTTAAAGGTGTTTTACCCGTTTTAATTAAAGATTATAGGAGTTAATTAATCAACTTAATTTATGAAGTTTCAAAGTGAATTTATCAAAGTAACAAGGATGTTTTGACTTTGTTATTCATTTTAAATAATGATAATTAATTATTTATTAATTTAATTAATTATATTTGACTAATTAATTGAATTAGTAAGATTTAAATGTGGTTTACCCTTTTTATTATTTAAAGGCATTTGAAGTTCAAAAATCAAATTGTGTGGTGAAGTTTAAACTTAATCAATCAATATAATAAGGATGTTTTAAGTTATTGAAGCTTTTTTAAACTGATGTTTTGAAGTTAGTAAACTCTTTTAACAAAGTGTTTTAAAGCTAATACTTGTAATGTGAGGCCAAGCACGAATTTGGGTTTTTAAAAAAATGTTTGATTCGTTTATGGAAATGAATTAATTTCCGTAAAGCGATTCACTTATATGGGAACGATTTATTTGTATACTTAGCACTAAACGTTGAAGAAGTAGGCTTGTTGCTATTTCGAAAGTTAAGAATAATCATGAGACATGACTTTAAGGTAACACTACCTTGACTTGTCCTGTATTATTGTTAACTAATAAATAGTACAAGTTGGAATTCGATGAGTGGTGATACGTATACAAGACTTAATTTTCATATACGATTGTTTTATATCCTTGATAGTTGGTTTCTCAGCTATCAGTTACTTCAGCTCTTTTATTATCGTTACTTTAAGACGATGTGTTGCTCATTTGAGCTTTGTTATCCTTTGGCGGAAGTGACTAAACCCAAAGAGCGAGTGGAAGCCAAGCTATGTGGAGTTGCTCCCATTAGGGTATTTTCACATCCACTCTAGATTGGATTCGGTGTTGCGCATTGAGATGTGAAATACTCGGATACTCGGTAACAGTTGGCGGGGTCCAACTTGGATGTGTCCGAGAGCCATCAGAGTTCTCAAGTATATTTCTAAAGGTATACTTTCGGTAAGGGGGGCGCACCCTCCTAGTCATTGTTGGAGATTTTCCTTTCCTTATTCTATTCAAACCTTCAAATATATTTTCTTTAATTGCAAAGGGAAGAGTCAACCACTCTTCGCGGTGTTAATTCTTGATTTAGTATATTCTATCGAGTTTGGACTGTTATCTTATTTAGTCCATTCTATCGAGTTTGGACTGTTATCTTATTTTCTCCATTCTGTCTAGTTTGGATTTCTATTCAAACTATTTCCATTCTTTCAAGTCTGGATGTATATTAATTATGCCCCTCATCTATGTTTGTGTTTGTTCCGTATTTTTCATTTCCATTTTCGTTATGTTTGGTTGTTGTTTATGTGGGAGAAACCCATTCTGCGTTAGCGGCGTGGTCCGATATGTTGTTGTTTAAAAACATCCCATTTGTTTTAGAGTTTTACTCATACCAGACATTTTGTCTGACCCGAGTTGTTTATTTTCCCTAAACTCTCGGGTACTCAATTATATTTGGGTAGTCCAAGAATAACAGGTTTTCTTTGGAGCACTTTGAAGATGGCGATTGAGCAGGCAGCTCCTTAGTTATCTAGTTATTTATTTCCGATGTATGATTATGTAGGTGTATTTTGTATCTTAAAAATGAAAAGTCAGAATGTATAGTTATCAATCGGTTAGATGTAGTATTTTTTTATAACTCTGATAACTCCTTATAAGGAGTAACCTTTTGTACTATATCATTTTGTATCATATGTAACCATTCCGATGTGAGGTTCATCTATTTTATCTTATTTTGTTCTTTATTTTACCCCAAGACAACTTATCTTTAGAGTGCTTGGGCAACGACACACGAATACCGAGGATGTATTAAGTGTCGTTCCCAGGGATCGGAAAGGTGGGTCATCACACAACTTGACAACCGTTTCTGGGCCCAAAGCATACATAATCCGCAAATATCAATCTAGATACAAGTGATGGTCATACCCCAATGGTAGCGAACCACATAGATTTGTGGCATATCCTCTGTTTTAGTCATTACCGGGTGTGAGGCTTGAGGCTACATTTTACTTTTTTACCAAATCCTACTTAGAAAGCACTACTACATCTTTTTTGAAATCACCCTCAGGATTAGCAGCAAGTCGCCCTTGCACTTCAGAACTCCATCTTCGATTTCCATCATCTTTTAGATGCCTCCCGTTCGAACGCATGTGCCGGTTCGAAGAGGTTTTCGGATAACTAATGCTTATCTGATCCCGATCTCTCCGAATAAACAACCGATAGTTTCAAAACTGGCCAAGATTTGATAGTCGGTTATTTAACTATCAAATAAACAAACAATCAAATTAGAGATTTAATTTCATTTGGAAACCAAGCACGATTAAGCACATAAGTAACCACTAAGCCTCTTTAACTAATCCTTTATTAATTAAAACCGCTTTGTAAATACTTGTATTAAAATAGCTCTACAAAAGATATACATAAGCATACTACTCATTTCCTATTCATTTATACTCTTTCAATGCATGGAAAGATATCAATATACTTATCTCATCGGTATAAGTATATTTACAAAATACCACACTTTCAATACTCAGAAAATGTATTCATATACTTATCTCAATGGTATAGATATATTCACAAAACATTATGAAAGATTTCATATTTCAAAAGCTTACTTAAATGGGTCAAAAACAAATGTCACTTAATAATATTATTTACTATAAACCTAAACCACTTTTCTTTTGGTGTAAGTAAATAGATCATATGGAAATTAGACCAAATATACTTACCACCAATTTTTGATTTCAAACTTGTATTATCCCTCGATTAACAATGTAGTCGGACAAGTTAGCGTACTACCCTTGACTTGACGTACATTCTTAAACCCATATAGATAGAGATGGGTTTCCCTTTCTTGGAATTTGGTGTTAAGTATGAAAAGAATACTTTCCATACCATCCTAATTTAAAATGATCATTTATAGAAATCTGGTATCATTCCTTTTATAAAAGTCCTTTTTATAAATCTCTTTTATATTTAAAAAACCCCTTTTATAAATCTCCTGATTTTAAATATCATATACTTATCATAAATCTATGGTTTCAAGATAGGACTAAATAGTGACGAGGAATCCCTTAGGATCCCTCTACAAAATTTTCTGAGTTTCCTGTATTTCATTTTATGTCATCCGCCTTCCAAAGAAAAAATTTAACCAAACTAACTATAGAAATCATTTAAGCACATAAACAATAATTTATATTAATACATATATCATATAGAGTTCATCCAAAGGTGAGTTAACTTGCTTAAATTTCAACCAATGCTTATGCGTTCCTGCTCGATCTAAAATCGAATGACATTCGATTTTAGTTCAAAATTCTACTTGCTCCAAACTTGATGAGGTAAGCTCTAGTGTGTAGATAACACTTCTACGAGTGCAACGCAAAAGACCACATTCGATTTGGACCTTGTATGCTTAAGTTACGAATTTTATAAGAAATTAGATTATATAATTTAATTACTTACTTAATTAACTTTACTAATTAATCACTTACCCCTCTAATCTACCTTCTCCCCCAACTCCACTACCTTGTACGTGCACATAACACAAACCTGCATACACATAACCCATAACCGATCCTCCTCCCTCTTCCTATCTCCCTCAACTTTCCATGAAATCAACCACCGAAAGTTACTACGAACTCCACTTTGGATTCTCTATGCCCTGGTCACCACCACGTTGAGCTCGACCCACCCAATCAAAATCCGACAGTTGCACTTCTACACGACAAAGGGAATGTCGCATTCACCAAACGTAGTCGCGCCTCATTAAATTTTCATCACCAACTCACCTTTGCTCGAGAAGCTCGAATCCAAACCCGCCTTCACCTAATGCTGCCTAAATCGCCTCCACCCCTAAATCCTAGTTTTCATCGACCACCACCGAACAACACCAAACCTTCACCAAAAATCATAGACTACCTCATGAAGCCAATGCCACAGACAACGCCGCCTAAATCGAAATGGAATGGGAAAATTTAATTTTTGAAGATTATGGTCGAAAACCACCTTTGATGGTCATTGAACGATATATGCCTCGTTTCTTACCGAAAAATCATGCGACCAATTCTTAAAAATAGTAAAAGCTTTTTTCTACAACTTTCCAGTTGATCACTTTTGCTAAATGTGAATGAATTGAGAGGTATTGATTTTTAAAAGTGGAAGATGGTATTGCTTTTTCATTGTAGAGAAAGAAAAGAAAGAGGAAGAAGAGATGTACCTCTTTATGTGTGTGGATGTGTATAAATAAAGGCAACACAAAGCTTCCAAGCAAAGGTGGGTCATCACACAACTTGACAACCGTTTCTGGGCCCAAAGCATACATAATCCGTAAATATCAATCTAGATACAAGTGATGGTCATACCCCAAAGGTAGCGAACCACATAGACTTGTGGCATATCCTCTATTTTAGTCATTGTCGGGTATGAGGCTTGAGGCTACATTTTACTTTTTTACCAAATCCTACTTAGAAAGCACTACTACTACATATTTTTTGAAATCACCCTTAGGATTAGCAGCAAGTCGCCCTTGCACTTCAGAACTCCATCTTCGATTTCCATCATCTTTTAGATGCCTCCCGTTCGAACGCATGTGCCGGTTCGAAGAGGTTTTCGGATAAGTAATGCTTATCTGATCCCAATCTCTCCGAAAAAACAATCGATAGTTTCAAAACTGGCCAAGATTTGATAGTCGGTTATTTAACTATCAAATAAACAAACAATAAAATTAGAGATTTAATTTTATTTGGAAACCAAGCACGATTAAGCACATAAGTAACCACTAAGCCTCTTTAACTAATCCTTTATTAATTAAAACCGCTTTGTAAATACTTGTATTAAAATAGCTCTACAAAAGATATACATAAGCATACTACTCATTTCCTATTCATTTATACTCTTTCAATGCATGGAAAGATATCAATATACTTATCTCATCGGTATAAGTATATTTACAAAATACCACACTTTCAATACTCAGAAAATGTATTCATATACTTATCTCAATGGTATAGATATATTCACAAAACATTATGAAAGATTTCATATTTCAAAAGCTTACTTAAATGGGTCAAAAACAAATGTCACTTAATAATATTATTTACTATAAACCTAAACCACTTTTCTTTTGGTGTAAGTAAATAGATCATATGGAAATTAGACCAAATATACTTACCACCAATTTTTGATTTCAAACTTGTATTATCCCTCGATTAACAATGTAGTCGGACAAGTTAGCGTACTACCCTTGACTTGACGTACATTCTTAAACCCATATAGATAGAGATGGGTTTCCCTTTCTTGGAATTTGGTGTTAAGTATGAAAAGAATACTTTCCATACCATCCTAATTTAAAATGATCATTTATAGAAATATGATATCATTCCTTTTATAAAAGTCCTTTTTATAAATCTCTTTTATATTTAAAAAACCACTTTTATAAATCTCCTGATTTTAAATATCATATACTTATCATAAATATATGGTTTCAAGATAGGACTAAACAGTGACGAGGAATCCCTTAGGATCCCTTTACAAAATTTTCTGAGTTTCCTGTATTTCATTTTATGTCATCCGCCTTCCAAAGCAAAAATTTAACCAAACTAACTAAGAAATCATTCAAGCACACAAACAATAATTTATATTAACACATATATCGTTCATCCAAAGGTGAGTTAACTTACCAAAATTTCAGCCATTGCTTATGCGTTCCTGCTCAATCTAAAATCGAACGACATTCGATTTTAGTTCAAAATTCTACTTGCTCCAAACTTGACGAGGTAAGCTCCAGTGTGTAGATAACACTTCTACAAGTGAACGCAAAAGACCACGTTCGATTTGGACTTCGTATGCATAAGTTATGAATTTTATAAGAAATTAGATTATATAATTTAATTACTTACTTAATTAACTTTACTAATTAAGCACTTACCCCTCTAATCTACTTTCTCCTCTAATCAATTCTAGTCTAAGAGCATTTCCAACCCTAAACGATGTAATGGCCAAAAAAATCTATATGAACTGCGTATTTGATAATTTGAATTGAACGTGAAAGAAAAAATTTAAACATTACATTGAAATTAAGAAATTCGCTCCAATGCAAATGTATTTGAACAAGTGTTTAATCATATATAACCAACAAAATTATAAATAAGTAAAAGTAATATATTTAAATTATTATTTTATTCGATTCATATTGTTAAGTGCGATGTCTAGAAGTAGACATTGCACTTGACTATGTCTGGTTAATTTTTGATAAGTCACTTTAGCATTTTACTTAATATTAACATTAAAGATTTATTTTTAATAATATTTAATTTAGTGATATGTCATTAACTTCACATTGGAATTAAGTACTGACTGGAGATGCACTAATACTAATTAACTCATTTTCATGTTCGAATCATGTAAAAATATAAAATGAGGTAGAAAAATCCTAATACAGCTGAACATGATAAGTGTTTTTAATGTTATCTTCATTGTCATGTCTTTTATTTGATCAATATTCTCTATTTACATTTTCTCATTTATAACAAAATAAAAATAATTAAAACTTATAAGTCGCCTTATGAAAAGTACATAAGAATCCAAACTGAATAAGTACTACTCACTTCTACTGAGCTACCGATTATTTATTTATCGATGTACCATAAAATGGTAAATAGTAAATAATAAAACAAAAATAGGGTTTATGTAAAATAATATATGATAATACATGTTTATATTCAATAAAATATTGAGATCATATAAAAAGCATTATAAGGCTCATTAAGAAAATTAAATTAAACAATAAAAGTAACAAAAATTCAAAATAACAAAAAGTCATAGCCCTACTCAAATGCATAAAATTAGTTATATTAAATTACCTTTTTTACTTTTTTTATCAAGGCAAGCCGGCTTCAGAGTGGGTCATTCACTTTTATTAATAATCATTTAGAACAGGTTTGAAACACCCCACACCTCTTAGTATACCCAAAAAGGGCACACTAAAGGATATGGTGCGTTATAGGTATAGCTAAAACATTACAAAGACTAAGATTCACATGACAAATTAATTATAACAACGGAAGCATTTAAATAATAACTTGATATTCAAAATTAAACTTCATTTCAAAACAGAATATGTCTCAAAACAAATACTCATGTCTTATGAAAAATACATCTTAGTCTTACGTCATTAGAGTACAAAAAAATAAAAATCATCCCTCTCATAAAGTACTAGTACTTCCAAAGTCCAAAGAAAAACTAAAAAGAAGAAGAATACATGAAGAATGAGAAAGCTCTGCAAATGGGTCTCCAAGAAATCCAAATCTACTGTCCTTGCCTCTACTGGCCTAAGGGGGGAAAGGGGAAAGGGGAAATAGAGGAGTGGGTCAGACTAAAAGTCTGGTGAGTGAAAGTAATTACTAGCATTTCTAAGCAAGATAAAGATAATAGACTAAGCAACAGTTCTAGTGTAAAAGGAAAACACATAAAAGGTAAAACTGGGATAAAATATTGTTTCTGATTCTGTTAGACTGTTTGCTTTGATTGCTTAGTTGTTTGGATCGTTTGCACTTGTCTTAGATTGCTGTGATTAGGCTGAAATCCTAATTCTACCCATTGATCGGCCTTCTATCTCTATTGTGCCACTATAAGCTAGTCTCATCCTATGGGTCCCACAGCAAAAGACACATGTTTAGCGTTTGGAACGCAGTAGCGGATTACAACCCTAATCGATGCCGCACGCTCGGTCACCGTTGGTACACACTCACTGTCGCCCCCCTCTTGTGACCTCTTACTCACCCTGCCAGCATAATCGTGCCCAGCTTCACCTAATTTGTTGTGAGACCATCAGTCCTAGCTTGAAAGGGTCCTGCCTAGCCTCACCTAAGTGTTTTGTAAGAGCATCTATACTAGTCTAAAAGGGAATGCTGTTGGTATGGATCCTAACAAATAAAATCTAGTTGCACCTCTTGTCCAAATCCCCCGATTTGAGCTTCTATCTATTGGCCACTTATTTACCCTGTGTCCCAGCCTCACTTAACTATTGTGAGACCATCAGTCCTAGTATGAAAGGGTCCTGCCCAGCCTCTCCTAACTATTGTGAGACCATCAGTCCTAGTCTGAAAGGGAATGATATTGGTACGGGCTGTTCTTGCTTATTAACGTAGTGTAAGTTTTAAAATAAGCATCTTCTGTTATTTCTGCTCTGTTTGCTTATTAACTTAATCTAAGTCTTAAAATAAGCCTTTTTCTGCTATCTCTGCTATATTTGCTTATTAACTTAATGTAAGTTTTAAAATAAGCCTTTACTGTTCTTTCTGCTTAATTATAACCTACGTTATAATTGTTATTTTTCTTTTCTATCTTTTAGTTATAACCACTAGTTATAACATGCTTGCAAATGTCTCAAATTTGCCTATTTCAGTCTACCTTCATTTTATTACAGTCTTTCTTATGTTACATCTAGTTTCTGTAAATTTAGTGTTTAAATCTATTTAATCCATATTTGTGAATTATTCTCTTTTTATTATTTTATTTGCGTAAAAAGGAATAAAAAGAAACTAACATTTACAGGCTGAATTCTAACGTAAAATAGATGTAAATAACTGTAAATAACTGGATAAAATAGCTAAATAAAAATAGTTGAATAAAATAGACTGAAAAGAACTTTAAAAATTAACTGTAAATAACTTATATAAAAATTGTCTCAAAATTGCAGAAAAACTACAACTATTGAGAACCCTATTATTTTAAATTACTTAAAAATCTAAAATAATTACTAAATACTCACCTGTGGTCCTTAGCTCTAGTCCTTGGTCTTCCTTGATCCACTTCTAGAGCATAGAATATTTTTATCAAAAAGATTTCCTCCTTAAAAAAGTTTCTATTTAGGGTCCAGCCTCTGGCAATGAACCCAAATAGGAGAAAATCTGAATGAGAAAAATAGCTAGGCATAGGGTTTTATTTATAGTGTAGTTTAGGGATCTCAGACTGTTGGATTTGAAGATCAAATATGGTGCAACCACGTCATTGGCTCGCTGGGAACCGTCGGATGGAAGAACGAACGCACATGATTGGAGAGAAGTTGCAAAATACGTCATCTTTTAATCTGGACGAACGCTCGACCAAATACAGAGGCGGGTCGACCTTGGTGTCGACCCTTGTATGCTGGGGGTCGACCTAGCAATGGTGAGAGTCGACCCTAAGGTCGACCTGACCTTATATATATATTCGTTTCTTGTTTATTTCGTATCTTCTTCGTTTTAGCTCGGATTTTGACAAACTGTATATGGAAATTGATCAGAAAATCGCTACAGACACATTGGTGCACTCCCGTAGCTCGGTTCTGATAATTTCACAAACTTATTTTATTATTTAATTAATTCGTTAATTAATTATTATAGCTTAAATTTTAAGTTGTTACATTCTCCCCTCCTTAAAGGATTTCATCCCCGAAATCTCCAAGGACAGAAGAATGAAATAAATATTTTCATCCAAATTCAACAACCATATACTCAACCACCATCCATTACATCCATTGTCCTTAAGTTTTCTAATGCAATTTATGTTATATGCAATAGTGTAGTGTCAATGTTCCTAACTAATGCAAAAGATTAGGCGGTCTACTGATTTAGTCGACCTCCTTTTATGCAATCATGTATGTGCCATATATCCAAATGAATGCGAATTTCTTAATGATAACTGATAGTTCTACATGCGTGCTACAATCATCATCCAAATGCAACAATCATATGCTAATCATCCATTTAAAGCAACCATGGAAATATAATAAAAATGCAAATGAGCACACATTCATATGCATATGCTTTAGTGACCTAGTTAGGTCGATCCCTAAGAGATAATAGTGCCTAGTGTATATATATGCGTCCATTAGCAAACACTTGCAACCACTAGCGTCCATCATACATAACATGTTCTAGTAACACGTTTACATTCAATCCTACCATCCATAGGTTAAATCCTAAGATCTACCCTCCCAAAGGATACTAAAGGAAAGAACCTATTCAAAACTAAGATGGAAATAGGAAATTCAAAACGTGCCATCGAAAAGATACGGATAAGAGGTATGTATTTTCTCTTCAGCCTCTCACATAGCGTCTTCAATGTTGTCTCTCCACTACACCTTAACCAATGGGACTTCCTTATTCCTAAGCTTCTTGATATCACACCCAACGATCTTGGTAGGAATGCGACGAAGCGATGCTTCTCTCTCCACTTCAACTTCTTCAAGTTGACTAGGTTCCACTACATTTGCAGAATCATGTAAGCACTTTCTCAAGTGCGAAACATAGAAAACATCATGAACTTGTAACATCCCGCTTCCGGAGGCTCAAAACTAACCGAGAGTGGGAGACTTTCAGATTTTTGGACGAATAAGCCTCCGGAAGCGGGATGTTACAGAACTCTTGCGAGCCTCTCTGGTAGCATTATCCGATACGCCATCTTCCCTACCCTTTCCACAATGGGGAATGGTCCTACGAATCTGGGAGCAAGTTTCCCACTTGATCCAAATCTCACTACCTTTCTTAGCGGAGATACCTTAATGAAAACCAAGCCTCCTACCTCAAACTCAATATCCCTTCTCCGCTTATCTACATAGGATTTCTATCTATCTTGGGCCGTCTTCATTCTCCTTCTCACTAAGTCGATCTTTTCCGAAGTCTCTCTAACCATGTCGGGACCAAGTAGCAATCTTTCTATAGACTCCAACCAACATGAAGGAGACTTGCAAGGTCTTCCATAAAGAGCTTCAAAAGGTGTCATCCCAATGCTAGCTTGAATACTATTATTATATGCGAACTCCACTAAAGGAAGATGCTCCTCCCAAGTTCCTCCAAAATCAAGAATGCACATCCTCAACAAATCCTCAAGAACTCTATTAACTCTCTCCGTTTGGCCATCCGTCTGAGGGTGATAGGCCGTACTCAATCTAAGTTGTGTTCCTAAAGCCTCTTGTAAGCTTCTCCAAAACTCGCTAGTAAAGATAGGGTCTCTATCGCTCACTATGCTAGAGGGAACTCCATGAAGTCGGACTATCTCACGAACATATAAGGATGCCAAATAAGGTGATGTCCTCTTACTATTGACTAGAATGAAGTGGGCGCTCTTAGTCAAACGATCTACAATCACCCAAATACTGGTATTCCCTTCGTAGATCGAGGTAAACCATCTATGAAGTCCATCGAAACACTATCCCACTTCCATTCCGGTACATCTAATGGTTGAAGCAATCCGACGAGCTTCTGCTGCTCTGCCTTAACTCTTTGGCATACAAGACACTTAGCTATAAACTCTGTTACATCCTTCTTCATGCCACTCCAATAAAACACTCTCTTCATGTCCCTATACATCTTACCACTCGGATGAATAGTCATTCGAGAATGGTGTGCTTCTTCTAGAACCGCTCTCGTCAAATCACTAGTGCGGGGGACACAAAGTCTTCCATCTCTCCTTAGCCACCCTTTACTATATATGGAATAGCGTTGGATATGCATAGAGACATCTCCTTTGGTAATCCTCTCTAGAATATCCATAAGCTCTGAATCCTCTAGCCGCCTTGAGCTAATGTGATCTATGAGGGTAGGCTTAACCTCAAGTGCTGCCAATAATCCAGGGGTAATGTCCGTAGAGGCCTTAAAATCAAAGGTGGAAATAAACTCTAGGCTTTTCTACACCACAAACATTGGACTAAGGGTTTCTTTCTTCCTACTTAATGCATTTGCAACCACGTTCCCTTTACCAGGGGTATAGGCTATCTCAAAGTCAAATGATACTAGAAACTCCATCCAACGCTGCTGCCTCAAGTTTAAATCCTTTTGTGAGAATAAGTACTTCAATGATTTATGGTCGGTGAAAAGCTCGAACCTCTCTCCTAGCAAGTAATGTCTCCAAGATTTGAGCGCGAAAACAATAGCAGCTAACTACAAATCATGGGTGGGGTAGTTCTTCTCATGAGTTCTCAAATGTCTACTTCCATAGCATACTACCCCCCCTCCTGCATCAATACTGCTCCAAGACCCATTCCACATGCATCAGTGTATACTGTAAAAGGCTTAGCTCCATCGGGTAAAACTAACAATGGTGCACTAGTAAGGGCCCTCTTTAGCATCGTGAAGGAATCCTCACAATCTACGTTGTAACGACCCGTATTTTTAACACTTTAAAAATACGAATTAAAATAAAAATTTTGGATAAAAATCCGAAGGAAATAAAATTTTGTGTTGTTAAATGTGAATTACAAGTTAAAATACAAAACTAAATTCTGAAATAACTTATTTGTAAATTAAATATGGATGTTAACTTGTATTGAATGTAAATAATGAATTGAATTTGATTGTAAACCAAATTGGTTATGATTGTAAACAAAGAATAAATAAAATGGTAGATTTAATAGTGGAAGTTTATGTTATTAAAACTAATATAAATAAATATAACTTAATATTACAGTTGATTGAAATCAGATAATAACTGGAACTGTAATTTGATAAAGATGTTAACTTGTAATGGAACGTAAGTAAAGATTTAAATTTGAGTGTAACAAGTAATTGAAACGAATTGAATTTGATTGTAAACAACGAAATAAATAAAATGTTACATTTAATATTGAAGTTATAATATTGAAATCAACGTAAATGAATGTAATTTAATATTACTGTGAATTTAAATAAGATGATAGCTGAAGAAAATGAAAGTAAATGAATTATAAACTATTGATAATAATGTATAAGTAAATGGTTGATTCAATAATGAAAGTGTAAATCGAAATAAAAGAATTCAATTGGAATTAAATAACTTGAATTTGAATTACAATATAATTGAACGCCGAATCTAATGTAATCTTTTATACTGGATTTATAATGGAAACTACATTGTAAAAGATTGTTAATTACTGTGAAATTAAAAATGAAATTTGTGAACAATTGAAATTTGATTTAAAAGTTAATAATTTAAAATTGGGAATTTTATATTGAAATTAAATAGTAGAAATAGCCATTTTTACAACTGTCTCAGATTTCGACGAAACTAGTTTCATCGGATCCGTAACAGTAAATTATTGTAAGGTTTCAATTTTCGTAGCAATCAGACTTGTCATTTGGCCGTGCGAGCTTGAAACGCGTAGAAATTTAACGTCGAATTTAATTAAAATAATCGACTTCAAAAGTTATCTTCCGCATACGATTGAATTAGGCCTTGGGACTAGTTCCATTGCGTTCGGAATATGGGTAAAACCTTATAAATGCCTGGCGGCACGTCTCGTTTGGAGTTCGGACGATTTTGGGCCTAACTTTATAAACCATGGCAGAAACCCTAATTTCAAACCATGGCCGCCACCTATTCCATGGCTGAAATTGC
This sequence comes from Allium fistulosum, assembly GCA_030737815.1. Taxonomy (NCBI): domain Eukaryota; kingdom Viridiplantae; phylum Streptophyta; class Magnoliopsida; order Asparagales; family Amaryllidaceae; genus Allium; species Allium fistulosum. The sequence continues at coordinate 265,647,144 of CM060905.1, read as the reverse complement.
TCGAACTTCTTTCCTCTTTATCTCTCAATCCGTTTAACGAAATCGAAAAATTCCAAAAGAAAAGTTGTAGATCTCGACGAGCTTTTCAAATCGATACGGTTGATTCGTGCTAATTCATCACGGATTGGTCCAGATCTGGCTTTGAATGTCGTGCATATTTTCTTGGTTTACGTGCAAACGGTGGCAAATGGGGTGGCGAAACTTGGCGCGTAGGTGGAACAAGGAGAGGCGCACGCGATGGCATCCCCTGATCAACGTCCGGTCGTCATTTGCCTCGTGCGTGGATGAGGATGAACGGCGTGAAGTGGGTCTCGGGTGTGCTGTGCGTGAATGGAAGAAGGGTATACGTTCTTTTTTTTATTTATTAATCATTTAAAATTTTAAATGTTCAATCGTTCTAACGTATATAACTTTTGCATACGAGCTCGGATTCATGCGCGGTTTTCTCCGTTGCGTTTGTATCGAAATTTCGGGCAATATGAAGCTAGTTTGGTTGCATTCCGAGACTGTTCAAATTTGGGCCTTTATTTGGATTTTAAATCGTTGATAAATCCAAGGTGAGTGTTTATACGCTCACAATTGACTAAAATAACTTTTGTTAGTTAAATTTATATTCTGCAGTGATATGAAATTTATTGGCTGTTGTTTGGTAGTTTTAAATTATCATCTGTATTGATATATGAATTAATTGATAGAATTTAAATTGACCGTTAAAATAAATTTAAATTTAAATTGGCAGTATATTAGTCGATATTTATAATTATCAAATTGTTGTGAATGTTATTGGCTTTATGGTTGATTGGTTGTGATGGATGCTATTGGTCGATATTGGTTGTTTATTTATTTTGATATATCATGCTATCATCATGTATATTGTTTATTGCATATAAAACTGTAAACTGAATCATTTCGAATAAATTAAAAAATAGGTTGTAATGATATACCTATGACATCTATTTGGATTGAAATGATATATATCCATCCTTGAAATTAAAATTGAAATAATTATCCACTTGGCCATAGGTTAGAAAATTATATACGGACACCGGGTTGGTTAAATTAAATGATTTTAAAAGTTGTTTTGAAATTATTTAAATGAATTGATTTTAAGAATAAAATCCAATTTATGGAAATTGAATTATTTTGAATTGAAGCTCGAGATGTTGGAATTTAAAATTGGTAAATGAAATTGTTTAATTATTCGAAGTTTAGATTTTAAGAAAAAATTTGAAATACGGCGTAAATTTTCGAAAGTTGATTTGTTTTAAAAGATTGGACTTTTAATCGAACTCTGAATATTTCTAAGAAAATTTATATGAAATGATATTTCAAGTTTGAGTTTGGAATTGAAATTTAATTTGAAATTGAGATTTAATTAATTTGGAATTGAATTGAAATTAAATTGAGATATAAATGGAATTATCAAATTTAGTTTTGAAATGTGAATATTTAAAGCTTTGAGATATATGGAAATTGAAATGGCTTATTTTGTGGTTCAAATATGTATTTGAAATTGATAATTTGAAATGGTTTATTGAGAAGCTGAATCGAGTTGAAATTGATGATTTGAGATTTGATTAAATTTTAATTTTGGAATTCGAGTTTATGTGAATCGATTTGTGAAATTTGAGGAAGCTATTGTTATATAAAGTATTTTAAACTATATCTAAAACTATTTATATTTTACTTTATAAATTTTAATATAAATTATTTTAATATAAATCATTTTCAATATAAATTATTTTATTATAAACTATTTTAACTTATAACTATTTTATATAAACCATTTTATTGTATAAACTAATTTTCTATATATACAAATTTTAATATCTAAACTGTTTAAGAGGAAAATGTTAGGATTCCAAAATGTTATGATTTCAAGCTATGATTTCAAAGTGTTATAAATTTCAAGGATTTGATTTCCAAAGTGTTTTGATTTTTAAAGACTTATGATTTCGAAAGCGGTATAACTTCGGAATGTGATATGATTTTGAAATGGATTTATTTGAAGTGAAAGTAATATCGTATTGATACGATTTTGAAATTGAAATGAGATATTGAGGCGAAAATGATTTTTGAAATGAAATTGTATACTTTGAGTAGACATGATGATTTTGAAATGGATTTGATTTTTGAAGCGAATATGATATTTTGATATCAATTATGAATCGATTTGAAATGTAAAAGAGCCATCGGTGTAATAATACGTAGTTATTAAAGAGACCGGGATCGGATATGGACATACTCTCTGTCGATACCGAAAACCACTTTAATAACTAATATACGCGGAGTGTTGATCCAGAATGAAGTGGATGGTTTGATGAACGCGTTGACTGAAGAAAGAGAACGATATTGGATGACCCCTGACATGACTAAAACAGGAGCCGCACCGGGCCATTGAGGGTCGCCACCTCTAGCGGACACACTCCTTCATTACCATGTCTATTACTTTTGTGATTCGATTTGGGTGCACCCATCGATTATGGGAGTGTTGTTTCGCGGTGTTGGGGTAGTAGCTGCTATGCCCAACATCAGTCCGGATCACGCAACTACTAGTATCCTAGTTGGTATTGCCTCATGTACCTTGTCATACTGATTATCCTATTAGCGACCACTATGATTTTGGTTTGTACCTTTAGTATATGGATTGCCCTCTGGTGACTTCCGGTTTTGGGGAAACTATGGTCTTGTATATGCTCTTGGGAATAAAAATGTGTTAAGGGTGGAATGGGCCATGGCTTAACGCTAGTTTGATATTTTACTTTATGATAGACATTATTGTATATAGCGTATTCTATTATATAGTAGATAGTTTAACGGATCCTTAGGAGATGGAAATCCCGAACATCTCTTAAGTTAATGCATGCACGTTAAACATTGGATAGGAGGTGTCTAAAACCCGTAAACATCTCCGACGTCGTCACAGTCATATTTACTTACTCGATTTAACTTACATGAGATATTTTAGTCCTGACTCGAGTGTTTTGTCTTTTCATTACGCTCGGGTCAGCCTGAGCATCTCAGATTAGGTTGAAGATCTATCCTGGAGGACGAAGACGGAGTTTGGTATTACATCATTTGTATTCTACTACTATATTATTTTTCCGCTGCATTGTTGTATTATCTCTGATATGTATGTAACTCCGATTTATGATGTATAATAATAATCAAATTTATTTATTTAACAGCTTCATGAACTGTTATTTTATTATTATATCTTGTTCCTTCCACTGCGAGATTCTGTGTTTGTTTCTATTCTTTCTTATCTATTTCTTATTTTCTTATCTATTTCTTATTTACCCCAATAACTATCTGTATTTTGGATTGTTTGAGTCGGCATATGTGTATGTTTTGTCGACTTGAACGGTCGAAAATGCGGGTCGTTACATACGTCCCACATGAATGCCGCATTCTTCTTACTGAGGCGAGTAAGCGGTGCTGAAATCTTAGCAAAATCTCTGATAAACTTCCTATAATAGCCAGCCAAACCTAGAAAGCTTCTTACTTCGGTAGCGTTCTTGGGGGCCTTCAAATCTTGTACTGCTACTACCTTAGCGGGATCCACCGCTAGACCCTCTCTTGAGACTACATGCCCCAAGAAACGCACTTCCTTATGCCAAAAGTGACACTTCGAGAATTTTGCCTTCAACTGATGAACACGAGGTGTACGAAGAACCTCCTCAAGATGAATATCATGCTCTTCCATACTCTTGGAAAACAACAAAATGTCATCCACAAATACTACCATGAACTTATTTAGGACACCTCGAAAAACATGGCTCATCAAATCTACAAAATAGGCTGGGGAGTTGGTTAGTCCAAATGGCATAACCAACCACTCAAAGAATCCATCGGGTGTCCTAAATGCTGTTTTATCGATGCTATCATCAGCTACCCTAAGCTGATGAAATCCAGTGGCTAAATCAAGCTAAGAAAATACCGAAGAGCTTACCAACTGATCGAAAAGATCATCTATCCTAGGAAGTGGGTAACGGTCCTTCTTCGTGAGCTTATTCAACTCTCTATAGTCTATGCAAAGTCGAAGGGAACCATCTACCTTTGTAGCGAAGATGACTGGCGCTCCCCACTCGGATATGCTCCGTCTGATGAAGCCTTTCTCCAATAGCTCACCAATCTGCTTACTTAACTCCTTCCTCTCCCTAGGAGCCATATGTCTCACGGGCAATGCTACTAGCTTAGCATTGTCATTCAGATAGATCCTAAAGTCAATCTCTCTCTTAGGGGGTAGTCCTCTAACCTCCTCGAAAACGTCTGGGAAATCTCTAACGACTGAAACTAAATCTAATCTCCTAGTGATGAATCAAGGAAATAAAGGAAGCTCAACATGACTGACCCCTGTGGGTCGCAAGAAACCTCAAGAGTCCGCCCGCTGCATGTCTCTAATCTGACGACTCTCCTTTTGCAGTCCAATATCGCTTCATAAGTGGATAGCCAATCCATCCCCAAAATCATCCTATACCCAGAAAATCCCAGTACATAGGCGTCACAGTCAAATTCTACGCCTAGTATAAAAAATTTCAAACCCCTACAAATCATGGATAAATGTGTCTATCCTCCTATAGGGTTTGAAACTACTATAGGGTCTACTGCTAGAGAAATATCTAAGTGCAAACAATCAACCAAGGAACTAGAAATAAAAGAATGCGATGCTCCAGAATCAAAAAGAGTCCGAATAGGAAAATCCAAAATCGAGATCAAACCTTCTACAGAGACTTTTCTACCTCGATCTGGTTCACCGCTAGAAGGTGCTGCATCCAAAGTTGTACTTGCCCTATAGTTGCGCCTACTCTCTGCCCCATCTTCTGAGGACAATCTCTACTAAGATGACCAGGCTGCCCACAGTTGTAGCACCTCCCCTTCATCGTGTCCTTCTTATAGTCCTTTGCGTAATGCCCAACCAATCCACAAGTATGACACTACTCGCCTTTCTTGATCTGCTTTTGAGGCTCTCCTCCTTTCCTCTTGTCCTTATCCTTCTCATTCTTCCACTGTTGCTTCTTAGAGTTTTCTGCTTTAGGAAACTCCTTAAGCTCGCCCTTCAGCTGCCAAGATGCAAGCTGAACTCTCTGTCGGTCCTCCAATCCTAACAGTCTAAATAACTACTCTGTATCCCTCAACCAAGCTCGTGCCTCCACGAAATCCTCCTTCTCGAAAAACGTCTTGCCTCCTAGATTAGCGAAGTCCTTGCATAGCTTAGACAAATTGGCGGCTGCAGGTGGATTAATGGGATCTCCACCCGCTGCTGCTGGATTGGGCGCTTGCCCTTGCACCTCTGGTGTCGTAGCTTTTAGGTATCTACGAAACCAGCCAGGGACTTGGACACCCTCTGGAAGGTTTGGGGCGTATGCCATTCTATGTAAAGAAAAGAAAATTTAGGCTCGAAAGAATCGAAAGAAGGTTGAACTGAACTTTGAGGGGATTTTTATAAAAACTCTTTTATACTTGAAAACCATTTCTATAATAAGAGTTTCTTTTTGAAAAATAGTTTTAGTTTGAATATAAGTTATTTTTGAAAAATACTTTGCTTTTAAAACAAGTTTTTAGGAATCCTGTAACCTTAGGCTATGATACCAAGTGAACACCTCACACCCCTTAGTATACCCAAAAAGAGCACACTAAAGGATATGGTGCATTATAGGTATAGCTAAAACATTATAGAGACTAAGATTCACAAGACAAATAAATAATAACAACGGAAACATTTAAATAATAACTTGATATTCAAAATAAAACTTCATTTCAAAACAGAATATGTCTCGAAACAAAATACTCATGTCTTATGAAAAATACATCTTAGTCTTACATCATTAGAGTACATAAAAATAAAAATCATCCCTCTCATAAAGTACCAGTACATCCAAAGTCCAAAGAAAAACATAAAAGAAGAAGAATACATGAAGAATGAGAAAGCTCTACAAATGGGTCTCCAAGAAATCCAAATCTACTGTCCTTGCCTCTGCTGGCCTAAGGGGGGAAAATGGGAAATAGAGGAGTGGGTCAGACTAAAAGTCTGGTGAGTGAAAGTAATTACTAGCATTTCTAAGCAAGATAAAGATAATAGACTAAGCAACAGTTCTAGTATAAAAGGAAAACATAGAAAAGGTAAAACTGGGATAAAATACTGTTTCTGATTCTGTTAGACTGTTTGCTTTGATTGCTTGGCTGTTTGGATCGTTTGCACTTGTCTTAGATTGTTGTGATTAGGCTGAAATCCTAATCCTATTTTAATTAGGCTGAAATCCTAATTCTACCGTTGATCGGCCTTCTATCTCTGTTGTGCCACTGTGAGTTAGTCCCATCCTGTGGGTCCCACAGCAAAAGACACCTATTTAGCGCTTGGAACGCAGTAGAGAATTACAACCCTAATCGATGTCGCACGCTCGGTCACCGTTGGTACACACTCACTATCGCCCTTCTCTTATGATCTCTTACTCACCCTGTCAACTTAAGCATGCCCAGCCTCACCTAATCTATTGTGAGACCATCAGTCCTAACCTGAAAGGGTCCTGCCCATCCTCACCTAAGTGTTTTGTGAGACCATTAGTACTAGTCTGAAAGGGAATGCTGTTGGTACGGGTCCTAACAAACAAAATCTAGTCACACCCCTTGCCCAAATCCCCCGATTTGAGCTTTTATCTATTGGCCACTTATTTACCCTGTGTCCCGGCCTCACCTAACTATTGTGAGACCATCGGTCTTAGTCTAAAAGGTTCCTACCCAGCCTCACCTAACTATTGTGAGACCATCAGTCCTAGTCTGAAAGGGAATGCTATTGGTATAGGCCCTATTTCTGTTCTTGCTTATTAACTTAGTGTAAGTTTTAAAATAAGCCTCTTCTGTTATTTCTGCTCTGTTTGCTTATTAACTTAATCTAAGTCTTAAAATAAGCCTTTTTCTGTTATCTCTGCTATATTTTCTTATTAACTTAATGTAAGTTTTAAAATAATCCTTTACTGTTCTTTCTACTTAATAAACCTACGTTATAATTGTTATTCTTCTTTTCTATCTTTTTAGTTATAACCACTAGTTATAAACATGCTTGCAAATGTGTCAAATTTGCCTATTTCAGTCTATCTTCTTTTTATTACAGTCTTTCTTATTTTACATCTAGTTTCTGTAAATTTAGTGTTTAATTCTATTTAATCCATATTTGCGAATTATTCTCTTTTTATTATTTTATTCGCGTAAAATGAATAAAAAGAAACTAACATTTACAGGCTGAATTCTAATGTAAAATAGATGTAAATAACTGTAAATAACTGGATAAAATAGCTAAATAAAAATAGCTGAATAAAATAGACTGAAAAGAACTTTAAAAATTAACTGTAAATAATTTATATAAAAATTGTCTCAAAATTGCAGAAAAACTACAACTATTGAGAACCCTATTATTTTAAATTACTTAAAAATCTAAAATAATTACTAAACACTCACATGTGGTCCTTAGCTCTAGTCCTTAGTCTTCCTTGATCCACTTCTAGAGCAAAGAATATTTTTATCAAAAAGATTTCCTCCTTAAAAAAAGTTTCTATTTAGGGTCCAGCCTCTGGCAATGAACCCAAATAGGAGAAAATCTGAAAGAGAAAAATAGCTAGGCCTAGGGTCTTATTTATAGTGTAGTTTAGGGATCTCAGACCGTTGGATTTGAAGATCAAATCTGGTGCAACCACGTCATAGGCTCGCTAGGAACCGTCGGATGGAAGCATGAACGCACAGGATTGGAGAGAAGTTGCAAAATACGTCATCTTTTAATCTAGACGAACGCTCATCCAAATACAGGTGCGGGTCTATCTTGGTGTCGACCCTTGTATGCTAGGGGTCGACCTATAGGTCGGCCTAGCAATGTTGAGGGTCGACCTGACCTTATATATATATATATATATATATATATATATATATATATATATATTTCATTTCTTGTTTATTTCGTATCTTCTTTGTTTTAGCTTGGATTTTGACAAACTATATATGGAAATTGATCAAAAAATCGCCACGGACACATTGGTGCAACTCCCGTAGCTCGATTCTTATAATTTCACAAACTTATATTATTATTTAATTAATTCGTTAATTAATTATTATAGCTTAAATTTTGGTTTGTTACAAGGTTTTAGCACATGTGCCAGAACAACCAAATAAAGTACAGCACAGGAGCTAGGCTAAAAGGACCTAAACCACTAACACAAAAGAAGGGACTATGTCACCTCCAGAAAGAAGGAACTAGCGCCTTCATCGTCAGATACAGGCCCAATGACATTGATAAAACCATAAAATAGAGCAACCAAATTAGGAACATAATCTACCAAATTGAGTATAAATATTTCAGTCCCCCGCCAAAGCAATTCTACTGGAACGGCCCGGAATTTTATCACTTTGATTTTTGAAAATATTTAGTTTTTTTTAGTATTCAATTTATGATTTTAATATGAAAGAAATAAATTTGAAAATAAAATAATTTGATTTCAAATAGCGAATTTTTGTTGAATATATATAATTTTTCTATAAAATTTATTTCATAAAATATTTAAATTTTCGATTGATGTATTTTACATCAAACGTCGGTATTTTCGAAATTTAACAAAATTTGATAATAGGTGTGTTTTATTGTTCTTTTGAGATCGCGTTACATTGTTGTGCGCAATAGTATGCTGTTTTTGGTCGTTCGCAGCCCGTACGCTGACATAGTACCATGTAGCGGTCACACCGGAACACACCCAAATTCAAATCAACCCATACATATACACAGTGCACGTGCACAAGATCAATTCTCCTTATCTGTCCCCATACTCTACCTATTATTAGCCTTGTTTTTCCCCTTACCTGATCTTGCTTGCCCTTGATCCTTGCCATGTTTGAAGCCATGGAATGTGGGATTTGTTTGTTCCCTTCATAATTTGCCCGCCAATATAAACATACGGTCATGTAATCTTCTTCTTTTTTCTATTGTCTATAAAGAAAGTTAACTTCAACAATGAGAAAACAACTTCTCTTCAAACTTTCAAATACAACAGCTCTCAATCATTGAAATTAGCCAAAGCAACCCAAACAAAAGTTGTTCGTATATGGCCCCAGCTATTTTTAGAAATTGATCACACTCAATTTCGTCGAGTGCCGAGAGAGAAATCGTCAAATTACAGTAAAGGGGAAATACCGTTCACAATGTTCAAAAATTAAATTCTCTTGATTCGCTTCGAATTGATCAACACCGTATGCGTCGTTAGGATCGTATGGCAACGTAGTATTTTTGATGTAAGTTCAACAGCATTCCATGATGATGATCGGCGATGGTCGTGACCTAGGGCTTGGGTTCATCGGAGGGATGACCATCGATTCGCGAAATGGAGGGTGGCATTGAGTTCATGGAGGAGTGGGGCATGTTGCGGTGAAATTTGGTGTTGAAAATTGTCGTGCGTTTAAAGGGGGTGGGCACGATTTTGATGGGACGGCTTTTGCAGGGGGCGGCCGGGGCGGTGATGGAGGGTTGCAAGTTTACGAGCGCAAGGAGGTGGGCATGTGGGTGGTCTGGGTTTGATGCATGCTGACTTAAAGCTTCGTGCACGTGCACGGGTTGCGCACGTATTAGGTTACTGAAGTTGAAAAGGGGAGCATTGGGCGATTGGGGAAGAAAGCTGTAGCTTTGGATGCGGGTTCATTTGTTTTGGGCTGGGTTTGCATTGGATTAGTTTGAAAAACCTTTGGAATTGATTAAATATTATATTAAATGTTATGTTAGTTACAAAATTTAATATCTTGCTCATATTTAATTCAATTGACACGTGGATTTTTGCATTGTACTTGTATTGACAAGTACAACATTGTAGTGTAACTTATTGATAGCTTTAGACAAGTATAAATTTATGAAATATGAAAACAGACAATATTTAAATTATGTTATATTTATTAATAACGTCGTTTAAATTTATATACCTTAACTATTGATGTTTATTTGGCCAAATAAAACACTATTGAGTTAAATTGGATTGAATATGGTAATTGAAAATATGTTTAGCGGGATAAAACACCATTCCACTAATTAAATTAATTGGACAACTGTCTAGCAGAATAAATTACCGTTCTGCTATTATTAACTGGAAAGTTTAAATTTGGACATTTACTTAGCAGAAATTAAACCCGTTATGCTATTACATTAGTGTAGACATTTATGTTCATATCAGTGATTAATGTTGGATAATTGTTGTGTTAACAATTGATTGTTGAATATGGATTTAATCCACATATATGTTTGCCTGTGTAAGTATAAAGTGTTATATCTTGGAAAGTTGAATTGAATGAATTGGTAACTTGTTTCAGTACCTTAGTGGTCACTAGGCTTGTTTCTAAATTGAAAAGTTAATTATGGAATCAATGTTATTTTAAAGCTAATAATTATTTATTAATAAGGTTTCAAAGGTAATTATTATTTATTAGTAATGTTTTAAAGATAAATAATTATTGTTTGAGCAATGATTTAAAGTTAATCATTTTATTTATATGGTCCTTAAAGGTTATTTAAATAATATTTAATTATTGTTTAAAAGTTATTTAATTATTTAGTTAAAATGTTTTAAATTATATTTTATTATTAATTAAAGTTAGTTTAAGAATAATTAAGTTGTTTAAAAATGTTTTAATTTTTTCTAATTATTAATTTTTTTAAATTATATTGATTTTAGTCAATTAATAATTTAAAAGGGTTAATTAATTATCATGTTAATATTATCCAAAGGTTAATAAATTATTACGATTACATTATTTTAAGGTTAATAAATGGTCATATTAATAATGTCAAAATTAATTAATCATATTAATAATATTTATTTATTTTATTAATATTGTTTTGGGTTAAATTATTAATAATAATATTTAAAGTTAGTTTAATATATTATTAATGGTATTCTAAAGTTATTATTTTGAATGAGGTTTAAAGAAATTAAACGAGGAATGTAAATAGTAACTTGATTGTCAGAGGTGTTTTAAATAATTGATTATTATCGAAAGAACTTTATGGATTAAAGTTATTTTGGGATTTTGTTCAAAACAGGGGAAGTCGATAAAACGTGTTTTCGTAAATTCTTAAAGAGATCTTGAATTGAGGAAAAGTATAAATGCTCCTTCAAGTTATATAATTATTTTATAAAGGTTTTATAAATTAACTTGGAGTTTATAAAAGTGAATTATAAATTTATTTTGGAAGTTTATTTGTTATTTGATTTATGAAGTGAGATTTTTTTAAAGGGAAATTTGATAAAGGATAGTGGGTTGGTTTAATGGGAAGTAATGTTTTATATGGAATTTATTTGGGCATTTAATGAGTTGGAAAGAAGAAAACTTTTGTAAATTTTTGTACATATACTTATGCCAATAAGAAAAGTATTGATGTTTATAAGTATAAAAGGGATGTAAGGAGTTTGGGAATAGTGTTTCGAAGAGACCTTTGGATCATGTTTTATAAAGTGTTAAATAAATGAAAGATTAATTTCCAGAGGCTTAGTGATTTCCATGGGAAATGTAATCTATGTTGTTGTCTGTTATTTGATAGTTAAATAACCGATTATCAAATTTGGACCCAAACGTAACTTTGGAAATATCTAGGAGAAACATGTGTGTTATATGGCATGGTTATCTCCTATGATGCTGCGCTGTGCATATAAATCTCGTTGCATTCTCCTAGGACAAATGATAAGGAAATCCATCCACTAACCGTTAGGAGGTTATCTCCACTCTTATCTTTGACCGTTTATTTTCGAAAGAACCGGGATTGAGTTTACCGAAAACTCTCGAACGTTGTTTCGAAGGGACCGGGATCGAGTATGTTATCAGAAAACCACTTCGATTCAACTCAAGCATTTCGAAGTGAAGACATCTTGAAGAGGATGTAATTGAAGATGTTGCTCTTTTAAGTACAAGGCTACTTGCTACTAATTCTGAGGATGATTCCAAAACTGGATGTAGCGGAAGTAGTGCTTTCGGTTTCGTTTAGTCCCAGAACGAACTTTTATGGATGAATGCTGGCATTGCATTGATGCTTGGAGGCAGTGTAGCATTCCAAGTGGGAAGTGCCATATAAAAGGTAAAACATAGCCTCAAGCCTCATCAATCAGGAATGACTAAAACATGGGAGATGCAGTTTGGCTAAGTGGGTCATTCCTAAGGAGGGTATGATCATCCCTGTCTAGAGTCGATATTAGCTCTCATTTGTATGCTTCGAGGCCCATTAACAGAGGGGTGATCATATTCAGTACCACTAGTCAAGTGGTAGGCCTGTTCTGTGTTGGTAGGGGATCCCAACAAGATCCTCTGTGTTATATTATCTAGAGATGCACCATGACGGGCGGAACCTCAGTAGCTCGGTCATTGCATGGAATCCATTCACCAATACGAGCTTTTACGGTTTTAGTTGTATACCTATTATGCTGGAATTTAATCAATGTAACAATTTCGGCTATGATCAATAAGTATTTTTATCTTAGACACTATTATAATATTACTGGATTTTCTATAGAAAATGTTTTTGGTTATCGTAAGGTAAAAACCCATCCGTGTTTATGTGCGGAGTGGTCTCATGAGATACCTTTGATTTTAAAAGATTTTATAAGTTAATAAATAAAATTCCCTGTTATTTAGGTTTCTCACGCTAGTTTTACCAGACTGACCCGGGCGTTGTTTTTCCTAAATTATCGGGTCAAACCGAGCATATTTCCAGATTTAGCTTTGAATGCCTCTGGAGTTCGGAAGACAAGCTGGATGTGTAACAACCCAAAACTTAACCCGTAATAATTAATTTGTTAATTAGTTAAATAATAAAATAACTTTGTGAAATTATCAGAAATAAACCATGGAAGTTGCACCATTAGGTCCGTGGTAATCTTTTGGTCAATTTTCATATATAGAACGTCAGAAACCGAGCCAATATGATCAAGTTATAAAACAAACAAAATAAGAAGAAGAAAAAAAGAAAAAAAATATAAGGTCAGGTCGACCGGCCGGTCGACCTAGGCAAGAGGGCGGTCCACCGCCCGGTCGACTCGCCTTGTATTTCGGCAAGCGAACTAACGTTAATTCGTTCAAACGAATTAGAGGCCACTGAACACGTCATTTACATCCTTTAGTTTAATCCGATCTCTCCGTATCTGCATCCGATGGCTCCTATTCAGCGTATGACGTGGTTGCATCATCCTATTCAATCTCCAAATCCAACGGTCTGAGATCCACTTCTACACATATAAATAGACCCCTAGACCTAAAAAAATTTCTCATTCTAGGTTTTCTCTAATTGGGTTCACCTTTCTAGGAAGGACCCTAAACAGAATAATTTTTTCAAAGGATAAAATCGTTATAAATTAAATTATTTTACAACTCCAAGTGGATCCGGGAAGACCAAAGGAAAAGCTTAGGACCGGAGGTGGGTGATTGTAATTATTTTAATATTTCTTTAAGTAATTTAAACCCTAATAGGGTTTCCAATAGTTGTAGTTTTACTACGATTTTTGGAATAGCCTTTTTCAGTAATTATTTACAGTTTTTAATCATTTTCAGTCTATTTCCTTTCAGCTATTCTTTTTAGTAATTTAATATTATTTCAGTTAATTATAATTTATTACTGTTAAACATAGCATTTTATTGATTTACAGTCTATTTACAGTATTTAAGTTTATTTACTATTATTTATTTCTTATTTACATCTTTTCGACATTTTGGATTTTATGCAAGCGTCTATTCTTTTCATTCCCCTTTTCTACGCGCATGGATTAGAATAAATTTAACGTGAATAAGGATTTTATAAGTAAGAATATTGAATGAAGAAATTAAGATGTAATTTATAAAGACTGAAATAAATAATGGAATTGGACTTTAATAAATGATGGAATAGGACGGAAATTACGCCTAATTAATTAGAATAGGACTAATTAAAGATAATTGGCATAGTTATAACTTAGGATTATAACTAAATGAATTAAAAGATGAAAGAAGCTTATTTTCACACTTAGACCTTGGGTTAAGTAATAAGCATGATCATAACGTAGGTTATAATAAGAAAAAGAACATAATGATGCTTATTTTAAGGCTTGGGATAAATTAATAAGCGCAGAAAGTAAAAATGATAATAAAGGCTTATTTAAATAATTTATCTAAGTTAATAAGCAAAGATGAAAGTAGGATGTACCAAATAGCATTCCCTAGGGCACGCTTATGCTAAGAATGGTAGTAATTGGTCAGATAGAAGTCCAAATCACAGGGATTTGAATAAGGGGCGCAACTAGATATTGTTTGGATGAAGGGCCAGTACCAACAACATTTCCCCTATTTTTCTGTAGACACACGGTGATCTCACATTAGCCTGAAGTGATATGAGGGGCATGCTATGCTGGACGTTGGAGGTAATAAGAAGACCCAATAGGTGGAGCAAAAGGTAGCATGGGCATGGTGGCAGTTACGTGTGCGACTTCCATTCGGGTGCTCAGTGATAGCTATGAGTTCCAAGCGCTTAGTACGTTGTATTTAGTAGACACCATTTCCTTCTGTGTAGGGAGCTATATATGTCGTCCGGATCCATAGTAGTTGCTCTGTGCATCTTCCGTAGATACCATTGGCTGCTGTGTAGGGAGTTATATAGCGGCTGGTCCACAAAAAGGTCTATGGAGTAGCAGGCCGATTAAAAATGGTAGAATTAGGATTACTTCCTAATTACAGGATTAGGAATTCAACCTAACCAAAGCAGAAATCAAGGACAAGTGCAAACAGTCAAAGCTAACCTATCTTATAGTTAAATCGTATTTATTTCGAGTTTATTTCTTTCCTATTTCCTTTGTTTCCTCCTTATTTATGCTCGAACTGTTGTAGAGTCTATTACTTTTATCTTGCTTAAAGACTCTAGTAATTACTATCATTCACCAGACTTTTAGTCTGACCCACTCCTCTATTTCCCCCTCCCCCCTTAGGCAATCAAGGGAGAGGACAGTAGACTACAGTTACTTGGAGATTTCTTGGAGGAGTTTGCTACCATGTATTTCTTTTCTTTCAGCTTTTGTTCTTTCTATATACTGGCTTATTATAAGGGATATTATGTACTCTGATTTTTGAGACTATGAATTTTATTTCATAAGACATGATGGGTTTTGAGATATGGATGTTGTATTTGATATTCGACTTATTTATGAAGCAATTATGAAAGTTTTATTTTAAATAAGTTATAATTTTAATATTCGCTGGTTTTACCTATATTTGTCCTGTGAATCTTAGTCTCTGTTAGTTTTATTTATACCTACAACGCACCATGCCTTTTAATGTGTCCTTTTGGGTATATTAAGGGGTGTGAGGTGTTTCACTTGGTATCAGAGACTAAGGTTACAGGATTCCTAAAAATTTATTTTAAAAGTAAAGTATTTTCCAAAATAACTTGTTTTAAAAGTATTTTTTCAAAAAAGAACTCTTAGAAATAGTTTTGAAGTATAAAAGAGTTTTAATAAAAATCCCCTTAAAGCCCAGTTCAACCTTCTTTCGATTCTTTCAAGCCTAAGTTTCCTTTTCTTTGTATAGTATGGCTGACTGGTTTCGTAGAGCCACGGTACCAGAGGTGCAAGGGCAAGTGCCCAATACAACATTGGTAGGTGGAAATCCCTTTAATCCACCTACACTAGCCGTTTCTAAGCTATGCAAGGACTTCACTAGCATAGGGGGCGGAACGTTTTCTGGCACGAAGGATTTTAAGGAGACGCAAGCTAGGTTGGAAGATATGGAGCGAAAGTTTAGGCAGTTAGGTTTGGAGGGCCGACCGAGTGGTCAACCTATATCTTGGCAGCTGGAAGAAGAGCTTAAGGCGGTTCCTACAAGCTCTAAAAAGCCATGGTGGAAGGGCAAGAAGGATAAGAGGAAAAGGGAAAGCCCTCAGAAGCGAATCAAGAAAAGTGGAAGATGTAACCGTTGTAGAATGAATGGTCATTATGCAAGGGACTGTAAGAATATTGGAATGAAGGGAAGGTGTTTCAATTGTGGACAGCTTGGTCACTTTATTAAGTTTTGTCCTCGGAAGATGGGGCAGGGAGCGAGTGCACCTACAACGCAGATTCAGGCTTTGGATGTAACACCTTCCAACAGCAGACCGAATCAAGGTAGGAAAATTTGGTTTCTATTTCTGATTTTCCATTCAGACTCTTTTCGATCCTAGAGCATCACACTCTTTCATCTCTAGTTCTTCGGTAGATTTTTTGCACTTAGACATCTCTTTAGTAGTAGACCCCATTATTGTTTCAAACCTCATAGGAGGATCGGCACTCTTGTCTATGGTTTGTAGGAGTTTGAAAATTTATATCCTAGATGTAGAATTTCACTATGACGCCTATATTTTGGGATTTTTGGGGTAGGGGATGATTTTGGGAATGGATTGGCTATCCACATATGGAGCTATATTAGATCGCGAGAGGAGAGTCGTTAGACTAGAGACATGCATCAGTAGGACTCTCGAGATTTCTTACGACCCGCAAGGGTCAGTTATGTTGAGCTTCCTTTATTCCCTCGATTCATCATCATCAGAGTTAGATTCGGTTTTGATTTTTCCAGACATCTTTGAGGAGGTTAGGGGACTACCCCCTAAGAGAGAGATTGACTTCAGGATTTATTTGGCTAGCCAGTAGCATTACCCGTAGGGCACATGGAACCTAAGGAGAGGAAAGAATTGAGCAAACAGATTCGTGAGCTCTTGGAGAAGGGATTCATAAGAAGGAGCATATCGGAGTGGGGAGCGCCAGTCATCTTTGCCACTAAGGCGGATGGTTCTCTCCGACTTTGCGTAGACTATAGAGAATTGAATAAGCTCACAAAGAAGAACCATTATCCACTCTCTAAGATAGATGATCTTTTCAACCAGTTAGTTAGCTCTTTAAGTATTCTCCCAGCTTGATTTATCCACTGGATTTCATCAGCTTAGGATCACTGATGGTAACAGTGATAAGACCGCATTTAGGACACCAGACGGATTCTTTGAGTGGTTAGTCGTGACTTTTGGGCTAACCAATGTCCCAGCCTATTCTATAGAGTTAATGAACCATGTTTTTAAAGATGTCCTAAAATAAAGTTCGTGGTGTTATTCGTGGTCGGCGTTTTGGTGTTTTCCAAGAAGTATGGAAGAGCATGTTAATCATCTAAAAGGAGGTTCTTTGTATGCTTCGTGATCGTCAGTTGAAAGCGAATTCTTGAAGTATCACTTTTGAAGTGCGTTTATTTGGGCATAGAGAATGTCTATATATGAGAGGGATTTAAGAAATGGTTTTGTACATTTATGATTGGGATTATGGAAATCCAAAGAGAGGTAGGAAAAGGTTAGAGATGTACAATAAAAATTCAGTAGATAAGTAGGGAAAAAAGTCCATGTGTAGGTAATTGCAGAAATTATAATTGTCTCAGACGAGTGGATTTGACGGTGATGCCTTAGAATAAATATGAGTATACAATAGGAATAGGAGTAAAAGCCTTTAGTTTAGAAAAAGTACTCCGAGGGTAGTAAGTAGGGAGATCCACTTTATGCTAAGCCCAATAAAATGAAATTTTCGAAATTTAAAAAGTTAGAAAATTAAAAATTGTAATTGTTGGAATTGAAAATTTTCATTGTTAATATTTTCTTTCAGAAAATGAACATGGGGTTTTTAAGAATGGTGTGAAATTTAAGTTGGTTTTTATATAATAAAAAAATTGGAATTCTTTTTGAAGAATTATAGAGTGTGTATATATATATAACTCACTAGTTTCATTGTAAGTAAACAAAGATTTCAAACTTAAAAACCTAGAGTGTATCAAGTATCGAAAACGTAGATTACAACTTTTATTGTTATAATAAATGTTTTCGTGGAAAATAAGTGGAGCATAGGCTGTAACACTATTGTTATAGTAAGTGACTCCCAAGAGAAATATTTTTACATAGGTATATGAAATTTATTGGTATTTATTTAATTGAATCCATACACTAGTAATTATTTTGAGTTGTAGTAACGGTGTTTTACACAACATCCTTTTTAACCCAAATAAAGATGTATTTTAAAAGGTAATTTCTAAGTATAGAAACAAAATGGTTTGTAAAGTACATTTATTATTAATAAGTATAAGGAAGTGTTTTTGCAGTTATGGAAATATTAAAACAGTTTTGAAGATGAGTTTTTCCAAAAGGGAAATGTGTAAGTTAGATATTACAAAATATCTAACATGGAAGAATATAATTTAAACATATTTTAATCTATTGAAATGAAAAGAATAATGGTATGATTTTCTATGAAACCGATAAAAATGTTTTGTGCAAGTTAAAAGGAATATATGAAAGAGATATACAAGGTATAAAAAGCACCATATTTTGTATAGCCTATTTCAAAAAATATAAAATAAGTTCCTTGTAATTTTACATAAACATGAAATTCTCTTTTAGAAGGTTCATAGAAGATTTTAGCGTTGATAACTTCTCATAAGAGAAAGTAGTTCCAATACATTAAGATATGAGACTGTTAGGTGTAATAAGAAGCTGTTTTGAAAACATGTAAAGGATATTTTAAAAGATATTTTAAAAGAAAATGGTTTGGTAAAAAAGTAAATAAGTTTTTGAAATGAAAAACTTAATAAAAGAAAATTTTGAAAATTCAAATTTTTATAGAAAACTGTAAAAGTCTTTAAAAGAAAGAGAGATATAAGTTTTAGACTTAAAAATTTGGAAGTTTTTCCCTCTAGGTTTGGGAAATAATATTAAGTGACTAAGTATTTTTGAAATTAATAGAAACTGAAGAGATAACACTTTTAAAGACAAATATTTTGGGATTTGATGTTTTAAAATTTTTAGAAACCTTAGTTTTTAAAACAAGGTGATAAATACCAAACCAAACTCTTAAATGTGGAGTAGATAAGAATCATTTCCTAGGAGTAACAGAAAAGGTGTAAGGTGATAGTATTAATTACTTTTAGAAGTAATAATGGAAGTTTCCGTAAAGTGTATAGGACACTAGTAAGAGCCTAGGAATGTTGATTCATGAAGAACGGTAAAATGAAATTAGTAGGATAGTAAGACAAGCATGGTTGAGAATGAGTATTCTTGATTTTGAAAGAACTGGGGAAAAGCATCTTTCTTTAGTGGAATTCATGTGGTAGTAGTTTTCAAGCTAGCATGGGAAGGGCACCTTTTGAAGCTCTTTTTGGGAAGGCCGTGTAAGACGTCTTCATGTTGGTTGGAGTCTACGGAAAGGTTGCTTCTTGGTTCTGACATAGTTAGAGAGATTTCGGAGAAGACTAATTTGATTAGGGGAAAAATGTGTATCTCATATCCATGTCTCTTTGATAATAGGTTTTAGAATTTCCTTTTTCCATCTTTTGATTTGAATAGGTTCTTTCCTTTATTATCCTTTGGGAGGGTAGAACTTAGGATTTAACCTATGGATGGTAGGATTTGTAAACATGTTAATAGAACATGTTATGAATGATGTATGCTAGTGATTGCAAGTGTTTGCTAGTGGATGCTATAGACGCATATAGGTACACTAGGCACTATTATTCCTTAGGGATCGGCCCAACTAGGACACTAGAGCATATGCATATGGATGTGTGCGCATTTTTACTTTATTTCCATGGTTGCCATAAATGGATATTTATCACTTGATTGTTGCGTTTGGATGATGTTTGTAGCACACATATAGAATTATCAGTTATCAGGAAAATTTTGCATTCATTGGATACATGGCACGGACATGATTGCATAAAAGGAGGTCAACTGAATCAGTGGACCGCCTAATCTTTTGCATTAGTTAGGGACATTTACACTACACTAATTGCATAAATATCATAAAATGCATTAGCAAAACTTAAGGACAATGGATGAATGATTGATGATTGAGTAGTTGGTTGTAGAATTGGATAAAAACATTTAGTACATTCTTTTATCCTTAGAGATTTCGGGGACAAAATCCCTTAAGGAGGGGAGAATGTAAAAACTCAAAACTTAACCCACAATAATTAATTTGTTAATTAATTAAATAATAAAAAAACTTTGTGAAATTATCAGAATTAAGCCACGGAAGTTGCACCATTGTGTCCGTGGTAATTTTCTGGTCAATTTCCATATATAAAACGTCAGAAACCGAGCTAATATGACCAAGTTATAAAATAAACAAAATAAGCAGAAATAAAACGAAAAAAAAAATATAAGGTCAGGTCGACCGGCCGGTCGACCTAGGCAAGGGGGCGGTCGACCGCCCGGTCGACCCACCTTGTATTTCGGTAGGCAAACGAACGTTAATTCATTCGAACGAATTAGAGGCCACTGAACACGTCATTTACATCCTTTAGTTTAATCTGGTCTCTCCGTTTCTACATCTGATGGCTTCTATTCAGCCTATGACGTGGTTGCATCCTATTCAATCTCCAAATCCAACGGTCCGAGATCCACTTCTACACATATAAATAGACCCCTAGACCTAACACTTTTTCTCATTCTAGGTTTTCTCCAATTGGGTTCACCTTTCTAGGAAGGACCCTAAACAGAATAATTTTTTCAAAGGATAAAATCGTTATAAATTAAATTATTTTACAACCCCAAGTGGATCCGGGAAGACCAAAGGAAAAGCTTAGGACCGGAGGTGGGTGATTGTAATTATTTTAATATTTCTTTAAGTAATTTAAAATAATAGGGTTTCCAATAGTTGTAGTTTTACTACGATTTTTGGAATAGCCTTTTTCAGTAATTATTTATAGTTTTTAATCATTTTCAGTCTATTTCCTTTGAGCTATTCTTTTCAGTAATTTAATATTATTTCAGTTAATTATAATTTATTGCTGTTAAACATAGCTTTTTATTGATTTACAGTCTATTTACAGTATTTAAGTTTATTTACTATTATTTATTTCTTATTTACATCTTTTCGACGTTTTGGATTTTATGCAAGCGTCTATTCTCTTCATCCCCCTTTTCTGCGCGTATGGATTAGAATAAATTTAACGCGAATATGGATTTTATAAGTAAGAATATTGAATGAAGAAAATAAGATGTAAATTATAAAGACTGTAATAGATAATGGAATTGGACTATAATAAATGATGGAATTGGATGGAAATTACGCCTAATTAATTAGAATTGGACTAATTAAAGATAATTGGCATAGTTATAACTTAGGATTATAACTAAATGAATTAAAAGATGAAAGAAGCTTATTTTCACACTCAGACCCTGGGTTAAGTAATAAGAATGATTATAACGTAGGTTATAATAAGAAAAAGAATATAATGTGGCTTATTTTAAGGCTTGGGATAAATTAATAGGCGTAGAAAGTAAAAATGATAAAAAAGGCTTATTTAAATAATTTATCTAAGTTAATAAGCAAAGATGAAAGTAGGACCTATACCAAATAGCATTCCTTAGGGCACGCTTATGCTAAGAATGGTAGTAATTGGTCAAATAGAAGTCCAAATCACAGGGATTTGGATAAGGGACGCAACTAGATATTGTTTGGATGAAGGGCCAGTACCAACAGGATTCTCCCTATTTTTCTATGGACACACGATGATCTCACATTAGCCTGAAGTGAGATGAGGGGCACGCTATGCTGGACATTGGAGGTAATAAGAAGACCCAATAGGTGGAGCAAAAGGTAGCATGGGCATGGTGGCAGTTACGCGTGCGACTTCCATTCGGGTGCTCAGTAATAGCTATGAGTTCCAGGCGCTTAGTATGGTGTCTTTAGTAGACACCATTGCCTTCTATGTAGGGAGCTATATATGTCATCCAGATCTATAGTAGTTGCTCTGTGCATCTTCCGTAGATACCATTGGCTGCTGTGTAGGGAGTTATATAGCGGCTAGTCCACAGAAAGATCTATGGAGTAGCAGGCTGATCAAAAAGGGTAGAATTAGGATTACTTCCTAATTACAGGATTAGGAATTCAGCCTAACCAAAGTAGAAATCAAGGACAAGTGCAAACAATCAAAGATAACCTATCTTATAGTTAAATTGTATTTATTTCCAGTTTATCTCTTTCCTATTTCCTTTGTTTCCTCCTTATTTATGCTAGAACTGCTATAGAGTCTATTACTTTTATCTTGCTTAAAGACTCTAGTAATTACTATCATTCACCAGACTTTTAGTCTGGCCCACTCCTCCATTTTCCCCTTCCCCCCCACTAGGCAATCAAGGGAGAGGACAGTAGACTGCAGTTGCTTGGAGATTTCTTGGAGGAGTTTTGTAACAACCCGCATATTTTACGATTTTATATTTAAATATTTTATTTAAATATAGCGTCGTTAGTCGGATTAAAGTACGAAGTGTCACCTTTTGCAAACAGTCGAATTGGGACTCGAGACCACTTCCATTGAGTCCAAAATGGTGTTTGCGACTTTTTTTTAGTATAAGCTTCGATATGTTTGGAGTTGAGTAAAATTTGGATGTTTTCATTTAGGGCTTTGGGTTTGGGTTTTAGCCCACTAACCCATCTTAACACCCTAGCTTTGTCCACCTCTCAACTTCACTTCATTCTTATTTTCCTAACATCCAAGCTTCAGCAAAAATGGGGAGGGGATATTAAAATTCAAAACCCTAGTTTCCTTTTGCAAACTCCATTTCTTGCTCCAAAAATCAAGGTGAAGCTTAGGTAAGCCTTCTTTCCACCTTCTCCATCTCAATCTCTCTTCGATTTCTGAAATGTTCTAAACCCTAACTTAGAAAATGTTTTCTTTTGAGCTTAGATTGAAGCTCCTTGGGTTGAAATTGAAGATTGATTGTGCTAGCCTTGCATTTGAGCTTCTCATCTTTGTTTTGAGTTAAAAAGGTGAGTTTTGAACTCACATCTACTTCTCTTGATATCATTGATGTTAGGTATGAATTCCTAACACTTATTCATGTTCATTTGCTTTTGGTTTGAATTGATTTGGTGAACATTTCAATGTTTGGTGTTTTGAAGTCAAAAACTCTAAAAATCATAGCTTTGATGTTTGATCATGCTTTTGGTGGTGTATTGGAGAGCCAATAGGGCTGGGTTGTCGATTGGCATAAACCCCTAGCGCCCATTGCTCGTCCGATCGCAAATTGGAAGAGTTTGTTCTTCATTTGACTAGGCTAAAAAACAGCCTTAGTGCCAGTCAGTCGACTGGCCCCATGCAGACAGTCGACTGGCTGTAGAAAATGATAGTTCCTGGGACTGTCTGCAGAAACAGGGAGTCTCTGTTTCCTGCAGTCAGTCTGCAGTCAGTCGACTGACTGCAGGAAATGAAATTTTCGAGTTTCTGGATCAGTCGACTGGCCTCTGCAGTTAGTCGACTGACCTGCTTGTTTTTGCCTATTTTGCTTGGGTTTCCAATCTTTAACCGATTCGGGTTGTTCCAATTTGTTGTTATTGCATTCTTGACTTTGATGATTCCTTTTTGATTTCATACATGGGTTTTTATAAAACGATCTTTTCAAATTATATTAAAAGCTCGTTTCTCCAATTTATAATTTCTATTTAAAACACACACACACACAATCTTGCACTTCTAGCGAAGAGGGAGGAGAATTAAATGATTAGATAAAACGCGTTCTATGAACACATGTGTTCATCTTTTTAGTTAATTCCTAATCTATTCGTTTGACCGTTTTGACCTTTAGGTCTGGTTTACCGATGAGATGAGGTGAACTTTGTACTGCTTTGAGTGTGAAATTGACTAACGGTTAGTAAACCGTTTAGTGCGAACGTAGGGTATGGGACTCACGTTAACATTTTCCGGGTTCCTTTCTGAGAGTTCTGACAGATTCCGCCGGACAGTGGTGTCCAGTACCGCCACTACGGTTTGTTGCCTTCGGGCGTTGCCTTCGGGTTTGTTGCCCTATAGTATCGCTTTTGGAGTTGGTCATTCATCACCGCTCGAGAGATATCGGGTTTGTTGCCCTATAGTATCGCTTTTGGAGTTGGTCATTCATCACCGCTCGAGAGATATTGGGTTTGTTGCCTTCGGGCGTATGGATCCTTGTTATACAGTACTGAGCTCGAGCATCTTTTGTTTCTTTGACAATTATATTTTCCTAGTGTATCGCCCTTCGGTGTAGGTTCTTTGAACCACACGATATATAGCGATTACCTTATGGAAACTTGTGTACCTTTGTTGGTATTTGTTATTTTCCTTTTGGCTTGTTTTGGGATATGATATCCTTGGCTATTTGAGTTGCCTATGATATGAGGCTTGTTATGATTCATCTTATGTTAGATGATTTGGTTATCTCTTTTGGAGATATTTGTGGTACTTTATGATCTTGTATGTTCATTATCATTAGTATATCTAACTGATTTGTTTAGCTAGACTGACCCGTGTATTTTATACTCGGGTCAGACCGAGATGTTTTAGGTTAGGTACATTGGACTTAGCCTATTTTGCTTCCGCATGGACTATTCCGCTAGCTCCTTTTTATTATAGCTTTTTGTGTAGTCCTTTCTGACTGTAACTCTGATATGTATTCTATTGACTCGCCTGTATATTGTGGTTTGCTTTACCACTTGACATGTATCATTTTGTAAACTCAATGATGTATCTGTATAGGTGAAAATGTCTATAATGATCTACTGTTTTGTGATGTGTATTACATTTGAGTTGTTATATTTTATTCTGATAGATCCTCAGCCACCTATGGCTTTGTATTAAGTATTTATTGGATATGTCAATCCATTTAAGTAAGGAGTGGCATTGTCGGCGTATTCAATAGATAATTAAGACGAGGCTATAGATGGTCGCTCCTAACCAACTCTATTCTCCGCATTAGCTGACGGTGTTACCTTGTAATACTCTTTACTAATGTGGGTCTCGCAGTGGGGCGTTACAAGTTTGCTACCATGTATTTCTTTTCTTCCAGCTTTTGTTCTTTCTATGTACTGGCTTATTATGAGAGAAATTATGTACTCTGATTTTTGAGACTATGAATTTTTATTTCATAAGACATGATGGGTTTTGAGATATGGATGTTGTATTTGGTATTCGACTTATTTATGAAGCAATTATGAAAGTTTTATTTTAAATAAGTTATTATTTTAGTTTCCGCTGTCTTTACCTATTTTTGTCTTGTGAATCATAGTCTCTGTTAGTTTTATTTATACCTACAACGCACCACGCCTTTTAATGTGTCCTTTTGGGTATATTAAGGGGTGTGGGGTGTTTCGGGACGGCCAGGACGTATTCCCGTATCTTATATTCTTCCGTTGTATTCTATGTTGCTCATGTCTATAATTATCAGCAAGTGTAAGGACAGGTTGTTATAACTGTCCAGGACTGATGATAGGTTAGCATCGTACTCTGATTGATTGCATATTAAAATTCTTTCTTTTTTAAAAGATTTGTTCCTATATTATATATTGCTCGACACGTTTGTGAGATTCTATGACTGTTTAGTTTCTTATATCTTCTAACTTCTTACCTTCTTCTTCTTTCTTTCCCATAACTATCCGCCTTTCTGTTCAATTTGAGTGGGCCAGTTATGGTTGATTGTCTGCTTAAACTGTACGGAAAAGTGGATTGTTAGATCGTGGTATCAGAGCGCAAGGTTAAGCGAGAACCTTGACTTTGGTAGGGTAACTCATTAAGTGATAAGGTAATGGAATGCCTTATATGAGTTTGAGTGTATTATTTATATGAGCGCGTATTTGTTAGTGTATAAAAATGTTTTATATTATGTCGATTGATCTGTTGAGTAGCTTAAGAATTCTGGTCGATGCGTCTGGTCAACGTTATCAATAGGGATTTCCTAAATACTTGAACAAGTCCAATCGACATAATATTGTTTTATAATTGGTAAATGAAATAATTTTACCAAGGAAAATATTATATATATATATAAAGGAATAATTTTTCAAAAAATTTAATATAGTTATTCTTGGTTGTGCTTGGTTGTTAGAAATGACAATATTCCAAAATGCCATCCGGTCGAAATCGAGCTTTTCTCATATTCGCCTTTATCACCTTCTAATTCTTCCCCCCTCAATCCGCCTTCTTCAGCCTCTAATCTCCTTTGTGGCCAAGAATAGGAAAGACAAACCAAGATTATCTACTTCGTACGAACGATGTTCCTCTCCATCGAAGATAAGATCTGGACGTCTTTTTTCCAAATCTGAGGCTGCTATTACTGGTGTATTCACCAGTGTCGATGGCATCGATGACACCAAATCTGCTCCATTGCACTTCCATCCTTCGTTAGCCCACATGTTTGAATCAGAGGTAAATCCAATTGCCGCATGTCATGAATCGAAATCTAATCCACTAGCTGTTCTGTTGAACGAATTCTCATCTCTGATCGCTTCTACCCATGTCAGAGGCTCAGAAGCAACCGGTAAGCACCCCCTTAACTTCATGTTGGAATCTGAAAATCCTAGATGGTGTGTTGATTCTCCTTTGGATAATTCTGACTTGTATGGAATAGAAGATAATGAAGTTGTCTGTGCAAATAAATACAACGTCGCCAATGTCGTTAGTGTATATATATGATCCAGCAACCGAAGGTGATGTTAATGCAAATCCTGGAGTTGAAAACATGAATGCTCATATAATTACTGGTATGTTTTCATCTGTTAGGTGGAAATTCCTGCGTTTCAGCTGGTGAAGTATGTACTTCACGGCTAGACGCTAATCTCAGTTCAGGTGGTAGAAATTTAGAGGCATTTACTGTAAGGCAAGTCCTGATACAACTATTAATATGGAGCAAGATTGTGATAATAATAGGCAGCAGAGTGATAATCTGCCATGTTCTGCAGTGCCCTCCCAGAAATAGTGGACTTCCTTGTTCAAATTCCTTTCCAAGAATGCTGGAACATATACACCTAGACCTTTCAAGTCAGACGTGATAGACGATGTCAACATCTCTTTGTTTGAAGTGCTACAAGATGGAGTAAAATTTTGGTCTGAGTATTCAGTTGGATTCTTTCTGGACTCTGCTGCTTCGTACAAGGATGTTCGAGACACCTGTAAATGTATTTGGAATATGAGAGGTAGTCTTCAGGTACAACACTTCAATTCTATGTTTTATTTCAAATTTGGAAATATGCAAGATAAGTTGAGAGCTCTAGAGTCAAGCCCATTAGTAATTGATGGGAAACCTTTTATTGTCACTATGTGGAGTCTTGGGGTTGATAAAGCAATAGATCAAATCTTATCTATTCCTGTGTGGGCAGCCTTCAAGCGCATTCGATCTGTCCTTCAGCCTGTAATAGGACTAATCTGTCTAGCTAGTCAAATTGGAGTTCTAAAATGTTTTAATTCTAATACTGTAGCCCGTAGGAGTTTAACGTATGCCAAAACGTTGATTGAGATTTCCCCGTCTAGAGCTTTGCCATCAAAGCTTAAAGTAAGACTAGGAGAAGGTAATGAAGTGGATGTAGATGTACAGTATAAATGGAAACCTGAAATTTGTGTATCATGTCAATCGTTTGGTCATTCGATGGATTGGTGCATGGTCGTACTGAAACACCCCACACCCCTTAATATACCCAAAAGGACACATTAAAAGGCGTGGTGCGTTGTAGGTATAAATAAAACTAACAGAGACTATGATTCACAAGACAAAAATAGGTAAAGACAGCGGAAACTAAAATAATAACTTAACAAAACTTCATAATTGCTTCATAAATAGGTCAAATACCAAATGCCACATACATGTCTAAAAATCCAATATGTCTCATGAAACAAAAACTCATAGTCTTAAAAATCAGAGTACATAATATCCCTCATAATAATCCAGTACATAGAAAGACCAAAAGCTAGAAATAAAAGAAATACATAGCAGAGAACTCCTCCAAGAAACCGCCAAGCAACAGCAACCTACTGACTTCTCCCTTGATTGCCTAGGGAGGAAAGGGGAAAATAGAGGAGTGGGTCAGACTAAAAGTCCGGTGAATGATAATAATTACTAGAGTCTTTAAGCAAGATAAAAGTAATAGACTCTACAACAGTGCTAGCATAAATAAGGATAACAAAGGAAATAGGAAAGAGATAAAATGGAAATAAGTACGATTAAATATTGCTCAATTTATAAGATAGGTTAACTTTGATTGCTTGCACTTGTCCTTGATTTCTGCTTTGATCAGGCTGAATTCCTAATCCTGTAATTAGAATGTAACCCTAATTCTACCCTTTTTGATCGGCCTTCTACTCCATAGACCTTACTGCGGACCAGCCGCTATATAACTCCTTACACAGCTGCCAATGGTATCTACGAAAGATGCACAGAGCAACCACCGTGGATCCGAATGACATGTATAGCTCCCTACACAGAAGGCAATGGTGTCTACGAAAGACACCCATACTAAGCGCTTGGAACTCATAATTATTACTGAGCACCCGAATGGAAGTCGCACACGTAACTACCACCATGCCTATGCTACCTTTTGCTCCACCTATTAGGTCTTCTTATTACCTCGAACTTCCAGCATAAGCATGCCCCTCATCTCACTTCAGGCTAATGTGAGATCACCGTGTGCCCATAGAAAACAGGAGAAATGTTGTTGGTACTGGCCCTTCATCCAAACAATATCTAGTTGCGCTCCTTATCCAAATCCCACATGATTTGGATTCTATTTGACCAATTACTACCATTCTTAGCATAAGCGTGCCCTCATCTCACTTCAGACTAATGTGAGACACCGTTTTGTCTAATATGGAATGCTATTTGGTACAAGTCCTACTTTCATCTTTGCTTATTAACTTAGATAAATTATTTAAATAAGCCTTTATTATCATTTTTACTTTCTACGCTTATTAATTTATCCCTAGTCTTAAAATAAGCCTCATTCTATTCTTTTTCTTATTATAACCTAAGTTATAATCATGCTTATTACTTAACCCAAGGTCTAAGTGTGAAAATAAGCTCTTTCGTCTTTTACTCTTTTTTAGTTATAATTCTACGTTATAACTAAGCCAATTAATTAGTCAAATTCTAATCATAATTAGGCATAATTTCAGTCAAATTCCATTTATATTACAGTCTTTATAATTTACATCTCATAATTATAAATAAGCCAATCTCTTTAATTCAGTCCAATTAATATCATAATTAGGCATAATTTCAGTCTTAATTCCATTTTATTACAATCTTTATAATTTACATCTTATCTTTCGTTATTTCAGAATTCTTATAATTTAATCCAATTTCGCGTTAATTCTATTCTAATCCATACGTGTAGAAGAAGGAGAAATAAAAGAAAACTGAAAATAGAAGAAAATCCAAGGAGTAGGAAGAAGATGTAAATAACGGATAAATAACAGTAAATAAATTAAAATACTGTAAATAAACTATAAATAAATGGAAAAGCTATAATTTACAGAAATAACTAAAATTAACTGAAAAGAATAGCTAGAAAGAAATAGACTGAAAATAATTCTAAAAACTGTAAATAAAACTGCTAAAAGGTAATTCCAAAAATCGTAGTAAAACTACAACTATTGAAAACCCTATTATTTTAAATTACCTAAAGAAATCTTAAAATAATTACAATCACTCACCTTTGGTCCTAAGCTCTTCCTTTGGTCTTCCTGGATCCACTTGGAGTTGTAAAATAATTTAATTTATAATGATTTTCTCCTCTGGAAAAATTATACCGTTTAGGGTCCTTCCTAGAAAGGTGAACCCAATTGGAGAAAACCTACAATGAGAAAAGGTGTTAGGTCTAGGGGTTTATTTATAGGGGTAGAAGTGGATCTCGGATCGTTGGATTTGGGGATTGAATAGGATTCAACCACATCATAGGCTGAATAGGGGCCATCGGATGCAGAAACGGAAGGCCAAATCAGTTTAAACGATGCAAAATACATGTTCAATCGTCACTGAATCGTTCGAACGAACGTTCGTTTGCTTTCCAAAAGGCAAGGTGGGTCGATCGGATGGTCAACCGGCCGGTCGACCTGTGTGTGTGTGTGTGTATACTATAAAGCAAAACCCTTGGTCAAAGGGTCAAAACGAAGCCTTTTTTGGACTTCCAGAAATAACCTTATCAGAAGGACCACATGAAAAATCAACGGAGGGTAGCTTTGTCAAGTTTTCTTACCACATTCTACAGCGATTCTTCTTACCACAATACCCATTTCTGCGCATTTTTTCTCAATGCACCTTCGTCGACTATTCATCTTTCCTTCACCTCCAATATCAAACCCTAATTAATCAACTAAATTTAGTTCAAGTCCTAAGTTGTTTCCAGATAAAATCATAATTTTATTCTTCTATAAAATTTGAAAAGAATTCTAGGGCTTCAATTACATTTTCAGTGAACTCCAATAATCCAACAATGAACAAGCAATAATGAGTGCAATGATGAGATGGAAGATAGAGGGCTATTTCGGTTAAGTGAAGAATTGGAAGGAGGCTAATAGGTATTATTTTTTCGTGTATTTTCATTTAAAGTTTCGTTAATTTTTTTTTGTAGTAAATTTAATTTTCAAAAAAATTCTGAAAAATTTACAGCGGTTGTGTTTCATTAGTCGAATCTTGATTTACATGCTTGCTGTATTTGCCACAGCGTTAACTTGGGAGTTAACTTTTTCTATATTTGTTTGTTTGCTATTAATGTAGTTTCAGTTGTAAAAACAAACATATGCAAACTAAAATGTAAAAAGATTGACTGTTTAATTTCTTTTGTATTTGTGATAGATTTGAATTTTTGCAATTTGTAGATTTGATAACCTCCCTTAGCACCGCAATCTCCCTTAGTGCTGCAAAATCACCCATTTTCCTTTCCTGGAAGTTTAATGTGTGTTTATATGATGTGCTTTGTGTGCTATTTTCTTTTCTTTGAACAACACAGTGAGTGTTTACTGTTGTTTTCCAACTTTTAATTAGCAAAAGTATGAATTATGAAAGAATCTGTAAACTCCTAATTTGTATTCTCTATATGTTAGAAAAGAGTTGTTAGCGTTGTGTAAATTCATACATGATATTTTTACTCTACTAATGTTTGAAGAGTTTTGGGCTTTTCATTTGTTTAAATGATAGGTAATCAAGGATAGTCAATATACACTTACCTCTCCAAGTTTGAATCCTGATTTGGGTCCCGTCTTCTAAAGTGAACGGTAATTGTCAATTGAAAATAATAAATTGTCAATTGAAACTAATAAAAGTTTGCTTTTAGAAGACAGTTTTATATACCTATGCCTGCTGATTTATATGATCGGCATGTGTATTTTACTTCTTTGTTGATGTTTTTTAGGATGCATGCTATCTTTTCCAACATGTAGACACAGCTGCATAATGCTTTTTGGCGAAGATTTTACTGAACATTTTGTGCATGCATTATAACATTTGACTTGAATATATTTGATTAGCTTCGTTGCTAATTTAATAGGAGTACCAAATATTTGTCTTACTTTATACTTTCTGCGACAATATATTTTTGTTAGCATTGTTGCTAATTTCTTATTGCTAGAATTTTGCTTGGTCTTGACATATGCACACCCTACTACTTTACAGAACCATGTGCTAATATTGTTTTCCATGTATGACCTAAAGTGGAGTTGCGCCATTACCACTTATGAGAACTTGATCACAAGGATAAGGAGAAGTAAAATCTTCAATCTGAAGAGGAGTGAGGAATATGGTAGAGCATGTCGGGGTAGAATTTAGAGGATGTCAGGTGTGAGAACTTGACTTATACTGTTTTTTTAATGATACTTCTAACCCTGTTTAATCTTCAGTACTAGCATGGTTCTCAAGGCCATTGATATTGCACCTGCCTTTATAAACTTCTTCATAGTTAAAAACACATTAACCACTTGGAAATTCAGCTTTCGTATTGATGTTTAAGCATGGTCAATACTGATTGTATTTTTTTCTACACAAAGTGACAATAACTACATATGACGTATAACCCCAAGTTTTTATTTTCTTTTCAACCTTCTGTAATTTTCTACTTTCATTTTAGTTGCTTAACTATAACCAATTGTTCATATATTCTTATAATTGTCGATATGTGGCTTGCATGT
Source organism: Allium fistulosum (assembly GCA_030737815.1). Lineage (NCBI taxonomy): Eukaryota > Viridiplantae > Streptophyta > Magnoliopsida > Asparagales > Amaryllidaceae > Allium > Allium fistulosum. The sequence continues at coordinate 265,615,191 of CM060905.1, read as the reverse complement.
GCATGTATCAATAATATATGAATGATGCTCTTAAGTTATACAAATGCTCTCTTGATACAAAAATGGTATTTCATATTTATCTTCTCCTTTTACTTTTTTTTAAAATATGCATAATCTTTAATATGTTCAATTCTCAAACATTTTTATATAAAATGACATGATTCATATAAATTTTAGGTAAATGCACCCAAAATTCTTACAATTGCATCCGGATTACATTGTAGAAGTTTGATTAACATGTTAACTAGCTGCTAGTATCACAATGCAATCCATGGTTGTAGTTTGGTGAAGTTTATCACAATGCATCGTGATCCATATATTTTGTTTAACCTGCTTTCGCATGTTATCATATTAACAACATCAGCCTTCATTTATGTATTTATAATTTAGGCTTTGAGACCTTCTGAATAAGCTTGCATGAAGATGGAGTAGATGTGTACAACTTTTCTAATAATTGTATCCACTTAATTAGTCAAAGAATTCAAACCTATGTAACTTTTGAAATGTAACCTTTGAATCAACCTTGATGTAAATTTATTTGTATGGTTTGAAGTATGAACAAAAAATAAATACTGGGATTCACAAATGGAATCCAGATGTATGAATTTAATATTAGTTATGAATTATACTTCCTTTGGCTTTGTTCTTTTCTCCTTATTTGTTGGTCATTCCTTTTCTTCACTATCTTACCAACCGTACCATGCCCACTTTATTGAAATTTGGAGGAGACGTTAATTATGATATATAGTGACGGATGATTTAACAATGGTTGTCCTTTATCACAAGTAGAAAAAATTTAGGTTGTGGGGGTTGAATTTCTCTTAACAGTGCCTATTCTTTCTCCAAAACGCATGTATCTGTATAGAAAATACTTATCACGCCCGTTCCATTTGTATGAAATATATTCATTCTGTACTCTGTGTGCATACAGTTTACCCAGAAACGTGAATCACGTGTCATTCGTCGAAATTATGTTTTTTCATGTGTACTTACACGTCAAATTCATTTTGTAAAATCCAAAAAATCTTCAAACAGCATTTTTAAATACCAATTTCTCCTACGTACGTGCATCGCACGTGCCAAAGTACTCGTGTGTGTATGTATGTATATGTATATGTATATATATATACATACATATATATATATATTCGTTTCTTTGATTATTTCATCCTTTGTTCATATTAACTCGGATTCTGACGTTCTATGTATGGAAATTGACCGAAAAATTACCACGGACACAATGGTGCAACTTCCGTGGCTTAATTCTGAAAATTTCAGAAAGTTATTTTATTATTTAATTGATTAACAAATTAATTATTACGGGTTAAATTTTGGGTTGTTACACGTACCCTTGACATCCCCTTCTGCCAAGGTTCCCCTTCCTAAACCAGTTTTACAATGGGTGCCTAAAACTCGAGTCCCTTCTTCTTTGGATTCTCCACCAAATATAGGTCCACCTGAAATTCCTAAAGTGAAAGCTACTCCTAATGAAACTGTGATTGAAGATTATTCTTCCTCTGATGAAGTTGGTATCTACTGGAACGATGTTGAGTAGGTATGGATTCACGCAGAAACAGAAATGAGGTATAATCCAGATTTAAATCACTACTATATGTATGTTGGTGAAGGAGGTGAGAGTAGGACACTATATTACCAGGCTGAGGAGGAAGGGCTTACTTTGTCATCTTTCGGTTATGAAGGTTATCATAATTTGCTATATCTATTTTTGGATGCTACTTGGGATAGGAAATATCTGTATTCTTCACTTTCGAGGTCTTTTGATCCTTTGCTTGCCTTGGTATTTTCTGATGTTCTTGGCCCTACCTCTGTTGGCAATGTTAGTTCAGATCGGGAAGGCTTATAGTCCTGCCATTAGCAGTTTAGACAAGTCTGTTTAACTTCTGTATTTTATTGCTTTATATCTTAGCTGTTTCGGAGCATGTTCCAAACACCTGCTCTCAATTGTGTGGGTAATAACAGTGGACGGCACACTTTAAATGTCGGCTTAGCTTTGCTAAAAAAAGAAATGATAATATTTCATCATTATCATCTAGGATTTGATCTGCCATGCTAGCCCAATTCTGAGCATTGACTATTGTATAATAATCTATCTAAAATCTTTATTTTGAAACCTAGTTTGGGTAGATAGGAAATTTGGGAACACGGAAATGAATATCTTGTGAATTAAGTTTCACAAATTGACTATAATGCGTTGGTTATTAAGATTAGGTTAAAAATTAGGTTTAAATAAATGTTGTTTTGTTAAAAAGGAAGCTAGAATATTTTTTGAAATAAATATTTGAGAAAGGATTTCCTTTAAAAGGAGTGATTCTATAAAATTGATTTATAAAATGTGTTTTATAAATCAAAGTTGGAAACTTAAAACCGAGTATTTTTGGAAATGGTTTTCAAGGTTTGAGGGAAATAATAATAATATTATTTGAAGATATTTTTATAAATAGAAAAAGGGATTATTTTTAAGTAAATATGTACTTTATTATTTCAATTGGTTTTGGAAATAGTAGAAATAGTTTATTTAAAATGTGTTTTAAAGTATAAAGACTTTGAAAGAAATTTTTATAGGAAATTTGTTTTCTTTGGTTTGGTTCGGGAAAGAAGTCCCGATTTTTTTTGTGATGATCAGAATAATCTTCCAAGTAATGATCGGATGTTTGCCTAGGCAAACGGTATAGTGCACTTAGTAAATTATTCCCTTTGTCATTATACAATTGGGACGTGTTCGAATCCGAACAAATCCAAATCAAATTGGAATTATATTTAATTAAGATTATTTATTGGAAATATATAGAATATTATTTCAAAAATTGATTTTGAAAAGAAAAAAAATATGACAGTGTTTTTAAAATTAACTAGCTCGAGTGGCTCAGAAATAACTTAAAATTGGGAAAGAAATGTGTTCAGATGGTAAACACTTCTCTTGAGTATTACCCTTTTTGATAAGGGAATGTATGATATTGTTTGGTGATACCTAGTTCCTTAATATTATTTTAGAGTTACTTGGGCTATATATAGATATATATATATATACACACACACATATTAGTTAAAATGTATAGTTTCATTTCAAAAAGATTTTGAGATGAAACCCGGGTATTTAGATCTTGAGTTTTCTTAAGGGAAAAAATGCAAAAATGTGATAGTTGAATCAGATAGGGGTATATACTCTTAGGATATAGTAGAATATTATACCAGTTGAACCTAAGATTAGATTTATGAAATGTTTTCATAAATAATTTAGTGGAAATATAATTGGTATTTGGGAGAACCAATTAAGTAAGTGCGTAAGGTGGACGTAGATCATTTCTCTTCCATATAGTTTTGATATGAGATTCGAGTACATGGCTTTGAGGTGTTTCACACCGTTCCGAATAAGGATCTATTACTCAATTTTTGACGGTGAGCACATGATGAGGGTTTTTGCGAAGGGACCAATATTTTCTATCATAGTTACAACTATATATGGAGAACCAAGGTTCCAAATCAAGGAGCCTGATCGCAGTCCGCACTAGAGAATCGGGTAAGCGATACTAGTTCGGAAGTAAGGTTATGCATTCGGGTATAGATCGAATCAGATTGTGTATATGAATGATCTAATGAACATCATACGGACTTATGAATAGTCTTGGGTATCCTTGGGATGAAATTTTGAGGATGAAATTCTTTTTAAGGGGGGAGAATGTACCGACCCGGAATCTTATCACTTTAATTTTTGAAATTATTTAATTGATTTTAATATTCTATTTTTGATTTTAATATAAAAGAAATAAATTTGGAAATAAAATAATTTGATTTCAAATAACGAATTTTTATTTGAATATTTTTCTGTAAAATTTATTTTAGAAAATATTTAAATTTCTAGTTGATGTATTTTACGTCGAACGTCAGTATTTTCGAAATTTAACAAAATTTGATAACAGGTTTGTTTTATTGTTCTTTTGAGATCATGTTACAGTGTTGTGTGCAATCGTATGCTGTTTTCGATTGTTCACGGCTAATACATGGACATAGTATCGTGTAGCGGTCACACCTGAACACACCCAAATTCAAATCAACCCATACATATACTCAGTGCACGTGTACATGATCCACTCTCCCTACCTGTCCCCATACTCTACCTACTCTTAGCCTTGCTTTCCCCCTTACTTGATCTTGATTGCCCTTGATCCTTGCCATGTTTGAAGCCATGGAATGTGGGATTTGTTTATTCCCTTCATAGTTTGCCTGCCTATATAACAAATGGCCATGTCATCTTCTTCTTTTGGCCATTGTCTGTAAACAAAGTTAACTCCAACAATAAGAAAACAACTTCTCTTCAAACATTCAAAATTCAACACCTCCCAATCCAATTGAAATTAGCCAAAGTAACCTAAACAAAAGTTGTTCGTATATGTCCCAGCTATTTTTTGAAATTGATTGCGCTCGATTTCATCGAGTGTCGAGAGAGAAATCGTCGAATTACAGTATAGGGGAAATATTGTTTACAATGTTCAAAAATTAAATTCTCTCGATTCGCTTTGAACCGGTCGACGTCGTATGCGTCGTTAGGATCGTATGGCAACGTAGTATTTTGGCGTAAATTCGGCAGCATTCCATGATGATGATCAACGGTCGTCGTGACCTAGGGCTTTGATTCATCGGAGGGATGGTCATCGATTCGCTAAATAGAGTGTGTCGTTGAGTTCATGGAGGAGTGGGGCATATTGCGATGAAATTTGGTGAAATTTGGTGTTGAAAGTTGTTGCGCGTTTCAAGGGGATGGGCACGATTTTGATGGGTCAACTTTTATAGGGAGCGACCGGAGGGGTATTGGAGGGTTGCAGGTCGATGAGCGTAAGGAGGTGGGCATGTGGGTGGTCTCGGTTCGACGCGTGGTGACTTGGAGCTTCGTGCACGTGCATGGGTATGTGCACGGATTGGGTTACTGGAGTTGAGAAGGGGAGGATTGGGCAATTAGGGAAGAAATCTGTAGCTTTGGATGTGGGTTCATTTATTTTGGGCCGGGCTTGCATTGGATTTGGGTGAGAAACCTTTGGAATTGATTAAATATTATATTAAATGTTAAATTAGTTACAAAATTTAATACCTTGCTCATATTTAATCCAATTGACACGTGGACTTTTGCATTGTACTCGTATTGACGAGTACAACATTGTAGTGTAACTTATTAATAGCTTTGGACAGGTATAAATTTATGACATAGGAAAACGGACAAGATTTAAATTACGTTATATTTACTAATAACGTCGTTTAAATTTATATACCTTAATTATTGATGTTTATTTGGCCAAATGAAATACTGTTGAGTTAAATTGGATTGAATATGGTAATTGGACATTTGTTTAGTGGGACAAAACACCATTCCACTACTTAAATTAATTGGACATCTGTTTAGCAGAATAAATTACCGTTCTGCTATTATTAACCGAACAGTTTAAATTTGGACATTTACTTAGCAGAAATTAAACCCGTTCTGCTATTACATTAGTGTAGACATTTATGTTCATATCAGTGATTAATGTTGGATAATTTTTGTGTTAACAATTGATTGTTGAATATGGATTCAATTCACTCACTTGTTTTCCTGTGTAAGTACAAAGTGTTATATCTTGGAAAGTTGAATTGACTGAATTGGTAACTTGTTTAAGTATCTCAGTGGTCACTGGGCCTCTTTCTAAATTGAAAAGTTAATTATGGAAATAATGTTATTTTAAAGCTAATAATTGTTTATTAATAAGGTTTTAAAGGTAATTATTATTTATTAGTAATGTAATGATTTGAAGTTAATCATTTTAATTATATGGTCCTCAAATGTTATTAAAATAATATTTAATTATTGTTTAAAAGTTATTTAATTATTTATTTAAAATGTTTTAAATTATAATTTATTATTAATTAAAGTTATTTTAAGAATAATTAAGTTGTTTGAAAAAAATTTGATTTAATTTTAATTATTAAATTTTTTAATTATATTGACTTTAGTTAATTAATTATTTTTAAAGGGTTAATTAATTATCATGTTGATATTATCCAAAGGTTAATAAATTATTGCAATTACATTATTTTAAGGTTAATAAACGGTTATATTAATAATGTTGAAATTAAGTAATAATCTTATTAATAATATATATTTATTTATTTTATTAGTATTGTTTTGGGTTAAATTATTAGTGTAGTAATAATATTTAAAGTTAGTTTAATGTACTATTAATGGTATTCTAAAGTTATTATTTTGAATGAGGTTCAAAGAAATTAAACGAGGAATGTAAATAGTAACTTGGTAGTTAGAGGTGTTTTAAATAATCGATTGTTATCGAAAGAACTTTATTGATTAAAATTATTTTAGGAGTTTGTTCAAAACAAGGGAAGTTGATAAAACGAGTTTTTATAAATTCTTAAAGAGATTGAATTGAGGAAAAGTATAAAAGATCCTTCTAGTTATATAATTATTTTATAAAAGTTTTATAAATTAACTTGGAGTTTACAAAAGTGAATAATAAATTTATTTTGGAAGTTTGTTTGTTATTTGAATTAAGAAGTGAGTTTTTTAAAGAGAAATTTGATAAAGGGTAGTGGGTTGGTTTTATAGGAAGTAATGTTTTATATGGAATTTATTTGGGAATTTAATGAGTTGGAAAGAAGAAAACTTTCGTAAATTTTTGTAAATATACTTATACCAATAAGATAAGTATTGATGTTTATAAGTATAAAAGGGATATAAGGAGTTCGGAATAGTGTTTCGGAAAGACCTTTGGATCAGGTTTTATAAAGTGTTAAATAAATGAAAGATTAATTTTCAGAGGCTTAATTATTTCCATGGAAAATGTCATCTTTGTTGTTGTTTGTTATTTGATAGTTAAATAACCGACCATCAAATTTGGACCCAAACGTAATTTTGGAAATATCTAAGAGAAACAAGTGAGTTATATGGCACAGTCATCTCCTATGATGTTGTACTGTGCGTATAAATCTCGTTTCGTTCTCTTAGGACAAATGATAAGGAAATCCATCCACTAATGGTTAGGAGGTGATCTCCACTCTTATCTTTGACCATTTATTTCCTAAAGAACCTGGGTTGAGTTTACCAGAAACCATTCAATGTTGTTTCGAAGAGATCGGGATCGGGTATGTTATCAGTAAACCACTTCGATCCAACTCAAGCATTTCAAAGTGAAGACATCTTGAAGAGGATGGAATTGAAGATGGAGCTCTTTGAAGTACAAGGGTTGCTTGCTACTAATCCTGAGGATGATTCCAAAAATGGATGTAGTGGAAGTAGTGCTTTCGGTTTCGTTCAGTTCCAAAATGAACTTATTTGGATGAATGCTAGCATTAGATTGATGCATGGAGGTAGTGTAGCATTCCAAGTGGGAAGTGCCATATAAAAGGTAAAACGTAGCCTCAAGCCTCATCAACTGGGAATGACTAAAACATGGGAGATGTAGTAGGGCTAAGTGGGTCGCTCCCAAGTAGGGTATAATCATCCCTATCTAGAGTCGATGTTAGCTCTCATATGTATGCTTCGGGGCCCATTAACGGAGGGGTGATCATATTCGGTACTACTAATAAGGTGATACGCCGGTTTTGTGTTGGCAGGAGATCTCGGCGAGGTCCTCGGTGTTATTTTATCTAGAGATGCATCGTGATCGGCGGTACCCTAGTAGCTTAGTCATTGTATGGAATCCATTCTCCAATACGAGCCTTTACGGTTTTAATTGTACACCTATTATGATGGAATTTGATTAATGTAACAATTTCGACTATGATCAATAAGTATTTGTATCTTAGGCACTATCACTGGATTTTCTATAGACAATGTTTTTGGTTATCGTAAGGTAAAAACCCGTCCTTGTTTATGTACGACGTGGTCTTACGAGATACTTTTGATTTTAAAAGATTTTACAAATTAAAATATATCGAATTCCTTGTGATTTAAGTTCTCACGTTATTTTTACTAGACTGACCCGGGCGTTGTTTTTCTTAAATGATCGGGACAAACCAAGCATATTTTCCAGATTTAGCCTTGGATGCTATTGGAGTTCAGAAGACAAGCTGGATAGCCAGGACATATTCCCATATCTTATACTCTTCCACTGTATTCTATGTTGTTCATGTCTATAATTATCAACAAGTGCAGGGATAGGTTGTTATAACTGTTTAGGGCTGATGATGGGTTAGCATCATACTCTAATTGATTTTATGTATATTAAACTTCTTCCTTTTTGTAAAGGTTTGTTCCTATATTATATATTGCTCGACACGTTTGTGAGATTCTGTGACTATTTAGTTTCTTCTATCTTCTTACCTTCTCCTTCTTTCTTTCCCCTAACTATCTGCCTTTCTGTTCAATTTGAGTAGGCCAGGTGTGGTTGATTATCCGCTTAAACTGTACGAAAAAGTGGATCGTTACGTCTATTGTCATCACAATCTTCACCGAGAGAAGAAAGAACAAGACCACCCCCAACAATGTGGTAACATAACCGTCGATCCTCCCCATTACCTCCTACAAACATATGGTAAATATCACACTCCGAAGTATATCACATTTCAAATTTCTCTTGAACCCAAGAATGCTCAATGGAATTCCACCAAAGCACATTACTGGATGGAGGAACCACTTCAAGTTCAACCATAAAGCTTGCAACAATAATAGCAATAGAGGGCTTAGAACAAAGTAAAATAGCAGAAGGAAAAATGGCAGGGATCAGGCTAAAAGGAAAAATATTAGCAACAACATACACTGGAGGACCAAAGACCAAAGGCTTAGGAACCCACTTCCTAACCATAGGACGAGGAAGGGGAATCTTAACCGGAATAGGCATGGGGGAATCAACAATCTCATGCTTATAAGCTACAACATGTGGCCAAAAGAGTTACATATGTTGCAAATATCAAGTTTTCAAATGTAGTTAACATCAACAAAAAAATCCTGCGTCTTAGCGGTACGAACCTTGAGCTTTAAAGGCAGAGGCTTATCAGGGGTTATTTAAATTAAAGCCTTAGCGTAAACCAACTTCTTTCTAGCCACAGTATTAGCTTAAAGCATTTGAGCTTGCCTATAAGGCCAGCTAACCAATCTAGCCCTATCATGGGTTGCAATACTGAAGGGATATGAGTGAAATGAGCCTAGACAGGAAAATGATCTCTAAAACTATCAACTGTCGGACTCCACGACGCTATTATAAAAGGCTTACAAGCAATGATGGATGGTTCCGCTTCTAGAACACGAAGCCTTTCTTCTGCACTAGAAATTTTGAAATAAAACGTATCATCAATGAAATGAACCCAGAGACCTCCTCTAAGTTTCCGGACAAGTCGAAAATGTTATCGAACATCGTATTATGTAGGGTTGGAATTAAGAAAGAAACTGACCAAGTAATCGGATCAAAATTCAATACTCGCTTACATAACCTCAGTCGGAGACACCATAGCACCATTAATTTCAACAATATCAAAAGATCTGGGAGATTAATCACCCACGTTTCTAGGCAAAGTAGAAAACAATGATGACCACTTGTTTAAAATATCAAAGGGAGCATCCTTATTGGCGATTAGAGGACCAAAACGTGCACAGAAGAACCTAGATTGAGATTAGTACCAGAAACTGGAATAACTGTTCTTAGAATTGAAGGCAAAACACAGGAAGCATCAAGCTTCGATTGGGCATTCTCACAAGAAGGCAATGAAGAGGCATTTCCACAAATATTACCAGGGCAACCAACTGTTCTATCTAACGAACTACCTTCAACCTATTTATCACCAACGCCACTTTCATCCTCACCAATCAAAGGGTCAAGAACTAGCAAATCAATTTTCGACCGTTGACCAACTTCTCCAGAAGTAGCAACCTCCAAAAAAAGGAGAAAGAGGGGAAGAAATAACCTTATTAGTGTAGACAGAAATAACAGAAATAGGAGACACAGTCGCAGTACTTGGTAATGAATTAACCAAAACTGCAAAATGGTTATGCGAGTCCAATCAAGAAGCAGCAGAAGTGGAGCCTGAGACTGGAGAGCGACTCGACAATAGTAGAGGTGAACTAGATGGAGAGGATCCCAAGGGAGGGAACTCGGTTGCAGAGGCGAAGAGCGGTAGAGGCAGACCGACATCTGGGAGGATAGTAGTGGCATTGAAATTGCAACCAGATCTGGTTAACGAAGGCACGTCAACGGAGAGCGAAGCACAACTAGGATGAGACATGAAGGGACACGGGAATGGAAGCAAGGAAAATGAAGGGAAAAAGGAGGAGAGGGAGAACGGAAGGCTGGAGAAACCAAATGCCAACTCGTAGTTTGAGCAGAACACCATTAAGAGAAGACATTATGCTTGGAATTAATTTGGTGTGAAGACAATGTTAGGATTTTCTATTGCACAAAACCCGACAATTGATAAAAATGTTGTGAAGGTCTATCCCAAGATCTTATATCATCCAAGTCAAATAATATTAGATAAAACAATGATATTTGAACACAAACAATGGTGATGATAGTTCCAAAACGCAGAGAGCAAAAAATAACCAACATACAAGATTCCACCTAACAATATTTTATTTTGATTCTAAAAAAATGGTTTACCATTAATCTACCAAATAGAAGTAAACAAAACAAAAAATAGAACAAATAAACTAATTGAGAACATAGTCTTGATCCATATGGCAATTGCATCTTAGTGTTTGGAGGAGAAGAACAAAGATGGAAAATGAGAGAAACACTAAATACTTTTCTATACTTTTCCATTCTCAATTTTAGGCTATATTTATAATAATCAATTAGAGAAGTAAATAAGCATCCATATATGCATAATAATTAGGGAGAAATCCAAATTTACTATTTTCTTCTTTTGTATATTTATTCCCTCTTTTAATATGTATTATCACCTAAATTTAACACTCCATCTTTATGAAATCGCCTATCTCCAACATACACTTGCTCTCCACCTTCAAAAAAATAGGCTCCTCAAAGCGAAAAACAATAAAGTGTCCCAATTGAATAAAACACACAAGCCAACCATCTTCAGACCAATCATAACAGTTGAAATTCAAGAATCCATCCACATATCACTCTATGGGGGAAGAATAGAGTTTGGTCAATATCTTTTAACAAAAGAAATCTCTTGTTGTTACATGCAACCTAACTTATATATACGCACACCCCCCAGCCCACCTCTATTATTTTTAACAATGTAGGACTATTATTTTCTCAATCTGGGCCCATTACCCATATAAAATGCAAGACACCCCAACAAATATCCACTTTGGTTCGCATCCATTCATGCGACTTTTGTTATGCCAACGTTGATGCCTGCACCATATTGAGACTTGTATATGTGTCATTCTCCCAGACCCTACGTACCATGGTCAAGCTCTTCCTTAAGTCTGACTATTTAAGCCTGCACTGTTAACCATCATGATTTACAGATTTCTTGTTCATTGTCCCATGAGTTATCATCGGCTCTGATACCACGTGGAAATTCAAGAATCCATCCATACATCCCTCCATGGGGGCAAAATAGAGTTTTGTTAGCATCTTTTAACAAAAGGAATCTCTTGTTGTTACATGGACCAAACTAAAATAAATATCAGTCCATCTCTATTATTTTTCACAATGTGAGACTATTGTTTTTTTCAACTTGAGCCCATTACCCACATACAATACGAGGCACTCCAACAAATCTCTATCTTGGCTCACATCCATTCATGCATCTTCCATTACGCCAACATTGTGCTTGCACCATATTGAGACTCGTATACATGTCATTCTCCCAAACCCTACGTACCATGGTCAAGCTCTACGTTAAGTCTGACTGCTTAAGCTTATATTGCTAACCATCACGATTTACGAATCTTTTGTGAATTGTCCCAGGCGTTACCATCGACTTTGATACCATATTGAATTCAAGAATCCACCGCACATTCCTCTATGAGGCAACATAGAGTTAGATCAATATCTTTTAACAAAAGGAATCCATTGTTGTTATATGCAACCAAACTCTTATATATACCAGTCTACCTCTATTATTTTTCACGTGTGGGACTATTGTTTTTCCAATTTGAACCCATTACTCGCATATAATGCGAGACACTCCAACAATAGCTCCCTTTTCTCAATCATTATCACAAACTACTACCACTGCCTACAAGTGGTGCATCTCTCAACATGAGATACACCACATTACTCAGTCTCAAAAGCTTTTGTAATACCACAAAGACCTCTATAAAGTCGTCTCATAGATGCAACCATGGGGATCCAACTGACCAAGAGGAAGCAGATTATACGAACTAATAGGTACATGTCTCACGCCCAAGACCTTTCTAATCACACTATCATGCATAAAAAACCAGATAGATCTAATACGACAAACTAGTAGCTCTACTCCATTGACAGTCCTAATCATGTCGACGGTCTTCTTATAAGAAAAAAAACACATCACATTATTGCATATGTGAAAACTAACACTTGAATCCATCTTCCAAGGCTTAACATCATTAATGAGGGCATCATAAGAAGTATCACTATCGCTATCTTCATCTATGTCGGCCAGTATATCACTATCACTACCACTATGTATTATACGCTTTACACATGTTGCACATATGACCTTTTTATGACAATAATAACAAACGATACTTTCGACTTACCTTTACCATTAGCGGCATTTTTCTTCAATTTTGTATCCCACTCTGAGTCCCTTACTACTATAGCATCATACTGAACTGATATCAAGATTGACACTTTCTTTCTAAGCTGCATCATACTGAACTGATATCAAGATTGACACTTTCTTTCTAAGCTTTTCATTCGAAAGACTACTCCAGATAGTATCCAATGAGATAAGTCCATTAGCATTGGAGTTACTCGATGACATAACTAATATTTCCTAACTCTTCGAAAGTTAACACATCAACAAAAGAGCTTGAAATTCATTATTAAATTTGACATCCATACTTGTCAACTAACTTATTACATCTTAAAATACGTTCAATTTCTCTTTCACTGACTTCTTTCCATCTAGCATCAACTGAACCAATTTTCGAACAAGAAAACCCTTACTAGTAGCACTTTTCGACTCGTATAAAGATACCAACTTTCCTCACAAATACTTTGTGTATTTACAACTAGCCACATGGTGGAAAACTGAATCATCAAGGTATCCAATATCAATGAAATCGCCTTCTTGTCCAACTTCTTCCATTTCCCCTCCAAAATATTTGAGGGTTTCTTCCTACCACCTTTAATCGACTCACGAAATCGTTAAGGTATAAAACATCCTTTATCTTATGCTTCCTAATACTCCAATTGTTTCCATTCAAATGAGCAATCTATGAGAAGGAAATTATGTTGGACATCTCAACCAAATTACCCTTAGCCTTGCGATGATCTAGCTTTGATACTAATTTGTTATGATTTTTTGTTGCGTAAAACCTAACGAAGGATAAAAATGTTGCGAAGTCCTATCCCAAGACCTTATATCACTCAAGTCACAAAGCGATAATATTAGATAAAACAATGATATTTAAACACAAACAATGGTGACAATAGTTCCCAAACACAGAGAAAAAAGAATCAACACAAAAGATTCCACCTGACAAACCTTTATATTGATTCTCAAAAATAATTATTTACAGTTAATCTACCAAATAAATGTAAACACAACAAAAATAGAATCAATATTCTGATTGAGTACGGAGTCTTGATCCCAACTGGCTTCTTAGTGTTTGGAGAAGAAGAACAAAGATGGAAAAAAAAGAAACTCCAAATATTTTTCACACTTTTTCATTCTCTCTTTTAGACCATATTTATAACAACCAATTACTTGATGCCCAGTTTAATATGTATATGGCTAAAACTAAATCGGTTTTCCAATTAGAGAGAAAAATAAGCATATCCATATATGTATATTAATTAGGGAAATCCAAATTTACTCTTTCCTCTTTTCTTTTTTTGAACCTACTTTCGTAAGCCAAAGAAGTAAGAAGATCCGCCACCCCCTCCCTCAAAACCTTTTTTAATTCAGACTCTCACAGAGGCACTTTTTGATTTCGAGATTTTAACTCATTAAAGGGTTTATTACATGCCTCTATAAATATCAAGCCACTAAAGTGCGACTGCCAAGGCCCGAATGTGAATTTCTTTCCTTCTTTTGTATATTTATTTCTTTTAAATGTGAATTTGTATCACTTAAATTTAACAGACAATTATTTATCTTCACACTAAAGTAATTATGTGGAAATAATAAACTTAGATAAATGGTAAAGCGGATTATTATTTTAATATTCTGAAATGCACAAACTATAAAACTAGATGTCATTCTTATTTTCATTTATCTTGACACTATTTTTTCATATTTTAATATATATATATATAGTTATAAAATATACACGTATTAATGATAATCTCTTTTATGAAAATTAGTTACATGTTTTATTCTTTTGAATTATTTAAACAAATGAAAAGGATAAAAGCATTTATCTTTTTAATGTGTTTTGTTCTTTTTTAGAATAAGATGGGTACATTATTGAAGCAAAGCAATCATTTTGATGTCTTGTGCGTTCGATTCTAAAATCGCTAGAACCACAATCTGAAGTGCCTTACTACTCGCCATTTGAGCTAGTGGTCATTGGCATATTTTAAAATATATTTTTTGCAACAATTGTATAACCATAAATGATTATATTTTTATATAAATGATAAAATATAAGATTTAATTACAAAAGTTAATAAAATATAAACAAAGGATAAATATCATAAGTTATTTTATCGTTATTCAATTTATAAAAGATACTATTTTATTATTTTAAAACTAAAACATATCTTTATGTTTAATGTTATAATTTTATATGTATTGTCTTCATATCTAAGAGGATAAAAGATAAAAATACTCCTTAAAGATTAAAAGATACCTTATTTTATCGCTTTATAATCTTAAGGATTATTATCTTTGTATGTAGATGTTACAATTTTACATTAATTATCTTTGTATTTGCAAAGATACGGGATAAAATATAAAAAAAGATAAGTTACTCTATTAGTTTCAAAAATACTTCAAATAAATATTTATTTTTTCAATGTTGATTTTATATTTAAAAAGATCAGAGATAAAAGGTAAAAATAAAAGTTAAGAATGAAAAGTAAAATTAGCTGCAATGTTAGAATTTTATATGTAATATTTTACATTTAAAATGGTAAAAAATAAATTTTATTGTTGTTGTTGTTGTTAAAACATTGATAAATTTATTTTTATGTTTATAATGTTATGTTTTAACTATAAAATATTTACATTTAAAATGGTAAATAAAAGTAAAAGTGCAAAACAAAAAACGAAAATTACTTTACTGTTTTAAAAATGTTATAAAACTTATATTAAGAAATTAGGCTAAAGGGCTTCTTAGCACAAGGTAATAAGTTTCTAGAAGAGCATTTTAGAATAATTAGTTTTAAAGTGAAATGATAAAAGAAATTATCATTTTTCACAAGTATAAATGACAGATGATAAACGATAAATGAAATCATCATTTTTCTAAAGGAAAATGATGAATGATAAATGTATTTGAAACTAATTACTTTGAAGTGTTGTCCGAGAAACTTATTATCATGAATTATGAAGCTCCTTAAGTGAAAATCCTCAAATTATATTCATGCTTAAAATGGTACAGTTTTACCTTTATGTATAAAGTAATTAAAGATAAAGATAAAATATAAAAAATAAATTAGTCGATAAATTATTGTATCTTTATATTAAATGAATTAAATGATAAAAATAATTATCTTTTATTCAAAATCTTAAAAGAATAATTTTTAAACTCTAGCATTTGTTGTTCATTTGGAATATTTTTTCCATAAATGATAAACTTAGAAAAATAATGAAAATAAATGAAAGATAAAATTGTAAAGTTAAATTTTATAACTCAGTTATGTTAATTGTTTAATAATTTCATAGATTTAAATTTATATAAATAGCTAAAATTGTATCATTATTTAAAATTGTAATACAATAAATGAATTAAATAAATAAAGCCAAATATGACCTATTGTATAATGCTAAATTTCCATCTTTTAAACTAATTATGGATAATGATAAATAAATTTATCACTACTAATTTTTTGACATAATAAGCACTAACATGCATGTATTAACAATAATTAGCATCAGTTTTAATCATACAACTTACCTAGTTTTACTTAGGGTTTTAATTATATAATTGTATGGCTTGAGTTAATCATAGAACATTTACCTTAAAAGACTAAAAGGATGACATTTAATTTGTCATTTAGCACGCCCTAACATGCTACTTATATGAGTATTATACTGAACAAAATTTTGAGTCCACTCTTCAAAATGGGGATCATTCGTATTCTAAAAAATGATAAAAGTACATGCCATTCTACTGCTAGAGCTTCACTGATACAACTCTTTATTAAATTAGAATAAAACAATAACATGTGATTTGTAAATTAAAACTTCATAAACCTTTTTTTAGAATAAGAGTGGTACTTTTATTTTGTGCTATTAAAGTACTTATATAGCGATTTTATAGCGGTGCAAATGTAAAAGGATATAGCACGGATAAAACAAGGATATATCGAAAAATAATTGAGATGTAAAAATCTTTATTGGAGATAAAATCAAAGCTTTGAAATTGATTTATTCGTATTCTTGCATCATTTGTGTAAAAAAAGAAACATTGTTTACCTCTATATAACAAAACCGAAGATTATCATGATTCATGCAATTCAAACTTGATGAATAAAATTGTAACAACCCGCATATTTTACGATTCGTATATTTAAATGTTTAATTCAAATATAGCATCGTTAGTCGGATTTTAGTCCGTAAAGTCACTATTCATAGAAGAACAGTCGAATTAGTGAAAAGTCTATGTGGATAGTGCTATTTGGAAGTGCCTATTTGAAAACACATTCAAATAGAAATTCAGACGTCTGAAATGGGTCGTTCAGACGTCTGAAATTGTTTGAGTCAATCCAGAAAGGAAATAGGCTACAATTGACACTTTCGGACGTCTGAAATGGACGATTCAGACGTCTGAATATTGTACTAGACAACATCTGTTTTTCCAGATTCAGACGTCTGAATTGGAAATTTCAGACGTCTGAATGAAGATTGAAATTGAGATTCAATAATTTGGACTCGAGACCAGTTCCATTGAGTTCAAAATGGTGTTTGCGACTTTTTTGAGTATAAACATCGATATGTTTTGAGTTGGGTAAAATTTTGAAGTTTTCAACTAGGGCTTTGGGTTTGGGTTTCAGTCCATCAACCTTCTAATAACCTAACCCTTCATCCAACTCCTCTTCACTCACTCTAATATTTCCTAACATTCAAGCTAAAAGAAAAATGGGGGAAGAGAAAAGAAATTAGGAATTCCTAAGCCCTAATTCTCTTAGGAATTATCAACTTCAAGCTAGAAATCAAAGAAAAGCTTAGGTAAGCATCCTCTTCATCTTCTCCATCTCAATCCCTCTTCAATTTTCAGAAATTCCTATAACCTAACTTAGGAAAAACTTCACCTTTGGTATTAGATTGAAGATTCTAGAGGTGGTATTGAAGAGAGATCAACTTATTGCTTGTTCTAGAGCTTATCATTTGTGTTTGGGTTTAAAAGGTGAGTTTTTGAACTCACATCTACGTCTATATCTTTGATAGTGTTAGGTATTAATTCCTAACATCTATTTCTTGTCTATTTGCTTTTGAATTGAATTGGTTTGATGAATATTCCAATTTTGGTGTTTTGAAATCAAAATCTATGAAAATCCTTATATGACGTTTAGACATGTTGGTCGGAGAGTATTGGCGAGTCTTTAGGGTTGGGTAGTCGTTTGGCGTCAACCCCTGGCAATTGTCACTCATCTGATCGCTTCCGATATGATTTGGCCATCATTGGCCTAGTCAAAATATTGCCCAGAGCTTCAGGTTCAGACGTCTGAATTATTCATTTCAGACGTCTGAATCTGCTTGTCTCGGCCCAATTTGCCTATTTTATGTGGGTTTCCAATTTTTAATCGATTCGTGTTGATCCGATTTGTTGCAATCACCTTTTTCGACTTTGATGACTTCTTTTTCGGAACTTTTGAGAATATCCATTTTGATGGATTCGGTATCGATTTCTTTGGATTTGATTCACGTCTTCGAATGTGGATTTTGGTGATTGATTGTTTCTACAATCATTTCTATGATTTGTCACTTTAAAATATAAAGGTTTTCTATACTAGTAGTAAATATTCAAACTCTTTTTCAAAGATGATTTCAACTCTATTTTTAAATATAAAGCTTGTTTTCAAAACCGTTTTCCAATCTATTAGTATATACAAACCTTTACCTCATTCGTATGAGAAATCTAATTAAACGGCTTAGTAAAACAAGTGGTACGAAACGCTTGCGTTTACTTCGTCGGTTAATTTTTGGACTTGTTCGATTGAAATTCTTATGACAATTTTCGAGTGGGAATCTACAATTTGTTCGTAAATATTTAAGTTAAGCTAGTGGTTATGGGACATGAAGCTAAACTCATATATTTACTAGCTTAGTGTAATCGACACTTTTTATCGATCGATGATGATCATTTTGTGATTTAGACTAGCGATGTGTGATGTCTATTTGTTTGTGTGGGGATTACAATCCCCGTTTGTGGAACTTCGGTTCAATTTGGCGGGGTAACGACCCATGGTCTTCGGGCCGTTTATGGAGCTTCGGCTCAAAATTTATGGTTAGCGACCATGGAATAGCGTTCCGTTTGTGATACACACGTTGGTGAGTTTTCATGCTCCCATTTGTGATAGGCCCCCCCCCCCTTTGTGATTTCTGGATTTCTAATTGATGATTTCTAGAATTTGTATTTCACCAACTTTTGCGATTGGCATTAATATGTTTGTCAATATTTGTGGTTTGGTGAATAAAATAAAGAATATGATATTCTTTTTGGTGCTTTGAGATTCTTGAGATATTGTATGATTTTGTTGTTGTTTAAATCATACTTGTCCTAGTATGACATTATTGTTATCATATGTTTTTATTATATCTCTGCTTATATCTCATTTCTTTAATGATAATTATAGCTAGACTGATCCGTTTATTATTTTCTTATTAAATAATACTCGGGTCAGACCGAGATGTTACAGGTGCTTCTGCTTGACTCCTTATCTGGGATCATCTTTCGACTTTTGTCTAACTACTTAGATTGGTAGTTTTTGTTGTTATACATTTGAGATAGAGACTCCTTGATGTATACATATTCTTTTGTCTAGCACTTGTATCTATTCTTTTGTGATATTGTGGATCTTGTTTGACCACTACTCTGATGTACACTCTTATGTGATATATTCATATCTGATTCCGCCTTTGTGATATGAATGTCTGTGACCGATTTGTGTTATGTTTTTTTCTATATTTGTTTCCGAAGGTCCACTTAGCCACTGTGTGGTAGCTTTGAGTTTGTATCGGTATGTCGGATTTCCTCTTGAAATGAAATGCATGTTATACTATCTGACATATCGGTACTCGCACAAGGCAATTACATAGATGGTCGCTCCTCAACAGCCTTATTCTTCGCGCTAGTTGACAGCATTACTCCGTAGTGTCCTTAGCTAGCGTGAGTATAAAGGTGGGGCGTCACAGCTTGGTATTAGAGCCAAACTTTGGAACAATATAGAATAATCTAGCAAGGATCATTGTCCTAAGTCTTTCTTAGGAATCGTGCCTTAGGATTAATTCAAGTCATTGAACACGTTCTGTCCTATTTCTTTTTATGATGCCTTGTTTTATCAATCAAGGTTGTTTGATATTCATTTTGAGAATAACCTTTTTCCTCTTCTTTCTTTCTTTCTTAGAGAAGAGAAATGGTTAGACCTGGCCGTCCCAGCGCCGGTCAATCTAGTGCTACTCCTCAGGATGGAGTATTTATGTCAGTTCAACAACTTTTAGATCTTGTGAACAATGCCCGAGCTGCCAGACGCGTTCCAGCGCCAACTCACCCTAAATCTGGGTTTGCACGCTTGTGCAGAGACTATACCGCTTTGGGTGGAAGGCCGTTCAAGGGATCCGAAAATGTTATAGAAATCCAAGCTTGACTTAGATCATGCGATCGCATCTTTTCCCGCATGGATCTTATTGATTCACTTCGAGTCCAAGTGGCTTCTAGTATGCTCCAAGAAAGAGCATTAGGTTGGTATGAGCTTTTGATTTCTGAAATTATTGAAGCGGATCTTACTTGGGAGCAATTCCGGGAAAGATTCGAATTGAAATTCATGCCGGAAGCTGAAAAAGTATCTCTAGCTCGACGCTTCATTGACCTTGTTCAAGGTGAATCCTCTGTGACGGATTACGTCGCATCTTTTGAATCTCTCTAAATATGGGGTCGAATATTTTAATACCCCGTTGAAGAAAAATCAGAGATTTGTTTATGGGTTGAATAAGAACCTCAAAAAGCCTTTACTTCTGAAACTGGAAGTTTCTTTCGATCAGCTTGTTGATATCGCTCTTCGGCTTGAAGAGTCCGATAGAGAAAGTGATGTTGAAGTTGTGCATGCCAAACAGAACTTCAACAATAACATGAAGAGGCCTATTAAGTTCAAAGGCCCCAATTCCAACAAGAAAGGGAAGCAAGAAACTTTTGTAGTAAAGACTCCTGCCACTAGTCGTGGACGATGCTACAATTGTGATCCTATGGACCACTATGCAAATGAGTGTCCGAAACCCCTTTATTATCGCTATTGCAAAAGTTTGAGTCATCATATATCTGCGTGTCCCATACTTCAAGCAAGAAGGAGGGAAAGCTAAATGTTGTGCAAGCCTCTACTAGCACTTCTCTTGGTCAAGGTATTTCTCATTCTATCCTTGACGATATTTGTTTTGTGATTATCTTATTCACGTTCTTTTTGATTTGGGTTCATCTCATTATCTTATATCAAAAGAACTTGTTGATTCTTTCTCTTTTAATATTATGGGCTTGATGACTTCATTGACAATTGCGAATTCAATTGATGGATCCACAACACTCAATTTACTTTGTGAAAATGTCGAGATTATTTTATGTGATTATTCTTTTCGAGCCGATTTGCATGTTATGCGTTACTTAGGCTTCGAAATTGATTTTTTGAGAAAGGATTGGCTTGATCATTGTGAAGCTCACATCCTATGTCCTGAGCGGACTATTTATCTTCGACATTCTCAATCTGTTAAGCAGATTTCTATTGTTTTTAAAGATTTCGATTTCCAACTCGGTGACATCATTTTATCCTTTAAACCCACTTGATGAGGAAAGTGTTATTTCTCTCATTCAAGTAGTTTGTGAATTTTTCGATATTTTTTGAGTTTGTCTTAGGATTACCACCTAAGTAATCTATTGTGTGGTACTAAGGTCTTTTCAGCTCGACCGTACCACCGGTTTTCATCAGCTACGAGTTGTGGAGAGTAGCATTCCATCTACCGCGTTCTGCACTCGTCATGGTCCTTGTGAGTGGTTCGTTATGTCATTCGGTTTGACGAGCCTTCTACCTTATTTCATCCATCTTATGAATCGAGTATTCTGTGAATATCTTGGTGAGACCATCCTTGTATTTATTGATTATGGATGAAAACAACAATTTAAAAACTTACAAATCTTTTTAATAAGATATTTATAAGTATGATTGGATTTTGCTCTTAAAACGAGCAAAGAATATTAGTAAAACTTTTAAGAGATATATTTATCATATAGAAAATGATTTTGTGATTGTATTGCCCATTGAGTGCTTTAAGAATTATGGTCGGTGCGCTTGATCAACTTATCGATAGGAATCTCCTAAACGCTATGATGAGACAGTCAGACACAATAAATTGACTTGTAAAAAGTAAATTTTTCTAAAAAGATGATTACATAAAGTTAATTATAATTTTGAAAGTCTTAGATTTTCGGGAAAGAGGATCATTTAAAAGAACTCTTTTCCAATGTTTTTATTCTTGCGATTCCCGAAGGGAATCAAGACTTTATTGTTTTTACCGATACTAGTCATATTGGTTTGGATGCCATTCTCTTGCTATGGGAATGTGTTATTACATATGCTTCTTGACAATTGAAGCTTGTCGAGACTAGATATGCCATTCATGATCTAGAGCTCGCGGCTATTGTTTTCGCTCTTAGAATTTGGTGTCGTTATATTTTGGGAGAGAAATTGTTCCCTACCCCGATCATAAGTTTTTGAAGTATTTATTTTCTCGAAAGGAACTTAATTTGCGTCAACAACGTTGGCTCGAGTTCCTTGCATCTTATGATCTTGATATTCTTTGTACTCCGGAAAAGGGTAATCGAGTTGCCGATGCCCTTAGTTGTAAGCAACAAGCAGTTGCTTCTTTGATGATATCTGAATGGAATGATCTCAAGACTTTATCCACTTGTGAGATTCGAGATCGTGAATCCAATTCATGTTTATCTCTTGTTTTATATAGCCTTGAGGCTCATTCTTCTCTTTTAGACTGCATTCTTGAAGGTCAAAAGCATGATCCCGAATTGGTTCTTCTTAGCCAAAGTTCTAGGGATAAAATTGATATTGAAGGTTTGAAAGACTTTGATATTGATGCTCGTGGCGGTATTCGAAAATTTGGTAGACTTATCGTGCCAAATATTTGTGATCTTCATAAAGATATTTTAGAAGATTCTCATCGTTCTAAATTTACCATTCATCCCGGTAGTAGTAAAATGTACGCGGATATGAAGCGACTTTATTATTGGGATGGAATGAAATCCGATGTTGCTAACTTTATTAAGAGTTGCATGACTTGCCAACTTGTTAAGGCCGAGCATCAAAGGCCCGGTGGGTTATTGCACCTTTGGAAATTTCAATATGGAAGTGGGATCAAATTTCCATGGATTTTATTGATGGTCTTCCTCGTTCTCGTTCGGGCCATGATAGCCTATGGGTGATAGTAGATAGACTTACAAAATCCGCCCATTTTCTTCCCGTTCGATCCAATCGGACGGTACCTATTTTGGCTAAACTCTTTGTCAAGGAAATTGTTAGATTGCATGGAGTCTCTACTTCTATTGTGAGCGACCGTGATCCATTGTTTACTAGTGGATTTTGGAAAGGTCTTCAAAAAGCTTTGGGAACAAAGCTTAATTTTAGCACCGCTTATCATCCTCAGCCCGATGGACAAACCGAGCGTGTGAATCAAACTCTTGAAGATATCCTTCGTGCGTGTGTTCTTGATTTTGGTGGAAGTTGGGAAGATCATATTTCTCTTGTTGAGTTTTCCTATAATAATAGCTTCCAGTCTAGTATTGGTATGGCACCTTTCGAGGCACTTTACGAAAGGCCATGCCGATCTCCTTCGTGTTGGCTTGAAGCCGGTGAGAAGCTGGTTTTAGGTCCAGATTTTATTCGTGATGCCATAGAAAAGATTGACCTTATTCGTCATAGGATGAAAGAAGCTCAAAGTAGACAAAAATCCTATGCCGATAATCGAAGAAGGAAATTAGAATTTTCTGTGGGAGATTTTGTGTTTATTCGTGTTTCACCTATGAAGGGTGTTGTGTGTTTCGGTCGATCGGGAAAATTAGCATCTCGATATATTGGCCCATTTCCCGTCACCGAACGCATTGGTTCCGTGGCTTATCGCCTTTTGTTACCGGCTCAATTTTCTGCTATTCATGACGTATTCCACGTCTCTCAACTACGGAAATGCCTTTGAGATTCTGATTCTGTTCTTGAGCCCGGTGTTATTGAAGAAATTGAAGTTTCGCCTAATTTGACTTATGAACAACATCCTATCTGTATCATTGCTTCGGAGGTTAAACGCCTTCGAAATAAAGATGTTCCTCTTGTGAAAGTTCAATGGTCCTCAAATCCTAAGGATTGCTCTTGGGAATCTAGAGAGTTCATCGAGCGAACACATCCGAACTTACTCTCTCGTGCTCATTAAGGTGAACTTCTTATTTCAAATTTTCTTCTCTTTGTATTGATATGCTTTTATAGTTGTTACTCTTTAATTTCTTCTTAATTATTGCGAGGACGCAATTTCTTTAAGGAGGGGAGTCTGTAACAACCCGCATATTTTACGATTCATATATTTAAATGTTTAATTTAAATATAGCATCGTTAGTCGGATTTTAGTCCGAAAAAGTCACTATTCGTAGAAGAACAGTCAATTAGTGAAAAGTCTATGTGGATAGTGCTATTTGGAAGTGCCTATTTGAAAACACATTCAAACAGAAATTCAGACGTCTGAAATGGGTCGTTCAGACGTCTGAAATTGTTCGAGTCAATCCAGAAAGGAAATAGGCTAAAATTGCCACTTTCAGACGTCCGAAATGGACGATTCAAACGTCTGAATATTGTACTAGACAACATCTGTTTTGCCAGATTCAGACGTCTGAATGAAGATTGAAATTGAGATTCAACAATTTGGACTCGAGACCAATTCCATTGAGTTCAAAATGGTGTTTGCGACTTTTTTGAGTATAAACATCGATATGTTTTGAGTTAGGTAAAATTTTGAAGTTTTCAACTAGGGCTTTGGGTTTAGGTTTCAGCCCATCAACCTTCTAATAACATAACCCTTCATCCAACTCCTCTTCACTCACTCTAATATTTCCTAACACTCAAGCTAAAAGAAAAATGGGGGAAGAGAAAAGAAATTAGGAATTCCTAAGCCCTAATTCTCTTAGGAATTATCAACTTCAAGCTAGAAATCAAAGAAAAGCTTAGGTAAGCATCCTCTTCATCTTCTCCATCTCAATCCCTCTTCAATTTTCAGAAATTCCTATAACCTAACTTAGGAAAAACTTCACCTTTGGTATTAGATTGAAGATTCTAGAGGTGGTATTGAAGAGAGATCAACCTATTGCTTGTTCTAGAGCTTATCATTTGTGTTTGGGTTTAAAAGGTGAGTTTTTGAACTCACATCTACGTCTATATCTTTGATAGTGTTAGGTATTAATTCCTAACATCTATTTCTTGTCCATTTGCTTTTGAATTGAATTGGTTTGATGAATATTCCAATTTTGGTGTTTTGAAATCAAAATCTATGAAAATCCTTATATGACGTTTAGACATGTTGGTCGGAGAGTATTGGCGAGTCTTTAGGGTTGGGTAGTCGTTTGGCGTCAACCCCTAGCAATTGTCACTCATCCGATCGCTTCCGATATGATTTGGCCATCATTGGCCTAGGCAAAATATTGCCTAGAGCTTCAGGTTCAGACGTCTGAATTATTCATTTCAGACGTCTGAATCTGCTTGTCTCGGCCCAATTTGCCTATTTTATGTGGGTTTCCAATTTTTAATCGATTCGTGTTGATCTGATTTGTTGCAATCACCTTTGTCCACTTTGATGACTTCTTTTTCGGAACTTTTGAGAATATCTATTTTGATGGATTCGGTATCGATTTCTTTGGATTTGATTCACGTCTTCGAATGTGGATTTTGGTGATTGATTGTTTCTACAATCATTTCTGTGATTTGTCACTTTAAAATATAAAGGTTTTCTATACTAGTAGTAAATATTCAAACTCTTTTTCAAAGATGATTTCAACTCTATTTTTAAATATAAAGCTTGTTTTCAAAACCGTTTTCCAATCTATTAGTATATACAAACCTTTACCTCATTCGTATGAGAAATCTAATTAAACAGCTTAGTAAAACAAGTGGTATGAAACGCTTGCGTTTACTTCGTCGGTTAATTTTTGGACTTGTTCAATTGAAATTCTTGTGACAATTTTCGAGTGGGAATCTACAATTTGTTCGTAAATATTTAAGTTAAGCTAGTGGTTGTGGGACATGAAGTTAAACTCAAATATTTACTAGCTTAGTGTAATCGACACTTTTTATCGATCGATGATGATCATTTTGTGATTTAGACTAGCGATGTGCGATGTCTATTTGTTTGTGTGGGGATTACAATCCCCGTTTGTGGAACTTCGGTTCAATTTGGCGGGGTAGCGACCCGTGGTCTTCGGGCCGTTTATGAAGCTTCGACTCAAAATTTATGGTTAGCGACCATGGAATAGCGTTCCGTTTGTGATACACGTGTTGGTGAGTTTTCATGCTCCCGTTTGTGATAGGCCTCCCCCCTTTGTGATTTCTGGATTTCTAATTGATGATTTCTAGAATTTGTGTTTCACCAACTTTTGCGATTGGCATTAATATGTTTGTCAATATTTGTGGTTTGGTGAATAAAATAAAGAATATGATATTCTTTTTGGTGCTTTGAGATTCTTGAGATATTGTATGATTTTGTTGTTGTTTAAATCATACTTGTCCTAGTATGACATTATTGTTATCATACGTTTTTATTATATCTCTGCTTATATCTCATTTCTTTAATGATAATTATAGCTAGACTGATCCGTTTATTATTTTCTTATTAAATAATACTCGGGTCAGACCGAGATGTTACAGGTGCTTCTGCTTGACTCCTTATCTGGGATCATCTTCTGACTTTTGTCTAACTACATTAGATTGGTAGTTTTTGTTGTTATACATTTGAGATAGAGACTCCTTGATATACATATTCTTTTGTCTGGCACTTGTATCTATTCTTTTGTGATATTGTGGATCTTGTTTGACCACTACTCTGATGTACACTCTTATGTGATATATTCATATCTGATTCCGCCTTTGTGATATGAATGTTTGTGACTGATTTGTGTTATGTTTATTTCTATATTTGTTTCCGAAGGTCCACTTAGCCACTGTGTGGTAGCTTTGAGTTTGTATCGGTATGTCGGATTTCCTCTTGAAATGAAATGCATGATATACTATCTGACATATCGGTACTCGCATAAGGCAATTACACAGATGGTCGCTCCTCAATAGCCTTATTCTTCGCGCTAGTTGACGGCATTACTCCGTAGTGTCCTTAGCTAGCGTGAGTATAGAGGTGGGGCGTTACAAAAATAGAATTCAAATTTATATTGAACGCTTAGAACTTGAACTTAGACATATATCCTTATTTTTTGATTTGATTCATAAGAGAACTGCTCAAATTAATATTTTTTTATATTAAAGTTGCTAAAACGGATATTAAATACCCATCTAGTGTGATAGCGGAAATAATAGGGCTTTAAACTGATCTACTATTTAATATCGTTAAATTGAAAAAACATAATGGTTACTGTGCTAAGCGCTTTAGCGAGACATTAGCTAGGTATTAGCTATGCTTTATTGGGGCTTTACATGAAGTGGAATACTCATTTGATATTTCAGATGTTCGAACTCACGACCTCTAGAATCTCGGTGTAGAGCATCATACTACTAAACATTTTAGCTAGTGGCCCCCGACTAAAGCATCGTACACCTTATTTTTGCTATACTTAGGGTTTTTTTCATTTGCTAGTTTATGAACTTAACTAAATATTATAGTATATAAACAGTTCGAGTTGCCTTAATCGATAGAAAGTAGTCAATACGAAGTCGAAATATAATGGTAGGTGAACAAGACCTGAATTGATTTTAGTGGATATGACCGGATTTGAGTGGATTTGAGAGAGAGATTTTGGAACCGGATTTGACTAATCGATGTTTCGTAAGTTTTCTTGAGAAAATGATAAAGAAGGATTTTGGTGGATCATGGACCGGGTCTTTTTTATGAAATGTGAAGGCAAAGTTCCATTTTACAATTTTTGTCTTGAAAGCGTTATATAATGAAGTTGAGTGCTAGAACTTTATTCATCAATGGTAATAGACTCTTTAAGTGAAAGTCCTCGATATCATAAAATATTAGCATTAAAAAAAGATATAAAGATAATCTCGTCCCTTTTTCAATGTCCAACGGAAACAATAAAAACGTTGTATAAACATGAACAAATAAAAAGCAACGGCTTTTTTTGGTTTGAACTTAGAGCGGGACAAACATCATTAAAATAAAGAGGAGAAGAATGAAGAAATAGTTTCTTATGTTTTTTTTATTTCCCGAAAGAAAAATCATTTTTAACTTTATGTTTTTCAAATCAGCATTTTCCAGAAAAGACGTCCAAGAAAACTTAACCAAAATTGAACTGCAAACCTAACAAAATTTATGATTGATTTGATATTTCATGTAAGCAATAAATTTGAGCCAAAATTGAGTTCTATAAACATGCATCACGATTTGCCTAATTTGAAATTTAAGAAGCCTTTAAACTCAACTTCATAGCATTCCTATTTCAGTTCAAAAGTAAGGGGGGAAAGGAAAGAAAGAAAAAGGAGGGAGAGATGGAAAAGGAAAAATAACATTCGATTAATAATACATTACATGCATGCAAACAGTTAGTAATCTAACAGATCATTAAAACCAACATTAAAAAATATCAGAAAAACCAACACAATTGCTGAAAGCATGAAAATATAGGAGAGATTATTTACAGTAGAACAGTAACAACTCATGTCTGACTTAAACAAAAAAAGAAAAATGTTAAAAAATTGACATCCTAACAGAACATTACAGCAACAGTTAGTAATCTCTACCAACTGTTAACTTTATAACATTTCCATTTACAAACCCTCTTCTGAGCAATATAGAAATTGCAAGACCAAACGAATAACACTCTCCTATATTTCTGATGTATGCTACTGGTAAGTTTTTCGAAGTAGTAAATCAACGATGTAAACAATATCGATTCAAAAAATTTCTGTACAGACATAATATAACTACGAAACTATCCATGCACTGTGATTTATCCCTTGTCTTTGTATGCCGGTATCCCTGATTGATTTTGGAGCTCACTCATACTCATGTTTTGATCCATTATGAGATGTAAGTTTTCATCTTAACTTTGATTTAATCTAATCTTTCGTTCTTCTTTATCAAAATTTTGAGAAGGTTAGTAGAAATCATTTCTCTATTTCATACCAGTTGCAGTAGTTTTATGCTTCCAGTTGAGTTTGCAGCGACCACCATATTCGACTTTCTTCTAAAACAAACGCTCGATACAAACTGACCGTTATCATCGCTTGTTTCTTGTCCAGTATTTGGATCAGTGTAGCCAAATTTGTGAGAGGTTATTGCCATTGGTAGAGTTCTGTAGTAGGCAAATACCTGAAGTCAAAGAGAACCACTTAGTGTATGATTTTGAAGATGTTTGTTTTCTGCCTCAAACATGTATTTAATTTTCTTTTTTAAACAACAATAATAATAACAACTTCAAATATGACTGCGATGTCTGATTACATTTCACAAGACAATTATAATTTTGTTCACAAATTATTTTGATAATTATCTCCTAAGGCAAAGGCCAGGTTGAATCTGCACAAAGCCAAGCCCAATAACTTTTATGTTTACCAAGCATAAGTACAACCTACTTATAATTAGTAAATGAATGCATTAAAAAGAAATATAATGCCAAAATATATGCACTTATTTTAATTTAAATAATGAACTGCACTTGTTTATCCTTATTCTAATAATTTAACTTTATATTACTTTGACGGATGAATTGATCAGATAGTTTTAACCTCAAGTCACCAACACATGTATATGGCATTTTAGAAAAAAGAAAAGAAGCAAACACGTGGGGCATAAGATATAGTTGAAGAGCAATATCTAAGCACAACATGAAAAGATGACAAAAAAAATAACAAGAAAACCGTAACAAATTAATTAATAACAGTCCGCACCTTTCTGGACCCAGCAATTATCATGTTTATGGTTAATACCGGGGATGAGCCACTGTCACTGAGATGGGCAAGCGTCCACCTCAGTATTTAGGACCCAAAATTTGTTTCTTTTGTCTTTTAATAAAAAGTGAAAAAATAACAAAAAAAATGAGAGAAATGCTAAGGGTTCTTGGAAGGTTAAAGGGAAGAAGAAGATATGTTAAGGTAGAATTGAATTAATTCTGGATGTATGTCTGCCCCTAACATAGGCCTAGGAACTTTGAGGGTGTGTAATAATGCTGCAACCGTGAATCGAACCATGCACCTTCCTCTCAACAATTTGGAGCTTAACCACCGGGCCACCGGGGTGAATATATGTTAAAAGTAAACCTTCTTAGAGCATTTGGCAAATGACATGCTTTTTTTATATGTGTTTACACATTTGTTTACAAGTTCAATTTTGAATTGAAAGCTTATAGCTATTGTTCAGCAATTTATAAGAATATAGTTGATTTTGTATGTTATATTTAGGGCTGTTATGGTAATTACCGAATCGAGAAAACCATTACCGTACCGATACTATTTGTGTGTCAAAAATAACTGCCGATACTTTACCGTTACTGCTGATAAAATGATCATCGTATACCAATGAACTGGTAAACCGTTGACTGTTAATAGTAAATTTACCGGTACATAAAAATAAAAAAATTATAGCATTAAAATATTGAAAACGATAAAAAAGCAAATATTTTTTTCTTGATTCTAACTCCATTAATATTTATATTAACATTTTGACTTTTAGTTAACATAGAATATTTTCTTAATTCATCACAAATTATTTGCAAAAATATGAAATAATAGTTTTGTTAACCTTAGACTTTGAACCTAACAAAACTAAAAAAGAAGCATCGTCGTAAATAATACTATAAACATCTTTTTAAAAACTGATATACCTTTAAAAAAAATTGTGGTTAGGCTTAATTTAAATAGTGAAAAAACATAAGTATGACCGATAGATTTACCATTACTATTGGCTTGATATTTCTTCACCGTTATATTTACCATTAATAATGGTAAATTTACTGTTAACATACCGATAACATTGGTATACCGATGTGGCTCAATATTGGTTACTGGTTGTTTGGTATTGGTATGTTAATAGTAAATTTTCCCTTACCATGATAGCCCTAGTCAAAAGCTTGATATTCATTATATTTTGATTTGTGTGGTTTTATTTTGGTATGTTTATTCTATTTCATGCTATACTTATTTATTTTATACTTTACATAATAAATTATTTTAACAGTTATGCAATATGTTGTGATCAAGTCAAACAAAAAAAAGGAAACCTATAACTTTGCTTTTGTCAATTTGTCATATCGACGTATGAATTAAATATATAGTACAATCAAACATCAAACATCGGTTTAACTTGTATGTTCAACATTATATTACAATTTGGTATAAGAATACTTAAAAAAAACAAGAATTAGTTTGTTCCATGTAAATAACTGCACGTGTTTGCCATCAGAACCGGAAAAACAAATTAATTTGTAAATACAATAATATAATAAGTACTAAATTTCATGTATTTTTGGATCGTGAATATATATATATATATATATATATATATATATATATATATAAAGTAGAAAAAATACAAAGGCACGCCTTATTTGCGTCATGCACCATGTGCCCTTTTGCACCATATGCACATTTTGGTGCGCTTTCATAACTATGACTGGGTCCCTCTATTATTTTAGTTTTATTATACTTTGTCACCAATATTGCCTTTATGCACCATTGTTATTTCCCTTTGTGCAACATCATATTTTACACCCATCTAAGTTCAAAATATATTAATAATGTCATTTAAACTAGCCTTATAGACTTTATTATAAAGAATTACGATACGTGAAGCATGCTTCAAAAAAAAATTATTGACAAAATTCAAAATTTTAATTTCTACGTAATGCCTCAATGAGTATAGATCATGTCCACAGTAATAAACACATTGCACCCAATATTGCTTCCATATGTCCAAATCTTTTTAGGTGATGCCTCTAAACCACGGTGTGAATCACCCAATTGTTTAGAAATGGACTTGTACTAAAAAAACGTAACTGAATAAGGTCACCATTTTAAAAAGAAACATGAGACTCATTTGCTAGAGCACTAATAGATATAATTAAATAACAAATTTACAAACATTTTCATCAAGCCTATAGGGCATATAGCAAAGATTTTTATTATGAGCATGGGTGATGTCAGTTAATTAAAGCTCAACTGTCCTTAAGTTTACGAAGTCCATAAATGATCCATAATTCAAGTAATACACATTTATACATCCAATAAACAGTTTGTGATGTAGAACTATAAATAAACTTACTTCATTTGTTTCTGAACCACAGGCTATATATCCATCCGAAACTGACAATCCTATAAAATTCTGCATCCAAAAATAAAATCAATTGCAACACTAAGTAATTTGCCTGATTCAAATCATAAATAAGAAAAACTAAACAAAGTAACAAAGTTGTGACCTTATCATTGGTATGACCAGTTAAAGTCAAGCTACAAGCATTATTAGAGATCCCACAAGAACTAGTTTTGTTAAGATCCCAAAGCTTTAGAGTGTTATCGGTAGAAGCAGAAGCAAGAGTTCCAGAATCGACAAACTTCACATAGCTAACAGCTTTCCCATGTCCTGCTAAGGTACACCAAGGTGTTCTAGTCATGCGTAGGTCGTAAGCATATATTTTATAATCAGCAGACCCAAAAGCCAATAAATGAGATGAATGTGGAGAGAATTGGACGCAACACACATTTGCGACATTTCGGATTGTATTCAAGCATTTTTTCTGTCATTTCAAGGGAAGATTAGTTATTAGCACAAGTTGACAAAAATATAAAAAACAAATATGGATAGATAGCTGTCACAATTGTTCCTTTTACTTAACAAAAATATCAAGTGTTCCTAGTATAATCTGTGACTTTGTTATGTTTTATTCATCTTAATATTCACTGAAGGTGCACAAAATTTTAAATGTGTAGTGAAAATTAACATAAATGTTAACTAGTTGTATGGATTTTGATACTAAATGAAGTTCAATTTCAATTTGCTAAAATAATAACTGAATTTAGGTATAGATGGTAGGTGTGTATATGCGCACACACGTGTGTGTGTGTAACGGGGAGGGGTCAGCTACACCCCTTACTACAACCCTACAGGCTACAAGAAAAAAGCTAAACTGCCTTTGTAATGTTACAAAGATTAATAAACTGAAGTTTCAGTTGAACAGGTATTGAGATATTCGATAGTACATAAAGTTATCGAAAGTTGCTTATATCAGTTCATAATACATGAATAACCTAAAAGAACTATTATACAAAATTTGAAGACAGTTCAATGTTTTCTAACAAGCAGAAAATCCTCATAACGAATAGAATTTAATTTGTTAAAATAACTACTGAAAGTCAGTGGCTCCAACCTTGTCTTAAGTACTTCATTAGCCTAAATAATAAGAAATGAAAAATGAGGCATCTCATAAATGGGCTTTAATTTGTTATGACATGTATTAACGAAACATGCTTAACATTAGTTACATGAATTATGCTAAACAATCATTGGCACATACCTCATTAATGCTCCAAAGTTTCACAGTGCAATCATCGCTTCCACTAGCCATCTTAGTTGGATCCACTTGAGAAAAATCAACTGACCATGCTCTCTTTTGATGCTCGGCGTACTGTGCGAATCCTTGCCCTGTACTTGCATCCCATAGCTGAATTCCATCGAAACCAATAAATTACACAACCAGCACAAACACAGGGAAATAACTAGTGGAATACATATATGCAGATAAGCACACATGTAATGAGACTTGTAACATACTTTTCAAGATGCCTTGCTTTTCAACAAGTAGAAAGACACTGATATTTAATCTGATGTGTTTTATCAAAATCACATGAAATCAAATATAAGTAAGTCTACCGACATGAAATATAAATTATAAAACGTATGGTAGATGGGCAGATCGATGAAATTATAAGAACTTGTGCATTTTGAGGGGATCCTACAGTTTTATATATAAAGCATAATGATAATTGTAATGAATCCCATTCACCATTTCGAGACCCTTCCAATGGTCGCTTAATTTTTCCTGTTTCTGGGAACACATTAAGGATATCATAACACACAAATTCAGATCATGATGACAGAACGGATTTGCGAAATTCAGAGTGGTTCAAAAGTTTTGAGAATTAGCCTAATGGGGTAAATTTCAGCAGTCAACACCCTAGCCTCATTCTCCATATATGCACATTACAATGTCGGTATCCAACAAAATACATAGGAAATATATTTGACAATGACTGTGAGTAATCCCAGAACATATGCCCACTTTCATACACATACATGTATGTGTACACGTGGATGCAGGCAATAATCATATTGCATGCATCGATAAAGAAACTTGAACTGTTTTAGTATGTGATATGTCTCATGCTACATTTGAGGTTAACGTTGTTAAACATTAAGATAAACTAGGAATCGCTTTTTTTTTAAGTGAATGATATAGCAGTATAGCATGCTTTGCCAAGTCAATCTCGTCTTAGAACAACAAAAGAATTAAGTTTGTTATGTATTGATCACTAGAATTAGATAACATATTGTCTTACTTTACCAATTATATTTTAAGAACTAAACCAAGGGAAAGAGAGATTGCACCTGAACCACGCCTTCATAGTCTGTTGAAGCCAAATAATTCTTAATATAACTGTTCCAACACACACAACTAAGCCTGGATCTGCAAGACATCTCAATCAACGGATAATGGATATCAACGCTATCACTCAAAAGAGCACCAAAATCAAATATTTTTATTTTCTTTGAAACTCCTGCAGCAGCAAAGTAGTCTTCATCTCTATCAAAACTCAAAGAGCAAATGACATTTGCAGTGTTTAGAATGTCTACACTACTGAGGCTTCCACATAATTTAAATCTACTATATCGAGCATACTTGCATAAACCTTCAAAAAAATCACCGAGAGAATCTGATGGTTGTTTGAGTACATCAGTGTTATTTTGGTTATGGTTTTTGTCACGACTTTGGAGAACATCAATATCGGAACGGGGGCTGGTATTATCATTTTTAGAAAGATCGACCTTTGACCTCATTGAAAAATATGCATTTTCAAGTGGATCTAGATTTCTCATTAGCCTATCCTCGTTTAAGGAACTATTATCACCCGATTTAGCTTGAAACAAATTATTATCAAAGAGATATGATGTTTTCAATGAATATCTTTTCTCAACTTCTCCAATATCTGATGATAAACACTCTACATCGCCTAATAACTTAGCAGCATGTTTCTCTTTCTGTTCCTTCGCACTTAGCAAGAAATGTAACAGTAAGTCAGATTCTAAGTCTTCTACATCAATAGACGATGACTGATCTTGGACCAAATCTTGATTTTCTTCACAAATGCTTAGAAGTTCTGACATTAAAATATCCCTAATATACATAAACAAAATATTCTTTCAGTTCTAATTTAGTAAAATAAATTTTAAAAAAATTAAAAAACCGTCAACATCATTCAAAGCATTTTAAGAAATGGTTTTAATTATATACCTTCTGCATCTATTTAACTCTATAGAAGAATTAGTAGTGTCCATGTAACGAAACTTATTTTAATATAACCCTTGTTACCAAAAGTTTGCTCCATTGAAATGAAATCTTTTTCAGCTCATGTATGTTTGCCTCTTGCTACTTTTTATTTATTTCACCTTTTGTACAAATCAACTCATTTATCAGAGCAACTCGATTATTCAAAACTCTTCGTTATTCATTATAATTTGATTCCTGCAAACACTTCCAAATTGGTACAAATAATATAGGATTTTATTTTATTTTCTCCATTAGATGATTGAACAGGAAAGGCACGGTTGGAGTCGTGCTTTGATTGAATTTTTATTTGGGAAAATATTAGGGATAGTTTCGGCAGTCACACCTAAACAAATCAGATGACATGTAACTCACCTTCATATCTACGTAAGGATTTAGTTACCTTGAATTAGGTCTTGAAGAAGGCTCAGGATGCAGCAACCAAAGGCAAAAGCCAGCCTCTTTGGGGCTTCCTGATAGAAAACCTGGAGGAAGTATTCTATAACGAAGGTCTGACATCGCTGTCGAATGCATTTCCAAACTTTCAAAATAACAGAATAGCTGAAAAGAAAGTGTAAAATCGTCATCCATTAGGAGTTATGTTTATGTGTTTATATTATTGTACTTTCAAGGTCAGTCTGTTGTACTGGACATGGTAAAAATATGAATAGAAATAACTGAATTCAGAATAGAAAGTAGCTAATAATATGTTGATGTGTGGAATCTGGCAGAGGCTGAATTAATTATTAAGTTATACTGAAGTGTGTTATCTTTTATAGAGAGAGAGCAAGATAAAAAAAATCAAGTTCTCGACGATTGCATTGATTAACCAATCTTTTAAGCATGTTTTACTAACCACGCATAAATAACATCTAGCGTACCACTGATAATCATGCTTGAAAACTCTCTAATGGACATTTCATGCAATTGAGAGGATTTTATGATTATGAGAATGTGAGATGAAAATTTCAAAATTCAAATTATCAGCTGTAATATGCTGTCAATGTCACCCTGTACGTAATTGTATTAATGCCTTGCATGTAAACAATCATGTTTGTACGCTGTTGTCAAATAAATGGTTGTACGCTATAAACTAAAAAGGTCACAGAAACAATGAATTTTAGATATGACAGACAAAATAATATCCAGGTTCTCTCCATTTCGCAAAGAAGCAAAGAATATATTGACAAGTGACAATGAATATTTTATAGGTTCCTGCTTGGATAGCTCCAAGTGTCACGGTTAATTTTATGTATAAATTTTGTATATTACTTATTGGCATAATTATTTTACTCTTAGAAATTTCGGTTCCATTTCGAAATAAAATTCCGTTTCAATTTTGGTTTTGAATTCTGGCACTTCTCCATACTTCTTTCTACATAAATAAAATGTGGAACCCAGTGCACGAGGCTCTCTCACGATAGCGGGCTCTGGGGAGGTCAAATGTATGCAGCATTTCCCTCACATTGTGAAGAGGTTGTTTCCGGACTCGAACCTGGACGTCCAGATCACCATGCGGGTGACATAACCGATGCACCAAGGCACCACCTCTTCTTTCTAAATAAATATGCGAAGAAATACTATAAGAAAAATGTATACTATATTTACATAAAATTTAAGTTTTCGAGAAAGTTGAATTTAAAGTTGATTGGCTCGAAAAAAAAATATTGATTTTAAGCATGTATTTCTATATCTTAAAAATATTCGATTGAGCATGCATGTTGCATCTAAATGATAAAATATTCAATTATCGTGTAAGATTCAAAAGCATTGGTGTTTTTGCTAACTTTTCTTCGATAAGAATATGATTTTTTTTCTCCTTGGTACCAGAATCGGAATTTCATCCGGATTCCATTCCGATCCTTGTCAAAACCAAGATGGAATCACCGAAATTCCAATGTGCAGAACAGAATTTTGAATCATGATGCACACACCCCCCGTAAGTCGAAGAGTGCGAGGTTCTGGGAATTTCATCCGGATTCCATTCCGATACTTGTCAAAACCAAAATGGAATCGCCGAAATTTCAATGTCCGGAACGGAATTTTGAATCATGATACATATATACATACATACACACCTTGTAAGTTAAAGTGTGCATGATTCTGCATAAAACTTGATTGTTATCAAATAATGAAGCCTATATGTAGCCTTACCACTCAGAATTTAATAATCACAAGTTATCACCTTAAGGGGCAGTTTTAGTTGTCATTGAAATGAAAACTCGCTCGAGCATGATAGTCTCACTCGGAAATTAAGAATCACGAGTTATCATTTTGAGGTGATTTTCGATGTCACTGGAATGGTACTGAGAGGTAGAAGAAATATGTGAAGTGCTCTTCATCCATGTATCATTAAATCCTAGTGTATGAAAACAAAAAATAGTATATTTATCATTACATGTAACTAGTGTTTTATTTGGTAAGGTAATAATACAACTACTAATACTTTTTACTATGCTGTGATCCTACATCTTATGCCTGTGAGTGCTTATACATGCATTACTACTCTCACCTAGACAATCAGATAAGCTGACAAATCATGTAACAAATATAAGCACAGAACAGGCTATAAGGTCTATATAGTCTGATGGATTAAGGATTCCAAGACATGGTTTGTTGCTCCCCCAAAAAAGAACCAATAAAAGCATGTTCTTTTCCAATTAGATTATACAACTTGAAAAATATACCATTAATTGCTCTTAAAATCAAGATATGATATATATTTTAAGACAGACTACCACATTAAACACTTAACAACAAATATGCAGTTAATATACAAAAGCAGATGACATCTCAAAATATTCTAACTGTACCTCAAAAAACAGAACTCCAAGACTGTATATGTTGGAAGCAAGAGAATGCCCGCTACCGTTTAGCTCTTCCGGACTAGCATACCATTTTTCTTCTGTCTTAAAAGGGTCCGATGTGAACTGGTTGCAACCAGAAATAGATATAGGAACACCACCATGCATCATTTGTTGTGATAAACCTTTATCTTCATCTACCCAATGACTTTTCCTTTTCAAACTACCATCCATGCTAAAATAATTTTCTTGATTAATACATCTGCTCTCCTCAACTTGACTCTTTGCGATAGAAGAACCAACATACCGCACCTGATTTGAAGATGAGATTAAGAAAAATGATGGCCATTCATTTTGCAAAATCAACCCCTTGGAATGTGATGCATCTACAATTTTCAATATATGCTTAAATAGTTTCAACCTCTCAAGTTTATCCAACCGGTTGTGGTTCGCTTTAAACCACTGCCTCAAACTAACTTCATCATGATGATGTTCTAATAATGTTTGGACATCGCCACCACCAAGGAGAGATCTATCGTCGTTTGTTTCACTCAATTTTCCTGAAGTATTCGTCTCTGCTTTTAAGCCACTCTTAGACCTTATTTGACTATGTGGACTTTTTGATTCAACCCCTTTCCCTTTTAAAGCTTGTTTCACCATAAACTGAGGGAAACCTGAACTTGACATGGACATTTTCTGTGTCCTTCCGTCCATCCTACTTTGCATACTTCTCAGAGCAATACGTTTTTCACTGTCAACAAAATGATCTGCTACCTTAGAATAACCATTTTCCATTTGTTTGCTTGATTCCACATTCTTCTTTATAAAATTTTGTGGCATAAACATATTCCTGTTAATGCCAATGGCATTTTTACCTCTTGGTGCATGAGCGAACCTCGTAAAATTATTCCACGAGCTTGTCTTAACTGAAGGATCCTCATGAGTTTCTGTAAGCAAACTCGGACTCTTATAATTATTCAGTGTTAACTCTTCTACCATTGTGCCAGAATCAGAACCCTTCTCATGATCATAGCTTACACCGTTTCCAACTAAAGTTTCCATAAAAGTTTCAGGCGAACTTGGAATAGCAATTTGTGCTGCATTTTCCAATGCATTATTAGTAGAATCTGTCTGTTGTGAAATAATATGTTCATCGTTGTTTAATCTTTTAATATGAGGTGCCTCAACAGTGTTTTCTAAAGTTTCATTTACTTCGGCTGAATTTTCCATCTGGGATTAAATAATTAAAATTGCTTACGAAGAGTAGGATTCAACTCGTAGTATTAACATGAGCTTCAATCCACATTCTGCACAACACAATATCGTAGGCACACGTCTGAACATTAAATTTGAAAAACAACATATAAATAAAATACTACGTATCTGACAAATCATCTAGAAACAGCAAAAGCAACATTTACAGCAATAACGCGAAACCCTAGAAATAATTTGAAGTATGATGCATAAATTAACCAGAAAAGAAATAAATTCAACATAATAAGAATAAAATCTACACGATAGATTGAGTATTACTCTGGGAAGAAAATCACCTGAAGTTATGGAGGCTGAAACTGAAGCGAAATTA
Organism: Allium fistulosum; assembly: GCA_030737815.1. Classification (NCBI taxonomy): domain Eukaryota; kingdom Viridiplantae; phylum Streptophyta; class Magnoliopsida; order Asparagales; family Amaryllidaceae; genus Allium; species Allium fistulosum. The sequence continues at coordinate 265,575,560 of CM060905.1, read as the reverse complement.
AACAATTTCTGAAGAATGGAAACCAGAAAAAAGAAACTGCAGCCGAGGTTGCAAAAGAACCACCGCGTCATTTCTTTCAGATTTTTTATTCAAATAAATATTTCATCCTCACGTTTTATTTATTATTTGTATTGCATTTATTAAAATACACCCAAATACAATAAGGTTGTCTCCGGATTAAAATTAGTTCAATGCATCAGTTGCGTGAATCGATGAAAAGGGAAAAATCACACTTTTCCACCAGCAATGTAAATCTTATCGACTCATAAGACCGTACTCCTGTACGATACCTTCTTCCTCTCCTCCAAAACAACCCCTCATATCTCAAAATTGAACAAATTTTGCAAGAAATACAACCATATTTTGAGGTAATTTGTGTTACTTATGCCTACTTTAATGTTCTTTATTGCATTTTTTTTTTTTCACATTTTTTAACAAGGGCTTTTTAGGCTAAAGGAAAAGGTTGAAGAAAACTTTAGTTTTAAGAACAAGAAGTTTGCATTTTAGGCTGAAGGACACTTTCTAATGTAAATCACAGAATGATAGTTGAAACTATCGTTTTCTCTTTATACTATAAAGTGTCTTTCAGACTAAAAAGCAAACTTGTTGTCCCTGAGACTAAATTTTTTTGCAACTTCTTTCCCGTGCCTATTTTCCTGTTTTAACAATCTATTCTAACTTTTATATATAAAGTTCAATATTAGTTATTTCCATGTCAATTTCTCTTGTTCATTTTTAATTCAAATAATAAACTCTTATTGATTCTAGCAATTTTTGTAGTTTTTTCCATTGGTAGTTTCATAATTTAGATCAACTCTACGTATTAATTCAGAATATTAGGGCCCGTTTGGTATCATTTTGAGTTTTGTGTTTTACATTTTTAACATGTACTACAAAATGTGATGAAAGCGGTGAAGAAAATATAAAATTCTTAGTGATTACGATGATAGACGGACGTCGAAGGAAATAAATCGTTTTTCGTGCTTTTGGTTTTTTGAAACATGGAAACAAAATAATTTTGTTTTTCGTTTTTTTAGGACATAACAAAAGCACGAAAAACAATCTGTTTTCACCGTTGTCCGTCCATCGTCGTAATGGCTAAGAGTTTTAAATTATTTTTTCAACTTTCTCCTATTTTACAATAAATATCGAAAACGGAAAACACAAAACTTAAAATGAAACCAAACAGACCCTTAATTTCTAAGCATTTAACATTTGATGGATGGGTAATTTCTTATCCAGTCCTTGGCTAAGCATGATTATAAAGAACTTATGTAAACACAATCATTCATCGTTCTTAAAATTATGGTTTTTCATCTTCGGTTTTCTTTGATTCCACTTTAGTTTTGTGATTGGTTATTTTTATAGTGAATGGTACTTTTAAATATCATTTATTCTACATCTACCGCTTATTCACAATATGTTCCTTTTTCTTTTTCCTTAAATCTTCAGAAGTGTTCTATTTGTTTTCTTTTGTTTTATATTATAGTTAAATATCTTGAGTTTTATTTAAATTCTCATTTTCTTTTATTTATCTATATTTCTACGATTAATGGTTTGCTATTTATTTTACCAAATAGATATTATAATTTTACATGACTTTAATTTCCCATGTGGTTCAATTGTTTATTTAACTCTCAAATGTTGTTGTATTGATTTTGAATTCTTTTAAAGAATATGTTATTAATTTCATGTTTAAACTTGTTTAAGTTATAATTATATTAGATTATAGTATATACTAAATCGTGGTATTTTATCATATTTCCTACTTCATTGATTTTTTTTTTTGATTTCGTGATAGAAAGTAAGATTTATATTGTACTTTTGTGTTCTTTCATGAATTAAAGGGAATGCATGTCGTTTTTCCCTAATCCTATTTGCTAATATTTGGTTTCTTAGAAAAATATTTTGTCCTTCCATTATATTTGAGTATGATTAAACGTTCATCATATTATTTAATAAATGTTATATTCTGAATTGTACATATTTACTTAATGGTTTTGGAACATATTCAAGTTTATGTTTGCAAATGTCAAAATTACTCTTCTTAAAATTAATATCTAATGAAAATAGTTAAAAAAGGCGACCTTGCAACTATGCTTTAATTCATTTTAGATTTGATTATATCGTGAATAATAGAATGAAGTTTGAAATGAAGTTTCTTATGTTATGTAGCGATTAGGTAGAGAAATCATTTTTAAAATATTAGTTGTTCTTTTTATATTCAAGCATGTATCTTCAATCAAGGTCGGCCTTTTGGTAATGCGGCTGGTAATGCGGCTGAAGCACTCGCTTTGGGCCACTTAAATACTAAGGGCACTAGAGAAATCTCACATCCCACCAGAAAAAACGACGTAGTAGAAAAAAGAAACGTAGTAGGAAAAAACAAAAAAAAATCGTGACACCAAGAGGAGGCAGTACAAAGCGCACGGTTGGGAGCACAACAATAATCAACGACGACATTAGGAGGAGGCAGCAATTTTATCTTCCTCGGCTTTAAATTGATAAGGTGTTGATTTCTTTACATTTTTTATTTCTCTAAACTCTAATTTTGCCTATTCAGTTAGAAATTTTCAATTCAGTAGTAAAGAGTAATATGAGAAACCTTAATTCGGTTATCAGATTCAAGTGGAAAAAAATGAATTTTGATTTGTGTATATAGTTGAAAGTTTTCTTATAAGAATATTGTACCCACATAATCACAAAAATATGCATTATAAGATAACCAGATCAGGTACTTAGCCATAAATTCAATCTTTTTTTGCCAAGTTATTTTGAAATGTACCAATATAATGTCACTTGCAATTTATGAATGAAATTTTGATTTTACTAACCACTGAGTGTAACGACCTGGAATTTCACTGCTTTGATTTGTGAATATTTAATTAATTTTAAATATTCAAATAAATGGTTCTATAATGAAAATAAAACTATTTTTAATAATAAATAATAATGATGAAATAGTTTTTAAAATTTGTTTACAAAAATATATAGTTCGATGAAAAACAAAAAATGTGACCGGAAACTGTTTTTCGAATTTTCGATGTTTCATCGTATAAAGTTGTTTGTAATGTTGTGTACACTTTTGTATATATATGCACACATATACTAAGTATATAATGTGGGATTAATAATATATATTAAGGTTAACAAACTTAATTAAGTTAAGGTAATCATCGATGTGATACATTGGCAACTAAAATATTAAAAGTCATGTCATTAGAGACATAAAATGACATAATGGCAACCTTAGGTACTTATATTCATAAATGCATGTAGTATTAGGAAGAGACATGGATGCATGCATGGGTGAGGTGGCGTGTAATGAGAGGAGGGTAAAGTACAAGGGTATTTTGGTAATCTCACTTGTTTACATATTATAAAAACTATTTTTTTTCAAATTCTTTTTCCATTTTCTCTCTTCCATTTTCTAATTTCATAAGCTCTAAGGTAATTTTAATGGCTTCCTTAGCATTCTAAAGTTTTATATTTTCAAGTTTAAACTTTTTATAACATTTTAAACTTAACTTCAAAACTCCTTCTTTTCCATTCAAATTCCTCTATTTTACTCGAAATGGTTTCGGCCATAACTTCTTACAAAGACTCCAAAACCATATTTTCATTTTTTCAAACCATGTATATTTCCAGTGGCTACAACATTGTAGTTTACCACTTTTTCTGATTTCGAGCTTAGATGCTCCAAAATTTTATTTTTTGCAAGAGTGTTTTTTAACCTAGATTTTGATGTTCGAAAATACTCCTCACTGTTTTGACCATAACTTCCTCAAAATTTAACTTTTTTGAGTAATTCTTTTTTTTTAAATGATAAAGGAAAGAATTATCTAAAACTTTCCTTTTGACCACTTTTCCAAAATCCAAGAGAAAATGGTCCAAAAGTCGAGTGCAAAATGACCCATTTTCGAGAAGAATTTGTTGCTTTCCAAGCTTCCCGAATTTCAAAGTGTGTCAAGTTTTCTAAGGATTTCCGGTGAATAAACTATGAATTTTTAGGAAAGTTTTTACTTTTATGTTAGTTAATATATTGTGTGATGTGATGGTTAATATTGGTTAATTTATCATGTGATGGTTATATATATATATATACACATACACACACACACACAGATATATATATATATACACACATATATATATAGACACTTGTTGCTTGGATATGTAATGACATTAGGCTTGAATGTGAAGTCTAAATGGTTAAAGATTAGATCTTGCTTATGTTTGTGGCATATGTTATCCTGGATGTTATGGTTGTGTATGGACTTGGTATGTAATGTATAAGCTAAGAAGAAGTTGGTACCTTTGTAGGGTATTGGAGAATTTGGAATCTTATGTAAGAAAGTTATGGTTTTAGTTTTTAAAAATCGAATATTTAGTTAGATTTAAACTTGTTTTAGTTCTAAATACTTATTTTTGTTTTTAGAAAGTTAGTGAGCTTTAAGGTAAAGTTTTCAAAAGAATGATAGAAATAAGTTAAAGCTTATGGGTATCCATAGCGATAGTCGCTATGGATACAGTTCGCTTTAAATTTCAATTTTTGCAAAGTTTGGTTTTTATACTTCAAATTGTTTTGTGAATATTTTATAAACTAAATAATAATGTTTTTAAAAGTTAATTAAGGATTTAATAATTAATTTTTAATTAATTAGATTTTAGTAATTGATAATTAATTAAATGTTAACAAGGTTTATTAACTTTAATTAAATAAAGATTAGTTTTTATTAATTATCTTTTAAAGTTAAGATTTATTTTAATTAATTATTAATTAAGTTAATTAAGTATAGGCTAAGTAAATTATATATATCTAATTTATCATTAATTAAATATAGGATTAATTATTAATCAAGGGTTTAATTATTTGATTAAAGATTTATAAATTATTTATTAAAGGTTTAATTTATTGTTTAAGTTTAATTAAATATTATATAATTAATTAATTGAGATTAATTAACATTTAATTATTAATGAAGGTTTAATTACTTATTTAATAATTAATAAAGGATTGGTTTGGGTTTAATTAATAGTTAATTATTGTTAACTATTTAATTAAATTAAGTTTAAGTTTAAGATTCAATTAAAATTTATTATGATTTAAATAAGGATTTAACATTTAATTAATTATTTTTAAAAGGGTTTAAAAGTTTTAAATCCTTTGGTTTTCAAAAGTAAAATGGTTCAAAGGTACTTCTTTTCAAAGATGGATTTGAATACAAGTGATTCAAGTGTTGATACCATTAAGAAACCATATAACTTTGAATGAGTTATAATGTAGATTGTTGGGTTGTTTGGACATGTGTTAGCAGAATAAATCATCATTCTGCTATAAATTGTTTGTTTGTTTGTGTGGACATGTGTTAGCAAAATAAATCACTCTTCTGCTATGAATTGGTTGAATTGTTTGGACATCTGTTTAGCAGGACAAATCACCACCCTGCTATTATGTTATTTGGATATGTATATGCTGGTTAGTTCATATTGACATGTTATTCCTTGATTTGGATATGAGTGTATTTACATATATGTTGATCTATGTAAATAACTGTTAAGTGAATTGAAATTGAATGGTAACTTAAATTAGTGCCATTGGGATTGTTAAGCCTCTTTTCGAATTACTAAAGTATGTTTTTAAATTAGCTTTATTTCTTTAATCAATTTGGGTTTAAAGGTTATAAATAGTTTTCAATTTTATTATTATTTTATAAAGTTATTTTTAAATAATATCTTGTTTTTAAAAAAGGGGTTTATTAAATAAAAGGTTTTACCTAAAGTGATTTACAAATGATATCTTGAAAATGATATTTTATAAAGGAGATTCTATAAAGGAATTATGAAGGAAGATTTTTAATTAGTTGTAAAAATAGAAAGAGATTTTATAAATCATTTTAGATATTTTTGAAAGACGTTTTAAATCAAGTTTGAAAATTTGTTAAGAGGTTTGAAATGTGAAGTGAACTTATAAAAGAATTTTTGTAAGGAATAAGTGAATGAGTTTTATAAAGTGAACGAGTTTTATAGTAAGTGATGTTTTGAAAAGGGAATGGTTTGGCCATTTAATATGGAATGTGAGAAGAGAGAATTTTCCAAATGTTTTTGGTAAATGTTTATATTGTTTTCCAAGTAAAAGGGATGCAAGTGGTTTGGGAAAAGTGTTTTAGAAAAGATCCTTTGATAAAGTTTTATAAAGTGATTTTATTAATTAAAAATTAATTAATAAAGGCTTAGAGGATCCTATATGGAATTGAATCAATGTTTTATTGTTTGTTTATTTGATAGTTAAATAACCAACTATCAAAATCTGGACCAAAACGTAACTTTGGAAATATTTAGGAGAAACACAGAAATTATATGGTAAAGTTACCGTCGATGGTGCTATACTGTACGTATAAATTCGTTTCGTTCTTCTAGGATAAATGATAAGGAAATCCATCTACTAACGGTTAGGAGGCAAACTCCGCTCTTATCTTTTATCTGCTTATTTCCTAAAGAACCGGGGTTGAGTTTATCGAAAATTATCGAAAGTTGTTTCGAAGAGACCAGGATCGGATCTATTATCTGAAAACCACTTTGATCCAACTCAAGCGTTTCGAACTGAAGACATCTTGAATAATATGGAATCGGAGATGGAGCATTGAAGTGCAAGGGCTGCTTGCTACTAGTCCTAAGGGTGATTCCAAAATGGATGTGGTAGTAGTAGTGCCTTCGGTTTGACCTTATCCTGGACAACTTGTGTGGATGAATGTTGGCACTGCATTACTGCCTGGAGGGCGGTGTTAGAATTCTAAGTAGGATTGCTATTCAAAGGCTAAAACGCAGCCTCAAGCCTCATCAAACAGGAAATGACTAAAACAGGGGCTGTAGCAGGGCAAGTGGGTCGCTCCCATTAGGGTATGTCATCATCTTTCTAGATTACCCTATTTTTATGGATTTGGTTGTGCATGAGAGATCTCGATTAAGGTTGGAAGACCAGGATGATGACATATATTCGGTACTACTAGTCAAGTGGTAGGCCGGTTCTGTGTGGCAGGGTACAAGATGTTCTTGTCAGACGTCCCGAGTGCATTATTCTAGAGATGTACCCATCGCAGGTAGTTCCTTACCTGGTCATAGTATGGAATCCATTCTCCAATACGTGCCTTTACGATTTTGATTGTAAAGTCTAGTATTTTGGAATTTAATTAATGTTACAATTTCGACTAAGATTAATAAGTATTTGTACTTTAGACATTATTATAATATCACTAGATTTTGTATAAAAGTGTTTTGGTTATCGTAAGGTAAAAACCCGTCCGTGTTTATGTGTGGCGTGGTCTTACGAAATACCTTTGATTTTTAAAAGGTTTTGAAATGTAATAATCAAGTTGTTTGAGTTTACTCACACCAGACCCATGTCTGACTCGGAGTTTTATTTTCTTTCCCTAAAACTCTTGGGTGCTCAAATTTTTACGAGCAGTCAAGTAGTTCAGGTTTTCCACGGATGCATTTTGGAGGAGCTCGGAGCAGGAGGCTTCATCGATAGCTAGTTATTATCTTGTTTCTGATGTATACTATGTACTCTATATCTGATGTATAAGGACAGACTGTTATAACTATCCTAGGTTAGAAATTGTATTAGTGTAACTCTGATGTATCAATTTTGAAATGACTTTGTAAAGAATTATGTTGATTAATATATTTTATTTCGTTGCGCTATGAGGTTCTGTGTTTGCCTTTAGTTTCTTCTATCTTCTATCTTTATCCCTTTTTCCCCTAACAATCTGTCTTTTCGGCACTTAGTTGTTCGGTACGTGAATACCATGGATGTATTAGTGTCGACTTCTAGGGTTCGAAAAGGTGGGTTGTTACACTGAGGCCTATGAATATAGGCTCGGAATTTCTGAAATATGCATAAACTACTTATTATCGGTATCTGTTTTTCACCTCCATTTTTAAAAAAATTCAATCGGTTTAATTTTACAATATAACCATGTTTTGAAAATGAAAGGTATTCAATTGTTTTTCTTGTAGATTATAATGTAGATAAGTGCATATATTCAGTTACGTATAGCTAATTTCAGTATCTGTAAGCAATAAATGTGAGTCTATAGTCAAGAATTAAGACATGTATCATGATAAAACATGGAAAAAGTTTTGACATTTAGTTAGTTACCGCAGCTTAAAAAGCTAACAAGAACTTACATAATCTCAAGTTTTGTCAAGCTGCCAATACTTGGAGACAATGTACCTAACAAATTTTGACTAGGAATTGCTCTGCATAACCATCATTTTAACAAAATATCAACATATTTTCAGAAATGAGAAAAAATGATAAATAATTAGGACTTACAATATAGTAACTAAATTTTCAGGCGTAATATGGGATGATCTATAATTGTTTGTTAATTTGGGATAATTATTATTTTGGAGTAATTGTAGAATAAGAGTTGATTTGGGATAAGTCTTTTTTTAATGGTTAGTTAATATAAATTTGTTGAAAAATAACTAAGCTTGTTTTCGTAGAAATTTATAGTTAACTTGAATTATTATTATGAATAGAGTTATATTTTTTGTTCCTCGTTTCATTTTTTATAAACTACATAAGTTATTTTGATGATTTAATTTGGGATAATCACATCCTTTTTTTATAAGAGCCTTGGTTTTGCAATTGGCTTTAGGTATCAAAACTCCTAGGGCCCGCCCTGCTTCAATTAAGTGAAATAACATTTTTAAATGAAAATTTTGATCAATATTTATGGAAGGGAGATATCACTTAATCTTTCATAATTTGAAAATTCATGTTAATATGATGAATAAATTTTAGTTTTAAATATGCTACTTGATTTCCTTTTTGTCGTTTAGCCTAGATATTCGATTTTAAATTAGAATTTATTTTCTTCATTTAAATTAAGAGAATCCAGTTAGAAACTAAAATGAACTGAAGCTTCAAAAGTTAAAATTTGTGTTTGAATGTATTATAATATATGACTATTTACTGAATAAAAATTACTCGAGTAATGAATTATTTAAATATGACTCAAAAATATAACAAAAACAACGCACTATAAATTTATTGCATCTTAATTTTGTATTAAATTTACATGATGTTACTATTTTTGTTTTACCCAATTACACATACACAATAAGTGTAATAAACACATATATTATAACTGGTACTTACTAAATATCTATCTATTATCTACTATATGAAAGAAGAATATTGTAACATTCCCTATCTTGAGGCCCGAAGTTAAGCGCTACAAATGCTGCACTCATCCATAGTATTAACTTCCGATGACAAAATACGGTAATTTTAATAGTATCCATAATATTAGAGGCACATGAATATGAAATAAAATCAACATAGATTTCAAAATCAACCTTTCTAATTACATTTCAAATCCATATTTCATATTCATTTACATAATCCCAAAACGATTCCCAGGTTTTGATTAAATGTAATTATTACAAATAACATCAAGAGCGACATATGAAGATGCCCCCTTGGATGACCAGAGTACTAAATAGACATATCAGTCTTAAATACGTCACAGCAGAAATAATACTAAATAGCTCCTATATAACTAGTTTTGCCTCCTGCACGTCTCCGAAAGCTTATTCGTCCAACCTACTAAACCCGAAAATTCTTAACTCTCAATCTACTCAAATCAAATTTTGAGCACTCGAGAGTTTAAGGGGAAAAAATAAACTTCGAGTCAGAATTAAAGCCTGGTGTGAATAATACTTTTACATCTTAATTTACTGATATTAAGTGAGACCACGCCACTTAGCGGAACGGGTTTCCCCTCACTAATATCCTTTTAAAAGCATATCTTTTGCAAATCAAAACTTGCAATCAAACTGATTATAATCATAATAGCAATAACATATATGCATACACATTAGGTAATCAATGGACTGTCTGTCCGAACAATATAGTTTTATCAGGCTGACTATTAACCACTGGCAGACTCGGGCCTACCAGACATGCATAATCAATAATCCAACTTTTGTTAGACACAATGCTGGACGATCTGTCATTAACTTACTTTTCCCAAGGTCAACTAAACCTAGTAGTTTTGCGGGCTCACCAGTAACCTGCCTCTACTTTGTGTATTCCTTTCTATGTGTAACATCATTTTAGTCTTAACTGTGACAAAGCCTTACACACTGGAATTTTGGACTTATATTAGCTAGGAGCTACTAGCTAAAGTATAGGGCGTGACCCTACACCAGTCCTATCCGGTCTTCTAATATCTGAGTATTTACTTAGGGTTAACTACCCCTTTCAATTTTCCTTGAAAACATTTCTTTCAAAATGATTTAACCCTTTTTAAATCATACCTAAACAAGGAAAATTTATTCTTTGCTTTACTCAAAATACTTATGCGATGATATATGCTTTACACAAAACAATGTTGATGAAATCTAAATCAAGGGGGTTTTCTATCCCATCAAAATTGGTTAATACTCCTTTCTAACTTATAAAACTTTAGGCCTTAAAGCCAAAACAATACTTTCGAAACCCTTGTTTAAATTCTTAAACAATCCCTTTTGAATTTATTGAAAGTACCCCTTTCAAATAAGTTACCACTTTAACCTTGAAAATATTAGGTCGAAAGGCCAAAACATACCTTTCAAATGTATTGAAAATAGATCTTTCGACATCATCACTTACACCTTAGACATCCTCTTTCGAAACCATTAAACTTTTCTTTCGAAAGCTTTGGAAATCTTCCTTTCAAAACACTTAAAACAAACCTTTCAGTACACTAAAATATACCTTTCGAAATCGGGGCTTCCTCTTCGAAACGCTTATAACATACCTTTCGAAAGCATTGGGTTCAATTAAAGGTTTGTGGAAACGTTGCTTCAAAACCATTTAAAACTATTCCTTTCGAAAACTTTGAGAAGGCGGCTTCCAAGTAAAAAGGCGAAAGCACCCTTTCGAATACATTGTTTTAAGGCTATAAGGGAAAGCAGCCTTAACTAGTTCGAAAGGTATGAATGCGGCAGCATGGATTTCGAAAAGGCTCAAAGCGGCTATCCTTTCGAAAGCTTCTTTTAAAACAAAAGTCAGAAATTCTTTAGAAAGTTCTCTTCTAAAACAAAGGCAAGGGGAAACTAGTTAAAAAGCTTCCTTTTTTTCTAAAAAATAAAGACAAGTTAAAAGCAACTCCTTCGAAAGTGTTGCCTTCGACACCATCATCCCTTCCGCCTTTCCCCAATGCGCTCCACACTAATTTCTTGATATCGTGTGCTTTGGTTTCAAACGGTTGCAAAAGGTCTAACTGGAATGTCGACGAAAGCTTGCTAAGGAAAGTGGCGAAGTTGTAATTCAAAACAAAACTGTTTTATTGCCTTTCTAAGTAATTCTTTTTACCTAACTTGCCTAATTTATCAAAATATGATTGGTTGCCATTTCTTTATCAAAATCCTTTTCTAAAGGCTGCCGAATTCAAATTTATCAATTAAAAACATTTTAAAAAATAAGCCCTTCTCCTTGATAACACATTTAAGTCCCTTAACTTAAATAATTTTATAACCATAATAAAATACTTAGGAAAATTCCCCAAAAATCACCATAATTCACTTTTAATATGTTTTCTAACATATATAAATCTCAGACCCGAAATCAATTTATAACTAACTTAAATAATTTAAACCCAATATTAATTATTTTCTTCATAGAAAATTCATAATAAATCCACAATAACTTAGAAAATTATGAAACTTGAAACCCAATTCTAAAATAATGTTTTCAACTGTATTTCAAAAACGCAAATCATTTGGACGTCATTTAATAGGTTTTCCAATCTAAACTTATCATAAAATCTATATAAAACACCATAAATCATCAACAAGCATATATATCCATTTAAACAAACATAACATGGCATATTATTTGCAAAATTAATTTGGGTCGAACCTTGAAACCGAAATCCTTATGAAAAATGAGATGTAAGATAATTATTCACCTTGGCTTGGTGTTAAGAATGTTGGGATTTTCCCTTTGATTGAATTGCTTAAGCTTTCTACTTGAATCTTAGCTTTTCCTCTCCTTGATTCTCTTTAATGGTGGCCGGCCGAGCTTACAAGTGTTTTGGATTTTCATTGTAAATGTTGAAATGAATAAGAAATGAAGGTAAGAAGGGTTTGGGTATAAGAAGGTGTTAAGAAGGTTGGGATTTTCTCTTTGGTCTTCCCATGATTCTCTGAAATCAAGCACACAAGCTCTTAACAAATCCTCTAAGACTTTGTTGACTCTCTCTGTTTTCCCATCTGTCTATGGATGGTAAGCGGTACTCATCTTGAGCTGGGTACATAAAGTCTCCTATAGACTCTTCCAAAACTTACTAGTAAATAAGGAATCTCTACCACTTACTATACTACTAGGATGTAATGTTGAGTCAAGATTTTTATATAGTTTTGATTTCTGACAAAGGGATAAACCGTGATCGTCAAAAAGAAGTCATTCATTGAGACACAACGAGCTTCATACATTAGAGGTGGAATATTTGGTATGTTGGTAATATTAGTTATGTTAAAATCTATCCTCAAAATAATCATGTATCTCAAAAGAATCGATGTATAAACGTTTTGGATGACAGCGCACATTCACTGTGCAATTTAACAGCGACCGGTCGACCGGTCCAAAACCAGGCGGTCGACCGTTCCTGTGTAAATTGCACAATGAACGTGCACACATGCACATAACGTCTATATATTTGAAATTTTCGTCTACTGGTCATTTTTGACCTGTCGACCGTTTTTAAACAGAAAGCAACCTTTCCCAAAAGACACTTCTTTCTTCAATGGTTGCTTCTCTTTCCTTTCATCAATGATCACATCTTTTAATGGCTACTCTTCACAAAGAGTTACAACCATTTATTCTCTATATAAACATATCTAAATCATTGATTGAAATACAACAATTCTTTGCTTTAAAATTCTGATCTTAATTTCTAAATACTCTTGCATTCAAAAAGCTTTCTACTTCAAAATTGCTTATTGAATCATTGAAATTATTTCATATCTTTTGATCCAAATAAGTAATATACTTCCTTCAATCTTCACAAACATCATTCACATATTTTGAGGATAAGATTATAGGAAGGGTGTACTACAAGTGACAAATCAGTGTTGTTAAGAGCACAAGTTGTCAACGACAATTGTATTTATTTTTGTTGAAGTCCTCGGTGTTGTAAGAAGCACGAAATCCCGTTCGGCTGTTCGGGTGTTATAAACCTGTTCCTCCGGGTGAAGCGAGGTAGTTGGTAGTGAAATCCAGATAGAAGTCTGGGACTGGACGTAGGACGGGAGGTCCGAACCAGTATAAAAATCCCTGGTGTGATTTTACTGTTTACTGCATTTACTATTCTATATCTGAGAATTGCTATATAGTTAGTTTATTGAATATTTACTTATATAGCAATTGTAAATAACATTCCGCATATATTAGTCCATATTACACGATCCGTAATCAGTGTGCACAAGCGTAAACATACATACTTTCATTTGGTATCAGAGCACGGTCATCATATAACCGTAAAACCGTTATTTGATATATTCTTGTAATATGGCAAATAACGCAAGTACTAGCTCTAGCACTTACACGGAAGGTCAATCAACACAAAGACCTCCATTCTTTAATGGTCTCAACTATAGCTATTGGGCTACACGTATGTCATTTTTCATGCAATCAAATAGCTATGATGCTTGGAATGCTACTCAAAAAGAAATAGTAAATCCAACAACTGAATATTCAGAATGGACAACGACTGAGAAAACAGCAGCAGCTGTAAATGCGAAGGCAATAAATATGTTGTTTTGTGCATTAGACCAAAATGAATATAACCGTGTTAGTATCTGCACTACTGCATATCAAATTTGGCAAACGCTGAAAACCACTCATGAAGGTACTAACAAGGTTAAACAAGCCAAAATAGCCATGCTGAAGAGTCAGTTTCAAAATTTCAAAATGAAACCGAATGAGACAATCAATGATATGTATTCAAGATTTCAAACTATTCATCATGCACTTATCGGATTAGGGCAAAAATATTCAGATTTTGATGTTGTTTCAACAGTCCTACATTCTCTGACTAGTGAATGGGAAGGAAAAGTATTAGCAATTGAAGAAGCTAATGACCTTTCCATCATGAAGCCAGATGAATTGATAGGAAATTTAATGTCCTATGAAGCAAATTTGCAGGCTAGAAAAGAACAGAAAGAAGAGAAGAAAAATGTAGCATTTCATGCTGAGAAAGATGAAAATGAATCAGATTCTGAAGATGAAGATTTGGCATTCATTGCAAAAGGATTCAAAAAATTCCTAAAATATCGAAAAGCCAGTCGCTACAACAAAAGGAAACCTGGATCAAGCAAACCATCTTCATCAACTATAGAATGTTTCAACTGTCACAAAAAGGGGCACATGCAGAAGGATTGTCCAGAACAGAAGAAGAAGTCAGAAAATGATAAATTCAAACATAAGAAGGACAAGTCAAAGAAACGAGCCTTCTCAGTAACATGGGATGATTCAGACTCATCCTCATCTGAAAGTGAAAGTGATCAGGAAAATGAACAAGCTAATGTTTGTTTTATGGCAACAGAAGATGAGGTACAAATTCCTACATTTGATGAATTACTTGATATAAATTCTGAGTTGATAGTCAAATATAAAGACATAAAACGTCAATTAAAAGTAGCCAAAGCAGATTTGAGTAGAGTAGAGTTTGAACGAGATATGTTAAAAGACGAGAAGAAAATATTAGAAGAAGAACTTGAAAAACTTCAAGAATCATCATCTAATGTTGACTCTCAATTATCTCTTTTGAGTCAAGAAATTGAAACTCAAAAAGAGAAAAATGATGCTCTCGCTACTGAAAATCATGAGCTTAAGGCAAAAGTCAAAAATCTGGACCTAGAAAAGGCGAGCTTACAAACTAAGTTAGATGATATAACTCAAAATGTTTCTAACTTTAACAAAGGTCGAGAAAATTTGACAAAAATCATTGAAAGTTCACAATCTGTTTCAAATAAACAAGGTTTGGGATATAGGAAACCAGAAACCAAGAAACATCTTGGTAATGGAAGGAAAAAGAAAGTACAAAAGACTGAAACTAAGAAAAATCTTAGTGTATTATATTCCAAACCAAAACCAGTTGTGAAATTTCAGAAGAAAAATGTCAAGACTATCAAAATATGGGTTCCTAAAACAAATAACAATTTGATTAGGAATAAATATATTCAGAATTTCATGAATACTGTACATCTTAATACTAATTATATATATAAAGGGGATACCGGACCCGTATGGGTTTGGACTCCTAAGACCTAACTCTTAGGACCCCATAAAAAGTGGGTACCATGGAATTAATTTTATTTTTATATTGTACCGTTGTTTATTTTCTTTTGTAATCACTCATTTAATAACAATTAAATATTATAATAAGAGTGATATACAATTTATAGGACACAACTATATTGAAAACAGGCTGAACTGAGCTTCCAGAACAGCACCGGTCGACAGCTCAAAATGGACCGGTCGACCGTTTTGCTCTCTGGATAAAAACGGTCGACCGCCCCATTTTCACCGGTCGACCGGTTACGAGCATTCTTGTTTTTTTTTAATATATCCGTCCGTTCTTTTTACCCCTATCACTCTTTTCTTCTTCATAACCAGTCTTCTACCCCCAAATCAAAGAAACCCTACTTTCTCTTATTAACTTTCTTTCTTCAAACTTATCCCTAATGGCTCCTCAACAAAAGAAATTTAAGCAAGCCTCTACCTCAGAGACTCAACCCATTGATCTCTCTATCAAGAAATGGCTTGTGGATCCAATTTCACTCAAAAGGTGGAATGAAATGAAAGATTTTACTATCCATCCGGGTTCGTTTGTTAAATTCTCAGATTTCTCTAGTTATCGTATTTTAGATTTAGCAAGGGATACCGACATTGAAAACCTTATTGACTATGATCAAAACAATGTGGAAATTAACCATGTCATGATCAAGTTATTCTATGCTAATCTAAATATAGAGAAAAACAAACCCGCAAATCCCAATTATTGTCTTTGGTCTGTTGTATGTGGCAAAGAAGTGTTTATCTCTTGTGATAGGATGGCAAGTGTTCTTGGTTCTAGGTTTATTGGTGAAAAATTCTCAAATGACTTTTGCAATATTCATATCCGTAATCAAATTAGTCATCAATTTACTGAAGATAACAAGGATAGCACTAAGTCTATTGGCTTAAGGCCGTCTGCAAGAATTCTTCATCATACTCTTATGCACTCCCTTTTCCCAAGAACTGGAAATTTTGATGCCGTCTATAAAGAAAATTTCAAGGCATTATACGCAATTTATGGGGGTATTCGTATAAACTGGATTGGTATGATCTTCGATGAGATCTTGAAAGTAAATGATAGCTCTAGACCTCACTTGTTTTATAACGAGTACATTATGCGTCTCTTGCTCGATTGTGGCATTGAACCACCAAAGTCTTCCATTTCCAAACCAAAAGCCATCAACAAAGCTTCGATTGCAAGAATGAAGCTTCCAGCTCCATACTTCAATATTATGCCTTTTGAACAATGGAAAGACCAAGGACATAGAGAGGCTTCCTCCCGTTCATCCCGATCTAAACATGGAGAAGTTAAACTTTTAAGATCATCTTCCTCAACAAAAGAATCACTTAACACTATTGCTCAAAATCAATTTCTTCTAGAAGCTCGACTTAAGCGCATGGACACCAAAATGGATAAACGATTTAACAAACTTAAGTCGTTCTTCAGTTCTATATGGGAAGCAATATCATGTGGAGCATCATCCTCATCCATGCCAACTCAAGACCCTGGCAAGCGCCCAGCTCCTCCTACTTTTGCTTGGACATCCTCGGAGGAGGGTACAAGCTCGGGAACGAGTCATGGACGTGGATACGGAAAATCTCAGCTTGTTGACGAAGAAGAAGAGGAGAGTGAGACAGATTCAGATTGAATCCTTTTAGTCTATGTCTTTATTTACTATTATGTGTAAATTATGACTTAGTTCTTGCTTTAAGACATTATCTGGCACTTGTACTAAATAGTGTCGCATTTTAATTCGTACTAGACTCTTTGGCATTATCATATTATGTGACTCTTAACTCTTGATCTATGGAAGTAGTCTTATTTTGCTTATACTCTGAATTATATATTTTATATCCTATATTTTAATAAACTCCTTTTTGTCGATGACAAAGGGGGAGAAAATTGTGCTAACAGTATATATGCAGGAAAATATAAAGTTACAGGCACAATCTCAGGGGGAGATCAAATACAGGGGGAGATTCATAACTATGTTGTCATCAATCAAAAAGGGGGAGAATGTTGAGTCAAGATTTTTATATAGTTTTGATTTCTGACAAAGGGATAAACCGTGATCGTCAAAAAGAAGTCATTCATTGAGACACAACGAGCTTCATACATTAGAGGTGGAATATTTGGTATGTTGGTAATATTAGTTATGTTAAAATCTATCCTCAAAATAATCATGTATCTCAAAAGAATCGATGTATAAACGTTTTGGATGACAGCGCACATTCACTGTGCAATTTAACAGCGACCGGTCGACCGGTCCAAAACCAGGCGGTCGACCGTTCCTGTGTAAATTGCACAATGAACGTGCACACATGCACATAACGTCTATATATTTGAAATTTTCGTCTACTGGTCATTTTTGACCTGTCGACCGTTTTTAAACAGAAAGCAACCTTTCCCAAAAGACACTTCTTTCTTCAATGGTTGCTTCTCTTTCCTTTCATCAATGATCACATCTTTTAATGGCTACTCTTCACAAAGAGTTACAACCATTTATTCTCTATATAAACATATCTAAATCATTGATTGAAATACAACAATTCTTTGCTTTAAAATTCTGATCTTAATTTCTAAATACTCTTGCATTCAAAAAGCTTTCTACTTCAAAATTGCTTATTGAATCATTGAAATTATTTCATATCTTTTGATCCAAATAAGTAATATACTTCCTTCAATCTTCACAAACATCATTCACATATTTTGAGGATAAGATTATAGGAAGGGTGTACTACAAGTGACAAATCAGTGTTGTTAAGAGCACAAGTTGTCAACGACAATTGTATTTATTTTTGTTGAAGTCCTCGGTGTTGTAAGAAGCACGAAATCCCGTTCGGCTGTTCGGGTGTTATAAACCTGTTCCTCCGGGTGAAGCGAGGTAGTTGGTAGTGAAATCCAGATAGAAGTCTGGGACTGGACGTAGGACGGGAGGTCCGAACCAGTATAAAAATCCCTGGTGTGATTTTACTGTTTACTGCATTTACTATTCTATATCTGAGAATTGCTATATAGTTAGTTTATTGAATATTTACTTATATAGCAATTGTAAATAACATTCCGCATATATTAGTCCATATTACACGATCCGTAATCAGTGTGCACAAGCGTAAACATACATACTTTCATGTAACACCCCAGATATTTGGTAACATTATTTAGGATATTTAATTATTTAAATTAAATAAAATAATGTGTTGATTGGGGGATTGAGATTTGATTTTAATTAAGGTGTAGCCGTGTCATTTAACCATGAACTAAAAGAAGAGTTTAATATGAAATAGGAGAGGGGTAAAATAGGAAAGTGGCCATTCCTGTATCCTTTCCCTTAGGCCGTGTATTCTTATACACATTCATTTTTCATTTGAAAATTTTATAACTAGAGGTCGACCACCATTAACAAGGAAAAGAAGAAGAAAAGCTATGAAGAACCTTAAGCAAATCAAATTTATTCATATCTCAATCTCTATAACCACAAAGGCTAAGGTGAATAATGTTTACATCTCATTTTTGATTTTATTTCAGTTTTTAGATGATTGTCGAATATTTTGCAATGATTTGCCATGATTTTGAATGATGGAATAATTATATATACATGTTGATGATTTGTGTATATTCATATGGATTTTATGATATGTTTTAAGGTGAAAACCCCATAAAATGACATCCATATGCCTTGCGAATTTTTATGATGATCATAAATATTATTTTGGAGATTTCAACCTTTATATTTTTCTGAATTTTCGTGGAATTAATATGAATTTTCTAGTAAATAAAATGGTATTTTGGGTTATAAATTAATTACGGGTAAAAATTGTTTGGGTTTGAAATTTTTATATGTTATAAAACATATATAATGTGATTTTCTGAAAATTTTCTAGATTTTTCCTAAGTGTTTTAAGGGTTATATAAAATTATTTAAGGTTTGGGATTTAAATGTTTATATAATTTAAAGTGGAGAAGAGGCTTTTTGCAAAATAAATTAAATTATTAAATCTGGAAAGTCAGCATCCCTTTTGACAAAGTGCATTACTTTTTATTGGTAAAAAAAGAGGCAACCAATCATAATTAGACACGTGAAGCAGGTTAGGTGAAAAGAACTATTTGCTACATGTTTTCCACTGTTTCGTCTCCTTCGGCACCAGGTTCTGCCTCCATACTATCGCCTCCAACACAGTCGAAACCAATGCATATGGTATCAAACAACCAGTACGTAATGAATTGGACGTGGACGAAAGGTATAGGGTCGAAACTAGGGGTTCGAAGGGGTTGAGGCAGTACTTTGTTTTTAAATGGAAAATGCGCCTGCTTGCTTTCGACTAAATGACTTTCAACAAAGTAGCTTTCGACCAGGTCAAATGATTTAAAGGAAATGGTTTCGATTGGGTTGCGCCTCTGTTTTAAATAATTGCTTTCGACTAAGTCGACACCATCTTGCTACCGCCTTTTTACCTTTCGACTCAGATGGTTTCTAAGGGATTTTTTTATTTTTTAAAACCTGGCCACCTCTCCAATGTTTTCGAAGGGATGGTTCCGACACCATCACTTCATTACTTAGGAAATGGTTTCGAAGTAGTAGCTTTCGACTTAAATGTTTTAAGACCCTTTTTCTATAAGTAAAGTAAAAACCAAATGGTTTCGAAAGAGATAGTTTTAAAAGGTTTCGAAACAGATGCTTTCAACTATAATGGGTTTCTGATCCTTTTGCTCTACTTGAAGGCGGAATCCAAATGGTTTCGACCGAGACGTTTTTCAATGGTTTCAAAGGAATGAAATTTTGAATGGTTTCGAAAGGTTTCCACATGTTTTCAATTGAACCCAAAGTGCTTTCGAAAGGACTGAGTTTTGACTGTTTCAAAAGGTTTTAATGAATGGTTTCGAAAGGGGTGGTTCCCTAGGGTTTTGAAAGGGTTGTAGGAAAAGGTTTTTCCCTATGTTTTCGAAAGGTAGTATTTAAAAGGTTTAAAAGGGGATGTCTAATATTTTGAAGCTTTCAGAGAAAAGAAAGGAAAGGTTTTTCCAATGTTTTTGAAAGGCTATATTTAGTGGTTTCGAAAGGGTCTTTCAATGGTTTCGAAAGGTAAGATTTGGCATTTCGGCCTAAATTAAGTAAAAGGTTTTACTTTATTTTGAAGGGGTTGCCTTCAAGGGTTTCGAATGGGCTGTTTAAAGGTTTAAACAAAGGTTTCGAATATATTTAATAGGCAAATTAGCCTAAGCGTTTTCAAGTTAAAGAGGACTTTAACTTATTTTGAAAGGATAGCTAATCCTTATTAAGATTCATCAACATTATCTTGAGTAAAGTGTATATAACATGGCAAAATGGCTTAGAATAAAGCAAAAGATATATTTTCTTTGTATATATGTATGATTTGAAAGACTAAATCATTTTGAAAAGGTTTTCAAGGAAAATTTAAAAGGTAGTTAACCCTAAGAAAATGATTCGGACAGTTAGTCCATTTTAATTCGGACAGTTAGTCTAGTTTGCAGGCAGTCAACCAAGATTTCGGACAGTTAGTCCAGTTTGCGGGCAGTTAGCCCAGTTTTATGAACAGATGGTTAATTTGTAGCATAACGGACCTTGCTATTATGTGTGGGCAGATAGTTCACATGTTACTTGTTTTTACGGACAGATAGTCCTTTTATTTAGCATAATGGATATTGCTATTTTGATATAATCAGTTTTATTAACCAGTTTGGTTGCAGAAAAAGATTTGCAAAATATACGTTTTAAAGAGGATATAAGTGAGGGGAACCCGTTCCGCTAAGCGGCGTAGTATCACTTAATATCAGTAAACCGAAATGTAACAGAATTATTCATACTATGCTTTATGCCTGACTCGAAGTTTTTGTTCCCCTTAAATTCTCGGGTACTCAAAAATTGATTTGAGTAGGCTAAGGGTTGAGGTTTTCAGGTTTTTAGTCTTTTGGCGAATAAAGCTTCCAGAGACGAGTAGGTGGGTGACAGATAACTATTTAAGAGTTTCATTTCGTTTTGATTCCGCTGTGTATATTAAGTCAGTTATGACTATATTGCTTTGATCAACCAAGGGGGCATCATCATATGTCGCTCTTGGCGTATTTTGTAAATGATATATTTAATCATTGTCTGTGAAACATTTAGGGATTATGTAACATAGATATGGATTATTGTTTTGAAATGTAATCAGCAAATTGTTGTTTTTTAAATCTGTGATTTTTTTCATATTCATGCGCTTCTGATATTATGGATACCATTATCATTACCATATTTTTTCACCAGAAGTTAATACTATAGATGACTGCAGCATCTGTAGCGCTTAGCTTTTGGCCTCTAGATACGGGATGTTACATAGGAATTCCATGCTTTCTAACTATATCCCTCATGAATAACTTAGCTAAATCTGCTGTTGTCCTGGTCGACTTAATTGGAATGAAATAGGCACTCTTGGTCAATCTGTCCATTATAACCCATATACTCTCATTTCCTCTATTTGACCTTGCCAACCCATCTATGAAATCCATTGAGATAGAATTCCATATCCAGACTGGAACATCTAAAGGCTGAAGTAACCCACTCAGTTTCTGATGTTTGGCTTTTACCTGTTGACAGTTCAAACACCGTCTCACCCATAAGCCTACATCTCTCTTCATACCTTCCCAAAAGAAACTCCTTTTCATATCTTGATACATCTTAGTTCCTCCCGGATGAATAATGAACTTTGAACGATGGCATTCTCCAAGAAATTCCTTCCTAATGTTTCCCATATTCAGGAAACATAGTCTTCCTTTCTTCCTCAACCACCCATTCTGGTCAAGACTGAAATCTTTTAGGCCATCGCTCTCTGTTCCATTTCTTAACTTTCTGATCCATTCAGCAAATAATGGATCCTCTCCTTACTTAGAAGCAATCCTTTTGATCATTATCGGTCGAACTTCTAAACACGACAATATAGCAATTTCTTGACTAGAACTACTCTTAGATCCCATTGTACTCCGCATGTAGTAAATGCTTCTAAATCTTGCCACTCAGCTATCATTGCCAATACTGCATTCTAATATTTTCTGTTAAGTGCATCTGCAACCTTATTAACTTTTCCTGGTGTGTACTAAATACCAAAGTCATAAGCGACTAAAAACTCTAACCACCTCTGTTGTCTTGTATTCAACTTCGTCCGAGAGAATAAATATCTCAGTGACTTATGATCCGTATACAACTCGAATCTTTCTCCCAAAAGGTAATGTCTTCACGCTGCCAATGCGAAAATTACTGCAGCTTATTCCAAACCATGAGTTGGGTATCTAACTTCATGCGGTTTGAGTTGTCGAGAAGCATGGGCAATCACTTTATCACTTTGCATTAACACGGCTCCTAACCCTGTTCCACATGCATCCATGTACACCACTAAGTCCTGATTCCCCTCTAGAACAACAAACACAGGTGCATTAGTCAATAAGCGTTTCAGTTTCTAGAATGCCTCCTCACACTTATCAGTCCAGACAAACTTCACATCTTTTCGAGTTAGCTTAGTCATCGGTGCCGCTATCCATGAAAAATCCTTAATGAATCTCCGATAGTAACCAGCTAATCCAAGAATTTTTTTTATCTCAGTCACTGTCTCGGGTCTCTTCCAACTATTCACTGCCTCGATCTTAGCCAGATCTACCGACAACCCTTTCTCTGAGACTACATGACCAAGAAACTTTACTTCCTTTTTCCAGAAATGACACTTTGAAAATTTCGCTTTAAATTGATGCTGCCTCAACGTCTCAAGCACCCCTCTAAATTGAACTTCATGCTCTTTTTCATCCTTAGAGTATATCAAAATGTCGTCTATGAATACTAACATGAATCTATCAAAATACTCCTGGAAGATTCTGTTCATCGGGTCCATGAAGAATGCTGGCGCATTAGTTAGTTCGGATGGCATCACTAACCATTCGTACGATTCATATCTGGTCCTAAACGCCATTAGAGAAATATTATCCTCTGCTACTCTAAGCTAATGGAATCCTATTGCCAAATCCAACTGGGAAAATACTTTGGCTCCACTCAACTGATCGAACAAATCGTCAATTCTAGATAATGGATATTGGTTCTTTATCGTCTTCTCATTCAGCTTACGATAATCGATACACAACCTCAACGACCTGTCCGGTTTCTTTGCAAACACCGCTGCTGCCCCCCAAGGCGAACTGTTTAGTCTGATAAAGTTCTTACCTTCTAAACCCACCAACTACACCTTTATCTCCTTCATCTCAGTAGGTGTCATTCTATTTGGCGGTCTACTCACCGGTTTAGCTCCAGGTACTAAATCTATTCGAAACTCAATTGCTCGTTTCGGCGGTAGTCCTATCACAGGCTCAAAGACATCTACGAATTCTTTAACCATGAAATCTCGGTTTAACTCATCTTCTTCGTTCATAACACCCAACAAAGCATTAACCTCAAAACTAAGGTTTTCTACGGAGTATATTATTCGATCACTACAACTAGGGTGTCTAAGTGATATTTTCCTATCATGGCAGAATATTCTAGCAATGTATTTACTTAACTAATCCATACCCAAAATAATTATGAACCCTATGAAATCAAATACATGCAAACTGCAAGCTGCAAGCAAATACATGACCTAACAATTCAAACTCTAAGTGGTCACATCTCATCCCAAGAGTGGCATACCCTCCTATCGGATTCGCAACCCTAAAGGAAGTAACTAGGTACGAGGGTTCTAGGTTAAGCTTATCTACCAAACAATGAGATATAAGCAATGCACCAGTACAAATAGAACTTTAACTGATATACCATGAATCAAAAGCGTACCTCCCAACATAACTTTTCCTTTCTCCTCTGTTGTTGGCCTTGAGGTAGCTGGTTCCAATGCAAACACTTTTCCCTTTCCATCCTTGGTTGGTTCCCTGCACTGGTTCTTATAATGTCCAATCTGATCACACTTTAAGCATTTGATATTCTTCTTCCCAATCACCTTCTTTCCATCCCCCGAGCGACACTCATTAGCGAAATGCCCTTTCATATCACACTTGTAGCACATAACTTCTGCCTTTCCTT
The DNA here is from genome assembly GCA_030737815.1 of Allium fistulosum. Taxonomy (NCBI): domain Eukaryota; kingdom Viridiplantae; phylum Streptophyta; class Magnoliopsida; order Asparagales; family Amaryllidaceae; genus Allium; species Allium fistulosum. The sequence goes on along the minus strand of CM060905.1, from coordinate 265,551,170 downwards.
TCTTAGCAACTCCATTCTTCCGAGCTCCCTTCTTATGGAAAAACTTCCTCTTCTGGTTCTGCCCGCCATGAGTTTGCACTACTTTACTATTAAAGAAAGAGAGCATCTCCTCATTCCTCAAAGCCATCTCAACAACTACATCGCACGGATCTCTAATATGTGGTAAAGTTGCTTTAGCAAGCTCGGGTTTCAATCCATGGATGAACTTCTCATTCCTTTTGACAATGGTATCCACTGTAGCATACCCATATCTCAATAGCTCCTCCAATCTGGTAGCATACTCCAGCACGGTCATGTCTCCCTACATCAACTCAGCAAACTTCTTGAGCAGAGTCGACTTGGAAATCTCCGACATGATTCTTTCCTCAAACCTCCTTCTGAATTCCGCCCTGGTCATGGTCTCTTCATCAACTCCCACAGTAACATTATTCCACTAGTACAGTGCTGCTCCTTGCAACTGCCTGGAAGCAAGTCTCCTCTTCTACTCATCATTAAGCCCTAAATCAGCAAAAATCCTTTCACAATGAAGCAACCAATTCTCCACTTTAATTGCTTCCTTACTCCCGATAAACGGCTTTCCTCCAAACCTAGCATAATCTTTGCTTAGTACTGCATAGTTATTGACCATCGGAGCTTCCTGATTTCCTCCAACTAATCCCGCAACAGCTCCATCTTGCATCATGTTGATGAGGAAGTGATACATAGCTCCTATATCAACTTGCGGCGCTCAAGCACCCACATTAGCAGTCTATGCCCGACCTGAATTCCTTCTAGTGTTTGGTCTGGCATTACCATTGGTTGTGGTGCTTCCTCCACCAATGTTAACTCTGTCACTCCTATCACCCATATCATACTTCCTTAAAATCTGCATTCGAGTCTCTGTAAGATATGGAAGAATAGTCTAAGAGAGATGGGAGAATAGAGATAAAGCGTATACTTATATATAGCAAATATAAGTACGTTAGTATTGCGTTATCCCATACCCCAATCTTTTCTCTAATTCCTTAGGACTATGTTTTCAAAATCATTTTAAGTTTAAAATTTCTTTTAAGTTTTCATAAAACTATGCTCTGATACCAAGTTGTAACATCGCCTATCTTGAGGCCCGAAGTTAAGCGCTACAGATGCTGCAGTCATCCATAGTATTAACTTACGATGACAAAATACAGTAATGTTAATGGTATCCATAATATCAGAGGCACATGAATATGAAATAAAATCAACACATATTTCAAAATCAACTTTTCTGATTACATTACAGATCGATTTTTCATATTCAGTTACATAATTCCAAAGCGATTCCCAGGTTTTGATCAAATATAATTATTACAAATTACGCCAAGAGCGACATATGAAGATGCCCCCTTGGATGACCATAGTACTAAATAGACATATCAGTCTTAAATACATCACGGCAGAAATAATACTAAATAGCTCATAAATAACTGATTTTTCCTCTTGCACGTCTTCGGAAGCTTATTCGTCCAACCTACTAAACCTTAAAATCCTTAACTCTCAATATACCCAAATCAAATTTTGAGCACCCGAGAGTTTAAGGGGAAAACATAAATTTCAAGTCAGACATAAAGCCTGGTGTGAATAATACTTTTACATCTCAATTTACTGATATTAAGTGAGACCGCGCCGCTTAGCGTAACGGGTTTCCCCTCACTAATATCCTTTTAGAAGCATATTTTTGCAAATCAAAACCTATAATCAAACGGATTATAATCATAATAGCAATAACATATATGCATACAAATCAGGTAATCAATGGACCGTCTGTCCAAACAATATAGTTTTATCAGGCTGACTATTAACCACTGGCTGACTCGAGCCTACCAGACATAATCAATAATCCAACTTCTGTTAGACACAATACTGGACGATCTGTCCATAACTTACTTTTCCTAGGGTCAACTGCACCTAATGGTTTTGCGGGCTCACCAATAACCTACCTCTACTTTGTATATTCCTTTCTGTGTGTAACATCATTTTAGTCTTACCTGCGACAAAGCCTTACACACTAGAATTTTGGACTTATATTAGCTAGGGGCTACTAGCTAAAGTATAGGGCGCGACCCTACACCAGTCCGATTTAGTTTTCTAATATCCGAGTCATTTACTTAGGGTTAACTACCCATTCAATTTTCCTTGAAAACATGATTTAACCCTTTTTAAATCATACCTAAACAAGGAAAATTTATTCTTTGCTTTACTCAAAATACTTGTGCCATGATATATGCTTTACACAAAAAAAATGTTGATGAAATCTAAATCAAGGGAGTTTTCTATTCCATCAACATAGGTTAATACTCCTTTCTAACTTAGAAAACTTTAGGACTTAAAGCCAAAGCAGTACTTTCGAAACCCTTGTTTAAAACCTTAAACAATCCCTTTCGAATTTATTGAAAGTACCCCTTTCAAATAAGTTACCACTTCAACTGTGAAAACATTAGGCCGAAAGGCCAAAACATACCTTTCGAATGTATTTAAAACAGACCTTTCCACATTACACCTTAGACATCCTCTTTTGAAACCGTTAAACTTTTATTTCGAAAGCTTTGGAAATCTTCCTTTCAAAACACTTAAAACAAACCTTTTAGTACACTAAAATATACCTTTCGAAAACATTGGGTGCTTCCCCTTCGAAATGCTTATAACATACCTATCGAAAGCATTAGGTTCAATTAAAAGTTTATGGAAACGTTGCTTCGAAACCATTTAAAACTATTCCTTTCAAAAGCTTTGAGAAGGCAACTTCCAAGTAAAAAGGCGAAAGCACCCTTTCGAATACGTTGTTTTAAGGCTATAAGGAAAAGCGGCCTTAACTAGTTCGAAAGGTATGAATGCGGCAACATGGGTTGCGAATAAGCTCAAAGCGGCTATCCTTTCGAAAGCTTCTTTTAAAACAAAAGGCGGCAACTCTTTCGAAAGCTCTCTTCTAAAACAAAGGCAAGCTGCAACTAGTTCGAAAGCTTCATTTTTTTCTTAAAAATAAAGACAAGTTAAAAGCAACCCCTTTGAAAGCATTGCTTTTGACACCATCATCCCTTCCGCCTTTCCCCAATGCACTCCATACCAATTTCTTGATATCGCGTGCTTTGGTTTCGAACAGGTGCGAAAGATCTAACTGGCATGTTGATGAAAGCTTGCTAAGGAAGTGGCGAAGTTGTAATTCGAAAAAAACTATTTTATTGCCTTTGTAAGTAATTCCTTTTTACCTAACTTGCCTAATTTGTCAAAATATGATTGGTTTCCATTTCTTAATCAAATTCCTTTTCTAAAAGACTGTCGAATTCTAATTTATCAATTAAAAACAATTTAACAAATAAGCCATTCTCCTTGATAAAACATATAAAACATTTAAGTCCCTTAACTTAAATAGTTTTATAATCATAATAAAATACTTAAAAAATTCCCCAAAAATTACCATAATCCTCTTTTAATATGTTTTCTTACATATATAAATCTCAGACCCGAAATCAACGTACAACTACCTTAAATAATTAAAACCAAATATGAACTATTTTTTTTAGCAAAGCTAGCCGGCTTTATAGTGGGTCGTGCCACTGTATATAAATAACGAACACGTATTCTGCACATGCACAGAATAACTAGTATGGTTTTATAGTGGCCATACCACTAAAATAAATAAAAAACTCAAGACGTCCTCCTAAGAGGAGGTACCACTGTCATCATCAATCGGACAAGGCCCCTCAACATGGAGAAATCCAGAGAAAAGAGCCACAATATCAGGATCATAAACCGTCGACTCACTGGGGTAGATATAATTCCTATCCCATGTGTCATCCTCCAAAATAAGTCTATTGTCGTCCCCATCTTCACCATAGGCAAGAATAAGACCATCACCAACAACATGATAAAATAACCTCCTCATCTCTCCATCTCCACCTACAAACATATAATAGCAATCGAACTCGGGACTATATTGCATCTCAGATAGCGAATAAACCCAAGTCCTCTCCCTATAGTTCCATACAATCAAAGGAGCCGGAATGCCAGCTGCAGCAGCAGAAATAACAGTAGGATGTGATGTCTCAACAATAACAGGGGAAAGGGCATCAACCACATCGACGTTATAATCAGGGGGTTTAAGGTTCTCAACTGGGATAGAATTGGAATTGAGTCAACCAAAATAGATTTGCGAGACTTTGGAACCCACATAGAAGCAGGAGGACGAGGCAGGGGGATTTTATTTGGGATAGGAAGAGGAGGGACTCCAGAATTGTCAGATGGAGGGAGATGCTTGCATGAATGCGCCACATGGCCAAAAGAATGACATATGTCACATATATCAGGTTTCTAACCATAATGAACATCAATAACCACAACATGGCCATCAGCAGGGAAAACTCTGAGCTTAGAAGGTAGAGGCTTGGAAGGAGAGATTTCGATCAAATCTTTAGCATAAACGATCCTTCCTCTAGCCACTGTGTTCGAGTCAAAACACTTAAGATCTCCTACTAAACTAGCAATCGAATTCAACCCAATCAACGATTGAAGGACAAAGGGGATATGAGAGAAGTGGGCCCAAACAGGTTTAGACAAAACCTGTTCTCTAGCACTATCAATCGTTTTACTCCATGACGTAATAATAAGCGGTTTACCATCAATGAAAGAAGGCTCAACCTCTAGCACACACTATCTTTCTTCCTTTTTTGCTTAAAGAAAAACATAGAATTACCAAACTGAACTTGTAGGCCACCCTTAAGATTCCAACGCTTCTTACAATGTTCCTTAACAATATGGTACGTAGGATTCGAATCAAGGAAGAAACCAACAAGGTAGTCAGCCCAATATTCTTTACCGGCTTGAATTACCTCTGGCGGAGGATACAAAACCCCTTCAATCTCCATGAAATCAAACGAACAAGGAACATAATTACCTACGTTGCAAGGCAATGACTTAAACAACGAACTCCATTTAGGTAGCATGGCATTATCTGAAGGGCATGCAAGGGGATGAGGCGTAGAAATATAATAAGGCACGAGCACTACTGGACTAGGATTTGCAGGAGCACAACCATTTACATCGGCATTATCATAAACAGTTGGAGTGCACAATTCAAAAGGTTGTGGAACAACACCAGAATGGTACAAACCATCCACACGAACATTGAAACAATCAGCAGCATCCAACATGGCATTTTCAGAACAAACAATAAATTTTTCACCATTCAAGCCAACCACAGATTCAGACCAACGAGGAGCAACATCGGAGGTAAGAAACAAAGATAGAATATGATTACCAGGCGCGGAGCAATCCAATGCTACTGATCGAGCACCCTCATCGTCGATGTCAACAATCAAGGCCGTTAGAGGATTCGCCAACGGAAGCACCAAGGAATCATCACAAGTGGCAACCGAAGCCCTAGCACTGGCCGAATCATTCTCAAAAGCAGTCCCACGAGTTGATGAAGCAGAGGCGAAAAGTCGACCAGACCGAGTTATTAAGGCAACGACTCCAAGATCTGGAACAAACTCCTTATCCAACATAGGACGCTTGGATTTATTTTTCGGCTTAGGCATGCAGAGACGAGGCGGGGAGAAGAGGAAAAGAGGTGGGCAGAAAAGAGGCGTAGGAGAGAGACTAGGTTAGAAACGAAAGAAGAGAAGCCAAAAATATCGCCCGTAGGGAAGCGACCATGAATATTGGCAGTTTTCTTGTAGTGATTGTTTATTAAGAAATGATATATTATGAATATGAACTATTTTCTTCATAGAAAATTCGTAATAAATCCACAATAACTTAGAAAATTATGAAATATGGAACCCACTTCTAAAATAATGTTTTCGACCGTATATCAAAAACTCAAATCATTTGGATGTCCTTTAATAGGTTTTCCAATCTAAACTTATCATAAAATCTATATGAAACACTATAAATCATCAACAAGTATATATATCCATTCAAACAAACATAACATGGCATATTATTTGCAAATTTAATTCGGGTCAAACCTTGAAACTGAAATCCTTATAAAAATGAGATGAAAGATAATTATTCACCTTGGCTTGGTGTTAAGAAGGTTGGGTTTTTCTCTTTGATTGAATTGCTTAAGCTTTCTACTTGAATCCTAGCTTTTCCTCTCCTTGATTCTCTTTAATGGTGGTTGGCCGAGCTTACAAGTGTTTTGGGTTTTGTTTGTAAATGTTGAAATGAATAAGAAATGAAGGTAAGAAGGGTTTAGTATAAGAATAAAGGTTATCCCTATTTTGCCCTTACCATAAGCCTCCTTCTTACTTATTTTTTTTTTAATTTCTTTTTTTGCTTATACTTTCATTATGGCACGACCCTTTATTAATTAACAAATCTCAATCCCTTAACCATCTACATTATTTTATTTTATTTATCTAATTAAATATCCTAAATAATGTTAGGAAAAATTAGGGTCATTACAAATACAGATTCGCATGACCCTTCATTTTCAAATTTCTCAAAAAAATTGTATTGCTACGTGTCTTCTATAATCGATTAACTATTATACAAATATGAATTGAAGATTGAGTTCAGTATATAAATTACAATGTTTGAAGCAAACCATTATTACTTTGTCCCTTCCTATACACTCACTCATCCATCTTCTTTAGTTTTTTACATATCCAAGGCAAGTATTTAATTCATTTATTTCCCTCTCTTTTGTTTAGGTAAAATTATAAAAATAATACTCCATCATCCGACTTCTTTTTGCTTTTAGACACCTATCAATCTTCCTTTTGATACAACATCGTTATAATTGCTTCACTTTTTGTAGGACATGTCTGTTAGATTTTGGTGATACAATATTTTCAAATAAAGTAGATTTTGTATGTTTTGGAGAGTGTTTAAAGAATACCAGTTGCATATTTTATTACGTTAAAGAATGGAACGAATTATCTACATGGAAAAGATTTATTTTGAAAGATGAAAGTAATCAAAATCTTATTAAAGATGGCATTTTATCAAGACTATTATAAATAGGCATGTATACGGTTCATTAGATGTGTGCGAGAAAAGTTTTTATAATGTTTTGGGGGTTGAGATATCTTCTTAATTTTTAGGCTTTCTCTTGTGATCTTTTGGTGAATTAATAAAGGTTTTGTTTGGAGGATTTTGTTCATCATTCTTTTTCTTAAGATATCATCCCTTCTAAAATCAATTGTGTAGGGATCGTAAGAAAAACCCTAACAAGTGGTATCGGAGCTGAAGGTGCGAACTGGGCCATTTGGACAAATAATGCTCTCAAAGTACTCTAAGGGGATGCGAGTCAAAGAAGAGATTGATAGGGTTGTCTCACATGTTGTAAGGAGGGACGACGGTTTGAAATTGTAATAGTCTAACATCGTTAAATAACTTGGAGAAGTGGTGTATAAATATGGGTAGACATGTACCATTGGAAATTCCTTTTGTTACAATAAAGTGTGTCAACTCATATGCGTACACCACGTGTTGAAGATGAGAGGCTTGGTCCAACCACCATTACACAACAAGTGGTATCAGAGCCTACTTCACAATTTTTCTGAAAAGAGTTTGGCTATGGATAAGTGTGGAAAATCTTAATTGGAGAAATTGAGGGTCATGAAAGGCAAAAATGGAGGATTTTCTATACCTCAATGATCTTCACCAACCATTGGAGAATACATGGGAGAAATATGGTAATGTATCTGAAGGAAAGTGGAAAACATTGGATAGAAAGGCTACAGCAACCATTTAGTGTTTTTCTAGAAAACACGGTGTTTCACATTGTTGCTAATGAAACATATGCTTTTGGAATTTGAAAGAATTTGGAAGAAATCTATGCAAAGAATTGCACAACAAACAAGGCACTTCTAATGAGAAGATTAATAAATCTAGAGCTCAAAGAAGGTGAACCAATTAGAGAGCATATCAATGATTTCCAAGCAATTGTAAATCAATCGACGACAGTGAATTACAAGGTGGATGATGAGACACAAGCCTTGATATTGATGAGTTCTTCGCCAGAAAGTTGGAAATGCTTGTGTTTGCATTGACCAACTCAAATTTGGATAGTGTTGTTTCAATGTGATTGGTGGTTAGTAGCCTGGTCAATAAGGAGATGTGGAGGATGGATCTAATGGAAGAAAAGGTTAATGAAGACAAAGGAAAATGGAAACCCGATTGAAGAGGTGCATCTTGCAAGGAGGGGTAGCTGTATGAACATGGAAAAACGATCAAATAGATCAAACATGTTGAATGATTTTATTTTCTATTATTGTAAAAAACCTGATCATAAGTTGAAATTTTGCAATAAGCTTAGAAAGGACAAGGAGATGATGAAGGCATTGGAAGAAGACCAAAGGAACGAAAAGATAATAGCAATGGTGAGGTGCATTTTGGGCAAGAATTTTATGATAACGTCCTATGTGTGGATAAAGGAAAAAGTAACAAGTCACACCTTAATGGGCCTGAATTTTGACTAAATCAATGTCCAAGTCCATTAGGGTATGGATCATTTGTGTTGGTACCTAAAATTAACATAAATATAGCCAAGAGTTATGTACATAAACTCATAGTAAAATTGAAAAATATAATAGAATATATATACCAACTAAGGCTATTTCCTTAGAATCAATATTATTCCTTGGATATGTAGTTGCCTTATCAGTGCCGAGCATGAATGAGAAGACTTCTCCATCTACCGTTCCCGCCTTGCACCAGTAGTTTGTCCCTCTAAATCTATCATATGGGTTATAATGAGGCGGGAGTTAGAACAACTGGTGACTGGAAAATTACATACTTTATTCATAACACTAGTTTATAGCGATTGATTTCTATTTAAATGTTACGTCCATTCTGTGCAGTTAAAGCCCCGCAAAATCCCCGCTATAGCCCATAACACTCTTCAACCTCTATGCTTTTTCAATATAACGCTATTAAACGGAAGATCCGCTTTAGGCCCCGCTATTTTCCGCTAAACCCGTTAAATCAAGATTTTTAGCATCCACTTTAGCAGTATTGATATAAAAGGTTGATTTGACTAATTCTCATATTAACCAAACAACAAAGTTAGGATAAAGATGTAATTTAAAGGCATGAGTGCTCAATATAAGTTATAAATCTATTGTAGTCACCAAATGTGGACTGCATAATGAAATTCTTTGGTTTTGTTAGATAAGATTAAACAATATTTCTTTTTCCTACATAAATGATGTGAGAATGAGAATAAATTAACTTTAAATATTTGATCTTATATCTAATGAAGCTTTTTGCACCTCCGCTATTTTTCGCTATATCCCCGCTATAACTTTTGCACCTTCACTGCAATGGAACCGCTAAGCGCTTTAACTGCACAATATCCATTATTTACGGTTTGTCCGTTTAATTCCATATATCCAACTTTCTTCGAGGTGTGTGTGGGTGTGTGTGTATATAAATAAACATTGTACTATCCGAAAGAAAACCCTCGCCACTTAATACTTCTTAAATAGGGAGAAAGTAAGCCCAATGGCTATTAAATACCTCAACTCCAAAGCGGCCCACCCATAATGTAATCACTAGTCGACTGGCCCTTAGCTACGAAGGCCAATAATCCCTAGATACAACTTTTTAATTTAATTTGTTGTATTACTAACGCATCCCAAAGACTTATCTAAGAGTTAACTAGCCCACCTCCGACAAACAAACAATTAATTAAACTCTGAGATCTTTGCGTATCACACACGCATTCTACACTACATGAAATCCGTAAGGGCGTAACCCAAGTCTTTGTTAACAACTGCTCGGGACCGATGGTAGTTAAAGCCTTTATGTCAGCCCTACTACTAAATATCGGTTTACCAACAGCACTGACATAGCCCGCTGACCCCCACAGCTGAAATCCCATTTAGACTTGCCTAATATAAGTCAAGGAAAATGTCCACTTCGGTTACTTAATACCTTTCGTTTAGAAATGAAACAGACCCCATTCCCTATTAGGCACTATCGTAGGTTATTTAAGACTTCTTATATAGAGAGGAGGCAGACCCAATGATCATTTAATACCTTCCTCTTCAAAGCAACCCCCTCGACATCCCTAAAGGTACTGAGCCATTTAATACTTCAAATCTGAGGCGAATCCTTGGTATATTTTCCCACACCTTTACACGAACGTATATCTCTTCCCCACGGGTCGTATAATTGGAGATATCCCACATCAATATTATGTATACACAATTACTGGTAGCCTCTAGGTGAAGGGCAGACTTCTATTATGTAACTCTACTGACCTCGCATTCCAACCCATACTAAACCAAGCCATTTATCCTAAACCTAGATATTAGGCTAGGCCTACTAATTTACACTCATCTTAAACGTATTATTGAGGCCGTATAATTTCTACTATGGAAATTGTATTGCCTCCTAAGTTTATTTATTAGTATCAAATTACTTATTCATTACAAACCTATTCTTATCTTATAGGTGTAACAACCCGTAAATTTTGAAAATATTTTAAATGAAAATTCATTTGAAACTTTAAATATAATTATTTTAAAATTTGATAAATTTCAAATTTTAATGTAATATTTTGGATTTGATGTGAAATGTTCTTCCAAATTTAATAAAATAAAGATTTTTCTTAAAATGCAAATTTTGGTCAACTTTGGTCAAAGTTTGACTTTCTGTGAAAATTTTGAATTTTGAATTTTGAACTTTTACTTTTTTTTTATGAAGATGGATTTAATTCTAACATTTTCTTTGTTTTTCGTTTTGTAAAATTTTGATTTCTACTTCTCAAAATTTACAAATTTTGGCGTATTACACACAGTTATTTTCCTATAACATTTATCTTATTTACATTTTGATTTTGGTCTTGTACTATTAGGCTAGGAATTTCTTTAGTAGATGGGAATCCACATGATTGAGATAACTATATAATATCCTAGGGTTTTGCTAGACTCTTCATTTTCATTTGTGCCTCCGCAGAAAGAAATTAATGTAAGTTTTTCTTCTTCCTCTTCCTCCTCAAAACCCTAGACTTCTCCTCTAAAATTTCTCCTTCCTCCTTCCCTAAATTTCGGCCATGCTCATCACCACACCCATCTGCTCTTCCTCCAACCAAAAACCCTAGCCAAAACCACTTCTCCTCCTTCCTTTTTCCCTTCCTCTTCAACAAATTTCGGCCTCCACTCCTCTTCTTCCCACCACAAACCCTATAGCCGAACCATCACCTCACCCTTCCCCTTGCTTTGCCTTGGCCGTGACCACCTTCTCCACAACCAAACTCTAACCCTAGCCTAGACCGAACCCAAACCCTAACCCTAGCCTAGACCGAACCCAAACCCTAACCCTAGCCCAGCCAAACCAAACCCCACCCAAATCTAGCCTAGATCGAACCCAAACAAACCCTAGACCAAACCTATGTGTCCCTTTGACAAGCCCTTTCATATGTTTACCAATATATAAAAAAAATTCTACTTTTATTTTCTATGCGAATTCTATTTGTTTACATATGAAATTTATTTTATTGTTTTCAAAGCTTTGGATTTGGATTCTCCTCCCACTCAAGCTTGTCCGTAATTGTTGTGCTTGTTGTAGTCGTTGTGTTGTGTTTGGAATCACTTTTCTAACCAAAGAAGGTGAGTAATCACTCTTGACAACATACTTATATTTTGGTGAATTGACGACAATTGAATTGTATGGATATGTATATGCAAGTTAGAAATTTCACCTATGTTTTATTATGTTATTTCCTAGGATAGTAAACCTGTTGTGATCATATGCCATGATATGTTATTTATTGTTATGTTTATTTCATATTCTGTTCTCACACTGCAAGTTCCTTCACTATGGGTTGAAATAATACATACCCGAATGATCTTTAGATTAAGGAAAATTGTTGTGGGCTAAAATGATAGGCCTGAGCAATTTTATTTGACTTGGAATTGCGGGTTTGCAATGATATAAAACCCGGAAAATTAATAAATTACGGATTGAAATGATATATGTCCGTATTTACTTGACCCTAGGGTAGAGAATTTTATACAGACTCCATGGTTGATTTAAAATGATTTTCTAAAAATTATTAAGTATTTTGGATTTCTATATATGAATCTAAACTAAAATTTAATGTAATAATTTCTGTGAATTTGTTTAGATGAGTTAAAAAATTTATAAGAATTAAATAGTTGGAAATGTAAATTGGAATCTAATTTACAGAATGAAGGTTAATTGAAATTTAATAATCCGATTTGACTTAATAATGGTATTTTATTCTAACCTATAAACTGTAAGTTCTAATTCATGTGATGGTGATTAAAATGATAAAAGGTTTATTTTTTGTGGAAAAAAAAATGTAAGTTAAAACGTACATTTGACATGTAAGTTTTAACTAATGTAAATGGTATAACTTGGGTAATAAAAATGATAAATGTTATTTATTGAAAGGAAAATAAAGTGTAAGTTAATAACGTACTTTTAACTTAGCATAAGGATTTCAGCTTTAAATTTTGACATTATAGTAACAAAGTTATTTAACTAAAGGTGTGGTTTCTTTAATGACCAAGTAGCTAAAATTAGAGTAATATAATAGGAATGATATAATGACTATGGTAAAAACTGTAATATATATATATATATTATTTGATTTTATAAACTATTGTAGTAGGAAGTATTACAGTAACATTTCTGCACTGCTGCGAATTCTTACAGTAACAATTCTGCACTGCGGTGATTCTTACAGTAACAATTCTGCACCGCTGCGATTTCTTACAGTAACAATTCTGCACTGCTGCGAATTCTTACAGTAACAATTCTGCACTGCTGTGAATGCTTACAGTAACATTTCTGTACTGCTGCGTTTTCTTAAAAGTGACATTTCCAGAATGCTATAAAATTTTCTAAAGGGTTATAGTTCCAAATGTTATGGTTCTAAAGGTTACATTTTTAAAGTGCTATGATATCTAAAATTTTTTACGTTTTCAAGGGGTTATAATTAAATGAAATTTGGAAGTGTTACAGCTTTGGAAAAATGAATACTATTTTAAAGAATAATGACATTGGATTTATGAGGTTTTGAAATGAATATGTTTGATATGAAATATAAACCATTTGAAATTGAAATAACCACGGGTTATAATAATGTTTGGTTGTTAAAGAGACCGGGATCGGATATGGGCATACTCTCTGTCGATACCGAAAACCACTTTAACAACTATGTACGCGGTAGAGATTCCAGAATGAAGTAGGATGGTAGCGACGATCCTAAAGGTATACATACGTGGACCTAACTCCCGTGAGTTATCATAAGGTGGCTAAAAAAGGAGCAATTGACGGGCCAAGATAGGTAGCTCCTTCGATCAGACACACTTCATCGTTAGCCATTCTATTACATTGTGATTGATTTGGTGCGCACCTTTGATTCGGGAGTGAGAATTGAGTTGGGCGGTAGTTGCAGCTATGCGTTACCAACGGTCCGGAAGTGTAATTGGTATATCTACCCTGGCATTGCCTAGTTGTGCCGTGTCACCTACCCTAGTGCGCCTTCTACGAGTTTGTTTTGTACCATACCTATGGAGTGCCCTCTGACGACGTCCAGTACGGGCGGGATTACGGTACTGTATAGACTATGGGAATATATAAAATGTGTTAAGGGGGAAATGGGTAACGCCTTAACGCTATTTTAATAGTTTACTTTACTTTAGACATTATTATAATAGCGTATATTACAACATAGTAGATAGTTTAACGAATCCTTAAAGGATGGGCGATCCCAAGCATCCTTTAAGTTACTGATGCATTTCCTTTGCAGTTCACTTGAGTTTACATTTTATAAGTATGTATGTCCTGACTCGAGTGTTTTGTGTTTTGTTATACGCTCGGGTCAGCCTGAGTTTCACAGCTTTGGATTCATCTTTTTGGAGCTAGAGATCCGCCGGAGATTTAGCTGTCTACCTGATATTTCCATTCTAGTTATTTCCACTCAGCTTTTGCTTTTGTAGTAGAGAACTTATGTATCTAAACTTTCCGTTGTATTTGTGTTCAGACTTGGGTATTATGTATTAGTTTGAGACTATGTATCTAGGAGCTTCATGAACTCCTATGTTTATTTTATTCCGCTGCGAGTTATTCTGATATTCTGTGTTTGTGATTCCGTGATTGATTTTATTTGCCCTAAATTTTATTAACAATCTGTTGTTTTGAATTATTCAAGTCTGACATGTGTGATTTTATTTTCGATTTGAATGGTCCAAAACGGTGGGATGTTACAATAGGCTTAATTCCTATAGTCTCCATTTCCTTCTTATGTCCCATAAATATTAATTGTCCGCAATAAATAATCATTATTATTCAAATTGGACAATCACTAATGACATTTATTTATTTCCAATTCAATTTATTATGCCTATTCAGTTTTCCTCTATAAATGTCATGTTAAATTCTATAATCAATCCCATTAAACGCATTTATGCCTCAATTTAGTTTCTATAACTCCCTATTAACTTCGCATTTATCACTCACTAATATTGCAGTCATTATTCATAAATTTTGGAGTTACTAAATCTTTTCCATTGCAATCTCCTAATTGTATGATTTTACTACGCTATTATTATTTAATCATCCTAATTATAACTAATGCGAGTATCGACGTGTATTTATTTATTACGCTTTATTATTTACCTTATACATACATACATAAATATATTTAATTAATAGGTGATGTCATACATAATACACACACACATATACTTAACTCACTAATTCCTACATTTAGAAATTTTAGAATACACACTTATATGTACATTCTACAAAGAATATTCATTCCCACATTTTAATATATTGGAGCTATCCTTCTCTAAAAGGATTACTGTTATAACTTTCCATAAACTATAAAAAATGGAGAATTTTGCCCGTTTGAAATTACAAGTAATTACCTCTTTTCTTTTATGGAAATAGATAGTGCAAACTCCGGAGAAGAACATCCCTGCTTTATCCATTTCTTTCATTTTAGTATATTCCTCATTATTCCAAACAATGCACTTTTTATAAAAAGATGTGGAATTAGGTCTTTTATGGAAATTTACATTGAAATAGATACAACTAAATTGTATCCTCAACGCTCTTGATAAATTAAAACGTAGAAATTTACATTCCAAATCAAATTAGGCCGTTCCAAATGATTACTAAATAAATTTACAACCCAATTAACATAAATCTGGAATAAACTTCACAATCTTAACATGTGATACTTTAAAATATTGAAGGGAATAATTCCAAAATTTCCAGATTAAGGTGTATATGCCATTTCATCACATTTACACAACTTACAGAATATGCAGGTAAGGTTTTAATTAAATATGTTCAATTTAAGCCTACAATTCTTCAGATCTTACATAGGCATGATATTCAAATAAAATTCAACAGTATAAATTTCAGTGTTATATATAAATCATATAATTTCCCACTCACCTTCCTAGCTTTTCAAATCTCCCAAATCCAAATCCATTCCTTTAATTGACTCTTTTTTTCTTTCTTTCCATTCCAAAAATATGTGTAACAAGATATATACATACCTATTAAAATTACAGATTTGAGTTAAGTGGAAATTTAGATTTATAATTATAGAATTTACCTTTTTTGCAGAATTGATTCACTCCTTCTTTTCTTCTCTTTTATTTTCTACCCGTTTCCAATATATATATAATAGTAATTTTTTAATTTCTAGAAATAGTGGAGAATGGAAAATGGCAAAACTCCGCAGCACAGTTCGAAAAATGTTCGAAGAAAAGTGAGGGACTGGGCCTTTACTTATAGGTGTTGGAATCAATTCTGTCCGTTAGATTAGTATTTATTAAATTTGGGACATTATGCCAAGGTTTAACCTTAGCTGCCATGACTTAGACCAGTCGACCGCTCCCCTATGGATGATCGATTGGCCAAAAGAGGGGGTCGATCGATGGGGTCCAAGCATTAATTATTATTCATTTTTTTAGATTTCTTTTTAATTGTTTTTGATTCGAAAATTTCAAATGCTTATAACTTCTTCGTTTGAACTCCGATGGCAAAACTTTATATATGAAAGTTGATCATAAAATTGCCACGAACACAATGGTGAAAGTTTCGTAGCAAAATTCAGAAGTTTGCTCAAACTCTATTTTTGAAAGTTAATAATTATTTATTAATTCTCTTTAATTAATTACTGTCATTTCATGGGGTGTTATATTCCCCTCCTAAAAAGAATTTCGTCCATGAAATTCCCTAAGTGTAACGAACGTGGATTTTCGATGTTTGAAAATCGACATCAATACGTCCACTGTATAGCATGCCGAGCAACCGGGTGCTGGAAATACCAGATTATTAGAGGAAAAGAAGAAAGAGGTAGAAGAAGAAACAGAAACAACAACACCGAATCTCACAATCGCGGTGGAACAATATATAATAGATAATAACATGTCTTTATACAAAAGGAACTACAACTGTTATTTACACATTACATCATCAGAGTATAATACATCAATAACCCAATACTAGACAGTTATAATAACTTGTCCTCACAAGTGTTGAATATACGGCCTACACTACACAGTGGAATAAGATCAAATACGTGTAATACGTCTTCGTCATCCAGCTCGTCTCCTGAGCTCCATAGCATCCTATCTTATATCTGTAATACTTGGTCTGACCCGAGCATTATCATAAAATAACACTCGAGTTAGTCTGGAAAACCAGCGTGATAAAACACACTCAATTTGAATTATTAAAGTTATCAAATCCTTTGAAAAACAAAAGTATCTCGTAAGACCACGCCACACATAAACACGACGGCATTTTACCTTACGATAACCAAAACATTTTATATCAAAATCATATGATATTATAATAGTGTCTAGGTACAAATACTTATTCAAATAGCCGAAATTGTTACATTAATTAATTCCAGCATACTAGGCTCTACAACCAAAACCGTAAAGGTACATATTGGAGAATGGATTCCATACGAATGACTAGGCATTGGGGTACCACCTGTCACAGTACACATCTAGAAAAATGTACAGAAGAGCACGCTGGGATCCCCTGCAACATAAGACCGGACTACCCCTAACCTGGATAGACCGAATATGGTATCAACTTGGGTGTTCCCACCCTTACAGAGTTCTTCCACGCACCGTAGTAATAATATCCGAGGGTATCTAGAAAGGTGATAAACATACCCTAATTTGGTGCGACCCACTTAGCCTTGCTGCATCTCCCATGATTTTCAGTCATTCCCGGTTGCTGAGGCTACGATTACCTTTTAAGAAATTTATACTTGGAATGCTCATTGTCCTCCAATGACAATGTACTGATAGCATTCATCCATACAAGTTTGTTCTAAGTCTGAACGAAACCGAAGACACTATTCCTACTACATCCATCTTGGAATCATCCTCAGGATTAGCAGCGATTAGCCCTTGCACTTCAATGCTCCATCTTCGACTCCATGCTCTTGTTTTCACTTCGAAAACGTACTCGTTGGATCGAATTGGTTTTCGGATAACTTATCCGATCCCGGTCTCTTCGAGACAACGTTCGATATTTCCGGTAAACTCAACCCCGGTTCTTTAGGAAATAAATAGATGAAAATAAGATCGGAGATCATCTCCTAACCATTAGTGGACGGATTTCCTTATCATCGTCCTAAAAGAATGAAACGAGTTTATACGTACAGTATAACACCTTCCAACGGTAATTGTACCATATAATTCCCGTGTTTCTCCTAAATATTCCCAAAGTTATGTTTTGGGTCTAGATTTGATAGTCGGTTATTTAACTATCAAATGAACAATCATTCAACCAAAGAGTTCATTTTCCACTGAAAACACTAAGTCTCATTTAATTTAATTTTAATAAATTAAATCTCTTTATCAAAAGGCATGTACTTATCTTATCGGAGTAAGTACGTTCACTAACCATTCTTTTCAAAAATATTTGAAAAACCCTTTAAAATAAATATGGAAAGCACCACTTGGTATCAACTATGGATTCACAGCTCAAAGATTACGTCTCTATCCCAGAGAAATCCAAACTTAACAGCAGGCAATCTCTGTCTCCGATTTCGCCATGAAAGTATACCATCACTTTCCGAAAACTTTATTTAATAATTTTCTAAAAATAATACTTATAAAATTTCTATATAAATTACCAAGTTAAACTTAGGCAAATACTCTTTAATAAAAGTTACTATATAAACAATATTAACATTAAATAATTTATCCTTTTAAAATAATAATATTGACTAAATTTTAAATAATAATGAATCTTTAACAAATCATTATAAGGTAACTTAATTAATAATTAAATATACTTTAAACAATTTAAAATAATTACATAACTTTGAAATGATAATTAATTCTGATTTATTAACAAGATTCTAATCGATTTACAAGACTTGTTTATAAACTTATAATTTATTTTGACAATTTAAAAATATTTAAATAACTAACTTTCTAGAAATATTCTTATGCTAAAACATTTTTTTTTCTAAATTACCTATTTTAATAATTAAAAATCCCCTTTTTAAAAATAAACTCAATTTCTCGATAAAAATATATTTTCCAAATTCCAAATTAACCAATCTAATATTTATAAATCTCTCTCGATTTAACACAATCGATTTACGACCAAATTTCTTAAATCCTCTTTTTCACATTTTTAAAAGTAAATTTATCATTTATATCTTAAACCGATTTACCCATCTCATTATAAATTCTCACCGTGAATTTATAACTTCAATTTATCAACTGATAATCATTCCACTTTATTTATAAACATTGTTTATAAATCTCACAGTTTTCAATTCTAGTTTATAACAGTTTCACATCACTTAAATCCATTATAGTTTTATTTCTAAATTAAATTCCATTTATAAATCAATTTCTTAAATTGAATTTCATTTATAAATTAACTCCTTAAATAACTCAAACTATATTCCAAAATCAACCCATTCTCGATTCTTCTTCTATTTCGTAATTTAGAAAATCTCATTCAAGACCCAGTATAACAAATTTTACATTTATTTCCAAATTCACTTCTATTCTCCAAATCTATTTAAAATCTTGATTTTAAAACCTTTTATATTTAAAACAAGTATCCCCAAGGATTTTTTTTTAAAATCCTTATTCCAAATCTCTATTTACCATCTTCCGAAATTGTTAAGTACAAATTTAAAAGTCAAACTATTTATTTTACCCAAATTCATTTCTTTAATTAATCCAAAATTCACTATAAATATTTCACTTCCAAATTTCATTTTAATTTCTTTCAAATTCAAAACATATATTACTGGTATTTAAAATACCAAAATCTAGGCCAAAACTACTATAACATCTAATAAATTTAAATCACATTATAATCTACCACAGATTATTCAAACAGATCATATATCAATATATATGAAATTAAATTCAACATTTTTGAGGAATACGGTTGGATCCCTCCAACCTATTTCCCTTCAACCACAGATGTTAATACATCATAAAAATACCAATCCCACTTCGATAGGGATATCGCGGTATATAGGGTCGTCCGCTATTATGCTGGGCGCATAGGGTCTCATTCGCTCCAATAGGCGGGAATAATCAATCCAACTAACAATATATATACTACTATATATAACATCACATTCAACTGATAATAATTTATCAATTCAACCAATCAATCAATAATTAATTTTAACTATTTAAAATTAAACTAGTAATCCAAAAATGAGTGAGATTAACTCACATTGATTTTTATTGTCACTTTTGCGTTCTTTTTTCGATTAATTTTCCACGTGTTTGAATTTATCTGAAATTTAGCAAGCTCTAAACTCAACCAATTTTGATTCCATAATCAAGATCTCGTTAAAACGAATCCAACGTAACTCGTCGTGTTCAATTCTGACAACGTATGAATTAAATATTGCAATTAAAAGATTTCTAAATAAATAAATAGGTTAATTAATCTTATTCATCATCAATTAAATAATTACCATCATTAGCCATAAATCACCGAAATTAGCAACCCTAAACACTCCGGTTATCTCGTTCACACGATGCCCAGTAACCCATGACCTCGTCCTTCGTCTTCACGTCATCACCGCCGTTCAGATCACCATACTTCATCGCGCTCACACCCACGAACACCACGACTTCCAGCACCTCATTGCCATATGTCCTTTCACCAAAAACATTTTCGATCGACGATAATCAAGCCTCCAAAACTATTGCCATTGCACGAGATTCGCCACCTCCTTTGAACTCATTGGCCCATCCTCCTTCCATTCGACATCTTTATTGCTTCCTCCACTACACCCCTAAAACCACGGCATCTCCCTTGTAACGACCCAGAATTTATATTAATTAAAATTTGAATATTTAATTAATTTTGAATATTAATAAGTGAAATTAATAAGTCGAGTAATTTAAAATTCGAATAATTGGATTTAATTGGGTAATTCACTACGCCATAAATGACCTTCTGCAACATTTTTGCAAGGTGTTGCCAGCTAAAATGTTGCGATAGCTATAGAATTTTGGTCCTACTGCAACGTTGTATTTTTGGTGTTACCTTAGCCATAGAAATGTGTTGCTCTAGCTAAACAAGTGTAACACGATGCAACATTTTTATATAGTGTTGCCATAGATGTTATCAGATTAAAAAATTAAAAAAAAATTACACCTCAGCGATCCACACCACCATTTAAAACAAAATCTCAACCGTCGATTCACACCATCGATCCACACCTTACCAATTTCCATTTACCGCTTTACTTTTCACTCATCCGCTTTCGTTTCTCACCCCCAATTTTCCAATCCCTAATTTTTATTCCTCCAACTTTAAAAAAAATGACGCCGCTCCTCCTTGTTTCTTCGATCTGGAGAATAACTGGCTTTGATTTTATCCCTTGTCGGCCATATCAATTTCCGTTATTTTCTTTCGCCTCGCGTCAGTTTTCCTCACTACTTCCGGATTTGCGATTTTGTTCAGGTTTTTGGCGATTCTGGTGATTCGAGGTAAGGCTGTGGGATTGCGATGGTTCAAGGAGTTGCTGATTTGGTCGCAATTTCGTGGTTGGGGCCTGATGTCAGAGTGGCAGGGGGTAGTCGAATTGGTTTCGGTGAAAACTAGGGCACGCGATTCCAGTTTCTTTGATGCTCTGATTGATCGAATCTAGTGTGAGAAACGTTCCTGGTAGCTTGCTCCTTCGTTCTCCTTGATTGATTGCTCGAATTGCTTTGACTTCGTCGTCGGGTGCGATGTGATATTATTTGGTATGTTTTCTGCCTTCTGGTTTACTTGAATATTCTTGATTTTGGTTACACTCGCACGCTTTTGCCGATGATGAATTGGGATTTATTTATAGGCTTTATTTCCTATAATCTCGTGTTTAATCTTTCTGTTGGACTTTGAGAAATCTGGTATGTTGGATTGCAATGATGAATACAAACATATGTGTGTTGAGCTTTGTTGGTTTTGCTTGGTCTGGACTGAACTGGTACCATGCTAACCTTGTTCTTTAACATGAACTGATGCTCCAAGTCCTCTGTATATCATGTTACTGCCTAGGTTTCTCTTGTACATGCCTGATGCATTCACTGTTTTTGCTTGATGGGCTGCCTATGTGTACTGCTGTGTTTCTTGCACTGGCTTGTCTATATTTTGCTGAACCTGGTTCTTGTTTGTTTTGTTGGTTGCTTGGCCCTGAGTTGAATCCAGTCGATGACTCGGGTTTGACCTTGTGCCGTGTCCGTTTTTTTGGCTTGTCTACATATCTGGCTGCACTTGAGTATGAACTTGCACTTGAGTAGTTGCACTTGAGTAGTTTCTTGTACCAAGCCTTATGATGCATGTATGTTCATCCATGTACATGCATTTCTTGGTCATGTTATGTTGCTTGCTGTGTT
Organism: Allium fistulosum; assembly: GCA_030737815.1. Lineage (NCBI taxonomy): Eukaryota > Viridiplantae > Streptophyta > Magnoliopsida > Asparagales > Amaryllidaceae > Allium > Allium fistulosum. Next base: position 265,529,307 of record CM060905.1, on the reverse strand, counting down.
GAGTACTACTTTGTGCACTTGGCTTCTCCTTTGTGCATTTTTGCTTGAACTGTTGCTTGCTGTCTTCCATACTGCCTTGTATCCATGTGTTGCATTCATGTTTGGCTTATGCACTTATGAAAAGAAACAACCCAAATACCTGAGGCAAATAATATAACAAAAATATTTTCATTTTCTGTTCGAGTTAAATATTATTTTCCAGATTACTGCTTTTGAATTATATGTGACAGGTATTAAAGACTGGACAGCTGGATATAAGCTTGAAGACAGAGTCAAATCAAATGTGCATGAGCTTGGAGACAGGTTTCAAAGAAGGTCGATCCCCGCCGGGACTGCGGTGCCCCGGACCCCCGCCGGCGCTGCGCCCGGACCCGCTTCTCGGCTCGCCTTCGGCTCGGCACTCGGCTCGCCTTCGGCTCGGCATATATTTGTCAGTGTCGGTGTTTGTATAAATTGAAACTGCACATGTAATGAGTGAACTGAGTGATGTAGTGAGGAATATCTGTATATGTGAATATCAGTGTTATATATCATTGAATTGTAAAATAATGGAGTCAGGAATTTGTACTATTTCAAATGTTGAAATAAAATATTTATTTAAATAAATTACTGTTTAAATATCAAATTCTGTGCAATAGCATTTTATTAAATAAATATTTATTTTTATTAAAAAATCAAATATGCTCTATATTGTGGGCCCCACAAATTCAAAAAGTTCATATCTATAGCAACATTTTGGAATGTTGCTACAGATACCTATGGGTGTTGCCATAGACCCAAATAGGGTTCTATTGCAACAATATTACTTATGTTGCCTTAGATAGTCAAAATGTTGCCTTTGAGGTCTAAGGCAACGGCAAAAATTGCATCACCCTAAAAGTGTTGCCATAGACCTATGACAACATTTTTCGGGCCTGAGCCAACATTTTTTTTGTGTTGCAGTAGGCCATTTATGGCGTAGTGATTAAATCGATAAATTAAATAGTGATATTCCAGACTTACTTGAAAATTGAATTAAATGTGATTAAAAATGATTTATAAAGTTATATTAAATCATATTGAAGTTATAGTGATGTTATAGAACTTTTAAAATTTAATTTTGAGTTAATCTGTGAAAATTGAATATTTTAATATTTAATCGACTAGTGAAATTAGCCATTTTTTGAACAGTCTCAGAATTGGGCGAAACTAGTTCCATTGGATCCGTAATAGTTTGTTATTATCGGATTTCAATTTTCGTAGCAATCGGAGTTGTCGTTTGACCGTGGCAGCTCGAAAAGCATCGAAATTGTTTTAATATTAATTTAGCGAGTTAAAAATAGTCATTTTTCAAACGGTCTCGGATTTCGACGAAACTAGTTTCATCGGATCCGTAATGTAATATTATTGTAAGATTTCAAATTTCGTGTCAATTGGATGTACCGTTTGTCCGGGGCGAGCCAAAACGCATCGAAATCGGTTTGAATCAGTTTAATTTAAATTTGATTCTTTAATTCCATAACTCGCACAGATGTCCGAATTAGCTCCCAAAAGATGTTCCATTGTGTTTGGAACGCGGGGTAAACCTTAGAAACGTCAGCCGGCACGCTCGATTTGGAGTTCGAAAATTTCCGGATGAATAATAATTTGACAATTTCCTATAAAAGGACGTTCTATTCTCTCATTTGCAAACAAAGAAACCCTAGCCAGGGCAAATAGCTTCAGCCGCCGTTCATATCTGTCAATGGCCAGAATTTGAATTCGTTTCCTTCTCAATTTCTTTCAATCCACACTCTAATTCAAGAAACACTCAACTACAAAGTTGAAGAAGACATCGAGTACTTCGAATCTATATGGTGAAGATGGGTTTTCGTCGACCAGAGAGTAAGGACTCGCGTTCCCCTGGGGTTCGCACGCATTTCGAGAGGAGTGGGGACCACCGAGCTGGCCGTGGGTTCAGGCGGTGGAGGAGTGAGGGGCGAGCTGTTCGATGGTGGTTCCTGATCATCTTCAAATCGTTCGATGTGGTCGCGATATCTAAACCTAAGTGGCGGCTATGGGTATGTAATTCTCGTTTGTTGCCTGGGAATGTTTTAGAGAAGAAGGACGTGGTGCGGCCTGGATTTCCTAATTCGAAATCAACGGCCCGGATTCAATGCTAGGTTAAAATAGAATAAATATTGATTTATTTACATATTAAAAATTGTATGATGTTTAAAAAAATACATATCTCTTTCATACGAGGTCCATTTCGGACGAAATTTTTTGCGTTGGGTTCGTATGGACGAGCACTACGCGATGCAATTGGATTGGAGTCGTTTGGAGCTAGCAAAAATTTCGGGTAAAATTAAACGTCCGTTTAATTTTATTCGAAAATAAACGCTGAAACTTAATTGAAATCAAGGTGAGAACTTCTCACTCAATCGAACTGTTTCGATGTTAATTTTAAATAGTTAGATTTAAAATTGTTGATTATATGCTTGGATGATGATTGTTATCTGTTGTTGATTGAAATAGACATTATACGCCGTTAGTAAGCGGAGGTTATTTATTAAAAACATACCGCGATAATTTCACATTGAAGTGAAATTGGTATTATATATGTATATAGCAATATATATATATTGGAATATGTATATATTGGAGTTGATTTCCCGCATTGTATAGCGGATGAGACCCTATTGCGCCGTATAATAGCGGATAATATTTATTAAACCCATATACCGCGATATTCCGTACTGGAGCGGAATTGGTATTGTGCTAACATCTGTGGATGCAGGGAAGCAGGTTAGAGGGATCCAACTGGATTCCTCACCAATATTTATTTGATTACAGATATTGTGATATTTGTTGATTATCATATGATGATATATGATGTTTGATTGTCGTGATTGATGATTGGTGCTGTTGCATCATCGGATCCATTTTTGAAGTTTAAAAATAACGATATTGATTTATAAAGGATTTTTAAAAGTGATTTTTGAAATAAATAGTTGATTTATTTATAAAATGGTTTAAACTGGGATTTTTGAATTATTTTAAACGGTTTATATAAAAGATTTATAAAATTGATATTTATAAATTAAAAATATTGGAATTATAAAATGAGTTTTTATAAGTGTTAAAATGGAAAAAATGGATTTCATAAGTGAACGAAATTTATAGACTTATAAATTGTGAAGTTATTAAATGAATAGATTTTATAAAATAAAAGATTTATAAGTAATTATCTTATAAATCGGATTTTGGTATTTAAATGAGATATGAATGGAATTTATTAAAAATGAGATTTATAAGTTGAAGTTTTTATAAATAGTAATGGAATTTATAAACGTTGTTTTATAAAATCCGAAACCAATTGAATTTGATAAATTAAACATAGAAGTTTATAAAAGGGGATATATTCGCGATTTTGGATAGCGAATTGTCAATTATATGATAGGTGTAGAAATGGAGAGTTTAAATGGGAATTTTATCCACGATTTTGGACAGTGGATAATTCTTTAAGTAAAATGCGTAGAAATGTTGAAATTGGTTAATGAAGTATATTCACGATTTTGGACAGTAAATATATTATTAAATTAAATGGAGATGTTTTGGAGAAGTGATATTACGAAATGAAGTAATTGTTTTAAAAGATGTTATAAAACGTGTTAAGTATCGAATACATAGATTTCAACATTTATTGTTGAAATAGACGTTTCGAGAAATAAGGAAATGGTGGACTATAACACTGTTGTTATAGTAAATGGTTTCCGAAAGGAAATATTTTGTATAGTATTGGGATTTATATATCTATCTAAATTTCGAATCCCTATACTAGTGATTTTGAGTTGTCGTAACGATGTTTTACATAACATTCGTTTTGACTCAAATAAAATTTGTGAAAGAGAATGATTTCCTTAAAGAATGAAATATATACTTAATTTTGATTTAAGTATATTAAATATTTTCCAAGTGTTGAAAATAAATGATTTGTGAATTACTTATTTTTAAATAAGTATGGAAATGCTTTTCCAATATGAAATGAAAGGTTTGAAATTTTATCTTTTAAAGATAAACTGAAAAGTGAATATTTGAAATTTGTTTCAAATGGTTAAGTGTGGAAAATTATATATCTTGTAAAGATATTTTTGGAAATTAAATAATTTGGAAAATTATTTGGAATCTGATGATGTTGCGCATCTTTATTGATAGTTAAATAACCGACTATCAATAATTACCTTGGATGGGTATTTGTTGTGAATTGGATGAATTTGAATGCCACACTTATTTTTGAATAAGCGCTCACTATTCGGGTTAGCCGGGAAAGGACCTTTGGGTCGTATAACCCATTCCGAATATGTGATACGTCGTAATGGATTGCATTTGATGACCGGTGTTGAAGACCGGATATTTTTGAAAACGGAAGGATTGCCGTCGAGTTACTCTACATCGGCTGATCTCCGATATAGAGGTTTTATCACCCTTAGTGACGGGAAGTCCGGACGTGATTAGAAAATTATCCGGATTTGCAAGGGCTTCGTGAGAAGTGCCTTCGGTTCTGTTCGATCCCGGAACAGACTTGTATGGTTGTATGTCTGACGTTACAAATTGAGATATAAAGCTGGTTTCTTTCAAATACATTTCTGTTGGTGGCGGAGAATTTATTCTCTTAGCTTAACACCCTTCTCTGAGACGTACGAGCTCAGAGGTTATGTAGTTGAAGGTTATCAGCGATATACTCCCAATTTGGTAATGTGACATGCTGAGTGTTGCTGTGAAATGATCATTGTTTGATCATTTGTGATATGATCATTTATCTTTGTGATCATTACTTTGATCATTTGTTTGACCCAAAGCATGGTTTTGTGACAAAGCGTAGCTTTGTGGACGAGACTTCGTCGAACCTCACACCCCGGAATGGTCAAAACAGGAAAGATGCGGCAAGGTTATTAGGGGGTAGCGCCCCTTTAGTGTATGTCATTCCTTCTGGATAGAGGTGGTATCATGGGATGGAGCCCAGATACTTAACCTATGTGGTTGCTGCAAATTTATTACTTTGTGGTTGTTGGAATCGAGGATCCTCGGATATAGATCAGTTACGATCGGGGGATGACATATTCGTGTCAGTAGTTACCCAGTTAGGGGTAACCCGGCCTTGTGTTGGCAGAGATCTAACCGTAATGTTAGGTTATTTCTCGGGACGTCATTCCAGAGGCGTTTCCATGTGGCAATGGGAAGTTCCTTGGCCTGACCATTTGTTGGAAATCCAAAGAAACAATACGTGACTTGTACGGTTTTAGTTGTATTACCTGTCATGGAATGTGGCGGTAACCTGCTATTGAACATGGTAGCTATAGTAGGCATAAGTGCGGAATGCCTATACTGGCTAAGATTTATATTATACTTTCGAAATGTTTTCTACACTATGCACTAATAATAATATCAAAAAAAGGATTTGATTTTTGCGTAGTAAGCATCTTTGACTATCATAAGAAGAAATCTCCTCCAATTCTGCGTTTGCATTGTGTGTGTGGCGGGAGGTCTTATGGTAGTTTCATTTTCCAAAAGCATTGCAAAATTGACTTTAAAATTATCCCGTTGCTGTTTTAAAGATAAACTGTTTTAAGTTCTCACACCAGTCACCATGACTGACCTGGAGTTTATTGTTTCCTTCCTAAACTCTGGGTGCCCACCAATTTCCACACGGGCAGTCTAGAGTCAGTTTATCAGGTCATTCTGGATTCGGGATGCTGTGGAGCTTAGTGGCGAGTTGGATGGCGAGACGTACCACTTGTATATGATATTATTTATTCCGCTGTGTATTCTGTATATGGACAAGTTCATATAACTGTCCAGTGTTGTATTGTTGTTGTAAACTCTGATGATGATGTAATGTATAAAATGATATAGTTCTTTGATTTAAAGATTATTCATTTATCTATTATATGTTGTTCCGCTGCGAATGTGAGATTCTGATATTGTTTCTGTTTCTGATGTTGTTCTGTTGTTCTTCTTTCTTTTTCTTCTATCTTTTCTTCTACCTCTTCTTTCTTAAAACCCTAAGTATTCGGTTTTTCCGGCATTCGATGGCTCGGCAGTCGATACAGTGGACGTATTGATGTCGATATTCGGAAGTCGAAGAATCGGGTCCTTACATCCCTCCTCCAGTTAACCATATATCACCCTACCAAAGCTAGAGGGGTTCTTTCTGTACTAAATGCAAATCCACTTCCAAACTTCCCAACTCTACTCCTCAAACCAAAATCAAAACTTACCTCACCGTTGTCCATCCCAATGCACACTCTAACCACCATCAGACCATGCCTCCCATGACGAGCCTCTCCCCTCACTGAGATACACACGTCCAACCCTATAACCCCATTTTCGAATCACCCTCCCCAATCTCGAAGTCGCGACAACCCGAAGACGATGCCGACAACTCTCGTTCGCACCTCATAATCTTGACTGAGAACGAAGCTTCGGATCGATTACAAGATAAAAGCTTTGAGAATTTTTGGTTTGTTTGTTCGGCAGTGTCTCATTTTTTCTTGAAATGGAAGAACGAAAAAGAAAAGGAGAGGAAGTGGGTTGCGTGCGTTTCACTGCTAGGAAGGGTATGAAACATTTCAGTTCATACATATACCCATTATTTTTTTTTCTTTTCTCCTTTCACTGTTGCGTGTCCTTTTGTATGAGAGGAAGGGAGGAAAAGTGTGATTTAAAAGAAGGACTGTATAAGCTTGACATTAAAGAATAGTGACAGATTTGAAGGGTTGATATATATATATATATATATATATATATATATATATACACTAATTAATTTTCAAAATGTCTCGAGTTAAATAACTTAAATTTTCGAACTCCTATCGAGGCATGCCTCTAGGTGTTTATAATATTAATCCCTATTCCGAACACAATGGAAAAGGTTTCGAGTCCTAATTCGATCGTATGGAGAAGATAGGTTTTTGGACCCAATTATTATATTGAATTTTCAATATTAATTTCAGCATGTTTCTATCCCGTACGATCAAACGATAACACCAAACGCTACGAAATTTGAAATCCAATAATAATACACTATTACAGATCCAATGAAACTAGTTTCGTTGAAATCCGATACTGTGTCCTGGAAGGCAATTTTTATATGTCAATTTAAACGAGCTATTTTTAAAATCGAACAATCACTTTTAAATTCAATTAAAAAAGTTTTATTATCCTCATTATTATTAATATAAATTTAATAAGCCTTTAAATTATTTTTATCAATCTTAAAACTCAAGATTCAATGTTTTAACCAATTTTCATTTATTAAATTCAATAATTAAATTATCAAATAAATAGTTATATTTGAAATTCAAGTTAAAAATTAACTTTTAAATATTTAAAATCAATTAAACATTACAATTTACCAAAATTCTGGGTCGTTACATTCCTCCCCCCTTAAAAGAATTTCGTCCCCGAAATTATCAAGGTAAGAAGAATGGTCCAAAACCCATTAACTTTCCCAAACCCAATCAGTTTAAATAACTTCCCAAAATCAATTTATTGAAAACCCATTATCACCTTTACTAATTCCAAATTCATCCATTGATTTCAAATAATATTATTTCCTCAATCATTTCAAGTTATAATCCAAAATCAAATTTCAGTTACTAAAAATTTCCTAACTCCTTAAATTTTCAAAATTTTTTGCCAGCGTCACCTTTGTGCAGCTAGATCGGAACAACTACAAATCACCGCTACGGACCCAAATCATAAAAAGAAAAAAAAGCCAAGTGGCTCAATCACAAAATCATCAAATTCAACTACAATTTAAACATGTACCTTTTAGTCGGGCAATCCAATTTTCTTATGATATCGAAGACATCAATTTAGCTTTTGCTTTTTACCTGCACCTTACTTACCAATAATATCCAATCATTCAATTCAAAATCATTTTATTCAGCATTTTCAATTTCCAATATTTACTTCACCAATACCCGTACGATGTACATGTACCATTTGTATGCAATATTAAATCTGATCGCTCACTCGATCACAATATTTCACTTCCGAACTAGTATCGTTCACATGACTCTCTAGTGCAGACTCATATATGGTTTCTTGATTAGAAACCGTCATGCTCCTTGCATAGCCATAACTATGATAGAGAATTCCAGAATCAATCAAAAATCCATATCCTGTGTTCGCCGTCAAGAATCGAGCGAAAAATTCTAACTCAGATCAATATAAATTATCTCGAAATTCTGTGCTCGAATCTAGATCAAATCGTCACGCGAGTAAAATAATATACGTACAACCTATGTTTTAATTGCAATTGATTCTTAGCTATCAATTTCTTTTTATTCACATGCATTTCACTTATAACTAATCATCCATAATTATTATTCTCCTTGCTTTATTCACCTTCGTTATTCACTTAGTATATCCTTCCCAAACTGATATCATTTAAGAATTATTCCACATTCATTTCATTTTTAACCAATTTTCAACATTCACTATTTTCTTAATACATTTCTTTAATACCAATTTCACTTAAGAACCTTACCATCAATTTTCCTAAGTCCATTATAACATTTTATACAAATGTTCTTATGGTTATCACCACTTCACAACTTAAGTTTATATCCATTTTAATTCAAGTTCAATTTCATTTTCTAATTTTAATCAAATTCAATTTCAATTTTTTTTCAATTTCACATTTGACTTTATCAACCAACATTCCAAACCATATTCAATTAACTAATTATTTTAATTAGTTCCATCCACTAATTTATGTCAATCTCAATCAATTCTATTTCCAAGAATTTATTTTATTTAGTCCAACTTAGGCTAAATTTTCAATTCCACTTTATTTAACTTAATTCAAGATAAATTTCAATTCTACAATTCAATTTCAAATTTTCACTTCCTTTGCGCTCATATTCAACACTTTAAAATATTGCTTCCTTTCAATTTACAAATTTTATAAGTTATCAACTTATTCATATTCCATTCACTAATTTTTTTCTTCCAATTTACTTCATTTAATTGGTTTACTTTACTAATTTATTCCATTACCATGCTCACTTTCATTTAACTTCTCTTAAGTTAAATTTCATTCTCCGTTTTCACATTCAATTTTAACCACTCTAGTAAACTTACCTTAAGGTAAGATTCATTTCAATTTTGCTTTCCAGATTTTATAAGTTCAATCTTATTTTCTCATATTTCCAATTAAACATTTCAAATCAAAAACCCAAAGTTTACACACTTTGTTCTAAGTGTTTCAAGTCATTTTTGAAATCATATATAAATATATACAAAATTCCACTAATATATCAAATCATACCTTTGAATTCCAAAACTAAATCCAGTTTTACCAAACAATCTGAATTGGTAGTAATTTCTCTCTTGGAAACTCGAAAATGAACGTCGATGATGCTGTAGTCATCACCGAAATTATTTTCCAGCGACCGAAGTGAGTTCAGTGCTTCTATTCCTTTAAAATTCCTTTTAAATATTTTAAATTCAAAAATATTCTCCAAATAATATCACTATATATTTTTCCTAGACTTTGAAAAATATTTCAAAACCAACGGGAATTAAATTCCCAAATTTCCAGCCTTCAAACCCTTTTAACAAATCATATTTAAATATACTTTTGGAATTTCATTTCATTAAACTCACATTTACAAAATCCCATTCCATTATATGAAATTATTTCTTAGCTGTTGACTATAATATCATCCTTTATTCAATCACCACAATAACAAATGATAATGGTTTAATATTATCATTTCCTAACAACCGAGCATACCATATACAACTATAATAATTTATGAAATATTATTTCTTTCATATATAAAAATAATTTGGGTAAAATTATTTCATGTACCCCATTTCAAAACAATATCATGTCGAATTGCTCTGTTCAAGTATTTAGAGATCCCTATCAATAACGTTAATTACTCGTATTGACCAGAATACATAACCACCCAATTGATCAATCAACACAATATAAAACCATTTTATATTCACTAAGAAATACGCACTCATATCTATTAATACACTCAAACTCATTCTAGGGTGCTACTGACCCTATCTCTAATGAGTTACCCCATCAAAGCCAAGGTTCTTGCTTAAACTTCAGCTCTAATACCAAGTGCAACGGACGTGGATTTTCGACGCTCGAAAATCGACATCAATATGTCCACTATATAGCATGCCGAGCAATCGGGTGCCGGAAATACCAGATCGTTAGAGGAAAAGAAGAAAGAGGTAGAAAAAGAAAAAGAAGCAACAACACCGAATCTCACAATCATAGCGGAACAATATATAATAGATAATAACATGTCTTTATACAAAAAGAACTACAACTGTTATTTACACATTACATCATTAGAGTACAATACATCAATAACTCAATACTAGACAGTTATAATAACTTGTCCTCACAAGTGCTGAATATACAGCCTACACTACACAGCGGAATAAGATCAAATACGTGTAATACATCTTCGTCATCCAGCTTGTCTCTTGAGCTCCATAGCAACCTATCCTATATCTGTAATACTCGGTCTGACCCGAGCATTATAATAAAATAACACCCGAGTCAGTCTGGAAAACCAGCGTGAGAAAACACACTCAATTTGAATTATTAAAGTTATCAAAATCCTTTGAAAAAACAAAGGTAACTCGTAAGACCACGCCACACATAAACACGACGGGTTTTTACCTTACGATAACCAAAACATTTTATATCAAAATCATATGATATTATAATAGTATCCAGGTACAAATACTTATTCAAATAGCCGAAATTGTTACATTAATTAAATTCCAACAAATATGCTGTACAACCAAAACCGTAAAGGCACGTATTGGAGAATGGATTCCATACGAATGACTAGGTACTGGGGTACCACCTTTCACAGTACACATCTAGAAAAATGTACCGAGGACCACACCAGGATCCCCTGCAACATTAGCCCGGACTACTCCTAACCTGGATAGATCGAATATGCTATCATCCCGGGTGTTCCCACCCTTACCGAGTTCTTTTGCGCACCGTAGTAATAATATCTGAGGGTATCTAGAAAGGTGATAAACATACCCTAATTGGGTGCAACCCACTTAGCCTTGCTGCATCTCCCATGATTTTCAGTCATTCCCGGTTGATGAGGCTTGAGGCTACGATTACCTTTTAAGAAATTCATACTTGGAATGCTTATTGTCCTCTAATGACAATGTACTGATAACATTCATCCATACAAGTTCGTTCTGGGTCTGAACGAAATCGAAGGCACTATTCCTACTACATCCATTTTGGAATCATCCTCAGGATTAGTAGAGATTAACCCTTGCACTTCAATGCTCCATCTTCAACTCCATGCTCTTATTTTCACTTCGAAAATGTACTCGTTGGATCGAATTGGTTTTCGGATAATTTATCTGATCCCGGTCTCTTCGAAACAACGTTCGATATTTCCGGTAAACCCAACCCCGGTTCTTTAGGAAATAAATAGATGAAAATAAGATCGGAGATCATCTCCTAATCGTTAGTGGACGGATTTCCTTGTCATCGTCCTAGAAGAACGAAACGAGTTTATACGTAGAGTATAGCACCTTTCGATGGTAACTGTACCATATAATTCCCGTGTTTCTCCTAGATATTCCCAAAGTTATGTTTTGGGTCCAGATTTGATAGTCGGTTATTTAACTATCAAATAAACAATCATTCAACCAAAGAGTTCATTTTCCACTGAAAACACTAAGTCTCATTTAATTTAATTTTAATAAATTAAATCTCTTTATCAAACGGCATGTACTTATCTTATCGGAGTAAGTACGTTCACTAACCATTCTTTTCAAAAGTATTTGAAAAACCTTTTAAAATAAATATAGAAAGCACCACACGGTATCTACCATGGATTCACAGCTCAAAGATTACGTTTCCATCACAGAGAAATCCAAACTTAACTGCAGGAAATCTCTGCCTCTGATTTCGCCATAAAAGTATACCATCACTTTTCGAAAACTTTATTTAATAATTTTCTCAAAATAATACTTATAAAATTTCTATATAAATTCCCAAGTTAAACTTAGGCAAATACTCTTTAATAAAAGTTACTATATAAACAATATTAACATTAAATAATTTATCCTTTTAAAATAATAATATTGACTAAATTTTAAATAATAATAAATCTTTAACAAATCATTATAAGGTAACTTAATTACTAATTAAATATACTTTAAACAATTTAAAATAATTACATAACTTTGAAATGTAATTAATTCTGATTTATTAATAAGATTCTAATCTATTTACAAGACTTGTTTATAAACTTATAATTTATTTTGACAATTTAAAAATATTTAAATAACTAACTTTCTAGAAATATTCTTATGCTAAAACATTTTTTTAAAATTACCTAGTTTAATAATTAAAAATACTCTTTTTAAAACAAACTCAATTTCTTGATAAAAATATATTTTCCAAATTCCAAATTAACCAATCTAATATTTATAAATCTCTCTTGATTTAACACCAATCGATTTACGACCAAATTTCGTAAATCCTCCTTTTCACATTTCTAAAAGTAAATTTATCATTTATATCTTAAACCGATTTACCCATCTCATTATAAATTCTCACCGTGAATTTATAACTTCAATTTATCAACTGATAATCATTCCACTTTATTTATAAACATTGTTTATAAATCTCACAGTTTTCAATTCTAGTTTATAACGGTTTCACATCACTTAAATCCATTATAATTTTATTTCTAAACTAAATTCCATTTATAAATCAATTTCTTAAATTGAATTTCATTTATAAATTAACTCCTTAAATAACTCAAACTATATTCCAAAATCAACCAAATCTCGATTCTTCTTCTATTTCGTAATTTAGAAAATCTCATTCAAGACCCAGTATAACAAATTTTACATTTATTTCCAAATTCACTTCTATTCTCCAAATCTATTTAAAATCTTGATTTTAAAACCTTTTATATTTAAAACAAGTATCACCAAGGAATATTTTTTTTAAAATCCTTATTCCAAATCTCTATTTACCATCTTCCGAAATTGTTAAGTACAAATTTAAAAGTCAAACTATTTATTTTACCCAAATTCATTTCTTTAATTAATCCAATATTCACTATAAATATTTCACTTCCAAATTTCTTTTTAATTTCTTTCAAATTCAAAACATATATTTTGGCATTTAAAATACCAAAATCTAGGCCAAAACTACCATAGCATCCAATAAATTTAAATCACACTATAATCTACCACATATTATTCAAACAAATCATATATCAATATATATGAAATTAAATTCAACATTTTTGAGGAATCCAGTTGGATCCCTTCAACCTGTTTCCCTGCAACCACAGATGTTAATACAACATAAAAATATCAATCACACTTCGAGGGGGATATCGTGGTATATAGGGTCATCCGCTATTATGCGGGGCACATATGGTCTCATCCGCTCCAATAGGCGGGAATAATCAATCCAACTACCAATATATATACTACTATATATAACATCACATTCAACTGATAATAATTTATCAATTCAACCAATCTATCAATAATTAATTTTAACTATTTAAAATTAAACTAATAATCCAAAAATGAGTGAGATTAACTCACATTGATTTTTATTGTCGCTTTCACGTTTGTTCCGATTAATGTTCCACGTGTTTGAATTTATCTAAAATTTAGCAAGCTCTAAACTTAACCAATTTTGATTCCATAATCAAGATCTCGTTAAAACGAATCCAATGTAACTCGTCGTGTTCAATTCTGACAACGTATGAATTAAATATTACAATTAAAAGATTTTTAAATAAATAAATATGTTAATTAATCTCTTATTCATCATCAATTAAATAATTACCATCATTAGCCATAAATCACCGAAATTAGCAACCCTAAACACTTCGGTTATCTCGTTCACACAATGCCCAGTAACCAACGACCTCGTCCTTCATCTTCACGCCATCACCGCCGTTCAGACCACCATACTCCATCACGCTCACACCCAAGTACACCACAACTTCCAGCATCTCATTGCCATAGGTCCCCTCACCACAAACGCTTTCGATCGACAATAATCAAGCCTCCAAAACTGCTGCCTTTGCACGAGATTTGCCACCTCCTTTGAACTCATTGGCCCATCTTCCTTCCATTCGACATCTTCATTGCTTCCTCCACTACACCCCTAAAACCGCGACATCTCCCTCCTCCAATTAACCGTATATCACCCTACCAAAGCTAGAGGGTTTCTTCCTATACCAAATGCAACACTTCCAAACTGCCCAACTCTACTCCTCAAACCAAAATCAAAACTTACCTAACCGTTGTCCATCCCAACGCACACTCTAACCACCATCAGACCATGCCTCCCATGCCGAGCCTCTCCCCTCACTGGATACTCACGTCTAACCCTATAACCCCATTTTCGAATCACCCTCCCCAATCTCGAAGTCGCGACAACCCGAAGACGACACCGACAACTCTCATTCGCACTTCATAATCTTGACTGAGAATGAAGCTTCGGATCGATTACAAGATAAAAGCTTTGAGAATTTTTTTTTGTTCGGCAACGCCTCATTTTTTTTGAAATGGAAGAACGAAAAAGAAATGGAGAGGAAGTGCGTTGCGTGCGTTTCACTTCTGGGAAGGGTATGAAACATTTCAGTTCATACATATACCCATTATATATTATTTTTCTTTTCTCCTTTCACTATTGCGTGTCGTTTTGTATGAGAGGAAGGGAGGAAAAGTGTGATTTAAAAGAAGGACTGTACAGGCTTGACATGAAAGAATAGTGAAAGATTTAAAGGGTTGACATATATATATATATATATATATATATATATATATATATATATATTAATTAATTTTTAAAATGTCTCGAGTTAAATAAGTTAAATTTTCGAACCCCTATCGAGGCATGCCGATAGACATTCATAATGTTATACCCCTATTCCGAACACAATGGAAAATGTTTTGAGTCCTAATTCGATCGTATGGAGAAGATAGCTTTTTGGACCCAATTATTATATTGAATTTTCGATATTAATTTCAACGGGTTTCTATCCCGTACGATCAAACGATAACTCCAAACGCTATGAAATTTGAAATTCGATAACAATACACTATTATGGATCCAATAGAACTAGTTTCGTTGAAATCTGAGACTGTGCCCTGGAAGGTTATTTTTATGTCTCAATTTAAACGAGCTATTTTTAAAATCGAACAAATCACTTTTAATTTAAATTTAAATTTTTTTATTATCCTTATTCTTATTAATATAAATTTAATAAGCCTTTAAATTATTTTTATCTAGCTTAAAACTCAAGATTCAATGTTTTAACCAATTTTCAATTATTAAATTCAATAATTAAATTATCAAATAAATAGTTATATTTGAAATTCAAATTAAAAATTAACTTTTAAATATTTAAAATCAATTAAATATTCCAATTTCAAATAACCAAAATTCTGGATCGTTACATTAAGGTTTAAATCTTGTAACCTTGCGTGCAACCATTCTAAACTTTCTCATCAATTAGTGTACAACCAATTTTGCAGCCAATCGTGTACAAGTGCATGGTGTATCACAACACATATGACATGTATGCAGAATAATGCTAAATCGGTGCCTCCTTTATAAATGCATTCTTTTAAAAAAAAATTGAAAATATGATACAAACAACCTATATATATTGGTAGTTCTATATGTATGTAAGGTTTCAAAATAACCAAAATCCTTTTCACATAACAATCTCCACACTCCTATAAATAGGAATATGGTTCAACCAATTTTACATTCAATCCCAACCATCTAATACCTAACACATCATTTCTTACATCCAAAATTTTGAAAATCAGCCTAGAGGTGTGGCGTAATGGAAAAAATATGCCTAGGTTTGGTAACAGACCCAGGTTCGAGCCCTGCCTTGCACACACTTCTCACAAAAAATAGCGCCCTAGGGTTATAGGTGCTATGAGTAGAAGCAGACAGACACAACTTAATTTCCCTCAGGAGTTTGTCCTTCTGCCAGGTTCTCTTGAGTATATTCAAATGTTTTTTTTGAAAATCAAGTTTTCCTAAATCTATACTCTTATGTCGGAAAAGGAATTTAGATGGAGAATTTTACATCTCTATCCTTTTTTTGGATACCTATTCTCTTGTACCTTGGAACTTTCTCTTTTGCTCCAAATCTTTTCCAACTTTTCCATGTACAATTTGTATAAGGAGGTTATTTTTTGATTTTAAAATAGAATTATTTCAAATGCAAGTTCTCTTTACTATCAACAAGGTATGGAAATAGAAATTCTAAAGCTAAAATAGCTTTTTCCCTTGTTATTCTCTATGTTTTGTATACTGTCGCCCTTATTGTATAATAAAATTCATATTCATTAATTTGACCCTCCTTACGTTAAGCATGTGGCACCGAAAATTGGAAAATTTCTCATTTTCCACTAAAAATCTTTTTCCTCTTTCAACCAAACTTGCAAAATAGCTTGAAAATTAAAATTTTCAAAAACATTTAAACACAACTTTTAAAAAGCATTTGAAGACGATTTTTCAAAAGCATTCGGACACAATTTTAAAAAAATATTTGTTTTTGCATCTTTTAAAACAAATCAAGCTACATCTTAATATAATCGGATTCAGTCAATGAGTTAATGCATATGATTGACCCTAACATTGTGCAATTAATTTCAGATTTTGAAAACCTTTCCTTTTATTTCAAAACAACAAACAACATACAAACATATTTATATATTTTAGTTTTTGAGGCATAGGGATAGTGACTCGTGGTTTCACAACAATCTTTCCATGTCCTTCGCTTGTTAAAATTTAATTTTTCCAAAATTCTAAAGTTTTTAGGATTAAAGCATTCTTTGTTTCTGGTTGCTAATTTAATTTCCTAATTTAGTTTATAAACTTCCAACCTTAATTACATTCATCGCTAGTTAAGTGTCTTTACAAGATTTCCTTATTTACATTTTTTCCCAATATATACAGCGGTCAAAGCTCATCCAGAAAATTAACACAGTAGTAAAATAGGAATATATCTCATATCGTATCGTATGCTTTTTTCAACACCCAAAAAGGGACAGCTAGCAATTACAACCTAAATAATCTAAAGAAACAATTGCTAGAAGTTGCCCTCCAATATCAACCAGTGTTAATGATCTTGTGGCCTTCTTACTGAATGAAAATTGACATTTCTAGTATGTCATTCTTTTATAATCTACATGTCTTAATTCACCATTTAGGCTTCCAATAACCACGGTCCATCCACTACTATAATTATTACAACTGATATGGGATTAGCTACGCATTTCCACACTATAGTGGGTAAGAAATATAAACTATGAACATTTAGAATAACTCATTAGAAAATTGGCCTAGTGGAATAACTTTCCTACCACTTATCTTGCCTTCTTTGATCTTGAGTCAACCAACATCCTTTATGTGTGTTTGTCATCTCATTACACTCTTCTTCGATTAAACTACTTTTTTTTCAATCAAAATCTCTTGATAGTATTATCAAATTTTTGTATTTACTTCTTTATCCTTGATCTTTCATGCAAGTATGCTCTAAGACTCACAAAAGTGTACTTCGATACCATTCCCAATTCCTTTGAGGGTTCTTCTCATGACTTTCACACATGTTTAATCAAACATTCCTAGGTTCATACCAATATTCCTTACATTCAACGGAGATCCTTTGTTGCTACTCTACGAGTATTCGTAGCTATTTTATTCATAGCCTTGACCTTTACCCTGTCTTACCAAGATAGTCATCTCTACCTACTCCATATCAAAAATTGGTTTGGTTCTCACCACTTTTTATAATTTTTTTTTGAAATGATTCAATAATTCTACCAAGTGTCGATCTTAAGGATCGAACTCATGACCTTTAACCTCATAGTCTAAACTACCAATCAACCAAGTCAACCATGTTGGTCCCACTCTTTATAAAATTAAAACTTCACAGTCAAGAGGTACTTAATCTAAAAAAATTATATTTGAAAATATAAACTTAGAAACATTTTTGTTAAATTCAAAAATTGTTTGGTTTCCAAAGAAGACATGAAAAATTTTCCATTCTAACAAACTTTCAATTTTTAAGGACTTTATATAACAAAAACTTACTTCTTTAAAAGTATGATTTTTAGCTCAAAACATTTTTTGCGTTCAAAAACTCAATCATCGTACCAAACTATTTTTCAAAAACATCTTCTATAACTTTAAACAATGAAAACTGGAGTAGATAAGGATAACTTCCATTCTATTATTTTCCTACTACTCATGTTATTTCCGCTTTCAACCTTAGCGGAGATTTTAATAACCCATGAGGGGGACTTCTAAAAGATATGCGCAATTACTACACATATTTATGGAAATTATCTATTTTCCTTTTGTTTTTCTCATATATCATTTCTAATTAGATTACTAACCTTATATAAATTCCTAACATTGTCTATTATAGATTTCCTAATATTTTGCTACTATTTATATTTCTTCTACCCAAATGCCTTATACTTACATAGGTCTTTTCCTCTTTTATTGTTTTCTTCATTAACTCATTGTAGCGCGTTCGCCTGCTGCTTTAGTCATTGAGCTTTCCTTTATTAACATAAAAAGCGATATGTATAAATTTATTTCAGTTGTTTTTCTCCATATTTTCCTAGTACGAGAATATTTTTGCTATCTTCATTATCGGGCATTCTTACACTTTTATTCTCTTTATCCCATTTGAATTAAGTATCATTTTCGTTTATCCACTCCTTAAAAAATTTAAAAAGAAACTTTTAAATTTACAGAATTAGGAAAAATCATCGAGCCAAATATATGCTATTTTTTTTTATTCATTTCAAAAACGAAAAATCCCTTTTCCAAAAACTCTTAAGAGTGAAAATTTTCAACCCATCCAATTTTAAACTTCGCTAAGAATCTCTAAATTGCCATTAAAAACTTCCAATTTTTCTTTCTTTTTTGAAACAATAACTTTTCAATTGTAGGGACCTTTTATTTTAAATAAATCCCTTTTAAAACCATTCAAAATGTTTCAAGAAAATTTCAAAATCTCTTTGTTAAATTCTTTCACATTGGTTTGAACTCAGAAATGGACTTTTATTCATCCTTTCCTTTGGACTTTTCTTCTTTTCTATCCATTCTTAACTCATTTTCATTAAGAACATATAAAAAATCCAGCTACCATCTTGTGGTGGTTAATGTACACCTTCTCGTAGGAACTTGTTCAATCCTTTTTCACATCTTACTTTCGTATGCTTACAGTATATAAGTTCTTACCTTCCATCTGTCTTGATGAAATGTACATTTTTAATCACTAATCCAACAAAATCCAAAATCATAGGCAGTGCAGACCCAACAAAGGAGTTAAGTACCATCCTGCTCCTGGAATCCTTGTACATGTCACGCTCACGCTCTTCTTTGTCAACGTCTTACGGTACAGCCTACACCCTATAGGGCAATCTGGGTAGGTACATAAATTTAACTCTATTTATTGTTCCAACTCATAGTTGCATCATCCATCTTTTTTGAATATGGTTGCAACTATTTATATAGTTGAAATTCAAAGAGTTTGGCGTATATTATATATATTTATAGGTAAAAATACAAATATGGTCTCTCAGTGTATCCTAATTCCTATATTCGACTAACCTATGCTCTAATACCAATGTAACAACCCACATCTTAAGGGGTCCAAATTTCAAAAAACTCGAAATCCAAGTCTACTAGGGTATGGATCGTTGGTGTTGGTAACTTGAAATAAACATAAGTATATTGGAGAGATATCCACACAAACTCACAGTGAAATAGAAAAATATAATAGAACATATATACCGACTAAGGCTACTACCTTGAAACTAATATTATTTCTTGGATATTTAGTTGTCTTGTCAGCGCTAAGCATGAATGAGAAGACATCTCCATTTACCGTTCCTGTCTTGCACCAATAGCATGTCTCTCTAAATCTGTCATATGGGTTGTAATAAGGAGGTGGTTAAAATAACTTTTTGGTGACTGGAAAATTACATTTCTAGTGATTGCTAAATTACATACTTTATCCATAACACTAATTTATGCTGATTGATTTCCATTTGAGTGTTATTTCCATTATTCACGGTTTATCTATTTAATTCCATATGCGTGTACGGTATATCTAGCATTCTTTGAGGTATAACTATATATATATGTGTGAATAATATATATATATATATATATATAAATGTTGTACTACCCAAAAGAAAACCCTGGCCACTTAATACTTCTTAAATAGGGAGGAGGCCGGTCCAATGGCCATTAAAAAGGGTCCCCTATAACATAATCGCTAGTCAACCGTCCCTTTGCTACGAAGGCCAATGACCTCTAGATATGGTTTTATAATTTAATTTGTCGTATTACTAACGCATCTCAAAGACTTATCTAAGAGTTAACTAGCCCACCTCCGACAAACGAACAATAAATTAAAATTTGAGGTATTTGCGTATCCCGTACGGATTCTACACCAGTAGGAAGCGAAACCCATCGATGCATAATCTAAGTCTTTGCTAACGACCGCTCGAAACCGCTGATAGTTAAAGCCTATATGCCAGTTGTACTTCTAAATACCTATTTACCAACAACACTTACATAACCTACAGACCCCCACAGTGGAAATATCAATTTGAATTTCCTTGTACAAATCAAGGAAATGCCCACTCCAGTTGCTTAATATCTCTTGTTTTTAAATGAAGTAGACCCCATTTCCCTATTAGGCATTGTCATAGGTTATTTAAGACTTCTTATAGATAAGGCAGACCCAATGGCCATTAAATACCTTCCACTCTAGAGTAAATCCCTTGACATCCTAAATGTATCAAGCCATTTAATACTTCAAATCTGAGGCAAACCCTTGATATATTTTCCCACACCTATACGTGAACATATGTCCCTTCCCTACATGTCTTATAATTGGAGATGTCCCACATCAGTAGTACGTATACACAACTGTCGGTAGTCTTTAGGTGAAGGGCAAACTTCTATTGTATAATTCTACTGACCTCGCATCCCAGCCATACTAAAACAAGCCATTTATCCTAAACCTAAATATTAGGCTAAGCCTACTAATTTACGCTTGTCCTAAACATATTATTGAGGCCATATAATTTCTATTATGAAAATTATATTGCCTCCTAAGTTTATTTATTAGTATTAAATTACTTATTCATTGTGAACCAATTCCTATCTTATAGGCTTATTTCCTATATTCTTCATTTCCTTCTTACGTCCCATAAATATCGACAATCACTTATGACATTTATTTATTTGTTTCAAATTCAACTTATTGTGCTTAATCCATTTTCCTTCATAAATGTTATGTTAAATTTTGTAATCAATTCCATTAAATGCATTTATGCTCCAATTTAATTTCTGTAACTCCCTATTAATTGCGCATTTATTGCCCACTAATATTGCAATCATTATTCATAAATTTTGGAGTTACTACCTCTTTTCCATTGCCATCTCCTAACCTATGATTTTACTATGCTATTAATATTTAATCATCCTAATTAAAACTAATACGAGTATCGACGTATATTTAGTTATTACACTTTATTATTTACCTTATATACATACATATATGTGTATTTTTAATTAGTAGGCACAGTTATATATATATATATATTCTATTTCTAACTTACTAATTCCTACGTTTAGGAATTTTAGAATATACACTTATATGTACATTCTGCAAAGAACATTCATTTCTATATTTTAATATATTACCCACCCTTTCCAAAAGGATTACCATTATACTTTTCATAAACTACCTAAAAGGGAGACTTTTGCTTTGTTTGAAATTACAAGGAATTATATCTTTTCTTTTATTGAAAAAGGTAGTGCAAACTACGGAGAAGAACATCCTACTTTACACATCTCTTTCATTTTGGTATATTCCTAATTATTCCAAATGATGCACTTTTTATACATAGATGTGGAATTATACCATTTATGGAAATTTACATAGAAATAAATACAACTAAATTGTAGCCTCAACGCTTTCGATAAATTAAAACATAGAAATTTACATTCCAAATCAAATTAAGGCATTCCAAATGATTACTAAAAAAATTTACAACTCAATTAACATAAATCTGGAATAAATTTCACGGTCATATCGCACTATACTTTAAAATATTGAGGGGACTAATTTCCAAAATTTTCAGATTAGGGTATATATGTCATTCCATTATAATTACACAACTTACAAAATATATATGCAAGGTTTCTATTAAATACTTTCAGTTTAAGCCTATAATTCAACAGATCTTACATAGACATAATAATCAAATAAAATTCAATAGTATAAATTTCAATGTTATATATAAATCATATAACTTCCCACTCATCTTCACAGCTTTCCAAATCTCCCAAACCAAATCGATTCCTTTAATTAAATCATTTTTCCTTTCCATACGAAAATATGTATACCAAGATATATACATACCCATTAGAATTATAAATCTGAGAGGAGATTTGAGTTAATTGGAAATTTAGATTTATAATTATAGAATTTACATTGTTCACAAAATTAATTCACTCCTTCTTTTCTTCTCTTTTATTTTCCGCCCTTCTCCGATTTATATATATATATAATAGTAATTTTATAATTTCTAGAAATAGTGGAGAAGGGAAAATGACAAGCTCCGTTGTAATGACCCAGGATTTAATCACTTTAAATTTTGATGTTTAAATATATTTTTAATAATTAATTAATAGATTTTATAACCCATATAAACTCCTTTTAAATAATAACTAATGATGGTAAAATAGTTTTTTTTTAAATTTGTTTACAAAAATAATCAGTTCAAAACAAAATAGAAAATGTGATCGAAAATCATTTTTCAAATTTTCGACTTTTCGATGTCCAAAAGCTGTCGAAAAACGTTGTGCGCATTTGAATTAACATATTCACTCATTAAAAATAAGTTAAAATACATTTTAAATTATATACATACATATTTACTTAAGAAATATAATAAAATATGATGTGACATATTATGTAAATTCAAAAATAAAGTGGAAAAGAAGGCATAAAAGGTCATTTCTCTCAAAACCATTTAGTACTAAGGTGTTAAATCATGTTGGCTTGGAAAAATGAAGGGGGGTAAGGGAAAAACGAGGGGAAGAGGGAAGGAGACAAGGGTGGTGAGGTGGCAAATTTTTAGTGGAGGGTATGTACCCTAAGGCTAGTTTAGTAATTTGATTTATACACATAGTATATAAAGCATTTTTCTTACATTTCCACCACTTTGCATTCATCTCTATTTCATAAATTTTCTTCTAAAGCTTTCATGTATATTTCCATGGCCTCCAAATTAGATTCGTAAGTTTAAAATCTAGTTTTCGTTCACTTCTATAAATCTAAAACCTTGTTTTAAGCTTCCTTCTTCCAATTCATCACTTCTCCTTAAAAGACAAGTCCACATCCTCCTTAATCAATCAAGGCCGAGTATAATACCCCCCTAGGCCGAACCATTTCCTCTCTTAAGCCTACAAGACTTCGTTTTTCTAAAGAAAACCTAAAGATCTTGTTGAGTCAAGATTTTTATATAGTTTTGATTTCTGACAAAGGGATAAACCGTGATCGTCAAAAAGAAGTCATTCATTGAGACACAACGAGCTTCATACATTAGAGGTGGATTATTTGGTATGTTAGTAATATTAGTTATGTTAAAATCTATCCTCAAAATAATCATGCATCTCAAAAGAATCGATGTATAAACGTTTTGGATGACAGCGCACATTCACTGTGCAATTTAACAGCGACCGGTCGACCGGTCCAAAACCAGGCGGTCGACCGTTCCTGTGTAAATTGCACAATGAACGTGCACACATGCACATAACGTCTATATATTTGAAATTTTCGTCTACTGGTCATTTTTGACCTGTCGACCGTTTTTAAACAGAAAGCAACCTTTCCCAAAAGACACTTCTTTCTTCAATGATTGCTTCTCTTTCCTTTCATCAATGATCACATCTGTTAATGGCTACTCTTCACAAAGAGTTACAACCATTTATTCTCTATATAAACATATCTAAATCATTGATTGAAATACAACAATTCTTTGCTTTAAAATTCTGATCTTAATTTCTAAATACTCTTGCATTCTAAAAGCTTTCTACTTCAAATTGCTTATTGAATCATTGAAATTATTTCATATCTTTTGATTCAAATAAGTAATATACTTCCTTCAATCTTCACAAACATCATTCACATATTTTGAGGATAAGATTATAGGAAGGGTGTACTACAAGTGACAAATCCGTGTTATCAAGAGCACAAGTTGTCAACGACAATTGTATTTATTTTTGTTGAAGTCCTCGGTGTTGTAAGAGGCACGAAATCCCGTTCGGCTGTTCGGGTGTTATAAACCTGTTCCTCCGGGTGAAGCGAGGTAGTTGGTAGTGAAAATCCAGATAGGAGTCTGGGACTGGACGTAGGACGGGAGTTCCGAACCAGTATAAAAATCCCTGGTGTGATTTTTACAGTTTACTGCATTTACTATTCTATATCTGTGAATTGCTATATAGTTAGTTTATTGAATATTTACTTGTATAGGAATTGTAAATAACATTCCGCATATATTAGTCCATATTACACGATCCGTAATTAGTGTGCACAAGCGTACACACTTTCATTTGGTATCGGAGCAAGGTTATCATATAACCGTAACACCGTTATTTGATATATTCTTGTAATATGGCAAATAACGCAAGCACTAGCTCTAGCACTTACACGGAAGGTCAATCAACACAAAGACCTCCATTCTTTAATGGTCTCAACTATAGCTATTGGGCTACACGTATGTCATTTTTCATGCAATCAAATAGCTATGATGCTTGGAATGCTACTCAAAAAGAAATAGTAAATCCAACAACTGAATATTCAGAATGGACAACGGCTGAGAAAACGGCAGCAGCCGTAAATGCAAAGGCAATAAATATGTTGTTTTGTGCATTAGACCAAAATGAATATAACCGTGTTAGTATCTGCACTACTGCATATCAAATTTGGCAAACGCTGAAAACCACTCATGAAGGTACTAACAAGGTTAAACAAGCCAAAATAGCCATGCTGAAGAGTCAGTTTCAAAATTTCAAAATGAAACCAAATGAGACAATCAATGATATGTATTCAAGGTTTCAAACTATTCATCATGCACTTATCGGATTAGGGCAAAAATATTCAGATTTTGATGTTGTTTCAACAGTCCTACATTCTTTGACTAGTGAATGGGAAGGAAAAGTATTAGCAATTGAAGAAGCTAATGACCTTTCCATCATGAAGCCAGATGAATTGATAGGAAATTTAATGTCCTATGAAGCAAATTTGCAGGCTAGAAAAGAACAGAAAGAAGAGAAGAAAAATGTAGCATTTCATGCTGAGAAAGATGAAAATGAATCAGATTCTGAAGATGAAGATTTGGCATTCATTGCAAAAGGATTCAAAAAATTCCTAAAATATCGAAAAGCCAGTCGCTACAACAAAAGGAAACCTGGATCAAGCAAACCATCTTCATCAACTATAGAATGTTTCAACTGTCACAAAAAGGGGCACATGCAGAAGGATTGTCCAGAACAGAAGAAGAAGTCAGAAAATGATAAATTCAAACATAAGAAGGACAAGTCAAAGAAACGAGCCTTCTCAGTAACATGGGATGATTCAGACTCATCCTCATCTGAAAGTGAAAGTGATCAGGAAAATGAACAATCTAATGTTTGTTTTATGGCAACAGAAGATGAGGTACAAATTCCTACATTTGATGAATTACTTGATATAAATTCTGAGTTGATAGTCAAATATAAAGACATAAAACGTCAATTAAAATTAGCCAAAGCAGATTTGAGTAGAGCAGAGTTTGAACGAGATATGTTAAAAGACGAGAAGAAAATATTAGAAGAAGAACTTGAAAAACTTCAAGAATCATCATCTAATGTTGACTCTCAATTATCTCTTTTGAGTCAAGAAATTGAAACTCAAAAAGAGAAAAATGATGCTCTCGCTACTGAAAATCATGAGCTTAAGGCAAAAGTCAAAAATCTGGACCTAGAAAAGGCGAGCTTACAAACTAAGTTAGATGACATAACTCAAAATGTTTCTAACCTTAACAAAGGTCGAGAAAATTTGACAAAAATCATTGAAAGTTCACAATCTGTTTCAAATAAACAAGGTTTGGGATATAGGAAACCAGAAACCAAGAAACATCTTGGTAATGGAAGGAAAAAGAAAGTACAAAAGACTGGAGCTAAGAAAAATCTTAGTTTATTATATTCCAAACCAAAACCAGTTGTGAAATTTCAGAAGAAAAATGTCAAGACTATCAAAATATGGGTTCCTAAAACAAATAACAATTTGATTAGGAATAAATATATTCAGAATTTCATGAATACTGTACATCTTAATACTAATTATATATATAAAGGGGATACCGGACCCGTATGGGTTTGGACTCCTAAGACCTAACTCTTAGGACCCCATAAAAAGTGGGTACCATGGACTTAATTTTATTTTTTGCAGGTCCCACTTAAGAAAAGAGGAAAGTGGATATTGGACAGTGGTTGCTCGAAGCACATGACTGGAGACAAGAGCTTACTAACAAATATTACATACTCAGATGGTGGCTCCGTCACTTTTGGAGATAATTCAAAAGGCTATATCATCGGCAAAGGCGATGTGAGCAATTGCGGTACATCTAACTTACCTCTTATTACAAATGTCATGCTAGTTAGAAATTTAAAACACAATTTACTTAGTATCAGTCAATTATGTGACAAGGGTTTTACAATTTCTTTTTCAAACAATAAGTGTAGTATTCTAGATAAAGATCATAATTTAATTTTCGAAGGTTATAGAGACAGAAATATATATATTCTGAATATGAATATTAATCATAACTCAGATATGTGTCTTATAGCTAATGATAATGATCCATGGCTATGGCACAAACGCTTCTGTCATATAAACTTCAGAACTATTGACAAGCTAGCCAAAAACAATCTTGTTAGAGGATTACCCAAAATGAGTTTTAAGGTTAACAATATCTGTGATGCATGTCAATTAGGAAAATTAACCAAATCATCTTTTAAATCCAAGAAAGTCATATCAACACTACAACCACTTGAGTTACTACATATGGATTTATTCGGACCAACACAAGTTCAGTCGATAAATCATAATCGATATGTATTTGTAATAGTTGATGACTATTCTCGGTATACATGGTCTATTTTCCTGAAAAACAAGAGTGACACTTTTGAACATTTTAAATCTTTCGTCAAAAGAATTCAAAAATCGAAAGGGCTAAAAGTTAAAAACATAAGGAGTGATCATGGTGGTGAATTCGAAAATAACGAATTTGAACATTTTTGTACAAAGAAAGGTATTAACCACAATTTTTCGTTTCCTAGAACTCCACAACAAAACGGAGTTGTAGAACGAAAAAATCGAACATTACAAGAATGTGCAAGAACGTTATTAAATGGATCTACTTTACCAAAACATTTCTGGGCAGAAGCCGTAGCCACTGCGTGTTATGTTTTGAATCGTGTGTCCATTCGACCACTCACCAAGAATACATCTTATGAATTATTTAACGAAAGGAAGCCAAATATATCTTACTTCAAAGTATTTGGTTCAAAATGTTTCATTTTAAATACGAAAGACCAACTCGGGAAGTTTGATCCGAAAGCTGATGAAGGTATATTTGTCGGTTATTCGGAAAGAAGCAAGGCATATCGTATTTTTAATAAACGAACCAAAACTATTGAGGAATCTCTTCATGTTTCCTTCGATGAAATCTTTCAGCCCTCTCAACCAAAATCTGATGATGACGAAACTATACTTTCTGACACTCCTATCATCACAAATTATGACTCTGACTCTGAAAATATTGTTGAAAATACTTCTCAACAACATCCAGCTTGTGAAATACGTTCCCCTCCAAGATTATTGAGACACCATCCGGTTCAAAATGTAATTGGGGAGGTCGACTCATAAGTAAGAACTAGGAGTCAATTACATCAAATGGGACATGTTGCATTTCTATCAAATATCGAACCTAAGAATCCTAAAGAAGCAGCTACCGACGAATATTGGATCATTGCCATGCAAGAAGAACTAAATCAGTTTGTGCGCAATGACGTCTGGGAACTTGTTCCAAGACCAACTGATCAGTCAGTGATTGGTACTAAATGGGTCTATAAAAATAAGGCTGATGAACAAGGGAATATCACCAGAAATAAAGCAAGGTTAGTAGCACAGGGATATAATCAGGAAGAAGGTATCGATTATGAAGAAACTTTTGCACCAGTTGCTCGACTAGAAGCTATTAGAATCCTTTTATCTTTTGCTTGTCACCATAATTTCAAACTTTATCAGATGGATGTCAAGAGTGCATTTCTTAATGGATTTATCAAAGAGAATGTATATGTCGAACAACCTCCTTTGTTTGTACATGAAAAATATCCTGATCATGTGTTCAAACTAAAGAAAGCTCTTTATGGTTTAAAACAAGCACCTCGTGCTTGGTATGAACGATTACGTAGCTATCTTATTGACTCAGGATTTCAAATAGGCAGAGTCGATCAAACTTTGTTTATCAAACATTCTCAAAAGGATATTCTAGTTATTCAGATATATGTAGACGACATCATCTTTGGTTCAACAAATGATAAACTCTGTAAGGAATTTGCAAGTATTATGACCAAAGAATTCGAAATGTCTCATATGGGAGAACTGTCATACTTTCTTGGACTTCAAATCAAACAACTTCCGAATGGTATTTTTATTAATCAAGAAAAATACTGCGGAAATCTTATCAAGCGCTTCGGATTAGAAAATACATCTGGTAAACCAACTCCTATGAGTACAACTACACATCTTGAAAAAGATGATAATGGTAAGAGTGTTGACCAGAAATTATATCGAAGCATGATTGGTTCTCTTCTTTATCTTTCAGCTAGTCGTCCAGATATAATGATGAGTGTTTGTCTATGTGCTCGTTTTCAAGCAAATCCAAAGGAATCACATTTACGAGCAGTGAAGCGTATAATTCGTTATCTTAATAATACAAAAGATTTCGGTCTTTTTTATCCAACAGAATGTCCATTCGAATTAGTTTCATATAGTGATGCTGATTTTGGAGGTTCTCGAACGGATAGAAAGAGTACAAGTGGTACGTGCCATTTTATTGGAAAATCACTTGTCTCTTGGTTTAGTAAGAAACAGAATTGTGTTTCACTATCAACATGTGAAGCCGAATATATATCAGCGGCTCTCGCTTGTACTCAAGTATTATATATGCAACAAACACTTCAAGATTTTGATATTCACTTATCAAATTCTATTATATACTGTGATAACACGAGTGCTATAAATCTTTCTAAAAATCCAGTGAATCATTCTAGAACCAAGCACATTGATATCCGTCATCATTTCCTTAGAGATAATATTGAAAAAGGAAATATATGTCTTGAATATGTCCAAACTAATAATCAATTAGCGGACATTTTTACTAAACCCTTGTTCGAATCTAGTTTTATTAAATTAAGAAGAGAGCTTGGTTTAATTTCTTTAAAAGACCTTGTCTAATAATTACTGATGTTAAACTTTTAAGTTCTTTCGTTTGATTATTTTTTTTAACTATAGCTATTTTAAGCTATTTTTAATTTTGAGCCTCTGATTATTTTACACCATCAAATTCCTCTTTTTACTCTTATTCATAGGCTTATATATAAGAACTGTCTATATAAGCTGTCAAAAACATTCGTTCTATTCATCTTCCCTTATCTAATCATAAATACAAATTTTTCTATGGCACATATTTGTGATGAGTGTGCTCAAAAAAACTCACATTTCCATTACAAGTTCTGAATCAGAAGAATATCTTTCTCCTGAAACACCAAAATATAAACCAAAGTGCCATCATCAATGCTCTCGTACACCTGGAAGTACGCCTAAATCAAAAAAGGCAAAGAAAGTGCTATTCTATTCTCCTCATACCAAAGAGAAGATCGATGAAATTCATCACTATCAAAAACATCAAATAGATCTTCAACGTCAGCTTCATTATGGACAACAACAGCTCCATCATGAACAACAGCAGACTTCGGCACGATTATCTATTTTAGAAAGAATGGCATTCTTCTTCTGTGGATCAAACAAACGAGATGTTCATGAGCCAATGCCAAATGCACCTTCATCTTCTAGAACCCCAAACTCATGGGACAGAAACTATGCTCAGAATGAAGGGGCAACTGAAAAATGGTCATCTTGGAAGGCTCGCATTGATGATATTAACGAAGATTCAACCGATCTTCCTTCTCCCACTCTTCATTAATTTTATTTTTATATTGTATCGTTGTTTATTTTCTTTTGTAATCACTCATTTAATAACAATTAAATATTATAATAAGAGTGATATACAATTTATAGGACACAACTATATTGAAAACAGGCTGAACTGTGCTTCCAGAACAGCACCGGTCGACAGCTCAAAATGGACCGGTCGACCGTTTTGCTCTCTGGATAAAAACGGTCGACCGCCCCATTTTCACCGGTCGACCGGTTACGAGTATTCTGTTTTTTTTAATATATCCGTCCGTTCATTTTTACCCCTATCACTCTTTTTTCTTCATAACCAGTCTTCTTCCCCCAAATCAAAGAAACCCTACATTCTCTTATTAATTTTCTTTCTTCAAACTTATCCCTAATGGCTCCTCAACAAAAGAAATTTAAGCAAGCTTCTACCTCAGAGACACAACCCATTGATCTCTCTATCAAGAAATGGCTTGTGGATCCAATTTCACTCAAAAGGTGGAATGAAATGAAAGATTTTACTATCCATCCGGGTTCGTTTGTTAAATTCTCAGATTTCTCTAGTTATCGTATTTTAGATTTAGCAAGGGATACCGACATTGAAAACCTAATTGACTATGATCAAAACAATATGGAAATTAACCATGTCATGATCAAGTTATTCTATGCTAATCTAAATATAGAGAAAAACAAACCCGCAAATCCCAATTATTGTCTTTGGTCTGTTGTATGTGGCAAAGAAGTGTTTATCTCATGTGATAGGATGGCAAGTGTTCTTGGTTCTAGGTTTATTGGTGAAAAATTCTCAAATGACTTTTGCAATATTCATGTCCGTAATCAAATTAGTCATCAATTTACTGAAGATGACAAGGATAGCACTAAGTCTATTGGCTTAAGGCCGTCTGCAAGAATTCTTCATCATACTCTTATGCACTCCCTTTTCCCAAGAACTGGAAATTTTGATGCCGTCTATAAAGAAAATTTCAAGGCATTATACGCAATTTATGGGGGTATTCGTATAAACTGGATTGGTATGATCTTCGATGAGATCTTGAAAGTAAATGATAGCTCTAGACCTCACTTGTTTTATAACGAGTACATTATGCGTCTCTTGCTCGATTGTGGCATTGAACCACCAAAGTCTTCTATTTCCAAACCAAAAGCCATCAACAAAGCTTCGATTGCAAGAATGAAGCTTCCAGCCCCATACTTCAATATTATGCCTTTTGAACAATGGAAAGACCAAGGACATAGAGAGGCTTCCTCCCGTTCATCCCGATCTAAACCTGGAGAAGTTAAACTTTTAAGATCATCTTCCTCAACAAAAGAATCACTTAACACTATTGCTCAAAATCAATTTCTTCTAGAAGCTCGACTTAAGCGCATGGACACCAAAATGGATAAACGATTTAACAAACTTAAGTCGTTCTTCAGTTCTATATGGGAAGCAATATCATGTGGAGCATCATCCTCATCCATGCCAACTCAAGACCCTGGCAAGCGCCCAGCTCCTCCTACTTTTGCTTGGACATCCTCGGAGGAGGGTACAAGCTCGGGAACGAGTCATGGACGTGGATACGGAAAATCTCAGCTTGTTGAAGAAGAAGACGAGGAAGAAGAGGAGGGTGAGACAGATTCAGATTGAATCCTTTTAGTCTATGTCTTTATCTACTATTATGTGTAAATTATGACTTAGTTCTTGCTTTAAGACATTATCTGGCACTTGTACTAAATAGTGTCGCATTTTAATTCGTCCTAGACTCTTTGGCATTATCATATTATGTGACTCTTAACTCTTGATCTATGGTAGTAGTTTTATTTTGCTTATAATCTGGATTATATAATTTATATCCTCTATTTTTATACTCCTTTTTGTCGATGACAAAGGGGGAGAAAATTGTGCTAACAGTATATATGCAGGAAAATATAGAGTTACAGGCACAATCTCAGGGGGAGATCAAATACAGGGGGAGATTCATAACTATGTTGTCATCAATCAAAAAGGGGGAGAATGTTGAGTCAAGATTTTTATATAGTTTTGATTTCTGACAAAGGGATAAACCGTGATCGTCAAAAAGAAGTCATTCATTGAGACACAACGAGCTTCATACATTAGAGGTGGATTATTTGGTATGTTAGTAATATTAGTTATGTTAAAATCTATCCTCAAAATAATCATGCATCTCAAAAGAATCGATGTATAAACGTTTTGGATGACAGCGCACATTCACTGTGCAATTTAACAGCGACCGGTCGACCGGTCCAAAACCAGGCGGTCGACCGTTCCTGTGTAAATTGCACAATGAACGTGCACACATGCACATAACGTCTATATATTTGAAATTTTCGTCTACTGGTCATTTTTGACCTGTCGACCGTTTTTAAACAGAAAGCAACCTTTCCCAAAAGACACTTCTTTCTTCAATGATTGCTTCTCTTTCCTTTCATCAATGATCACATCTGTTAATGGCTACTCTTCACAAAGAGTTACAACCATTTATTCTCTATATAAACATATCTAAATCATTGATTGAAATACAACAATTCTTTGCTTTAAAATTCTGATCTTAATTTCTAAATACTCTTGCATTCTAAAAGCTTTCTACTTCAAATTGCTTATTGAATCATTGAAATTATTTCATATCTTTTGATTCAAATAAGTAATATACTTCCTTCAATCTTCACAAACATCATTCACATATTTTGAGGATAAGATTATAGGAAGGGTGTACTACAAGTGACAAATCCGTGTTATCAAGAGCACAAGTTGTCAACGACAATTGTATTTATTTTTGTTGAAGTCCTCGGTGTTGTAAGAGGCACGAAATCCCGTTCGGCTGTTCGGGTGTTATAAACCTGTTCCTCCGGGTGAAGCGAGGTAGTTGGTAGTGAAAATCCAGATAGGAGTCTGGGACTGGACGTAGGACGGGAGTTCCGAACCAGTATAAAAATCCCTGGTGTGATTTTTACAGTTTACTACATTTACTATTCTATATCTGTGAATTGCTATATAGTTAGTTTATTGAATATTTACTTGTATAGGAATTGTAAATAACATTCCACATATATTAGTCCATATTACACGATCCGTAATTAGTGTGCACAAGCGTACACACTTTCAGATCTAAGTCGTGTGCAAATTCTATAGGAAGTTGCTTTAGTTTAGCCCACTTTTGGTAAGTAAAGCTCGCTCTTTTATTCAAAGTTAGTAACTTTATAGATGATGTATATTTGTTAGTTAAATATGATGCTTTTTTGAGTAGTTATGATGTTGAATTGGTTGTGCATAAGTATACTTGGAAATGATGTTGATTTGGTTGTATATAAGTATGCATGTATGTGGTGTTGTATAAACTTGAAATCGGAAGTTAAGTGTAGTAAATTAGTAAGGTATGATCTTGCTTATGTTTGGAATTATGCTGTTGTGATGTGGGTGTGATGTTGGTTATGATCTTGGTATATGTTGTTTATGCTAATAAAGTTAGCACTTTTGCTAACTTAAGCGACTTATGAAATCCCTTTTTGAAATTTTTTTGAACTTTGGTCTTACATTTAAAAATATATTTAAGTTTAAAACTTGTTTAGTTTTCAAAAAGACATATTTATGTTTACAAAGTAGTAATGTTTCCAAGGAGTAAAGTTTAAAGATTATAAAAAAAAATTCAAGTCTTGGAAATTTCAGGTCGTATAGCGATAGTCGCTATAAGTGCAGTTCATGAAATGAACTCTTTTCGAAATCTAAAAATATTTTCACTTAGAAATCTTTTTGGAAAATGTTTTTAAACTTATATTAAGTAATTAAAAAGGTAATTATTATTTAATTAATTAGTTATTTAATAAATGATTGATTAATTAATTAATTATGTAATTAGTACTTAATCATTGGTTAATTAAGGTAATTAATACTTAAGTGTTAATCAATTAAGTTAATTTTAATTAGTTAATTAATTTAATTATTATTTAATTAATAATGAAGGGTTAATTATTTTTAATTATTTATTAAATATTAATTATTAATAATTTAATTATTTAATTACTGATTAATTAAATTTAATTAAGATGTTAATTAGGACTTAATTAAGATTAATTATTATTTAATAAGGGTTTAATTTATTATTTAATTAATAAATAAGGGATTTAAATCGCTTTGTTTCTAAAATATCGGTTTTGTTTAAAATTGTTTTTCTTTTCCAAAAATGTTTTAAATCAAGGGATTTCTTTATCAGTTACCCTTAAGTAACCTCAAACAAATATGAAACCGAAGTTAATGTAGTGACACATTTATGGGAAGTGAGTCATCTTATAGTTTGCACTAAAAGCCAGTGAGTAGGCTGATCCTCTATTTGTGAGATCTAGAATTTATTTCTAGGCAATGGATAGAGTAAGATCAAAATATCGGAAACGTGATAGATATGGAAAGGTTAATCCTATCAATGTGTCATGTTTAAATTAAGTATATGGTTATCCATATGCGAAATCTGTATAATTACCCTAAGTATATTATGTATATTAGAGTTCCCCAGTGAGGACTCAAATACTGGTTACATACTTCCAGAGAACTGGTATTCGGTTAGCTGGGAATTATCGTTTAGTTTGGAGACACTGGTTTCAGCTAAGTATATCCGAACCACTCCAAACTAATAACGTTCGCGATGGATCGTTATAAAGTATGCTATGGAGATGTACTATTCTTCCTAAGGGTGATTCCAAAATGGAAGATAGTAAATCTTGAATGTCTGTTCGATCTTGGAACAACTAGTATGGATGAATGCTAGCATTGCATTGGTTGTCTAAAGGGCAGTGTTAGCATTTAAAGATGGTCTGCTAGAAGAAAAGGTAAAGGTAACCTCAAGCCTCACACCCGAAAATGACTAAAATCAGGGGATATTCTTTAAGGCTATGTAGTTCGCCACCATTAGGGTATGATCATCACCGACTAGATCGAAATTATAGATTATGTATGCTCGGGGCCCATTTAGGTTGTTGATCCCAAATAGGGTGATGACATATTCGGCACTATCCGGTAAGGGGTAGGGCCGATCTTGACTCGTAGGGAGTCCATATGAGGCTCTTGGTGCATTTTATCTAGAGATGCACTGTGATAGGTGGTACCCCAGTGCTTTGTCATTAATAGAATCCATTTTCCGATACATGCCTTTATGGACTTATGCTGGAATTTAATTAGTGTAACAATTTCGGCTATGATTCCATATTTATTTTAACTCTAGACATTATAATAACATCCGAGGATTTTATATAGAAATGTTTTGGTTATCATAAGGTAAAAACCCATTCGTGTTTATGTGTGGCGTGGTTTTACAAGATACCTTGTTTTTGAAGGATTTATTTTTATAAAGTCAAATATATGCTTTACTTACACCAGAGTCTGACTCGGAGTTTTATTTCTTTCCCTTAAACTCTTGGGTACGCAAATTATTATGAGTAGCCAAGTAGTCGGGTTCCTTTGAAGCATTTTGGGAACCAACATGGAGTAGGAGGTTTCATTATCACCTAGTAGTTATGTTTATTTCTGCTGTGACTGTATATTATGTATCAGTAGTTGGGCAAGCTGGTATACTTGTCTTTGTTGAGAATAGAACTTGTTGTAACTTTAATGTAACATTTTGGAGTAACTATATGTACTATTATATGTTGATGTATATGTAACTATAACATTTGTGAGAAAAATCTATGTTTGTTTTCCTTGTCTTTTATTTTCTTTGTCCCACGACCTGTCTTTTGGACACTTAGATGACCGGTACATAAATTTCGAGGATGTATTAAGTGTCGTCTTTGGGTGTAAGAAAGGCAGATCATTACATCCGCTACTCTGTTTAGAAAATATGAGAAGAAAAGTGAGGGACTAGGCCTTTATGTATAGTCACTAGAATCAATTATATTTATTAGATTAATATTTATTAAATCTGAAGTGTTAGGCCGAGGTTCAACCCTAGCCGAAATCACTTGGACCAATCGACTGCTCCTCTATAGGCGGTCGACTGTGACCCAAAGAGGGGGTCGATCGGTGGGGTTCAAGCATTAATTATTATTTATTTCCTTAGACTCTTTTTAATTATTTTTGATTCGTAATTTCAAACGCTTACAACTTCTTCGTTTTAACTTCGATCGCAAAACTTTATATATAAAAGTTACTCAGAAAATTGGCATGAACACAGTGGTGTAAAATTCATAGCAAAATTTTGACATTTTCTCAAACTCCATTTTTGAGCATTAATATTTATATATTAATTCTCTTTAATTAATTTCTATTTATTTCATGGAATGTTACACAAAAGCAAAGATTAGGTGCTTGACTCAGGCGCTTATTTCCACATATGCAATCAAAAGGAACTATTTATTGATTATGAAAAGGAAGATGCTAAAATGGAACCTGTTAATGATGGAGATCTGCATGTTAAGGGCATAGGCTCAGTTAGGTTAAAGATGTATAATGGAAGGGTGGGGAAGCTAACAGGAGTTAGGCACATCTTAGAAATTAAGAAAAATCATTTTTTGGTAGGATAATTAGAGAAAAAATGATGCAACTTGTCAACTCGAGATGGAGTCACTAGGATCTGGAAGGTGTAACGACCCGATATTTAATCACTTTAAATATGGATAGTTAACATATTATTTAAATAATTAATAAATGGATCTTGTTATTCAAAATACCCCCTCCTAAATATTAATTAGTGATGGTGAAATGATTTTCAAAATGTGTTTAAAAAATAATTAGTTCAAAGAAAAAGAGTAAATGTGACCGGAAATCGTTTTTCGAATTTTCGACTTTTCGATGTCTAAAAGTTGCCGGAAACATTGTGCATATTTTACTTAACACATATACACATTTGCAAATGATATAAGTATGGTTAAGGATAATTATAGTAAGATAAAATAAATATTTATTTAAGTAATAAGGAGAACTAAGATGAGAAGTGATATTTTCTTAAGTTTAAAGTAAGATAAAAAGCAAATGTCACATTTTATGACACAAAAGTACAAGGTAGGGTAATATCTAGGGGATAAAAGGGATAAACAAGAGGGGTAACGTGTAAAAGAAGGAATGGAGGGAGGTAGTAATGATGTGTTCAAAAAGTAGTGGGGGGGGGGGGGTAGTGGTAATTTAGGGCATTTTTGTAATTTGCCTAATCCATTTTATATAGAAGTGATTTCTATGTTCCTCTCTTTCATTCTCATTTTTTCCTAAGTCTTCATCTTCTTTCTAAGCTTTGAAAAACTCATTAATGGTTTCCATTTTAAATTTTCGAAGTTTAAAAATCAAAGCTTTTTTCCTTTTAATTCTTTTCAAACATGTTTTAAACACTTATTCTTCCTTCCACACCTCTTCTTCTTCAAAACAAAACCCAAGAGCACCCCAAAAGCCCCATGGCTGAGCTCACTAAGCCCATGGCCAAACCTATTTCCCCTTTTAAACCTCCAAAAATCCAATTTTTACCTGATATAACCAAAGATCTAAGGCCGAACCAAGTTGAAATGGAAGTTCTAGTCGATTTGGTTAAGTTTGGGTGAGTAAATACTCACTTATTTTAGGGAAAGTTTTAGCTTTTATTTATGATGTTTAATATGGTGCTAAATGTGTTTGTTCGATGGGTTTTAGTGATGGTTTGGTTTGGTATATTTACGCTTATGTATAATGTTGATTTAGGGTTTAAAAATGAAGTCTAATGTAGTGATTAGCAAAAAAGTTATGATCTTCCTTGTGTTTGTTGTAATGGCTTGTAAATATATGCTATGGTGTTGTATATGCTAAAAAGTTAGCTCATTGACTTGTAAAACAACTTGAGATCCTTTGGAAAACAAACATTGTTTTACTAGTTTTTAATTTACTAAAATGTTTCAAAGTTTCGACTTTATTTTTAGTTTCAAAACTTCATACCATGTTTTTGAAAGGTAAGATAGAGGTAAAAGTTTTGAAGGGTATTAGACTAGGAAAAATAGTTTAAAAAGTTATGGTATCCATAGCGATAGTCGCCATGGATGCAGTTCAAGAAAAGTTAGCGTTTTAAACTTAAAGTGGTTCCTTTTTAAAATGTTTTTGAATTTTTTTTCAGAATACTAATTAAGTATAAAAGATAATTGTTTTGTAATTAAATATGGGTTTAATAATTAGTTAATTATACAATTATTTAATTAGGAATAATTACTAATTAATTTGTAATTAAGTTATAGTGTTTAAGTATTAATTAAATAAATAAATTATAATTAATTAATTAAGGAAGTTTAATTAATGATGGATTAAGTTAAAGGTTAATTAAGAATTAA
This sequence comes from Allium fistulosum, assembly GCA_030737815.1. Classification (NCBI taxonomy): domain Eukaryota; kingdom Viridiplantae; phylum Streptophyta; class Magnoliopsida; order Asparagales; family Amaryllidaceae; genus Allium; species Allium fistulosum. Next base: position 265,490,644 of record CM060905.1, on the reverse strand, counting down.
ATTTTATTTAATTGAGTTTAATTATTTAATTAATTATTATTTAATTAGGGTTAATTAATAATTAATTACTAATCTGGCAGGGTTTAATTAATTAATCTAATCAGATTTAATTAAGGGTTAATTAAGTTTGATTAAGTTCTTAATTAGGGTTAATTATAGTTTAATTAGAATTAATTATGGTTTAAATTTATAATTAAATTAAGATTCAATTATTAATTAATAGAGGTTCAATTTTAAAATCTATCAATTATTTTTAAGTCAGCTCTCTTTTATAAGTAAATTGATTTGTAAATAAGTGATCTCTTGTTTGTGTCATTAAATTAGCCTAATAAGTATGAATGCTTTATAAATGACATAGGTTTAGCATAATAAACCCCCGTTCTGCTATAACTCAATTGAATAAATTATTGTAGACATCTGTTTAGCAAAATAAAATATCGTTCTGCTATCATTTGATTAGATAAAATATAAATACATATGTTTAGCAGAATAAATCCCCATTCTTCTATTGTATTGATTTGGGCATTGAATTGTATGCCACTAAATTCATATTGGATAAGTGATGTTCTCTATATGTGTATATTTGTTATTTTCCTTTGTTTCTATGCTCACCTTTATATTAAGAGATGTTTGGTTGAATAAGTGACATATGAAAAGTGATTATGAAAGTGTCCGTATAGCGACTATTACTATATCGGCGCTTTGAAAATGTTATTCCATTTGAAAAAAATAGGTTAAATCTTGTACTCGGGTTTTGCAAAGATATGTAATTATTCAAATAAAGATATGAATAAAGTTAACTATTTATCTTAATAATGATATTTTAAATTTAATTAATCATTTTAAATAATGACGATTAAGGTTAATTAATTATTTAAATAATGATGTGGTAAAGATTAATTAATCATTTGATTAATGACAGTTTAAATTTTATTAATCATTTTAACTAATGATGTTTAAGGCTAATTAATTATTTAATTAATGATAATCAATAATTTTGCTAATGATTTTTTAAGATTAATTAATTACTTTAATAATAATGTTTTAAATTTAGTTAATCATTCTAAATAACAATGTTTAAAATCACTTAATCATTTTAATAAATGATGTTTAAGGATTAATTATTTATTCTAATAATGATGGTTTAAAGTAAATAAATCATTTAAACAAGGATGTTTTGAAGTTAATTAATCTTTTTAAATAATGTTGTTTGAAGTAATTAATCAAGATGAAAACTAATTGATTATTTTAAATAAAGATGTTTGAAGTAGTTAATCATTTATTAAAGTTGATTAATCATTTTAATAATGGTGCTAAAGGAATTTTTAGGATTTAAAGTTAATAAATCATTTTGATAAAGCTGTTTAAAGTTAATATTTTTGGTGTGAAACCCTAGCACAAGTTTGGTTTTAAAAGTAAAAGTTCGATTCGGTTATGGAAAAGTAGTTCCGTAAACGATATCGCTTATATGGAAAGTATTTAGTCATACTTTTAACACTAAACATCGAGGCATGAACTCGTTTCTATCCCGAAGGTTAAAAGTGTTGTCAAGGAAATGCCTAGGGGTAACACTACCTCAACTTTCCCGGCTTCATTTTCAACTGAGGAACGCCACTTGTTTGGAATCGACGAGTAGTGATGAGAATATGAGATTTAATTCCCATATACAATCATTTTTAATTATCTCCGATAGTTGATTTATTTACTATCGGTTCAGCTTTCTCCTTTGGATATCATCGGTTTTAGATGATTTGTTGCTCATTTGAACTTCGTTATCCTTTGTTGGAAATGACAAAAACTAGAAAGCGAGTGAGTGCCAAGTTATGTGGGGTTGGTCCCATTAGGGTATATTCACATCTACTCTAGGTTGATTTCAGTTATATGCACACTAAGATGTGAAATACTTGGATACTCGGTAAGGTTGGCGGGGTCTGGCTTGGATTTCCCGAGAGGTGTCATATGAGAGAATGACCCTCTCATGTATATTGACTAGAGGTATACTTTCGATAAGGGGGCGCACCCTCCTAGTCATTTTTCGAAAATTTCCCTTCTTTCCTTTGATTCCAAATTTCTAAACTTGTTAATTACATCGGGAAGTATCGTGATGTTTAATTATTTGTATCCATTGTTGTGATTGGATGTTGTTTTTGTGAGGAAAAATTCGTTCCGCAGATGGCAGTGTAGTCTCGCATATTATATTTCTTTCCACCATTTTTTTTAGATTTACTCATACGAAACCTAAACTCTCGGTTACTCAATTATATTTGAGTAGTCAGAGAGTAGCAGGTTTCTTTGGGCTTTTTGAAGGCGATGGACGAGCAGGAGGCTCCGTAGCTATCTAGTTATTTATTTCCACTATATAATTGTTGTATTCTTCGACAATTGTAAGGGCATGTTGTTATAACTACAGGTTTGTTGATAGATTAGTGTTGTACTCTGAGTGTGTATGTAAATTAAAGTTCTTTCATTTTGTAAAGACTTGATTTTATATTATATATTATTCGTCACGTTGTGTGAGATTCTATTCTATCTTTCTTCTTTCTTTCACCCTTAATGACCTGTCTTTCGGACGACTAAATGATTGGCACACAAATACCGATGATGTATTAAATGTCGTCTTTAGTAGTAAGAAAGGTAGATCGTTATAGGGTAGTGTGGAGGTGTTGTGTGTAAAAAAGGGAAGCAATAATGTGTACAAATTGTTTGAAAAATTGGTGGAGAATGAAGGGACTTCTCAAAGTGGTGTTGGAGGGGAAAATTTATCTGAATTAAGGTGGAGCCAGCAACGGAAAGGCTCAAAGACCACATGGAGGCCTTTGTGGTATTACAATAAGTTATGATTTTCTATTGATATGCATATTCTTTTAGGAACATGCATAATTAGGCAGTTTGTGCAACAACCCAGTTTTAAGGGTAATTGACAATAAATATTTATTTAATTAAAATGAAATTTTGGAATTTATTCTAGAATATCAGTATTTTTTTACAAGTTAATTAGTAATAAAATTGAACAGTTTTGGGAAATACATAAAATTATAATTTATTGAAAAATAATTCGGTGATAAGAGTAATTTGTAATGGGGTTGAATATAAATTGTTTTATATAAAGGAGAAGAAAATTTATAATAAGGTCCAATAGAACTTAGCCTAACAAGCCGAAACCATAGCTCCAAGATTTCATCATATCACCATTCCATTTCCAGAGTTTTCCATTTTCTGGAGGTTTCTTCTTCATTTATAAATATAACTTGCACGATTTCTTTTAAGGAGGAGGAAAAACCAATTTAATTCCAAAGCTTTCCCTCTCTAATAGTTAAATTAAATTCAAGCATAATTCTATACTTTCCTAAATTCCATTATGTGCTTTCAAAGTATATTAAATTTTAATTTATCTTTATAAAGATCAAGAAACTTGTTGTTTATCATATACAGTATATTGGATTTGAGTTTAGTTATTAATCCTCTTAATTTTTGAGTATATACTTATTAACCATCTCTAAATTCTTAATAGGTTATATTAAGGTTATAAATTGTGAAGGATTTATTAATAAATTTATTCATTTGTCGCCATATACACATAATTATTGAAACCGCCTATTTTTTGTTACTATTCTGGTAATTTTTTTATGATTTATGGAATCTTGAAATATATATTTATTGTTTATTTCTATTAATTTAATTATATAAAATTATATGTTGTGAATGATTAATTATTAAGTATCGATTTACTTATTTTATATTTATTGGGATAATTTATTCATATATTAGTATTCTGATTATGTGTTACAATAGGTCTATTGTTATAAATTGATATTGAATGTTATAAATAATTATGTTTGAATATTTGATTTGATTGTTAAAGAGCTTTATAGTTTCAATATTTGAATTAAAATTTTGATTTAAACATAATTTTTATACCTTTGGATTTTTTGTTTCTTATACGGATTTCAATATTGTCAATGATTCACCATTAATATTGATTTAGAGGATGATTTTGAGTTGATATGGTGGTGACAACCTTTTAATTCATTTGTGAGATTTCATTTCTGTGTGACAAGAAATTTGAATAAATGGATTAGTTCGACCTTCTGGTATGGGAGATTCGCTAACATTCTTATAGTTATTTATCGAACTTGTCATATAGAAATATCTAGTGTGGATCAAGTGTTGTTTATGAGCATCGAATAATTATCCGAGTACATGCGGTGGTATGGAGGGACACCGTTATGTTATTCATTTGATTATTCTTTGTAAGTAAATGTCACTCAAACAGAGATTACTCATGTATGTGATGACACTCGCTGCGGTGAGTGTAATTTAGTCATGTGGTGGCTTATGGGTTTAGCCATGTATTGACGTGGGATTAGAGATCTAGTATATTATTGTCACGTGGTGACTTGTACGGAGCCGTGTGGCGGATTATGCCTAGAGCTGTATGTGGATATTGGATATGAGTATTATATTTCATCCAGTTGTTGTCCAGCTCCCTTTATGGTTCAGGAGTGAACCAAATTGGCCAGTATCCACCCTAGCGGCATGATTATGCTGCCTGATTATATTTCCAGAGTTTTCCATTTTTGTAAGGTTTCTTCTTCATTTATAAATATAATATGCGCGATTTCTTTTGAGGAGGAGGAAAAATCGATTTAATTTCGAAGCTTTCCCTCTCTAATAGATTAAATTAAATTCAAACATAATTCTATAATTTCACAAATTCCATCATTTTCTTTCAATCTTGGTGAGGATCACGGTATATATTATTCACTATCCCACGAGGTGGCTATACGAGAGAATGGATGAGTCTAAAGTGTAGTCAGTCCCTGTATATCCATACTCTTGATGTTTGATATTTTAGAGATAGCCTTTGTTTATTGATTATGATTTTTATTGTGAAAGATTATCTTTGTGGTTTGTATAGTGTTGGATAATTTGACAAGCTATCTCACATTATCTGTTAACCTAAAAAATGGATCAACACCCTGGATTGAGTGTGAAAGCACCAGCCCTGCTCTTACAGAGCAATAATATAGAAAATAAATGTAAAAAGAGCAGAATTAGTAAAGAGACAAGAATATTTTTATAGTGGTTCGGATGTCAACGAAGCCTACTTCCACTTTATAAGCTTTATTATTTCTGCTCTTTTTACATTTATTTACTATATTATTGCTCTGTAAGAGCAGGACTGGTGCTTTCACACTCAATCTAGGTTGTTGATCCATTTTTTGGGTTAACATTTTGGTGGTTTCACTGAGAAAATTGTACTTAGGGCTAGATCTGAAGACTTGAACTTTGAATCTAAGACTTGGAGAAGATGAGCAGGCCTAATACCAGATCTGGAGCAGGAGCAAATCAACCGGAGAATGGGGACAACAAGGATGTGCCTTTAAATTCTCATCTGCCCAACTATGTGATTAAAGAGGAGATGGAAAGGATGATAAAAGAGATGCAGGATGGAATCTTAGCTAGACAACATGAGATGATGGACGGCTTCTTCCAGAAGATGGAGCAGTAAGGGATGGCTAGATCTACAGGGAATGTGAATCAAAATCTGGGGAACAACCAACTGCCATAGTATGTGAGGAACAAAACTGTGGTAGAATAGCAAGAACAACCACCATCCATGGCAAATGTATCAAGAAACGCTCAGGGATTTAAGCCAAGACAAATTATCCCATGATCGGGGTAGATGGGAGTCAGATTCGGCTCCCATGCTTTGCTTTTTTGTTTCTTTTTCCGCACTTTTCTTTTGGTATTTAGACAATAATAACCTTATGCAGCTTATACGTGTACGGGATCCCATACAGTCCCTAGGCACGCTCTGTGTCGGATGCCTGAGATGACTATTTAGGACAATAATAACCTCAGATCGCTTACATGTGTACGAGATCCAGATTGGTCTTTAGGCACGCTCTAAGTCAGATCTCCGAGGCGAAAATTTAGGATTTCTACTTGTTTTGATTCCTACTTGTTTGATTTATACTTGTTTGTTTTGATTTGAATATTTGAAAAATCCACTTTGATTGTGATGAGTAATATTGTCGCCTTAGAGTACCGACATGGGATCAGAGTGCAAGGTGCAAGTCCCCTTGCTAAAAAAGCGAGTTGATGGACTTGTACAATATTTATCACCTTAGAGTCTCGACACGGGACCAGAGTGCAAGATGTAAGTCCCCTTGGATAGACTTGTACGATATTGACCACCTTAGAATCCCGACCAGAGAGATGGGACCGAAGTCTAAGAAGTAAGTCCCCTCATGGGAGAGTGAGCGGATGCGCCTACTTAATCCCTTTTAACTTAACAAACAAACGATTCGGAGAGATCATCCTCCTTAACTTAAATATTAACTAAACATTAAACGTTCTGGAGAGATCAAACTGATTTGAATTAATAAAAGGATTTGAATGCCTTATAAATAGAATAAAACTGATAAATCCACGAGGATTTTGATATTTGATGTGATTTTGATATATGATGTGATTTTGATATATATTATGATTTTGATGTATGATGTTATAACTCTCAATGAGAGTCGAAATGATAATAATGTAAATCTCGGATGGACACGAGATAATTAGAGATGTGTGATGTAATAACTCCGAATGAAATCAGAATGATTGTGATGTATATATTACACTTAGGCAGAGTCTAGAGTCTTAGGCTGTAACAGGTTTAGAACGACTTGTGATTAACAAGAGAATCCGAAGGAGCTGGATGATCCACAAAGGCTGAAGCAGATGGAAAGCTAAACTATCAAAGACCGGAGATAGGAACTTGTTTTTAAGAAAAGCACACCTTTCATTCAAAAGGCGTACTTCAGAGGGCAAATGTTTATTCGCTTTTTGACCAAAGCAGCTAACTTAAAACGGATCTAGAGAACTCATGTGGTGTCGGATTGACTTGAAATTTTGGGAGAATGTGACGACCGCCCATGACCCCTGCACTGAACCTAGAGATAATGCGCTGTAAAGTGTGCCAGGCGACCATGGACGATTGTCAGGGTAAATTAAAACAACAGAATCTATCGTATTACTCACAGCGCATGGACAAAATACAATAGAACATATACATAGTGAAGCTTCACAGAATAGAATCTCATCAATAAAACTTCATAATAGTTGAATACAAACATCTGAATAGTCAATACATCAAGCCTCACTACATAACACTCAGAGAATATACAAACAGCGGAACATCCAGTACATATAGTAAGAAGATAATATGCAACCCTCCAGCTCGTCTTCGATATCAACACCGTGGAAAGCAAGAACATCACCTGTCACCTGCTACCTAGTCTTCCCGTCCCAAAATGGACGAACAGCCCAAGGCAATAAGAGTTAAAACATAAAGCCTTGAGTCAGACAACAGTCTTAGTGAGCAGTAAATTAACTAACAACATACCAAAAGAGCATAAAGGAAAAAGGAATAGGAATACAACCCTCCCACTCCACCTCTTTTTACAGTGATAGCCCCCAGACACACACTAAGCAGAAGCAAACATAGCAGAGCACACAATTTAAAGTAAAGCAATTATCACTCGAGTCAAGGGCGATGTTTTCCAAGTACAAACCCCCAAGGCCTAAACCAAGATCAGATAAGCACCCAGAAAACACTGCTCTTGAGTCCGAATGACGATCCAACCAAACATCCATGACTCTGGCTATCACTGTTATCATTGCTTCGATATCACCGTTAGTTGAATGACCGGCACATTCTTTCAGCCGTCCGTCAAGGGCTAATGGAAACCCCGGTTCTAGACATAACTCTGCACGTCATCGTGACCCGTGCCTAGGACTATCAAATCTGCCCAGAGTACTTGACTATCAATCATTAGCCTTCAGGGACTATCGAATCTGCCCAACGTACTCTTGCTTTGAGTATGCTAGAACCTTCAACAACGATGAGATCTCAGCCTTCTAGTCATCCTCCTCGACGACTATTTCCATACTAGCTCAAGCGCCTCTCGAGCAAACCATTATTTTCTAACTCGAACCATTTCACCGAGTTATCAACATGCTTGGAATGATCCCGTCTGGATTAGACCAAGACTATCTCATATCATGCTTCGCCTCATCATCATCATAGCAAAGCTTCATCTCAACATCATCATCAAATCTATGCATAAGAGCTTCATCATCCGCTACATATGCCACGAGCAGCTTTTCTAATTCAAGAGCCTTTCCCTTAGCTTTTGAATCATCTTCGACCCACTTGTCTAAATCAGATCATCAATCATCTAATTCATAGCAATCAATCAAGTCAAACATTAATCCAAGTAATCAAGCATTCAAACGTAAGCTAAATGGACAATTATAGCAATAATGGCAATTTCGTAATTAAAGAGTCAAAAGTCTAACAAGCATGAAACATGATCAATATCTCTATAATCTTGATGAATGAACTTGCATAGGTTAACATGTAGTAAAATGGTTGTCAAATCATCATAAACAATGGATTTATATGGATCTATACTTAGGTTTACAAAAATGCATGGAAATCACTACTTTAACACAAAAATCAAGCCAACGATCCGATATACTCCTTTGGATCCGTGTGAGAGATAATCACCACTCACCAAATCACCTAAATAACCCCAAATCAACACGCTTTAGATCTGGACAGCGAAGGATCTAACTTGATCTATCACGAATCCGCTTCAAACGATGAAATCTCTCTTCGAAGAATGTAGATCTTCAATCTAAGCTCTTCGATCTTCAATTTGATCTTCAAATTGGATGGATGGAATCACTAGATTAGAGTGGAGAAAAGAAGTGAAGAAGTGTAGAAGTCGAGCTCTCAAAATGGCAGCACTTCGTCGCTTCGAAATCCGGATCCCAAGAATGAAGAGGAACCCTCCTATTTATAGGCTGAAATCCCCCCTTAGGTCGGCCACTCGGAGTTAGGTCGTCCACGACTTACGACCTAAACCCCACGACCTAATCTCCGACCTAACAAAACCCTACGACCTAACAACCAAAGCTTCTACGACCTACGACCTAGCACTTAGCAGATCAGCGCCTTCATACGACTTACGACCTAATAAATATGCGACCTAACATAGACCGCTTCCTTGCGACCTAACATCCTGCGACTTAACACTCATTCGACTCAACAACTCCTAGGTCGCTCACGACTTAACACCCAGCGACCTAACACCTTAAGCCTTCACGCGACCTAAAACATCACGACCTAAGACTTAACTATAATACGACCTTACACTAAGCCCAAAACCTAGCGACCTATCGTACGCGCGACCTAACAACTCACGCGACCTACGACTTAGCAAACTCGCGACCTAACACACACTAACTCGCTAACTACTGTGCTAACCCTTAGGTCGCTAACAATTAGGTTGCTAACTCCTATAGGTCGCGAACTACTATAGGTCGCTAACTACTAGTTCTCCTTAGGTCGCTGCCGACCTATCCCTTAGGTCGCTCAAAACCTTAGGTCGCCTATCCTTCTTAAGTCGGTCAATTCCTTAAGTCGCTCCACTTCCTTAGGTCGTCTATTACGACCTATCCACACTACGACCTAAGACTTAGAACCACAACGACTTATCAACGATGTGACCAAATGTCAACTGTTTTATGATGTTTCGATCCGTAAAAATACGGGTCGTTACATTCTCTCCCCCTTAGGAATTTCACCCCCGAAATTCCAAACAACAAGAGCAATCAAAGACTATTCTGCATGCCTACCATCCATAGCAATCAACAAACCATGCATCCAATTCTAGCTTAGCATGCAGAATTCTAAAACTTAGAACAAGTTACAATGTCGTTAGATGACACGACACCTTAGGGCTATACCTTGAAGAGTTCAGGATGAGCTGCTTTCATCCTCTCTTCCACCTCCCATGTACAGTCGTTATCATCATCACTCCATTGTATCTTGAGCAACTTAACTACCTTCCTCCTAAGCTGTTTCGTGTCGGTTTCCACAACACGAAGCGGCTTACGAGGTCTCTTATCGACTGGATCAACTTCAAAATCTTCACAGCTATCAGCAGAAACTACTGCATTTGAGTCGTGCACATACTTCCGTAGATACGATACGTGAAAGACATTGTGCACACCCGACATCTTCTCCGGTAACTCCAATCTGTAGGCGAGCTTTCCAATTCGCTCGATGATCGGGAATGGTCCAACAAATCTCGGAGCCAATTTCCCTTTCTTCCCGAATCGAATAACATTCTTCAGTGGAGATATCTTCACAAAAACCATATCACCAACGTCGAATTTCAAATCCTTACGACGCTTATCGGCATAACTTTTCTGACGATCTTGGGCTGCCTTCATTCGTTGCCGAATGATCTCTATGAAATCCGAAGTCCGTCGAATCATCTCTGGCCCAAGCATCAACTTTTCTCCGATCTCTAACCAACATGTCGGAGAGTTACACGGTCTTCCATACAATGCCTCATACGGTGCCATACCAATGCTTGACTGGTAACTGTTGTTATATGAAAATTCCACCAAATGAAGGTGATCTTCCCATGATCCACCGAAATCCAAGACACAAGCTCTAAGAAGATCTTCCAAAACTCGGTTGACTCTCTCGGTCTGACCATCTGTTTGAGGATGATAAGCTGTACTCAAACATAACTTGGTTTCCAAAACTTCCTGGAAGCTCTTCCAAAATCCACTAATGAACAATGGGTCTCGATCGCTCACTATACTCTTCGGAATACCATGGAATCGAACTATCCACTTAACATACAACTCGGCCAACTTTGATGCAGTCCTAGTCGATCGAACATGAATGAATCTTGCACTCTTAGTCAAACGATCTACAATGACCCAAATCCCTTCATTCCCCGTTCTTGTTCTAGGTAACCCATCAATAAAATCCATCGATATTTGTTCCCACTTCCATGTAGGAACTTCTAATGGCTGAAGTAATCCACTTGGATTCTTCTGTTCAGCTTTTACCAACTGGCAGTTCATGCACTTGGAAATAAAATTTCCAACATCCTTCTTCATACCTTCCCAGTAGTAGGTTCTCTTCATATCCTGATACATCTTATTTCCTCCTGGATGAATAGTCAGCTTCGAGTGATGACTTTCCTTCAGAACTTCACTTCTCAATTCATCTATATCAGGAACAACTAGTCTTCCTTGCATTCGAAGCCAACCCTCTTGATCGACCTCGAATCCTTTATCCTTTTCTGGGTCCAATCCAGATTCCAAATCACGGATAATCTTGACAAGCTTATCGTCTCGCTTTTGGCTCTCGCCAATCCTTTCCACAAGAGTCGGTCTTATCGATAAGTTTGCCAACATCTCAGGTTCCAATTCACATCTAGGCTTGAAGTCAAATTCAGCTAAATACTCGAGACTCTTCCATTCTGAAAACATGGCTCCCAATCCTGCATGTCTTCGACTTAACGCATCTGCCACTGCGTTACCTTTTCCCGGAGTATAAGCTATACCAAAGTCATACGATGCTAAAAACTCTAGCCACCGCTGCTGCCGAAGATTCAAATCCTTCTGGGAGAAAAGATACTTCAACGACTTATGATCTGTAAACCACTCGAATCGAACTCCCAATAGATAATGTCTCCACATCTTCAGAGCAAAAACAATCGCCGCTAACTCCAAATCATGAGTCGGGTAATTCCTTTCATGCGGCTTCAGTTGTCGACTGGCATACGCAACAACTTTATCCCTCTGCATCAGCACTGCTCCAAGTCCAGTACCACATGCGTCGGTGTAAACCACCATCTCATCATTCCCACTCGGAATAGTCAAAATAGGAGCACTTGTCAGTCGCTCTTTCAGGATTCTGAAAGCTTGCTCACACTTATCATCCCATCTGAACACTAGGTTCTTCTTTGTCAATCCTGTTAACGGTGCAGCTACCTTGGAGAAGTCTTTGATAAACCGTCGATAATATCCTGCTAATCCAAGAAAACTTCTCACATCAGATGCATTCTTAGGTCTAACCCAATCCTGGATTGCTGCCACCTTAGCGGGATCAACCGCTATTCCATTTCCAGAGATAACATGGCCTAAGAACCTCACTTCACTCTTCCAGAAGTGACACTTCGAAAACTTAGCCTTCAGCTGATGTTTCCGCAAGATTTCCAAAACAATACGCAAGTGTGTCTTGTGCTCTTCTTCAGTTCTGGAATAAATCAGAATATCATCCACGAACACAAGTACAAACTTGTTCAACTGATCTCTGAACACTCTATTCATAAGATCCACAAAATATGCTGGCGCGTTAGTCAACCCAAACGGCATTACAAGCCACTCAAAGAAACCGGATGGTGTCCTAAAAGCAGTCTTCGGCACACTATCCTTAGCCACTCTCAACTGGTGAAATCCCGTTGCCAAATCCATATGAGAAAACACCTTAGCTTCGTGAAGCTGATCAAACAAGTCATCTATTCTCGGCAATGGATACTTGTTCTTCTTAATCACCTTATTCAGCTCACGATAATCCACACACAATCTCAATGACCCATCTGCCTTGGTTGCAAACACAACTGGTGCACCCCATTCGGACACACTACGCCGAATGAATCCTTTCTGCAAAAGATCATCAACCTGCACCTTCAACTCATGCTGTTCCCTAGGCGCCATTCTCCTAAGAGGCATCACAACAGGTCTGGCTCCTTCAACTAGATCTATACGAAACTCGATCTCTCTATGCGGCGGTAACCCTTTGACATCATCAAAGACATCCTCAAATCCATTCGCGATTGGAAACGATGACAGTCCATCCCGTGGAACAACCAGCGAATACATGAAGCTCATGAAGATGCCTTCTTCATGCTTACATCGTATCACAATCTTTCGCCCCTCCACATTCTCGACTGTCACCTCCAACCTCTCACAATCAACCTTTGCCGCATACTTCCTAAGCCAGTCCATACCCAAAATAATTCCGAACCCCGCAAAGTTCAGAACAAAACAATCACAAACAAAAGAGCAATCATGACTCGATACAATCAGACCACGGCATAACATACACAAACAAGACGAACCCCCGACTGGATTAGTCACAACCAATGGCCTATCAACAATATCCGGTTCTAAACCCAACCGGCCTACAAGTTCACTACAAACAAAAGAATGCGACGCCCCAGTATCAAACAGAACTCTAACTGGAACACCACATATGGAAAGAGTACCTTGAACCACCACACTCTTTCCCTTCTCTTCAGCGGTAGGAGCTTTCGAAGACGATGGAACAGCCCCCAAAGCATAAGCTTGCACAATCTGCTTGTCCTTCCTCGGTTCTGGACAATTCTTCCTGATATGCCCCGGCTTGTCACAGTTGTGACACTTCATCGGTACCTTCGGATTCTTACAATCCTTAGAGAAATGGCCCTTCTGCTGACAATTGTAGCAAGTCACCTCGCCCTTCGGCTTCTTCTGGCCATCCTTACCCTTCTGCTGCCGCTTCTTCCTCTTCTTGTTTCCACCCTGCTGTGGTTTAGATTCTCCCCTGGTCACAGCAACAATAGATCCTTCCTTCGGAAACAGACTCTCATGCCTGAGAGCTTTCTCCACAAGCTTCTCAAATGAATCATCCAGATGATCCACCAACTGCCTCCCAAGATAACTATCCAAGCCTGTCACAAACTTCTCATTCTTCTGATATGCAGATTCAATATACGATCAGGCATATTTGGACAAAGCTTCAAACTCAGAAACATACTCAAGAACTGGTCTTCCACCTTGCTTGAGCTCCACAAACTTCTTGAACAGAACAGACTTCTGAGCTGTAGAAATGAACTTAGCTTCAAATCTGGCTTGGAATTGCTCCCAAGTAATCTCTTCCTCCGGGGTATTGATGGTAATAGAGTTCCACCAATCAGAGGCTCTCCCTTGAAGCTGTCTTGATGCTAACTTCCTCTTAGTTGCATCCTCAATTCCCAAATCACCAAAGATCCTTCTACAAGCATCTATCCACCTCTGGACTTCAATGGTTGATTCTGTTCCCAAGAAAACCTTCCCTCTAAGAGCAGTAAAGTCCTTACACAACTTAGCAAAATCCACCGGCTTTGGAGTTTGAACTTGAACTCCAACATCCACCGATGGCCCCGGAGCTGGCATCCTTCTCATGATCGAAGTCATCATTGCTTCGAACATAGCAGCGTAATCAGTAGCCCCCTCAGTAGCACGGCCTTCCCTAGCAGCTGGTCTCCCTCTTCGACTCATTCTTGATATCTATAAAAAGGAATGGTCAGAACATCTTGAGAAACAACTGCTTAAAGGACTCAAACTCTTCTAATCTACTATATTATATATAGTAATCATCCATCAAAGTACAATTACGTCTCTCATACGTAGTTACGTCAGCGAGCGTTGGGTAAAATCGATTAACCAAAGCTCTGATACCAAATGTGACGACCGCCCATGACCCCTGCACTGAACCTAGAGATAATGCGCTGTAAAGTGTGCCAGGCGACCATGGACGATTGTCAGGGTAAATTAAAACAACAGAATCTATCGTATTACTCACAGCGCATGGACAAAATACAATAGAACATATACATAGTGAAGCTTAACAGAATAGAATCTCATCAATAAAACTTCATAATAGTTGAATACAAACATCTGAATAGTCAATACATCAAGCCTCACTACATAACACTCAGAGAATATACAAACAACGGAACATCCAGTACATATAGTAAGAAGATAATATGCAACCCTCCAGCTCGTCTTCGATATCAACACCGTGGAAAGCAAGAACAGCACCTGTCACCTGCTACCTAGTCTGCCCGTCCCAAAATGGACGAACAGCCCAAGGCAATAAGAGTTAAAACATAAAGCCTTGAGTCAGACAATAGTCTTAGTGAGCAGTAAATTAACTAACAACATACCAAAAGAGCATAAAGGAAAAAGGAATAGGAATACAACCCTCCCACTCCACCTCTTTCTACAGTGATAGCCCCCAGACACACACTAAGCAGAAGCAAACATAGCAGAGCACACAATTTAAAGTAAAGCAATTATCACTCGAGTCAAGGGCGATGTTTTCCAAGTACAAACCCCCAAGGCCTAAACCAAGATCAGATAAGCACCCAGAAAACACTGCTCCTGAGTCCGAATGACGATACAACCAAACATCCATGACTCTGGCTATCACTGTTATCATTGCTTCGATATCACCATTAGTTGAATGACCGGTACATTCTTTCAGCCGTCCGTCAAGGGCTAATGGAAACCCCGGTTCTAGACATAACTTTGCACGTCATCGTGACCCGTGCCTAGGACTATCGAATCTGCCCAGAGTACTTGACTATCAATCATTAGCCTTCAGGGACTATCGAATCTGCCCAACGTACTCTTGCTTTGAGTATGCTAGAACCTTCAACAACGATGAGATCTCAGCCTTCTAGTCATCCTCCTCGACGACTATTTCCATACTAGCTCAAGCGCCTCTCGAGCAAACCATTATCCTCTAACTCGAACCATTTCACCGAGTTATCAACATGCTTGGAATGATCCCGTCTGGATTAGACCAAGACTATCTCATATCATGCTTCGCCTCATCATCATCATAGCAAAGCTTCATCTCAACATCATCATCAAATCTATGCATAAGAGCTTCATCATCCGCTACATATGCCACGAGCAGCTTTTCCAATTCAAGAGCCTTTCCCTTAGCTTTTGAATCATCTTCGACCCACTTGTCTAAATCAAATCATCAATCATCTAATTCATAGCAATCAATCAAGTCAAACATTAATCCAAGTAATCAAGCATTCAAACGTAAGCTAAATGGACAATTATAGCAATAATGGCAATTTCGTAATTAAAGAGTCAAAAGTCTAACAAGCATGAAACATGATCAATATCTCTATAATCTTGATGAATGAACTTGCATAGGTTAACATGTAGTAAAATGGTTGTCAAATCATCATAAACAATGGATCTATATGGATCTATACTTAGGTTTACAAAAATGCATGGAAATCACTACTTTAACACAAAAATCAAGCCAACGATCCGATATACTCCTTTGGATCCGTGTGAGAGATAATCACCACTCACCAAATCACCTAAATAACCCCAAATCAACACGCTTCAGATCTGGACAGCGAAGGATCTAACTTGATCTATCACGAATCCGCTTCAAACGATGAAATCTCTCTTCGAAGAATGTAGATCTTCAATCTAAGCTCTTCGATCTTCAATTTGATCTTCAACTTGGATGGATGGAATCATTATATTAGAGTGGAGAAAAGAAGTGAAGAAGTGTAGAAGTCGAGCTCTCAAAATGGCAGCACTTCGTCGCTTCGAAATCCGGATCCCAAGAATGAAGAGGAACCTTCCTATTTATAGGCTGAAATCCCCCCTTAGGTCGGCCACTCGGAGTTAGGTCGTCCATGACTTACGACCTAAACCCCATGACCTAAAATCTCCTACCTAACAAAACCCTACGACCTAACAACCAAAGCTTCTACGACCTACGACCTAGCACTTAGCAGATCAACGCCTTCATACGACTTACGACCTAATAAATATGCGACCTAACACAGACCGCTTCCTTGTGACCTAACATCCTGCGACTTAACACTCATTCGACTCAACAACTCCTAGGTCGCTCACGACTTAACACCCAGCGACCTAACACCTTAAGCCTTCACGCGACCTAAAACATCACGACCTAAGACTTAACTATAATACGACCTTACACTAAGCCCAAAACCCAGTGACCTATCGTACGTGCGACCTAACAACTCACGCGACCTACGACTTAGCAAACTCGCGACCTAACACACACTAACTCGCTAACTACTGTGCTAACCCTTAGGTCGCTCAAAACCTTAGGTCGCCTATCCTTCTTAAGTCGGTCAATTCCTTAAGTCGCTCCACTTCCTTAGGTCGTCTATTACGACCTATCCACACTACGACCTAAGACTTAGAACCACAACGACTTATCAACGATGTGACCAAATGTCAACTGTTTTACGATGTTTCGATCCGTAAAAATACGGGTCGTTACAGAGAACACTTACAAAACATAAATGAAGGCACTCACTGATTGGATAAGGCTAGATGGATTGCTAGCGATCCATGTAGAGTGGGCCCCATCACCTAAATTTTGTAGGGTAAGTCCCAAACACCCTCTAGAGTGTACCTGCAAAGTTTCATCTAATTTCGTTAAGTTTTGAGCGAGATATGGATGATTCTTTTAGACAAGATGACCCATGAAGACGGATGGTCAAACAAACTCCAAACGACTCAATATTTGGACAAGGCATTCAAATAGATGAAAGGAAGGCAACCCAAAAGGGTAGACTCAAAAATAGTTTAAGGGCATGGATCGTGATCCATCACTCATGGATATCTAGTGATCCATCATGTTAGCTCGGGTCGCCTTGAGTTTTTCTGAACTTCTTCCTAGCACTGAGTAGAGGCTTCTAACAAGTCGGCCTTGGCCCAACTGCTCTCCTACCCCTATAAATACAATCCTACCTACAACACAAAGAGGATCTTCTGGACTGGCTGTTGGAATTCTGTAGAGACTATTCTTCACTCTTCTTCTCCCACACAACAGTCATATAGGATTTCACTGTGATTGTCCAGTGAACTCGTGACTTATTCTAATCTCATCAACTTGTAACCGAATTCAACTTGTAATAGTAGTCAGTCGATAATAAAGCTTATAAAGTGGACGTAGGCTTCGTTGACAGCCAAACTACTATAAAAATCTTCTTGCTCTTTACTATTTCTGCTCTTTTTACATTTTTTTCTATATTATTGCTCTGTAAGAACATGGCTGGTGCTTTCACACTAAATTCAGGGCATTGTTCCATTTTTTGGGTTAACATTATCTATCAGTTATATGATTTTTATTATATTATTTTACGACATTGCTATGTGCTAGCCCGATTTTCTTGATGATTTTATTTTCTATGACGTTTTATTGTATGGATAATTGACCCATTTGACGTTATCCCATGGTTTCTAATTTGATGAGGTTTTATAGGGTGATGTCATAGCTTTAATCCATTGAGGATGGTTAAGGGGTATTTTTACACTGGGTTTTATAGTATTCTACGGATATGATATTTGGAATCATTATATTTATTTATACCCTATACACACACACACAAAGTTCTAAATGTTATTATAATTGGATTTAGATAAAGTCCGACACGTTTATTATTTATATAATACTCGGGTCAGTCCGAGCCATTTTAGGTATAGTGAGGACCTGATCAACATCTATGTTATTGGGCTTAGAAGAGTTACATTAGTGATTGTTATATGACATTTATGAGTATAAATTTACTATTATATAATTTATACCGATTTGTATGTTGATATTATCTTATTTTATTAAGATAGTTGACATTGGAGATATTTGTATCTAAACAGTTATATATATTATATATTATATTATATGTTATTCCTGCGACTGGCTCATGTACTCTATTATTTACTGTATATTATGTATTGCTCCGAGGCACACATGTTATACTTTGTACCGATACTATGTACGTATGGATGACTTATTTATTTGATGTTTTAATACATACCAATGTTAGTATAAGGGAATATTCACAATTGTACCATATATAGCCTCATTCTTCATATTATATGACAATATTACTCTGTAATACTCTCGGATAGTATGGATATAGTGGTGGTGTGTCATAGAATGGTATCAGAGCAGGTTCAGAACAATACATTGTATATTAGAATCCTTGACCTTTGGGAGTATTGGCAGTTTCGATAATAAGAGTTAGTATATAGGGTAATTATTGGGAGTAATCATCAGAAGGGGCATATTAGTGGTTTACAAATGTTAGTACTTAAAATGTAATTAATTATTATATTTCAAGAAAGAAGTATAAATGGTGGAGTAGAAAGGACGAAAGGAGTTAATCCGACCAGTAACATTTGTATTATGATTTAGTGATATTATGTTGTATTGTGGTGTTTGGTTTGGTATTGTGATTGAAATTTGATTTGATTTTAGTGTGTAGTGGAAAGTTTTTTTTTTGTTTCTACTGGGTTCATTTATTTTAGTTCTTATGTTTGTTTGGATATGTGAAATTTCTGGTATTGAATTTAATTTTGGATATTTGTAAGTGTGGAACATATCTTTAGAGTGATAATTTTGAGGATAATATATTATTTGTTTCAAAGATAATAGGGTTATATAGCTATTGTAGTTAATTGATATTAGCGAACCATTTATATATCGTAAGGTAACATTATTATAAATTATAGTGGTCGTAGATTAGAAATATGATATGCGTTGAAATGAATTGTGTAAAGTGATAGATTTTAAATTTTATGAAAGGAATGAAGCTATTAGCTTGCTATAAATTCCTCATATGGAAATTGCGAGGACACAATTTTATTAAGGGAGGAAGTCTGTAACAACCCAGTTTTAAGGGTAATTAACAATAAATATTTAGTTAATTAAAAACGAATTTTTTAGAATTTATTCTAGAATATCGAGATTTTATTACGAGTTAATTAGTAATAAAATTAGACAGTTTTAGGAAATAAATAAAACTATAATTTATTGAAAAATAATTTGGTGATAAGAGTAATTTGCAATGGGCTTGAATATAAATTGTTTTATATAAAGAAGAAGAAAACTTATAATGAGGCCCAACAGAACTTAGCCTAACAATCCAAAACTATAGCTCCAAGATTCCATCATACCACTATCCATTTCCAAAGTTTCCATTTTTGGGAGGTTTCTTCTTAATGTATAAATATAACTTGCGTGATTTCTTTTGTGGAGGAGGGGAAACTGATTTAATTCCAAAGCTTTCCCTCTCTAATAAATTAAATTAAATTCAAACATAATTCTATAATTTCCTAGATTCTATTTTGTGCTTTCAATCATGGTGACAATCGTGGCAGTAGTAGGAAGTATGCAAACGTTTTAGGCTTATTAATGACTTGCATGCCCAAAAACGAAAGGTTGGCCAAGTTTACGGTGTACCTCTTTCTGGACCATTATTTGCAAAACATGGTGTTTTCCGAGAATAGAAATTTTATGTTGAAGATTTTCATCGTGAATGGATTGAGTTATATATCGAGAAAATGCCCCTTTAATTCTTAAAGGTATTGCACTCAACATAAAAGGAGGTGAGAGAATAAGTGTTGTTAGCAGGGACTGACAGTGGTAAATCCATGTTAATTCAAGCATTATTAAGGGTTGTGGAGCCATGTGGTGGAAGAATAATTATTGATGATGTTGATATTTGCAAAATGGGACTCCATAATATGCGATCTCGATTTGGCATTATACCTCAAGAGCCAGTGCTTTTGGAAGGGAAAGTCAGAAGCAATATTGATCATGTAGTCCGATGAAGAGATCTAGCATGTATTTATGTTTAAAATCTCCTTTTTTGTTACTTGTCTAATTTTTTATAATAAAATATTGAATGGATCTCATTCTCCAAGTTAAGAAGGAATCACTTGCACATGCTACAAGGACTTTAAATATTTATTTCTTTAATGCCATGTGATATATTGGGATATTTGTTTTAGCTGACTGTAGTATATACTCAATGATCTTTGTTTCAGTTGATATATTGGGACATTTATCATCCGCCACTACTGTGGATGTAGCATATGCCGACAGTGCTACCTAATATTGCGCTCTCAGTTAGTACCATGTATTAAATGGCTATGTACATTATGTGTGAGTGTAGTGTTGGGTTTGAGGGAGAACGTGTAACATCCCCCATTTCGAGGACCAAAACTAACTACTACGGATGCTGCAGTCATCCATAGTTATTAATTCTTGATGACCAAATGCGGTAATGTTAGATACATTGATATACCATAAACACATGAATATGGAATTTTTTAAACTCAACTTAAAACAAATTTCTCATTTCATTACAAACAGTATTTCAGATCCAGAGAAATTACAATTTATTACAAAATACGCCAAGAGCGACTTATGAAGATGCCCCCTTGGTTGTTCAGAGTCTAAATATAGGCAATTAAACAAATTTGCTCTTACATTTAAATATCACAGCGGACAATAGATAGAATCTCCTAAATAGCTAGCTTGCATCCTGCACGTCTCCGGAAGCTTATTCGTCTACTAATAACCTGAAAAACTCTTACCCTCAGCCTACTCAAATTAATTTTTAAGCACCCAAGAGTTTAAGGGGAAAAACATAAACTTCGAGTCAGACAAAAAGTCTGGTGTGAATAATAATATACCATCTCGAACCAAATAGATATCTAGCGAGACCACGCCGCTGAGCGGAACCGGTTTTACCCTCGCTAGTACCTTAACCAAAAATTAATTAACCATATACTTTGCACCTGCATCCACAATGGTTAAAACACAATATAATATGATGATATGCAATTATACAATATATCTTGGATTTCTCATCCCCGTTCATTGGACTACCTGTCTCAAGTTATAGTTTCTAAGGTCACTATTAACCTATTAGTTTCATGGGCTAATTAATAACCTGTTCCAAGCTTACGGACTATCTGTCCGGTTTTATAGTTTTCATTGGATTACTAAGAACCTATTGGTGTCTACCAATAACATCATCCAATCATAGTTTTCGTGGGCTGACTATGAACCTACTGGATTCTCCAATAACATCTCTAAGATTATAGTTTTCATGGGCTGACTATGAACCTATTGATCTCTATCAATAACCTATTCCGGACATAGTTTCATGGGATCACTAAGAACCCGTTGGCTCCTGCCAATAACATTTCTTAAGGCATAGTTTTCATGGGCTATAACCTTTTATAGGTGTAGAATTATGGTCTCTAACCTATTCCATTGCTTTCGAATGATGGTTTCTCTTTCCGTAAAGTGGTCATAATAGAGAAATGGACTTACGTTTAAAAAGTTACACATGTTTTAAATTCTGAAAATAAAGCTGGTGTTACTGTAGCATGGCTACGAAAGTTGAAGTTACTATAGCATAGCTTCAAAAGCTAATGTTACTATAGCATGGCTACGAATGCACTGGTACTGTAGCATGGCTTCGAAAGCTAAAGTTACAGTAGCATGGCTACGAAAGTATTGGTACTAGCATGGCTTCGAAAGCAGTGGTACTCTAGCATGGCTTTGAAAGTTAAAAGGTACTGTAGCATGGCTATGAAAGCAATGGTATTGTAGCATAACTCCAAAATCAATGGTACTGTAGCATGACTTCGAAAGCTAAAAGGTAATGTAGCATGACTACGAAAGCTAAAAGGTACTATAGCATGGCCACAAAAGCATTGGTACTGTAGCATAGCTTCGAAAGCAGTGGTACTATAGCATGGCTTCAAAAGCTAAAAGGTACTATAGCATGGCTACGAAAGCATTAGGTACTGTAGCAATAAGAAAGCAAATGGCTACTGTAGCAACACGAAAGCAATTGGGTACTGTAGCAGTAAGAAAGTAAATGGTTACTGTAGCAATACGAAAGAAATTTGGCACTATAGCAATACGAAAGCAAAGGTGACAAAGGGGTACAGTGGCAGACTCGTAATTATCGTGAAAACTGCTATTTTGCTAAATTAAGTATATTCTTTTCACTAGCTCTTATTGTTTGTCAAATTCCTATTGAATAGAGATATACTTTATCAATTTATTTGTAGAAAAACTACTATAATCAGATTTCATAATTTCCAAAATTATTTTCAGACCATTAAATTATATTCATATTTTAATATAATTATTAAGCCTTTCTAGCTTAGAAAATTCATAATAAATCGAAAACACTTGGAAAAAATCCAGAAAATTCACCAAAAATCTGAAATAAAATTTTCTTTACTATGTAAAAATTTAGGGCCAAAATTCATTATTTTATTATTTTTAATAATTAAAACCTGAAATAAATTCCCTTTTCACCTTAGGAAATTCATAAAATATTCCTATTAATTTCGAAAATTATGACATCAAAAACCCATCTCCAAAATTAGGTATTACACAACATATCCAAAAATAAAGTCATGTGAAGATCATTCACTAAGGTTTTTTCCTTGAAGCCTATCATAATAATTTCATAAAAATTCCAACAGATCACCATTCATGCAAACAACAGTAAAATCAACCATATCATCATCAAACAATATAGAATACATCAGAAATCCAAAATTTAACACATATGAATGATATGGATACTATTATTCACCTTGTTTTGAGAAAAAGAGTTGAGATTTGAGTTGTTGATTTGATTCCCCTTAGCTTTAACTTGATTCTCTAACTTTTCTTCCTTTAAAAGCTATAGCAATGGCCTCTACTTTGTTTTATGTTTTGTATAGATGTAAAAATGAATGAGGATATGAGGTGGAAGGGTTTATGTTTAGGAAATGAAGCTTATTCCTATTTTGCCCCTCTCATAAATCCTCCTACTTATGTTTAAGTTAATACAATATTATATGTTGATTAGTTAAGGCCTAACCCAATTAATTATCAAATCTCATCTCCTTTTCACACCACACATTATTCTGTTTAATCAATCTAATTAAATCTCCTGAATAATGTTAAAGAAAAATTAGGGGTGTTACAGGCTTCCCCCTTTAAAGAACTTCGTCCTCGAAATTCAGTAAGGACTACAAACAAGCATATCAATCATGCCAATGAAGCTAGTATATCCCACCAGCGAAAAGTCGATATAAAACAAATATGGAACATACCCTCATAACAGCATATGATAAGTATCCCTAATCCTGTCTTCTATTTCCCAAGTATAGTCCTTCTCGTTGTCGCTCCACTGAAATTTTACCAACTTGATTGTCTTGTTTCTTTACCTCTTTTCATCTCTCGCTACAACCTGAACCGGTTGCCTAAAAAAAGTCAAATCAAGTTCTACTATTAAGTATTTCAATGCAGTCGGAGGGATAGTAGTCTCTGGATCATGTACATACTTACGAAGATGAGACACATGAAATACATTATGGACACCAGCCAAACTGCTCGGTAACTCTACTTTGTATGCGAGCTTTCTGATCCTCTCTATCACTGGGAATGGTCCAACATATCTCAGTGCCAGTTTCCTTGACTTTCCAAATCATACCACACCTTTCATCGGTGATACTTTAATAAAAACCCTATCTCCAACTGAGAACTTTAGATCCTTACGCCTCTTATCAACATAACTCTTTTGTCTAGACTGAGCTTCATTCATCCTACTTTGGACCAACTCCATCTTCTTTGTTGCTTCTCTCACCATATCTGGACAAAGGACCAATCTGTCTTTGGTCTCTAACCAACATGCTAGTGATTTGCACGGCCTTTCATATAAAGCTTCGAAAGGTGTCATCCCTATACTAGCCTGGTAGCTATTATTATAAGAAAACTCAACCAAATGAAAATGGTCTTGCCACGTGTAACGCCCCACTCTGAGACCCACTGTAACAAAGAGTATTACGGGAGTAATACTGTCTGTTAAAGCGGAGACTAGAGTATAGTGGAAGCGACCATTTGTAATCAAGCTATAACTATCTACTGAATACGTCGAAAGGATGGTATCTATATTTTTTTTTCAAGTGGTTCGACATATTCAATAAATATGTATAACGAAATTACAATGTCTAAAGACCTATCAGAACAAGCATAGTAATAAATGATAAAACATCACAGAATAGAATCACATAACAGATATAAAATCCCAGAACAATACATCGTCAATACAGATCCAAATACTTTAAGTGGGTACAAAGCCACTACCCACACATGTGAGTCAAAAATATGTACATATCAAAGTCTGAATAATAACAGAGTAGCGGAATAGTGGACAAATAAAAGCGGTATCTATCAGCATAGCAGATAATGTCCAAGCGGAAGCACAGAAGCTAAGTCCAGAGACCTAACTTGAAACAACTCGGTCTAACCCGAGCGAAAACACTCGGGTCAGGCTAGCTAAACAATCAGCAATAACTGAGATATATAATAATGCGGTACTTAAATAAAGCAGTACTTTTCCTAAGAGAAGAGTATTTTGGACCACATGAATATAATGACGGTCCCTGATCATCAATCAACAGTAAAAATCTCCAAAGAGAATATCAGCACCAAAGTGTTGAATAAATAAAATCGCCTCATATCATCGGCGTAGCCAAAGCTATATAAAGTTGCCCATAGGCAATAATCCCAAGAGTGACCAGAGTCTGTAATCAATGCACAAGCAAAGATCGATGCTCCAAAGAGCAATGGGGATATACTGAAAAGTCAATGAAATCAAACACTGAAAAGCAGTGTCCAGAGACACTGTGAATCCACAAGGTAATCGCACTTACATCGTATGGTTCCATAGAACCAACATCGAATGGTGGTACTCGAATGGATATAAAAATCATCAGATAATACAAGTGTAGCACGTGCACCGACCGGAGTCGTTATTGCCAAGTACTGTAGAGTTGTGATCGATCACTCGCACAGATGCGGAACGCGCGAGACGGCGAGATCCTTCCCAGAAGGATAAAGGCCCAGAGGCACATGCCGAAAAAGAAACTGCTCCATAGAACAGGTGTCCAGAGACGGTTGCCCAGAGGCGTGGTGACCCAGAGGTCCAGTACTGGCTGCCCAGAGGCTAATGTGTCACAAACTTCTTGGAGAGGAACCCGTAAAGTGTTAACAATGAGTCCCATACCCCATGTTCGCACTAAACGGTTTACTAACCAATAGCAAGCTCACACTCCAAACAATAAAAAGTCCACCTCGTATCATTGGTAAACTAGACCCAAAGGTCAAAACGATCAATCGAATAGGTCGGGGATTAACCGGAAAGAAAATACACACGGTTCCATAGGCCGGAGATTTCCTAACCGTTTAAGCACCTTTCCACTTCGCTCGACGTGCTAAAAAGTGAGTGTGAGATTTTTATTATAGAAAATAATGGTTCGAAACAGATTTATAATTGATTTTGAGAACACTTTAAAACGACTTTTGAAAACTCTCCTATTATGGAGTAAATAGTTTACTAATTAAAAATAATATTATATAATAATTTCGAAAGCCATTTCGGAGCGAAAAATCCTTTTAAAACCTTTTTATAAGGCCCGTGTACAAAATCCAGAGACAAATCTCAAAGAAATCGATAAAACCAGAAAATCACTGAAAATATTCTAAGTGTTGGAAAATAGTCCAAAACTGACGCGAACCCAAGTTCGGAAAATTATTCGGACTAGCAGACTGAATCCGAATGGCATGAAAATAGGTAGGAACGTAGTCCGACATTCCTACTTCAGAACGCAAAAAGAATTGCTCGATTCCGACTTGAAACGAAGGCGTAGCGACGTTCCAAAGTCGGACACAGAAACATGAAATGCACTGTTTTGCACAGCGATCTGGGTTTAACTCTGACAGGAAATTCGAAGGGTCTAATGAACTCAGATGATGACCAAACTTTCCAAATATGGAGTTTATAACTCCATCTTTCCAACGAGACCAAAATCGTCAAATTCCGACTAGCGGCTCAAAAGTTATGACCAAAATAGTTTCAGTTTCATCCACAGAGCTAATATGTGTATCGCTCTCGGGAAGATAGTAGAAAAATCAAGTTTTGACCTAGTTAGACTCACAATTACAGAAAACTCACTGAACTAAAATTGTAGCATAGGTTTTAAGCTTTCCGGAACATCCAAAATTATCTAATTCGGATAAAAAACGAGAGAGATACATGCAAAACAATATCATATTGAAACTCAAGATAACTTGTTAAAGACAGAATTGGTCTTCTGTCTTTGAACACATTTCAGGTCATCTAAATGGCAAAATTACAGAAAACTCACTGAACAAAAATTGTAGCATATGTTTTAACCTTTCCGGAACATCCAAAATTATCTAGTTCGGATCAAAAAAGAGAGAGATACATGCAAAACAATATCAGATTGAAACTCAAGATAACTTGTTAAAGACATAATTGGTCTTCTGTCTTTGAACGCATTTCAGGTCATTTAATTGCAAAATTACAGAAAAATCACTGAACAAAAAGTGTTCCTTATTGAATCTAGTTTGCAGCAAAAAAAACCTGACCAAAAACGGATGAGAAATGAAGAAGTTATGCCTGATTTCGTTTCAGCTACAATTCCAAAACGAAAATTATAGAAGCATCAGGTAAAAAAGGATTTAGCTAGCAATTTTAGCTCAACCAATATAGCAAGCAACTTGTGTGCACACCCAAAATGAAAGCAAAGATGATCAAAGAGCTATGATTCACATGTTACATAATAAAATATGTGTTACTAAATGATTACTGAAATCAAAAGATGATTAAACACATATTAGAAGAGGTTTTTAGCAATATACCTCTCACAAAAGCAACAAAGACTACTATAGCATCAACCCTAGTTAGCAAAAGATGATTAGGAGGCTATAAGATCAAAAAAACACATAAAACATGTGTTACCAATTAAATTTCAGAAATTAGAGAGATATAAAAATGGATTTGAGGTGGGTATTTGCATTACCTTTGCATAGAATGACTTGCATAAGCTAAAACTAGAAGGAGATGAAGATAGAGGCCATTTTTGTTAAGAAAGCTTTAGGAAATGATTAGGGTTTTGATTAGGGATGAATGAATGGGGTTTGGAGAGTATGAGATAATTTATAGAGGAGGTGTAGGGTGGGTTATTGGGCTAGGTTTAGTAACCCAATAAGAAGAGAGTTATTTACATGTTTTTTTCCAAAAATTAGTCTATGTGTTCATATATGTTTATAAAACTCATTTTTTTTCTCTTACCCAAACCCGTTTTAAAACTTCTCTTAAAATATTTAACTTTCCAAAATAACATTTTATCCTCATTTTAAAATCCCATATTTCCCATTTAATTAAAATAGCCTTTTTCACATAAATTTTGTTATTCCAAATCCTTTTATGCTTCATTAAAATAAATAAAAATCCTAACTTTTATTTATTAGTTGGTAATGCAAATCCCGGGTTGTTACAGACTCCCCCCTTAAGAAAATTGCGTCCCCGCAATTCCTTAAGAGTTAAGATAGATGTCGTCTATAACGTCAAATCCACAAAAGAAGTGATAGAGATAAAATAGAGAATTCTCACCCGTAGAAGAAGATGGGAGAAAGCCTGGATAAGAGCGCTCGATAGATTCTCTGGTCTCCCAAGTGCAGTCCTTAGGATTCGGTGACCATTGAATCTTCACGAGTGGAACCTCTTTGTTGCGAAGGCGTCTAACCTCCGAATCAAGCACACGAAGAGGTTGCTGCTCCAAAGATAAATCAGGTAAGATCTCTAAATCAGGCACAGCATGCGGCTCAATGATAGAATCAGGATCGCGGACACACATGCGAAGCTGGGAAACATGGAACACGTCGTGTATTCCAGAGAAGTGAGCAGGTAGAGCCACACGATAAGCAACGGGGCCAATGCGTTCTGTAATAGGAAATGGTCCAACATAGCGAGGAGCCAACTTCCCGGTAGCGCTGAAACGCACAACCCCCTTCATGGGAGAGACCCGAATAAAGACAGAATCGCCAATGGAGAACTCAAAAGGCTTCCTACGGTTGTCCGCGTAGGATTTCTGGCGGTTCTGCGCCTCTTTCATTCTCTGACGAATAAGAATAATCTTCTCCGAAGATTCCCGAACTGAATCTGGACCAAGAAGGAGCTTCTCGCCAAATTCTAACCAACACACAGGAGAACGACATGGCCTTCCGTAAAGAGCCTCGAAAGGAGCCATGCCAATACTAGACTGAAAGCTGTTGTTGTAGGAGAACTCTACAAGCGGTAAGTGATCCTCCCAACTACCTCCGAAATCCAGAATACAACAGCGCAAAAGATCCTCTAAAACACGATTCACCCTCTCCGTCTGACCGTCGGTCTGAGGATGATAAGCAGTCGAGAGATTCAGCTTTGAGCCCAAAGCTGACTGTAGGCACTTCTTGAAGTGACTAGTAAAGATAGTGTCTCGATCACAGACGATAGAGCTAGGAATGCCATGAAGTCGAACGACTTCCTTCACATATAGCTTGGCAAGCTGAGGAGCAGTCCGAGTGGACTTAATAGGAATGAAATGAGCTGATTTGGTCAAGCGATCGACGATGACCCAAATAGAAGTATGGCCTGACCTCGATCGAGGCAGACCATCAATAAAATACATGGATATCTGATCCCATTTCCACAATGGAATCTCTAGAGGCTGAAGAAGACCAGATGGACGCTGATGCTCGGCCTTGATCTGTTGACAAGTCATGCAACCGCTCACATAACTTGCAACATCTCTCTTCAAACCCTCCCAATAATATAGGCGACACATGTCGGCATACATCTTACTCGAGCCGGGATGGATGGTGTACTTAGTGCGATGACACTCGTCCAGAATGTCATGCCTAAGTGATAAATCAGATGGTACCAAAATACGGTTCTTCCTACGAAGACACCGATGAGAATCAATAGAATAATCCAGCAATGTCTCATCACTGGATCCTGACTCAAGGAGATGAATATATCGCAACAACTCTGGATCCTGCCGCTGAGCATGAGCAATGCGATCCAATAGAATAGGTCGAGCTTCCAAGCTGAATAGCAAGATCTGAGGATCAGAAGACGGAGCTCGATTTCGAATATCACACATAGAAAGAGTCTCAAGAATATCCCACTCGGCTATCATCATAGAAACTACTGCCGAGTGTTTGCAACTGAGTACATCAGCCACACGATTACCCTTGCCAGGGGTATACTGAATATCTAAGTCATATGAGGCGAGAAACTCGAGCCATTACTGCTGCCTCATATTGAGATACTTCTGACTGAATAAATATTTCAGCGACTTGTGATCGGTGTAAAGAGTGAAGCGTTCGCCTAATAGAAAGTGACGCCACGTCTTCAAAGCAAAGACGATAGCTGCCAACTCAAGATCATGAGTCAGATAGCGAACCTCATTCGAACGTAGCTGCCTAGAAGCATAAGCAACTACCCGGTCCTTCTGCATAAGCACAACACCGAGGCCGCTAACACAAGCGTCGGTGTAAACAACAAGATCCTGGTTACTCTCAGGAACCACAAGGATAGGAGCATGAGTGAGAAGTTCCTTCAATCGCTGAAAAGAAACTTCACACTTATCAGACCAAATAAAACGAACCCCCTTACGAGTCAGAGTCGTGAGGGGAAGTGCAACACGAGAGAAATCCTTGATAAATCGACGGTAATAACCCGCCAGGCCAAGGAAGCTGCGAATATCATGAACGTTCTCAGGCTGCTTCCAATTCTGAATAGCTTCGATCTTTGCAGGATCGACAGAAATACCCTCAGATGATACAATATGACCCAAGAACTTGACCTTGCTCTCCCAAAAATGGCACTTGGAGAGCTTGGCCTTAAGCTGATGCTGACGAAGAGTATCCAAGACGATCCGCAGATGACGAGCATGCTCTGCCTCGGATCTAGAATAAATAAGAATATCGTCGATGAAAACCAGAACGAATCTATCGATGTATTCTCGGAATACTCGATTCATAAGATCGACGAAGAATGCTGGAGCGTTCGTCAAACCGAACGGCATGACCAACCACTCAAAAGAACCATAACGAGTGCGAAATGCTGTAAGAGGAATGCTGTCTTCCGCGACTCGTAGCTGATGGAATCCGGTGGCAAGGTCAAGCTGAGAGAAGACCTTCGCACCGCTCAATTGGTCAAACATGTCGTCTATCCGAGGAAGTGGGTAGCGATTTCTGATGGTCAACTCATTGAGCTTGCGATAGTCAATGCAAAGCCTAAGAGAGCCATCAGCCTTCTTAACGAAGACCACAGCAGCACCCCATGGCGAAGAACTGGAACGAATGAACTGCTTCGCTTCAAGCTCAACTAACTGCTTCCTGAGTTCCTCATTCTTTTTAGTAGACATTCTCGTAGGAGGACGCCTAAATGGATGAGAGCCTGGAATGAGATCGATGCGGAACTCAATAGCTCGCTTTAGCGGCAGTCCGGATACTGGCTCGAATACGTCGGGGAAATCCCGAACAACAGGAATACGAGATAAGTTCAAATCCTCATCTCGTGAATCGAGAAAGAATAAAGTAACATCAGAAAGCCCAACATCTTGAAGAACAATAGCTAACGGAGAGGACGAGTTAGGGTGATGAATGAATAGAGTTAGACATGATTCAATGATAGATAATTAATTAAGGAATACTACGGAATATAACGGATTCCTAAACATAGTCCTAACTTATCTATCAATAAACCTAAGGAAGGGATTTGATTTAATTCAGATCTAATTAAAATGTATTATACTAAGTGTATTTGTTCTGTGTTTATTATGCTTATTCCTGAAACCAGGCTCTGATGCCAAGCTGTAACGCCCCACTCTGAGACCCACTGTAACAAAGAGATTACGGGAGTAATACTGTCTATTAAAGCGGAGAATAGAGTATAGTGGAAGCGACCATTTGTAATCAAGCTATAACTATCTACTGAATACGTCGAAAGGATGGTATCTATATATATTTTTCAAGTGGTTCGACATATTCAATAAATATGTATAACGAAATTACAATGGCAAAAGACCTATCAGAACAAGCATAGTAATAAATGATAAAACATCACAGAACAGAATCACATAACAGATATAAAATCCCAGAAAATACATCGTCAATACAGATCCAAATACTTTAAGTGGGTACAAAGCCACTGCCCACACATGTGAGTCAAAAATATGTACATATCAAAGTCTGAATAATAACAGAGTAGCGGAATAGTGGACAAATAAAAGCGCTATCTATCAGCATAGTAGATAATGTCCAAGCGGAAGCACAGAAGCTAAGTCCAGAGACCTAACCTGAAACAACTCGGTCTGAACCGAGCGAAAACACTTGGGTCAGGCTAGCTAAACAATCAGTAATAACTGAGATATATAATAATGCGGTACTTAAATAAAGCAGTACTTTTCCTAAGAGAAGTGTATTTTGGACCACATGAATATAATGACGGTCCCTAATCATCAATCAACAGTAAAAATCTCCAAAGAGAATATCAGCACCAAAGTGTTGAATAAATAAAATCGCCTAATATCATCGGCGTAGCCAAAGCTATATAAAGTTGCCCATAGGCAATAATCCCAAGAGTGACCAGAGTCTGTAATCAATGCACAAGCAAAGATCGATGCTCCAAAGAGCAATGGGGATATACTGAAAAGTCAATGAAATCAAACACTGAAAAGCAGTGTCCAGAGACACTGTGAATCCACAAGGTAATCGCACTTACATCGTATGGTTCCATAGAACCAACACCGAATGGTGGTACTCGAATGGATATAAAAATCATCAGATAATACAAGTATAGCATGTGCACCGACCGGAGTCGTTATTGCCAAGTACTGTAGAGTTGTGATCGATCACTCGCACAGATGCGGAACGCGCGAGACGGCGACATCCTTCCCAGAAGGATAAAGGCCCAGAGGCACATGCCGAAAAAGAAACTGCTCCATAGAACAGGTGTCCAGAGACGGTTGCCCAGAGGCGTGGTGACCCAGAGGTCCAGTACTGGCTGCCCAGAGGCTAATGTGTCACAAACTTCTTGGAGAGGAACCCGTAAAGTGTTAACAATGAGTCCCATACCCCACGTTCACACTAAACGGTTTACTAACCAATAGCAAGCTCACACTCCAAACAATAAAAAGTCCACCTCATATCATTGGTAAACTAGACCCAAAGGTCAAAACGATC
The DNA here is from genome assembly GCA_030737815.1 of Allium fistulosum. NCBI lineage: Eukaryota > Viridiplantae > Streptophyta > Magnoliopsida > Asparagales > Amaryllidaceae > Allium > Allium fistulosum. The sequence continues at coordinate 265,458,048 of CM060905.1, read as the reverse complement.
AATCGAATAGGTCGGGGATTAACCGGAAAGAAAATACGCACGGTTCCATAGGCCGGAGATTTCCTAACCGTTTAAGCACCTTTCCACTTCGCTCGACGTGCTAAAAAGTGAGTGTGAGATTTTTATTATAGAAAATAATGGTTCGAAACGGATTTATAATTGATTTTGAGAACACTTTAAAACGGCTTTTGAAAACTCTCCTATTATGGAGTAAATAGTTTACTAATTAAAAATAATATTATATAATAATTTCGAAAGCCATTTCGGAGCGAAAAATCCTTTTAAAACCTTTTTATAAGGCCCGTGTACAAAATCCAGAGACAAATCTCAAAGAAATCGATAAAACCAGAAAATCACTGAAAATATTCTAAGTGTTGGAAAATAGTCCAAAACTGACGCGAACCCAAGTTCGGAAATTATTCGGACCAGCAGACTAAATCCGAATGGCATGAAAATTGGTAGGAACGTAGTCCGACATTCCTACTTCAGAACGCAAAAATAATTACTCGATTCCGACTTGAAACGAAGGCGTAGCGACGTTCCAAAGTCGGACACAGAAACATGAAATGCACTGTTTTGCACAGCGATCTGGGTTCAACTCTAACAGGAAATTCGAAGGGTCTAATGAACTCAGATGATGACCAAACTTTCCAAATATGGAGTTTATAACTCCATCTTTCCAACGAGACCAAAATCGTCAAATTCCGACTAGCGGCTCAAAAGTTATGACCAAAATAGTTTCAGTTTCATCCACAGAGCTAATATGTGTATCGCTCTCGGGAAGATAGTAGAAAAATAAATTTTTGACCTAGTTAGACTCACAATTACAGAAAACTCACTGAACTAAAATTGTAGCATAGGTTTTAAGCTTTCCGGAACATCCAAAATTATCTAATTCGGATAAAAAACGAGAGAGATACATGCAAAACAATATCATATTGAAACTCAAGATAACTTGTTAAAGACAGAATTGGTCTTCTGTCTTTGAACACATTTCAGGTCATCTAAATGGCAAAATTATAGAAAACTCACTGAACAAAAATTGTAGCATATGTTTTATCCTTTCCGGAACATCCAAAATTATCTAATTCGGATCAAAAAAGAGAGAGATACATGCAAAACAATATCAGATTGAAACTCAAGATAACTTGTTAAAGACATAATTGGTCTTCTGTCTTTGAACGCATTTCAGGTCATTTAATTGCAAAATTACAGAAAAATCACTGAACAAAAAGTGTTCCTTATTGAATCTAGTTTGCAGCAAAAAAAACCTGACCAAAACGGATGAGAAATGAAGAAGTTATGCCTGATTTCGTTTCAGCTACAATTCCAAAACGAAAATTATAGAAGCATCAGGTAAAAAAGGATTTAGCTAGCAATTTTAGCTCAACCAATATAGCAAGCAACTTGTGTGCACACCCAAAATGAAAGCAAAGATGATCAAAGAGCTATGATTCACATGTTACATAATAAAATATGTGTTACTAAATGATTACTGAAATCAAAAGATGATTAAACACATATTAGAAGAGGTTTTTAGCAATATACCTCTCACAAAAGCAACAAAGACTACTATAGCATCAACCCTAGTTAGCAAAAGATGATTAGGAGGCTATAAGATCAAAAAAACACATAAAACATGTGTTACCAATTAAATTTCAGAAATTAGAGAGATATAAAAATGGATTTGAGGTGGGTATTTGCATTACCTTTGCATAGAATGACTTGCATAAGCTAAAACTAGAAGGAGATGAAGATAGAGGCCATTTTTGTTAAGAAAGCTTTAGGAAATGATTAGGGTTTTGATTAGGGATGAATGAATGGGGTTTGGAGAGTATGAGATAATTTATAGAGGAGGTGTAGGGTGGGTTATTGGGCTAGGTTTAGTAACCCAATAAGAAGAGAGTTATTTACATGTTTTTTTCCAAAAATTAGTCTAAGTGTTCATATATGTTTATAAAACTCATTTTTTTTCTCTTACCCAAACCCGTTTTAAAACTTCTCTTAAAATATTTAACTTTCCAAAATAACATTTTATCCTCATTTTAAAATCCCATATTTCCCATTTAATTAAAATAGCCTTTTTCACATAAATTTTGTTATTCCAAATCCTTTTATGCTTCATTAAAATAAATAAAAATCCTAACTTTTATTTATTAGTTGGTAATGCAAATCCCGGGTTGTTACACCATGACCCACCAAATCTAATACACAAGCTCTTAATAGATCATCGACTACCTTATTGACTCTATCTGTCTGTCCATACGTCTGTGGGTGATAAGCAGTACTCATCTTATGCTCGGTTCCCAACATTCCTTATAGACTCTTCCAGAATTCACCAGTGAATAAGGCATCCCTGTCACTGAGTATGCTACTAGGAATCCCATGTAGTCTAACTATGTTCTTTATAAATAATTTAGCCAGGACATGTGCCGTTTTGGTTGATTTGACTGGAATGAAATGGGCACTCTTGGTCAACCTGTCCACTATGACCCATATACTTCCATTTCCCCGGTTCGACCGTGGCAACCCATCTATAAAATCCATGGATATCGAATCCCATTTCCAAACTGAGATCTCCAAAGGTTGAAGCAACCCACTCGGCCTTTGATGTTCGGCCTTCACTTGTTGACAGTTCACACACTGCTTTACCCACAAACCAACATCCCTCTTTATAACTTACTAGTAGAAACTCCTCTTCATATCTTGATACAACTTGGTCCTCCCAAGATGAATCATAAATTTTGATTGATGACATTCTCTAAGGACCTCCTTCCTTAGGTTTTCTACATTCGGGACACACAATTGTCCCTTCTTTCTCAACCACCCACTCTGGTCAAGACTAAAATCCTTCAGATCATCAATCGTGATTCCGACCTCTAGCCTTCTAATCTTCTCAGCTAACACTAGGTCATTTTCTGCTTCGATGCAATCTTTTCGATCAATTTTGGTCGAACTTCCAAGTAGAACAACATGGAGGTACTCTGACTAGAACTAGCAGTAGATCTTAGCTGCACACTGCACATACTCAATGCCTCAAGATCCTTCCATTTGGCCAACATGGCTAACACCGCATTTTGATGTTTCCTGCTAATTACATCCCCAACCTTGTTACCTTTCCCCAGTGTGTACTCTATACCAAAGTCATAAGCTGCTAAAAACTCCTACCACCTCTATTATCTCATATTTAACTCCTTCTGAGAGAATAGGTATCTTTAGGACTTATGATAGGTATATAAATCGAATCTCTCTCCCAAGAGATAGTGTCTCCATATTTTCAACGCAAATATTACCACTGCCAACTCTAAATCATGAGTAGGGTATCTCACTTCATGGGGTCTAAGCTGTCGAGAAGCATAGGTAATGACCTTACCCTCTTGCATCAACACAACTCCTAATCCGGTTCCACATGCATCGGTATACACTACTAATCCTTGATTCCTGTCTAGTACTACTAACACAGGTGCATTGGTCAATAGATGCTTTAACTTAAGGAACGCTTCCTCACATTTGCCAGAACAAGGAAACTTCACATCCTTCCTGGTCAGCCTAGTTAAAGGCGCTGCTATTTGCGAGAAATCCTTAATAAACCTCCAGTAGTAACCAGCAAGCCTAAAGAAACTTCTGTTCTTAGTCACCGTCTCTGCTCTCTTCCAGTTGTCAATAGCTTTAGTCTTATCCGGATCAACTGACAAACCCTTCTCTAAAACCAAGTGACCAAGAAACTTAACTTCTTTCTTCCAGAAATGACATTTTGAAAACTTCGCTTTCAGTTGATGCTACCTCAGCATCTCAAGCACCACTCTAAGATGAACTTCACGCTCTCTTTCATGCTTAGAGTATATTAAGATATCATCTATGAATACCAATATGAACCTATCCAAGTGCTCTCGGAAAACCCGGTTCATCAAATCCATGAAGAAAGCTGGCGCATTCGTTAACCCGAATGGCATCACCAACCACTCATATGACCCGTATCTGGTCCTGAACGCTGTTAACAGAATACTATCCTCCGCCACTCTTAGCTAATTGAACCCTGTTGCCAAATCCAACTGGGAGAACACTCTGGCTCCATTCAGCCGATCGAACAAATCATCGATTCTCGGCAAAGGATACTTATTCTTGATCGTCCTTTTGTTCAACTTGGAGTAGTCAATATACAACCTTAGAGATCCATCTGGCTTCTTCACGAATACCGCAGCTGCTCCCCATGGAGAACAACCTGGTCTAATAAAGCTCTTCCTTTCCAAGTCCATTAGCTGCACCTTCAGCTCTCTCTTCTAAGTAGGTGTCATCCGATTAGGTGGTCTACTTACAGATTCTGCCCTTGGCACAAGATCTATTCGAAGCTCGATAGCTCGCTTTGGCGATAGCCCTGACACTGGCTTAAAAACATCTGCAAACTCTTTTGCTACCAACACCCGATCTAATTCTTCTTCTGCTTCCATTGCATTCAGCAAAGCACAAGCACTTAAGTCTGACTTCTCCACCGAGTATGTAATTCGGTTATGGCTGTTAGGGTGTCTCAATGATATTTCCTCATCCTGGAAAAATATTCTAGCATCATATCTATTTAACCGATCCATACCCAATATGATCCCGAAATCCCGAAAATCAAAAACATACAAACTACATGCAAACTTATGACCTAACAAGTCAAGTTCTAACTGATCACATCTCATTCCCAGAGTAGCATACCCTCCTATTGGATTCACAACCCTTAAGGAAGTAAGTAGGTATGATGGTTCTAAACATAATTTATCCACCAAACACCGAGATATAAATGAATGCGATGCACCGGTACCAAATAGTACCCTAATTGGTATATGAATCAAAAGCATACCTTTCATCACATATTTCCCCTTCTCGGCTGTTGTTGGTCTGGAAGAAGATGGTTCCAAGGCAAAAAATTTCCCTTGTCTGCTTTAACCAGCTCTGGACACTTTCTTGTAATGCCCGATTTGGTAACAGTTGAAGCACTTCACTCCTTTCTTATCTGCAACCTTCTTCCCTATTTGTAACAACCCGCTATTTAGAATCATTCAATCGACAATCATCCACTCATGTCAGACTTGAATCGCTCAAAGCCACAGAATGTTAATTTATATTTGGCAAAACTTAGCATATACAGTAAATAAATCAATCACAGAATCACAGACACATAGTAATACAATAATAAGCAACGGAATAGATAAATAGTAGTTCATGAAGCTAATATATAAACATCAGAGCCTAATATAATAGAAGTCTCAATACAAAGCAAATGACAAACCTACACCAAACAATTGGAACAACTGGAATAACTGAAACTGAATAGATAGAGATGGATCTTCAAGCAAAGCTTCTAGCTCCAAAGGTGAGTCTCAAATGTTGTGCCACTCGGTCTGACCCGAGCATAAAGTAAAACACAAAACACTCGAGTCAGGATTAACATTCTTGTACAAGTAAATCAACTCAAGTGCAATGTTAATTGAAATACAAAATAACTTAAAGGATGTTTGGGATTCCCATCCTCTAAGGATCCGTTAAACTATCTACATACATAGTACAATACGCTACATATATAATGTCTACAGTAAAGTAAACTATTAAAATAGCGTTAAAGGGTTACCCATATCCCCCTTAACACATTTTATATATTCCCGTAGTCTATACAGATACTGTAAACTCCACCAAACCGGTGGTTTACTCAGGGAGCACTCCATAGGTATGGTACAAAACAAACTCGTAGTGGGCGCGATAAGGCATGTGACAAGGCACGCGAGGCAATGCCCACAGTACGATTCTACCATTTTGCGGATCCGGACTGGTGGTAACGCATAGCAGCTACTACCGCCCACCTCGAGACACACTCCCAAAATCAAAGGTGCACCCAATCAAATCACAAAGTAATAGAATGGTATCGAAGAAATGTGCCCGATCAGAGGAGCGACCTCACTTGGCCCGGCATGGCTCCTGTTTTAGCCACATCAAGCTGACTCGCGGGAGTTAGGGCTGCGTTAATACCTCAAACAGAATCGTCGTCAAACCATCCTACTTCGTTCTAGAATCTCCACCACGTGCATAATTGCCAATGTGTTTTTCGGTAATGGCAGAGAGTATAACAATATCTGATCCCTGTCTCTTTAACAACCAAACGCTTATTTCACACCGTGGTCATTTTCATTTCAAACAGTTCATACTTCATATCAAAATATCATATTCATTTCGAAATCATATCACTTTCAAAATCATATTCACTTTCGAAATCATATTCACTTTAAATCATATTCATTTCCAAAATCATAACCACAAAATAGGTTAAACCATCATATCAAAGTATTTGCAATTAAATCCATAAAATCTAAATCATAATAGTTCCAAAACAGTTTGAATATTAAGAGTAGTTTATATATATTAAAATAGTTATAAATTAAAAATAGTTTGTAGATTAAAATAGTTTATATATTAAAAATAGTTTATATATTGAAATAGTTTATATATTAAAATAGTTTATAAATTGAAATAGTTTATATATTAAAATAGTTTATATCAAAATAGTTTCAAATTAGAATTGTTTCTTCTAATTTCACAAATCAATTCAAATCAACTTTAATTTCAAATTCAATTTAGATCAATTTCAGTTCAATAATTTCAGTTAAAAGGTAAAGGTTCAATTCAAAATTCTCATTAAAAACCATTTTAATTTATATCGATTTCAAATCCAGGTTTGGACAATAAATTTAAACCACTTCCAATTCAGTAGGTTTCAAACTTTAAATATTCAAACAATTTATGATAACCCAATTTGACAAATTTCATTTATATTCCAAAATTCAACTTTGATTTTATTTGAATTTGAAAATATTCACTTAATCATTTTTATAATATTTAAATAAAATCTCAAATTACAAATTTAAATCAAATATTCAATTTCAATTTTATTTAAAAATATTCATTTCCCCACTTTTAGTTAAACATATAAATAGAATCTCAAATTACAAATTTAAATCAAAATTAAATATTCAAATTCAATTTGCAATATTCATTAAATTCTTTTTAATCAAAATCAAGTTATCCAATTATAGAAACATATCTTTAAATCTCAAAATCAATAAGTTCCAAATCAAAATTATTTAAATTCAATTATTAACCTATTAAATTTCAAGTCAACTTTAATTTATCTTTCCAATCTCTATTTACTAAAGTTATTACAAAATCTATTTAAAATATTAATACAAAATTTAAATAAATGTTTAAACATATTATATATATAGTAGTTAAATTAAATTCTTATTAAATTTTATTATATTAATTATTATTAAATTAAATCTTATTATTATTAAATCTATTTTAAATCTTATTTTATATTTAAAAAAATAATAAAGTTATAAGTAAAATTTATAATTTACGTTTTAAAACTTAACTTATAATTTTAAAATTTCCAAACATATAATTTAAAATCTAAAATTTTCATATATATTAAAATAAAAATCTTTATATTATATTTTAAAATCAATATTTAATAAATCCTAAATATTTCCTTTCAAACCCTTGGAAATCAATTTCAAAAATAGACCAATAGTGTCCATATATAATTTTCTATCCTATGGTCAAGTTATACAGATATTTATCATTTCAATCTATAATAATTTAATTTATGGATATATATCATTTCAACCCGCAATCCTAAAATTCAAATCAATAAAAAAATCGCTTGGGTTTATCATTTCAACCCATAACGATTTTTCCCTATTCTAAAATATCGTTCGGGTATGTATCATTTCAACCTATAGAGATTTTCCTAAAACTAAGAGAACTTATAGAGTGAGAACAACATAATAATATTATAAAATGACATACGTATCAATAGCAGGCATATATCATCATTAACAATTAAATATAATATATACAACAGGTTATGGTGTCATATCTCATAAGTAAACAATTGCAGATAATGGCATATCATAATTTAACAACATATTTCAATCGTCATTTCATGTGAATTAAATTTACTAAATATAGAAATGTTAATCGTGAGTGATCGCTCACATTTCGAGGCTAGAGAACAACGGAAAATGAACACGACGCCTACATGGATACAGACACAGACATAGACACAAAAGCTGCTGCGACCAATTTTGGAAAGCGGCGAGATAAAGGCAAAGCATGATGAACTGGATTCGATGAAAATCAATTATATCAGTGAACTTACATATATAAGCTATATATATTTTTAAAATCATTATTTAATTTAAAACCCATATTAGAATAAAATCTATATTTCAAAATCATTATCTAATTTAAAACACATATTAAAATTAAATAAAACCTTTATATTATATTTGAAAATCGAAACACATATTTAAAATAAAATATCTATATATTATATTTTAAATATCAATATCTATAAAACCCTTTTAAACATATTATATAATACTCAAACATATTATATATACCTCTCTATATTTGATGTGAAGAGAATATGGGATGTAGAAGCGGTTGTCTGGGCTCGTATAGTAGGCACGAATGTGAAACATAGTCAGGTATCGGGTTATAGGGACAGAGTAGAGAGGAAGCGGAGCATGATTTCTCAAACAATATACATGCAAACTGGATATATTCTTTTCTTTTTTTTTCGTGGGTTCGACTGTTGCCATAGGTGACAGTGGAGATGGTTTTTGAATCGGGTTGTGGTTGCACGTGCTTGACAGGTGGTTGTGGGGAAAGCTTGGCTATGGTGAGTGAGGTGCGGAAATGGGCTATAGGCGAGCTCGGCAATGACTAAAGGGAAGAGCGGTTTCTCCAATACAAGAAATTTTATACATATACTTTTTTCTAAAAAGGAGGAGGCAGGTTGACAGCTAGGTGCGGTGGCAGGGTGTACACGGTGGAGAGGTGCATGCAGGTCTCGAGTGAAACAAATATTCCATATATATATATATATATATTCAAAGAGGGTTGCCGTGGGGTGGAAGGGTGATGGAGTGGGAATATGGTGGCTGCTTGTGCTGACAGGTAGCGTGATGCGAAGTTTGGTGGTCGGAGGGAAAACGTGGCAGCGACAAAAGGGAGAAGGATGGAGGTTTCGGTTGTGGTGGGTTGTACGTTTGGTGTTGGTGGGGAAAAGAACGGAGCATAGTAAGGAAATGAGAGGGGCGAGCAAACTAGGTTGGTCGGAGCATGCAAGGGGTGGTCGAACAGGCGAGCGATGCCGAGAATGGAAGAGAAGCAATCAGGTTTCGGCCAAATAGGTGTTACAGCTTTCGATTATACATAAACTATAATATATTATATTACCAATTTTTTTCTTCTGAAGAACAAAACAAATGAAAGAAGAAAGAGCAGAGAAAAACGACATAAGCAATATTATAATGGAATGGAACGATGAGCAAATGGAACAGCCAGAAATTATAAATTGGATTGATGGAATAGCAAAAGTCAAAAGTTGAACCAGAGAATAATAAAAGCAAATGGCTATTCAGGTTTTACACGCTGGATAATGGAAGGACATAGGAAACCAAAAAGGCTCAAATACGGAACCGATACGGCAAATCGTTTTGCCGATTTCGTCGCTTATCGGACACCGAATTACAGTAATGAATATACTGCGGAGATCGGTACGACAAGACGAACAGAATGGTACACAGATATCGGTGATACAACCATCCTATAAAAAATCGATATTCGCTGCCAAAAATGCTGCTAAAACGCTGAAAATAAGATAAACGGAGCTAGAGCAGTCCAAATTTGGCGAAACGAAATGTGACGTCTCACTTTGAAAATGATAAACATTTTTATTATATAAAAATATTTTAGATTTCGAAAATATTTTATTTTCATCAAATTAACTGATTTTAAATTGAAACTAAAAATTACATAACAGAACTAACTTCCATATTTTCAGATGAAAATATGCAATTTGCTATGTTTAAATAGACGTATACCAAATATCAAATTTTCATTACCAAATTTAATTGTTTTATTTTCATGAAAAATCCAGTTAAATACGTTATTAAAAATATTTTAATAATGTTAAAATTTCTGGGTCGTTACACTCTCCCCCACTCAAAACTTTTCGTCCCCGAAAAGGAACGAGATAGAAGAATAAAAGCAACAGGCAGGAAAGATAGGTTCAAAATACACAGTATTAGATACAACAATTAATTTAAAACCATATAACTTTTATAAATTTTTTTAAATTGATTTATATTCAACTAATTTGGTTTCAATCCATTTTATTAAATCAATAAATATTCGTTGTATTTACATTTGGTTGATTTCAATTCAAGGTATTTTCATTCAATTGATTTGGCTTCAATTATTAACGTTTATTAAAAAAATTCTTTTAAACAAAATTTATCTTATTTAACTCATTTATTTAATCCATTTGACTTCACTTAAGTTAATTTCCACTTATAATCAATTAAAACTATTCTTGAGTTCATATTTATTTGTTTAAATAGCATTTTCTTTATATTTTTCAATTTATTTCAATTAAAACATCTTGCAGCATAGATAAGTATATAAACATTTATTATAATCACTTAAATATTATTTATAAATTCTCTTAACAAAATATCATTTTTGGACATCCTATTACCTATATTTATATTGTATATTATTCAATTACATATTCTCATTACATTTAACTTTTTCCACAGGTAAGTTTTATTAATGTTTCTAAGTGTAATTGAGCACTATACAAAATTCACCTTTTTTACAACATTTTTATTAAGCAAAATTTAGTTTAAAAATTTTAATTGCTTAAGTTTTCCTTGTATAACCTTCAATTTCACATTTACACTAACATCTTAACTTTTTGAATATTCAGGTAAGATATATATATGTTTTAGAATGCAATTGATTATTATACAAATAAATTTTATCCTAGTTCACATGTTTCAAATTGTTTTAAATTCATTTCTTATTTCTCATTTTAGACACTTCAATTATTTAAATTTTTGCTTTATTTCAATAATTGAAAACCATCACTTAACATAAGGTTTAAGTGTTACATTTCCAGTTTTACTTCAAACCATTTTGAAATAAATACATATATATATATATATTATACATCAAATCATACTCAAGAAATTCCAATCAAATCTATTTTCCAAAACAAAAGTGTAGCAAAGCTACTAAGTGGTCTTCCCCTTTTGAGACTCAAAAATGAATGTCGATGATGCTGCAGTCATCACCGAAATTATTTTCCAGCGATAATAAGAGGAGAGAACTGAATTAACTCTTTTAAAATTTCTATGGAAATAATTTCTATTCGAAAATACTTTCAAATAATATAAATTTTCCAAAACTTTGAGAACCAAATTTTGAAGGCACCGGAAATTAATTTCTTAAATCTTTAATTTATCTTCATTTCATTTGATTTATAAACCATGTTTTAATAATTTCAACTCCTTATAACATATAAAAATAGTTAATGGTTTAGGAAAGTTGACAAAACAATAAATGATAATCTAGTATTATCATTTCTAATAATCAATTCTTTTAACTATCTAATTTCAAAATTTATACTCTTATATATAAAATATAATTATACATAAAATTATTTCATTTACCAATTTCGAAAACAATATTGTGTCAGTTTGCTCAGTTCAAGTGTTTTGGAATTCCTATCGATATCGTTGGCCAGACGAATCGATCAAAACCCAAAGTTCAAACTTAACAACTCAAACAACACAATTTATTATAAATGATAGTATTATTCAATTACAATATAAAATAATTCAAAATTTTCTTATAGGATGATTCAAGAATGGATTCAGAACAACGATAGAGATGAAAATTTAGAGAAACCCTAATCAAAGAGAATTCTAACCAAGAAGATAAGCTCGCGAGGATGATAAGATGATTGAATTACAAAAGAGGAAAGATGGATAGACTTATATTAATCGTGGCGACCTTAATCGGGTCAACCGAGACTTAGAAAAGACGAGAATACCATCAACGAAAACCAAGACAAACTGGTGGAGAACATCGCGGAAAACGCGATTCATGAGCTTGACGAAGAAGGCAGGAGCATTGGTTAATCCAAAGGGTATGACTAACCATTCGTAGAAACCATTCGTCCGGGAGGGAGGACAACAGGTCAAGCTCCAGGAATAAGATCGATGCAGAATTAAATTTCCCACTTAGGAGGAAGAGAAATGGCTTCACCAAACATCAGGATAATCACTAACTATTGGGAAAGTCAAGATTACTAGACTGAGAATCAAGCGAAAGGATAAAGCTGCATGCAAATTCCTGAGGAGATCGACATTCGATCATAAGAGATTTACCCGGTCGTCTACTAGAGAAACGGTTCGAGCTTTGCAATAAGTAACAACATCAAAACCGAGGACATAAAAATCTCTGGTGAATCGATGCCTGTTGTAAAGGATTTTCACCCCTTTAAAATCATACTAAGTTTGCGGGATCGCCGATGGGATCAGTCAACCTAAGGATGAAGTTGACAGTAGAGGTTGAAGCTATGGGATGCTCCAGTATCAAAGAACACGAATATGAGAAGACAAAACGGATTTCAGAACAAAGGGAGAGTTCCAGAATTCAAAAGAAATCCTAATCAAAGAGGATCCTAACAAGAATTTCAAGCTCAAACGAAGATGATTCTGTAATTAATTTTACTCCATATGCTAAGTTTTTCCTAAACCAGAGCTCTGATATCAACTGTAACGACCCGCTATTTCAAACCATTCACACTACACCATTATAAGCTATTAACAACGGGTAAAAACCGTTGTTAAGTCCAAAAGCAACGGGTAAAAACCGTCTTCAACACAGGAGTGGTTGAATTTAGCGACGGGAGAAAACCGTTGCTTTATGTCTAAAAGGCAACGGGTATAAACCGTTGCAAATTGGGACAAAGGCAACGGGTATAAACCATTGCAAACTGGGCCAAAGACAACGGGTATTAACCGTTGCAAATTGGGCCAAAGGCAACGGGTATAAACCGTTGCAAATTGGGCCAAAGTCACACATAAAGCAACAGTTAACACCCGTTGCACATAGTGTTTTTGCTCCTGCTCCTACAAAATCACATCTGTAACTCACTACTACGTTACATGCATATCTCAGTATATATGCCAGAATATCAATATATATCAAAATATGCCAGAATATCAAAATATTGGTACACAAGCATTATAAACACATCGCACATATACCATACATATAAAATTATCAAACTTATAATTACACTATTGTTTTGCAAACAGAATGCTACCGTGCCGGAATATCATACTTATTACACTGCATTGTTTATTACACTACACTACAAAGATTTCATTAATTGCACTACATTGTTTTGCAAGCAGTGAAGTCTACAAAGATTTCATCAATACCTCCGACTAAAGATATCGTATCAAACCCTTTTGATGGCTCACATAACCTCTGGCTCCAACATCCCCAAATGTCTCGGTAAATTGTCGACATATTTTGGCGGTTAGCTCATCCGGCAATAAAATTTTGTCCAACAACACTTTTTCATATGTGGGTGGTACTGGTTTTCCATGAATTACTAATGCTGTGGAATCTCGGCATATAGTACCTGTTATATAAGCATTTCTGGAGTGAATATATGGAATCACATTTATAGAACTAACAAGCTCCCAAACATTTAAGACCATTGTGCAGACCTAATTATGACATACATGTCAAACGTACATGTCAAACGTGAACCTTTGTTGCCTAACCTCTTTTTCTATAACAAAAGATAATTTGGAATCTATAAATACACATGCACTAATACTCATTAATTTGTTTATATGCACAATAACAGAGAGCAGTAAACTCGGTTGAAGCACAAAAAGACTGATTGGTCGATTAAAATAGTACCTGTTGCAATTACTTCGTCCTCGAAGTTCAGGATTTCACATCTTTGGTCGATTAACTGATTGTTCGGAGTGGCAAACTGAGAAGATGCGATTTCACTGCCTACTTGACGATTATCTTGGGCTATGCTGAGAAGACGCTCCAGTTTATCATCCATATTGTCCAGCTTCATCAATTTTTGCTCCACATTTTGCAGTCGCTGCTCATATACTCCTTGGGCCTGTTTGAGCCGTTTGCATGGAATGACAGCACTCTTAACTTGGCTAGGAGCTATATTGGTCCCAATACTTCGGCTCCTGCCCTTTACATTTTTACCAAACACTGATATAAAGATGGCTTCATCACCACCACTCGTCGTTTCGTTTTCTTTTTCAATTTTGTCCTAAAAAGTAAATACATATATATGAATAATGAAAATTTAATTTAGAGGCGTTATTATTTGTTTAACTTACAAAGTAGGAAGATGTCGCATCTGACGTGCTGCCATCTTTTTTCTTATGCGTTTTCTCCCATACTTGAAGACGTGATACTTCTGTTCCCGGACTACTTGAATCGACCTGCATACAATGACCTAAAATTATATTTGGAACTAATGGTATATGCAATGTGATGCACCAATTCAATGACACATACCATTTCTTGAGTAATCATAGCGTGACTCTTACGTCCCGAATGATGACCATATTCGAGCATTGATCTATTTTGTTTGCCTCGCTTCCTTTTTTCTTTCGCCTCGGGTTTTGATTCGTTTCTTCTGAACTCATCCCAATCATCTTGAGCATTTTTCGGTGGATAATTTCTCATTCTTTCTTCGTCAGTGATGAAATGGTCATAATGATTCTTGCACAAATCATTCTTGTGTCTCCTAAAAGCCTCGGACATTATTTTCATAATAAGGTCCTTTGATAGAGGATCGAGCTCATAATATTTCTGCATAACAAAAAATGCATGTAAACCATTTTTTATTTATGTATTGAAAGCATTATAAATGAATTTAAACCATCTAAGTTCATGTACATAGTTTACATTTCAAAGTATATGGATTTTTACATTTCAACGTATATAGTTTCATCAATCTCTATGAATAAAGTGATCAATCTAAATATCCTATAAATATCATAAAAGAATATATCTTGAAACAGAAAAAGTACATAAATATGGTCTCATATGAACCCTCACTCATTCAGGCCTATTTTACAATCAGAAACAGAAACAGTACAGAAACAGAAACAGTACATAAAAAGGGTGCATATTACAATCAGACGACTATATTTTACAAACAGAAACAATACATAAAAATGGTTATGAGATTGGAGAACTTACCTCCAATTGATTCCACACGTCTTCCTTGTAATTTGGCGGAACTTTTTTCCAACTTGGATATGAGATTGGCACATGATTTCTTACTAGTTTACCAATCTTCGTAGCGACCTTTGAACCATTTTTTCCGACTGGAGAACCGTAGTTGTCTATATCAATTTTCTCCTGTTTTAAAGTGGATGATTGTGAAGTTGTATCATTTGACGATGGTGTGGCATCTTGTGACATTATGTCCTGCAAAGTCTAAAATCCTAAAATAATCCCAACAACATTATGACGTACATTTCTTCCCCTTCCAGCCCATCCCTGTGATGCCCGATTGCTGTCGGCCAAATTATTGCACGGAGTCCCCTCCATAACGTCCCCTTATTGCTGTTGTACATCTGATATATGAACCAACGTCCCCTTATCTGATTTGTCTGATCCCACCAACTTCTCACCACATTACGATTTTTGTCAGTCCGACTGACAATAATCGTAATGTGATGAGAAACTGGTGGGATCAGACAAATCAGAAGGGGACGTTGTTTACTATATCAGATGTACAGCAGCTTACCAGTAATCGCTTGGAGCAATTTTATTAAGTCATATAATGCGTTTGATCTTGTTATGGAGGGGAATCCGTGCAATAATTTGGCTAACAGCAATCGGGCATCACAGGGATGGGCGGGAAGGGGAACATTCACTTTTATGCGGCAGTGATAAAGTCTTCCTGCATCACCAGAATTTTAAACTTAAGCGGATTCAAAACAATATCTAAAATACTGACTGAAATAAAGGATGCAAATACAAAAATATATTACCTTAGCACTGCTGAACTAAAGGGTGCAAATACAATATCTTGAACTGCCTGTCTACCTACAAACACAAAGAAAGAAAGAATAGTCAAGCTGATCATATGTATGTATGTGTACATGTGTGTATGTATGTGATCATATGTATGTACCTACAACTACAAACACAAAATGAACTCTTGCAATATATCCATCCTTATGGATCCATCAGGATATTATAATGGCACTAATAAAAAATATAATGCATCTATTACTATCATATAACACACCATTTTACATTTTACACCATTTTAAATAAATATTTTGTTAAGGTACAATAACTGCTCTGAAATACAAAGTTAAAATATGCATTTGATAAGATCTTCTAATTTTTCATTGTCTTCAAAAGCTGATTGATAAACGGTGGGAAACTCAGTGTCATCCACATTTATGGTCAACCGTTTTGATGTGTGCAAAACCACAAACCATCCGTTATTTTTTAAATCTTTTGAGTAGAACACTTGACTCGCTTTCGATGCAAGAATAAATGGCTCATCATTCACGCTATCTTTATTCTTCAATTTTCCCAAGTTAACTGTGATCAAGCTTGAAACAGAATCTATTTTACAACCATTGATCTTATCTTCGACCTTTACCCAATCACAATAAAAAAATGTTTGTTTGAAGTCAATGTAATCCAACTCAATTATCTGTTGAATGACTCCGTAATAAGTTGTTTCTGCTTCCTTAAAATATTTATCCTTCCCACTCGCTCTAAATTGTGTAATTGCTCTCATGCATACACCACTATCCTGTGTTAGCTTTCGCTCTTCATAACTCTTCGGAGAAAATAAAAACCCATTCACTTGGTACTTCATATAACTACGGGCATCAAACTTCGGCCCGTTAACTAACCGCCAAAGAGTTGAGTCAACATCGACGGTCTTCAACAACTACAACAAACACAATAAGTAAAAAAAACATTGTCAAGGAGGTGTATGGTCAACTTGAAAATACATTAAATATTTAATACATATACCTCCTCACGTAACCAAAAAGTGAAATTTTTAATAGCTTCCCCAGATGTACCCCCGCCTCGAGTTTGAGATTTGGTGCTTTGAACATAGGAGTTATACCTCCTACGAAAAACACACAATAAATACTATATATATGAATTGATTTACAATAATAAGAATTCAGAACAAATTCATGAATTTACTTCTTCCATTCATCCAATCCGTCGTACTTATCAAGGACCCATTTACGCACTTGTTGAAATTGCGCTTGAGTTAACGTGATATCTTTACCATTATCTAGTGCTATTTCATCAGCAAACTCATCATCCTCGTCTAAAAACGCTTCACGGGTATGTTTATGAGTGCCAGCACCTCCTTTTGGCATATACTCCATGCAGTAAAGACTAGCTTCTTGTACAATATATCCTTCTGCAATACACCCTTCAATATATCTTTTGTTGCGCACATATCCTTTATATGTTTTCATCAACCTATGAAGATGAATAATTGTAAAATGTAGACATCAATAGCTATTTAAATCGAATAATTATGTACATAACTAAAATTAGTAATTTACCGTTCAAATGGGTACATCCACCTATATCTAACAGGACCAGAAATCAATGTTTCATCGGCTAAATGAACCATAAGGTGAATACTGATAAAAAAAATGCAGGCAAAAAATGTTTTTCAATAACACACATTGCTTCTACCAAACTAGCCTTTGCTTTTAGAAGATGTTCCCTGTTGATCACCTTTGAGCACAAAATGTTATAAAAGAGACTAATGCGGTGAATAGCATTCCGTAGATCCTTATGTTGCGGAAAACAATGCTGAAGCAATACCGGAAGTAAATGTTGCATTATGACGTGGTAATCATGTGACTTCATATTTTTTAGTTCAGGAGGGTTGATGCTCACATTGTTATGGAAGTTCGAAGAGAATTTGCTCGGCACTTTCAAATTTTTCAAAACGGTGCAAAACCGTATCTTTTCTTCTTTGCTCAAAGTGAAAGTCGCATTTGGTATGGTTACTTTACTTGTTTCAGGATCTTCTATCACCCACAGCTTTTGTTTTATACCCATGATTTTCAAATCCTTCCGTGCATTGATCCCATCTTTTGACATGTCTTTATGGTTCATAATTGTGTTGATCAAATGTTTCGTGACATTCATCTCCGTATGCATAACATCAATATTATGTCAGGTCAAATTTGTTTTCCAATATGGCAAATCAAAGAACTTCGACCTCCTATACCATGCAGGAACTTCTTCATCGATTGTCTTTTTCCGTTTTCGACCAATTTCCGGTATGTTTTTACCAACTTTCATTTTTATATTCGCTACCATTTTTTCAACTTGATAACCAGTCAGTGGTTTTGGAGGACGCTTAAGTTCTTGCTCGTTGTTGAAATTTGTCTTATCGTATCGAAACTTGTGTCCGGACGGAAGAAATCTACGATGTCCCATGTAACAAATCTTCTTACTTTCAGGGAGATAAACATATGTAGTTTCTTCTCCACAAATAGGACATGCAAAGTAGCCGTGAGTTGTACATCCCGATAAAGTCCCAAGAGCGGGATGATCATGGATTGCCCACAACACTCTAGCTCTCATTATGAACTCAGATTTCTTAAATGAATCAAATGTAACGACTCCTTCCCATAACTGCTTTAACTCGTCTATCAAAGGTTCTAAATAAACATCAATATCCTTCCCCGGTTGTTTTGGCCCAGAAATCAACAGTGTTAACATTGAGAACTCTCTTTTCATGCACAAAGACGGAGGAAGGTTATATGGTACTACAATTACTGGCCAACAGCTGTAAGGGTTAGTTAAAGAAGCATTCGGACAGAAACCATCTGTTGCTATTCCAAGCGTGATATTTCGTGGTTCAACAGCAAACGAAGAATCAAAAGAATATGTAGTTTTCCATTGAGAAGTATCACGCGGATGACGCATTACGGTTGTACCGGACTTGGCACGACCATGCCAGGTCATCGCTTCTGCTATCCATGGTACAGTATACAGTCTTCTCAATCTAGAAATTAAAGGAAAATGTCTTAAGGTCTTTTGAGGTACTGTGGTAGCTTTTCTCTCTTCGTCGAATGATGTCTTATATCTTGGTGCGTTGCAATTTGTACATGAAACTTTGTTCGCATTATCTTTCCAGTACAAGATGAAGTCATTAATGCATGCATCATAAGTTATGTAATTCATCCTAACTTGCTTAATGATCTTCTAAACGTCGGGGTACTTTGACGGTAGCGTGTTACCTTCGGGGAGTAACTCCTTTATGAATTCGAGTAGTGCAGTCACACCATTGTCTGAAAAGCCGTATTGGGTCTTCAAGCTATTCAGTTTCACAATGGCATACAACTTTGTAATCTCTTTTGGACAAGAAGGATACAATGGCTCTGTTGTAGTTGCACTATCAAAAAATGATTTATCCGTAAACTGCTCACCAATATTAGCATTATCATGCAACTGACTTGTAGGTTGAAAATGATGGAATCTATCTGCATCATTGATCAAATCCTCCATCCTAATATGTTCGGACTCATCAGTATTTGTGGCATGACTAACCAGTTGTTGTTTTGGCTTCTCCGGCATTCTTTCCCCGTGAAAACACCACACGGTATATGATTGAACAATACCATATCTAAGCAAATGAAAATGAATGTCATTTAATTTGAATGTATCTTCATTTTTGCACCGCGTGCAAGGGCACGAATACTTTTCCTTATTGCCACCGTTTTCAGCAACAAATTTAATGAAATTTCTCACACCTTCCACATATTCTGTATTTCTTCGATTAGATTGATTCATCCATTGTTTGTCTATACTAAAAGACATACTGAAAGAAAATAACAAGAGCTAATAAGAAATCATGGGTAACAATATCTTATGGCTTTCCACCAAGTTCAACTCTGATATTAACTAAACAGATGTATATTCTTCTGATTTCACTTGAAATTTAACATTAGCATCAAACTGTTTCCAAAAAATTTGCCATTACAACGGCGCCATTTTGTAGCACCGGAGTAATGTCTATGCATTACCCCTCTCCTGATACTTGGCTTGCGCCATTAACAACAATTTTATCCACTTACTAAATATGGTCTCATATTTAGTAAAACAAAATTCATTGCATCAACTTATACCCTAGCAGTCACTATAAGCAGCTATGTCTAACTAGCATGCAGTACAGTACAACATTTAGGCTTTAGTAAATATGAGAATGCACACTACAACACTACTTCTCTTCCATGTTGCAATGTTTGGCTGATGATACACCACACGTACGGGGACGTGTTAGATTATCTCACATTGTACAATTTGTAAAACAAATCATATATAAATGTAAAAAGATCATCCTTTGCATAACCAATTATTTCTTGGTTCTCTAACACTGTACACTTAAAACATCAAATATGTATTCTGATGGTTCAGATTAGAAGGTGCATCTCTACTTTGGCAAACTGTTAAGAGTAGTAGATATTGACATTCCTATCTCATATTAAAAAGTGAAATAATAAATAAGTAGTGATTTTACCTTCCTATCTCAAGTGGCAATAACAACCGATGTGATGGATCACCAAACTAAAACAGCAAACGAGAATGTGCACAATATCAGTTCTCTACAGACATTCCTAGACAAATATGAAAAGGAGGTTAGCAGTTCAAACCAGAATTCAAACACAATTTTAATATCACAGTAGCAATACATTTTCTCTCCCCACACAGCAGCAATTAGTAAAAGTATAATACAAAACAACCCGGTTTCAAGTGAAAAACATAACTCAACACTATCTGATAATGCCTGCTCAACTCAAGCAGCCATAGTCATAGATCACACAAACCCTGTACAACCCATTCAACACTCTGATCAAACAGAGTATCAACCAAATATTATAGACCAAAGCCTATCTCTCCCTATTGATAAGTCCTCAGAAATACCCTGCATTGAACATGATAAATGCAGCTCCTCGACATCCTCGGTCAGTAATAACCGAAAGCATTAATGCACATACAAACTTGATAGAATGCATTGGAACAGCTAACCTCTTTGAGCCACAAGGGATAAGGAATTATTATACATGCAATGGTGGGCCTAATCTATTGACTCACAGCAAAATTGATATATGCTTTATTAACTGGGAATGTTTCACTAAATTCCCACGTTTCTCGATTCTCTTTGCTAATCATTCCTCGAGCAATCACACTCTAATAATTTTCAATTTTGATACCCAACAGGAACATGCCAAAAACATTCCTTTCAAATACGGCAACGGATGACAATATAAATCAGGATACAAGCAAATAATTGAAGAGGAGTGGAATTATTCTTATATTGGAAATCCTTTACTCCAACTCCTAACAAAGCAAAAAGCAGTAAAAATGAAACTAGAAAAGTAGAACAGACAGGAGCATAATTCTCAAAACAAAGTTGACGATGTAAGGAAGGAGCTGGACTAGTCCTACAATCACCTAATCATCCACCCGAATGATGAACAGATTAATAGACTTTGTAAACAACAGTTTGATAGTCTAACCTGAGAGCTAAACAAACAAGCTACAAAAATTAGACAAAGATCCAAAATGAAGTGGCTAACGAAAGGAGACAGAACAACTCAATTTTTCCACTTAAATGTCTCCTATCCAAAGACAAATCAAAGCAGGAAACTGATGATGGATTCACTTAGTACATTTTTTTACAAATGCAGGCCATAAAGTAGATCAGAATTTTCTTATGGCTACAATGACCTCCAATATGCTTATAGCTACAAATGTAACGCTAAGTAGAGAAAGTAAAATAAATAGGACCAAATTTTTGCTTTTAGAGTTCTTGTAGTATTGAACAAAAGCATGAAGTCAATGAAACTTGAAAGCGGTCCAGCCTACTACTACCTACACATACTACAATATCAAGAAAAAGACACTACAACAGACTTCCTACACATTCATAGTTTGTTATTTCTGGATTTATTAAACACAACCAGGTATTCTAGATTGGTTAGTAGATATAGAAATTGTAATAAATGTTGCTTAAACTGATGTGCTCTACAAGCTGTCGAAGTCAGTGACCATGAGTACGACATTATTAAGCATATAAAATCAAAATGTATTGAGCGTGTACAAATTACTTGTTCATAACACAAATCCGACTTTACTGGAAGCTCAATCATATAAGATTTGCAAGTTGTAACTACAGATGAGAACTAAGATTACTGAACTGAACCAAATTGAAGAATCAAAATCAAATTGCAATCTAACAAGACTTAAATTTAAACATTCGAAAATAGGAACCAAATTGATGATTTAAACATAATGAACCATTCATAAGGAATAAAAATAAAAATCAATTCGTATTAAATACCTTGACCGGATCGATTGGAAAATGAGATCACCAGATTCTTTTTGAACTGCGTCGATAATCGATACCTTTGCCTCAATTGAGTGTAGTATGTCAGTGTTTAACAATTGATGGCTTTCAAGAGATTAAAATTTGGCGATCTGAAGATGAAATTAGAGAAGAGTACGGGGATGATATTAGGGAAAATGGTAAAGGAGCGTGCTATTTTGGGAATAAGGGGGTTACACAAGTGGCAACGAACTAAAAAAAAATCACAACGGCTTCGACCGGTTGCAAAAGTAAAACGGCCTTTAGCCGTTCTTATTGATTTTACAACGGCTCGAAACCGTTGCTATTTAGAAACGGCCCAAAACCGTTGCTATTCTTCCGCATGAGGGGGTTGCGAAACTGCCAATATGGTGTAGTGTCAATCGACAATCATCCACTCATGTCAGACTTGAATTGCTCAAAGCAATAGATTGTTAATTTATATTTGGCAAAACTTAGCATATACAGTAAATAAATCAATCATAGAATCACAGACATAGAGTAATACAATAATAAGCAGCGGAATAGGTAAATAGTAGTTCATGAAGCTACTATATAAACATCAAAGTCTAATACAACAGAAGTCTCAATACAAAGCAAATGACAAATCTGCACCAAACAACTGGAACAACTGGAATAACTGAAGCTGAATAGATAAAGATGGATCTTCAAGCAAAGCTTCTAGCTCCAAAGGTGAGTCTCAAATGCTGTGACACTCGGTCTGACCCGAGCATAAAGACAAAACACAAAACACAAAACACAAAACACACGAGTCAGGATTAACATTCTTGTACAAGTAAATCAACTCAAGTAAAATGTTAACTGAAATACAAAATAACTTAAAGGATGTTTGGGATTCCCATCCTCTAAGGATCCGTTAAACTATCTACATACATAGTATAATACGCTACATAGATAATGTCTACAGTAAAGAAAACTATTAAAATAGCGTTATTGCGTTACCCATATCCCCCTTACCACATTTTATATATTCCCGTAGTCTATACAAATACTGTAAGCTCCACCAAACTGGTGGTTTACTCGGGGAGCACTCCATAGGTACGGTACAAAAAAAACTCGTAGTGGGCGCGATAAGGCATGTGACAAGGCACGCGAGGTAATGCCCAAGGTAGGATTCTACCATTTTGCGGATCCGGACTGGTGGTAATGCATAGCAGTTACTATCGCCTAACTCGAGACACACTCCCAAAATCAAAGGTGCACCCAATCAAATCACAAAGTAATAAAATGGTATCGAAGAAATGTGCCCGATCAGAGGAGCGACCTCACTTGGCCCGGCATGGCTCCTGTTTTAGCCACATCAAGCTGACTCGCGGGAGTTAGGGCTGCGTTAATACCTCAAACAGAATCGTCGTCAAACCATCTACTTCGTTCTGGAATCTCCACCACGTGCACAATTGTTAAAGTGGTTTTCGATAATGGTAAGAGTATAACAACGGTGCCCGTATATAATAAAATATTTCCTTTCAAACCCTTGGAAATTAATATTTAATAAAACTCAAATAATTCCTTTCAAACCCTTGGAAATCAATATTTCCTTTCAAACCCTTTAAAATCAATATTTAATAAAAATCAAATATTTCCTTTCAAACCCCTGGAAATCAATTTCAAAAATAAACCAATGGTGTCCGTATATAATTTTCTATCCTATGGTCAAGTGATATGGATATTTATCATTTCAATCTGCAATAATTTAATTTATGGATCTATATCATTTCAACCCGGAATCCCAAAATTCAAATCAATAAAAAAATCGCTTGGGTTTATCATTTCAACCCATAACAATTTTTCCCTATTCTAAAATATCGTTCGGGTATGTATCATTTCAACCTATAGGGATTTTCCTGAAACTAAGGGAACTTGAAGAGTGAGAAGAATAGAATAATATTATAAAATGACATACGTATCAATAGCAGGCATATATCATCATTAACAATTTAAATATAATATATACAATAGATTATGGTGTCATATGTCATAAGTAAACAATTGCAGATAATGGCATATCATAATTTAACAATTAAGTAACTAATAATTAAAATTTAACAACATATTTCAATCGTCATTTCATGTGAATTAAGTTTACTAAATATAAAAATATTAATCGTGAGTGATCGCTCACCTTTCGAGGCTAAAAAACAACGGGAAATGAACACGACGCCTACACGGACACGGACATGGACACGAAGGAAAGAAAAAAGCCGTTCCGACCAATTTTGGAAAGCGGTGAGACAAAAGCAAAGCACGATGAACTGGATTCAATTATACATAAACTATAATATATTATATTACTAATTTTTTTTTCTGAAGAACAAAACAAATGAAAGAAGAAAGAGCAGAGAAAAACGACAGAAGCAATATTATAATGGAATAGAACGATGAGCAAATGGAACAGCCAGAAATTATAAATTAGATTGATGGAATAGCAAAAGTTGAATTAGAGAATAATAAAAGCAAATGGCTATTCAGGTTTTACACGCTGGAAAATGGAAAGACATAGGAAACTAAAAAGGCTCAAATACGGAACCGATACGACAAATCGTTTTGCCGACGTTGTCGCATACCGCACGCCGAATTACAGTAATGAATATACTACGGAGACTAGTATGACGAGACGAACATAATGGTACATAGATATTAGCAATACGACCATCCTATCAAAAATCGATATTCACTGCCAAAAATGTCGCTAAAACGCCGAAAATAAGATAAATTGTGCTAGAACAGTCCAAATTTGACGAAACGAAATGTGACGTCTCACTCAGAAAACGATAAACATTTTTATTATATAAAAAATATTTAGATTTTGAAAATATTTTATTTTCATCAAATTAACTGATTTTAAATTGAAACTGAAAATTACACAACGGAACTAACTTCCATATTTTCAGATGAAAATCTGCCATTTGCTATGTTTAAATAGACGTATACCAAATATCAAATTTTCATTACCAAATTTAATTGTTTTATTTTCATGAAAAATTCAGTTAAATACGTTATTAAAAATCTTTTAATAACGTTAAAATTTCTGGGTCGTTACACTTTTCCAGTTCGACATTCATGAGCAAAATGTCCTTTCTTGTCTCACTTGTAGCAAACTACACCGGCCTTCCCTTTCTTGGTTGCTCCTCCTTTCTGAGCTCCTTTCCATTTAAAGAACTTTCTCTTCTTTCCCTAGGGATCTTGAACCTCAATTGACTTCCCCTTACTAAACATAGAGAGCATCTCTTCATTCGTGATGGCCATCTCCACAACAACATTGCTTGGGTCGTGGAGGTGTGGTATGGTTGCCTTGGTAATCTCTGGCTTCAGTCCTCGAATAAAATTTTCATTTCTCATGATGACGGTGTCAATCATGGTGTATCCGTATCTAGACAACTTATCAAATTTCATGGCATATTCGATTACCGACATTTCCCCCCGCTCTATATCCATATTCTTCCTCATCAATGCCAATTTGGCCACTTCAGATAGAAACCTTTCTTCAAATCTCCTTCGAAACTCGGCCCAAGTTAATTCTTCTTCAGGTACTCCAATAGTAACCCCATTCCAATAGTATAATGCTGCTCCCTACAACTATCTGGAAGCAAGTCTTCTCTTTTGTTCATCATTTAATCCCAAGTCAGCGAAAATTCTTTCACAGTGCAATAAATAGTTTTCTACTTCGATATCATCCTTTATTCCCACAAACGGCTTCCCACCAAGACTGGTATAATCCCTGCTCGGCTTGGCATAGTTATTGCCAACTCGGGCCATAGGATTTGCTCCCTCCGCATTCACAACATTTCCCTCAACTACTCATGTAGCTGCTCTAACTTGCATCGGATGGATGAAGAACCGATACATCATCCCCATATCTACGTGCGGGATTCCAGCACCTACGTTGGCATTTGCATTTGGATTAGCATTTTCCTGTGGACCCGGGTTCTTCCTGGTATTGGGTCGAGCATTTCCATTAGTTGTAGTGCTTCCTCCACCCAGATTTCCTCTTCCGTTTCCTGCCTCCATATCTTCCTTTCTCGTATATCTGCTTACGAGCTTTAGTAAGATACAGAAGAACGGTCTAAGAGAAAAGGGGAATACTTACTTATAGATATATGTATATATATATATATAACAAATGCAAGTACGTTACTATAGCTTTAACCCAAACCCCGGTCTCATTCTTTGATTAATTGGGTTATGTTTTGAAAATCTTTTAGGTTCAAATTTCTTTTAAATTTACATAAACCTATGCTCTGATACCAACTTGTAACATCCCCCATTTGGAGACCCAAAACTAACTGCTACGGATGCTGCAGTCATCCATAGTTATTAATTCTCGGTGACCAAATGCGGTAATGTTAGATACATTGATATACCGAAAACACATGAATATGAAAATATTTAAACTCAATTTAAAACAAATTTCTCATTTCATTTCAAATAGTATTTCAGATTCATTACATAATCCCTTACGTAATCCACGTTCAGAGAAATTACAATTTATTACAAAATACGCCAAGAACGACATATGAAGATGCCCCCTTGGTTGATCAGAGTCTAAATATAGGCAATTAAGCAAATTTTCCCTTACATCCAAATAACACAGCGAAAAATAGATAGAATCTCCTAAATAGATAGCTTGCCTCATACACGTCTCCGGAAGCTTATTCGTCAACTGATAACCTAAAACACCTTTACCCTCAGCCTACTCAAATTAATTTTTGAGCACCTGAGAGTTTAAGGGGAATACATAAACTATGAGTCAGACAAAAAGTCTAATGTGAATAATAATATACCATCTCGAACCAAAAGGATATCTAGCGAGACCACGCCGCTGAGCGAAACGAGTTTTCCTCTCGCTGGTACCTTAACCAAAAACTAATTAGCCATATACTTTGCACCTGCATCAACAATGGTTAAAATATAACATAATATGATGATATGCAATTATACAATATATCCTGGATTTCACATCCCAATTCATTGGACTATCTATCTCAAGTTATAGTTTCTAGAGTCACTATTAACCTATTAGTTTTCATGGGCTAACTAATAACCTATTCCAAGCTTATGGACTATCTATCCGGTTTCATAGTTTTCATGGAATTACTAAGAACCTATTGGTGTCTACCAATAACATCATCCAATCATAGTTTTCATGGGCTGACTATGAACCTACTGGATTCTCCAATAACATCTCTAAGGTTATAGTTTTCATGGGCTGACTATGAACCTATTGATCTCTACCAATAACCTATTCCAGACATAGTTTTCATGGGATCACTAAGAACCTATTTGGCCCCTGCCAATAACATTTCTCAAGGCATAGTTTCATGGGCTATAACTTTTTATAGGTATATAATTAGGGCCTTTAACCTATTTCATTGCTCCCGAATGATGTTTTCTCTTTCCGTAGAGTGGTTATAATAGAGAAATAGACTTACGGTTAAAAAGTTACACATGTTATAAATTCTGAAAAAAAGCTGGCGTTACTGTAGCATGGATACGAACGTTGAAGTTACTGTAGCATGGCTTCAAAAGCATTGACACTGTAGCATGGCTTTGAAGCTAAAGTTACTGTAGCATGGATACAAAAGCATTGGTACTATAGCATGGCTTCGAAAGCAGTGGTACTGTAGCATGGCTTCGAAAATTAAAAGGTACTATAGCATGGCTACGAAAGTTAAAAGGCACTATAGCATGGCTACGAAAGCATTGGTAATGTAGCATGGCTACAGATGCATTGGTGCTGTAGCATGTCTTTGAAAGCATTGGTACTATAGTATGACTTCGAAAGCTAAAAGGTACTGTAGCATGGCTATGAAAGTATTGGGTACTGTAGCAATATGAAAGCAAATGACTACTTTAGTAATACAAAAACAATTAGGTACTGTAGCAATACGAAAGCAAATGGCTACTGTAGCAATACGAAAGGAATTGGGTACTATAGCAATACAAAAGCAAACATGACGAAGGATATGGTGGCAGACTCGTAATTAACGTAAAAACTCCTATTTTGCTAAATAAAATATATTCTTTTCACCAACTCTTATTGTTTATCAAATTCCTATCAGATAAAGATATACTTTATCAATTTCTTTGTAGAAAAACTGCTATAATCAAATTGCATAATTTCCAAAATTATTTTCAGACCATTAAATTATATTAATATTTTAATATAATTATTAAGCCTTTCTAGCTTAGAAAATTCATAATAAATCGAAAACACTTGGGAAAAATCCCAAAAATTCACCAAAAATCTGAAATAAGATTTTCTTTAATATATATAAATTTTGGGGCAAAATTAATTATTTAATTATTTTTAATAATTAAAATCTCAAATAATTGCCCTTTTCACCTTAGCAAATTCATAAAATATTCCTATTAATTCCGAAAATTATGAAATTAAAAACCCATTCCCAAAATTAGGTATTACTCAACATATCCAAAAATCTAATCATTTGGAGGTCATTCATTAAAGTTTTTCCCTTGAAACCTATCATAATAATTTCATAAAAATTCCAATAAATCACCATTCATGCAAACAATGGTAAAATCAACCATGTCATAATTAAACAATGTGAAATACATCAAAAATCTGATATTTAACACATATCAATGAGATGGATACTATTATTCACCTTGTTTTGAGAAAAAGAGTTGAGATTTGAGTTGTTGATTTGATTCCCCTTAGCTTTAACTTGATTCTCTAACTTTTGTTCCTTTAAAAGCTTTAGAAATGGCCTCTACTTTGTTTGTGTTTTGTATGGATGTAAAAATGAATTAGGATATGAGGGTGGAAGGGTTTATGTTTAGGAAAAGAAGCTTATTCCTATTTTTCTCCTCTCATAAATCCTTCTACTTATGTTTAAGTTAAAACAATCTTATATGTTGATTAGTTAAGGCCTAATCCAATTAATTATCAAACCTCATCTCCTTTTCACACCACACATTATTATGTTTAATTAATCTAATTAAATCGCCTGAATAATGTTAAAAAAAATTAGGGGTCACTACACCAGAAAGTCATTTCGTTGCATTGAAAAAACGCTACCAAAACTTTTACTAGCGTTTCGGTAAACGCCGCGAAACGACATGCAACTAAAAGTATGAAAGTTTTAGTTGCGTTGTAGTAAACGCTACCAAAAACAAACATATTGTAGCATTTTTGAAACCCTACAAAAGTTTTTTTGCAACGTTTTATTTGTCCAACTATATATTTTTTGTTGCATTTTTTCTCTGCTCTAATTTGTTTTTTGTGCAATTTACATTTATTCTTGTAGCACTTTTAAAACGCTACTAAAACTTATTGATTATTGTGTGGCATATTTTAAATGCTGCTATTTACTGTTAGTGGCTTGTATCATTTTCGGCAATCACTTATAAATAATAGTCATATTAAAAGCAACAATCAATCACATAAGTATCATATTCAAGCCAACAATCAATCACATAATTATCATTTTCATACCAACATCAATAAGTCATATAATCATCATACTCAAATCATTAAAAAACCCGTTAATAGCAAAATCAAGTATAATATTCATAACCATTTCGATAATAGCATTTCGACAAAATGAGCGAACTTGCATACCACAACCGTTCACAAACAAGTTTACACAACCAGTACGAACAAAATATTATAATATATATAACAATTCATTGCTTAATTGCCGACAATTCTTTGTTATAGTTGTTCTTCACTTCGGAAACTTCTCTTCGAAAGTCCAATGCCTGAACAAGTGAAAACACAACATATAGTCAAACAATTATGTTAATTTGTAGAACTTCAAATCTGATAGTCAAACAACTATATTAATTTTAACAAAAATTAGTTAATTTTTATTAACTTGGTTAACTTAGTTAACTTATTATTATCATCATCATCATTATTATTAAAACTCAGATAACTTAATTATATTATTATTATTAACTTAGTTAATTTTTATAAACTTAGTTAATTTTTATAAACTGGGTTAATTCATCATCATCATGATTTATAAAACTTTGTTAAATTAGTTATATTATTATTATTTATAAAATAAGTTAACTTAAACTTAGTTAATTTTATAAAACTTGTTTAATTTTCACTAAACTTAGTTAATTTTTTTAACTTGGTTAACTTAGTTAATTTATTATTATTATTATTATTAAAACTTGGTTAACTTATTATTATTATTATATATTTAGTTAATTTTTATAAACTTAATTAATTCATCATCATCGTCATTATTTATCAAACTTTGTTAAATTAGTTATATTATTATTATTTATAAAATTTAGTTAACTTAAACTCAGTTAATTTTATAAAACTTGTTTAATTTTAACAAAACTTAGTTAATTTTATTAACTTGGTTAACTTAGTTAATTTATTGTTAGTATTATTATTAAAGCTCGTTAACTTAATTATATTATTATTATTATTATTATTATAAACTTAGTTATTTCATCATCATCATCATTATTTATAAAAACTTTGTTAAATTAGTTATATTATTATCATTTATAAAATTTAGTTAATTTATAACTTAGTTAATTTTATAAAACTTGTTTAATTTTAACAAAACTTACTTAATTTTTTTTACCTTGGTTAACTTAGTTAATTTATTATTATTATTATTATTATTAAAACTTGGTTAACTTATTATTATTATTATAAATTTAGTTAATTTTTATAAACTTAGTTAATTCATCATCATTATTTATCGAACTTTGTTAAATTAATTATGTTATTATTTATGACATTTAGTTAACTTAAACTTCGTTAATTTTATAAAACTTGTTTAATTTTAACAAAACTTAGTTAATTTTATTAACTTGGTTAACTTAGTTAATTTATTATTAGTATTATTATTAAAGCTCAGTTAACTTAATTATATTATTATTATCATTATAAAATTAGTTAATTCATCATCATCATTAATATTTATAAAACTTTGAAAATTAGTTATATTATTATCATTTATAAAATTTAGTTAACTTAAACGTAGTTAATTTTATAAAACTTATTTAATTTTAACAAAACTTAATTTTTATTAACTTAGTTAACTAAGTTAATTTATTATTATTATTATTATTATTTATAAAACTTAGTTAACTTAGTTATGTTATTATTATTACAAACTTAGTTAACTTA
Organism: Allium fistulosum; assembly: GCA_030737815.1. Classification (NCBI taxonomy): domain Eukaryota; kingdom Viridiplantae; phylum Streptophyta; class Magnoliopsida; order Asparagales; family Amaryllidaceae; genus Allium; species Allium fistulosum. The sequence goes on along the minus strand of CM060905.1, from coordinate 265,426,561 downwards.
TTATTATTATTATTCTTATTTTAAACATAACCATATATTAAATGAAAATTTAATACAGTCAAAAAAACATATTTAAAGATTAATAGGAGGAGAAATACCTCGTAGACATTGTACTTAAGCGAGACTTTAGGGAACATGAAAAAGAAGAGATGTCCAAAGGCCCTACTTCATCGTGACAACTTCTGTTGTACATGAAAACAACAGAATTGCAAATGCAATTATGTAGAAATGTGCAATTCAGCCAAGTAACTGTAACAACCCGGGGTTTTGTGAAAATTTATTTATCATCATTAAACGATTAATGGTGATTGCTAATTGTTGTTGGGAGCTTTTGATCGGGTTTAGATTCTTTGAAAAATCAGTTAAGCGGTTATGTGGGCTTTAAAATTTAATGTAGCCTACGTTTGTTTTGATGTGTGATACCTATCTAGGCTGATGCCGTTCCCCTCTTAATTCAGTTCGACCCGTCCCCCTTATTAATTTTTGAATCACAACCCTAAACTAAGAAAACCCTAAAATTTGGAAAGCGAATGAGAAGAATGGCGGCCTCGTCTTCTTTTTGAAATCGGAAATTAAGGCTCTCGATTTTTCGAAGGCGCCAACTTCACTTTGCTCGATCGGAAGAAGGATTTCGTTGCTTGCTCGTCGAATCAACAGGTGAGTGATCTCTTTACTCACATCTAATTCGAATGGTTTCGTGGATACTTCGGCTTCGATTTTGCAGTTCGATTTTTGTGACTTGCTCATCTTTTAACTTCGGCCTTGTCACTACTTCGACTTGTGAATTATTTGATTCTCTGAATATTATGGCTTTGGGTTTTTGATATTCGAACTTGACATCGTTTATATTTTTGGTTTGTGGTCATCCTGTTTGCTTGATTATGTTCACCGTTTCATTGTCTCTGATTTTTGCACTAAAATGCGTATTGAGTTGTTTTATGCATCACTTGTTGTTGCCCCGTTGCCTGACCTTTGTTGCCTCTGTTCATTGTGATTTTCTTGAGTCTGATTTCAAGACTTGTTTGTAGTCTTCTGTCATGTGCATGTTGTATCATTGAATATGTACAGTTGTGACTGCACTTGACTCTCTGTAGTCGTGGCATTCATACCGTACTGCACTTGTATCCTTTGCTTGTCCCTAGTATTTGTGACTTGTTTGTATTGATCAGTTGTTTGATCACCTTACTGTTCCATGACTTCGGCCTTGTTCCTTGTTCTTAATCATGATGCTAGTACTGTCCAGTTTACAGTAGTATACATGTTGCATTTTTGGCGTTCACTTGTTTACTGTCACTATGTCGAGCTCATATACGTGTATACATATGTGTGCATGTATGTATATATGTTGTTGAAGTGGTAGTGTTTTGATTGAAATTCTCTTGAGTGATTTATCTTCACTCACATCTAATTCGAACTGTTCGAACTCGTCTGCTTATTTGTTTTGTTGCCTTCGGCTTCGATTTGATTTTATCGATGTTGTCTTCGTTCGACTTTGGCTATACTGTTCACTGCACAATGCTATTATGTGTATTTGCGGTTGATTTTGTTTTGGGATTGGTGGTCTGTATGTTGTTATGTGCATAGCACTGAGCTCTCTATAAGCTCGAGTTTTGATTTGTGCATTTTGTTGTCCAGCCTGAATTTTGCCTGAATTGATTATGTCGATCTTGTGAAAAGATTTTAGATGAGAATTCGTTTGACTTTGCAATTGTTTTCAGTGTTGACTTGATGCTAGTATTCACCTGGAAGTTTTGCGTTGTTTTCTTTGAGCTTGGACTTGAAGAAAAAGGGATTTTGTAAAAAAATATTTTAGGTTCGGCATTGTTTTGATTTGAAACTGTATTTCCCTAATTTTTCGAACTCGTTTCGACTGTGACTTTGGCATTGCTTTGAATTGCAGTTTGAAATCTCTTTTGGGTTGTTCGAACTTGATACAGTCTGGAGCTTAATGTTTGTAATGCTTACAATCTTGGAGCCTTTGTGTACTTATCACTGTTTCAAGTTTGATACTTTTTGAAGTTTGCATCTGTTGGATTCACTACTTTATATGTTGATGTCGTTCTTGTTCCTCTGTCTTCGGTCAGTAGCCCACGGCTTGACTTAAATTTGGAATTTGCAGTTTCACTACTGCCTCTGTAACTTGAACTGGTTTTGTTGTATTAAGTCACCACTTGTATGTATACATGTGTGAATACATATGTATGCATCGAGGCAGTTTGTATTTGTTACAGTTTTTCCCTTGTTTCCAGTCTTTGGTATACACGAATGAAATTTTGAATCAGTCTGGCCATTCTTTGGTTCAGATCTGTGCATATCTTCTTGTATGCTTGGAGTCTCTGTTCGACCATATTGATAGTAATTAGTCTGGACGTTGTTGTATTGTGACTTGTACATTGATTTGTACATTGCGTTGAATCCAGCTCAATCGCTCGGATTTGACCTTATGCTGATTTCTATTTCATCACTGTTGTGGCGAGGCAGTGCACACGAGCGTGTATTGCAGCCACACAGTATTGACTTCATTTTTAAGTGATATTTCATTTGCTTGAATTGTTTTGTGGTTTCAATTCAATATTTTGAAATTTTATTCTTATTCGAATTGAATTTACTGATTTGCTGTTTAACACTGTTTAGTGTTATATCTATCGTTATCCGATTCTCATATTGAAGAGTTGGATATACGAGATTTCTGTGACTGTCGTCTATTTGGCTATTTATTATTATTGCTTATGTGCATTAATAACTGAGTTTGAATTAGACTGACCCGTGTATTATTTTCTTTTGAATTTAATACTCGGGTCAGACCGAGTTATTACAGGTTGTAGATATTCTGCTTTGGGTTGCTGCTTGAGCTATGAAGTCTTTTCATATCTTTTGAAGAGGTCTTCGTCTTTTTGTAGTAGTCAATGTACTGATTTAGGTTGATATGTATTCATGTATATTAGTCGATAATGTACTTGTATATATAACTTCCAGAGTCGACAGTTGTAGTTGTATCATATGTATTGTGTCAAATGTATTGTAACTGACATCAGTTATATATATATGAGGCTTTTGTTATCTGTGTTCCGCATTTTTAGTATCTGTGTTATTATTATATATATTGTCCTAAACTATTATGAACCATCGTAGTTTGTTTTATACTGGAATTGGGTATGTCGATGGGAGTAAATAAATAAGAGATGAAAAATAAAAATATATACCACTCCTATCGAGGTAACCAATACTAGTGTAAGGCCCAACTATGGATGGCCGCTCCTATCCAGCCTTATTCTTCGTAATAACAGACAGTATTTCTTTTAATACCCTTTGTTATTGTGAGCATAGAGGCAGAGCATCACAATACTGAAAGGTACAAATATCCATAAAGTTAAAAATAAGAGATAAAGGAATTTTCTCTCATATTCTCTGTCACTATGTTATAACAGAAATTATACAAAATTCATCCACACTAACCCTCATAATTCAAATTAACCATGAGAGACCTCATAAAATTAAGTATAGCTAGCTATTTGTACAATAAGTGCAAAGTAATATTGCTAGAAAGAAAGAACAAAACACTTGAACAAAAACAATATTAGTTACCTATTATCAAAAACCTCAGAAACGTCAGCTGATCTAGGTTCGCTTCTCCCAGAAGTAGGAGATGATGTAGGGTTTGAGGTATCAGGATATTGTCGGCAAACTTATGCAGATGTTCTATTTCGCATCCTTTCTCTTCTAAAAATGTATGTCAGTTGTTGCATCATGTGCTCTTCAAGCTCGGAATTCCCATTCTTGCCAATTGGTAACTGTGTAGTAAATTAAATTTCTTAACCAATAATATTAGGATAACTTGTTTCTTTATACTCAAAATAAAACAAGTATTTACATTAGGTAGTGTTGCATTGTTAATTATTGTGCATGCTCCTCTCTCTTTCTACAACATCAAATAGACCGTAACTATTAACATTAAATCAAAAAAGAGATTCCAGTTAAAACATTTAGAAACCTGAATTCAGTTGAATCCAAATTCTGGTATGAAGTTCTAAAACCAATGTTCAAATACATTTTTAACGAAACAATGGTCAATGTAAAAACATTTTAGTTCAAATACTTGCGAGTCCATAAATTCAAACTCAGTGATACTTAGAATCCAGTAATGTAAAAGTTTATGGTTAGACTGATAACGAAAGGGATACCCTGACAATATGATGCAGCGGATTAAACAAAAACAAGGTAGATCGATGAAAGTAGCAATCAGTGGATTGAGAAATACTGAAATGCCCAAATTCGTTGATCCGAAGATACCGAATTCTAGCTATCTCTGACACGTTGATCGCGCACGATACCGTGAAGAGAGATCTACAATTCTTCGAGCGTTGATCAAGCGCACTTGATTCCGCGAATTGGCTTCAACGATCGAAGATTCGAGCGCACTCGAATGTCGAAGGTGGAGATAGGAGATTACACTCAACTACCGATTTTAATTGAAAGCACACAGCTAACAAACAAGAATTTTTATTCAAATCAACTAACTATTACAAATGACCCAACCTGCCTATTTATAGGCGTTACAACTCACGCACCAAAATATACAACACTTAAGTCGTTTCCGACTTATAACTTGCGACTTAGTACCATCTGCAACACACCTACGACTTACGACTTACTATAGGTCGGTGACGACTTATCAATAGCTCCGCCTCAAACAGTTACACCACAGATATTTACAACACTTAAGTCGTATACGACCTAACTACTCACGACATAAGAAACATACAACACATTACAACACCATATCACGACATACGACCTACTTAAGTCGTTAATGACTTAACAAAATCAACACACCTTATTTACAAAGTACACGACTCAAGAAACAAACGACACACGACTTAGCTTGGGTCGGTAACGAGTTAAGAAACATCTTCAGGCCAACCTTCATGCGACTTATAACATGGACGACTTAGGGAATAAGACTTCAGCGACTCAACCCAGTTCACGACTTAAGGATTTCAGACGACTTAACTAAGTCGTAGGTCGTAGACGACTTATCTTAAGTCGTTGGTTTTCTTCTTCCGTATAACTCGCTTCACCGCCTTGTTCTAGTCTTTCGTTAAGTCGTTCCATATAAGTCGTACGCGACCTAACACGCTCAGACGCGCCTTGAATCTGTTGCTCCCCTTTCGTATTCTTGTTAAGTCGTGGACGACTTATATCCGCTTCGTTATGTCGTGGACGACTTACTTCAGCTTCGTTATGTCGTGGACGACTTACTTCAGCTTCGTTATATCGTGGACGACTTAGGCCTTGGAATATTATGGGTTGCGCTGCATCATCCTCCCCAGGTTGAGAAAAATTCGTCCTCGAATTTGTAAATTCTTCCACATCAGATTGTTCATTCCCAAAATATGGTACGAGATGCTTAACATTGAACACGTCAGAAGTGTACACATCCTCCGGTAGCTTCAATTTATATGCATTTTCGTTAATTCGTTTCACAACTTCTACAGGACCAATTTTTCTGGCTTTTAACTTGTTATAAGCGCCTATTGGAAAACGATCTTTTGTTAACACAGCATATACCATATCTCCTTCATTAAACTCAACATTTCTTCGCTTCAGATCTGCCGATCGTTTATACTTCTTATTTGCCTTCTCCAATCGTTCCTGAACGATTTTATGACATTCAGTCAATCCATCAACAAAATCTACAGCTCGTTTTACCATCCCCTTCGGTTGTGGTACTACCGTTAAGTCCAACGGTCCCTTTAGCAAACTTGAATATATAATCTGGAATGGACTGAAACCCGTACTACGATTCACTGCATGATTATGAGCAAACTCTGCCTGGCATAACTTCACATCCCAGCTTTTCAGATTATCTTTCACCAGACATCGCAATAAATTCCCCAGCGATCTGTTAACCACGTCCGTTTGTCCATTAGTTTGTGGATGGTAAGCGCTACTAAAATTCAGCTTCGTTCCAACCATCTTCCACAAACTTAGCCAAAAATGACTCAAAAAACGAGTATCCCTATCCGACACAATAGATTCTGGCAATCCATGAAGTCGATATATCTCTTTGAAAAATAACTGAGCAACATGAACAGCATCCGCCGTCTTCTTACAAGCAATAAAATGTGCCATTTTCGAAAATCGATCAACCACCACATAAATGGAATCATTCCCCCTTTGAGTTCGCGGTAACCCCAAAACAAAATCCATACTCACATCAACCCAAGGCTTATTTGGTACAGGTAACGGCATATATAATCCGGCATTGGTCGCTGTCCCTTTGGATACTTGGCAAATATGACATCTCTCCACAAACCTTTCCACTTCTTTCCTCATTGATGGCCAAAAATAAGATTGAGAAATCAGCTGTAGCGTACGGTCTCTACCCACGTGGCCTTCTTCATGTAGCTCCTTCACAATCTTCATTCTCAAACTACAATCAGGTATGCACAATCGATTTCCTTTGAACAGAAAACCATCTACCATCATAAACTCATCCGTCTCTCCTTCCTTGACTTTATCAACAAACTTTGCAAAGTAAGGATCATTGACAAATAATTCTGGCAACACATCAAACCCCATCACTTCAACCTTCATTGTTGTTAACAAATGATTCCTTCGGCTCAACGCATCTGCCACACGGTTTGTAACTCCAGATTTATGCTTCACCACAAATGTAAATTGTTGCAGGTACGCAATCCACGATGCATGTCTCGTTGAAATCTTGTCTTGCCCTTGTAAATGCTTCAACGTCTCATGATCTGTGTAAAGAACAAACTCTTTCTGAAATAGATAGTGTCTCCAGTGTTTAATAGCTTGTACAACAGCATAAAATTCCACATCATAAGTACTATATCTCATCTTCGCTCCCGATAGCTTCTCACTAAAATATGCAATACGACGTCCCCTCTGACTCAACACTCCTCCAATCCCAACCTTGGATGCATCAGTATGAAGTTCAAACACTAACTGAAAATCTGGTAACACTAGAATTGGCGCTGACGTCAAAAGTTCTTTGATTCGTTCAAAAGCAACCCCTGCTTCCTCCGTCCATGCAAACTGTTTACCCTTCATACAATCAGTCACAGGCGCCATCACACTACTAAAGTGTGGAATAAACCTCCGATAAAATGAAGCCAACCCGTGAAAACTACGAACTTCCGTTATCGTCTTGGGTTGCGGCCAATCTCTGATAGCTTCAACTTTACTTTGGTCCACCTGTATTCCTTCTTTCGATACAACATACCCCAGAAATAAAACACTCCTCGCCATAAAAACACATTTCTTCGTAGCAGCATAGAATTGTTCTTCGCGAAGAATAATTAACACTTTCCTCATATGCTGAACATGCTTCTCTGTACTAGCACTGTAGATCAGAATATCATCAAAGTAAACCACCACAAATTTCCCAATGTACGGCCTGAAAATTTGGTTCATCACCCTCATGAATGTACTTGGTGCATTCGATAGACCAAACGGCATAACCAGCCATTCGTACAATCCTTCCCTCGTCTTGAATGCTGCCTTCCATTCGTCCCCTGGTCTAATTCATATCTAATGATAACCACTTTTAAAATCAATCTTTGAAAAGATCACAAACCCACTGATTTGATCTAACAGATCATCAAGCCTCGGCATCGGAAATCTGTATCTGACTGTTATCTTGTTCAATGCTCTACTATCTGTGCACATCCTCCACGTTCCATCCTTCTTGGGTACCAACAAAGCTGGCACTGCACAAGGACTCAAACTCTCCTGAACTCGCCCTTGTTCCAGTAATTCCTCCACCTGTCTCCTTAACTCTTCGTGTTCCCTGGGACTCATCCGATAGTGTGGTCTATGAGGCAATGCAGCACCTGGCACCAAGTCAATCTGATGCTGTATGTCTCTAAGCGGTGGTAACTCCTTCGGTAACTCCTCTGGAAACACATCATTGAATTCCTCCAAAACCGGTTTCACTTCCTTTGGAACTTCAGCAACTTCACTGCTTTCATGCCCAATCAACATAAAAACTTCAGGACTCTCTTCTATCTCTTCCACGAACTCCTTCAATGTCAACAAAGTTTTCAATTCCTCAATCTCCTCTAACTTGTTCTCATTCTGCTGTCGCTTTTTCGGAACTAAGGTAATCTTCGTGCCTTCGAACAAGAAACTGTAACTATTCGTTCGACCATTATGCTGTACTTCACGATCGTACTGCCACGGCCTTCCCAACAGCAAATGGAAAACATCCATGTCAACTACGTCACACCAAATCTTATCCTTGTATTTCTTTCTGATAGAAAATGGAACATGAGCTCGCCTCTCTACTTTTACTTCTCCTCCTTTCCTCAACCAAGCAAGTTTATATGGACTAGGATGTTTCTCAGTTTTCAATTTCAACTTTCTCACAGCTTCCGTTGAAATGATATTATCGCAACTCCCAGCATCGATGACAAATTTACAGACCTTTCCCAAAATAGTACATGTTGACTGGAAAATGTTACTTCTCAACCAACTCAACTCTTCCTCCTGCTTCGGGGTTAAACAAGATCTTCGTAGCATCAGATTACATCCTTCGTCTCCCGACACTTCTTCCTCCTCATCACGCTGTGAATTGAGATCTTCTCCGACATCCTCATCCTCTACTTCAACAATCATAGTTCTCTTCTTTGGTTTTGGACACTCGCTGCTCTTATGACCCATTTCCTGGCAATTATAGCATTTGAAATTGGTATTGACTTTAGGTTTAGCCACTTCATGAACAACTGGCTTAATCGATGCTTTAGGAACATTAGAACTACTACCCACTCCTTTGTTCTGCCCCGTAAAACTTGGACACACACCTCCCCCACGTCTTCCTTGTTTCTCCCAAGCCAACGCCTTCTGATGCGCTTCGACCACAGATTTGGGGTCGAACATGTTCACCATGTCTTGGATCTGTGCTCTAAGTCCACCGACAAACCTCACGGTCAATTGTTCTTCTCTTTCCATGATATCATTTCGAGCAATTAACTGGTAGAACTCATCTGCATAATCAACAACCATCTTCGTTCCTTGCCTCAAATTCTGTAGTCTCTGATACATTAGTGATTGGTAATTATAGGGCAAGAACGTAGCTTTCATCAGTTTCTTCATCTTTTCCCAAGCAACAATTTTTGACTTCCCCATCCGATCCCTAGTAAGTTTGGTTTGCTGCCACCATGCCATAGCTCTCCCCCTCAGTCTAGTAGCAACCAACTTCACTTTACGATCCTCCGGAACCTCCTTGAAGTCAAATATTTGTTCAACATAAGCTATCCAATCAAGAAACTCCTCGGCTTGCATACCTCCTTTGAACTCTGGTATTTCAGTCTTCATCCCAAACTCCCATTTGTGATCATATTCCGAATGATTTCTTCCTTGTCCATGTCCTCGTCCATGAACACTATCACCATCATACTCTTCTTCAAAATCTGATGTATATCGATGTCGATCCTGACCACCAACATCTCTACTACCATCCCGTCTTCCACCAACATCCCTTCTATCTCAATTCCTCCGTTCTCGATCATTCACATTCCTTCCACGTCTTTGATCATCATCAACACTTCTTTCTTGATTGGAATGTGGTGAGACTCTACTTCCTCCATGGTTAGATTCAGGTGAAACCCTTCTCCGATTTTGATTCATTTCTAACATCATTCTATACAATCTACCAATACCTTCATCAAATTTTTCATGCATACGTTGCTCCATTTGATTGGCCTCTTCCCTTCGATACAATGCTTCAATATTTTGATGGCGGTTAGCTCTCCTCGGCGGCATGGTTCAAACTTCTCAAATACTTCACAAATCAGACACAACTTCAACACTTCAAACAAAATTGCACGGCTCAAACTTCAAGCTCGGCTAACACTTCAACTTTGAAATTCTCGGCTCCAAGACTCGATTTAGCTATGATTGGCTAAAACAAGCTCTGATACCAAACTGACGCAGCGGATTAAACAAAAACAAGGTAGATCGATGAAAGTAGCAATCGGTGGATTGAGAAATACTGAAATGCCCAAATTCGTTGATCCGAAGATACCGAATTCTAGCTATCTCTGACACGTTGATCGTGCACGATACCGTAAAGAGAGATCTACAATTCTTCGAGCGTTGATCAAGCGCACTTGATTCCGCGAATTGGCTTCAACGATCGAAGATTCGAGCGCACTCGAATGTCGAAGGTGGAGATAGGAGATTACACTCAACTACCGATTTTAATTGAAAGCACACAGCTAACAAACAAGAATTTTTATTCAAATCAACTAACTATTACAAATGACCCAACCTGCCTATTTATAGGCGTTACAACTCACGCACCAAAATATACAACACTTAAGTCATTTCCGACTTATAACCTGCGACTTAGTACCATCTGCAACACACCTGCGACTTACGACTTACTATAGGTCGGTGACGACTTATCAACAGCTCCGCCTCAAACAGTTACACCACAGATATTTACAACACTTAAGTCGTATACGACCTAACTACTCACGACATAAGAAACATACAACACATTACAACACCATATCACGACATACGACCTACTTAAGTCGTTAATGACTTAACAAAATCAACACACCTTATTTACAAAGTACACGACTCAAGAAACAAACGACACACGACTTAGCTTGGGTCGGTAACGAGTTAAGAAACATCTTCAGGCCAACCTTCATGCGACTTATAACATGGACGACTTAGGGAATAAGACTTCAGCGACTCAACCCAGTTCACGACTTAAGGATTTCAGACGACTTAACTAAGTCGTAGGTCGTAGACGACTTATCTTAAGTCGTTGGTTTTCTTCTTCCGTATAACTCGCTTCACCGCCTTGTTCTAGTCTTTCGTTAAGTCGTTCCATATAAGTCGTACGCGACCTAACACGCTCAGACGCGCCTTGAATCTGTTGCTCCCCTTTCGTATTCTTGTTAAGTCGTGGACGACTTATATCCGCTTCGTTATGTCGTGGATGACTTACTTCAGCTTCGTTATGTCGTGGACGACTTACTTCAGCTTCGTTATGTCGTGGACGACTTAGGCCTTGGAATATTATGGGTTGCGCTGCATCACAATAGTTATATCTCATGGTACATAAAAACTAAAAATGTTAAAGTGTGTATAACATTGATTTATTACTACTATATCTCATGGTACATAAATTATTGCCAAAGGCATAATTTATCTCATGGTACATAATTTATTCATGTAATAATAATGCAGTCAAAGAAGCAACCGCTATTGATAATATTATTAATATAATTTCAGCCACTAATATATTAGTATTAGTCATTTATTGACCACCATTTATTTCCATACATTCCTACCAACCAAATCATATATTGGTATATAACAGAATCTTTAGAATTGCCTTTCTTTAAATATTTACAAGCAGGCATTGACTACCATTCAATGCATGATTAACAATAGAGATAGTATTATGTAATTGATGGGCTGGCATGCATCTTCAAAGGAAGTTAACTCATCGTCAATAATTATAAGAACTTGATTCATCATTAGGTAATAAAATAAATGTTTTGTTAACCCAACTTTGCTACCATGAACATTGCAGTATATGACTTTTTTGCCACAGAGAGTGATAATTGTTTTCAAAAACATATAGGTAACTTCTACTATAAGCATATCAGTTAACATATTATTCATGGATGGTAGGTTTGATGAATATACGGTTCCTACAGAATAGATTTTAGATTGGTTCTGCACTCAGCACTGGATTGTTACAAATGAAAGGATATGTACTAAAGCATCAAGGCAAACAAATTATTATGGAGTAAGGCCTAGGGACCCAAGACCTTGCTTCATATGTATCAATGATTAAGTTTCGATGAATGTTATCTCAACAAATAAGTGCGTCCACTACCATACCATTCAACCAGGTTTAGATATTGACAACTATACTCTATGATATAAATCCATCCTCAGTATATCCCAACTCATCTACATACCTAGCAATTACAAGCAAACATAAACAAACTCTAACTGAAGTTATACTGTAGTCAAAGAAGCAAAAGATTTTACCAACTAATAAGCAAAAGGGAAAAACAACTTACTTCATTATCCATAAGCTGCAGGTTAAGTGAGTAAGGCTTGTTTGTACTCCGATTTACCAAAATCCAAAGTCGAGCAACCCTAACTTGGACGGTTGACAAATTTGTTCCATACACCAAGTTGGACAACGGTTGAACAGATTGCATCATTGTGCCTACAATAATCAGACAACAATGAGTTTCATAATGCATAATAAACTGCAACATATTACTTAATTGAATAATAGAGAAACTAGAGGATACAACAATGTTGTTTGTTGTTTGTTCTTTACTTGTGGGTGGAAAAAGGGTCTTGTTTACAATTTACATTACCTACCAGCCTTGTTTTGCAGCAAACAAAAGGTATAATAATATGTCAGGTAGAAGTAAATGGGATGAAATAGTGGAGGCAGTTGTTAAAACTACTCTGTCACTGCTGCCACCGAGTGTTACACAACATATTCAACCCATTAATTTTTTGAATGTTGTTCAAACTGATGGTCAAAATGCTTCATGCATGATGGTAGCATGCGCTTTGCGCGTGAATTATTTTTATACAAATTATATATGTCTAACACATTCAAGATGAATGATTTATTTAAATACTTAGCCATATTTTTGCGATAAAATGATGTATAGTTAGTTTGATTTTTTCCAATCTTGCAACATCTAATTTTTTGAAGAAAATATTTCAAAAAATGGTCATAGTGAATATATTTCAACATCTCAGTTTTGAAGAAGATCATTTAAATTCTAAATAATAACAATTTACCAACCAAATATCTCTTTATAGGAGTGAACACTCATATGCCTATAAGTTATACCCATTATCGCCTTTCTCCCATGTACAAGCTAGGAATTCAAGCTACTACAGAACTTGGTTACACACTCAACCTCATGTACGCAAGCTCCCATAACTCCCATTATTTATTTACTGAGTTGATTAAAATTTTAATATATATAAGTATAAATTTCAGTTTTAAATATATGTATATGGTTATTGAATACATTCTCTCACATAATTGTTCACTTTCACCTATAAGATCTGTCACAGGCACCTACTTTTAAATACAACATATTAATTACTTTATATATATATGCATTTTTTTCCTTTTTATTGTTCTTAATATACATATGTAAAAGTAGATTTTTTGTTTGTTTGGATACATACACATATAGCAACGAATTTCTTCACTCAAAACTTGTTCCACTAAACCGTTACTGTTTCACTAAACCTCTATAAAAAGATTAGTGATGAGCAACATAAATTGATAGAGAAAATAAATACCTCTAATGGAGCCAACAATGATAAAGCACTTAGAAGGATAATTAAACTCCTTCAAGCTATAAAGAAGCGAGCGAGCGAGCAACAAGTGACCAAGATGGTTAACCCCAACGCCCATCTCAAACCCATCTGCAAGTCAAATAAAAGGCATCTTAGTCAAATTCTTCTTGGGAGGTAACCAATCTTTATACATTCACAAAAGACAGCTAATGTGTAGCATTCGTTTTTCTAGCAGCATGATATACAATGCATCCAGATAGCTAATGCATTTGCATGATATAAAATTCATTAGTATCTCTATTGATAAAAAAATATGTCACGATGTAGCTTTGTAGGACCCGCAAATCCAATGCATAAAAACTAAACCCGTTGTCTAGTACATGAAGCCAGCTATTGGTCACCATCCATATCAGGTTGCCAAGATACAATTACAGGAAATAAGAATATCATTCAGAGACTATAAACAAGTACTATACCTATACGTGCTCAGATGTATGGATTGTAAGATAGGTTCCAGTTCATGATGGCACAATGCACCAAACTGTAATGTACTCTGGTTCCAAAGCCACAAAAGGGATCCACGTTCATCCTATAGCGCTTATTCCATCCATCCCCAGTAGTATGATCTCTGCCAGTATATAAAACTTTGTCACTGATACAACAAAACCATTCATTCCCATTGTGCCCCACCAAAGCTTTGACAAGGAAACTAAAAATGTAACCAATACTATCCCAACAAACCCAAGATAGATATCTAAATATGATATATAATTTGAAACTTATTTTTTGTATGCATCAAATGGTAAAAGAAAGGTGAGGATCAGTTGCCTGAAAGATATGAACGCAAGCTCAAGTCTTGAAGCCAAATAGTAGGAAGAACTGCAAGAGCCGTTGTCACTGCAAATATTTATATATAGCAATTATTATTCTAATGGCGTATTACATATGAAATCGATTTCTAAATGCGTATTTATTATATTTCAACTACCTGAATGGATTTTGATCAATATCTTTATTCAACAAAGATCATTATCTGTAGACACAAATTTTGAAATAAGTGGTTTGAAACAGTTCTTTATTTGAATTTTTCTATGGTTAATATAGAGGAGGAAAATTTCCATGCGCTGGTTATTTTATGACTGCCCCGCTACCTACAATTTAGCAACCACTAATTCATCTATACTCAAACTTAAAACTTGGAACAAACAAAGCTAACCAATTTGAATGGAAGTTTTAACCTTCAATTTAAAGTTAAAATTAAAATCATACTGTTCCAGGCATAGGAGATAACACAGATCCTAATAAGCATCATAAGATGGATGACATAAATGAAATCAGGATTGTCTTTTAAACTCATTTACTTTGTCACTACAGTGATTAAACTATGTACCTTTCACCTTATAAGAAACCTCTTCCTCCCTAAAAAATATAAGTACACTACACATATACCCTTGTTAACTAATCAGAATATATTTATGCCCACAATTTTTTGATGATATATCAACTGTATTTGTCAGAAAATCATGATACCATGTTTAACCAATACATTGATGGTAGTGGTTACGAGCATATTTGATTTGTCTTCATTACAAAATGGGGTTTTTACAAAGTAAGCTAATACCAATGACACAGTCGGACAAAGAGACACCAAATGATATTTGAACTTAAAATATTTGATCCACACATAAGCCGTCAATGGGTGCTCAATGTATGCAGATATCCTAATATCACTTTACTGTCTTGTAACATGAAATATCAACTAGACTCATGGAAAAAAATATGATTAAATAGAAAAATCATAATACATTACCAAAGTATTTAAAAAAAATTCAATCATATAAGCTTCCATTATAGTAACGAAATAATATCTTTAGGAATGTGAAGCCCAACATCTTTAGGCAACTTGTTGATTTCCCAAGCCATTTATTAAGCAGTGGGGCACCATGTTTATATGAAAAATTTAATTAATAAAATAAATTAACTTTGTTGGACAGTTTGTTGTTTATAAAACAAACTCAACAACCAATTATGTCCAAAGTTATAAATCAAAGCCATAAAACAAATATGTCCAAGATACCAAAATCATAAACCAAAGCTATAAACAAATCTCACTAAACTTAATTAATAAAATATAAACAATTATGTCCATGTTGTTAAAAGTGTAATTTAATAATATTGTTGTCATATTTTAGCTTAAAAAAATAAGCCAGTGAGTTGTTATTTTGAAACAAAGGTTAATAGACTTCATAGCATAAACCACACATACTTTTAATTAAAAAAACTAACTAGCACTGACACATTGTTATAATATATATATATATCTTCTACTTTATTTTGGTATACTGTATAATAAATCATTAGGCGGTTCTTTAGAATACTAGATAATAATAATATTAAAAAAATGAATCCTAGAATAAGTTTTGTACAATCAACAGTTGTTCAGCAAGAGAAAAAAAATCAACATCAAAAAATCTAGTTAGCTAGAAACCAATCCTGTTTTTTTATCAATAGTTATGCACAGGCTTCAACTCAAGGAATCATATTATAATGTTCACAGTGTTCAAGAAAAATTATCAACGTTTGGTAATTAGCACAGAACCAAATATGCAAATGTTACAAGTACAATGAAAATTCGATAATAAAAATACTAGTTGACAAACACAACCCTAAACAAGTAGAAATTTACCTTTGTCATCCTTCTTCGTCTCTCCTCCGCAATGAACTCCTCCAAGATCCAGTATTGCAAAAGCGCTCCATCTTTTTCTTCTCCATCTCCTTCACCTCTGGTGAACACCTAATGGCATCGGCATCTCAAAATTGATGATGAGAGGCGACGATTCAGACGAAGGAGAAGCTTTAGGCTGGGTCGAATTAATTTTAGAGATTCGAGAATGAAATATTAGGCTTTAGTTTTTTTAGAGATTTGAGAAGTTGCATTGCGACTTGGATAAATTTTAGGTTTTGTTTTGGCGCTAGCAACGAAAGAAAATGAAAAGTAGATGGTAAGCGGGAATGAAAAAACAAAGCCCGTCGCCTAGAACCTATCTAAAGCTGAAACACTACTAGTACAGTTGGGCCAAAGAAATAGATGCATTTAGCATTCAAACGCTGCTATATAATGCAACTAAAAGCATGATTTCTTGTAGTGGGTGTTACAGAATGGTTAAGTGTGTTGTTTGTGTGGCTGTGTTCGTTGAGTATGTGTATAGTGTTGTGTGTGTATAAGGGTGCTACGCATGATTATGTGGGGGCATATTAACTTAGGTAGACAACCTTTCAAATATTAATGTGCCGTCTATATTTATACATATTAAGTAACCGACCAAGCAAATGCAAATATGTTCATGCGCATTGCTGTGATAGTCTAGGTAAGCATAAGCTAATAATAGTCAAAGTATGCAATCTATATTTATATATAAATATATTACAATGTTAAGTGTGCCTTGTAGGTTGTTCATTCTATTATTACAAAGCTGTCGTGTTAAAATATTCATGTTGTCAAAGTAAAATAATCAGAATCTTATGCCTGCTTGACTCTACTTGTAACAACCCATATTTTTAGGCTACTTTGGATATTTAAATTTTGGATATTTAAATATTTAATTAGCTTATTTTACCAATGAGCTAAAAACTTGATTTTTGCAAATGGATATTTTAGGACCCAGGATTAATTCCATTGGGTCCGGATGGTCCGAGCGAGCCAAAATAAGTATAAGTTTCGATATATCTCGACGGGTTGGTTTCGAGTTAGAAGGTCGAGTTTGGTTCGTAAATTAAGCGACTCAAAAAGTTAACTTATGTATACGTAGGAATTGGGTCCAAAAGTAGTTCCATTGAGTTTGGAACTGGGGTATTTGGCTAGGAACGCCAATGAGCATGCCTGGAGTTTGGAAATTTTCGAACGTGAATAGTGTCACAAAAATTCCTAAATAAAACTCACACCCTCATTCTTTTGCTCCAACCTTTCCTAAAACCCAAGCTGCCATTTTTAGTAAGCCCTCATCCACTGACCATCGTTCATCGCGGCCACCAGAGGTGATTTTAGCCTTCGATCCCAACTATAGAAATGATCGTGGTGGGGAGATGAATGTTTTGAATGATGGAATTGGACAGAGAAGCATCATGGCGGCGGCAATCTGAGTTCGACGGTGATGATGGTTTATGGGTGCGATTGTGGCGATGGTGTCTGACATGACCAGTGGCGTTGGAGACATCTCGGCGAGGGCAAGCTCCGATGAACTCGCGGCAGCGGTAGGTGGCCTAAGGCGGTAGGAGTATTCGAGAAAGCAGCGATGTCGGGTTTGGAATTTTGGCAGTTTGGGATTTGAATGATAGTTAGTTAGGGTTTTGAATTGGTAATTAATGATGTAATTAGTTAAAAATTATATTTTTTAATTGAAGAATCTTATTAAACCCATAACCTGTTCATACAAGGTCTAAATCAAATGCGGTCAGTTGCATTGGATTCGTAATGACGGTATCTACATTTTGGAATTGGATTTGTGGAAATTGGGGCTTGTAAAATTTCAAGCTAAAACACTATTTGATTTTAGACAGAACTAGAACGCTTCGGCGATAACTGGAATTTTGATGAGTTAAACTCACTTTTTTGGTTTATCGGTAAGATATAGAGTAGATATATTTTACTGTTTGTGTTTGGTTGAAATTACTAGTTGTATTCTTGAATGTTTTAGGTTGATTGTTTGGTTTTGATGAATTGTCGCTTTTGAAAATGGTCAATGTATGAAATTATTTATAGGGAATTTAGCTGATGTACATGGAAATTGTAGAGGGATCCAATGAGATTCCTCGCCATTGTTGATTTATTTTCAATCATATTCCTATTGTCTGAATTTTTGGATATCAAAACCTGATTGTTTGGCCTTATTGGTTATGACATTATTATGTGTTAAAACTTAACCCTGGAGTGATTAAAAATCAATAACAACATTAGTTAAGTGCTTAGTGTCTATTGGCCTCAATTTAGTATTTTGAAATACTATTAACTGCCGTTTTGGCTTGAAATGGATTTTTGATTTGGAGAATGATTTCAAATCTAATCTTTGGGTTTTCTGGAATATTTTTATTTAAGCATATTTTAATCTTCTCTATTTTACCCCAACCTTTTTATTTGTCTTTTCTAAATCATTTAGAAATGGACCTTTGTATTATAAAGAATTTTAGAAAAGATTGTTCTAAAGTAATTTTAGAAGGGATTTTTATAAAGGATCTTTATAAAGAAGTTCTATAAAAGAATAAAGTTTATAAACGGGCTTATAGATTTATAAAAAAAAATTTATAAATAGTTTTATGGATTTATAAAAGGGCTTTATAAATGGTTTAGAAACTTATAAAAAAAGTTTTATCAATGGCTTTAGAAATTTACAAAAAGAGTTTTATAAATTGTTTTAGAGATTTATAAAAGAGTTTTATAAATGATTTTAGGGATTTATAAAAGGAGTTTTATAAATGATTTTAGATTTGTATAAAAAGGGAATTTATAAAAGAAGATGAGATTGATTTCCAAAAATGATCTTTAAATAATTATGGTGGTATGGAAACATCTTCCCATACTCAATACCAAATAGGAAATCTTTCTCAGTTTTTATAAATATATTTATATCATTGAGATAAGTATATAAATATATTTTTGAAGTAGTGAAAGTGTGGTGTTTTTGTAAATATACTTATACCATTGAGATAAGTATATAAATACCCTTTCTAAGTAGCGAAACCGTAGCGTTTTTGTGATTATACTTACACCGTTGAGATAAGTATAAAAATACATTTTCTAAGTTGTGAAAGTGCAGTGTTTTAGTGAATATGCTTGTACCGTTGAGATAAGTATATGGATATTCTTCCAAGATTGAAAGGAGTAAAAAGGGTTTGTGAGTATACCTTTTTAAAAGTACTTTGATACAAGTATTTACAAGGTGATTTTAGTTAGTGAAAGGATTAATTAAAGAGGTTAGTGGTTACTTATGTTCTTAACCAAAGTTGGTTTTCCCTATGGAATTAAATCTCTAATGTGATTGTTGTTTTATTTGATAGTTAAATAACAGACTTGGCCGGTTTTCAAACTATCGTTATCGATTCGGGGAGATCGGGATCGGATATATTATCCAAAAACCACTTTGAATTGGCATAAGCGTTCAAATGAAAGACATCTTGATGATGGTTTCTAAGATGAAGTTATTTTATTTATAATTGCAACTTGCTACTGATCTTGAGGGTGATTCCATAATGGATCTAATAGAAGTAGTGCCTTTGGTTTCATTCATATCCAGAATGAACTTGTATGGATGAATGCTGGCATTGCATTTCTGCCTGGAGGGCAGTGTTAGCATTCCAAGTGGGAATTGCTAGGAGGAATCAGGTAACCGTTACCTCACGAGCCTCACACCCGGTAAATGACTAAAGCAGGAACATGCGGTTGGGCTAAGTGGGTTGCTCCCATTAGGCTATGATCATCCCTTATCTAGAGTTGATATTTATGTATGCTTCGGGGCCCATTATGGCTGTTTATCAACTTATAGGTGATCATATTCGGTGCTATCCAGTAAGTGGTAGGGCTGGTCCTGAGTAGTCGAGGTGCAACATGTTGTAGCCTCTAGTACATTTTATCTAGAACTGTACTTATTCGGTGGCTAGACCCTTACCCTTTCATAGTTGGAATCCATTTTCCAATACGAGCCTTCAGACTTGATTGTATACCTAGTATGCTGGAATTTAATAATGTAACTATTTCGACTATGATTCCATATTTATTTTAAACCTAGAAATTATTATAATATCAGAAGATTTCTTATGAAATGTTTTGGTTATCATAAGGTAAAAACCCATTCGTTTTTATATGCGGCGTGGTATTACGAGATACCTTTATTTTCAAAAGGTTTTTATAACATTAAAATTCAATTAAGGTATGTTTTCTAACGCTAGTTTACCAGACTGATCCGGGTGTTATTTTTCTTATAATGCTCGGGTTAGACCGAGCATATTTATTGATCTAATTTGGATGCTTTGAACATCAAGAGAAGACTTGGAGGCCTCGAGATGTATTCATGTATATGTTAATTTCCGCTGCATTGGTTGTCTATATTTAACAGAATTTGGGAGGACAGGTTTTTATAACTGTCCAAGTTGATGATTTGTTTAGTGTACTTTAATTTAAGTGTATGTATATTAAAGTCTTCTTTTTGTAAAGTTTTGTTGTATATTATATATTACTCGTCCCGATGTGAGATTCTGTTCTGCCTTTTCTTTCTTTCACCCTAAATTAATCTGTCTTTCTGGTACTTTGATATTCGACATGTGAATACCATGGATGTATTTGTGCCAACTTTTAAGGGTCGGAAAGGCAGGTCGTTACAATTGGTATCAGAGCTTAGGTTGAGTGAACTTTTAGGCTTTGGTGGGATAAAACTTATTATAAATAGGGCTCCTAATGCCCTATAATGAGTAACTCATTTGAGATAGGGTTAGTGACAGCCTTGAATGAGTTGAGTGTATTATATATAAGAGCGTGTACTTGTTAGTGATTATAAAATGATAATATTGCGCTGATTTATCTATTGAGTGGTTTATAAATTCTGGTCAAGACGTGGAACACCATGGTATCGATAGGGGTTTCTAAATAGTTGAACAAGGCAAACCAACTTAGTATTGTTTTAAAATTGGTAAATGAAATAATTTTACTTAGAATTATATTTTTATATAAAGGAATAATTTTTATAAATATTAATATAGATATTCTTGTATGTTTATTTATTAGGAAATGATAACAGTTAATTATTATCATTTTGATTAGTCATGCTCACCCAGTTAGGAGCATTGGCTATTGTTTGTTGATTGAGTAGTGGTGCACCACCAGTTTATGGGCATTGACTATTGTGGTTGATTAGGAGCAGTTTTATCATTTTTACTTCATGGGTTGGTTAAATATTAATTGTGAGAATACTGAAACGAACACCTTGTGATTTCATTTTCACAATTTGACTATAAGGCGTTTGGTGATAATGTTGGGTTAAAATTTAATTTTAATAAAAGTTGTCTATTATAATTTAAAATAAAGTAACATTTGTGAAATGATTTTATATAAGAAAGTAAAAATTAAATAAGTATGATTTACAAATATAGTCTATAAATCGAGTTTTAAATAAAATGGATTTAAAACTGAGAATTTGAGAATTTAAATCCTGGTATTTTTGAAAATGGTTTTTCAAAGTTTTGGAAGAAATAATAATAATATTAGTTAGAATATTTTTGAATAGAAATAAAAAAAGGATTTGGAAGGAA
Organism: Allium fistulosum; assembly: GCA_030737815.1. NCBI lineage: Eukaryota > Viridiplantae > Streptophyta > Magnoliopsida > Asparagales > Amaryllidaceae > Allium > Allium fistulosum. The sequence continues at coordinate 265,404,928 of CM060905.1, read as the reverse complement.
ATAAAAAGCACTGAACTCACTTCGGTCGTTGGAAAATAATTCCGGTGATGATTGTAGCATTATCATTGTTCATTTTCGAGTTTCTAAGTAAGGGATTGCTACCATGGTAATTTGTTTAGAGTTGTTTTGTGTAAAACAGATCATGATTTTAAAATCCCAAAAGTATAATTTGTTATATAAAAGAGGAGGTGTATATTATATATTATTTCAAAATGTTTTGAAATAAAGTCCAGATGTTTAGTTCTTAAGTTCTCTACTAAGTTATTATATGGATGCATGTATCCTATGCATTAGAGTAGTTTGGTTTTTCATCTCATTTTAATATGTTGTTTGGTAGTGTTCAATTATTGAAATGAATGGAATTTCCGATGATTTTTGATAGTCGGGACTTCCAAATTTGTTATAGAAATACGAAGCTAGGTGCTTTTGGGGGAATTATAAGGAAATAAGTTTTGTAACTTATAAATTTGAGAAGATATAAAGTTAAAACAAGTTTTAAATTTGTTAAACATTCTAGTTAAGTAAAACAAATCTGAAATTGATATATATATGCTCTTAGAATGTAGAAGAGTGTTATACGAATATAAACTTGAGTTATGAAATATTGGTACACTTAAGTAATGTTTTATGTCATGGTTCAAAAAGGAATTTAGTATGGAATGGAGTGTTGCTAAATAAAGACCGAATGTGATTTAAGATGTAAGGTAATCGGTGTAGTTAAGAAACCAATTGGAATAAATATGTAAGATGTACGTAGATCATTTTATTCGCATGAGAATCTTTATCTCGATCCGGGCACATGAATTCGAGGTGATTTACATCGGTTCGAACAAGGATTTTTCACTCGATTTTTGATGGCGAACACTTGATATGGATTCTTGATATGATTCTGAAGTTTTCTATCATAGTATATGGCTATGTAAGGAAAACAGAGGTTTCTAATCAAGGAACCGATTCAATCCACACTAAAGAAGTCGAGTGAGCGATACTAGTTTGGAAGTGAAATTTGTGTGATCGAGCGAGTGATCGGATTTGATACTGTGTAAGGAAGACATTGTACATCGTATGTGCTTTAATGTAATTATATGCTTTGACATTAGAAATTTCAATTACATGATTTGATTTGACATGTTGGTTGATATGATTGTTATTTATGGTTTGTCATGCTTAGATTCATATTATATGATGGATGAGTTATTGTACTGTTTCATTGCCACATTTAACTCTCTTTTAGGTTATATTAGTGAGTTTCAAGTACATGGAAGCAAAGGCTAACTTGCTGCTTTTGGTTTCATGAGTAGAGGTTGTTGCTTGACAAATAGGTATGCAGCAAATTTAGAGTTTGAGTTTCGATTGGTGATTTTATGCCCCAAATATAGGAGGCCATTTTTTTGCTTTTGTTTTCTTTTTTTGGTTTAGGGCCAGTTGTGGCGAGTTATCGTTTTTCAGATCGAGCCGCGCAAAGGAGGTGCTCAATTTTCAAAAACTTTGACCAAAGTTGAAAGAAAAGTTAGTGCAAAGATTTTTGGATATGACCGAAAGTCTTAAGTATCAATGGCGAAGATTTTTCGAATAGCCATATATGACTTAGGAATTTTAGTGACAATATGAAAAGTTGTCACTATAAATGATGTTGTTGTTACGTATTCGTTTTGAGTGTTTATAGCTTGATTTGGGCAAGAGTGCCATGTTGGCTGACATGTGCACATGTAGGTAGGATAATGTCCAGGATAGATTAGTAGGGAGTTTGCTGATTTGGCATAAGTTGAAGATGATTTTATATATATCATCAAATATGCTTGGGTGTAGGGTTTGTTGCTCAGTCCTTTAGGATTTCGGGAACGAAATCTTTCTAAGGGGGGAGAGTGTAACAACTCGTATTTTTAGGCTGCTTCAAATATTTGAATTTTGGATGTTTAAATATTTAATTAGCTTACTTTATCGATAAGCTAAAAAATTGATTTTCACAGACGAACATTAGGACTCGAGATTAATTCCATTGGGCCCGGATGGTTCGAGCGAGCCAGAATGAGCATAAGTATCGATATATTCCAATGGGTTGATTTGAGTTAGAAGGTCGAGTTTGGTTTGTAAATTAAGCGACTCGAAAAGTTAACTTCTGTATATGTTGGAATTAGGTCCCAGAAGTGGTTCCATTGAGTTCAGAATAGGGATATTTGGCTATGAATGCCAGTGAGCACGTCTATATTAGAGTTTGGAAATTTTCGGATGTGAATAGTATCACAAATATTCCTATATAAGACCCACACCCTCATTCTTTTGCTCCAACCTTTCTCAAAATCCTAGTAGCCATTTTTAGTAAACCCTCATCCAACGGTCGTCGTTCGTCATGGCCGCCAGAGGTGATTTTAGCCTTTGACCCCAACTAGAGAAATGATCGTTGAGGGGAGATGAATGTTTTGAACGGTGGGATTGGACGAAGGAGCATCGTGGCGGCGGAAAGCCTAAGTTTGACGGTGATGGTGATTTATGGGTTCGTTCTGGCGATTGCAGCGGCGATAGGTGACATGACTGATGGCGTTAGAGACTTCTCGATGAGGGCTAGCTCCAGTGAAATCGTGGCAGCGGTAGGAGGCTTAAGGCGGTGGGGATATTCGAGAAAGCGACGACGTCGAGTTTGGAATTTTGGCGGCCTGGGGTTTGAACGATAGTTAATTAAGGTTTTGATTTGGTAATTAATGACGTAATTAGTTAATAATTATATATTTTAATTCAAGAATATTATTAAACCAATAACTTGTTTATAAAAGGTCCAAATCAAACCCGGTCAGTCGCATCAGATTCGTAATGACGATATCTACATTTTGGAATTGGATTCGTGGAAATTGGAGCTTATAGAATTTCAGGCTAAAATCAAACACTATTTGATTTTAGACGGAACCAGAACTCTTCGCCAATAACTAGAATTTTGGTGAGTTAAACTCACATTTTTGGTTTATCAGTAGGATATATAGTAGATAAATTTTACCGTTTTTGTTTGGTGGAAATTACTGGTTTTATGCTTGGATGCCTTAATTGGTTGATTGTTTGGTTTTGATGAATTGTCGCTTTTGAAAACGGTCAACATATGAAATCATTTGCAGGGAATTTATCTGACGTACATGGAATTTGTAGAAGGATCCAATGGGATTCCTCATCGTTGTTGATTTATTTACGATCATATTCCTATTGTAAGAATTATTGGATATCAAAACCTGATTGTTTGGCCCTGGTTATAATATTGTTATGTGTTAAAACTTAACCCTGCAGTGATTAAAAATCAATTACAACATTGGTCAGGTACTTAGTGGCTATTAGCCTCAATAAAGTATTTTGAAATACTATTAACTACCATTTTGGCTTGAAATGAGTTTTTGATTTGGAGAATGATCTCAAATCTAATCTTTGGGTTTTCTGGAATATTTTTATTGAAGCAGATTTTGAACTTCTCTATTTTACCCCAACCTTTTTATTTGTCTTTTCCAAATCATTTAGAAATGTTTTATAGTTGTTTAACTATCATTTAATAATGATTTAAAGTTGTTTAACTATTGTTAATAATGTTTAAAAGTTGTTTGTTTCTATTCAATATTGTTTTAAAAGTTATTTATTAATATTTAATATTGTGAAAAGGTATTTATTTAAATAATTAATATTGTTTGAGGATAATAATTATTTATTAATAATATTTTGGAAGTTAATTATTTATTATAATAAGGTTTTTGAAGACTAATTGTTAATTATTATATTAGTAACGTTTGAAATTAATAATTATTATATTAATAATGTTTTGAAGTTATTTATTATTATACTAATAATGTTTTGAAGTAAGTTAATCATTTCATTAATGATGTTATAAAGGAAATTGACTGTGTTATTAATGTTGTTGAAAAGTAGATTTATTATTTGTTTATGATGTTTAAAGTTAATTAATTTATCTGATTAATTGTATTTATTAATAATAAATTGATTTATAAAGGAATTTCATTTAATAAAGAGTTTATAAAAGAAAATGGAGTTTTGTACTTATAAAGGATTTTTATAAAGGCTTTATAAAGAAATTTTATAAAGGGATTTTAGAAAAGATTGTTATAAAGTAATTTTAGAAGGAATTTTTATAATGGATCTTTATAAGGAAGTTCTATAAAAGACTAAAGTTTTATAAATGGGTTTATAGATTTATTAGAAGAGTTTTATAAATAGTTTTATGGATTTATAAAAGGGCTTTATAAATGGTTTAGAAACTTGTAAAAAGAGTTTTATCAATTGTTTTAGAAATTTATAAAAATGAGTTTTATAAATTGTTTTAAAGATTTATAAAATATTTTTATTGTTGATTTTAGAGTGATATAAAAGGAGTTTTATAAATGATTTTAGAGTTGTATAAAAAGGGAATTTATAAAAGAAGATGAGATTGATCTCCAAAAATGATCTTTAAATAATTATGGTGGTATGGAAACATCTTCCCATACTCAATACCAAATAGGATATCCTTTTTAGTTTTGTAAACATACTTATACCGTTGAGATAAGTATATAAATTCATTTTCTAAGTAGTGAAAGTGTAGTGTTTTTGTAAACATAATTATACTATTGAGATAAGTAAATAAATACATTTTCTAAGTAGTGAAAGTGTAGTGTTTTTGTGAATATACTTATATCATTGAGATAAGTATATAAATACATTTTCTAAGCAGTGAGAATGTAGTGTTTTGTGAATATACTTATACCATTGAAATAAGTATATGGATGTTCTTCCAAGTATTGAAAGGAGTAAAAAGGGTTTGTGAGTATAAGTAGTGAAAGTTTAGTGTTTTTGTGAATATACTTATACCATTGAGATAGTATATAAATACATTTTCTAAGTAATGAAAGTGTAGTGTTTTTGTGAATATACTTATACCACTGAAATAAATATATGGATATTCTTCCAAGTATAGAAAGAAGTAAAAAGGGTTTGTGAGTATACCTTTGTAAAAGTATCTTGATACAAGTATATGCAAGGTGATTTTAATTAATGAAAGGATTAATTAAAGAGGTTAGTGGGAGCTTATGTGCTTAATCAATGTTTGTTTTCCTTATGGAATTAAATCACTGATGTGATTGTTGTTTTAAGCGTTAGTTAAATAACCGACTATCAAACTTGGCTAGTTTTTAAACTATCGTTGTCGGTTTGGGGAAACTAGGATCGGATATATTATCTGAAGACCACTTCGAACTGGCATAAGCATTCGAATGAAAGACATCTTGATGATGGTTTCTAAGATGAAGTTCTTTGATGTACAAGGGATGCTTGCGACTAATCCTAAGGGTGATTCCAAAATGGATCTAATAGAAGTAGTGTCTTCGGTTTCGTTTAGACTCAAAACAAACTTGTTTGGATGGATGTCGACATTGCATTTCTATCCGGAGGGTAGTTTTAGCATTCTAAGTGGGAATTGCTAGGAGGAATTAGGTAATCATTATCTCACGAGCCTCACCCGGTAAATGATTAAAGCAGGGACATGCGGCAAGGCTAAGTGGGTCGCTCCCATTAGGGTATGATCATTCCTTATCTAGAGTCGATATTTATATAAGCTTCGGGGCCCATTATGGTTGTTTATCAACCTAGGGGTGATCATATTCGGTGTTATCCAGTAAGTGGTAGGGACGGTCCTGAGTAGCTGAGGTGCAACGTGTTGTTGCCTCCAGTATATTTTATCTATAGGTGTACTAATTTTGTGGGAAGAACCTTACCCTTTTATAGTTGGAATCCATTTTCCCATACGAGCCTTCAGACTTGATTGTATACCTAGTATGCTGGAATTTAATAATATACCAATGTCGGCTATGATTCCATATTTATTTTAAACCTAGAAATTATTATAATATCAGAAGATTTCCTATTAAATGTTTTGGTTATCATAAGGTAAAAACCCGTTCGTATTTATATGCGGTGTGGTATTACGAGATACCTTTTTTTCAAAAGGTTTTTATAACATTAAAATTCAATTAAGGTATGTTTTCTAACGCCGGTTTATCAGACTGATCCAGGTGTTATTTTTCTTATAATGCTCGGGTTAGACCGAGCATATTTATCTATCTAATTTGGATGCTTTGAACATCAAGAGAAGACCTGGAGGCCCCGAGACGTATTCATGTATATGTTATTTTCCGCTGCATTAATTGTCTATATTTAACAGAATTTGTGGGGATAGGTTTTTATAACTGTCCAAGTTGATGATTTGTTTAGTGTACTCTGATTTAAATGTATGTATATTAAAGTCTTCTTTTTGTAAAGTTCTGTTGTATATTATATATTACTCGTCCTGATGTGAGATTCTGTTCTGCCTTTTCTTTCTTTTACCCTCCATTAATTTGTCTTTCTGATACTTGGATATTCAAGACGTGAAAACCATGGATGTGTTAGTGCCAACTTTTAAGGGTCGAAAAGGCGGGTCGTTACAGTTAGTATCAGAGCTTAGGTTGAGTGAACTCGTTACAGTTCGTGTTTATGTGCAGCATGATCTTACGAGATACCTTTATTTTCAAAAGGTTTTTATAATTTTAATTTCAATTAAGGTGTGTTTTCTCACGTTGGATTACTAGACTGTTCCGAGCGTTATTTTTCTTATAATGCATAGGTCAGACCGAGCATATATGCAGATCTAGTTTGGATGCTTTGGAGCTTTTGGAGATGAGATGGAGGCCCCGAGACGTATTCATGTATATGTTATCTTCCACTGCATTGGTTGTCTATATTAACAACATTTGTGAGGACTGGTTGTTATAACTATCTAGGCTGATGATTTGTTTAGTGTACTCTGATTTATGTGTATGTGTATTAAAGTCTTCTGTAACAACCCTATATTTTTGCAATTATTTTTAAGTTATTTTTAAATTATTTTAAATTAAATTTTATGTCAATATTTTATTTTAAAACATTTTTGAAGTAAAGCTATAATTTTCCAAAGTTAATTGCATTTTTGTTTGCAATTTTTAATTCCAGTTTCAATATAATAAGCTATTTTCTCTATTTAATTTTACTTTCTTTTAATTTTTCCTATGAATAATTATTTATTATCATTTTCACTTTATTTTTGTTTTTCTTTTATTTTTATTTACTGATTTTTATTTGTTTATATTGAATTAAAAAGAAAGTGGAAATTTGAAGAGACTAAAGCTTTAAAACATTTCTTTTCATTTGCTTGTCTTTTCATTTTCTTTGGTCTTTCATTTTCCTTTTTTTTGCCGTACACTCTTATTCATTTTTCACGTGAAAACTCCTCTTTCATTTCATTTCTCACGGCCAAACATTTCTGAAATTTTGGTAATGGCTTCTCCTTCTTTTTTTCTACTTTTTCTTCATTTTTTTCCGTTGTTTTACTTGATTTCTGCCTTGACTTCCTCCACAAGTTGCTCGGCCATAACTCCATCATCTCCACCGACCAACACCTCCTCCTCCTCCCCATGATCCATGGAAACAACTCCTCCTACTCCTCTATCCAATTCAGGTCGTGACACCCTATGATGCAAAACATCACAAAAACAATGTCAAACTCCAAAAAAAATGCAATAGCCGAGCCCTACCTTCAACATACCTTCATTGTTGACCACGGCCACCCCTTTAGCCACCACCACCAGCTTGTACTTGACCTCTGACCTGACCTGTAACAGCCCCTAGCCAAGCCAATAGACCCATAGGCCGAGCTTATGTTGCACCCAAACTCCATTTGTTAGCCTTGTCCCTTTGTATTCCCTTGTGTAACCCCTACCCCTTTGCATTCTTGACTTAGCCGTGCCTGTATGTGCCAAACCCAAACCATTTCCATCATAAAACATGTCATGGCCGAGCCTATAACATGTTATGGTCGAGCAAATGTAGTGTAGTGGTCGGGCAAAATTGATTTGAAGCTTGGTGATGCCTTTTGTATATTCTAGTTTCAATTTGTTTCAATATAATCTTTGTATTATAAATATATATTTATTTTTCTTTGTTTATTTTGTGAGTACAAGATTAACATCTTGGCTCTCTCTCCATTCAAATCAAAGTCGTGCTATCGTGCTTTCTGGATTTTCATTTGTGTGTTTTATTTGCAAACTCCAGCGTAAAAAGGTGAGTATTCACACATGACATCTATACTTATATAAATTGTGAAGTGACAACAAGTGAATATGTATAAAATATTATTTCATGTTATACCTACCTGTGATGTTAATTATATGATGCTAAACCCTGTTATTAACTTGTTACATCATCTGTTATATTTTATTTTATTTTACTGTTTATTTATTTCTGTTAAATCACACTGCAAGTTCCCTGTAGAATAGAATCACTATGGGTTGAAATGATACATACCCGAACGGACTTTAGAATAGGGAAAGATCGTTATGGGTTGAAATGATAATCCTGAGCGATTTTTTTTATTTTATTTACTTGGGATTGCGGGTTTGAAATGATAAAACCCAGATTTTCTTTATAAATTACGGATTGAAATGATATATTATCCGTATCACTTGACTTAGGCTAGAAAATATTATACAGACCCATGGTTATTTTATAAAGTTTTCTGGAAATTTTTAAGTATTTTTAAAATGTAAAATATGATAATTTGATTTAAAATTGAATTTAAAATGATTTAATAAAGTGGAAAATGATTTTTCTATGTGTTAAAAATGTTAAATAAATGAATGGAAAAATTGTAATTTGAAACATAACTTAAATTGGAAATTTTGATTTGATTTTTAATGGAAGTTTAAGTTAATTAAATAAAAATGGAAATTAAGTTTATTTGTGAAATTTAAATTCAAATTTAAGTGTTAAGATAAATTGTAAAAAATGAAAAGAATAGAAATGGTACGCTTGAATTTAATTTTTGGAAAATTGTAATTTTTTTTGTAAAAATTTCACTTTATAAAAACCATAAGTTAAAGGTATTTAAATGAACATTTTTGATGTGGAAAAATATGATTTTTATAAGTTAAAATGATTTAAATTGAAGTTTATTTATGGCTGGAATTCTATTTAAAACCTGATAATTCATTTAGTAGCACTTTAGAAATGCTATCGTTTCTGGAAATGAACTAAAATCTGAACTAAATAGAATCTGCAGCACTTTGTAAGTGCTGTAGTTGCAGAAGTAAACTAAAAGGCAAAAATTAACTAAGGCTATGAAAGCACTTTGTAAGTGCTGTAGTGGCAGGAACTAAACTAACTGAAACTAATGAAAGAGCTATTGTAGCACTTGTTAAGTGCTGCAGTTGGCTGAAATATGATTTTTGAATATAATTGAACTACCGTAGCAGTTTTTAAACGCTGTCTTTGCTGAATTGAATTAAATCTTTTAATTTGAACCTGAACTATTACAGAAGTTTTGTAAATGTTGTCTTTTCTGAATTGAACTATTTTTCAACTAAAACTGAACTATTACAGCAGTTTTTAAATGCTGTCTTTGCTGAATTGAATTGTTTCCAAATGTAACTTACCACAGCATCTTCTAAATGCTGTGAAAGCTAGAATTTTAATGTTTTCAAGTATTTAAATGAATAAATGAACTCAAAAAAGGCTAAATTTTTGGGAATTGAATATTTGATTTGAAAGAACATTGACTTTACCTTTAAATGGTTTAAATGAAGTATTTGATTTGAAATATAATATATTTTGAAATTTATAACCACGGGTTATAATAACGATTGGTTGTTAAAGAGACCGGGACCAGATATGGACATACTCTCTGTCGATACCGAAAACCACTTTAACAACTATGTACGCGGTGGAGTTTCCAGAATGAAGTAGGATGGTGGAGACGATCCTAAAGGTATATGCGTGAACCCAACTCCCGTGAGTTGGCATAAAGTGGCTAAAATAGGAGGGATCGACGGGCCAATGAGGTGGCACCTCTGATCGGACACACTTCTTCAATACCATTCTATTACTTTGTGATTGATTGGGTGCACCCCTTGATTTGGGAGTGTTGTTCGAGGTTGGCGGTAGTGGCTGCTATGCGTTACCACCAGTCCGTATGCGTAATTGGTATATCTACCCTGGCATTGCCTAGTTGTGTCGTGTTACTTACCATAGCGAGCTTTACTACGAGTTGTGATTTCTCCCGTAGCCTGTGGAGTATCGAGGGTAGCCCCCATTCTGGGAGTATGCTAATATTGGATAGACTACTAGGACTATTACGTGTTAAGGTGGAAAATGTAAAGCCTTAATGCTATTTAAAAGTATGTTTATTTTATTATTAGACATTATTATAATAACTAATATTACTACATAGTAGATAGTTTAGCGGATCCTTAAAGAATGGGCGATCCCAAGCATTCTTTAAGTTACTTGTGTATTTTATTACAGTCCACTTGAGTTGGTTTACATTGTATATAAGTATGTATGTCCTGACTCGAGCGTTTGTGTTTTATTTACGCTTGGGTCAGCCTGAGTATTCACAGCTTTGGACTTCACTTTCTGGAGCTAAGAATCACTGGAGATTCTGCTTATCTAGTTATTGATCTATTTCCGTTTCAGTTGTTCTACTTCAGCTTTTGTATTAGAGACATATGTATTTGGGATTTCTACTGTACTTGTTTCAGAACTGTATTTGTTTTCAGACTATGAATTTTGTATCTGTTTTTGAGACTTTGTATTGTAGTGGCTTCATGAACCACTATTTATTTTATTTTCCGCTGCGAGTTATTCTGATATTTCTGTGTCTGTGATTCTGTGAATGATTTTATTTGCTCCAAATTTTATTACAATCTGTTATTTTGCATTATTCAAGTCTGACATGTGTGGATTATTGTCGATTTGAATGGTTCAAAATAGTGGGTCGTTACATTTGGTATTAGAGCTTTGGTTTTTAGGCAAACCTTAGCATATGGAGCAAAAACTCATTAGAGATAGGGTAGAAATACCCTAGAATGAGTGAAATCAACTTCAGAATCATTTCTTTGTGAGAGAACATATTTTCAAAGTATAAAATGGTTTTAAAATGATTTTTCAAAGGATTTTTCAAAGAATATTTTGATATAAAATTTTCTTGTTTTAAAGGCAATTTTTTCTAAACTTCCTTCTTTTCGTATCTACCTTGTTAGAAATTTCCTTAATTAGGATATTCATCCAAGTGAATTTATCTTATCTTATCTTTGTCTTCTCTTTACCTATGTCCTAAATTCATTCTTGATATTTTCAGGATGAATCGTGGAAATGCTAGAGGTAGGGGTCGTCGTACTGCCCCAGCTCCTCAACCTGCTGCACCTGTTAGGTTCACTGTTCTCTGTAAGGAATTCTCTCAACTTGGCGGTACTAAGTTTACCAGTTCAGAGAGCATTATTGAAGCCTAGCAATGGTTACAGAGTTTAGAGAGGATCTTTACCGGTCTCGAGATTACTGATGCCCAGAAGCATCAGTTAGCAGCTTGGCAGCTGCAAGAGTCATTCTTAGATTGGTGGGAGTATGTTACAGCTCACACTAATGAGGGTGATATTTCCTGGGAGCAGTTTAGGTATCCTTTGTGTTATCTTTAATTTTTGTTACCATTTTCTTTCTTTTGAATCTATCTTAAGTTTTGTTTCTGTATCTTTTTTCCAGGGAGGCTTTTGTGGCAAAATGGATGCCCGAAGTTGGGAAATCTCAGCTTTATCATGAATTCATGGATCTCAAGCAGGGTACCATGTCCTTTTCTGAGTATGAGCGGAAGTTCAACGAACTTTTCAAGTTTGGTCCTGGTCTTATTGACACCCAGCTTAAGAAAAATGAGAAGTTCATAGCTGGAGCTCGCCCAGAGTTCTACGATCGTCTCATTTCTCATGTTCATGGCACTTTCACCGAGCTTATGGATATGGCTATTCATTATGAGAACCCTACTTCCAAGGGTCCTGTTGTTGCTAGTGCTCCTGCATCTCAGTCTTCCTCTACTAATTCTAAGAAGAGAAAGCCCAATTTCCATCAGCAGAAGAAGAATTGGCTCAATCATCCGGGTCTGGGATCTTCTCCTTCTCAGAGGCACCCTATCGATCTGTCTACCATTACCCGTTTCAAGTGTGATCAGAAGGGACACTATGCTAATAGTTGCCCTACTTCAGTTGGTGCTGTTGTTCCTCCACCTCAGGATACTAGGAACAATCTCTGTCATGTTTGTCTTCAGCCTGGTCATTTCAAGAATGATTGTCTGTTGTATCAGAAGGGCAAGCCAACTGGTATTTTTGTTGTTACCTCTGCTTCTTCACCTGCTCCACTTGCACCTGCTCCTGCTCCTGCTCCTAGTGATGATCAAGGTACTCTTCAGGGCACCTTTTCTTTATTTAATCATCTCGTTCGTGTTTTATTTGATACTGGAGCTTTGCATAGTTTTATTTCTGTTGATTTGTGTGATAAGTTTGAGCATCTCCTTTCTCCTGAATATGCTTATGTTCCTTTATGTGTTTCAAATCCTATTGGTGGTCCCATAAATCTTAATAAGATTTGTAAGCATGTGAAACTCTTTCATTCTGGTTATCGGTTTTCTGGTGATTTCTATGTTCTTGGTTTCGATGCTTTTGATTTATTGCTTGGAGATGATTGGCTTAATAGGCATTATGCTCGTGTCTCTTGCAAATCCCGAATTGTATCTCTTGTGGGAGATAAGGGTGATCCCTTGATTATTCAGTGCCGCATGCCTCAAGATTTTGCTGGAAATTTTATCTATTCTCTGGATTCTTCTCCTGTTGATCTTCAGTCGACTCGTGTGGTCAAACTTTATCTTGATGTATTTGGTGAAGTCACTGCTTTGCCTCCCAAGCGGGAAATTGATTTCCGTATTGACCTTATTCCCGGAGCTCGACCTGTAGTTCTTCCTCCTAGAATAATGGCACCCCGTGAGAAGGTTGAGTTAAGGAAGCAAATTGAGGACTTGTCTTCCAAGGGTCTGATCAGACCTAGCTATTTAGAATGGGGAGCAGCGGTGGTTTTCGTCACCAAGTCCGATGGTTCTCTCCAGATGTGTGTTGATTATAGGGAGCTGAACAAGATCACTATGAAAAACAGATATCCAATGCCTCGCATCAATGATATGTTTGATCAGCTTTATGGTGCTACTGTTTTCTCTCAGCTTGATCTTGCCACAGGTTTTCACCAGCTCAGAGTTGCTAAGGAAATTATTCCCAAGACTGCTTTCCGTACTGAGAATGGGTTCTTTGAATGGTTAGTCATGCCTTTCGGTTTGACTAATGCTCCTGCTTTCTTTTTTGATTTGATGAATCGTGTTTTTCGTGATGTGCTTAATATATTTGTTCTAGTCTTTGTTGACGATATTCTCATTTTCTCTAAGTCTGAGGAAGAGCATGAGTCACATTTGAAATCTGTTCTTGAAACTCTTAGAAATCATCAGTTGAAGGCTAAGTTTTCAAAATGCCATTTCTGGAAGGATGAAGTCCGATTCCTCGGGCATATTGTTTCTGGTAATGGAGTTTCTGTTGATCCAGTTAAGATCGCTGCGATCAATGTAAGCCTTTCTTTCCTTCTTTTTCCTTGTTTTATTCAATTTATTCTATCTTTCCTGTTGTCCTTATTTATCCCTATTCTGTGCAGGATTGGGAAACTCCTACTGATATCCGTAGTTTTCTGGGCCTTGCCGGTTATTACCGGAGATTCATTGAGAATTTTGCTCGGATTGCTGCACCTCTCACCGCTTTGACTCGAAAGAATGCTAAGTTTATTTGGAGTGATGAGTGTAAAGCTGCATTCAGTGAGTTAAAACACAAGCTTACTTCTACACCAGTTCTTACTGTTCCAAATGGAAACGAGGGATTAACGGTATACACTGATGCTTGTCGTGAAGGTTTGGGAGTTGTTCTGATGCAGGATGGTAAGGTCATTGCTTATGCTAGTTGTCAGTTGAAGACCCATGAAGCCAATTATTCTGCCCATGATTTAGAGTTGCTTGCTATTGTTTTTGCTTTGAAGCTTTGGAGGCATCATCTTTTGGGTACTAAGTTTGAGCTTTTCACAGATCATCAGTCTTTGAGATATATTTTCACTCAGAAGGATTTGAATCAGAGACAAGTTAGGTGGTTAGAGTTTCTTGCTTCTTATGACCTCGACATCAACTATACCCCTGGGAAAGCTAATGTTGTGGCAGATGCTTTGAGTCGGAAGAAGGCTTTGTTGTGTCAGCTTGTTGTTTCTTCTCCTCTTTTGGATCGTATCATGGCTAAGCAGGATGAGGATCGGATGCTTAAGCTTATTAAGGAGAATGTTAGTAGTAGAGTTGGAGGTAGTAATCTTGATGGTAGTGGAGCTCAGATAGATGATAGAGGTGTGTTGAGGATTAATAATAGGATTTGTGTCCCGAATGTTGATGGATTGAGACAGGAGTTACTTCGGGAGAACCATCAGTCCAGACTTTCTATTCATCCGGGAGTGACCAAGATGTACCAGGATATGAAGAAGTTGTATTGGTGGAGAGGTATGAGGCGTGATATCTCCATTTTTGTTAGTAGGTGTGTGACTTTTCAGCAAGTCAAGGCAGATCATCAGAAGACCCCTGGTTTGTTGCAGCCTCTTGAGATTCCCAATTGGAAGTGGGAACAGGTTTCTATGGATTTCATTGATGGATTACCGAGGACTAGGAGGGGTAATGAGAGTATCTGGGTTATTGTGGATAGATTGACCAAATCAACTCATTTCATTCCGGTCAAGTCTACCCGTTCCGCTTCTAGTTTGTCTGAGATTTACATGAGGGAGATTGTTCGTCTCCATGGTGTTCCTCTCAGTATTGTTTGTGATCATGATCCTATCTTTACTAGTCAGTTTCGGAAGGCTTTTCAGGATTCTTTGGGTACTCATTTGAATCTGAGCACTGCTTACCATCCACAGACTGACGGTCAAACGGAAAGGGTGAATCAGATTCTAGAAGATCTTCTTCATGCTTGTGTGCTTGATTATGGAGGATCTTGGGAAGATCATCTCCATCTTGTCGAATTCACCTATAACAATAGTTATCAGGTATAATTTCTATCTTCTGTTTTAATCTTATCCAAATCTTTTATCTATCTCATTTCTATCTTTGAATTCAGGCCAGTATTAAAACGTCTCTGTTTGCTGCTCTTTACGGACGACCTTGTAGATCTCCATCTTGCTGGATTGAATTCGGTAATCGTTTGGTTCTTGGTCCTGAGATGATTTTAGAGGCTTCTGAGAGAGTTGAGGAGATTAGGAGGAAGATGAGGATTGCTCAGGATAGGCAGAAGAAGTATGCTGATAGGCGTAGGCGGAGTTTAGAGTTTGCTGTTGGTGATTTGGTTTTCCTTAAGGTCTCTCCCTTAAGGAATGTTATTCGCTTTGGTCGTAGAGGGAAGCTTTCTCCTAGGTTCATTGGTCCTTTCCGCATTGTGGAAAGAATTGGTTCTTTGGCTTATCGTCTGGATTTGCCCGAGAAGTTCTCTGGAGTGCATAATGTATTCCACGTTTTGCATCTTCATCGCTATCTGCATGGTCCATCTCTTATTGTTCAGCCTTCTGCCCTTGATAGTTTGGATATTGAGCCTAATCTGACTGTCGAGAGGAAGCCACTTCGTATTGTCGACAGAGGTACGAAGCAGCTAAGAAGAAAATCTTTTAGTCTGGTCAAAGTACAGTGGAGTACTGATGATCGAGACTGTACCTGGGAGACGGAGGAGAGCATTCGTGCTTCGAATCCGGAATTGTTTGTTTCAGGTACTATTTGCTTTTCTATCTTGTTTTCTTTGTTTTCCTTGTTTCGTTCTTTTCGAGGACGAAACGATTTGCGTGGGGGAGAGTGTAACAACCCTATATTTTTGCAATTATTTTTAAGTTATTTTTAAATTATTTTAAATTAAATTTTATGTCAATATTTTATTTTAAAACATTTTTGAAGTAAAGTTATAATTTTCCAAAGTTAATTGCATTTTTGTTTGCAATTTTTAATTCTAGTTTCAATATAATAAGCTATTTTCTCTATTTACTTTTATTTTCTTTTCATTTTTCCTATGAATAATTATTTATTATCATTTTCACTTTATTTTTGTTTGTATTTTATTTTTATTTACTAATTTTTATTTGTTTATATTGAATTAAAAAAAAGTGGAAATTTGAAGAGACTAAAGCTTTAAAACATTTGACTTTTCATTTGCTTGTCTTTTCATTTTCTTTGGCCTTTCATTTTCCTTTTTTTGTCGTACACTCTTATTCATTTTTCATGTGAAAAACTCATCTTTCATTTCATTTCTCACGGCCAAACATTTCTGAAATTTTGGTAATGGCTTCTCCTTCTTTTTTTTCTACTTTTTCTTCATTTTTTCCATTGTTTTGCTTGATTTTTGCCTTGACTTCCTCCACAAGTTGCTCGGCCATAACTCCATCATCTCCACGGACCAACACCTCCTCCTCCTCCCCATGATCCATGGCAACATCCCCTCCTACTCCTCTGTCCAATTCAGGCCGTGACACCCTATGATGCAAAACATCACAAAAACAATGTCAAACTCCAAAAAAATTGCAATAGCCGAGCCCTACCTTCAACATACCTTCATTGTTGACCACGGCCACCCCTTTAGCCACCACCACTAGCTTGTACTTGACCCCTGACCCTCTGTCCTGACCTGTAGCAGCCCCTGGCCGAGCCTATAGACCCATAGGCCGAGCCTATGTTGCACCCAAACTCCATTTGTTAGCCTTGTCCCTTTGTATTCCCTTGTGTAACCCCTACCCCTTTGCATTCTTGACTTAGTCGTGCCTATATGTGCCAAACCCAAACCATTTCCATCATAAAACATGTCATGGCCGAGCCTATAACATGTAATGGTCGGGCAAAATTGATTTGAAGCTTGGTGATGTCTTTTGTATATTCTAGTTTCAATTTGTTTCAATATAATCTTTGTATTATAAATATATATTTATTTTGCTTTGTTTATTTTGTGAATACAAGATTAACATCTTGGCTCTCTCTCCATTCAAATCAAAGTCGTGCTATCGTGCTTTCTGGATTTTCATTTGTGTGTTTTATTTGCAAACTCCAGCGTAAAAAGGTGAGTATTCACACATGACATCTATACTTATATAAATTGTGAAGTGACAACAAGTGAATATGTATAAAATATTATATCATGTTATACCTGCCTGTGATGTTAATTATATGATGTTAAACCCTGTTATTAACTTGTCACATCATCTGTTATATTCTATTTTATTTACTGTTTATTTATTTCTATTAAATCACACTGCAAGTTCCCTGTAGAATAGAATCACTATGGGTTGAAATGATACATACACGAACGGACTTTAGAATAGGGAAAGATCGTTATGGGTTGAAATAATAAGCCTGGGCGATTTTTATTTATTTTATTTACTTGAGATTGCGGGTCTGAAATGATAAAACACGGATTTTCTTTGTAAATTACGGATTGAAATGATATATTATCCGTATCACTTGACTTAGGCTAGAAAATATTATACAGACCCGTGGTTATTTTATAAAGTTTTCTGGAAAATTTTAAGTATTTTTAAAATGTAAAATATGATAATTTGATTTAAAATTGAATTTAAAATGATTTAATAAAGTGAAAAATGATTTTTCTATGTGTTAAAAATGTTAAATAAATGAATGGAAAAATTGTAATTTGAAACATAACTTAAATTGGAAATTTTGATTTGATTTTTAATGGAAGTTTAAGTTAATTAAATAAAAATGGAAATTAAGTTTATTTGTGAAATTGAAATTGAAATTTAAATGTTAAGATAAATTGTAAAAAAAGGAAAAGAATAGAAATGGTACACTTGAATATAATTTTTGGAAAATTGGATTTTTTTTGTAAAAATTTCACTTTATAAAAATCATAAGTTAAAGGTATTTAAATGAACATTTTTGATGTGGAAAAATGTGATTTTATAAGTTAAAATGATTTAAATTGAAGTTTATTTATGGCTGGAATTCTATTTAAAACCTGATAATTCATTTAGTAGCACTTCAGAAATGCTATCGTTTCTGGAAATGAACTAAAATCTGAACTAAATAGAATCTGCAGCACTTTGTAAGTGCTGTAGTTGCAAAAGTAAACTAAAAGGCAAAAATTAACTAAGGCTATGACAGCACTTTGTAAGTGCTGTAGTGGCCGGAACTAAACTTGAAACGGAAACTAATGAAGGAGCTATTGTTGCACTTGTTAAGTGCTGCAGTTGGCTGAAATGTGATTTTTGAATATAATTGAACTACTGCAGCAGTTTTTAAACACTGTCTTTGCTGAATTGAATTAAAACTTTTAATTTGAACCCTGAACTATTACAACAGTTATGTAAATGCTGTCTTTTCTGAATTGAACTATTTTTCAACTAAAACTGAACTTTACAGCAGTTTTTAAATGCTGTCTTGGCTGAATTGAATTGTTTCCAAATGTAACTTACCACAACATCTTCTAAATGCTGTGAAAGCTGGAATTTTAATGTTTTCAAGTATTTAAATAAATAAATGAACTCAGAAAAGGCTAAATTTTTGGGAATTGAATATTTGATTTGAAAGAACATTGACTTTACATTTAAATGGTTTAAATGAAGTGTTTGATTTGAAATATAAACTATTCTGAAATTTATAACCATGGGTTATAATAACGATTGTTGCTAAAGAGACCGGGATCGGATATGGACATACTCTCTGTCGATACTGAAAACCACTTTAACAACTGTGTACGCGGTGGATTTTCCAGAATGAAGTAGGATGGTGGCGACGATCCTAAAGGTATATGTGTGAACCCAACTCCCGTGAGTGGCGTAAAGTGGCTAAAACAGGAGGGATCGACGGGCCAATGAGGTGGCACCTCTGATCGGACACACTTCTTTGATACCATTATATTACTTTGTGATTGATTGGGTGCACCCCTTGATTTGGGAGTGTTGTTCTAAGTGGGCGGTAGTGGCTGCTATGCGTTACCACCAGTCCGGATGCGTAATTGGTATATCTACCCTGGCATTGCCTAGTTGTGCCGTGTCACTTACTATAGCGAGCTTTACTACGAGTTGCGATTTCTTCCGTAGCCTGTGGAGTATCGTGGGTAGCCCCCATTCTGGGAGTATGCTAATACTGGATAGACTACTAGGACTATTACGTGTTAAGGTGGAAAATGTAAAGCCTTAATGCTATTTAAAAGTATGTTTATTTTATTATTAGACATTATTATAATAGCGAATATTACTACATAGTAGATAGTTTAACGGATCCTTAAAGAATGGGCGATCCTAAGCATTCTTTAAGTTACTTGTGTATTTTATTACAGTTCACTTGAGTTGGTTTACATTGTATAAGTTTGTATGTTCTGACTCGAGTGTTTGTGTTTTATTTACGCTCGGGTCAGCCTGAGTATTCACAGCTTTGGACTTCACTTTCTAGAGCTAGGAATCGCTGGAGATTCTGCTTATCTAGTTATTGATCTATTTCAGTTTCAGTTGTTCTACTTCAGCTTTTGTATTAGAGACATATGTATTTGGGATTTCTACTATACTTGTTTCAGAACTGTATTTGTTTTCAGACTATGTATTTTGTATCTGTTTTTGAGACTTTGTATTGTAGTGGCTTCATGAACCACTATTTATTTTATTTTCCGCTGCGAGTTATTCTGATATTTCTATGTTTGTGATTCTATGAATGATTTTATTTGCTCAAAATTTTATTACAATCTGTTATTTTGCATTATTCAAGTCTGACATGTGTGGATTATTGTCGATTTGAATGGTCCAAAATAGTGGGTCGTTACATCTTCTTTTTGTAAAGTTATGTTGTATATTATATATTACTCGTACCGATGTGAAATTGTGTTCTGTCTTTTTTTTCTTTCACCCCTAACAATCTGTCTTTCCAACACTTGGATGTTCAGTACGTGAATATCATGGATGTATTAGTGTCGAATTTTAAGGGTTGAAAAGGTGGGTCGTTACACCACCAATTATTTATTCATAATAAATAGATGATGATACTGAATGACCTCTATGCCACCCACAGAGTCACCACTCCATCTTAAGTTCACCTAATCATAAGGCATGGCTACACAAGGCATGGCAACAAAATAATTAACCAGAAATGCATAAACTAGGAACCCCAAAGCATATCAGGAGCATTAGATAATAAGTCTTTACATCTTTGTTGACATTTGACAACACTCTCACACCTAATAATTAATACAACTTAACCTCTATGCATATAAGTTATATATATAGACGCACGCAGTACATAAAACAACAAGACCACTATTCACATGTTCATTCTGTTACATGATTGTAAATAGTTTTATAGTACCAAAGAAACTTCTAATATGTGGTACATCAAACAATTATTTTATATTAAGATAGCACTTATGCATTTATACAGGTTTATATAAATATATATGTACTTGCATGATGAGTTTACCTCCATATCCTTCTTCTTACTTCTTAGTTGTACATTTTAGTTGTATAGGCATGTGACATGCACTGTTATGAGCAATTGCAACGTGTGTGATATACATATATGTAGGTGTAAATGCGCATCCAGTATGTGTGATATATATGTGTAGGTGTATATTTATGTGTGTTAAATTTGCATGTACATTTGCTAATGTTTCCTTTTATTTGCACTATGCAACCTCTTTCTAAATTAACTTTGTTTGCCTCCCTGCATATTTCTTTATTATGCTGCTACCTTTTATCTTCATATGGTTGCTCATGTCCATATTCCAAGTACTGTGTGCAAGGTTCTTGATTTTGGTGTTGTTATATCAATTATTTTGATATTTCAAAAACTATTAATTCTTATAATTTGCTGGGATTTGTGGTGTTGTCATTTCTTCAAATAAATTATTATTAAGTTATCAAAAGACAAGTGTAAGTTCTCTAATACAATTAAAGTATATTAAATTTTAATTTATCTTTATAAAGATTAAGAAACTTGTTGTTTATCATATACGGTATATTGGATTTGAGTTTAGTTATTAATCCTCTTAATTTTTGAGTATATACAACCGTTTCTAAATTCTTAATAGGTTATATTAAGGTTATAAATTGTGAAGGATTTATTAATAAATTTATTCATTTGTCGTCATATACATATAATTATTGAAATCGCCTATTTTTGTTACCATTCTGGTAATTTTTTAATGATTTATGGAATCTTGAAATATATTTATTGTTCATTTCTATTAATTTAATTATATAAAATTATATGTTGTGAATGATTTTATTAAGTATCAATTTACTTATTTTGTATTTATTGGAATAATTTATTCATATATTAGTTTTCTGATTATGTGTTACAATAGGTCTATTGTTATAAATTGATATTGAATGTTATAAATAATTATGTTTGAATATTCGATTTGATTATTAAAGAGCTTTATAGTTTCAATATTTGAATTAAAATTTGGATTTAAACATAATTTTTATACCTTTGAATTTTTCGTTTCTTATACAGATTTCGATATTGTTAATGATTCACCATTAATATTGATTTAGAGGATGATTTTGAGTTGATATGGTGGTGACAACCTTTTAATTCATTTGTGAGATTTCATTTCTGTGTGACAAGAAATTGAATAAATGGATTAGTGCGACCTTTTGGTATGGGTGATTCGGTAACATTCTTCTAGTTATTTATGGAACTTGTCATATAGAAATATCTAGTGTGCATTAAGTGTAGTTTATGAACATTGAATAATTATCCGAGTACATGCGGTGGTATGGAGGGACGCCA
The DNA here is from genome assembly GCA_030737815.1 of Allium fistulosum. NCBI lineage: Eukaryota > Viridiplantae > Streptophyta > Magnoliopsida > Asparagales > Amaryllidaceae > Allium > Allium fistulosum. Next base: position 265,383,246 of record CM060905.1, on the reverse strand, counting down.
TTATGTTATTCATTTGATTGTTCTTTTTAAGTAAATGTCACTCAAACGGAGATTACTCATGTATGTGATGACACTCGCTGCGGTGAGTGTAATTTAGTCATGTGGTGGCTTATGGGTATAGCCGTGTGTTGACGTGGGATTAGAAATCTAGTATATTATTGTCACGTGGTGACTTTTATGGAGCCGTGTGTCGGATTATGCCTAGAGCTGTATGTAGATATTGGATATGAGTATTATATTTCATCCACTTCTGTCCAGCTCCCTTTATGGTTTGGGAGTGAACCAGATTGGCCAATATCCACCCTGGCGGCCTGATTATGCTGCGTGATTATATTTCCAGAGTTTTCCATTTTTTGGAGGTTTCTTTTCTTTTTTGCATAGGCAAGCGGGGTTTTTTCTTGGTCCCCAACCAACATTTTATTGAATGGAGAAACATTACAGATAATCTAATGCAAACAAGAAAGTAAGAAACACAATGTGAACAAAACAGAAAACATGAAATGAAGAAAAGAAAAACAACCAACGATCAAACTGTCTTATGCACGTGTCAATGCACTGTCCAGCCGATGTTATTTGTTGTCTGATGTTTTGTTATCCACCACTGCATGTTGAGGGCAATTACGTGGATTATGCCTAGAGCCGATGTTTTATTATATTTCCAGAGTTTTTCATTTTCGGGAGGTTTCTTCTTCATTTGTAAATATAATCTGCATGATTTCTTTTGAGGAGGAGGAAAAATCGATTTAATTCCAAAGCTTTCCCTCTCTAATAAATTAAATTAAATTCAAACATAATTCTATAATTTCACAAATTCCATCATGTGCTTTCAATCATGGTGAGGATCACGGTATATATTATTCACTATCCCATGAGGTGGCAATACGAGAGAATGGATGAGTCTAAAGCGTAGTTAGTCTCTGTATATCCATACTCTTGATGTTTGATATTTTAGAGATAGCCTTTGTTTATTGATTATGATTTGGATTGTGAAAGATTATCTTTGTGGTTTGTACAGTGTTGGATAATTTGACAGGCTATCTCACATTATCTGTTAACCCAAAAAATGGATCAACACCCTGGAAACATTGTGCATATATTACTTAACACATATACACATTTACAAATGATATAAGTATGGTTAAGGATAATTATAGTAAGATAAAATAAATATTTATTTAAGTAATAAGGAGAACTAAGATGAGAAGTGATATTTTCTTAAGTTTAAAGTAAGATAAAAAGCAAATGTCGCATTTTATGACATATAAGTACAAGGTAGGGTAATATCTAATGGATAAAAGGGATAAACAAGAGGGTAACGTGTGAAAGAAGGAATGGAGGGAGGTAGCGATGATGTGTTCAAAAAGTAGTGGAGGGTAGTGGTAATTTAGGAATTTTTGTAATTTGCCTAATCCATTTTATATAAAAGTGATTTCTATGTTCCTCTCTCTCATTTTTCTTTCATTCTCATTTTTTTCCTAAGGCTTCATCTTCTTTCTAAGCTTTGAAAAACTCATTAATGGTTTCCATTTTAAATTTTCGAAGTTTAAAAATCAAAGTTTTTCCTTTTAATCCTTTTCAAACTTGTTTTAAACACTTATTCTTACTTCTACACCTCTCCTTCTTCAAAACAGAACCCAAGAGCACCCCAAAAGCCCCATGGCTAAGCTCACTAGGCCCATGGCCAAACCTATTTCCCCTTTTAAACCTCCAAAAATCCAACTTTTACCTGAGATAACCAAAGATCTAAGGCCGATCCAAGTTGAAATGGAAGTTCTAGTCGATTTGGATAAGTTTGGGTGAGTAAATACTCACTTATTTTAGGGAAAGTTTTAGATTTTATTTATGATGTTTAATATGGTGTTAAATGTGTTTGTTAGATGGGTTTTAGTGAGGGTTTGGTTTGGTATATATATGCTTATGTATAATGTTGATTTAGGGTTTAAAAATGAAGTCTAATGTAGTGATTAGCAAAAAAGTTATGATCTTACTTGTGTTTGTTGTGATGGCTTGTAAATATATGCTATGGTGTTGTATATGCTAAAAAGTTAGTTCATTGACTTGTAAAACAACTTGCGATCCTTTGGAAAACAAATATTGTTTTACTAGTTGTTAATTTACTAAAATGTTTCAAAGTTTCGACTTTATTTTTAGTTCCAAAGCTTCATACCATGTTTTTAAAAGGTAAGTCAGAGGTAAAAGTTTTAAAGGGTATTAGACTAGAAAAACTAGTTTAAAAGGTTATGGTATCCATAGCGATAGTTGCCATGGATGCAGTTCAAGAAAAGTTAGCGTTTTAAACTTAAAGTGGTTCCTTTTTAAAATGTTTTTGAAAACTTTTTCAAAATACTAATTAGGTATAAAAGTTAATTATTTTGTAATTAAATATGGGTTTAATAATTAGTAAATTATATAATTATTTTATTAGGAATAATTATTAATTAATTTGTAATTAGGTTAAGTAATTAGTGTTTAAGTATTAACTAATTAAATAAATTATAATTAATTAATTAAGGAAATTTTAATTAATGATGGATTAAGTTAATGGTTAATTAAGAATTAAATTTTATTTAATTGATTTTAATTATTTAATTAATTATTATTTAATTAGGGTTAATTAATAATTAATTACTAATCTGGCAGGGTTTAATTAATTAATCTAATCAAATTTACTTAAGGGTTAATTAAGTTTGATTAAATTTTTAATTAGGGTTAATTATGGTTTAAATTTATAATTAAATTAAGATTCAATTATTAATTAATAGAGGTTTAATTTTAAACTCTATCAATTATTTTTAAGTCATCTCTCTTTTATAAGTAAATTGATTTGTAAATAAGCGATCTCTTGTTTGTGTCATTAAATTAGCCTAATAAGTATGAATGCTTTATAAATGACATAGGTTTAGCATAATAAACCCTCGTTCCGCTATAAATCAATGGAATAGAGTATTGTGGACATCTGTTTAGCAAAATAAAATATCGTTCTGCTATCATTTGATTAGATAAAATATAAATACATATGTTTAGCGGAATAAATCCACATTCTACTATGGTATTGATTTGGACATCGAATTGTATGCCACTAAATTCATATTGGATAAGAGATGTTCTCTATACGTGTATATTTGTTATTTGCATTTGTATTTATGCTCACCTTTATGTTAAGAGATGTTTGGTTGAATAAGTGACATATGAAAAGTGATCATGAAAGTGTCTGTATAGCGACTATTACTATTTCGACGCTTTGAAAATGTTATTCCTTTTGAAAAAAACTGGTTAAATCTTGTACCCGGGTTTTGCAAAGATATGTAATTATTAAAATAAAGATATGAATAAAGTTAATTATTTATCTTAATAATGATATTTTAAATTTAATTAATCATTTTAAATAATGACGATTAAGGTTAATTAATTATTTAAATAATGATGTGATTAAGATTAAGTAATCATTTGATTAATTATAGTTTAAATTTTATTAATCATTTTAACTAATATTGTTTAAGGCTAATTAATTATTTGATTAATGATAATCAATAATTTTGTTAATGATGTTTTAAGATTAATTAATCACTTTAATAATAATGTTTTAAATTTAGTTAATCATTCTAAATAACAATGTTTAAAATCATTTAATCATTTTAATAAATGATGTTTAAGGATTAATTAATTATCTACTACTAATAATGATAACTCGGTGAACTAATTTCAACCGCGTCTTTCTGGATTTCCAAAAATGCCCTTTGTCTACTATTTCCTGGTTGCATAGAGAGCATTTCACATTGGAAGACCAAGCTACTGTTCATCAAATATTAAACTACATACTGCAATACTTGGAGCCGTTGTACGTAGTGTTGCCCAGTTGAAAAATGCAGTTCAGTGAGTGAATTGAACTATTTTGTCATGTATATGTATAATAACTAGATGTAATGTATCCTCTTGAACTGTTACAGTAGTTTGTATAAAATTCATTTCAGTAATCTCAAGTAAAACCGTGCACGAGCATGTATATGTAGTGCACTCTTTTTTTTAACACGTACATCTATGTAATCCATGACATAGATTTATTTTGACAATTATATTTTCCTTTATTTCTTGGATCAATTCTTAATACATTGTTCAACTATGCCATTCAAATTAAAAATACTTTTCAGTGCAATATCTTGGCCTACGCAAACATAATATCATCAAACTATTAACAAAGTAAATTATATGCTACAACCTCTTAATATACATGTAGTCAACATTCCCAATACAATCCCAACTTAGACATAATTCCAATATCTACCGTGTGCGAAGCATGGGTCTCATACTAGTTCTAATAATGATGGTTTAAAGTAAATAAATCATTTAAACAAAGTTGTTTTAAAGTTAATTAATCTTTTTAAATAATGTTGTTTGAAGTAATTAATCAAGATTAGAACTAATTGATTATTTTAAATAAAGATGTTTGAAGTAGTTAATCATTTATTAAAGTTGATTAATCATTTTAATAATGGTGCTAAAGGAATTTTTAGCATTTAAAGTTAATAAATCATTTTGATAAAGCTGTTTAAATTTAATATTTTTGGTGTGAAACCCTAGCACAAGTTTGGTTTTAAAAGTAAATGTTCGATTCAGTTATGGAAAAGCAGTTCCATAAACGATATCGCTTATATGGAAAGGATTTAGTCATACTTTTAACACTAAACATCAAGGCATGGACTCGTTTCTATCTCGAAGGCTAAAAGTATTGTCAAGACAATGCCTAGGGGTAACACTACCTCAACTTGCCCGGCTTCATTTTCAACTAAGGAACGCCACTTGTTTGGAACCGACGAGTAGTGATGAGAATATGAGATTTAATTCCCATATACGATCATTCTTAATTATCTCCGATAGTTGATTTATTTACTATCAGTTCAGCTTTCTCCTTTGGATATCATCGGTTTTAGACGATTTGTTGCTCATTTGAACTTTGTTATCCTTTGTTGGAAATGACAAAAACTAGAAAGCGAGTGAGCGCCAAATTATGTGGGGTTGGTCTCATTAGGGTATATTCACATCTACTATAGGTTGATTTCAGTTATATGCGCACTAAGATGTGAAATACTTGGATACTCGGTAAGGTTGGCGGGGTCTGGCTTGGATTTCACGAGAGGTGTCACATGAGAGAATGACCCTCTCATGTATATTGACTAGAGGTATACTTTCGGTAAAGGGGCGCACTCTCCTAGTCATTTTTCGAAAATTTCCCTTCTTTCCTTTGATTCCAAATTTCTAAACTTGTTAATTACACCAGGAAGTATCATGAGCACTTCGTGATGTTTAATTATTTGTATCCATTGTTGTGATTGGATGTTGTTTTTGTGAGGGAAAACCCGTTCCGCAGATGGCGGTGTGGTCTCACATATTGTATTTATTTCCACCATTTTATTTTGAGATTTACTCATACCAACCCTAAACTCTCGGTTACTCAATTATATTTGAGTAGTCAGAGAGTAGCAGATTTCTTTAGGCTTTTTGAAGGCGATGGACGAGCAGGAGGCTCCGTAGCTATCTAGTTATTTATTTCCACTGTATTATTATTGTATTCTTCGACAATTGTAAGGGCGTGTTTTTATAACTCTCCAGGGTTGTTGATAGGTTAGTGTTGTACTCTGATGTGTGTATGTAAATTAAAGTTCTTTCTTTTTGTAAAGACTTGATTTTATATTATATATTATTCGTCACACTGTGTGAGATTATATTCTTTCTTTCTTCTTTCTTTCACCCTTATTGACCTGTCTTTCGGACGACTAAACGATTGGCACACGAATACCGTGGATGCATTAAATGTCGTCTTTAGTAGTAAGAAAGGCAGATCGTTATAGGGTAGTATGGAGGTGTTGTGTGTAAAAATGGGAAGTAATAATGTGTATAAAATGTTTGAAAAAACGATGGAGAATGAAGGGACTTCTCCAAGTGGTGTTGGAGGGGAAAATTTCCTTAATTAAGGTGGAGCCGGCAACAGAAAGGCTCAAAGACCACATGGAGGCCTTTGTGGTATTACAATAAGTTATGATTTACTGTTGATATGCATATTCTATTGGGAACATGCATAATTAGGTAGTTTGTGTAACAACCCAGTTTTAAGGGTAATTAACAATAAATATTTATTTAATTAAAATGAAAATTTTGGAATTTATTCTAGAATATCAGGATTTTTTTACAAGTTAATTAGTAATAAAATTGAACAGTTTCGGGAAATACATAAAATTATAATTTATTGAAAAATAATTTGGTGATAAGAGTAATTTGTAATGGGGTTGAATATAAATTGTTTTATATAAAGAAGAAGAAAATTTATAATAAGGCCCAATAGAACTTAGCATAACAATCCGAAACCATAGGTCCAAGATTTCATCATATCACTATTCCATTTCCAGAGTTTTCCATTTTCGGGAGGTTTCTTCTTCATTTATCAATATAACTTGCGCGATTTCTTTTGAGGAGGAGGAAAAACTAATTTAATTCCAAAGATTTCCCTCTCTAATAGTTAAATTAAATTCAAGCATAATTCTATAATTTCCCAAATTCCATTATGTGCTTTCAAAGTATAATAAATTTTAATTTATCTTTATAAAGATTAAGAAACTTGTTGTTTAACATATACAGTATATTGGATTTGAGTTTAGTTATTAATCCTCTTAATTTTTGAGTATATACTTATTAACCATTTCTAAATTCTTAATAATTTATATTAAGGTTATAAATTTTGAAGGATTTATTAAAAAAATTATTCATTTGTCGTCATATACACATAATTATTGAAATCGCCTATTTTTTGTTACTATTCTGGTAATTTTTTTATGATTTATTGAATCTTGAAATATATATTTATTTTTCATTTCTATTAATTTAATTATATAAAATTATATGTTGTGAATGATTAATTACTAAGTATTGATTTACTTATTTTGTATTTATTGGAATAATTTATTCTTATATTAGTTTTCTGATTATGCGTTACAATTGATTTATTGTTATAAATTGATATTGAATGTTATAAATAATTATGTTTGAATATTTGATTTGATTGTTAAAGAACTTTATCGTTTTAATATTTTAATTAAAATTGGTATTTAGACATAATTTTTATATCTTTGGATTTTTCATTTCTTATACGAATTTCGGTATTGTCAACGATTCACCATTGATATTGATTTAGAGGATGATTTAGAGTTGATATGGTGGTGACAACCTTTTAATTGATTTGTGAGATTTCATTTCTATATGACAAGAAATTTGAATAAATGGATTAGTGTGACCTTCTGGTATGGGAGATTTGATAACATTCTTCTAATTATTTATTGAACTTGTCATATAGAAATATCTAGTGTGGATCGAGTGTAGTGTATGAGCATTGAATAATTATCCAAGTAACATGCTGTGGTATGGGATGCCGTTATGTTATTCATTTGATTATTCTTTGTAATTAAATGTAACTCAAATGGAGATTACTCATGTATGTGATGACACTCGCTGTGGTGAGTGTAATTTAGTCACGTGGTGACTTATGGGTATAGCCATGTGTCAGCGTGGGATTAGAGCAATGTGTCGAATTATGCCTGGAGCTGTATGTGGATATTGGATATGAGTAATATATTTCGTCCACTTGTTGTCCAGCACCCTTTATGGTTCGGGAGTGAACCAGATTGGACAGTATCCACCCTGGCGGCCTGATTATGGGGTCGTGCACCTGACCCAGGACCACGTTGTTGGATATTTTGGATGCATATCACAGGATTGGTAGTTGGTAGGGTAGGTGCTCTATAACCCCTTATGTCGCATAGGCCAGTTGTGTGTTACCTATAGGGAAAAGCAGGGTCGTGACTGGGACTACACATAGACGAACCACTAGTAGATGGGGTCACGATGTCCGTCGTGGCAACTGAAGACTATTGGGATAAATGGTACTCCGTGGGAGGTGAGTAGTCCTAGGTCCCTGGAGCATGCTGTGTGCTATCAGTCTCTCTTTCTGGTTCAACATTATGTGTATGATGTGGATTGGTATATATTATTCACTATCCCATAAGGTGGCTATGCTAGAGACCGGATGAGTCTAAAGTGTACTCAGTCCACATGTATTCATACTCTTGATGTTTAATATTTTAGCGAATTGTTTCTTGATTATGATTTGAATTGTGAAAGATTATCTTTGTCGTTTGTACCGTATTGGATAATTTGACGGGCTATCTCACATTGTCTATCGATTATATGATATTTATGATATTATTTTAGGGCATTGCTGTGTGCCAGCCCGAGTTTCTTGATAATTTCATTTTCTATGATGTCTTATTATATGGATGATTCACCCATTTGACGTTATCCTATTATTTCTAATTTGATGAGATTCTATATGGGTGATGACATTTTCATACTAGATTTTGTAGTGTTCTACGGATATGATATTTGGTATTATTGAGATGAAATTATTATATTTATTTATACCCTATACATACACATGGAGTTTTATATGTTATTGACATTAGATTTAGATAAAGTCCGACCCATTTATTATTTATATAATACTCAGATCAGTCCTAGCCATTTCAAGAACAGTGAGGACTGATCAACATCTATGTTATTGGACTTAGAGGAGTTACATTAGTGATTGTTATATGCCATCTTTGAGTATAAATTAATTATATATATAATTGATACTGAGTTGTATATTGATATTATCTTATTTTATTGAGATAGTTGACATTGGAGATATTTGTATCTAAATAGTTCTATATATTATATATTATATTATATGTTATTGTTGTGACTGACTCTGTGTACTGTATTACTTATTATATATTATGTATTGTTCTGTCCTGGAGGCACACATGTTTATTACTTTGTACCGATACTATATACATATGGATGGCTTATTTATCCGATGTTTTAATACGTACCAGTATTAGTACAAGGGAATATTCACTGGTGTACCCATACAACCTCATTCTTTATACTATTTGACAGTATTACTCTGTAATACTCTTGGATAGTATGGGTATAGAGGCGGGATGTCATAATTTGGAGGTTAGCTCTTTTTTGGAATGAAAACCTTTGTTTCCATAGTAATATTGGATATTCTTTAGAGCTTGAGGTTGTTGGTGGAGCTTGGATGACATTTATGGAAATATAGTATCAGAATGGATGTTATATTTGGTGATACAATATTTCCAAATAAAGTAGATTTTGCAGAATTTGGAGAGTGATTAAAGAATGTTAGTTGCAACTTTTATTACATTAAAGAAGACAACAAATTATCTACATGAGGAAGATTTATTTTGAAAGACGAAAGTAATCAAAAGCTAATTAAAGAGGGCATTTTATCAAGGCTATTATAATTAGGCATGTATAGGGTTCATTAGATGTGTGTGGAAAAAAGTTTTTTTTCTACTGTTTTAGGGATTGAGATATCTTCTGGATTTTTAGGCTTTCTCTTATAATATTTTGGTGAATTAATAAAGGCTTTGTTTGGAGGATTTTGTGTGTCGTTCTTTTTCTTCACTTCTAATCTCTTCTAAAATCCAATTATGTAGGGATCCAAGGAAAAACCCTAACACATGTTCTAATAAAATCAATATAAAAAATTTCCTTTTATATTCCCTTCCAAGCTAAAATACTATAGACCTCTAAATGGATTAGAATTTCAACTAGTCGACAAAGAATAAATCATCAAAGGAGTCTAATTCATGGCTTTATATATCTATAATATAATGGTATAAAGAATGCATGCCCCCTCTTCAACTTTTAGGTAGAGGAAGGAGCCTATGGAATCATAAGGTGATAATGTGAGCTTTTTTATTAAAGTTTTAATGTTACACGGTTTTATTACTAAATTTGAATTCTTCGAGTTAGAAAATTTCTTAGGATGATAATATAATGATATATATAATTATGTATATAGTGTTTAACAATCCAATGTTTATCATAAGTTTGAAGATTATATTTACATGATCTTCATCCCTTGCAAATATTTTTTTTTGCTTATTAAATATCAAATTATTTCATGCTTTTACCGTTTTTGTAAGCCATAAAAGCCTTTTTAGCAACTTTAATGCTCATATTTAATGCCCGCGTAGCAATAATGTCCTCGTTGTATGAAATACTTTTATCATTTTTTTTGAAATTTTCTTATTAAGTAGTTATTATTAGTTAATATTTTATTCATAAGGTTTTAAAAATGATTCAACTATTACTAGACATATCTATTACATATTCAGTTTTCAAAACGACAACGCATCACATTCCATCTTTATTTTGACCACCTTATCAACTCCATTTCTTCAAACTTTGTTATAATTCCTTATCAGAACCAACTTAAAAGTTTGGTGCTTTTAATTAAAAAAATTCTTAATAGAACTACCTGCAATAGTAATAATGGTTTCATAATTCGTAACAAATGCATCAGGTTCCACAGTTGATGAAAAATGTGTTAGGATTTCAATAAACTTTAGGATTGATTAATCATGAAAACCTAGATCTGAATAGATGATCCATATTGATTTGATTGAGAAGATAACAGAGAAAGGTAAATAAATTAGGAGAAGCCATATCTGAATCCATAGTTGCTAATTGAAAGAGAAGAAGAATTGGTTTGATCTTCCAAATTGACACAAACCCCAAATTTGAGTTATTTCCATAGAAGAGATTAGGTGAATAACTAGAGCATGTGTTATTTAGGGACCATAACCCTTTATTTATAATGTTGGCATTTTCTAATTTAGCCTTTCAACAAATTAGAATTGCCCCTGTATCTATACATTAATACCGTGACAATTATATCCTTAAGCCTTTTAGCTTTAATTCAAAATTTGATCACTTTGATTAGGCTTTACACCAAAATAGCATAACATGTTAATTTTACATATATGGCCCACATGTTAAAATTTTCATACAATCTTCCCTTGGGTGATATATGTAATAACCTTATAAATGTATTTAACTTTATGAGCTCCAAATTTTGCTGTTTATAACATAAGGTGTTTCCGAAACAATCTCATCCATTATCTATGCCGACAAAGGATCAAAGTGGCTTTCGTTACCTTTAGTGTAACTAAACTAATCAATGGTCATGTATAACAACACAATCAAACAACAAAGAGCGATTATGGATGCGTTGCATGGAAATTACACGTGATGTGGTGTATACATGTCTATTTCCAGCTGGTCCTATTTTAGTGAGATCGATTTTTTTTTCAATATTAGTACTTCATGGAGCGCAAAGAAAACTTTATTATTTTATTTCTAATTAGTAAAAAGAATACTTAATATATCTATAACTAAAGTATAGAGCAATTTATTATATGACTATTCCAAATACAAAGTCACCCTGAACCAAAATATCCTTACATAAAAGTTACACTAATTGGGCCATATGCTCATGAAAGACCATAGGTGATAATCCTTTTGTAAGCGGATCTGCCATAATGGAGTTTGTCATAATATGCTCTATGAGTAACATTCTACTTTGCACTCTCCCCTTATTGGAAAATAATATGTTGTTTATTATCACAATATTACTTCAGTGGTCTTTCAATTTCTTTTTCAATATTCCACAACTTTGTGACAAAATTTTGCAATTATTTTCCATCATTGGATGCCTCATAACAAAAAATAAATGTTAGTTCCATAATATAGGAGGCTATTAGTGTTTGTATGACAACGTTTTTTTATAGAGCTCTACCCAAAAAATATATATTATTACTTTACATGGATCTTTTATACTCTTGGCATTCAAAATATTCGAGTCGTAATGCTTTATGATCTCCAACCATTTCGATCATTTATCTATGAGCATATAATCTTTTTGTCCTTAAAGATATCTCATAACTATTTTAGTTACTAATCATTGGTCCACTTTCAGTATCAGTTAGATATCTGCTAAATAATACACCTAATATCCATATATGTATATGCCTTAGCATGCATTAGACTCCATACTGTAATTGCATGAGGAATCTTTGGCATTTCTTTAGCTTCAAGCATGTTCTTATATCACTATATAAGACAACATTTGTCTCTTTTAGCAAAAGAGAATCAATTGATTTGCAGTAAACATACCAAACCTTATTATGCACTTATTTGCCTAACTTTTTATGATAATCCAAACACCACCTTATGAATAATAATAGTGTATTTGAATCTCTAATACAAAAGAGTAATCCATAAGTCGGTTTCTTTAGTTGTTTCATCAATTCTCCACTGAGAAACACGACTATAATATCTTTTCGATATTGCATAAAAATATAATCTGCAACAAGTTCCAAAATAATTCTAAAGAGTCTTTCAGTAAAACCAAAGAGAGTCTCTTTTAAGAAAACATAATTTTCCTTTTGAGTATAGTCTTTTTTTTATAAATAAGCTTATACCTTTCCATATTATCCTCTTAATCCCTTTTGATTTTAAATAATTATTCTAACCAGTGGTCTTTTTACTTAAGGTAATGGAAAGATCCCAAACTTTATTGTTCTTTATAGATGTACACTATATATTCATACCTCAGATCCACATTTCAAATTAATATATTATATGGGTTGATGTGAGCTAATAGAACCATCTTCACCAATCCATTATTTATCTTTATGAAAAAAATACTACATAGTCATCTGTAATACTGTTTCTTTCTTTTGAAATGGATTTCCTGTAACAACCCAAAATTTGAGCTATAATAATTAATTAACAAATTAATTAAATAATAAAATAAGTTTGTGAGATTTTCAGAATTGAGCCATGGGAGTTGCACCATTGTGTCCATGGTAATTTTCTGGTCAATTTCCATATATAACTTGTCGAAATCCGAGTTAATATGAAGAGGTTGCAAAAGAAATAAGAAATCAGAACGAAAAAAAATATATTTCAAAGGCATAGGTCGACCCCCAAAGGGGTCAGGTCGAACCCCAAAGGGGTCAGGTCGAACCCCAAAGGGGTCAGGTCGACCTTAGGATCGACCCGCCTTAGTTCTTGGACGTTATTTCGTCCAAAACGAAGCGAACACCTCATAATTCCATTTTCGTTCAATCTCGTGCATTCGTGCTTCCATATTACGGTTCCTAGAGAGCCTATGACGTGATTGCACCAGATTTAATCTACAAATCCAATGGTTTGAGATCCCTAAGCTACACTATAAATAGAACCCTAGGCCTAGCTATTTTTCTCATTCAAATTTTCTCCTATTTGGGTTCATTGCTTGAGGCTGGACCCTAAATAGAAATTTTTTCTAAGGAGGAGATCTTTTTGATAAAAATATTCTACGCCCTAAGAGTCGATCCAAGAAGGCCAAGGACTAAAGCTAAGGACCACAGGTGAGTGTTTTGTAATTATTTTAGATTTTTAAGTAATTTAAAATAATAGGGTTCTCAATAGTAGTAGTTTTTCTACAATTTTGAGACAGTTTTTATATAAGTTATTTACAGTTAACTTTTAAGTAAATTTCAGAAGTTCTTTTCAGTCTATTTTATTTGGCTATTTTTTTCAGTTATTTTATTCAGTTATTTTATTCAGTTATTTATAGTTATTTACAGTTATTTACATTTGTTTATGTTAACCCCAAAATTGGTCACTAACACCCAAGTTCAGATGAAAGGACCAAATCACAGTTATAGATCACAGATAGAGTGTATGTAGAGAATATAAATATGAAGCAGAGTGGAGATCCTTTTTTCTGAAGCCCCACCGGTTGTATTTATAGGCTAAACGTGAGTTACTAGGCTTCCTGAGCGGTCCGAGCCCATCAAGACCATAGCTGACCCCAAATTCATCACTACGACCGACCCTAAACTCCGAGCATGCCGATCCAATCTTGCCCCGGGGGCGACTCGAAGTGAACATGAATAGGACTCAAAGTAACTCAAGCTAAGACCCGAAGTATCATTGCACCGACCCCTTGCCTTCAAACACCGATCCCAATGTGCTACCGACCCGCCTTTCTATGCCAACCCGGGGGATATGCTAGTGCCGATCGAAGTAAACAACTCACACTCAATCATGCCGATCCAATCTCACCGATCCCAAAACCGAGCTGCTAACCCGAGTATGAAACTCACCGACCCAGAGTAAACCAAAGATGTTGATCCCCTAGAATGACGATCCAACTTCCAAATGCCAACTCGAGTAAAATGGAGTGCTGACCTGGAGCTACGAACATGTCAACCTGAAGCACTCCTCGAAGCCGATCCAACTTCTTCCGATCCGCTCCAACATGACCGACCCAGCTTCCTACCGATCCACTCCAACATGACCGACCCAGCTTCCTACCGATCCACTCCAACATGACCGACCCAGCTTCCTATCGATCCACTCTAACATGTCCGACCCAGCTTCCTACCAACCCAAAGCCTTCACAACACCGACCCAGGAGCTCGGTGCCGACCCGAGTAAATGTCCTTGCTGACCCGGAGTTACACCGACCCCCAAAAATCTTTCCGATCAACTATGACTCGAACTGGCTATCCAAATGACCCAAAGCAAACTGCCTCAAAACCCGAAGCCGACCCACAACCAACTCGAAGCAAACTCCAAACATCCCGGATCACCTCGACTTTTGTCGAAACTCATATTTCGAGTATTATGCGACTTTTGTCCATCAACTATGCCAAACCCCAGCTTCATAATCATATTTATCTTCCGTGATTGACCGTCTATCCATCCAGCTGACTCAAACTCATCGTATTTCAGCCTCGATAACCGAGCAATCCATTTAGTTAAATCCGCCTGTTTACGGCCTTGCAAAAAGGCAGGTTAACATTTGCCCCCCAAAACATGCCTTGCTGTAGAAAGGCGTGTTTTGAATAGCTTTTGGTCCGTCATCCAAAGTCCATATGTCATCGATAGCCATACCATCCGATCCATAATCCAATCCATTTTATCCAAGTGTCATTGCCGTATCCTTATTCAAATCCACGACTGCTTCGAGTCTATATCTGATCCTTATCCAGTAACCAAATCCATATCCAATTCCACATCCATCCAAACCCAACAACCGAGTTATAATCCATCCATATCCAAAAACCAAATCCATGACCTCTCCAGGTCAATATCCAAATCCGGGATCGCTCTGGATCATAGCCAATCCTTAACCATTCAAAGCCAAAATCCGAATTCGTAACCACTCCAGGTTCTTGCCAAGCACACTCCACACCCGATGACCTATGTTAAGTAATGCCACGGTGTTCCTGGTTCAGTGTCCCCGAACGCTGAGTAATGCAATGGCTTAAGTGCTAATCCGAATCCTGGTCGCTCCGGACCCTTGCCGAGCATAGTCCACACTTGACGACCTGAAATAGTAACCGATAGATAATATGGGGCCTAAGTCTTAGGTCGAATCTTGGTCTCTCCAGACCCTTGATGAGCATATCCATGCTCGACGACCTTTTAGCCAAAAACCTGATAAAAAGTCAATCAAAATCTAATTCGAAATCCAGATTCAAACCAGAAAACCAGGTATCCATATCAAAAGTCCAAACCAAAAGACAAACGCCCAAACCAGAATACAAATCAGAAAATAAACAAAACTGGGAGTTCAAACCAAACTCCAAAACCAAACCAGAAAAAGCAAGTGTCCAAGCCAAAAAGAAAAAAACTAGATTTCACAAACTAGAGCATCACGGTTTATCATCATCTCAGAGCATGCCTAGGGGTTATCTCCGTCCCCGTACATGAGTAAGTGATTTAGCCTTCTGCCTAGAGTTTGCTACTTATTCCAAACCATCACGATTAGTTGATGACTAACCGACCACCATTCCTAGGCCTCGCGCCATTGTCGTTCAAGGTAGGCAGTGGCTGCTCCTGTTCCACCGCTGCATTCCATGTTTCGACATATTGCCGCAACTGACCATTCCTTACATGTTCCTCGATTATGTCCTTTAGATGCCTGCAGTTGTTAGTATCATGCCCGTCTAGGTCATGAAAGAGACATTGCCTTCCCGATGCCCTTTCGCGTTCTGAGGGTTCCCTCCTTGCCGGCCTTCGATAAGGAAGGCGATCCTGAGTATCCAAGTATATTTGTTCCAATGTCTCATTCAGTCCTGTGTAAGTGGAGAATTTTAGTTCTCCCCAGCGCTTCCTCTTCCCTTTATCCTTGTCCTTACCCGAACTTTCATCGGACAGTTCTCTATCCTTAACCATGTTTACTTCTTTTGACTTCAAATCCATACATGCATCCTCCTGTTGAAAAAACCTCTCGGCTTCATGAAAGAATTCCCCGAGATCCATTGGTGGATCCCGTATCAACGTTGCTTTGAAATCAGAATTATCCCTGACTCCTGATATTGCCGCCATTAGAACCATTGATGGATCCGGCAAATCCACCAAAGCAACTGCTGCATTAAACCGAGTTAAAAAAGTCCTGAGCAATTCTCCCATCTTCTGCTTCACCGACGTCAGTGTCATCACATTCTTTGGCCTTTTGATGTGAACTCGAAACTGCTTCAAAAACCTATCCACCAATTCTATCCATGTTCCAATTGATCCATCTTCCAGCTGTCTTAACCACATAGCAGCTACATCGGTCAAGTACAGGGGAAAACATCGGGCCATAACCTCCTCTGATGCCCCCAGTACTTCCAGATGCCTTGTGTACCTCATCAAGTGGTCAGTGGGATCTGTCTTACCGTTGTATACATCCAGAGTGGGTAGCTTGAAATCAGGTGGATTCCTAGCCATACTGATGTTACGAGTAAACGGACTTTTGTTTACTCCCTCCAAATCCCTGTTTGCCAGACCTCCGCGAATAGTTTGCCTGATAATGTCAGCTAATCCAGTGTTACCTACCAAGGGTTGCCCCCTATCCATATTTTTTAACTGCCCTCTAAGTCCAAGAGGGAAATCTGGCACATACTCCTCGTCATGTACTCTTGTATTCCTATTGGCGTCCGGCTACGCAGCGTCATATGGTATCCCTCTATGGATTGGTCCAGCATTACCTGGTGGTGTGCCCCCCGAGTCTAGGTCCATCCATATTGACAGTGGTTTGCTGATTGGGGGCTGCCCCTTGCTAAACCACTCTATCTGCTTGCTTGTTGAGTCCTTTTAATCCAACTCCATGGATCTGAGCTCCTACAGCTCCTGCTGTTCCTGCCTATCCAAATTGCCTAAGAAGGGTCTGCATCATTTCCTCTTG
This sequence comes from Allium fistulosum, assembly GCA_030737815.1. Taxonomy (NCBI): domain Eukaryota; kingdom Viridiplantae; phylum Streptophyta; class Magnoliopsida; order Asparagales; family Amaryllidaceae; genus Allium; species Allium fistulosum. The sequence continues at coordinate 265,366,115 of CM060905.1, read as the reverse complement.
CCTTTTCATCAGCTGCTCCTACATGGAATCCTTCATGATCTACATCTCATCCCTAGTGATGTAGATGGATGCCTGATCTGCTCCAGCTCCAGAAGAGGCCTCCTGACTTCCCTTTTGACTGCTCCTTTTTGTCACTTGCTTCCTTGTCGATGGCCTAACCATTGCTTTCCAAAATATGGGTTCCTAAGCCTTTAAATCCAAAATCCAAGCTTCAGAATCCCTGAGTGCTAGCTTTCTCAGTGAAAGCACCAAAATGTTAGCGCCAAAATTAGTCACTAACACCCAAGTCCAGATGAAAGCACCAAATCATAGTAATAGATCACATATAGAATGTATGTAGAGAATATAAATATGAATAACAGTAAAAATTAAAAAGAAAGCAGTAATAACAGAGGATTTATAGTGGTTCGGCTGACACTGGCCTTCTTTCACTCCCGAAATTTCCTTTTTATTGATATGAGAATCAATTACAGTTACAATCCAGAGTTTTTAAAACGATAATGGCTGAGTAGCCTTAATGAAGAAGAAGAAGGGAAGCAGAGTGAAGATCCTTTTTTCTTAAGCCATGCCGGCTGTATTTATAGGCAAAACCTGAGTTACTGGGCTTCCTGAGTGGTCTGGGCCCATCAAGACCATAGCTGACCCCAAATTCATCACTACGACGGACCCTAAACTCCGAGCATGCCGATCCAATCTTGCCCCGGGGGAGACTCGAAGTGAACATGTATAGGACTCAAAGTAACTCGTGCTAAGACCCGAAGTATCAATGCACCAACCCCTTGCCTTCAAACACCGATCCCAATGTGCTGCCGACCCACCTTTCTATGCCAACTCGGGGGATATGCTAGTGCCGATCGAAGTAAACAACTCACACTCAATCATGTCGATCCAATCTCACCGATCCCAACAATAATGTTTGATTTTTTTTCATAATTAATCTTATTATTTCTAAATGAACAATAATAACCTAATTTATTCGTATTAGAAATATAAAATCGAAATCTGTCTAAATGATAGTATAACAAAAATATCAAACAAATCCAAACAATATGCATATCATTTTAAACATGACATGTGTGATATTTAATAAAATGTATTTTATATGTCTATGGATTTCATAAAAGCAACAACTACAAATATATCCATATGTTATTTCTTTTGTTTAGATCCTTAGCAACTTCTTTATCCATATTTATACATTTATTTACAATGTACATTAAATGGGTATTTTGTATCATGCTTCAATCTCTCTTTTCTTCCCACAATGAGAAATGAGCTCAATAAGAGGTCATTTTATTCTTAAAAAAATAATTAATAATAATCTTAAAATGATTATACTATGAATAAAGGGAGTATAAAAAAATTAACAATAACTTGAGCTCCTTTAACTTTTGAGGCAACATCTTTCCATATAATACTCATTTATGTTTTCTTTACTTTGACTTTTTGGAATCAAGCAATATAAAGCGTGTTAATTTCCTTATCGTTTTTGGAAAAATGCTTTCCAATTTGTAAAGAACTCCTTTAAATTGATTACCCTATGGATGTCACACCCTTGAAAGTTTTGAAATATTATACCTTATGATCATTTGACTCTTGAAATTTGAATCATCCTACGTTTCAATGTTCTTCATAACATTATAAGAACATTCAATTGTAATAGGAATGGTTGTGATCCTTCTAACTGCAAAAGCTAGATCCATGAAGTTAAGAAAAAATAACATGTTGTCTTACGAATCCTTGAGTTAGTCCCAAACAAGATGCGAACAATAAAATTGGCAAACACTTTAGTCAAATTAGTTGAAAATTGAACAAAAAATAAAGATTGATCGTTTATGCTCATATCCAAATATCAACCATAGTAAATTCAAATAATTGGTAAGTCTCTTCTCAAGATACCTAGCATAACATTAATACCAATTCTTTGGACAATAATATTAACTGTAAGTACTCTTGCTGTAATGATCAAACACTGACAATAAATTCAAGTCAAATAACAATCTTCCTTTGGGCCGATTAGTTATTCACTTATAAAACCTTATAATTGTCACATATTTATCATAATACATTCGTAAGTGATTCCCAAATATAAGTCTTCCTTTAGACCGGCAAATATTCGCATGAATAAATACACACAAATATCAAACATTTTTATGAACAGCTAAAATAAGAGGGGTCGCCTTGGTGACACCTTATTTCAATTAGCTCACTTGGAATGTAGGATATTTAAAATTAGTTTGCAAAGAGACACCAAAAATATATTTGAATTTATTTCTTAGTGTATGTACAATATATTTTGAGTGCTATAAAACACTCCTAAAACATGCTTTAGGTCCATATGACACTTGAAAAAACTTAAAATTATAACCATAGCACAATATGTTTTAATTATAGCTGTTATAATCTTTTGCTTTAAGTATGTGGTTATATTCATGACATTGCCTAAATAAATATTATACAAGGTATCATAAATGAATCACATAACAAATGTCATAAATGAACACCAGAATTAAATACAATATAAAATTATAATAAATGATATAGTAAATGTCATACTAAATAACGTGAAAGAATATAGTAGCCATGATATATATATCTGAACCATAATATAGCTATACATAATGCTACTATATCACTTTAGCTTTAATTTATTATTTGAATACTTAATTAAGGTCAGTAACCATGCATTTTGGTAAAATATGAAAACTGCTGCCATTTATTACTATCATTACTATTATTCTAACTGAAGTTTGAAAGTGAAACATATTATCAACAAGCATGAGTCATACATATAAAATATCTGTAACTATTAAACATAAATGCATCAAATAATAAACCATATGCCTTTTCTTATTCCAAATAAAAACATGCCGCATCATTAAATTTATTACAACCGACACAATTAGTGCATTATGAAAATAAGTTAATTAATTTATTACCATAACAACCACATTTAATAAATTTATGATAAAAATAAATGCAACTGACCATTATGTGGTCTTAAATGTAAATTAGTGTCATACTAAAATTTGTTTAAATAATAAAATAAAAATAAACACCTTAAAGGAGCATATTTTATTTCTAATTAATCAACATTTCTAAAATAACCCAAATACCTTATATATATATATCCAAATTACTTAATCAAAAATTAAGTAAGGTAAAATAATCATAGAACTGGATTTATATTTCTGCCATAAATAGTTTTAAATTGTATATATTTACCCATACCATCAATAAACATAAAAGAAAATGACTGTACATATCAAATCCAAAGTATTCCTCACATTAAAATTCACAATTTGTTTACAATATATACAATAATAAACACATGGATGCTTTAACCAACATAAGTTGTTTCCAAAATTTAGAGGAATTTAGATTATTTCACAAAAAGTTCAATGATTTCAAAATTCTATATTATTTCAAGATACAGGTCTTTTAGATCTATATTTCTACACTAACACAGTTTCACAAATCAGCCTTTCACTTTACAACATGTAGAAAAAAATTGATACTAAACCAAATCCAAAGTCATCACCAACAGAAAAATTCTTGATATATAGATCAAGCAGATCTGAAACTTAAATGACATTTAATGACTTCTAAATGAAGTTTAACTCAAAACATTCTCATAATAAAAAACATAAATTTTTTCCAATGAAATCTATAATGGTTGAGCCTAATACCACTTGTTAAGATTTCAATATACTTTAGGATTGATTAATCATGAAATCCTAGATCTGAATAGGTAACCATATTGATTTGATTAAGAAGATATCAAAGGAAGGTAAATAAATTAGCTGAAGCCATACCTGAGAATCCATAGTTGCTGATTGAAAGAGAAGAAGAATTGGTTTGATCTTCCAAACTAACACCATAACCCTCTGTTTATAATGTTGGCATTTTCTAAGCTGGCCTTTCAACAAACTAGGATTGCTCCGATATACACACATTAATACCATGACAATTATATCCTCAAGCGTTTTAGTTTTAATTCAAAATTTAATCACTTTAATTAGGATTTACACCAAAATAGCATAACATATTAATTTTACATTTGTGGTACACATGTTGAAATTTTCCAACAAAAAGCTCCAAAAGAGTCCTAACTCATAGCAGTGGATATGCATAATACAAAGTTACAAAAAATTATTTTCCTCACTTTAACCTTCTAGGTAGAGGATGAAGCCTTTTGAACTATATTATAAGATTATTATAGTAAATTTTAGCCTCATAATTTTTGTACTCAATTTGTATTCTTGATGAGTAAGAAAATTTCTGAGATGATATTTTAAGGGATATTATCAAGTATTATATATTTAACAATTATAATAATAAAAAGATTATTATGCTACAATCATAACGTCACAACCATGTAAATTATATAACATTTGTTAAAGTTCTTTAGTCTTTTTCCATAGTAGTTTTCCTTGATGTTTTGGATATATGAAATATATATTACATTTGATATTTCAATATGTTGAACAAGTGAATGATTATCTTTAGTTATGTTATTTTATCATAAATTTAAAGACCTATGGAAGAAGTCCATTTAGAAAATTGATAACGCATTCGACAATAAAATTGATGAAAAGAAATTTTAAGAGAAATAAAAATTATTTATCACATGGATCATGGAAACATATGCCTATAACTCTTGATTTCTTCTTCCATTAATCAGTTTAGTACTAATATTTTTTGCTTTTTTCAGGTGGTTGCCATTTGGGATACAACTCTCCATGATGGAAAATTTTCAACGATTTTTGAATTTGGATAAACGAATGGATACTAATCTTCATTGATTAGAATCCAAACAGTACTTGAATGTCTATCACTATTAGGTTTGTTATCGGTTTATATTCCAAATAATATTCTGCATACTACCTCTTTCTTCTACGTAGTTGATTATTTGATCCATTTTTTATACCTTTTAAATAATAAAAAGGAATATTATAGAGAAAAGAATATAAATGTTGACACATCCCATTATATGATATTTTTGTGTTGAATATAAAAATAAACAAGATTCAAAGTATAAACTTGAGAATACATATGTCAATATTTTACATATGTCCTAATAATTAAAGTGTCTATATGATATAATTATTGTTCAATCCGTCCTTATCTTCTCAACATTAATCTTAATAACAAAATATTCGACATTTCTCATTGTACAACAAAAAGTTATTAGATTTAAACATGTACCGATAACAAATCAAACGTAGAACAAACATGCTCAAATGTTATGACTGTATTTCCACACCTAAGTAGAAAATTATAAGTTATGTTCAGATTTTTTTTAGCTATAATTTTTGTAGATGCATATTGTTTCTTAATGCAATATAATATGAGCAGCTCATGGAAAATCTTTGTACAAATATGGAAAAATATTGATAGGCAATATCATACCGAGTCTTTATATATTAACATTAACCATTTTTATCAGAAAATGGTAAAACGTAGGTACAAATGTTATTTGCTTAATTTTATGCACATACATAAGCTAAATATTTTCATATATGTACTCATGGTAATAGTTATTTTCATTTTACAATAGTGGTGTAATTTTAATTACACTCATGAAAATTTAAAGTATAATGTAATGTATAGAAAAATGACTAACCCCAATTTAATATGTTTTTCAAAATAGTTGTTACATTTTTTGTTAGTGAACAGATAAACTGATAATAAGAAATATTGATTCTCCACCTTATTTTTTCGTAGAATCCTTAATTATAAATGCATATATATTCCTTGGACTCCCTTCATAAACCTAACCACTAACATATCACTTACAAGATATAGTTTCAAAGACTTCACTAATTATTTATTATCTCTTTGAGATTACTAATGTCACATAAAAGGTGTCTTTTTCTTAAGTTTGTTTTAACCAATATATGCTTGTTGATAACCCATCAATAAATACACTTTTCTTAAAAAATTCATTTTTAACCAATAAGTCTATTATTTTATGTGTTTTTGGATGTGTTTGCCTAAATTATGGTATTTTGAATTACACGATCATTGAGCAGTAATGACCCAAAAAACCAAAAAATGCTTAAATGTTGACTTAGTGTGACAATTTTTGCTCAATGGTTGAATTCTTTTTAGATGCAACAATTAAAGAAGTTTGATATTCGTCGCACATACTAAATTTTTTTTATGGCATAATTGAAAAGTAATCACTTCAATACATGTGGAGTTTCTATAAAGGAAGCAATTTGTTCAAATTCTTACATTTTACTATGTCATTGTTGATAAAGTAGTTGTTTTATGAAGTAAAGAAATATTTGTATTCCTAGAAAGGTACTATTTATTTTTGGTTTTTATTTATGTTCACATAGAATATGAATCAAGTGACATGTACTAGAGACATGACATTATAATGTAAAGGTTAATAACTATCTTTAGTTTTTGGACGAGGGAGATAGAAAACAGACAGGGTCAGCTTTTTGGGAACTCTTAAAAATGAAATTGAAAGTATTAAATTAACCAAGAGGAGCAGGAAGATTGGCGTGCTTAGACAAAAGGAAATTTGTCCTGAAAAGAGTTATGGAAAATATTCGAGAAAAATATGATGAAGTCTCATGGTATAAGTGAGTTTGGGGTAGTGTCAACTATCCAACGGCTTCTGTTTGTGCTTACAAAACATTGCTTAGCTTCTTACCAACTAAAGACCAGTTAATTCAACGTCTAGTTGAAGTCAATCCTTCATGTGTGTTATGTGAACTTGAACTAGAAAAATACATGTCATCTTTTCTTTCAGTGCAAACTTTTTGTGTATGTGTGTAACGACCCATAAAATTTTATTAGATTTAATAATATATTTAATGGAATTTTTCTTTGTGAAATTTAAATAATAAAATTTGGGAATAAAAATTTGATATTTGAAATACGACTATTTAAACATAGCAAAAGGTAAATTTTCATCTGATAATATGGAAGTTTATTTTTTTGTGTAATTTTATTTAAATTAAATCAGTTAAATTTGATGATAATAAAATGTTTTCCAAACCTGAATATTTTTATATAGAAAATTTGTAAATCATCTTCCGAGTAAGACGTCATCTTCCGTTTCTTCAAATTTGGACCACTATTGCCTCGTTTATCTTATTTTTGGTAGATTTGCAGCATTTTCGGTACCCATTATCGACTTTTGATAGGATAATCGTACCACTGATATCAGTATACCGTTCTGATCGTCCCGTCGTGCTGATCTATGCAGTATATTCAATTCTGTGTTTTGAAGTACGGTACGTGGTGAATCCGTGAAACGGTTCATCGTATCGGATCTGTATTTGAGACCGTTTGGTTTCTTTGGTCCATTCATTTACCGGCCTGTTGAATACTGACAGCTACCAGCTTTTATTTTATATCTAACTTTGTTATTCCTTATGTTGCAATATATTTGTCGTTCTTTCAATTGTTGCTTCAGTTTCCCCTGCTCATTAAGTTATTTTGTTTGAAAATACAAATATAATATGATATTATATATATTTACATTTAGAACTGCTTCCTCTCCTTGTGCCATACGTTCAATGGCCTGCTCACCTTCTTATTTCACTCATCCTTTCATGGCCGATCCACAGCCACTCTCCCCTTTCTCTCAACTCGCGACCTTCCTCCACTTTTCTGTTACCATCGCCGAACACACAAGCAACCGCCTGCTCCACCTCATCACGTTCCGACTCTTCTCCATCCGAGCCACCTATGGCCTCAACCCGCCACGTGCCCCTCTAATGCAGCTTGTCCAGTCGAACCACCCACATCAAGCAACCGATCGACATTCCTCCGATCTCCAGACCTCGGCCATCCAGTCCTTCTTCTTTCCCTTTTTGCATGCCGAGACTTCATCATCGCCATCTTATTTCCTTTCCATCGGCATAGTAGCCTTCACCTCGTCTGCCGCATAGCTGAGTTCCATCTTCTTCTCTTCTTATAGGTATATATGTTTATATATTTGTACTGATTCATATATATATATATATATATATATGTTATATTCTGATATCGATATTAAAGGTATACGTATGTATAGTTTATATTATAGTCGGTTATATACAATGTTCATAAAGTATGCTAGTAATATATATAGGTACTGTATAAAGGTCTATTTATATATATTATGTTTATACTATAAGTCAATGTTTTTAAAACCGGACCCGACCCAGGTCAAACCGCGGTTAACCGCAGGCCTTCAGCCATCACGGCCCGGAAGTTAGTTGGGCCTCCAATGCGCATGAACCGCCCAAGAACCGTAAAAACCGATTTGGACCGCGGTTGTTGGACCAATAATGGATCGATCTATCCAAAAATTTCAGCAAAACACGTAAGCCCAATTTGTAAAGCTTGTTTTGCCAGCCCAGTTTAATACATGTTTGCTGACTGAGCATAACAAGGTGTAGGGACTTCCTTATAAAGAGGTAAGGCCATAGACTTTTTTCCATTTTCTACAATGTGGGATATATATTCTCAGTAATATGAAAAGAATAAGCAGCACCGTCTATGGAGTTTTTCTCTTCATGCATATCTTTTAATTACAACTCAATAAAAAAGTATTTCAAATTCTAGCCTAGCCTACTGCAGCTTGAATAAAAAAGTAATTCAAATTCAAATTCACGTCTATGCTTTAATTTAACAATTCAAATTAACCAACATGTCTATAATTCACATTTTAAATGTACAAATTGTTAAAGAAATAAAAATGCACGGTTTCAGCGGTCCGACCTTCAGAACCTTGAACCTTGAAACGCCACGGTTCGACTTACGGTTCGGTTTTCAAAACATTGCTATAAGTATATATATATATATATATATATATATATAACAGCTTAGTCATATTCTAAGTACGCAGACAACAAGTTGTTTATATTGATAGTATACATATCAGTTTATATATTGGACCTGTTGGGTTTATTTACATTGGTATATTAGTTGTACATCTATATTGATATATATTATATATATGTTACATGTTTTTCCAGTAGTATATATGAGTTGATTATTAGTTATAGCTATAATTATGTATTTCAAAATTTCTATGTTCTGGCCAGAAAAGTTACAAACTATATATGTATAAATATATGATGTATGTTAATAATATAATATGTGTAGTATAAAGAAAGTAAGTTATATAAGTATCTTATTATTTCAACAATATATATGATGCAAAGTTTATTACATGACAGTTTATAAAATCTGGTTTTCACAGTCTTATATGCATTAGATTTTATATTAGTATATATGTATTTTGATTCCAAAGTATTTCACGTATGTAAGTTTATGAATATAGATTGATATATATATATATATATATATATTATTCTGTGCTGTGATTCTATATAAGAGTATGTGTTGTTATAAAAACCGTTTTACAGTTTTGTTGTTATAGTTTTTATATTACAAGGTTTTGTTTATAGCATTTTACGTATTTACAATGGTATATATTTATCTACAGAGCAGTATATATATGATTTCATATAAAAGTTATATATATTAATCTGCATATGTGTCCATCTGATTATTCTTAGATATACAAGTTTATACAAGTGTATATGACTTGTTTGTGTTTATGGATATATTAAGTTATTTCTATTTTGTGATATACCATACATATAGATTTTGTTTGATTTAGGATGTTTCAAAATTTAATACATGTATAGAGTTTTGTTTTAATTAAATAGATGTGTATATACATATATATAGTTATACGAGAAGCTTGGCAATTTTATAATAAGTTTATATATATATATATATATATATCAGTTTGTATAAAACTGATAAGTTTTAATGTATTGATTCAAAATTTTCATTTTTTTATATATATGTTTGAATTTGGAATATTATTTTTATATATAGTTATAATAGGTTCACTGATACCATTTACCTTCATCAATCCAATTCTGATTTGATTGCGTCAATTCCTATTTATCAGCTTTGTTCGTCGAATTCATGCCAATTTTGATTTGCTTCGAAGTCCGTGCTTGGATTCATAACTCATCTCATTCTCGTTCATCTCTAGCCTCGAAAGGTGAGCAATCACTCATGATTAACGTTCTTGTATCTATTAAATTTGATTTCAATTGAAACGACAATTGAAATATGCTGCTGTAGTTATTTAAATTGTTATATATGCTATTATCTGTAACTATTCACCTGTGGGATATGACACCATATCCTGTTGTTTATATTATATTGTTATTGATGATATATGCCTGTTATGTTATTATCATATCTGTTATCACTCTGCAAGTACCCTGTTAGTATAGAATTCCCTATGGGTTGAAATGATACATACCCGAACGATCTTGTAGAATAGGAGAAAATCGTTATGGGTTGAAATGATAAACCTAAGCGATTTTCATTGAATTTAATTTGGGATTGCGGGTTGAAAGGATATATACCCGTATATATTTAAATTACGGATTTAAATGATAAATATCTTTATCACTTGACCATAGGATATAAAATTATATACAAACATCGTCAGTCTATATATAAATATTTTGAAAATGATCTCTATGGTTTGAAAGGGAATATATATATGGTTTTATTTAATATTGAAATATTTTATATATAAATAAGTTTAATATAAAGTAGATTTAATAATAAGTTTTAATTTAATAAAGTATGATTTAATTAATATATAATATGTATAAGTATTTATTTAAAATTTTATTTTAAAAATAGATCTTATAATGATTTTATAAGTTAAGGTTGGGAAGATAAATTTGAATATATTCGAAATTGTATTTAATTAAGAATTTTTGTTTAATTAAATCGATTTGAAACTTATTGAATTTGAGATCTTATAGATATGATTTTATAACTGGATTTTGATTTAAAGTGAGTTAATGGATATTTCAAGTTTTAAATAAATCGAAGGGAATATTTAGTTTAATGTAAATTTAAGGTTATTTAGATTATTTTCATCTAATAGCAGGATTCAAAGTTTCTGGAATATGATCAGGGAGTATGTTCCAATGACTTCTGGAACTGACGTGCTTGTTTGGGGTGGGAATAATTCTAAATTTAAAATTAGTGAAGCATATGAACACTTGATGAAGAATAAATCATTGCCAATGTGGAGCTGGTGGAGGCGTACCTGGAACAAGGATAATAGTTTGCGTGAAAACATGATGTTGTGGAGAGTTTTGAACCGTGCAATTCTTACGAGAGTCAAACTCGTATGCATGGGAATGAAAATCAATATTCTCTGTACGTTCTGTAAAGAACAACCAGAGACAGTTGAACATCTGTTCTTTGAATGTTCTAAAATCTTGTATGTGTGGATTGAAGTGATGGCTAAGTTTCACAGAAATAACGTATCGCATGACAACCTGAATGAGTGGAACCAATTACATGCTTTAACAGGGTACAAGAAGGAAGACAAGAGGCTAATTACTGTTGTACTGAAGAACTTTATCACGGTTATATGGAGAGAACGAAACGTTAGAGTTTTCGACAATGTCAATGCGAAGAGTTACTCGATGTTCAAACTTTAGGTAATGCAAGAAATAAAACAAACTCTTGGGATGCTTCAATTCTCCTTCGACCCAGGGATTATTCAGTCCTTCCAGAGTTACTAAGCATTCTACGTTCTTGTTTTTTCCTTTTAAATTTGTTTCTGTTTTCCCTTTTGTGCTTGTTGCACCTTGTTTTTCTCTGTGTTCTCGAGCACTTGCTCGCTGTTGTATGTGTTAGTTCTATGGTGCAGCAATAAAATGGTCGGGGTCCATCCACCCCCGTCGGCCTTGCAAAAAAAAAATTTAAGGTTATTTAAATGATAATGGATTTATTAAGTGAATATTTCAAAACTAAATAATAATGAAGTTAAAATAATATATATATGAAATTATCAATTTAGTTTTGAAAGTGCTATAATTTGGAAATATATATATTTGAAATGGAAATGATATTTTGGTTTTGAAGTATAAATTAATTTGAAATGACCACGGTGTTATAATGACGTTTGGTTGTTAATAGCGTATATTTTTACATTGTAGATAGTTCCACGGATCCTTAGAGGATGGTTATCCCAAACATCCTTTTAAGTTACTTGTATTTCAGTTGATATTTCACTTGAGTTGGATTTATTGATATAAGAATGTTAATCCTGACTCGAGTGTTTTGTGTTTGCTTTACGCTCGGGTCATACTGAGTGATACAGCATTTGAGACTCACCTTTGGAGTTTGGAGCTTTGTTTGGAGATCCAACTATCGATTCAGCTTTCAGCTTCCCAGTTGATTTGTTCAGAGAGGCCATCTGTTTGTATTGGAAACTTCACTGTATTTGAGATATTCTGTTGTGTTTTATTTCAAACTCTACTGTTTATATAGTAGCTTCATGAACTACTATTTATCTTTTCCACTGCATTATTATTATATTACTCTGTGTCTGTGATTCTGTGATTGATTTATTTACTGTATATGCTGAGTTTTGCCAAATATAAATTAACAATCTGATATTTTGAGCAATTCAAGCCCAACATGTGCGGATGCGAATGGTTGAAAATACCGGGTCGTTACATTGTGCGGAAGTGGCGTGGGGTTAAATTGCACTAGCCACCACAACATATAGTTATTTTAACTCTACACTCAGAATATTCGAGAAAAATATGATGAAGTCTCATGGTATAAGTGAGTTTAGGGTAGTGTCAACTATCCAACGGCTTCTGTTTATGCTTACAAAACATTGCTTAGCTTCTTACCAACTAAAGACCAGTTCATTCAACGTCTAGTTGAAGTCAATCCTTCATGTGTGTTATGTGAACGTGAACCAGAAAAATACATGTCATATTTTTTTTCAGTGCAAACTTTTTGTGCATGTGCGGAAGTGGCGTGGGGTTAAATTGCACTAGCCACCACAACATACAGATATTTTAACTCTACGCTCAGCAAATAGTTCAATGACAATTTCAAGAAAAGTGTAAAAGTCGTGATATAGCTAAAGTAGCATTTTCAGTGTTTATTTGGGCTATTTGGAAGGAACAAAATGAGAGAATTATCTCATCAACCAAGAACAAAACCGATCATGAACTATATGATTGGATTGTGAGCATGGTGAAAATCAGACTGTGTAGATCTAAATATACCAACTTTGCAAACATAGAGGATGAGAATATGTGTAATTGATGGTTTAAATTCATCATACCACCCAGTTTAGGGAGAACTAGGTTTTATTCCTTACGAAGGGATTTATATGCTTTGGTCTTTGGATTATCTGATTTTCTGCTCTCGAAACTGATTTCTCTAGTGCTTATTCTTCATTTTTCATTATTCTGACTTTGCAGGTACCTATCCCACCATATGGAAAAGCTTCTACATCAAACCAGAAACATTAAGACCTACAAAGTCGACTTATGCAGCAAAATACTTCCTAGTCTTTGCTGGACACTGATTTTTCCAAAGATATCAACGACATGCATGGCTATGGTCCAATCAACTACAACAAATTACTCATGATGAATTTAATTATAATAAATAAATAATATATTACATAATCTCTAACTTTGATAGTCGAATAAGGTGAGATCCACATTTCAGAAGTGATTGTATTCATCATAGTGATGATGTTGCTTAAGCAACCCAGAACTACATTAAATAGAGCAAAAATCACAATAAAAATCATATCAATATTTCTTTCTAAAAAGAAGCTACAGTTGAGAGAAGTAATAGTTTAGATGTGTGGCTTGTGGCCATAAGTAGCGGTTTTAGGTTTCTTCCACGGAATGAAGAAGCTTGGAGTCATAGATTGAGAATTTTGCTTCATGCCGCCATGGAAAATGATAAATTAGATCTGAAGTCAGTTTGAGTATAATGACTAATGGAATTTTCGCCTTTTTGGGTTATAGCCCATCATTTTATTTTAAGATTTCAGAAATGGGCCAACCTCTTTGTTTTTTGAGTTTTTAGGCCTTGGGCCATTGTACAATTGTATATAATCTTTATTAGCAATAAAGGATGTCATAGCCTCTCTTCCAAAAAAAACCATCTTTGGTTTTTCACGTATAGTCGTTCTTCACTACTTAAATTGAAAAAGGCCAACTAGCATTATTAGGCCTTAACATCAAAATATATTAAATAGATGATATAACATAAAAATTCAATTAACTAATTATTTGTATATTTGAAAAGTAAGATGATCCCCCTTAACATGTCACTTATGTAAAAAATTGTGGAGACATATTTAATTATCGTTCTTCTTGGATTATTTTCGGGTTTTGTGTAGTTATAGTTGTTTGATGCTTCGTACTTCTATGAAGGATTTAAGTAAAAATTGTTTAAATTACAGTTTACCGTGTGAAGAGGACATGTTGCTTGATTTCATCTTTATGTCAACATCACTTCGTTAAACATTGAATTATGAAGTGGATGCTTTGTAATATGGATTGAAAATACTAAAGTAGAAAAGTTAATGTTAAAAAAGAATATGGATAAAAATTGTTATACTATGTAATAGTCTAGAATTTTAGCCATTTGAATTTGGAATATTTAATTAATTTTAGATGTTGAAAAGTAAATTTTATAAGTTAAATAACTTGGATTTCAAATATAACGGTTTATTTGACAATTAAACTGTTAAATTTAATTTTCGGAATTGTTTAAAATAATTGAATCTTGAATTAAATGTGAATGAAAACGATTTCGAAAGTTGATTGTAACGACCCTAATTTTGATTAACATTATTTATGACATTTAATTAGATAAATAAAATAAAATAATGTAGATGGTTAAGGGCTTGAGATTTGTATAATCATAAGGTAGCTGTGCCTTAATTAATCTATAACCTAAAGAGAATTAAAATGGAGTATGTAGGAGGAATATGCCAAGGGAAAAATAGGAATCAACAATGTTCTAATACCCTAAACCCTTCTTAATTTCATTCCTTATTCATTTTAAACATTTGCAAACAAAACTAAAAATTTAGAAGCTTGGCCGGCCACCATTAAAGGAAATCAAAAGTAAGATAAGCAAGGATTCATGTAGGAAGCTTAAGCAAATCAATCAAAGAGAAAATCTCAACCTTCTTAACCCCAAGCTAAGGTGAATAATAGATTTACATCTCATTTTTATTGATTTTGGTTTCTAGTTAAAATCCGAATTTATTTTTCAGGTAATATGCCATGATATGATTGGTCAAATGGATATATATGCTTATTGATGATTTATGTTGCTTCATATAGATTTTATGATAAGTTTTGATTTGAAAAACCTATTAAATAGCATCCAAATGACTTGCATTTTTTATATATGGTCGAAAATATTGTTTATGAAGTGGGTTTCAAGTTTCATAATTTTCTCAGCAATTGTACATTTATTATGAATTTCTATGTAAGAAAATAGGTAATATTGGGTTTAAATTAATTACGACAATTATAAATTGCTTTTGGGTTTGAAATTTAAATATGCTAGAAAACATATTAAAAGTGAATTATGGAAATTTTGGGGAATTTTCCTAAGTATTTTACTATAGATATAAAATTATTTAAGGTATGAGACTTAAATGTTTTACATATTTTATCAAAGAGGAGGGCTTCTTTGTTAAATGTTTTAATTGTTAATTTCTGAATTCGGTAGCACTTTTAGAAAAGAAAATTTTGAAAATAAATGGGCAACGAATTGTGTTTTGACAAATAAGGCATGCTAGTTGAAAAGCAATTACTTTAAAAGGCTAATAAACAGTTTTGTTAAAATTTACTATTTCGCCACTTCCATCTGCAAGCTTTCGACGCATACCTTCGCCCATGACCAAGTTGAAACCAATGCACCTGGTATCAATCAATTAATACGTTGTGAATTGGGAAAAGGCGGAAGGTACAATGTCGAAACCAAAATTTTGAAGGGGTAGAAGTTGCTCTTATGAACTTTGAACTATTTTGTTTACAAATGATGCTTTCGAAGGGGTTGGAGTTGGCTTTCGACTTAACCAACTTGCTTCTGTTTATAAAAAAGGGCTTCGAATGGGTTGCCGCCTTTTGTTTTAAAATAAGCTTTCGAAAGGATAGCTTTGAACATATTCGAAACCTAGCTGCCGCATTCTACCTTTCGACCTAGTTAAGGGCTTTTAAACAATGGTTTTGAAAGGATTCTTTTGCCTTTTACTTTGAAGCCGCTTCTCAAAGCTTTCGAAAGGGTTGGTTTTGAAACCATCCTCTTTCTTTTACTAGGGTCCAATGCTTTCGAAGGTAATACTTTCACCCTAGTTCTTTACGACCATTAGCTATATTAAAAGTTAAACCCAAAGGTTTCGAAAGGAATGGTTTTAAATTATTTCGACGCAACGTTTCCACGGACTTTTACTTGAACCCTATACTTTCAAAAGGTATGTTTTAAGTGATGAATTGTAATATTTTTGAAAGGTATATAATATAGGTTTCGAAGGGAATATCTCTAATGTTTTCGAATAGGTTATTTTGAGTATTTGAATGGAGCGTTTCCAATGCTTTCGAAAGACAAGTTAATAGTTTCGAAAGAGGATGTCTAAGGTTTAAATTAATGATTTCGAAAGGTCTATTTTCAAAGGTTTCGAAAGGTATGTTTTAGCCTTTCGGCCTAGTGTTTCAAGGTATAGTAGTTAACTTATTTTGAAAGGGGTACTTTCAATGGGTTCGAAAGGGATTGTTTAAAGGTTTTAAACAAAGGTTCCGAAGGGTTTACCTTGGCTTGATGGCCTAAAATCTTTTAAGTTAAAAGGGGTTTTTAATTTACTTTGGAGGGATAGATAATCCCATTAATTAGATTTCATCAACATTGTTTTGTGTAAAGTATATATATCATGGCATAAGAGTTTTGAGTAAAGCGGGTATATGATTTTCTTGTTTTATAAAGATACGATTTTAGGGGTAAATCATTTGCAAAGCTAATTTATAATGAAATGAAATTTGAATAGGGTAGTTAACCCTAAGTTGTGACTCAGGTATTAGAAGACCAGATGGGACTGGTATAGGGTCGCGCCCTATACTTTAGCTACTAGCCCTTAGCTAAAATAAGTCCAAAATTCCAGTATGTAGGGCTTTGTCACAAGTGGGACTAAAATGAGGTTACACACAGAAGGGAATATACAGAGTAAAGATAGGTTATTGGTGAGCCCGCAAATTAGATTCAGTTGAC
This sequence comes from Allium fistulosum, assembly GCA_030737815.1. Classification (NCBI taxonomy): domain Eukaryota; kingdom Viridiplantae; phylum Streptophyta; class Magnoliopsida; order Asparagales; family Amaryllidaceae; genus Allium; species Allium fistulosum. The sequence goes on along the minus strand of CM060905.1, from coordinate 265,349,000 downwards.
CCTAGAAAAAGAAAGTTAAAGGCAGTTAGCCCAGTAGTGTGTCTAATAGAAGTTAGATGATTATGTCTGGTAGACCCGAGTCAACCAATGGTTAATAGTTAGCCAAATAAAACTATAGTGTGGACAAATAGTCCATAAATTTCCTGATTTTTATACATATATATATATATTTGCTTTAATTGTTATAATCAGTTTGACTACAGGGTTGATTTGCAAAAGATTTGTTTAAAAAAAGGATATTAGTGAGGGGAAACCCGTTCCGCTAAGCTGTATGGTCTCGCTTAATATCAGTAAACTGAGATGTAATAGTATTATTCAGACCAGGTTGCATGTCTGACTCGAAGTTTATGTTTTCCCCTTAAACTCTCGAGTGCCCAAAATTTAATTTGAGTAGATTGAGAGTTAAGGGTTTTCTGGTTTAGTAGGTTAGGCGAATAAGCTTCCGAAGACATGCAGGAGGCAAAGTTAGCTATTTTAGGAGCTATTTAGTTTTATTTCCGCTGTGATGTATTTATGATAGACATGTTTATTTAGTACTTTGATTATCCAAGGGGGTATCTTCATATGTCGCTCTTGGCGTAATTTGTAGTAATTACATTTGATCAAAACTTAGGAACTGTTTTGGGATTATGTATCTGAATATGAAATATTGTTTTGAAATATAATCAAAAAAGCTATTTTGAAATCTATGTTGATTTTATTTCATATTCATGTGCTTATGATATTATGGATACCTTTAATGTTACCGTTATTTGTCACCAGATGTTAATACTGTGGATGACTGCAGCATCTGTAGCGCTTAGCTTCAGGCCTCAAGATCGGGGATGTTACAACTTGGTATCAGAGCATAGGTTTGTGAAAACTTAAAAAGGAAATTTCAAACTTGAAATGATTTTGAAAACATAATCCTAAGGAATTAGAGAAAAGACTAGGGTACGAGATAACGCTATACTAATGTACTTGTACTTGCTATATATAAGTATACGCTCTATCTCTATTCTCCATCTTTCTTAGGCTGTTCTTCTATATCATACAAAGGCTCGAATGCATATTTTAAGGGCATAAGATATAGACGATAGGAGTGGAAGAGTAAACATTGGTGGAGGAAGCACCACAACCAACGGAAATGCTCGACCCAACAGGAGAAACCCAGGTCGACCAGCAAATGCTAATCCAAATGCAAATGCCTATGTAGGTGCGGGAGTGCCGCAGCTGTTATGGGAGCTATGTATCAATTCTTCGTTAATATGATGCAGGCTGGAGTTGCTGCAGGATTAATCGGAGGAAATGTTGAAGGAGGAAATCAAGGAGCTCCGGTGGTCAATAACTATGCAATCTTGAGCAAAGACTATACCAGGCTTGGAGGAAAGCCGTTTATCGGGATTGAAGAGGCAACTAAAGTGGAGAATTGGTTACTTCTTTGCGAGAGGATCTTTGCTGATTTAGGATTTAATGATGAGCATAAGAGGAGACTTCCTTCTAGAAAGTTGCAAGGAGCAGCACTGTACTGGTGGAACAGTGTTACTGTAGGAGTTAATGAGGAGACCATGACATGTGCTGAATTCAGAAGGTAGTTTGAGGAAAGATTTATGTCAGAGATTGCTAAGTTTACTCCGCTCAGGAAGTTTATGGAGTTGGAGCAGGGAGATATGACAGTGCTTGAGTATGCAACCAGATTTGAAGAGCTATCAAGATATGGATATGCTACGGTTGATACAGTTATAAAAAGAAATGAGAAATTCATCTGCGAACTAAAACCTGAACTAGCTAAAGCAACTCTGGCACATATCAGGGATCCATGTGATGTATTTGTTGAGATGGCTTTGAGACAGGAGGAGATGCTTGCTTTTCATGATGGTAGCAAAGCAGGGGAAGCTCAAAGTGGGCGGAACCAAAAGAGAAAATTTTCCCACAAGAAGGGTGCTCAGAAGAGTGGAGCTGCCAAGAAGGAAAGGTCGATGTGGTTTGCTATGAGTGCGATAAAAAGGGAAATTATGCTTATGAGTGCCGAACAAGCAAAGGTAAGAGAGTTGCTGACAAGAAAGGAGTAAGATGTTTCAACTGCGATCAGGTTGGACATTATAAGAACCAGTGCAAGGAGCCAACCAAGGATGGAAATGGCAAAGTGTTTGCATTGGAACCAGCTACCTTGAGACCAACAGCAGAGGAAAAAGGAAAAGCTATGTTGGGAGGTTCACTTTTGATTCATGGTGTATTAGTTATAGTTTTATTTGATATTGGTGCATCACATTCTTTTATATCTCATTGTTTGGTTGATAAGCTTACCCTAGGACCCTAATACCTGGTTACTTCCTTAAGGGTTGCAAATCCGATAGGAGGGTATGCCACTCTTGGGATGAGATTTGAGCACTTAGAGTTTGAATTGTTAGGCCATTTATTTGCTTGTAGTTTGCATGATAGGAAAATATCACTTAGACACCCTAGTTGTAGTGATCATATTATATACTCCATAGGAAACCCTAGTTTTGAGGTTAATGCTTTGTTGGGTGTTGTGGTGGCAGAAGATGAGTTGAATCGAGTTTTCATTATTAGAGAATTCATAGATGTCTTTGAGCCCGTAGTAGGATTACCATCGAAACAAGCCATTGAGTTTCGGATAGATTTAGTACTAGGAGCAGAATCGGTGAGTAGGCCACCAAGTAGAATGACACCAAACGAGATGAAGGAGTTAAAGGTGCAGTTGGTGGATTTAGAAGGTAAGCATTTTATCAGACCAAGCAGTTCGCATTGGGGAGCAGCCGTAGTGTTTGCAAAGAAACCGGACGGATCGTTAAGGTTATGTATCGATTATCGTAAGTTAAATGAGAATACGATAAAGAATCGATATCCGTTACCAAGGATTGACGATTTGTTCATTCATTTGAGTGGAGTCAAAATATTTTCCCAGTTGGATTTGGCAACAAGGTTCCATCAACTCAGAGTAGCAGAGGATAGTATTCCTTTGAAGGCGTTTAAAACCAGATATGGATCGTACGAGTGGTTAGTGATGCCATTTGGACTAACTAATGTGCCAACCTTCTTTGTAGATTTGATGAACGGGATCTTCCAGGAGCATATGGACAGATTCGTGTTAGTGTTCATATATGATATTTTGATATACTCTAAAGATGAAAGAGAGCATTATGTTCATCTTAGAGTGGTGTTCGAGACATTGAAGTAGCATCAAATGAAAGCGAAATTTTCAAAGTGTCATTTCTGGAAGAAGGAAGTGAAGTTTCTTGGTCATGTAGTTTCACAGAAAGGGTTGTCCATAGATCCGGTTAAGATTTAGGTGGTGAATAATTGGAAGAGACCCAAGACAGTGACTGAGACAAAGAGTTTTCTTGGATTAGCTGGTTATTATCAGAGATTCATTAAGGATTTTTCACGGATAGCGGCACCAATGACTAAGTTAATGCGGAAAGATGTGAAGTTTGTCTGGACTGATAAGTGTGAGGAGGCATTCAAGAAATTGAAACACTTATTGATGAATGCACCAGTGTTAGTTGTCCTAGGGGGAATCAAGACATAGTGGTGTACACGGATGCATGTGGAACATGGTTAGGAACCGTGTTAATGCAAAGAGGTAAAGTGATTGCCTATGCTTCTCGATAGCTCAGACCACATGTGATTAGATATCTAACTCACGATTTGGAATTAGCTGCAGTAATTTTTTCATTGAAGATGTGGAGGCATTACCTTTTGGAGAGAGATTCGAGTTGTATACGGATCATAAGTCATTGAGATATTTATTCTCTCAAAAGGAGTTGAATATGAGACAGTGGAGGTGGTTAGAGTTTTTAGCTGCTTATGACTTGGTATTGAGTACACACCGGGAAAAGGCAATAGGGTTGCTGATGCACATAGCCAAAAACATCAGAAGCAGTATTGGCAATGATAGCTGAGTGGAAAGATTTAGAAGCATTGACCACATGTAGAATATAGTAGATATCTGAAGCAAGTTCTAGTAAGGAAACTGCCATGTTGTCATGTTTATATGTTCGACCAATGATGATTGAAAGGATCGCTTCTAAGTAAGGGGAGGATCCATTATTAGCTGAACGGATCAGAGAGTTAAGGGATGGAACAGAGAGCGATGACTTGAAAGATTTCAGTCTTTACCAGAATGGGTGGTTAAGGAAGAAATGATGATTATGTGTTCCGAATGTGGGAAACATTAGGAAGGAAGTTCATGGAGAATGTCATCGTTCAAAGTTCACTATTCATCCGGGAGGAACTAAGATGTATCAGGACATGAAAATAAGTTCCTTCTGGAAAGGCATGAAGAGAGATGCAGGCTTATGGGTAAAGCAGTGTTTGAACCGTCAACAGGTAAAAGCTGAATATCAGAAACCCAGTGGGTTACTTCAGCCTTTAGAAGTTCCAGTCTAGAAATGGAATTCTATCTCAATGGATTTTATAGATGGGTTGCCAAGGTCGAATTAAGGAAATGAAAGTATATGGGTTATAGTGGACAGATTGATCAAGAGCACTACAACAAAACAGGCTTTTTACAACGGGCAATGCCCGTTGTAATAAGTGTTCCACAACGGGCAGCGCACCGTTGTAATAGGCGATGTTGTAATAGGTCACCCATATTTTACAACGGGTAGATAATGTTGTAAAGACCGTTGTAGTAAACTTTTTTACAACGGTCGCCGACCGTTGTAATAGACTGTAATACAAGCTACTTTGCCCATTGCAAAATACTATCATACAAGATGGATAGCATGTTTTACAACATTCCCTGACCGTTGTAAAAAACATTTTGACAACGGTTTTCGACCGTTGTAAAAAACTTTTTGACAACGGTTATTGACCGTTGTAATAGAGTATAATACAACGCGCTTTGACCGTTGCAGAAAAAATGCAAATTAAAAAAAAATTACAGCAACGTATAGGTAGCACATCCATACAAATAATGAATAATTTAACAGTAATAAATATTACGCACAAACAACCAAAATCATATGCGAAAAGACTAAAAGATAGTCATAAAATTCCAACACTACAAAAAGTCAAATAAGTTTACCTCCCAAATTCATAAAGCATTAATACATAACAGTCGGCTATAAATATCAAGTTCTAAGTACAATCATACTGGACTAAGGATATAAAGTCTTTGTGCCACGCGACGGTTGATCCAACGGCCTCTTTAATAGTGGACATCTCTGAATTTGGCCTAAATATAAAGCTTCTGGTTCCACCGCTACATCCACCCATACTTTCCAAGCTTCTGCTCCAAGCTTTACAAAATGTACTGACGCATCAGGATCAGTGCTTGCTATTGTCCCCTCTGCAACTACGTTCTTCTCCCAACTCAATAGCCTGCACTTTTTTTTCATCAAACCATCCACAATAACTCGTTCTTGCTGATCTTGAACCTGCTGCGTATTGTTGCTATCGCGGTGTGACTGCAAGAAAAAAGAATTTAGATAAGATGATCTTATAGTATGTTCATAATGTGTTGCCATGCTTATAGAATGAGTTTGCTTGACCATTGAATGTTTTTGAGCACAAACAATATAAGCAAGACCATAATCTTAAAGTCCTACTCAACTAGAGCTCTTGACTACCTCATTTAAACCCTCTCTATGATGTTGCCTTTTTTACACTTTTAATTTAGCAAGTTCTTAGATGTACTAGTTTTAAATGTATATGTTTTTGAATCTTTCCTGATTTTGTAAATAAAGGTTCTGAACAAATATTAGTTTTTGAAAGTGTGTCAGTGCCAAACAAGTGCAGTATCCAGTATATAAATTTCTAAACATATTTCACTTTTGTATAAATTAAGTTTTAGGATATATGCAGACTTAAGTGGTTCTTAAATTTATATACAGGAAAGTCTTTGATAACGACAACATAGGGTATGAAGTTTGCACAGATTAAATGATCTACCAGGTATTTCATTACTAAAAGCAAAAATAGTTTCACTGCTAAAGCAAACCTGTGGTTCAAACGGATATCAAGACTTGCTGCAAGAGCTTCGATTACTGGATGATAGCCCTGCACCATGAGTCCATGGCCACCGGTTAAAACATCTTCCTGGTCCCAATGTTTAAGAGATATTTTGTTAGCATCAGCAGCAAACCATGCTTCCATTCTGCATATATACCATTGTAGTACTTCATGCGCCAAACCTTCTCGTTTTAGTTGTGGATTCCTATCCAAAACAATGGAAATTGCTTCAGAAACAGACATGTCCGTGGTATTTTCTTCTCTTACTATCTTTTGTCTCTTTGAAAATTTTCTCAAATAATTCGCCAACTTCAATCACTAGCTGCTGTGGGACTTGATTCCCATTCTTGTCAAACAGAGCATAGCTCTTTAAATCATGATCATATAAAATAGAGTTATCTCCACTTGTGCGATACAATTTTAGGCCTAACATTCGAATCAAAGGAGCGAGAGAATTTTTATTGCAAACACCATGTAGCCATGAAGCTCCCATATCAATAGGACAGCCAAAAGAGTAGTCAGTGTGCACTCGACCTCCAAGTCGATTACGTGATTCCAGTAGAGTAACATTGATGGATGCATTAGACAATGAACGAGCAGCGGCAACTCCAGAAATGCCTCTGCCAATGAATGACATCGAAGGGGGGGTTGGCTGTTGTCTTTCAAAAGAAGAAAGAAATGACCCTGAATTATGTAATAAAAAGGACTTAGCAAATAAATTTTCCATGAAGATCAAGCTACCTATTTTATTAAACAGAAAACCCAGGATTCTATTGTTTCTGTTATATCGCCATATTAGAGTAGGGATTCTGTTAATTGATGGGCCATCAAACAATCACGTTAAAAGTAGTAGTCAATAACTTGGTAATTGAAATCTATTTACAATTGTGACAAGTTTAATATGAAGTAGACCTAATAGTTGCTGTATGGTTGACACATCCAAGAAAATACAATACAGTGAAGATGGTCGGCTAGCATTTTTTTACCTTGTGGCATTAGGAAAGTCAACAATCAGGATCCAAGTTTCTGTCACTTGGTCAAACAGTTATCATAGGCACGTTACTTTTTTTAGAGACCATATGTAACTACATTTAAATTGTTTTAACCAAGCAAGTATACGAGTTTATAAGCTATTTGACCCTATGATGTCAGAGCGGAGCAGAAGGCACTGCTGATATCATAGGTTCAACAAACAAATAAGTCAACCATCTTTGATGTTTATCATTAACATTCGAATAATATAAGGATTTTCGAAAATCACAATCAGACCCTTTTTTTAAGCACATGAAAACTTGGAAACAAGTTACAATGAATTATGCTAGGTCATAGACAATTTTACCTAAAAGAATAATATTTCTTTGTTTACACGTAGGTTGTCATCAACACTGTAGATAGATCAGCATGACAATCAAATAATAACTAACATAACCAGGGCTCTGTTATGTATTATTTATTCTACCTAAAAGAATGATCCTGATCAATATCAAATTTGCCTACGCAAATGAACAGTAGAACAATAATAGACCAAAGGTAATCAATAATTAAAGAATACAATCATAGATTGGAACCATTCATTTAAATATAGACAAATAAGTATCTAAAAAGGATATTGAAAACAATATTTAACACTATTAAAATAAGTCATAAGGTTATTCGAGCAAATTATCTTCAGAGTGGAATGATCTCTAGCAGCATTGAGATGCTTGACATTCGGACTAGGGTTTTGTTGGATCAAACACAGTTTGATGAAAAACTGTTGAATTCCAAGGGACTTAATCGCTATCTTTTAGAAATTGTTTTGTTCCTCTAGCTAAATCACAATGGAGTTGGAAATAGAAATGTCTTTTATGATGCACATAGAGTTGCATGCGAATTCATGACTACTTGAACAAACAAAATGAACACTTAGTGATTTTTAACTGTGCAAGGACAGAAGATAATGAATGAAAAATTGATTTATTCAAAAATTGCAGTGAAGTTTGTCTTTCTATAGGGGGTTTCTTATATATTGCATATTGTGGAGTTTTCAATAATAGTCACAACACATAACAGTTAATCTGTAATCAGATCCTACATACACCAGCATTAGATCATCTGAATCAAAAGCACATGCAGAATATAAACTTTCAGACTAATTGGGACATTTACAATGAATGGGTAACGTAGTTAATAGCAGTTATACCTGACCATGAACCGTCGCACTGCTCTGATCTGACTTCGGCAATCTGGTAAGGTTTTTCTTCCCTATTTTAGATTACATTTTTATCACAATATCTTTATCATAGAAATTGCTGCTTCGAAATACAATTTAACTAATCGAATGATGAAGTTGGGTCTCTAGAAGCTATCTCTTGTAAGAATCACTACAACAAGGAATCAGGAAGCGTTTTAGCCTATGAATGAGAGATCTATATAGGAAAAGAACTCAAAGGTAAAAATCATGTCTTTCTCTTTGCTAGGTATTTGTTGTAGTCAGATCCAGTAGATATAGAAAACAATCTTTCCGAGGGATCCAGTAGATATTGATGTGGTATTTTGGTGGAGAAAGGAAATTATTTTGTTTTGGGATTCAGTGGGTATTTGGAAATTAGATTAACGAAAAACGGGGCAAGCAAAGCGGGAAATGAAATTTAACCGAAAACGAGGCGCAAAAAACTTTTACAACGGGCGTTAAGAGGCACCTTTTACAATGGTCATTTTGTTACAGTTTTAAAATTGGCATCTATTACAATGGGCATTTTGTGAACGTTGTAAAATTAGCATCTATTACAACGGGCATGAAAGGACCGTTGTAATAGAAGTCTATTACAACGGACAGTCAATTCTCGTTGTAAAAAAGGCGTTGTATAGGGCATCTATTACAACGGGCATGAATGGCCCGTTGTAATAGCCTTCTATTACAACGGGCAGCCAGTGCCCATTGTTAAAAATGCGTTGTAATAGGTTACTTTTGTTGTAGTGGAGTGCTCATTTCATTCCAGTTAAGTCAACCAGGACGACACCTGTTTTGGTTAAATTATTCATGAAGAATATAGTTAGACTGCATGGAATTCCTAGTAGCATAGTAAGTGATAGAGACTCCTTATTCACTAGCGAGTTCTGAAAGAGTCTACAGGAGACTTTGGGTACCAAGCTCATGATGAGTATTGCTTACCATCCATAGGTAGATGGGCAAACGGAGAGAGTCAACAAATTCTTAGAGGATCTGTTAAGAGCTTATGTACTAGATTTTGGGGGATCATGGGAAGACCACCTACACTTAGTCGAGTTTTCGTATGACAACAGTTATCAGACTAGTATAGGGATGGCACCATTTGAAGCTTTGTATGGAAGGCCATGCAAATCTCCTGTTTGTTGGGTAGAGACCGGGGATTTGTTAGTTCTTGGTCCAGATTTTGTTAGAGAAGCTGCAGAAAAGATTTAGTTAATTCGAGCTAGAATGAAGGAAGCTCAGTCTAGGCAATAGAGTTATGCTGATAAAAGATGGAAAGACTTAGAGTTCTCAGTTGGAGATCATGTTTTCGTCAAGGTGTCACCGATAAAAGGTGTAAACAGATTTGGAAAATCAGGAAAATTGACACCAAGATTTGTTGGACCATTCCCTATTTTAGAAAGAATCGGAAAACTCGCATATAGAGTAGAGTTACCGAACAGTTTGGCAGGAGTCCATAATGTATTTCATGTTTCTCATCTAAGGAAGTGTATTCGAGATCCAGAAACTACTATTGCACCGACTGCGTTAGATGATTTAGTAGTGGAACCGGATATGACTATAGTTAGAAAACAGTTCGTATATTCGCGAGGGATGAGAAGAGACTAAGGAACAAGACAGTTAGATTAGTCAAAGTCCAGTGAAGTGACAATGAGAGAGACTATACTTGGGACACTGAGAGCAGGATTAGAGATACTTATCCTGATTTGTTTCATGGTATGTTTAACCTTTATGTTTGATTGTTATGGGTACCTTATTGTAATTTCGAGGATGAAATTTTTTAAGGAGGGGAGTTTGTATGACCTTAATTTTGATTGACATTATTTAGGACAGTTAATTAGATAAATTAAATGAAATAATGTAGATGACTAAGGTATTGAGATCTGTATAATCATAAGGTAGCCGTGCCTTAATTAATTTATTTGCCAAAGAGAATTAAAACGGAGTAAGTAGGAGGAATATGCAAAGGGCAAAATATGAAAAAACTATGTTCTTATACTCTAAACCCTTCTTACTTACATTCCTTATTCAGTTTAAACATTTGCAAACAAAACTAAAACATTTAAAAGCTTGGCCGGCCACCACTAAGGGAAATCAAAAGGAAGATAAGCAAGGATTCAAGTAGGAAGCTTATGCAAATGAATCAAAGAGCAAATCTCAACAACCCCAAGCTAAGGTGAATAATAGATTTACATTTCATTTTTATTGATTTTGGTTTCTAGTTAAGATCCGAATTTATTTTGCAAGTAATATGCCATGATATGATTGTTCAAATGGATATATATGCTTGTTGATAATTTATGTTACTTCATATAGATTTTATGATAAGTTTTGATTTGAAAATCCTATTAAATGACATCCAAATGACTTGCATTTTTGATATATGGTCAAAAACATTATTTATGAAGTGAGTTTCAAGTTTCATAATTTTCTAAGCAATTGTGGATTTATTATGAATTTTCTATGGAAGAAAATAGCTAATATTGGGTTTAAATTAATTACGGCAATTATACATTGTTTTTGGGTCTGAAATTTAAATATGCTAGAAAACATATTAAAAGTGAATTATGAAAAATTTTGGGAAATTTTCCTAAGTATTTTGCTATAGATATAAAATTATTTAAGATATGGGACTTAAATATTTTACATGTTTTATCAAAGAGGAGGGCTTCTTTGTTAATGTTTTAATTGTTAATTTTTGTCGGTAGCTCTTTAAGAACAATTTTTTTTATAAAAGGAATGGGTTGTGTTTTGACAAATAAGGTATGCTAGTTGAAAAGCAATTACTTTAAAAGGCTATAAAACAGTTTTGTTAAAATTTACTACTTCGCCACTTCCATCTGCAAGCTTTCAACGCCATACCTTCGCCCATGACCAAGTCGAAACAAATGCACCTGGTATCAAACAATTGATACGTAGTGAATTGGGGAAAGGCGGAAGGTACAATGTCAAAACCAAGATTTCGAAGGGGTAGAAGTTGCTCTTATGAACTTTGAACTATTTTGTTTACAAATGATGCTTTCGAAGGGGTTGAAGTTAGCTTTCGACTTAACCAACTTGCTTCAGTTTATAAAAAAAGGGCTTTCGAATGGGTTGCCGCCTTTTGTTTTAAAATAAGCTTTAGAAAGTATAGCTTTGAACATATTCGAAACCTAGCTGCTGCATTCTACCTTTCGACCTAGTTATGGGTTTTAAACAATGGTTTCGAAAGGGTGCTTTCGCCTTTTACTTTGAAGCCGCTTCTCAAAGCTTTCGAAAGGGTTGGTTTGAAACCATTCTCTTTCTTTTACTAGGGACCAATGCTTTCGAAGGTAATGCTTTCACCCCAGTTCTTTACGACCCTTGGCTATATTAAAAGTTAAACCCAAAGGTTTCGAAAGGGATGGTTTTAAATGGTTTCGAAGCAATGTTTTCACGAACTTTTACTTGAACTCAATACTTTCGAAAGGTATGTTTTGAGTGATGAATTGCAATATTGTCGAAAGGTATATAGGGTTTCGAAGGGGAGATCTCCAATGTTTTCGAAAGGGTAATTTTGAGTATTTGAATGGAGGGTTTCCAATGCTTTCGAAAGACAAGTTTAATGCTTTCGAAAGAGGATGTCTAAGGTTTAAATTAATGATATCAAAAGGTCTATTTTCAAAGGTTTCGAAAGGTATGTTTTAGCCTTTCGGCCTAGTGTTTCAAGGTATAGTAGTTAACTTATTTTGAAAGGGGTACTTTCAATGGGTTCAAAAAGGATTGTTTAAAGTATTTAAACAAAGGTTCCGAAGGGTTTACCTTGGCTTGATGGCCTAAAATATTTTAAGTTAAAAAGGGTTTTTAACTTACTTTAAGGGGATATATAATCCCATTGATTAGATTTCATCAACATTATTTTGTGTAAAGTATATATATATCATGGCATAAGAGTTTTGAGTAAAGCAAGTATATGATTTCCTTGTTTTATAAAGATATGATTTCAGGGGTAAATCATTTACAAAGATTGTTTACAAGGAAATGAAATTTGAACAAGGTAGTTAACCCTAAGTTATGACTCAGATATTAGAAGACCAGATGGGACTGGTGTAGGGTCGCGCCCTATACTTTAGCTATTAGCCCCTAGCTAAAATAAGTCCAAAATTCCAGTGTGTAGGGCTTTGTCACAGGTGGTATTAAATTGAGGTTACACATAGAAGGGAATATACAGAGTAAAGATAGGTTATTGGTGAGCTGGCAAAACCATTAGGTTCAGTTGACCCTAGAAAAAGAAAGTTAAGGGCAGTCAGCCTAGTAGTGTGTCTAATAGAACTTAGATAATTGATTATGTCTGGTAGGCCCGAGTCAGCCAATGGTTAATAGCTAGCCAGATAAAACTATATTGTGAACAGATAGTCCATGAATTTCCTGATTTTTATGCATATATGTATTTGCTTTAATTGTTATAATCAGTTTGATTGCTGGGTTAATTTGCAAAAGATTTGTTTTTAAAAAAGGATATTAGTGAGGTGAAACTTGATCCGCTAAGGGGCGTGGGCTCACTTAATATCAGTAAACCGAGATGTAATAGTATTATCCAGACCAGGCTGTATGTCTGACTCGAAGTTTATGTTTTCCCCTTAAACTCTCGGGTGCTCAAAATTTAATTTGAGTAGATTAAGAGTTAAGGTTTTTCAGGTTTAGTAGGTTGGGCAAATAAGCTTCCGAAGACGTATAGGAGGAAAAGTTAGCTATGTAGGTGTTATTTAGTTTTATTTCCGCTATGACGTATTTATGACATACATGTTTATCTATATTCTGATCATCCTAGGGGGCATCTTCATATGTCGCTCCTGGCGTAATTTGTAATAATTATATTTGATCAAAACCTGGGAATCGTTTTGGGATTATGTATCTAAATATGAAATATTGTATTGAAATGTAATCAGAAAAGCTGTTTTGAAATCTGTGTTGATTTTATTTCATATTCATGTGCTTCTGATATTATGGATACTTTTAACATTACCGTATTTTGCCACCGGAAGTTAATACTATGGATGACTGCAACATCTGTAGCGCTTAGCTTTGGGCCTCAAGATAGGGGATGTTACATTGATTAAATTCTATTTGGTTAATAAGGAAGATGGTGAACTTTTAAATTGGGTTTAAAAGTGATTAAACTAATTTTGGAAATTATTCGTTTTAATTAACATGTAATAAATAGCCTTCCGAGGCACTATCTCGGATTTCGATGAAACTGGTTCCATAGTATGCCGTCGAATTTCGTGGCGATTGGACGTATCATTTGGGCGTGCGAGATCGAAACGCGTATAAATTAATTAAAGGAATTTAATTTAATGTAATTCAATTTTGAAAAGCTATCATCTGTATATGATGGAATTGGCTCGCAATACATATTCCATTATGTTCGGAGTAGGGGTATAACATATAGAACGCCAGGCGGTACGCTTCGTTTGGAGTCCGAAATTTTAAAGTGTGAATAGTGCCGAGTTTATTTTCTATGTAAGGGCTTTAACTTTCTTTCAGTTGCTTAAAACCCTAGCTAGGTTTTCTCAGCCGCCATTAAACATAAACCAAATCAATGGCCATGGCGAATCAGAACCTCTAGAGGCCGAAATGACCTTCGACTTTAACTACGAAAACGTAGAGCATGACGATACAAAGCTATCCAACGGTTGGATCGAGTTAATTGGCAATGAGGCGACGGCTGTGGGCTCGCGTTCGCAAGCAGCGTATAGGTTTCGACGATCGTTCGCGGCTGTGTGGTGCGTGAGTGCGGCTGCGTTGCGGCGAAGGGCGGGGTGAGCTGGGGGCGACAGAGGCGTGCAGGTCAGGGTCGTGATGGTGGAGCGATCGACGATTGTTTTTTTAAATAAAAAAGCTCGGGCCTGGGTAAAAGAGCGTACGAGGATGTAAGTGGAGAGAAGGTTTAGTTTTTAAATTTTAATTAATTTAGTTAATTTTAAAATTAATTATATCAATTGTTAATTCATCCATAACTTGTTCATACGAGGTCCAAATCGAACGCGGCGAGTTGCGTTCGTATCAGCAAGTACTACGCTATGGAATTGGATTGGACGGATTCGAAGCTAGCGAGAATTTTAGGTTAAAATTGAACGTCTATTCAATTTTAATTCAAAATAGGATGTTTTGACGATGTAAAAATCAATGTGAGTTAATCTCACCTTTTTGGTTAATCAAAAAATATTATATTCAATAAAATTATTGATTAGATGTGTGAATATTTTATTGTTGACTGTTATTGACTGTTTGGATAATTTACTATAATTATTAGTTGGTTTGGACATATTCCCACCCTTGGAGCGGATGAGACCCTATTACGTTCCCGTATAAGAGCGGATGACCCTTTGTATACGAATCCCGCCTCGAAGCGGTTGATTTATATTTTTATGATTATATACTGTATGAGATGTAGGGGGATAGTTCGGAGGGATCCAACAAGATTCCTCACACATTTGATTTTATTTTCATATATATTGTGATATATGATATGTTGGATGTCATATTGATGACATGGATATGATTTTGCTTATTTAGTGCTTTAGTAGCACTAGGCCTTATTTTTGGTATTTTAAAATATTATAAACTAAGGATTTGGTTTAAAAAGGAATTTCAAGTGATTTTGGAAATTATATATGTTTAAATAATATTTTCTAAATTAAAAGCATGCCTTTTAGATATTATAAATTGATGGTTTATGAAATATTTTAAATAGAGATTTTGAACCGTGAATAAAGTTTTTTTAAAATTCTTGGAAAATAAGTCAATCTTTTATAATAATAGGATATCGTTTTTTAAAAGAAAATAGAAATATTTTGATATAAATATTTATTAAACATTTTATATAAAGTGATATATAAACATAGGTACATATTTTATAATTTATTTATAAAGGTGAAATTTACAAATATGATAATTTATAAAAGTGATATTTTACAAAGAAAGCGAAGATTTGTAAAATCGTATTTTCTTAGTAAAAATATGGATTTATAATCGGTGTGTGTAAATAAAAGGAAACTATTATCATTGGATAGATTGGAAAGAAAAACAAATCAAGTGGTGGATTTATTTTAAGATGTGGAATGGTATTTTAGAAATAGTTGATTCTATTTCGGAAATGGAAAGTGAGGGTAAATTGGGATTGTTGAACGATATTTTATAAATTGAAAGAAATTTATAAAAGAAATTTATATCTATCGGGGCAAGGTTAAAAACGGTTGAAATCATGTTTTGAATGAGATTTTATGAATAAGTGAGATTTATAAAGGATTGGAGTAATAAACGGGGTTCATAAATAAATGGACATTATGAAAGGAAGTTTCATAAAGTAGAGGAGATTTATATATATAGTTTATAAATATGGAAATGATCGTGTTGGAAATTAAGTTTGGATTTTTACCCAGGAAATGTAATTATGTTTTAAGAGTTGTTTATTTATATTCATGCTGTTTTAAAGTTGTTTATCAATAATTTAATATTTTGGAAGGATAATTATTTAAAATATTAATATGGTTTGAAATTAATTATAATTATTTATTAGTAAAGTTTTGGAAATTAATTATTAGTATTTATAAAAATATTAAAGAAAAATTATTATTATTTTATTTAGGATGTTTGGAATTTATTAATTATTATTTTAAAATGTTTTAAGTTAATATTTATTTATTTATAATGTTTCTATTATATAATAATAGTGTTTGAAGGAAATGATTAGAATTTACATTTTAAATGTTTTCGAGATTTTTAAATAGGGTTTTATAAACAGGTGTGAATTATAAGAGGAATCTTATAACATGTTTTGGAAAACGTAAAGGAAGATCGGTTAAAAGATAAATGGGTTTTATAAACGATTTTAGATATTTAGAAAAGAATTTTAGAAGTGGGTTTATAGATTTATAAAAGGAGTTTTATAAATAGTTTTGTGGATTTATAATGGAGTTATGAATGATTTTAAAACTGAATAAAAAGGGGAATCTTCCCAAATGTTGGTGAATACACTTATACCATTGAAATGTGTAACGACCCATAATTTTGTAAATATTTTAATTAAATTTTATTTGAAAACTTTGATTTTTAAATCATTTTAAAGTGAATTTTTAGAATTTTCCCAATGTAAGTTCGGAATTTGTTTGTAATTTATTTTCCAAATACAATTTAATATACATTTTCTGTAAATTTTATATTTTTGTCAAATTTGGTCAAATTTTGAATTTCAGTTAAAATTTTTAAATTTGAATTTTTAAATTTTTAATCTTTTTCTTTGGAGCAGAATATAATGCCGATATACGTTCTGCTTTTTGTTTCGTTAAATTCTGATTTATACTTTTAGAATTGGATAAATTACAGCGTTTTACACGCAATTAAAATTCTGTATTTTATTTTTATTTTTCCTATATCCATCTCTTTGTTTATTTCCCTATTTATTTGTCTAGACTTTATTGTATTTATTGGAATATTATTTGTATATATCTTTTACTTATGGCTTGGAAAGAATCAAAGGGCATACGTTATATTGTCTTAATTGCTTGCCTTTTTAATTGCCTACTCTTTATTTCTTTTTAGCCGTTTTTCCACTCTTGTTTGGCCGTGCATTACTCTATCAAATCACATAAAAATCTTCTCAATATCTCACTTCCTCATTTGCCTCTTCTGATTGAAAGATTTTTAGTAAGTTTCTTTTATTAAATAGGAATTAAAGCCCCTTTATTTTTTTCTTACCATTTATTCTTTTAGCTGTTCATACCTCAAACCCTAGCCGCCTCCTCTATTACTAATTCACGTACAAAAACATTTTTCCACATCTCATTTTCATTTGCATCTAGAGAGAAAATACTGTAAGTTTCCATGGCTTCTCTTCCCTCCTCTTCTTCTCTTTTTCATTTTGATTTTCTTTTGTTTTCTTCATGCTTGGCTCGGCCTCCACCTCATGCTCCTTTATTGCCGACCACATCTCCTCTCCACCATCACCATAGATCGGCCTCCACTCTCCATCACCTCCTCCAACCATGGCCGTGACCCCTAGATCTAGATCCACCACCAAAACTTGACCAAAACCATCACAAGCCATGTATTTCCACCTTCCTCTTGTTCCTAGCCTCGGCCACCACTCAATACAACCCCATGCCTTGCTTTGCCATGACCTTATCATCTCCTTGCCGTGATTAGAGATGCACTTGACCCAAACAAAACCAAGGCCGAGCCACACAAGCCCTATGGACGAACCAAAACTCCATCTACCCCTTGACCTTTTGCCTTCCTATGGTTTGTAACTTCCACCTCTTCATTTCCCAAGCCATAGCCGTGTGTAGACACCACTTTGGCCGAGCCTACCATGCATACAACCATCATGGTCGAGCCATATGTTGATGTGGCCGAGCCCACTTGACCATGGCCGAGCCTACATGAAAAGGTGAAGCCATTTTATCACACTTTAATTCATATTTTCATTGTTTAATTCATCTTTGTATGTGTTGAATCATATTCTTATATATTTTTTGTAATTATTTGTTACAAGATTGAATCTTGGCTCTCCATCCACTCGTATTTGATTCGTGCTTTGTCGTGCTTTTCGGAGTCTAGTTGTGTGTCTTGAATTGTTATTTTCTAGCTTTAAAAAGGCGAATTTATCACTCTCAACATCCATACTTATATAATTGTGAAACAATTGCATGTGAATTGTAAAAATTTATATGTTATATTTATAAGTTCATATATGCCTGTGATATGATTTTATGATGTTAAATTCTGTATATATATTTGTTACATCACCTGATATGATATGCTTTGTTATATTGCTTATTTATTTGCTGTTTCTCACACTGCAAGTTCCCTTTTCACTATGGTTGAAACGATACATACCCGAACGGACTTTAGAATAAGGAAAAATCATTATGAGCTGAAATAATAGGCTCGAGTGATTTTTATTGTATTTTTATTATATTTTATTTGACTTGGGATTGCGGGTTTGAAATGATAGAACCCAGATTTTTCTTTTTAAATTACGGATTGAAATGATACATATCCGTATCACTTGACCTAGGTTAGAAAATATTATATAGGCCCATGGTTATATTTTTAAATAATATTTTTCCTAAAAATTATTAAGTATTTTGAATTTTTAAATGTATGAAATTTGAGCTTAAAGATTTGATTTAATGATTTAAAATATAAGAAGATTTTGGTTTTCTATAAGTTAAAATTTTGTAAGTCTACAAGTGACTTTAATTGAAATTATAAAAATATATTGGTTTTAAATTGAACTTAAAGACCTTTATTGATGATAAATAACTTAAGAATATAATTGGATTTAATGTGGAATTTTAATTCTAACCTAGTGATTGTAATAGATTTTATTTTATGTAATGGATATGCTTGCAAGATAAATAATTATGATTTTAAATTGGTAAATGTATCTTAAATAATTACTTGACTTTATAATGGAAATTTGGTTTTAATTGGAAATGTGAAGTTTGACTTGTTAAAAGAATATTTTGTTTATGAAATGGGGATTTTAAATAAAATGTTAAGTTATTTGTTAAAAATAAAAATTTGAGTAAATAGTGTACTTTTGACTTAATAAATGAATTATAGTTAATTTGGATATTTTAATTATAAAAAGTTAAGTTATTTAAATCATAAGTTAAATGATATCCAAATGATTATTTTTGAAATGTAAGATATGGTTTTATAAGTTAAAAATGGTTAAAATTGAAATTTTAATGTTTCTGAAATGTTATAATAAAATCTGAAATTTTATTGGTAGCATTTACTAAATGTTGTGGTTAAAGATAGTATTTGCTAAATGCTATCAATTCTGAAATATAACTAAGTTCTGAAATAAGTAAACACCTATTACAGCACTTTATAAGTGTTGCTGTTTCTGAATTTGAACTATTTCTGAAAATACCAATATGTATACTACATCACTTTATAAGTGCTGCTGTTTCTGAAACTGAACTGTTTTGAAATTCTAATACCTACTGTAGCACTTTATAAGTGCTGCTGTTTTGAATTTGACAATGTTTTTGAAGTATTAATATATTTACCGTAACACTTTATAAGTGCTGCTGTTTTGAATTTGATAATGTTTTTGAAATGTTAATATATTTACCGTAACACTTTATAAGTGCTGCTGTTTTGAATTTGATAATGTTTTTGAAATGTTAATATATTTACCGTAACACTTTATAAGTGCTCTTGTGGCTTCAATGAACTTTGGAAATGAATATTATTTTGGAAGATTTTGACATTGAATTTAAATGGTTTAAATGAATATGTTTTGAGGTGAAATATAAACCATTTTTGAAATTTATAAGTTAATACAATGTTTTTCGAAATTGGTATAATTGAACGAATGAACTTAAAAATGCTATAGCTTTGGTAATAAATATTATTTTAAGGGTGTTATGGTCTTTCTAAATATTATGATTTCCAAATGATAACATTTTAAATTGATATGGTTTCAAAGTGTTTGGTTTCAAAGGTGTTATAACTTTGGACGTACTATTATTTTTGAAATGAATTTATTTGAAATAGTATTTAATTAAGAATTTTCTTTGAATATATTGATTTGCAATTGAAGATTTAGAATATGACTTTGTAAAGTGGTTTTGATTTAAGATGATTTAAAAAAAAAGAATATTTCAAGTTTAAATAAATTTAAGAAATATTCAGTGATTGGAAATTTGGGTTTGTTCAAATGATATTTTGGTTTTGGAGTATAAACTAGTTTTGAATATGATATTTTGGTTTTGAAGTATAAACTAGTTTGAAATGGATATGATATTTTGTTTTGAGGTATAAATTATTTCGAAATAAATATTCATGGGTTATAATAACGATTGGTTGGCAAAGAGACCGGGATCGGATATGGGCATACTCTCTGTCGATACTAAAAACCACTTTGACAACCGTGTACGCGGTGGAGATTCCAAAATGAAGTAGGATGGTGGCGACGATCCTATTGAGGTATTAACGTGGACCCGACTCCCGTGAGTTGGCATAAGGTGGCTAAAACAGGAGCGATCTCAGGCCAATGAGGTAGCACCTCTGATCGGACACATTTCTTTGATACCATTCTATTGCTTTGTGATTGATTTGGTGGCCACCCTTCGATTTTTGATTTGGGAGTGTGTTCCGAGGTGGGAGGTAGTGGCTGCTACGCGTTTCCACCAACCCATGTGCGTAATTAGTATATCTACCCTGGCATTGCCTAGTTGTGCCGTGTCACCTGCCATATCGAGCTTTACTACGAGTTTGGTTTTCTCCCATAGCCCATGGAGTATCCTCTGGTGGCTTCCCGATCAGGAGGGACTATGATACTAAATGGACTACTGGGACTATTATGTGTTAAGGTCTATATGGGTAACCCCTTAACTCTATTTAAAAGTAAGTTTATTTTTTTATAGATATTATTATATTAGCGAAATATTACTACATAGTAGATAGTTTAATGGATCCTTAAAGGATAGGCGGTCCCAACCATCCTTTAAGTTACTTGTGGCTCTTTATTACAGTTCACTTGAGTTGGTTTACATTGTATAAATATGTATGTCCTGACTCAAGTGTTTTTTGTTTTGCTTTACGCTCGGGTCAGACTGAGTGGTACAGTATTCGAGACTCACCTTTGGAGTTGGAGCTTTCTTGGAGATCCAGCTATCTATTTAGCTTTCGGTTATCCAGTTGATTCCAGTGATGTATTCAGATCCTGTATTTGACTATTGTATTGAGACATCTTTGTATTCGTGATTTCTATTGTATCTTGTTGAACTCTGTTATTATATATATAGTAGCTTCATGAACTACTATTTCTTGCTTCCGCTGCATTGTTATATTACTGTGTTTGTGATCTGTGATTTATTTACTGTATATTCTGAGTTTTTCCAAATTTATATTTACAATTCGATATTTTGAGCAATTCAAGTCCGACATGTGCGGATGTGAATGGTTGAAAATATCGGGTCGTTACAAAATAAGTATATGGATATTTTTCCAAGTATTGAGAAATAGGGATTTGTGGGTATATATATATATCTTTGTAAAAGTATTTTGGTACAAATATTTACAAAGCGATTTGAGTTAATGGAAGTATTTATTAAAAGAGGCTTAGTGTTGCTTAGTACTTAACCAATGTTGGTTTTCCCTATGGAATTAAATTCCTGATTGAATGATTGTTATTGGATAGTTAATTAACCGACTATCGAATTCGGACCCAAAACGTAACTTTGGAAATATTTAGGAGAAACACGTGAGTTATATGGCACAGTCATCTCCGATGATGCTGTACTAGACGTACAAATCTCGTTTCGTTCTTCTAGGACAATGATAAGGAAATCCGTCCACTAACGGTTAGGAGGCGATCTCCGCTCTTATCTTTGATTATTTATTTCCTAAAGAACCGGAGTTTAGTTTACCAGGAATCATCGAAAGTTGTTTCGAACTGGTCGGGATCGGGTATGTTATTCGAAAACCACTTCGATCCAACAAATGCGTTTCGAAATGAAGACATCTAGAAGATGATGGAATTCGGAGACGAAGCTCTCAAGTGTTTCGTTCAGTCCTAGAATGTAGTTCCTTACCTTGTCATAATATGGAATCCAATCTCCAATACGTGCCTTTACGATTTTTATTGTAGAACCTAGTATGTTGGAATTTAATAATGTAACAATTTTAGCTAAGATTAATAAGTATTTGTATCTTAGACACTATTATAATATCATAGAATTTCATATGAAATGTTTTGGTTATCGTAAGGTAAAAAACCCATCCGTGTTTATGTGCGACGTGGTTGTAATGACCCGCTATTTCGAACCATTCAAATTGACAATCATCCACTCATGTCAGACTTGAATCGCCAAAAACAATAGATTGTTAATTTATATTTGGCAAAACTCAGCATATATAGTGAATAAATCAAGCACATAATCACAGCCATCAACCTCCCTTCAGATCTGCTCTCCAACCCGTTATTTCGAACCATATACAGTAAATATATACCTTTAAAGCTATTACAAAATCTTTATATTATATATTTTCTTTTAAAATCAATATTCAAATTGAATCACATATTAAAATAAACTCTCTTAATATAAATTAAAAATCGAATTTTAATTTAAAACCCATAAAATAATATATATATATATATGATACATATTCATTTCAAAATATTAACCTAAAATATTATATACATATATATTTCAAAATATCAACATTTACTAAAACATATATATAAAACAATATATCTATATATTATAAAAATCAATACCAAAAATCAAGATATATGTATACTTACAGACTTATATATATACACTGTTTAGAAAAGATGGTTGCATGAGGAGGGAATGAAGTGCTCGGCTGAAGTGGAGGAAGGCCTAGAGTGCTGTTGCTATCGATGAGGGGAGGAGATTAGTTCGGTGGTCGGAGAGAGAGAGGTGAGTGGGTTGCGGTTGCAAATGAAGGGTGTACGGAGCTTGTTGTCGGGTTGCTCGCTATGGGTTGGTTATCAACACGGGAAAATGGGAGCTCGGCGCTGTTAGGGTGGGTGAGCACGGTTGGTGATGGTTACATGGGTTAGCTTCAGCAAGGAGAAGGGAATATATATATGCATGCTTTCAAAAAAAAAATTATTAACAAAGAGGAGGGCTTGCGTTTATGGCTATGAGGAGCATTGTTCGTCAAAGGTTGATGGATAGGTTCGGCCTTGATCTGGAGATGTGGTTGTGCTTGTATAGGAGAATGGTGGGTGGTGAGTTTGAATTGAGGGCGGGTGGTGATCAGTTCTCTTGCTGGCGGTGCTGGGGTATGCGGAGCAATGGCTGCTCGAGGCGGAGCAATGGCCGAGCAAAGGCGGGATGGTCACTGGATGGCGGAGGCAGAGCAGATCTGAAGGGAGGTTGATGGGAAGGTAGGAGCATGGGTTGGAACTGTAACGACTCGCTATTTCGAACCATTCAAATCGACAATCATCCACTCATGTCAGACTTGAATCGTTCAAAACAATAGATTGTTAATTTATATTTGGCAAAACTCAGCATATACAGTAAATAAATCAATCACAGAATCACAGCCATAGAGTATAATAACAATAAGCGGCGGAATAGATAAATAGTAGTTCATGAAGCTACTATATAAACATCAGAGTTTTAAAGCAATATACAACAGATATCCAATACATAGAAGTGTCAATACAAAAGAAAATGACAAGTATGCACAAAACAACTGGAAGCTGAATAGATATAAGACAGATCTTCAAGCAAAACTCCAAGCTCCAAAGGTGAGTCTCAAATGTTGTGACACTTAGTATGACCCGAGCATAAAGCAATACATAAAACACTCGAGTCAGGATTAACATTCTTATACAAGTAAATCAATTCAAGTGGAATGTCCAAGTGAAATACAATATAACTTAAAGGATGTTTTGGATTTCCATCCTCTAAGGATCCGTGAAACTATCTACTATGTAGTAATATACGCTATTATTATATGTCTACCAGTAAAGTAAAGTATTAAAATAGCGTTAAGGCGTTACCCATATCCCTCTCAACACATTTTATATATTCCCGTAGTCTATACAGTACCGTAAGCCCCAACAAACCGGTGGTTTACCCAGAGGGCACTTCATAGGTACGATACAAAACAAACTCGTAGAAGGCGCGATAAGGCATGTGACAAGGCACGCGAGGCAATGCCAGGGTAGGATTCTACCATTTGCACTCCCAGACTGGTGGTAATGCATAGCATCTACTACCGCCCACCTCGAGACACACTCCCAAATCAAAGGTGCACCCAATCGAATCACAAAAGCAATAGAATGGTATCGAAGAAATGTGCCCGATAGGGTGAGCGACCCCACTTGGCCCGGTATAGCTTCTGTTTTAGCCACATCAAGCTGACTCGCGGGAGTCGGGGCTGCGTTAATAGCTCATATAGAATTGTTGCCAAACCATCCTACTTCGTTCTGGAATCTCCACCACGTGCACAGTTGTTAAAGTGGTTTTTGGTATTGGCAGAGAGTATGACAATATCCGATCCCGGTCTCTTTAACAACCAAACGCTTATTTCACACCATGGTTGTTTTTATAAAATTACTTTTATAATCATTTCAAACAGTTCATACTTCATTCAAAATATCCTATCATTTCAAAATCATATCACTTTCGAAATCATATTCGCTTCTAAAATCAAAGCCACAAAATAGTTTAAACCTTTATATCAAAATATTCGCATTTAAATCCATTAAATCTAAATCATAAGAGTTCCACTTAAACAATTTAAATATTGAAAATAGTTTATATATATTGAAATAGTTATAAACTAAAAATAGTTTGTATATAAAAAAATAGGTTATGGATTAAAAATAGTTTATATATTAAAAGAGTTTATATCAAAATAGTTTCAAATTAGAATTGTTTCTTCCAATTTCACAAATCAATTCAAATCAACTTAAGTTTCAAAATTCAATTTAAATCAAATCTCAGCTAAATAATTTAAAATAAAAGGCTCAATTCGAATTCTCATTAAAACCATTATAAATTTATGTCGATTTCAAATCCAGGTTGGAATCACAAATTTAAACCATTTCCAATTCAATACATTTTGATCTTCAAACCATTTAAAATAACTCAATTTGATAATTTCATTCATATTTCAAAATTTCAACTTTAATCCTATTTAATATTTCAAATTTTCACTTAATCATCTTTAATAACATTTAAATAAAATCCCATATTACAATTTAACTTAATATTAAATATTCAATTTCAATTTTATTTAAAGTTAAAAATATTCATTTAATCACCTTTATCAAATCAAGTCATACCATTATACCTTTCAAAATCTCAAAATTAATAAGTTCAATCAAACCTTATTTAAATTCAATTCTAGATAAATTTAATTATAAATCAATTCTTATTTAAATTCAATGTTAACCAATTAAATTACCAATCAATTCTTATTTAATTTATCTTCCCAACCTCTATTTATTAAAGTTATTACAAAATCTATTTTAAAATATTAATTTAAATTTTAAATAAATATTTTAAACATATTCTACATATACTAATTAATTTAAATTTTATTAAATCTTATTATATCGAATTTATTAAATTAAAACTTATTATTAAATATATTTTATTTTATTAAATCTTATTTTATATATTTTAAAATAGTAAAATTATAAGTAAAATATTAAAATTTACATTTTCCAAAACTTAACTTATAATTTCAAAATTTCCAAACATATAATTTAAAATCAAAATTTTACACATATTAAAATAAAATATTTGTATTATATTTTAAAAAATCCTTATTTATTAAACCCACATATTTTCCTTTTCAAAATTTTGGAAATTGTTAAAAATTAGACCAACAGTGTCCGTATATAATTTTCTATCCTATGGTCAAGTGATACGGATATTTATCATTTCAATTCGCAAATTTAATATTTACGGGTATATATCATTTCAACCCGCAATCCCAAGATTCAAAATCAATGAAACTCGCTTGGGTTTGTAATTTCAACCCATAGCGATTTTCCCTTAGTCTATAAGATCGTTCGGGTATGTATCATTTCAATCCATAGGGAATTCTAAACTAACAGGGAACTTGCAGAGTGAGGACAAATATGATAATAATATAACATATCAACAACATGCATATATCATCAGTAACAAATTTAAATATAATATATATATAACAGGTTATGGTGTCATATGTCATAGGTAAACAATTGCAGATAATGGCATATCATATTTAACAATTAAATAAATTAACAATTCAAATTTAACAGCATATTTCAATCGTCATTTCATGTGAATTAAATTTACTAAATATAAGAATGTTAATCGTGAGTGATTGCTCACCTTTCGAGGTTAGAGAAATTAGACAACTCGACAAGCTACGAATTGAATCACGAACTAGACAATCGCCTAATCCAAACGACAAATCCGAAAGCAGAGAAAGGTGGACTCGAGATCGATGAAACAACATATATATAATTCTATATAAAATATATATATTATATTTTAAAATCAATATTCAATTTGAAAACGCATATTTAAAATAAAATCTATATATTATATTTCAAAGTCATTATTTCTCAAACACATCAAATAAAATCAAAATCTCTAGATATATTTCTTTTAAAAAATTTCAAATGAACATTTAAATATAATATATATCTTTAAAGCTATTACAAAATCTTTATATTATATATTTTCTTTTAAAATCAATATTCAAATTGAATCACATATCAAAATAAACTCTATATATATAAATTAAAAATCGAATTTTAATTCAAAACCCATAAAATAATATATATATATATATGATACTTATTCATTTCAAAATATTAATCTAACATATTATATACATATATATTTCAAAATATCAACATTCATTAAAACATATATATAAATCAATATATCTATGTATTATAAAAAACA
Source organism: Allium fistulosum (assembly GCA_030737815.1). Lineage (NCBI taxonomy): Eukaryota > Viridiplantae > Streptophyta > Magnoliopsida > Asparagales > Amaryllidaceae > Allium > Allium fistulosum. The sequence goes on along the minus strand of CM060905.1, from coordinate 265,322,390 downwards.
ATACTAAAAATCAAGATATATGTATACTTACAGACTTATATATATACACTGTTTTTAAAAGATGGTTGCATGAGGAGGGAATGAAGTGCTCGGCTGAAGTGGAGGAAGGCCTAGAGTGTTGTTGCTGTCGGTGAGGGGAGGAGATTAGTTCGGTGGCCGGAGAGAGAGGTGAGTGGGCTGCGGTTGCAAATGAAGGGTGTACGAGCTTGTGGTTGGGTTTCTCGTTGTGGGTTGGCTGTCAACACGGGAAAATGGGAGCTCGGTGCTGTCAGGTTGGTTGAGCATGGCCAGTGATGGTTGCATGGGCTAGCTTCAGCAAGGAGAAGGGAATATATATACGCATGCTTTCAAAAAAAAATTATTAACAAAGAGGAGGGCTTTCGTTTATGGCTGTGAGGAGCATGGTTTGTTAGAGGTTGATGGATAGGTTCGGCCATGAACTTGAGATGTGGCTGTGCTTGTATAGGGAATGGTGGGTGGTGAGTTCGAATGGAGGGAGGGTGGTGATAAGTTCTCTTACTGGCGGCACTGGGGTATGTGTTCGATCGGAGGGTGTTGTATTGTTGCTCGATGCGGAGCAGTGGCTGCTCGAGGCAGAGCAATGGCTGAGCAAAGGCGGGATGGTCACTGTATGGCAGAGGCGGAGCAAATCTGAAGGGAGGTTTGGTAGAGAAAAGGAAATGAGGTGGCGAGCTTGCATGTGTTGTAAGGTCAAGGGGATGGCTGTACGTGGGAGAAAAGTTGATGGGCAGGTCGTAGGTTGGAGCTGTAGTGTGGGCACAGTCGGTAGAGCGTGGCGGCATGGCAATTGTCAGGGATTACGGTGACGGATCGATGGACGTGATGGAATGATGGAAGATCTCGACAAAAGAAGGAGGTTGATGGGTTACGAAAAGAATGAAGGAGGAGGCCAACTTTCTCAAATAATATGTGTTGTCATAATTTATTTATTTTTTAAGAAGAACAGACTAAAGAGAGAGAGAATGAATTTGAAGAGAAAAACCAAAAATATATATCAAACTATTGGGAACGGAGAAAGTCAAAGCTGAATTTTCAGGAATATAAAAGGCTAACGGTTGTTGGGTTAATACACTGTGGAAATTGAATTGACACAAAACCCAAAAGGCACAAAACGGGTACTGATACGGCTAACCGTTTCGTAGATTTCGCCACGTACCGGACATTGAAACATACAAATGAATATACAGCGGAGATCAGCACGACGAGATGAACAGAATGTTACATAGATATCAACGATACGACAATCCGATCAAAAGTCGATATTCGTTGCCAAAAATGCTGCTAAAACGCCGAAAATAAGATAAACGGGGCTATAACAGTCCAAATTTGGCGAAATGAAATATGACGTCTCACTTAGAAAATGATCTACATTTTTATTATATAAAAATATTCAAATTTCATAAATATTTTATTTTCATCAAATTAACTGATTTTAAATTAAAATTGGAAATTACACAACAAAATAAACTTCCATATTTTCTGATAAAAATTTGACATTTGCTATGTTTTAATAGACGCATTCCAAATATCAAATTTTCATTGCTAAATTTTATTATTTTGTTTCAAGAAATTTTTTAGTTACTTACGCTATAAAATCGTTAAAAATTTCCAGGTCGTTACAGTGGTCTTACGAGATACTTTTGATTTTCAATGGTTTTATAACTTTATAATCTAGTTGGGTGTATCTTCTCACACTGGTTTTCCAGACTGGCTTGGGTGTTATTTTATTATAATGCTTGGGTCAGACTGAGCATATTTACAGATTGCTTTGGATGCATGGGAGCTCAGAAGACGAGTTGGAGGTCTTCAAGTCGCATTCACGTATATGTTTATTTTCCGCTGCTTTGTTGTTGAAATCATCAGCAATTGTGAGGATAGGCTGTTATAACTGTCAAGGCTGATGATAGTGGATCGTTGTTATACTCTAATGGATGTATGTATATAATAGTTTCTCTGTTGTAAAGATCATTGATATTATATTATATATTTTTCCGTTGCGATTGTGAGATTTTCTATGTTGTTTTTAGTTTCTTTCTTCTTTTCTTCTCTTTTCTTCTTCTTTCTTCTTTCTTTCCCATAACTATTTGGCTTTCCGTTCAATTTGGATTGGACATGTATGGTTTATTATCAGCTTGAATTGTGTGGAATAATGGGTTATTAGACTTGGCACCAGAGCTTAGGTTGAGCGAATACCTAGGTTTTGGTGGGGATTTACTCATTTGTGATAAGGTAAGCAAGACCCTAGGATGAGTTTTAATGTATAGAGATAAGCGCGTATTTGTTGGTGATATAATTTTTTTTATATTGTGTTAATTTATCAGTTGAGTGGCTTATGAATTCTGGTCGGTACGTGGGACGCCACGTTATCGTTAGGGGTTTCTAAATGCTTAAACAAGGCAAACCGACACAGTATTGTTTTGAGAACTAGGTAAATGAAATAATTTTACTTGAATTATATTTTACATATAATGGAATAATTTTTTAGAAATTATTATAGCTATAGGGTGTGTTTGGTTGTTAGTAAATGATAATATTTGATTATTATCATTTGTTGTTTGTTGTTCTAATAAAAGTTGTTATTAATAAAAATCTAAACAAGGATAAACAGTTGCAAAATGAGTTATATAAGAAAGTGAATTTGTTAATATGAATCATAGAGTATTGATTATAATTAAGACAATCAACAACTGTGAAATGAATTACATAAGAAGTGATATTTTATAGATATGATTTATAAACCTGATTTATAAATAAAAAGGAAATGAAATTGCCTAAGTATATTTATAATATGAGCTGTAAATAAAAACGGGTTTAAAACAAGAAGTAGGAGCATTCAAAACCCATTGATTTTGAAAATTGTTTTTCGAAAGGTTTTAGAAAAATAATTATAATATTATTTTGAAAAATGTTTTGGTTAGAAATATTTTGAAATAGGATTTCAAAGAGATAGAAAGCACTAAACTCAGTTTAGTCGCTGGAAAATAATTCTGGTGATGACTACAGCATCATTGGCGTTCAGTTTCGAGTTTCTAAGTGAAGAATTGTTACCATTGAAGTTTTGTTTTAGTAAACAAATTTGTTTTAGATTCCAGAAGTGTAATTTGATATATAAAGGAGTTATGTATATATATGATTTCAAAATGATTTGAAATAAAACCGGGTGTTTAAAATCCTAAATATTTCTATCTAAATGTTTTGAGAAACATAAGATAATAAGTTTTTGAACTTTGAAGATGGTATAGATAAGAAATAAGTTTACAACTTATGAATTTGAAAGGATAAGTTAAAACAAATCTCTAAATTTGTTGGATATGAATGTTAAGGAATGAAAATCATAAATTGAGATAGGTAACTAAATCTAACTTAAGTTAAGTAAAATGAAATGATTTTTGAAATGAAATTTAACTCAAGTGGGGTGACAGAATGAATATGAATTGGAGCTATAAAATGAAATGCAATTTGAGTTGTAAAAAGAATTGAATGCGAACTTAAGTAATTGTTTTATGGAATAGTACGTAAACGAGTTAGTATGCAAATGAATTGTTGTTCTTAAATTGAATTTAATGGGAATGTAAGTAAAGTAAACGAGAATAAATGAATGTTGACTAATTGGATACAAATCTACTGAAAGTAAATGGATTGAATGAGAATCAATTGAATGTGAATAAATGAGTGTTAGTAAAATTAATGTGAAGAATTGAATTTGATTTAAATTTAATATAAATCAATTGAATGCAAATGGATTGAACGTAAATTAATTGAATGTAAATAAATTGAAAATGGATAAGTCGAATGTAAATAAGAAATGAATATAATGTTAACATTAGGAAATTGAAAATTGACATGATGATAAATAAATTGGATGGATATTATTTGGTTGATAGTTTCTCTTGTTACATTTTCTAAAATTGCATATAGTTATGGTATATTCTATATTATATAGTGATGTTATTTTCTATGTACATGTTCTCATTGGTTGTTGAGTGACTAGTAGGTGCAGATGGCGTATGCTTCGATTTGGAGCTCGCTTTCGCATTATATTGATTGTATATGCTTGCTTATACTAAAATAAGGTACATATCTCATATTACATACCATATTTTTATATTTTTCCCCACGGGATGCCTCATCTTCGAAGATGAGATGTATATTTGTGATTATATATGTTGTAAATTTTTACGATCGAGCCGCGCAAAGGAGACGCTAGTGAAATTTTTCATAAATTTAAGGCGTTAAAAAACTTTTGAGAATTTTTGGAAAATATTTTTATAACTAAAAATTTAATTTTGAGTTATAACTTGGAATGAATGGGTGATATTCGTTAGCATCGGTGAATGAAGTTTAATACTTAAGAATTTGGAAATTTATTTCAATTAATTAATTTTTAAAAGTTAATGGGTTTTGTGACATTTCCTTACTTGGCAATTTCGGGGACGAAATTCTTTTAAGGTGGGAGAATGTAACGACCCAGAATTTTAGTCATTTGAATTTGGAATATCTAATTGATTTTAAATGTTGAAAAGTAAATTTTATAAGTTAAATAACTTGGATTTCAAATATAGCAGTTTATTTGATAATTAAACCGTTGAATTTAATTTTTGGAATTGTTTAAAATAATCGAATCTTGAATTAAATGCGAATAAAAATGATTTCGAAAGTTGATTTAAATTCTATTTTAATAAGAAGGAAGATAGTAAACTTTTAAATTGGGTTTAAAAGCGATTAAACTGATTTTTGAAATTATTCGTTTTAATTAACGTGTAAAAAATAGCCTTTTAGGGCACCGTGTCGGATTTCGATGAAACCAGATCCATTGGATCCGCAATGGTATATTATAGTATGCTTTCGAATTTCATGGTGATTGGACGTATCGTTTGGGCGTGCAAGATCGAAACACGTAGAAACTAATTAAAGGAATTTAATTTAATATAATTCGATTTTCAAAAGCTATCTTCTGTATATGATGGAATTGGCTCCCGATACATATTCCATTGTGTTCGGAATATGAGTATAACATATAGAACGCCGGGAGGCACACTTCGTTTGGAGTCCGAAATTTTAAAGTGTGAATAGTGCTGAGTTTATTTTCTATATAAGAGCATTAACTTTTTTTCATTTTCTTGAAACCTAGCTAGGTTTTCTCCGCCGCCATTAAACATAAACCAAATCAATGGCCATGGCGAATCGAAACCTCTAGAGGCTGAATTGTCCTTCGACTTCAACTACAAAAACGTAGAGCATGACGATACGAAGCTATCCAACGGTTGGATCGAGTTAATTGGTGATGAGGCGGCAGTTATGGGCTCACGTTCGCAAGCAGCTTATGGGTTTCGACGATCGTTCGCGGCAGCGTGGTGCACACGTGCTGCTGCGTAGAGGCGAAGGGCAGCGCGAGTGGGGGGGCGGGGACGGCGGAGGTGCGTTGATCGAGGTCGTGGTGGTTAAGTGACCGGCGATTGTTTTTTTTTCTAAAAAAAAGCTCGGGCCTGGGTAAAAGCGCGTATGAGGTTGTAAGAGGAGTGAAGGTTTAGTTTTTAAATTTTAATTAATTTAGTTAATTTTAAAATTAATTATATCAAATGTTAATTTATCCATAACTTGTTCAACGAGGTCCAAATCGAGCGCGATGTGTTGCATTGCATTCGTATCACCGAGTATAATGCTATGGAATTGGATTATATGGATTCGGAGTTAGTGAGAATTTTGGCTTAAAATTCAATGTCTATTCAATTTTAATTCAAAACGGGACATTTGACGATATGAAAATCAATGTGTGTTAATCTTACCTTTTTTGGTTAATCAGAAAATATTATATATTCAATAAAATTATTGATTGGATGTGTGAATATTTTATTGTTGACTGTTATTGACTGTTTGGATAATTTACTATAATTATTAGTTGGTTTGGATATACTCCCGCCCTTGGAGCGGATGAGACCCTATTACGTTCCCGTGCAAGAGAAGATGACCCTTTGTATACGAATCCCGCCTCGAAGCGGTTGATTTATATATTAATGATTATATACTATATGTGATGCAGGGGGACAGGTTGGAGGGATCCAACAGGATTCTTCACGCTATTGATTTTATTTTCATATATATTGTGATATATGATATGTTGGATGCAATATTGATGACATGGATATGATTTTGCTTATTTAGTGCTTTAGTAGCACTGGGCCTTATTTTGGTATTTTAAAATATTATAAACTAACGATTTGATCTAAAATGGAATTTCGAGTGATTTTGGAAATTATATATGTTCATATAATTTTTTCTAAAATAAAAGCATTATTTTTAGATATTATATATTGATAGTTTATGAAATATTTTAAATAGAGATTTTGAACTGTGAATAAAGTTTTTTTTAAATTCTTGGAAAATAAGTCAATCTTTTATAATAAAAGGATAAGGTGTTTAAAAGAAAATAGAAATATTTTGATATAAATATTTATTAATCATTTTATATAAAGTGATATGTATACATAGGTACATACATTATAATTTATTTATAACGGTGAAATTTACAAATGTGATAATGTATAAAAGTGATATTTTACAAAGGAAGTGAAGATTCGTAAAATCGTATTGTTGTTATTAAAAATATGGATTTATAAATGATGTGTATAAATAAAAGAAAACTATTATCGTTGGATAGATTGGAAAGAAAAATAAATCAAGCGGTGGATTTATTTTAAGATGTGGAATGGTATTTTAGAAATAGTTGATTCTATTCTGGAAATGGAAAGTGAGGGTAAATTGGGATTGTTGAACGATATTTTATAAATTGAAGAAATTTATAAAAGAAATTTATTTCTGTGGTAGCAAGGTTAAAAACGGTTGAAATCATGTTTTGAATGAAATTTTATGAATAAGTGAGATTTATAAAGGAATGGAGTTATAAATGGGGTTCATAAATAAAGGTACCTTATGAAAGGAAGTTTCATAAAGTAGAGGAGATTTATATATATAGTTGATAAATATGGAAATAATCATCTTGGAAATTAAGTATGGATTTTTACCAAGGAAATGTAATTATGATTTAAGAGTTGTTTATTTATATTAATGTTGTTTTAAAGTGGTTTATAAATATTTTAATATTTTGGAAAACTTGTTATTTTAAATAATAATATGGTTTGAAATTAATTATAATTATTTATCAGTAAAGTTTGGAAATTAATTATTAGTATTTATAAAAATGTTAAAGATAAATTATTATTGTTTTATTAAGGATGTTTGGAACTTATTAATTATTATTTTAAAATGTTTTACAGTTAATATTTATTTATTTATAAAGTTTACTATTATATAATAATAGTGTTTTAAGAAAATGATTAGAATTTGTATTTTAAACATTTTTGAGATTTATAAATAGGGTTTTATAAACAGATGTGGATTATAAGAGGAATCTTATAATATGTTTTGGAAAACGTAAAGGAAGATCGGTTAATAGATAAATGAGTTTTATAAATGATTTTAGATATTAATAAAGGAATTTAAGAAGTGGGTTTATAGATTTATAAAATGAGTTTTATAAATGGTTTTGTGGATTTATAATAGAGTTATGAATGATTTTAGAATTGAATAAAAAGGTGAATCTTCCCAAATGTTGGTGAATCCACTTATACCGTTGAGATAAGTATATGGATATTTTTTACCAAGTATTGAGAAATAGGGATTTATGGGTGTGTGTATATATATATATATCTTTGTAAAAATATTCCGGTACAAATATTTACAAAGTGATTTAAGTTAATGGAAGGATTTGTTAAAAGAGGCTTAGTGTTGCTTGGTACTTAACCAATGTTGGTTTTCCCTATGGAATTAAATTTCTGATTGAATGATTGTTATTCAATAGTTAAATAACCGACTATTGAATTTGGACCCAAAACGTAACTTTGGAAATATCCAGGAGAAATACGTGAGTTACATGGCATAGTCATCTCCCATGATGTTGTACTGTACGTATAAATCTCGTTTCGTTCTCCTAGGACAATGATAAGGAAATCCATCCACTAACGGTTAGGCGGCGATCTCCGCTCTTATCTTTGATTGTTTATTTCCTAAAGAACCTGGGTTGAGTTTACTTGGAATTATCAAAAGTTGTTTCGAAGAGGCCGGGATCGGGTATGTTATCCAAAAACCAATTTGATCCAACAAAAGTGTTTCGAAGTGAAGTCATCTTGAAGATGATGGAATTCGGAGATGGAGCTCTCAAGTGTTTCATTCAGTCCTAGAACAAACTTGTATGGATGAATACTGATATTGCATTGTGCCTGGAGGGCCGTGTTAGCATTCCAAGTGGGAAGTTCTATAAAAAGGTAAAACGTAGCCTCGCACCTCATCAACCGAGAAATGACTAAAATCGGGTATGCAACAGGGCCAAGTGGGTCGCTCCCATGTAGGGTATGGTCATTTAAAATCAAGATCGGTTATTATCTCTCATTGTATGCTTCGAGGCCCATTAACGGAGGGATGATCATATTCGGTACTACTAGTCAAGTGGTAGGCCAGTCCTGTGTGGCAGAGGTACAAGATGTTCTTGTCAGACCCCGATGCATTTATCTAGAGATGTACCTTCGGAAGGTAGTTCCTTACCTTGTCATAGTATGGAATCCAATCTCCAATACGTGCCTTTACGATTTTGATTATAGAACCTAGTATGCTGGAATTTAATAATGTAACAATTTCAACTAAGATTAATAAGTATTTGTATCTTAGATGCTATTATAATATCAGAGAATTTCATATGAAATGTTTTGGTTATCGTAAGGTAAAAAACCCGTCCGTGTTTATGTGCGGCCTGGTATTACAGGAAACTTTTGATTTTCAAAGGTTTTTTTTGAGAAAAATGTGTGATCCTCTACGAATAGAGGAGAGCACACATGCGAGTATATATATATCATGAATATAAAGTGCTGCCAACATGCCTGGCAGGTAACAAAAATCAAATACATATATATCAAATCTCAGGTACTCCTAAGATGAGTTTCGGCAAGGCCACCACCCATCACACCCCGATATCGAGCTTCGGCATGGCCACCGCCTGATATTAAGGTGTTAGAAGTACCTAAAAAACTAGAGGAAAAAACAAAAACTACTGGATGACGTCCCAGACTAATGAGGAAGCTCCAACCAACTGAATCAGGAGAGGTGAATAAGCATCTGCTCTGAAGTGGATCAGCTGAAAAGAGAAACCGCTCTGAAGCCTCTGATCAAGAGAAAGGGGTACCGAACTTGATTTTCAAAGGTTTAATAACTTTAAAATCCAGTTGGGTGTATTTTCTCACGCTGGTTTTTCAGACTGACTCAGGTGTTATTTTATAATAATGCTCGGGTCATACCGAGCATATTTACAGATTGCTTTGGATGCATAGAAGCTCAGAAGACGAGTTGGAGTTCTTAAAGTCGTATTCACGTATATTTTAATTTTCCGTTGCTTTGTTGTTGAAATCTTCAGCAATTGTGAGGACATGCTACTATAACTGTCCAGGCTGATGATAGTTGATTTTTGTTATACTCTGTTGGATGTTTATATATAATAGTTTTCCTTTTGTTGAGATCATTGATATTATATTATATATTGTTCCGTTGCGATTGTGAGATTTTGTGTTTTTTTAGTTTCTTTCTTCTTTTCTTCTCTTCTCTTCTTCTTTCTTCTTTCTTTCCTATAACTATCTGTCTTTCCGTTCAATTTGAGTTGGACATGTGTGGTTTATTGTCATCTTGAATTGTACATAAAAATGGATTGTTACAAATTGGATAATAAATATATTCGAAGTGAATGTTAAAAAAAGAATATTGATAAAAATTGTTTTGGAAATCGTATAATAAATTTATCGAATGTGACGATATGTTTTATTTCATTAATACGTTTTTTCAATGTTTTAAAATTATAGTTGTATGCATAATAGTTATATGCATGAAATAGTGATGGACATTTAAAGTTAAAATGCCTTGAACATTTTCTTAGAGCGAAAAAACCAATAACTAAATATCATAACAAACAGAAGAAAAATATAGAAGGTGAATTTTGCAAAAAAATTATAGTTTAAATCCGTATGCATAACACATGTTTGTACTAGTTTTCTACTATATAAACAATGTTGTTTCTTATAGTTGAAAGTGATTGTAGATTAAAATGCACGATGATTTCTGACTTCTTCTTGGATATGCTAAATGTTTGGTAAAATCGAATTGCCATATCTAATCAGAAAGTATTAAAGCTTTCAACGACTGTTTAAGGTTCAATTTTACTGAACATGAATATGAAAAATACATAGGATCATCTGGAGCATGTCAGGATCTATGGAATAATCTGCTATAGACTTAGAGAAGTGTTTGGAATGTGGAAAGAGATTTGTTTGAACAAAGATGATGTGTAATAAGGACGACTGCTCACGGATACAAGGAATTCACATATAGTCCTCAGGTGAAGTTCATGAAAGAATTGAGGGCATACCCTGGGGTTAATTATTTATTTTTGATTATATAATTGTACACTTAATTTTTATGTATGAATCTTGTTGAAATGAAAGTATGATTTTCTGGTTTATGTTGCCATTGTGTGTGTACTGAATGTTGGTGATTACATTCATAAATATTGTTATATCCAAAAATGCTATTTATCACAGGTTGAAAGAAAGCCATCGCATATTGATGGAGGATAAAGCCACTGGAAAATGAAGGCCAAAGCGAGCTATTGCATGTTGATAATGTATAAGCTATCGAAAATTGTGGTCTTTAAAGCCATCACATGTTGACCGGCTGAGGTTTCGAAGGTGGAAGATCCATAAGCTATCGCATGTTGATCAGATAAGTTATCGAGGGTTAATGGCTATTGAAGATCCACAAGCTATTGCATGTTGATCAGATAAGCTATCAAGGATTGATGTCTCTATAGGTGCTAGAAACCATCGAAGGTTGATGTCTCTATAGCCATCGCATGTTGGTTAGTGGAGCTATCAAAGTTTGAAATCTTCAAATCGATCGCATGTTGATCAGATGAGCTATCGAAGGTTGAAGATCCCATAACCTTTGCATGTTGATTAGATGTTGATGTCTTTATAGCCACTGCATGTTGATCATGTAATCTATCAAAGGTTGAGGTCTTCAAAGCCATCGCATATTGATCTGATAAGATATCAAAGGTTGAAGATCCCAAAGCTAACGCATGTTAAGTAGATAAGCTATCGAGGGTTGATGGTCCCAAAGCCATCTAATATTGACAACTTAAGCAATCAAAGGATGGTACCTCCAAAATTATTACATGATGATTACTTAAGTTATCATAGGTTGACACTTTGAAGCTATCACAGTTGAAGACTTAAGGAAGCCATCGCGTAATGAAAATTTAGGAGTTATTGCATATTGGAAGCTAAAGCAATTGCATGTTGAGAAGCACAACACCAAAAACAATACTAACCGACCATGTAGCATTCTGCCATTGGACTAATCATGCCATGTCATCATAAAGAAGCTGAAGAAGAATTGTGCCAAAAGTCATCTCGAGTACATGCCACGTCAGTAAATTACAATCATTGATTCTACTAGACGAAGCATTTCATGAATCTAAAGGTTGGAGCATGTAACCCATACTAGAAAGGGGTCGATTCCTAGTGATTCTTCCTCTCATTTGAAATTTTCTTGTACTTGAGAAAAAACTTGAGATTGGCATTTTAATGGACACTAGGTCAAATTGAAATCAAAATTTTATAATCGAGACTTGAATAAAATTCCTATTTGTATATTTACACTTACAAGGACACTTAACTTGCATAATTGACTAGTGACCAGCATATTGGACCAAGGGACTTGCCTTTTTTCGACATGCATATTTTATCTTAGACAAGGCCTATTTTTTAACATAACATTAATGGTGCTTTCATTGAGATGAACTTAGTGAAAGCCAAAAATTTTGAACACAAAATCGAATCCAACTTCGTCCAAAACTTGAAAATGGTGGTTAAATCTCAATAAGGATCCTTTGAACCCCACTCAAACACATTTGGCTTATCCACGGAGTGCCCTACAGTTTAGTAAGGAATAAGAACCAAATCTAAGAAATCTAGCCCTTTAGACTTTAGAAGAAAAGAAAAGAGTTGCCCAGTATAACCTAAGAAAGTGTAAATCTATTCCATATAGGAGAGAAACTGAATTTAGCTTTAGCAAATGAACTAAATAGAAGGAATACCAAGTTAAGGGATAACCCATTGTTGGAACTGGCCTAGCCTACATCAGAGTTAAAGAGTAAATTACAAAAATTCTCCTATATTGGACTATTGGGCCTAAGAAGTCTAAATGTATATTAGATTTGATCTAATAATTTTTTAAATAAAATCTTATGCTATTTAAAATTGGTTAAAAAGAAATTTAAAATTAAATTAAATTTAGATGTATAGTGTTTCAAATACACCCAACAATTACTTATAAGAGTTAATTTAGAGAAGGAAACCTTTCGTTTCTTTCTCTAAAATTATGTAATTAATTGAGAACATACTTTACTTTATGCAAAGAGAGAAACTTTTCTCTCTCTCTCTCTTTAATTAAATTTATTGATTCATTGAATGTCATTAATTAGCAATTTATACATGGCACAAAGTGAAAGTATATCTAAATATATTCTAGTATAAATTATGTAAGTTCAACATATTATATTGTGTACAAAGTTAATGTGTATGTATTTGGGTGTTGGGATTTACACCGTAGTGATGCTTTTATATATGCATTGATCGTCCAAAGCATTGTTTGAAATTATATATATGTATGCATGTGTATATATATGTATATATATTTAAACATATTTCAAATGTATATGTATTGTTAATGAATCCTTACAAAAATCAATATTAATCCAACCAAGTAAACTACTATGAATTCAAGATTTATTACGAAACATGCAATGATTTGATTTAATAAAGCAATTTGAATACATATCTTTACCTATAAAACCAAATATGACCTATATGTATATGTTAATAATTTAAAGTAGAATAAAATATAGATATTTTGTAAGTAATAATAATTTTCCAAAAGTATATTTTATGTAATAATAATATTATGTTGATTTATGTTCATTTACACATCAATACAATTCTCCTTTATTATTGGTATGTATATATATACAATATGTAATTTTTTAAAAACCTTTTATTGTAAAATATTTTGAAATTATTTTAACATACATACACATACACACACATATGTATATTTATATATGTATGAATCTTAAAATAGAAAACTAATCTTGAATTAATGTAAACTACCATTAACAATTGAATAAATAAATAAATATAGGAAAAAAATTAATTACCAGATTTATATTTAGATCGAAATCAATAGAAATTAGTAATGGAAATCATTAATAGAAATTATCAACATCAAATCAAAACCAATTAAAATGGCAATAGGTTATATTACTTTAAAATTTACACTTGTATATCTATTGCAATATCATGGAATCAACCACTAGATCTACAATATCATGGAATTTGTAGATAAAAACTAATTGAATTTACTTTGTTGATGTTGCCTTTTGATGCTCCTTGAATGGGGAAGGCTCCTAGATCCAATTGAATTACCTCTATAAATTGCAACAATCTAAAGCACCACTTTTGTATTTATTTTATTGTATTTTGTTTAGGAATTTTTTGTGGTTTAGAGGCCATGAATTTTTAGCTAAGAATGTAAAAAAATGAAGATGGAGGCTATGGTATAGAAGGAGAGTGATTAAGAGATGCAAGTGAATGAAAGTCAATGTATTTATGGAGGGTATCTTCCTTAACCTCCTCCTTTCATTTTGTAGATCCAACCATTGGATTTTCAGGCTCTTTTTTCTTCTCATGGTTATCTATGAATGAGGTTATATAGGCCTCAAAATATTCCCAAACCCATTTAGTAATTAATCTATTTAAATCCACTTTAAATGTTTTATCAATATTATATATGGATACGTATATATATAACTTTTATATACGCACTTTATCAAATACTAATGGCATTCAAACAAAGCAAATAAATAATAAAAAAAATTAATATTTCATAAATATTAATTAATTTACAATAAATATAAATTAATTAAATAATATGGTTTTCCGGAGCATTCATCATTATGGTTATGCGACTCAAAGGGGTAAATTCATTCAGCGATTAATAATAAACAATTCGAATATTAACGTTCACACGTTGTGACGACCCACCTCCTCGGCTCTCAGAAATTGACATTAATACATCATCGGTATTCATGTGCCGCAAATCCAAGTGCCGGAGAGGCGGATTGTTAGGGTTTTTTATAAAAGAAATTAAGATAGAAGACAGAACAAAACTGAATCTCACATCATATTTAACAACTTGTAATTATACATATAAATAGAACATACAATCACTCTCAAAATGAGATATCGGAGTCATAGCAAGTACTAACCCAACAAGGGATAGTTATAACTGCCTATCCCAATAGATACTTGTAGATACTTATACATAATACAGCGGAAATAGAAATAGACGACTATCTAAATAGGTCCCTCCGGGTCCATGCTCCATCCAAAATGCTCCAAGTTACCTAACTACTTGGCTGCCCGAGAAAAATAGGGCACCTAGAGTTTAAGGGGAAAGAAAATAAACTCTAGGTCAGTTATGGGACTAGTATGAGAAACTCAAATATACAGCTATTTGAAAACAAAGGGCATCTCATAAGACCATGCCGCACATAAACACGAAATGGGTTTTTACCTTATAATACCCAAAATCTTTACTATGCAAAATCTGAGGATATTATTTTTAATGACTTTCTTTTGAAATAACTTTTCAACTAAATATACATAATCTTAGCCGAAATTGTTACATTATTAAATTCCAGCATACTAGGTTCTACAATCAAGTCCAAAGGCACTTATTGGAGAATGGATTTCCATACAATGCCAAGGTATGTGACTACCTTCTGACAGTACATCTCTAGGAAAATGCACCTGAGGCTCCAACCTCTACCAACATAGAATTGACCTACCTTTACCATAGATTGTATCGAATATCCCATCACCCCAGTCGTTCTCGATCTTTACTGGGATCCCAAAGCATACACAACATATCAGAATATAGAGGTAATCTACAAAGATGATGACCATATCCTAATGAGAGCGACCCACTTAGCCTGCCCCATCTACCCTGTTTTTGTCATTTCCGGATGATGAGGCTCGAGGTAACGATTACCTTTCTCATAGCACATATTCTACTTTGAATGCCACATTGCCAATTCCATCATATACTATTGATTTCCACAAATGTACAACCTCTGAGCTCCTACCTCTTAGAGAAGGGTGTTAAGTATAGGAGATTTACCTCCTACACCACCAAACAGATGTACATTTGTAAAAATCAATGTACGTACATTTTAGAAATGCAATGTGAGACATTCGTCCATACAACTTGTCCAAGAATAGGACAAACTGAAGGAACTCTCCTATTGCATCCTGTCGGGAATCACCCCTAGGTTTAGTAGTGAGTAGCCCTTGCGTCGAAGATCAAATGAAGATACTACCACCACATATATATGATACAGGAAATTTACCCCAAGGGTCAGTTACAAGCAGCCCTTCATTTCTTTTGTTATCATTCAATGTCTTCACTTTCGAACGTACATTGGTTCGAAGTGGTTTTCAGATAGGGATTATCCAAATCCAACCCTGGTTCCTTTTAGCCAATCATCCCTAAAAAAGATGTTTAGTTTGAGGGTGATTATCATTTCACTCATTGATATCTTTTATCGAATAAAATATCTCTTTTAGAGATATAAGTCTTTAAATCATATTCTTTTCCAGTATATACAGAATTATTAAACCTCTCTTTAACTTTGGAAATACCAAATCAAAATAATTTCTCATAAACCATATTGTAAAACCTTATTGAGTAAAAAGGGTTGATAGAAATTATACTAATTTTACTCAACATCAATTTTGTATTCAACCTTTACTATCCATCGAATAATGGTGAAATCACCTTTTAAATTCACATGGATAGTTAGGGTTCCCTCCTCAGAATTTAATACCAAGTATAATAGGATTATTTCTATACAATCCAAGTTGTATTAAATTAAGTTTGTAAATTTGAATCTTTTATACTTGTCTCGTTTCCGACATTTCGACCTTATCTATTCCTCCCCAATAAAGAGGCTAGGTCAGGTAGGGCACTGGTTGCTCCTGAACATCTCCTTAGTTTTAACACCCCATATTCATATCTCACGAATAGAAAAATCTAGTCTACTCATCGGCTTTTAGAGCCAAGTTTAAATCACTTGATTTTAACAACTTTTCTTTAATAATTTATTTAAACCTTTTAAAATAAATTATAAAACCATCAAATCATCTTTAAAATACTTAATTATTTATTTGAAAACATTTATAAAAGATATGGGAAAGAATACTTAAATTTAAAGCCATATTTCAAAAGTTCTTAAAAGTGCTGCAAAAAGTGCTACGAATAATGCTTTTAAGCTTATTTGATCAAAACAACTTTCGACCATTTAAAAATCCATTTTTATACCTCAAATCTCTTTTAGAATATTTTAAAAGATTTATAGAATTTATTCCATATTTTTAAAGAATTAAAAATATTATTTTAAAGAATTTGTCGCTTTGGTTTTCGAACTGCCAAATCGCGACTATTTTGAAAGCTTGTTTTGCTCATATTTCAAAATATACTAAACGAAATCTCAATCCTTTTCTTTTTTTTGAAAACTATGATTATAAGAGTTCAGAAAATTCTTATTACAAAGAATTCCGACTTCGAGTCCATCGTATAATGGATTTAAACTTTTACGGCGTGAAATCGTGAACTATCGTTACGCGATGCACCTATTTTTAACTCAATTTTCATAACTTTTCAAAACTTCACCAAAGTGAGTTTTAGTGTTTATAAAACATTTATAAACTATTTTAAACCATTTTCAAGGGGTTTAACAATCTCCTATACACCATTTCATTTATTAAAGGAAAGTGATTTCCTTTGTGAAATTCGACGTGTATTTAAACGCAACTTGTTTTACACATCCAAACACCAATATTTCACAACCAAATATGATGATCAAATCATAACAACCAAAGAACATATCATATCATCATCTAAGGTGTGTGTGTGTATAAATGTAAGTGGAGTTTTCTCACCTCAGATTAAACAATTAACTTAAAAATGGCTATAGCTTTGCTAACTTGAATTTAAAGCTCATGGACACTCAGACTTTTGCCTTTAGAAGGCTTGACCTTGACCTTAGAGACTTGGATGACTTACGACCTAGCTTAGGGAAGATGAAAGGCTCGACTATAGAGAAATAAGATGGTGGCCGTGGGGTATTTAGGTGGAGAGGAGGAGTTTTGTGATAATTTTGAGGTGTTTTAATATAGACACACACACACACACATACTATATAAATTTAATTTCTTTTTCAAATAGATTTTGCCATAATTTTGCTAAGGCAAGAGGCCATTAAAATAGAGAGGAGAAGCTTTAGAAAATGAAGAGGAAATGTGGAATGAAAGTGAAGATGGAGTGTTATATTTATAGGCAAAGGAAGGAGTAAAAATATCATGATATTTAATGCATATACATCATCACTTCATCACCACCACAACCTCCTCCTACCTCCCTCCTTTCAGTTGAACATACTCCCTCCCCTATGTGTGTAGCCCATGTGCATGTACTTGTGTGTAAGTGTTGACTTTGGAATGCTTAAGTATTAAGGAAGTGAGAAAATATCTTAGATATTTTTGATAATGTATATATTTAAGCATATGTATATATATATGTGTGTGTGTGTGTGTGGGTGGGTGTATGTGTTCATATGCATGTGGATATGTTCATAGATGCGTACATGTATATGTGCATATGTATGTCACATAGAATCCACAACGTTGCACAACTTCTACACATTAAATCGTTACAAATTTTGATTTGGATTTCCAGTCATATTTTCTCTTCTTAGTTAATATACACATATTTGTAAAAAAAATTAATAATAATTTTTCTATTATTATATAATAATTAAAAGGGCTCAGTTAATAATTAGAATAATTATTAAATCATTCAAACTCAATTTAAATTCACAAATCAATTATTCAAAAATAGCGACATTACTAATGATGTCATATATACTTTTAATTTTCCAAATAAAATAAATTATTTTATTACATACACTCATATGAATAAATGAGTGTATGTATCTAGCTCCGTGCATGATGTTGGATGGTCAAAGAGTTGTTTATCGATAAAATGGTTTTTGGTCATTTTATCGATATTTATTCCAAAATATATATTTTGTAAATATTTATTCATAACGATATATCCAATATTATTCATATTTCTAAAAATCGTTATTTATGTTAAGAAAACTTATATTTGAATATTTTAAAAAAATTTCTAAAGTGATGAATTTCTGGGTCGTTACACACGTCACCTTAGCTAGTGGTGTGACATTTTTCCTGAATTTGTCATTTACACATTTTCTTGGTAAAATCCGGTTTAATTATTATAAGCGGTACCTGGTAGTAACAATTATTTACCCCAATTCTCTTCGTCAACACTATATCACATTAAGACTTATGGAATTTAGTTATGATCAAAATTCTAACACCATCCACATTCAACTTTATTAGTCCATGGGTTTAATAATAACATCTATTATTAACCATATTACTCTGGCCAGAGATTTTTGACTTTGAATTTACTAAAGTTGATAGTGATACCAACCCCATATAACCGAGGAGACGAATTCTCTATTGAATAGTGTTTCACTTCCAATGCTTCAACTTAGACCCAACTATAGTCGTTCAATGGATGCCATGCCATGACTTAACTATAATCAAACTGGAGTGTCCACATTGAAGTTCAACGGTATTCTCAAATCAAGAGAATTGTATAACGTAGGTACCTCAAGTTTCTATATTTGACCTTAGCTATATTAACCAACAGAAAACTCTTGAGTGAGTCTTTCCATAGTTATCCAATAACTATCAATACGTAACCCCTTGATGCCTCCAGTAGTCACGAGTAATTAACTGCCAAACATTTGGAAAGCGTTACGTACTCTAGTCTCAACGGTATGTCGATGTCCGGTCTCGATATATCTTGACTAGGAATATTTAAAATAACGTTCTTATCATATTGTGATATAATACTCATGTTTATAACTATTTTAAACTGTTATCACAAACACATTTATGGAATTTCTGATATAAATACTTAAATTAACTAAATAACTATATATAGTATTTTATAATAAGTATATAGTAGAAAGGAAACCCTTCTATTTTGAACAAGACTGGTTATCGAGTTAGATTTATGTAACAAATTACATAATTGCACCTAGGATATACCTCTAGCTTTATCAATCTCCCGCTTGCACTTGGGGTTAATTATTGAATCTTATTCCAATTTCTGCATTTGGTTTCTTCAAAACCAATTGGGTCAATCCCTCAATGAACGAGTATGCTATTATGTTTCAATTATCTACTTATGTCAATCAACTCTCTTTAATGCCGATAAACTGGCTTTATCATGCGGAACAATTCAGCCTATTTCTCAAGACCTCTAGTGAGCTTTAAGTTTGTTACGAATTATATCACGACATTGTCATTATATAACAATGTTATGGGATTCTCAACATTTGGAATCACCCTTCAGCCCATTTATAAATTTATGCATTTACTTGTATATACACTACTTTTATTATGGCGCTACTCAAGGCGATGTACTTGGCCTTTTATTGAGTCATCCACAATCTCTCATTCAGAGCATTACCAACTTAAAGCTTCTTAACCAAGCATTGAATATGATTTTTATAATGACATACCATACTCTATATCACATATGAAGTCTGAGTCTGAATACTCCTCCATAAGGAGTTTGTTGTTTATATAAATAATTCTCCTATATTTTGTAAATATACGAGAACATTCTAAACTACCATTTAATGACCTTAATTTGGATTTGATATTTGCTTCATGCATGAAATACATAAACAAATCATGATATTGTAGATAACATAACATGTATGATAATTTCAATTGCCAATATACAAGGAATCTATCTTACATGTTTCTTATTAAACATTTTCATAAGTCTACATATTATATGGGACATTCCCAATGTCCTTTATACTCACCGTAAAAGACATCATTTGCAAATCCAACATCGAGTATTAAAACAACTAAAAGCCGATTTTTAACACAAGTACATTGTTAACAATCAATAGCGTGTTGTTTTCTTATATTTAGATATATTAATGTACCTTCAACATTCTTTCTTATTGACACATGCTTCCTCTGCATTCTGACTGAAATCAAACTATTTGATATTTGTATCAAAATACTTATTTAATTTTGATGCCTATAGAATAATACATTCATATCGATTCTTCGATCATATCCAAAACCCACAAACTTAATATTACTCCCACTGACTTCGAGACGCTTTGGTTGTTATGTACAAACAGTCTAGTCTAAATCATTATTTAGAATTTTCTATTTCAATACATATATACCAAATCATAAAGTCATACTAGATGATAATTTTGTGAGTAAATCTAAACCAACTTGACCAAATTGAATGATGAATCTGTTATGCTAATTTCAACAATTGAAATTCAGGATGTTATTCTTATCAATATGGCTCACTATATTCCAACATCATTTGTCTTTTTCTTAATAATTCATTTTTGACCAATCAATCATTTCTCTTCGGGTATAACTATCAAAATCATATTTTGATAATGTACTTGGAATCTATTTTGGATTTGTCCATTGTACCATATTATAGAGTCAACACTCTTAATGGTTTAATTAAACAACTGGGGATTACTTATTCTTGACATTGACAAGAAACTCATAGTTTCTCTTTGATGTGCAAGAATACTCAGTAGACATTCTAATGTATTATGTTCATTTAGGTTTGGTTAATTTCATTTTATCCTTTGCAATTAGTTTTAACCTTGGATCATATCCATAACCATTTTACTGCCAATAATTTCTAAAAGAAATTCCTTCACAATGAAGTTGGTATTTCTTGAAACAACAGTTGTTTCTCACTGCAAAAAATGGGTATTCAAAAACATTTTATGAATTCCTTATATAAAATTTATTTGGTATTAGTTCACGATACTTATGTTCACAACATAAATTAGTCATCCAATGACCATCGTTCCCAAACTTCTTTTGGCATGATTCACACAAGATCCCTTACGTACAATTATTACGTGCAGTCTCTCGACTTACACAACCCGCCAACTCCTTAGCCTATGAGATGATGGGGTTTCTTATAAACCCATATCCTGTACGACTTTGTAAACTATTCTTCGAACGATATTAATCTTAACCTTGTGTACTATTCTTAAGTACACACCTTACAGAAAGAATTTAACTCAACTTCACTCATTATTTAATTGTCCTTTGTCCAACAAAGTTCGATTACTCCTTATCAGCATATCATTATGTATTTTAAGGAGAAGCGACTTTTGATATTGAATCTTAATTCATTTTAGGTACCTTTGGAACTCTTTCTAATATACTCACCCACTCGATCGAATCAAATCATTTCTTTTGCATGTTATTTTATTTTACTTCCATTTTATTTTCTATGAACTTAACATAGACATGTCCCATATGTATCAAATATATATATATTTATGTTTGTGATAATTTATTGATGAATATAACAAAGTATGTGGAATCATTTTGGTATTATCAGACTTGTGATTGCATATATCTATAAGTATTAACCCGAAGAGTTCATTAACCCTTGATGCTTCCACTGAAGGGGTGTTTTGCCCTTAGTTGTCTGAAATATAATTGACCAGTATCATATGATTCATAATCATAAAATAAAAATGATTTCTCAAAACTATAGCTTAGTCTATGATTCCAAAATAATTGTAAATAATTTTAGATACTTCAGTATGTTCCAGTGCTTTACTTTTGTTATGAAAACAAATACCACATTATAGTTTTATTTCACAGTGAGTATTCATAATATTCTAAGTGAAATAAAACTGTGTTTAATCTTCAGTCAAAAAACAGATATTATTTCACAAATAATATGCGGTATGTTTTACGAAAATAATTTTCGTAACTTGATGCAATCAATAAGTGCTATATGGCATGCTCCCACTATTTTCACCGTTACTATAATAGCACACTGAATATAGAGGTCCATCATCCACTTAATATATATTGTTTATTTCATATACTGCAACTATTTTACAGTGGGAGTTCTTTGATCAATTATCTTGAACTCAAAGAAATAAATCTCAGAGCAAACAATTTTCTATATGAAAATACACTTCGAAATAGAAATCATATTCTTATTCCAATGTTAAATATCAATTGTTATTTCACAATTCTTATTTCCGATGTTTCGTTACAAAGTAGATGTGACCATTTACTCTCTTTATCCCAACTATACCTTAAATTACATCTACTCTTGTAAATTGGTTTTCTTTCTAAATATTCGAGCCAATCAAAAGAAAACCCTTACTATGATATCAGAACGAACTCTTTACAAAAGTGCACTCGATCATCCTTAACATTTAAGGATATCAAATATGTTGCACTTTACGTAAACTAATCAAACTGACATTTCAGCGATCGAGTTCTTAGATCCGTTTTGTACTTTTGGTCCAATGTTACATTTAACGTAATATGTTCTTCGTTGTAATCAATCCAATTGATTTTTCAATCATATAACATGGTTTATTCGCTCAGTTCGAATGAACTAATCTAATCGAAGTATTATACATTACGAACTGTGAATGTTCACCATATAACACTTATATGTGATAGTACATGGATCTAATATACATAGTCTTTTATTGCTATAGAGTTTGAAACTCATAGTATGCAACATACGCTCTCGACTAAATAAACACGTAAGTGACCAAATTATGAATGTATTTAGTAGTTGTAAAATTAGGTACTTGCATGGGTATAGAAAACATTAACATGTAAGAAGTATTAAATAGTAAGTATATATTATATTTTTATTTTTCAATCTTCAGTTTCGTTCATATGCATATTTTAATTGATAAACTTTTATCAACCATATTAAATGTGCAAATTTACCAATTTATATTATTATAACATTATATAACATATGTTGTTACAATATTAGAAAGGTTAAATGCTACCATTTCATTTTCTAATAAGGCTCTCACTAGTCCGTTACGTTTCTCCAAACCCTAAGATGAAATATAGAAGTTTTTCAACTTCACAAATAGGTGTTAGGACTCGTCTATCTTGGGATTCAGAGCTTGAGTTTGCTCACAAGTCATAGCCTCGCAAATGTTGGATAACTTCTTATCTTTGTATCATATACAACTCCTAACCTATGGTTCTTTGTCCTAATCTCATTTCGACCTTGAGTTTGCTCAACAACTCGAAAGAAATTATTCACTCGTACCTACCATTTCATGACGGCATAATTATAGTATATGTACCTTGAGTTTGCTCAACAAATAATTATAGTTATTTTAACTCATCTAGTCAATATATTAATAATATTTCACATAACATCTCTAGCTTGAGTTTGCTCAATAACCAGAGAGTATGTAAGTAATTTATTAATATATAATGTAGAGGACAACGTTATATTAAAGATTAATAACATTCAATATATTTATAGAGTGATATTGACTTATGGAATAACGTATTTCTAATGAAATACCCTCATGATTCAAGTGTCGGACACAATGAGAATTATGGTATACGTACATTTACATATGTATTTATTCCTTAAGTCTATTTAGGGTTTCTATAATGTTCCACCTTTAGTTTATACATTCATATTGTATAAGTTTCATTACCGTATAACCTTTATATCTTAATTAGCTTATATAATAATTTTATGTGTAACATTATCTTAATTAAATCTTGTTTAATAAATTTTAATTAATTAACTCTTTAATTAGTTTTACATTATTATTCCAATACAACTTTTATGTTGGACATGCATATTATAACCTTTATAGTAAATATTATAACCTTTATAGTAATATATTTATATCATATATATGTATCTTTAATTTAATTAATTGACCATTAATTAATTTATTTACTTAAACACTTTTAATTATATTACATTAATTTAAAAAGTCATTTTATACATGCATACATTTATATCTATACTATCATAAACATTTTAAGATAATATAATATATATCAATATATATAATACATCCATATATATATATATTTAACTAATTAACTTATTTAATTTATTTATTTTATTAATCTTACTAAAAAATTATTTTTCAAAGTTAATGTGAAAATTTTAAATTTTATTTTTTCAAACACTTTGAAAATTTCATTATCTTTTCAAATATTTTGAAAACGTATGTTATATTATAACTTTTATAATAAACATGTTTCATTTTGAATTTAACTTTTAAATTTAAAATCTTTACTTTGATTTTTTTTAAAATTTTGAAAATTAGCCTAAGGCCCATCAAATTGGGTCATTTCTATCAGGGGCAACCTTTGGGGTCACTTTACCTTTTAGGCCAAGTTGTTAACCAGGTAGGATAGGGTACATGATTACCCAATTCCAATCCTAGACACTACCTTTCCAGTCACTGTACTAAGTAGATAGCTTAAATAGTTAGCCATAACTTGATTAATTTAAACTACATAGGCCATTGGGCTGCGATAGCATTATTGTAACTGGGCCAGCCTATAACCGAGTTAAAGGGTAAATTTCATAAATACTCCTATATTGAATCTATTGGGCATACGTAGTCTAAAGTATATTTGATCCGATCTAATAAAGTTTTTAAATAAATCTTATTTTATTTACAATTGGTTAAAATGAAGTTTAAATATTAATTTAAATTTAAATGTATAGCGTATCAAATACACCCACAATTAATTATAAGAGTTAATTTAGAGAAGGAAACCTTTCGTTTCTTTCTCTAAAATTATGTAATTAATTGAGAGCATACTTTACTTTATATAAAGAGAGAAACCATTCATTTCTCTCCCTTTAATTAAATTTACTAATTCATTGAATGTCATTAATTAGCAATTTATACATAGCATAAAATGTAAGTGTTTCCACATATATTCTAGTGTAAATTATGTAAGTGTAACATATCATATTGTGTATAAAGTTAATGTGTACGTATTTGAGTGTTGGGATTTACACCGCAACGGACATATTTGCCTTTATATATGCATTGGATGTCTGAAGCATTGTTTAAAATTATATGTATGCATGTGTGTGTGTCTGTGTATGTTTAAATATATTTCAAATATATATGTATTATTAATGAACCCTTTAAAAAAATAAAAATTAATACAACTAAGCCAACTATTATGAATTCAAGATTTATTACCAAATATGTATTGATTTGATTTAGTAAAACAATTTGAAAACAGAACTTAGTCTATAAATCTTGATATAACCTATATGTGTATGTTAATAATTTAAAGTAGGATAAATATAGATATTCTGTAAGCAATAATAATTTGCTAAAAGTATATTTTATATAATAATATTACGATTGATTTATGTTTATTTATACATCAATAGAATTGTGATGACTGCTCTACACTTTCGATGCTCATATAATCGAATAGTGCATTGTTGGAGCATTCGATCGATGTTGGAGGATTGTCAAGGGAAAGAGAAGAAGAAAAGAAGGGAAATAAAGGAGAATAGAATAGAAGAGAAGAGTAAGAAAACATCAAACAATCACAGAACTTATCATATATCTCACAGTGCATCGACAAAATATAACGGTCATCACAAATATAAGACAGGTGAGACATTAACAACTCCATGAACCACAAAATCAGAGTACACATGCTTATACAGGTATACAAAACAATAATAGAGTTTATATAACTAATAAATAAACTCAACTAAAAACCATCTCTAATAATAGTAAGTCAATACTGCCAAGGCTTTACAGTGTCACGCAGCGGAATAAACAATAATAAACCCACAATATAAGTATAAGAAAGCATCGTCTCTTGCTGATCCATCTACAGAACTCCATGTACCATTTACACCTGCATTCTAGTCTACTCATTTAAGAGTACCCAAGGTAATAAGAAGCAAAACATAAAACCTCGAGTCAGATAATAGTCTGGTGAGCGATAACAATCTAAAAATACTATAAAAGTCGATATAGTATATAAAAATAGGGTATGGAGAACCATACCTGACCTGTCCCTGCATCTAAACGGTTAGCACATAACATAGGATATATGCTACTCTATATCATAGTCGTCATAGTGTACTATACATCAAAGTACTAAGGGGTGTCTGGGTATCTACATCAAAGATAACTACATCATGTGACATCCATAGGGTGATAAATAACCAAAGCAAACATAGCATCCATCGTCCATCCTCACATCACTCACTCAATGCGTTGGATATATGATACTCATATACTTCATCCCATCATCAAGGACTACTCAATGTCCCTGGCCACTTGATCCATCAAGGTACAAAAGGTTTAAACATCAAAGAACTATGCCATATCGTCACGATATCCTCACATCAATGGACTATAGTATATAACCCTACCGAGGTCCTAACGCCAAGGGACTTTGGGGTCTGGGTAGATCTTGTCCTAACTTCAAGGGACTCAAATCATCTCATGTACCCTTATCTCACAAGTGTACCTCATTTTCTCGAGTATTAATAATCCCTTTGCATACGTCATCACTAGCAGAGCAAATCCTGGAACCGTCATCACAAACTTCCGCCTGAAGTCGTCTTGTTTGGGAACTATTCTAGACCTTCATCGTCTATCGTAGAATATTGTTGTGCGTTCCATACCTTTCCTCTATAGTTCATTTCATTTGATCCATCATCACCTACTCTACGTCCTAAAGAATACCTATCCATCATCGAAGCCATCGCTTCCTATCACGAGCGATTGCGTCGAAGCGCCGCATCCTTGCTTCACTGCCAAAACCTCTCATCGAAGAGCCATAACATCAAAATCAAATGTCAAACGAACGAATGAACAAACCATCACATCATGCAACTCTAAGCCTTTTCATCATCTATGTCAAAATTGGTCAAATTGCCCATCATCGATAGTTGTTGATAGTTTGATACCGACTACTTCAGAGTAGGCGATAACGACTACTTTGGTCGTGTACTTAGCCATAAATGGCTAGGTACAAAGAAAACGAAAATATTTGGCATCCATCTTGAAGTCCGAAGTACATACCCAAGTCCGTCTTTCATCTACAGATCAATCAGCATGTACGAAACTCTATCCACAAAATCTTATCCTATGGGATATTTTCTAATACTATATCGCCTACGAACAGCGTTTTCAACCAAACTAAGCGAACAAGCACACATATCACCAAAACCATACACATATCTATAATAGCCTAAATTTATCCATAATAACACATATATAATACATCCAAGTAACCAATGTGGGATTAATATCAAAGACAACCTAAGTTTAGAAATATCGTCAAAATAGTGCGTTAATAGGAAAAATGTAATATTTGATTTAAAAATATTTAAAAATATTTTTAATTCTTTTATAAAATATGGTGTAGGTTTAAATATATTAGAAATCATGTTCTAAAGTTGGAAAGCATTTCAAAATGGTGTTCTTACACTATACTAATAATCATAGTATGGTGATAGAAAATGTCATTCACCTTAATAAAACCTGAGCAAACAAACATCATATCATAGAGCTCTCCATCACAAGCGCAATGCAAGAAACCACGTCTAAAACGGACCTTGTATGCAAAAGATATAGATGGTATAAGAAATTGATTATATATAAACTAAATAATTGATTAAATGATTTAAATGATCATACGTAATAAATGAGATTCATAATTACTTGCCACGTCCCTTCATTTCTCTCTTGCACTTTCACGTTGCCGGCACATGTAAATATTTCTTTCCCTGTAGCTTTTTCCCTCCTCCTTCAATGACTCACGCTCGCACATCCTCCACCGCACTACCTTGTCTCGTCAACCACCGCCGCCAAGCACAACCGCCTGCCACCTTAGCTTTCCACCATCGCTCAGCACCGTCGGCCACCATCTCTGGCCATCCCCGGAACCTGCACCTTGTTTTTTTCGTTTTTTTCTTTCTTATGTTATTTGCTTTCTACACATGTTCGTCGACGGAAATTCTATCGGTTTAGAAAACCGTCGAACGAATTTAAATTAGAAATAACCACAAGCGCACGGCGTACACTTGTAGTACGTGGCGAATACGGGTTGATCCGCAGGGAATTGATGATTTTAAAATTCTATTCAATCAAATTAACCAAAGTTGAAAGTGTGATTAGCTAAAAATGTAAGAAACTAACAAAAACTAGCAAAAGAAAAATAGATAAAAATATGAGAGTTAAATGACAATTTAGAGATAAATCCATTCTCTAGATCATATAATTCAACAATTAATGAAATTATGATCTCTTTTTTTTGGGTCATAAGTGAGTTTAAATGATGTGTTTATCATAAGTATGGCTTATTTGTGCTATTAATTAGCTCAACATAAGCCATCAAACTATAACACACCCCTTAAACCACTTACTAACTCTCATGAAAACAACAACAAAGTTGAAAATGAAATCTATTTTAAGCATGACCTATTAACTATTGTTTAGAAATACAGGCCATCAAATTTTAATTTCACATTCACTTCATTACCATCATCATATGTAGTTGAAGAGGTAATTATTGCTTGTGATTGTTTAAGCATAGCCTATTTGTTATGAACAACATAGACTATCAAATTCAACATGAAACAATAAATCACATCAGCATTCCTTTAAGCACAAAAGAGATCAAAATTATCAAAATGTTGAAGCTACATGATTAGAGGCTTCATTACCCCTAAATTGAAGGGGTTAAGCTCTTATTTTTGTTATCATATGAACAAATGTAGCTAGCAACATGAAAGCAAAAGAAAAGGAAAATGAAAGCTAATGAAAAAGAGAAGCTAATTAATAAGAATTAAAACTAATCTACTTTGCATGAATGTAAACTACACTACTAACATAAGAAGAGAAGAAGCATGTAAATAAAAGAGAATTAACATTGCATAAAAGAAAGAAAAATTACATGAAATAAAATGGCTAAGTAGTCATGGAAAAAGAAGAGAAAAAAGCTTTGATTTATTTCCTAAGCTAAAAACTAAGTAAGAGAGACTAAGAAGAAGAGGGTTACATGAAACATAAGGGGTCTTTATACATGTATGAAACCCTAATTCATATTTTTGGGGAATGCCCAAAATACCCTTGAGAAAGTGTGGAGGCCAAGTAATCATTAGCTTCTACTAATCATCATTTAAGTGTACATGAAGCCATTAATTCCATAAGCATGTGCATTGGCCTCTAATTTGTACATTAAGGTAGGTGGGTAGGTGGGGTCCTCCTTTATCATGCCTTTGAATTATTTCCATCTTCATTTCTTTATCTTCACTCTTGTGCTTGCATACATCTTCATGAACCCACTTGTATATGAAGCCAAATTCCTATAAAATAATATAGAAATTTCTAACTAAATTTTCTCAAATTAATATATGCACAAAAATGACCATTTTGCCCTTGGATGAAGATGAATATGTGATGATTTGAAAATAATATGAATTTTGGTTTAAACAAGTTAAAATACCCAATATGATCATTTATTTAATTTAAATAGATTAAATATGGTGGTAAAAATATGCACATTTACGTGCACATCAACACATTACCATATGCCATCAACCACCACTGTACCACTACTTGCACCCCCGTCGACTCCACACCATCACCACCACTTGCGTCGACCAACCACAACCGCTATGATAATCTTCCATGGAGAAAAACGAGAAAACCCCATTTTCCTTTCCAAACTTTTCATGCCTACTGCCACCACCTCATCCATCTTCAGCTCCGGCCATCTATATTTCCATTATCTGCTTGCTGAAGCAAACAAACCCATATCATTCAAAACATATCATTTAAAACCATTTTGATGCTCCTTTAAACATCGTCCATTTTTTAAACTTACTATTTTTGATCACCACGGTCAGATCTGGGTCGATCCAAGGTCATGGCTATGTAGCCCTCAGAAAAATAGAGAGTCCCGGATCTTATTTTGTTCGAAACGGTGATTATTTTCTAGAGAAAGAGGAGGAGAAAGAAGACATGATGATGCATTTTCATAGAGGAGAGAAGATACGTTAACGAGGGAGAAGGAAATATGCGACAGAGAATAGTGGACAATTTATATACCGTAGCAGATAGGGTTAGGGTTTGTGTGTATCCTTTTTTTGTCAATTTTGAAATTTCAACATAGTTTTGTGTTCGTAGGCTCCTAAGAATGTTCGATCATGAAGATTCTTTGGGCGCGTGAATCAATGTAATTTTCCCATTCCAATGGCACAAGTTTCGTTGAAATCCAAGACTGTGCCCCGGGACGCTATTTTTGGACGTTTTTAAGTCGTACGGGCTGCCGGAACGTCTGATCCTGAAAATTTTGAACTGTGCAGCTCATACACTTTCTCTTTGACTCCAGTACATTTTCTGTTCATCCAAATTCTCCGGTGCGTCAGCGCACGTATATCAGTGTAATACGTGTAATTATCGAAAATGCCGGAAAATAAATCAGGGTCAAAATCGTCCGATAAAATTACAATGGGTCAAAAATGTCAATACTCGGTAGTGTCCGAAGTTATAAAGTCATACAGCCCAATATCAATTTAAAAATAATATTCTACGATCCTCCGATATGTAAAATACGGTTCGTTGTACTCTCCCCCACTTTAGGAATTTCGCCCTCGAAATCCCCAAATCGAATAAGTCAAAATTGACTATAACTATCTCGATGTCGAACAACCATATAAACATAATTAATCATGTCAAATGCCAACAATCAAACATCAAATAGGCACATATAAAATCAACCATCAAAATGTAATATCCATGCCTATCCTAGCATGTTGGATCTAAACTATCTAGTATGAAGCATCAAATATGATACCCAACATGAAAGTTGGCGAAAAATGAAATCTCACCAAGTGAATAGTTTTTGATAAGCAGTCCTCATGCTCTTCTCTGCCTCCCGTATGCTATTGCCTTCACTTTTATTCCACTGAACCTTTACTACTCTAATGCCTTCCTCCTAACTTGTTTCGTAACACGTTTAACCATACGAATAAGCCTACGAGGTTTCGAAGTTTTAGGTTCAACCTCGATATCATCTAGTCGATTCGATGACAAGTTTCCCAATGCCTCTTGTAAGTTCTCCCTAAACCCACTAGTGAACAACAAATTTCAGCCACTTACAATGCTCTTTGACACACCGTGGAATCAAACAGTCCACTTCACATATAAGTCGATTAATTTGAATGTTGTTCTACCGGACTTAATGGGTATAAATCTAGAATTTTCCCCATTCCATCGACTGCGTCCTAAATGTTATCATACTCTCTTCTAGTCCTTCGCACTCCATAGACGAGTCCCATCTATGTCTACTCCCATTCCCACCTTGGAATCTCAAGCGGTTATAGTAACCACTTGGCTTCTTCTATTCAACATTTACTAGCTGACAATTCATTCATCTCGAAATGAATGCCCCAACGTACTTCATCCCTTCCCAATAAAATGTCTACTCGTATTACGGTTTGCATTTTATTGTCATCGAGATGTATAGTCAATCTTGAATGAGGGCACTTTCATAGCACCTCATCCCTCAAACCATCGACATTGGGAGCAAATAGTATCTTATCCATACGGAGCCAACCTTCTCGATCGAGTCCGCACTACATCACCTCTACAAATACTACTCATTCCTCTAATTTAGCCATGATCTCCGCTAGTCTAGTTTCACACCTCTGACTAGTACCAATCCGCTGAATTAAAGTAGGTCTGATAGTCAAACTAGCCATCATCTTTGGTCGTAGCTCTTATCGAGTTCTGAAGCCATAACCAGCAATAAACTCAAGCAATGTCCACTACATGAATATTTCTTCGAAACTGCTATGTCTTCCACTCAAAGCATCAATGAGTGCATTTCCCTTACGGGTGTATAGAAAATGTCAAAGTCGTAGGATATCAAGAACACAAACCATCCCCGCTGACGAAGGTCAAGATCCTTCTCGGAGAAGAGATACTTCAATGATGTGGGATTAGTGAACAACTCGAACCGCTGTCAATTCCAATCATGTGTTGGATCCTTCCTCTCATGCGGTTTCAATTGTCGACTAGCATATATGACAACCTTACTTTTCTACATCAATACGCACCTAATCAAGTACCACATGCTTGTGTGTGCTACCGACTCCTCATTCCCACTCGGAATGACTAACTTCGGTGCACACATTAACCTCTTTGTTAGACTCACTAACATGTGTCCACACCTCGCGTCCTAAATAAAAGGTCTGATTCTTCTCGTCAAATCGATTAATAGTGTTGCTACTTTTGAGAAGTCCTTGGTAAAACGTATATAACATCTCGTCAATCCAAGGAACTTATCATCTATAACACTCTTAGGTCTATTCAAATCTTGGATTACCCTAACCTTCATAGAATCGACAGTGGAGTCCTGCTCCAAAACAATCTAACCCAAGCATCTCATTTCCCTCCTTCAGAAATGATACTTCAAAGACTTCATCGTTAATCAGTGTTTTCTCAACACCTTCAATATAATCATATATCATGTCTTGTGCTCCTCTTTCATCCATGAGTAGATGAAAGTATCATCAAAAAGCATAACCACAAACCTACTCAAGTAATCCCTTGAAACATGGTCCAAGTAATCAATAAGCATCCTGACACGTCGGTTAGTCCGTACTTCATAACCAACCGATCAAAAATCAAAGTAGCATACGAATGTTATGATCAACACACTCTCTCTAACTATTCATAGCTGATGAAACTCCATCGCAAAGTCCAACTGAGAGAACACCCTCACACCATAGAGCTGATCGAACAAGCCATTAATATGCGAAAGTGGACATATGTTCGTCATCTCATTCAGCTCATGGCAATCAAAATTCAACCTCAAAGAGCCATTTGCCTTAATGGCGAACACTATAAGTGCATCCTACTCAAATGTGCTCCTACGAATAAACTCTCGCCTTAATAGGTCATCCGCGTGCACCTTTAGTTTCCTTTGTTCTTTGGGCATCATATACCTCAAAGACATAACTTCAGCTCTAGCACCTCTAACCAGATCGATGTAGAACTCAATCCCTATATGGTGGTAATCCGATCACCTTATCAAATGTGTTTGGACACTCCCTAGCTACAGGCATATATAAGAACTCGTCGTTTGGGATATCGAGCGAATACATAAAGTTAACCATCACCTCATCATCAGGTGGGCAGTCGAATGCTACCTTCCGCTCATCGTCAGTCCTTATCATCACCAACGGCCTCTCGTAATCCACCACTATTCCTTACGCCCTCAGCCAGTCAATTCCCAGACTATAATACTAGACCCAATTAAACTCCAAAACTAATCAATAACAAACAAACATCCATGACTTGATAAGGCTAAGTCTGGATAAACCATGTATAGGCTAGCTGAGCCCCCAATAAGGTTCGTCATAACTAAAGGTCGGTTAACTATCTTGGGTCTCAATCCCAATCTATATATTAAATCACTATATTTGAGGGAATGTGAAACCCCGATATCGAGTAAAACATGTATGAAACACCATAAATGGAAAGCATACCCCAAATGGTAATGCCCTTTCCCTTCTCTTTGTCGATGGAGCACTCGACGAAATCATAACGATATTCAATGCACATGCCTCTACGGTTTGTCCCTACTTAGCTTATTCGAGACAATCCTTCTACACCGGGTATAGGCTCTAACGTCGTAAAGCCTTCTCGATCAACTTCTTGATGATCTCATCAATATGACCAATCAATCGCTTCCTAAGATGACCGCTCTTAATCCAGTGATAAACTTTTCATTCTTTCTGGGTAGAGTATCAATGAAAGATAGATTGTACTTCGATAGCACATCGAATTTGGCCACATACTCTGACACAGACACATCACCTTACTTCAAATCGGCGAACTTCCTAAAAAACACCGAATTTTCAAAAGTTGAGATAAATTTCGCTCCGATGCAAACTATGAACTGATCCCAAGTAAAATGGTCTTCAAGAATCGAAGTTATAAGGGCACTCCACTAGTCCAAGTTCGTTCCTTGAGTTATCTAAAGGTCAACTTCTACCTCATTGCATCATATAACTCCAAGTCATCAAAGATCCTTTCACAAATATCCATCCTGTCTTACACCTCAATAGCCGACTCCGTTCCAAGGAAAGATCTGCTTCCTAGACTCACATAGTCTTTATCCATCTCAGCAAAGTCGAGTCTAGGTGTTTGCACTTGAGCACCATAATCATTTGGAGAAACTTGGGCATTCCAGAATAATATTTTGCACCATCTTAACGAACATATTCTATAAATCGGGGTTAGCGGTCCCCGACCCTGTCCACTCCTCAACTCTAGAGATGGAGTTAATAACAACATTTCCTATATGCCAGATCATTCCTTATCTATAATAATGATGATCAGTCCCTTATAAGGGAAAACTGCATCAATGGTACTCTGTGTGCAATACAACTCATATACTGTATAGTTTCGGAAACCAAAATATACAACAAATACACACTCTCTTGTATATATATATATACACATACATACTCTAGATCAAGTCTAAGGTGAAAAATTCTACCCTATCTCTATTGGATCACGGTATCAACTCAGGTTAATTACATAATCTAAGCTCTGATACCGAATGTGACGACTGCCCTAGACTTTCGATGCTCATATAACCGAATAGTGTGCTGCTGGAGCATTCGGTCGATGTCGAACAATTGTCAAGGAAGAGAAAAGAAGAAAAGAAAGGAAATAGAAGAGAAAAGAATAAAGAGAAGAGAAAGAAAACATCAAACAATCACAGAACCCATTGTATATCTTACAATGCACCGAATAAAATATAACAGTCGTCATAGTTATAAAACAAGCAAGACAGTAATAACTACATGAACCAAAGAATCAAAGTACACAGGCTTGTATAGTTATACAAAAAAACAATAGAATTTATACAACCGATAAACTGTCTCTAATAATAGCAAGTCAACACTGCCAAGGATTCATAGTGTCATACAATGGAATAAACAATAATAAGCCAAAAATATAAGTATGAGAAAGCGTCGCCTCCTGCTGATCCATCTGCAGAACTCCATGTACCGTCTACACGGGCTTTCTAGTTTACTCATTTAAGAGTATCCAAGGTAATAAGAAGCGAAACATAAAACCTCGAGTCAGACAATAGTCTCGTGTGAGTGATAAACAATCTCAAAATACTATAAAGTCGATATAGTATATGGAACAGAGGGTATGAAGAATCATACCTGACCTGTCCCTACATCAAAGAGTTAGCACATAACATAGGATATATGCTACTCTATATCACAGTCATCATGGGTGTACTATACATCAAAGTACTAAGGGGTGTACGGGTATCTACATCAATGATAACTATATCATGTGACATCCATAAAGTGATAAATAACCAAAGCAAACATAACATCCATCATCCATTCTCATATCACTCACTCAGTGCATTGGATATATGATACTCATATATTCCGTCTCGTCATCAAGGACTACTCAAAGTCCCCGAACACTTGATCCATTAGGGTACATACAAGTTCTAACGTCAACGAACTCTGCCATATCGTCACTATGTCCTTATGTCAACGGACTATAGTATATAACCCTTCTTAGGTCCTAACGTCGACTTTGGGGTCCAGGCAGACCAGGTGCTAACGTTAATGGACTCTAATCATCCCATGTAACCGTACCTCATAAGTATGCCTCATCATCTCGAGTATTAATAATCCCTTTGCATATGTCTCACTAGTAGAGCACATTTTGGAATCGTCATCACAGCCATCTTGGCTAGGAACTATTCTAGACCATCAATCACTTACTTAACGCCTTAAAGTACAGCTATACATCGTCGGAGCTGTCACTTCCCATCACAAGCCATTGCATCGAAGGACCTCATCCTTGTTTCACCGCCAAAACCGCTCATCGAAGAGCCATAACATCAAAATCAAATGTCAAATGAAAGAAATAATGAACCATCACATCATGCTCATCGAAGCCTCTCCATCGTCAGTTTCAAAATTGGCCAAAATTTCTCATCATCAATAGTGGTTAATACCGACCACTCCAAAGTAGTCGATAACGACCACTTTAATCATGTACTTAGTCATAAATGGCTAGGTACAAAACAAATGAAAACATCTGGCGTCCATCTTGAAGTCCAAAGCACATACCCAAGTCCATCTTTCATCTTCTTAATCGGCATGCATGAAACTCTATACACGAAATCCTATCCTATCGGATATTTTCTAATACTATACCATCTACGAATAACGTTTTTAACCAAACTAAGCAAACAAGCACACATGCAACCAAAGCATACAAAAATCTATAATAGCCTACATATATCTATAACAACACAAATACAATGCTTCCAAGCAAACGCCGTGAGATTAATATCACAGATAGCCTAAGTCTAGCAATATCATCAAAATAGTATGTTAATAGAAAAAATGTGATATTTGATTTAAAACCATTTTAAAAACATTTTTAATTCTTTTATAAAGTAAGGTGTAGGTTTAAATATATTAGAAATCATATTTTAAAGATAGAAACCATTTCAAAATGACATTTTTATACTATACTAACAATCATATTATGGTAAGAGGAAATATCAACGCCTCAACAAAAACTGATCAATCTAATATCATATCGTAGAGCTCTCTATTACGAGCGCAACGCATGAAACCGCATTCAAAACGGATCTTGTATGCAAAAGATATGGACGGTATAATAAATCGATTATATATAAACTAATTAATTGATTAATTAGATTAAATGATCATACTTAACTTA
Source organism: Allium fistulosum (assembly GCA_030737815.1). Classification (NCBI taxonomy): domain Eukaryota; kingdom Viridiplantae; phylum Streptophyta; class Magnoliopsida; order Asparagales; family Amaryllidaceae; genus Allium; species Allium fistulosum. Next base: position 265,285,414 of record CM060905.1, on the reverse strand, counting down.
ATAAATGAGATTCATAATTACTTTCCACATCACTCCATTTCTCTCTTCCACTTTCACGTTGCCTGCACATGTAAATATTTCTTTCCCTATAGCTTTTTCCCTCCTTCAATGACTCCCGCACGTACATCCTCCACTGCACCACCTTGCCTCGTCAACCACCGCTGCCTAGCATTACCACCTTCCACCTCAGCCTTTCACCACCACTCAACACCATCGTCCACCATCTCCTGCTATCCCCATAGCCCGCACTTTGTTTTTTTTCTTCTCTTTTTTTCTTCCTTATGTATCTGCATCGTACACGTCACCATAGGCCATCAACCACCACCTGCAGCCCTACACAACTCCACACCATCACCACCACCTGGGCCAATCGCCCATAGCCACCATGACAATCATCCATGGAGAAAAACGTTAAAATCCCATTTTCCTTTCTAAACTTTTCATATCTAATGCCACCACCTTGTCATTCTTCAGCTCTAGCCATCTATATTTCCGTGATTTCCTTATCGAAGTGAACAAACCCATATTGTTCAAAACCATTTTGATGCTCCTTTAAACATCACCTATTTTCCAGACTTAATTTTTTCGGCCGCCACGGTCAGATTTGGGTCGACTCGAATCTCATTTTATCCAAAATGGTGATTTTTTGCTAGAGAAAGAGGAGGTGAAAGAAGATGAGATGATGGTTTTTCATGGAGGAGAGAAGAGACGCTAATGGGGGAGAATGAAATAATGCGGTAGAGAAAGTGGACAATTTATATATGGTGGCAGATAGGATTAGGGTTTGTGTGTATCCCTATTTCTTCAATTTCGAAATTTCAACGTATGTTTTGTGCTCATACGGCTCCAAGTAATGTCCAATCACGACGATTCTTCGAGCTTATGAATCGTTGAATTTTTTCATTCCAACGTCATAAGTTTCGTCGAAATCCGAGACTGTGCCCCAAGACGCTATCTTTGGATGTTTTTAAGTCGTACGGGCTGCCAAAACGTCCGATCTCAAAAATTTTGACTGTGAAACTCATATACTTTCTCTTTGACCCCAGGATGTTTTCCATTCATCCAAATTCTCCGATGTATCGACGCATGTATATCGACGTAATACGTGTAACTACCGAAAGTGCCGAAAAATAAATCAGGGTAAAAGTCATCCATAAAATTACTGTGGGTCAAAAATGTCAACACTCGATAGATTCCAAAGTTTTAAAGTCATACGACCCAATATCAGTTTAAAAATAATATTTTATGATCCTCCGATACGTAAAATACGTGTCATTACATCAATTCCCCTATATTATTAGTATGTATGTGTGTGTGTGTGTAAAATATGTAATTTTTTGAAACCTTTTGTTGTAAAATATTTTAAAATTATTTTAACATACATATATATATATACATATGTATATTTATATATGTATGAATCTTAAAGTAGAAAACATATTTTGAATCAATGTAAACTATCATCGACAATTGCATAAAAAATAACAAATTAATTACCAGATCTATATTTAGATCAAAATCAATAGAAATTATCAACATTAAATCAAAACCAATTTAAATGATAACAGGTTATATTACTTTAAGATTTACACTTGTATATTTATAAGGGACAACAAATGCATACACAAATTTACCAGAATGAATTAACCACTAGATCTACAATACCATGTAATATATAGATAAAAACTAATTGAATTTACCTAGTTGATGTTGCCTTTGGATTTTCACCTTGAATGAAGAAGGCTCCTAGATTTGATTGAATCACCTCCAGAAATTGCAACAATATAAAGAAACGCTTTTGTGTTTATTTTATTTTATTTGTTTTAATTTTATTTTGGAAGTTTTTTATGGTTTAGAGGCCATGAATTTGAGGCCAAGTATGTAAAAAAATGAAGATAGAGGCTAGGGTTTAGAAGGAGAGTGACTAAGAGAGGGAAGTAAATGAAAGACAATATATTTATGGAGGGAAACTTCCTTAGCCTCCTCACTTCATTTTCTAAATCCAACAATTGGATTTTAAGCCTCATTTTTCTTCCTATGGCCTTCTATGAATGAGGCTATATGGCCTTAATATTTTTCCAAACCCTTTTGGTAATTAATCTATTTAAATCAAATTTAAATGTTTTATCGGTATCATATATGGATATGATTATATATAACTTTTATATACCCACTTTATCATATACTAATGGCATTCAAACAAATCAAATAAATAAAAAACTAAAAAACTAATATTTCACATATAATAATTAATTTACAATGATTATTAATGAATTAAATATTGTGGTTTTTCGGAGCATTCATCATTACGATTATGCGATTCAAAGGTGTAAATTCAATCAGCGAGTAATAATAAACAATTCCAATATTAACATTCACATGTCACCTTATCTAGTGGTGTGACATTTTCATCGAATTTATCGCTTACAAATCTTCTGGGTAAAATCCAATTTTACAATTATAAGCGGTACCCGATAGTAATGATTATTTATCCCAATTCTCTTCGTCAATCCTATATCACATTAGGACTTATGGAATTTGGTTATGATCAAAATTCCAACATCGTCCACATTCAACTTTGTAAGTCCAAAAACAATATCCTTGTTTCAATAAAACATTTATTATTAACTATACTCCTCTGGACAGAGATTCTGACTTCGAATTGACTAAAGTTGACCATGATACTAACCTCATATAACCAAGGAGACGAATTCTCTATTGAATAATGTTTCACCTCCAATACTTCAACTCAGACCTAACTATTATCGTTCAATGGATATCATGCCATAATTTAATTATAATCAAAGTGGAGTGTCAATATTGAAGTTCAACTGTATTCTCAAATCAAGAGAACTGTGTAACATCATTACTTCAAAATTTTCTGTTTGAGCTTAGTTATATTAACCAACAAAAAATTCTTGAGTTGGTCATTCCATATTTATCAATAACTATATGTATGTAACCCCTTGGTGCCCCAAGCAGCTGTGATTAATACATTGGTCAACATTTGAAGAGCGTTATGTACTCTAGTCTCAATGGATATATCGATGTCCGGTCTTGATATATCTTGATTATGAATATTTAAAATGATGTGCTTACCATATTTTGATACAATACTCATGGCTACAACTATTTGAAACTGCTATCACAAAAACGTCATTTATGGACTTTCTGATGTATATGCTTAAATTAACTAATTAATTATTTACAACATCTTATAACAAGTATGTAATAAAAAGGAAACACCTTTTGTTTTGAACACGACTGGTTATCGAGTTAAATTTATATAACAAATCACATAATTGCCCCTAGTCATACCCCTGACTCTATCACCCATTTGCTCAAGTGAGAAAAAATATTTAATTTCAGGTTCGAGGGACAATATTTGAAACAAAGCTAAACCATGACTTTGTCAAATTTGCTCGAAAATGGAAAGACATTGTTAACTCGACTCTCAGAGAGAAAGAAAGAAGTTTTCAAATAAAGAAAATGAGATTGAATGAAAACCAAGGTGAGGTTATGAACCGATAAAAAAAGTACCGTAGCAAGTAGGGAACCACATAGTAAAAGGGCCAGGGAGCAAGATAGTCATTCCCCTTCATATTTCTCGAAGTGAGTATATTTTCTAAGTAGAGAAAGAATAAATTGTTGGACATCTAAGAAAATCACGAGAGGGAAAGAAAAGCATGAAGGAGGTGAATACTTCCATTATAATAAAACAAATAGGCACCATACTAATAAATTTAGAGCTTTATTAGGAACCATAGAACATTATGCGAGAAAGGGAGAGTTGTGGGAGTTTGTTGAATACGGGCATTCGAGAAACTAGAGAATGGGAAAATAAAATTTTGAATAATGATGGATGTACATTTTGAAAGATGAAACTAATGATCAGAGCCATGTTTTCAAAAATAAAAACTTTGAATGGAATAGAATGGAACAGAAACCAAAATAAAGCCTTCGATCCCCCCACCTGGCCTAGTCGAAGCACTCATCCAAAAAGTGATGATCAAATAAGCCTTTGGTCCCACCACCATGCCTAACCAAAGCACCCATCCAATGTAGATGAACGAAAAGCCTTCGATCTCGCCGTATGGTTTGACCAAATCACTCACCCAAAGAGTGATGATCAATTAAGCTTTTGGTCCCACCGTTAGGTTTGGCCGAAGAAATCCATGGGAGATGGATGAGAAGCATTCGGTCACGCCACCAGGCCTAACCGAAGCATCCATCCAAAGAGTCATGGTCAATTAAGCCTTTGGTCGCACTGCCTAGCCAGGCCAAAGCACTCATCCAAGGGAGATGAGCCAAAATCTTTTGGTCCCACCCCAAAGCCTGGTCGAAGTACCCATCCAAAGAGAGATGGTTAATTATGCCTTTGGTCCCACCGTCGGGCCTAGCAAAAGCACCCATCCAAGGAAGATGGATGAAAAGCCTTTAGTCCTGTCGCAAGGCCTGGCCAAAGCACCCATCCAAAGAGTGATGGTCAATTAAGCATTTGGTCCTGCCTCTAGGATTGGCTAAAGCACCCATCCAAGGAAGATGGAAGAAAAGCTTTCGGTCTCGCCACAAGGTCTGGCCGAAGCACCCATCTACATAGTGAAGGTCAATTAAACCTTTGGTCCCACCGCCAGGCCTGGCCAAAGCATTATGAAATAGGTATGTAAGAAATATAGATGGCAAAGCTTTCTAATTCTATCATTAGATTCAAGAAAAACATTTGTGAGAAGGGCATGAGAGTTATATTATAAGGCATAAGAAAATAACTCATCATGAAGCATTACGAAATAGGTACGCAAAAATTTATTACACAGTTATATTACAAAAATGATCGTTTACAATAAGGTTGACTTTCCCAAAATTCATGGCTCTGAAGGGCGAGGAAGATGGTTATGTTGATAAATAAGCTCTTTTCCTTCTCATTCGACTTCTAAAATGCAATGGTGGGGTTCATTAAATGAACCTGTATCTTTATACAAAATAGGAGGACCTTCAATTTCCTTAAGGGAATTAGAGCATTTTTACTGGAAGAAATGTTGATATCTTTGATAGTTTGAAGCAAAAAATCTACCTTAATTGGCAATTTTTTTCCGAGCCTAAAAATGAAAAAATAAATAAATCAAAAGCAATTATGATTTCAACTGAGTAATCTACTAGTGAATCAAGTTGGGATGCCCTAATATAGTAAAATTACATCAATTCTAATTGGCCTCTAAGATCTTTTACCTCTTTTATTAAATTTTCCAATGAGAAAGGAGGATCAACGATATGTTGAATCATCATAATAAGGCGTTTCTTTGATTTCTTCTGCTTATGTCGAATAATGATAAGAGAATCAATAGAGCCAATATGAATTATTAATGCCTTCTGTAACAATCTGGATTTTTGAAGTTAATTAAATTAATTAAATAGTGATTTAATTTGATTTGTTTTAAATTGATTAAATCTTAGTCAATATGGAAGTTGGAGATGTTAAGTATTTTCGAAATGTTGAAATCAATTGTAAACAATATTGGAATATTTGTGTTTTAAAAATGTATAAATTCTTTTGGAGTGGATAATTTTGGAATATGTGATAATTAATTCTATGAAAATAGTTTACAAATAAAAATGTGAAATTTTCATTTGTTATATATTCACTTATTTAAAATCGGGGATTTATTGCTAAAATGAGATGTTTGTTATTAATAGTGTTATGGAGTAATGCTTACTGTAAATAAAACATTTGTGAGACCTTGTTATCATTATTAATAGGGAACTGATTGTTTTATTTTAACACATCCAAATTTAAAATGTAACAAATGCTCATTTTGATTCTATACAAAAGGAGAACTTGTGACAAATAATAAATTCTTGTATTTATTCTTGGATGGGCCAATCTAAAGCCTATGACCTTATTTAAATGAAAGAAAAAAATTATGCATATGCTTTAACTTTGTAAGACCATCCTATACGTTTTTCTCTCACTCCCAAAAAGCAATAGATAGTAACAAAATCTAGGACTTCAAGTTAGCTTCAAAATCAATCAAAAGTTCGGCTTTAAATTAGAAAGAAAATGGTAGAAATCTAGATGAACCCAAAAGCTTTTTATGGAAATCAAAAGCTACAAGATCTCTAAGGAAAAGGTGAATTAATCACTCACATATCTATTTCTAAATCTTTGTTTACCGTATATAATTGTTTGGATGATTTGTTGAATTGAATTGGTTATAAATTGATTGTAAACTTGGATGATTGTTGTGTTGTTGTTCGCTGAAAATTTAGTGTGAAAATCGCTGCAGTAAAACAGCGATATCATGGTGTAAAATAATTCAAAATGGCTCAATCTTATTATGGTAGAAACCAATTTCAGTTAGCTACAAATTCTATTTTAATCACTTCTCGAAATTCTTTTGTTTAGGTAGTCGAAACTGAGTTTGAAATTGATGATGTAGCTCTGCTCTGTGCAATTTTCTTAGTAGAAACCTGATGTTAAAATCACCACAACTTTGATTGGTATATCAAAATTGAGTGTGGTTTCTTTAGTTGAAAGGTATTTTTTATAAGGAACAACTCTTATGTCAACCACTTTATGTAAATATGCAGTTTACTAAGAGTAATTTGGGTTTGAAGAAGAGATAACCTCTTTGTCTTGTGTTTTAAAAATTTACTTTGAAACATAGAAATTGTTTTGGCCATAACTTTTTCATTACTTATCGGAATTCGATAATTCTTGAACTTCTGGAAAGCTAAGACTCTGTGCTAATTTCATGTTTTAAGTTTTGCATACTTTTGATTTTTAAATGGTCAAAAACTCATTTCTTTGTCGCTGTCCTGTCAAAGAAAGACAGAGTTGATAAATTTAAATCTGAAACTTATTTCAGTCATAACTTTTTAACCATTAGTCCCAATTCAATGATCGTTTCCTTGTTTGAAAGTTTAGACTTTTATCTACAACTTTCACGTTTTGATTTTTCTAATATTTTTAGATTTAAAGGATCGAAACTGCATATTTCTAAAACTCTAAAGTACAATTTGTTATATATTATAACTTGGTTATAAGCTCTTATGGTTTTAGTTTTGATAAGTTATAATTGAGATGGTTATATACAACAAACTTGGTTTTCTAATTAGAATTTTAAACACTTGGTTAATTAAATTAATTTGATGCTTGTTTTTAGATGAATGCTCTGCTTATTTCAATCGTATAATTATAGTTGATTAATAAATGAGTTATGGATTTAATTGAGAAGTTTGAAAGTCAATATATATAAATTAATTTAGAAACAAGTTCTCATATAGTAAAGTTGAATTATTTGTTTTCAACTATAAACCCTATTTGGCTTTTACTGTGTTTAGCCTTTGGCTAATTAAACACCATTTGGTATCTCTTTGACAACTTTTGGTACAATTGCTTTTGAGCAATTAATATTTTCACTTGTGTTTTAGTGAATTTCATGCTTTTCTATGAAATGAAGAATTTAAATAACAATTGAACTATCGGTTTGGTATGGAACTTTTCGTACAATTCTTTTGTTTATTTCTATAATTTGTTGAATAGAGTTTGTAGTGGAAATTACTAGCTTTTAGAAAATACTTGAATTTACTAGCTGGTATAGGACAATTAGTTAAATTCTTATGATTACTTGAGTGACAGTATTTAACACTTAGAGTTGTATTATCTTGGGATATTCAGATTTTGTTGATGTGCCGATAGATTCCTAAGAGATAACAACTCATTTTTAATCGACCTGAGAGTCGATACATTCTTAAATTTGGGTAGGAAAACCTATATTGTTCTAGATAGGTTTGTGATGATGTATTATCTTTATTGTCCTGGATAGATATTTACATGCATCGTGGTCTATATTGTTCTGGATGGACTACAACTCTTTAGTTATTAGGCAGTCTCAACATTATCTATATTATTCTGGATAGATAAATTCGCTTAATCTATTTTGTTATGGATAGAGTTTATATAGAAGATAATATCTATATTATTCTAGATAGATATTTCTACATTGTTCTAGGTAGCTCTTATATAAATATGCAAGTCTATATTGTTTTGGGTAGACTTTTATGTCATACTGTGTCGGACTAAAGAGGACATAATAATTCATTATTGAAATGTTTCTTCAGAGATTTTATAGTTGGATATTTTATTATCATTTGAGCTCTGAAGAATTTGATTGTTGTCACCATATTTTAGATGATAGTCTGTTATGACTTGAAATGAATTTATGAAATGGCAATTTTGTTTTTTATGCCTTATTATTGTTAAGTTGAATTTGGCATATATATGTTGCTTGAGCACGTTTATTCGATATGACTTATTTTGTTATGGTTAAGTCATATATTTTGTTAAGATGCATATATATTGTTTGAACATACCTATTTGATATGACTTATTTTGATATGGTTAAGTCATATATTCTTGTTATCAGTATCTCACCTTTTGATATTTAGAGATAGTCTGACCCGAGTGTTATTAGATACTCGGGTCAGGCTAAGACTTTTCAGGTTATAGGTTGACCTTTGGATGATTGGGCTAGCTGGGAGATATACTTTTGGACTTTTAATTTATCTCATTTTAGCCATTTGGACCTTGTATATTTGTGATGTATAGTTGAGATTATAGAATTTTCATATATATTATTTGAATCTAGTGTTCCATTTTGTAAACTCATAATTGTATAAGTTATGAGATTTATTCTTCCGCTGTGATCTATGTAACTCTGACATATGATTTTGAATTTTATACTGTTTTGAATACTTTTAAATCGGTGTGTTTATTACTTTGTATTAATACTGTACACGTCAAATTTCAGTTCGGACATTAAGAAAAAGGTATAAATGACGTGTTAGTGTTAGTATAAAGATATATTCACATTCGATCACCCTTAACAAGATGTATTCTCTAGATTAGCAGACGACATTACTTGTAATGTTCTTTGCTAAACTGGGTATAGCGGTGGAGTTGTTACACCTTCTCATAAGTTTTGTTAGCATTTATTAGTTAGAAAACTTGATGGGATAACCCACTTTTTTTCGATCTCGAATGTCTGGATCTTTAATGTCAGTTCATTCGTTTTGCATTCCAAAGTCTTGACCTCGAGTCTAAGATCCGAGAGAGCTTCGGTGAACTTTTTGTTCAAATACTCACTTATTTTTTGGTTACACTTGAACTATAAAGACTTGCTCAATCGATCAAGTTCATCAAATTTATTTTTTGATAATGAAGGAGTTGAAGTAATCACATCGTTACTACATGTCGAATGACCATGAGATGATGAAGAAATCTACGAAGGCGCCTGTCTGGAGGACTTTTTTGGAGTCGGATTGGGAAGTCCATTTTCACCTTCATTTAAGATAAGTTCATACGATTGACACTTGTTTCTAGACTTTAACAAGTCCATCTCCAAATCAAGAATATGTTGGTTAAGTTAGGCTATTTTTGCATCATATTCCAACTATTAAGGATCAAAGCATGAATTAAGCTTCCTAGTTAAATCCAAAATTTCATCGTCATTGGAAGAAATTTTCTTTTTAAGATCATTAACTATTTCTTAAGAAGCCCTTAAAATAAACTTTAATTAAATATACTTCTCATATCACTTGATTGGCTTTAGCATTGTTGATGGTTGATGAACTAAAAATGAAACGAGCGAAATGATTCTCCATGCCCATCACTACTTTGAATCAAATGCTATCGAGATGTTTAGTGAGGTTGGGATTTCAAGTGATAAAGGAAATTCCTTGTCCTAAATTAAGAATTAATTAATAATTAATCTTCAGTAAAAAGAGAAAAACAATTACAAGACACTTTATTAATAGTTTGAAGAACAACTAGAATCGTCACATTCACATAGAAATACTAACAATAGATACTACTTGCACATTATAATTTTTTTAATTCTTAGAGGGAGAAAGGGCATCTTAGATTCTTTGAAAGGACAAAGGAGAAATGGAAAATGCGGTATAAAAAAGGAGCTCCAATGCTGGAGGGAGTATTAACTGCAGGCAATCCTTGATAATCTCATTCTTTGGGAGGACTGCTAAGTTTGCCACATAATAATTTGGCATGGTTAGTTCAAATCTCATTCAGTTATTGGTCTCTTTGATCTCCTATGACACTGACACCCAAGTTCGGAAATATACATACGGCTGAAGTCACGAAGAAAACAATATTTTGATAAATGAGACTTGTTAATCAAGAAAAAATTTTTCCTAAACCATTTTAATCTAACTAGGTTACTTAGGTGTCTTTTGAAACAAGGGATAAGGAAGAAATAGAGGAAAATTCATAAACCTGCATATCTACTATGCAAATTCATTAAAAGTTAAAGCATAGATTCTATATAAATGTGCCTCTACAACATCAACTTAGATACAAAATTAAAACTATACAATAATGTCATTAAGGTTCATAAAGGATAAACTCCTTATAATATCCAGCAATAAATCTATGCTTATTAAACTTAATCTTTTTTTGAGGAAGAGAATCAATATTTAAACGAGTAGTGGAGACTTTAGGTAAGTTCCAACACTCTCCTGGATGAGGATTAGATCCACACTCGTCCTGTACCTATTGTGAAGTCATATGATTAGCCTCCATACTCATTCCTTAAGAAAGAAAAGTCAATCATAGGGAACCTAACATTAACCAAGTAAAGACATTCCATCTGTTTGGTTGTCTCTGATTAACATCTAGAAAAGGGCAGCAAGCTCTTCATTCTCCTAATGGAAGTTAGATCGATGAAAATGAGATTTTTGAAGGAGAGGGACAACCCGTTTATTCTTAAAGTCCTCAAGGTACTTGAGGCATTTTAATAGTCTCATATATCTCCATTTGACTCATTTAGGACCTTACATAACCTTTCTCCTTCTCTGTTGAGTCTTAAGATCTCATTTCTCTTTTTATATAATAAAGTCTTAACATAGTTCCTATTTCTTCTTCTATGCTCGTAGTTAAGTAATATTGAGGTTATCAACTATAAAATGAGATAAAATAGATGATAAAATTTAACGAACAAGTTACCTATGGAGGTGTAACATCCCCCATTTCGAGGCTTGGAAATAAATACTATTGATGCTGCAGTCATCTTTAGTATTATTTCCCAGTGATAGAATGAGATCTTTTATTAAATCATTAACACTAAGAGCACTAGAATTTACAAAATTTTAACAAAACATTTCATTCATTAATTTGCAAATTTATTACATTTCATTTCGTAACCTCATGAATACATCGTTCAGATAAAATATAATAATTACATATGGTTCCAAGAGCGACATATGAAGATGCCATCTTGGATGATTAGAGTACTAACTACCTAGACAGTTATAATATCTGTCTTTACATACATTCAACTAAATAAAAAGCAGTTAAACTACTGCACAGTGGAAATATAATCTTTTATATAGTAGTTCACCTCCTGCATAAGTCCGGAAGCTCATTCGTCTAAAATTGAAATATCCTACCTCAGCCTACTCAATTCCAAATTGAGCACCCGAGAGTTTAGGGGTACAAAAACTTTGGGTCAGACAAAAAGTCTCATGTGAATAATATTATTCCATCTCAAACCAAAATAAAGGTACTTAATGAGACCATGCCACTAAGTGGAATGGGTTTCCCCTCACTAATACCTTAATAAACAATATGTCATCCATAGCACATCCTGCATCCAAAATGACTAGCACATAATCATAACATCAATATTATAGTATTCATGTATAGGTTAAAATGAATAGGCCGACAGTCATTAAGGTCAAAGGGTTACACATTTCCATAATTATCCAATCGCAAAACAGTCCATGGCATGGCTTTCCTAGGTTATATACGAACCTATATTAGTTTTCTCAAGCCAACAAAAAACCTAGAATAGTTTTGCATGTTGACTAGAAACCTATAGTAGTTTTACGGCTGACCAAAAACCTATCGGGTTAGCTCAGACCAAAATATAACCAGATAATCCAAAATCTCTCATGCAACGAGAGGAAATAATCTCGACTTTTGTCCAGCAGAAAAACAGAATGGTGAGCGCAGTTGCTACAACTTCCTTGCTTTGCGTAATTTCAATTTTTCGTGTCCATCGGTTAGGCCCTACACAATGGAATCGCTGAACTGACCAACTATGGGTTAAGTGGTTGGAGGATAGGGTCAGCCATATCCTAGTCTCCACCTTTAAATCTTAAATTTGGTATTCAAGATGTTGATGAGTCATGTCTTTTGATCAATTTGGGCATCCTAACACAATTTTGATTTTCATGATCTCCTAGATGCAATCCTACCCACTCAAGATTTTAACTCTGACCATATCCTCTATTGGAACAACCCTAACTAGTCATATACTCCCCAAATCTCCAAGGTCACAATGTTGGGTGATATAATATAATATAATATATATGTGAACATGTCGATAATTCAATATATGCAATAATAACTAATCAAGATATAAACATGAACACACAACATATAAACAATCAAATAAATATATATTCAATATTTTTAGTGATATTTTTCATCTCAGAAACACCCAGTATTTTTAAGATGTAATCATGACGATAAATTCTTTCATGACTCAAAATTAACAAACTTAAGTGATATTAATCTTACCTTTCAGAGAAGTAATTATATTATTTCTAATGCTTGCGTATTTATGAAAATATTGAAATGTCGAAAATTAATTCGTTATCTCGATATTGATGCAGATAAAATAAAAACAATAAAGTAAAATACTAGAAATAGTAAAAGATACAGGGTATCTATGTGGTTTGGGTTTAAAGATTCCGCCGTCGATATGTAAAATGTCACTTTCTTCCTTTTTGATTCTTAGTACAAATAAAAATGGCAGAGAGTAATTTTTTTTCATTTTATGTGTCCAGAAAGAGTAGTGAAAACACTTCCCCTTTTTTGCTACAATAACCTATTCATTTATAGTACATAGAGATTCACATAGATTGCCAATGTCATCCTTCTGCTCTCTTGATTCTTGCCTTGGATCGTGCCACTTGTTGAACATCCATTTCACTTATTCGATATGACTGGATTGCTAACGTGGCCTTTGGCGGGAACTTGTGATTTGAGCGGTTGGACTTTGAACTTTGGAAAAAAAACTTGAAATTAAAGTGGGAATGCTTGGAATTGAGGTGGGAAAACCCAAATTTGAACAGATTGTGTATTTGCTATTCTACGAAGTGACAGGCCCATGGACCGCACATACGTGTGGGTGAATTTGCAATGGGGAACTGCCTTTCTTTTTAGGGAGAGCTATGTCATTATCGGTGCTTTAGAACTTCGCTTTGCTTGGTTTTGTGTCGTGCCCTCAATATGCCCGGGGTAGTGATGGTGTATAGGCTTCGAACTACGCCCATACTATTGAAGCTATACAGCAATGTCCAACTTACAATGTTTATACAGTACATTGTTGGGGCTGGTTTGAGTTGCTTAGATTAACAAAATAAATAGAGCTTTTATTTTAAAGGGTGATTGCCCTGCTTGAACCTATCCTGACCCGCTCTCTCTATTAGTGGATTGCGCCCTTGCCTTTGTCTTTGAGCTGGGTTTAACGATTTTAGGGATGATGTTAAGATCTTCTAGTTTTCTCTGGAGGAGTGAGGTTCGGCTCTTGGCTATGGAGCAGTCTTTTCCCATCGTCTCATCCCTTGAATCTCTATGTTTGTAGTTAATGTATTTAGAATTGCGGCCATGTTCTATCATATCAATATGGCGGCACATTCTTCATTAATTTGATATCGACATAGGATTGCGGCGCTGTTTTGTCACATCAACATCAAATGGTGTGTGCTTTCTTATACCCTTTTAATACAAAGTTGCAAGGCAGCCTACACTTTTAGACGTTATATTAAGATTGTGGCACGCCTTTATTCGCATATAGTCACTTAAGGGGATGTATTGCAGTATTGTATTGTTAGTGTGACTTTAGGGGCCGAGGCACAGTTTCTATATCACGTTGTTACTTAGTAACTACTACAGTTCTACCTTTTGAAGTAATTATGAAGGTTGCAGATCGGTTCCTGCATCTTGTAGCCATTTCAAATTATAGTGCCGATGCTATGTTGAATGAGTGGGTGCAGTCTTAATGTTTTGTCGCAGCTTCGTATTATTTTAGAGCAATACCTTCTTGACTTCGGTATTTGTATCAGATTTCTTTTGATAACGCTTGGAAAATACGGGTGTAACACTTTCCCCTCAAGTCTGCAGCAATCGTAGATGGGTGTGGATTTGTTTCTATTCTTATATTTTCCCTACAACCCATCACTTCTACCTTTTCTCTCCCTTCTTTTCAAAAAGAATGAAAAAGTCTTTTCAGCCATTTCACATTTAATGCTCAAGTGCACATGTTCTCCCTTTGTTGGTCGATCCTCTAAAAAGCTATACATTTAGTCTTTTCATTTCCTATGAAAATCCATCTTGATCCTTGTGCTAATCTTCCTTGTCATTAATCAACTAACGTTTTTGGATTTTTTTCATCATTCTGAATGTGGGCTAGAGATTTGTCGAGGTAAGTATATATCTGTCCTCTTCTCCTTATTCTGTCTTTTACATGCTTTTGAATACAAAGAGAAATCCTAACTTCTAATTTCGTATTCTCCAAGAGTCATTCTTTTTCTGAATCATAGTTAGGGTATATTTCTTTTCTTGCTATTTTCTTTTGTTTTCCCCAATCCTTAGCGATTACTGATAATCGATCCAATATATTCTTTTTATATGGTAACCACTTCTGTCTCACCCCTATCTTTGCCATCTTGAGCATCTAAATTGAGGGAAGTAGAGAGTGTTTTGAGTCAATTCGGGTTCAAGGGTTATACAGGTAGGGTCCCCGAGCTTCACAACCATATCCTCATGCCACGAGATGGTTTTTATTTCTATCACTGTTGACAATATTTGGTGTGGGATTTATCTTCCTCCTAACTAAATTCTTTGCAAATGGTTGTCTGCTATTGGTCTCATACCCACTCAACTAGCTCCTATTTCTTTTACTCTTCTGATTGTTACATTTATACTTTATGTTGAAAAAAACACACCTCCCTCGTGTGAAGAACTTCGATTCCTATTCGGTATCCATAAGAGTCCTTTCGAGGTGATTTTGGGTTCTACTATGCTCAAGCAAAGAAATCGGTTTTTATGTCTAGTCCTTGTAAAACCTAGAAGTGGAACGATCAATATTTCTTTACTTCAAATCTTGATAATTTTCCCTTTGTTTTTCAACCACATCCTAATCGTCCCCTCTTTTCTAATGAGGCCACTACATCATTAGAATCTCATAGACAAGCGAACCTAGATTTAGGTGAAGATGAGAGGAAGACCAATTAATTTTTTACTATGTCGCTACTATGGAAATACGATTTTTTGTGCGCTGGGCACAGATTTTCTCATTCCATCTTTAAATTTTCTTCACCTTCGAATAAGCCTATGGGTATACTTCACCAAAATGAATAAAAAAATATTATTTTCTTGTCTTAACTCTTGTAAGAACACTTACTGATCTTGGGATTTCCTTTATGTATAGGTGAGATGGCTGGTGATCTTACCGATGCGTTTTTTTGATGATTCTTCATTGAAGAAATTAAAGGCGAAGAATGTGAAGAGTGGAAATAAAAGGGGGAAGACAATGTTGAAGCATCTGCTCAACCCTCCAAGAAACTGCATAGATCTTCTCCTCCTCCCCCTCCTTCTTCTAAGGCTCTTCTTGTCTCCCCTCTTTAGTCTCTCCAAGATCCTCGCATTCTCTACCTGCCTTTGCCTGATGGTGTTGTACTGACCTTGCCCAAAGGGTGGGGTGTGCCAGTTTGGATGGTTTTATCTCATATTACTTCCCCCCGATCCTTTCCTATCACTCTCCCATTCCCAGCACTTACCTTCCCCAAGCTTGCTACTGAGCTTGAGAGGTCTTCATCCTATGTACATATTTTCTTCTTCTTTCTCTATTGGCAACTTGCCTTCTTAATTTTCTAGTTTATCTGTTTTTGTTGTATGGTAGTTAAGTGCTTTGGCAGTCAAGACTCATAAGAAGGCATAGGATAACCAGGTTTCATCCATTGCTCGTACTAGTCAACTTGAGGCAGAACTTGTTGTAGTTGCCTCTAAGAAGGCTAAACTAGAGGAAGAGCCCAAGGTCTAGTGGGAGAAAGCGAAAAAGGCGAAGAAGGGGACAAAGGCGATGAATGAGGCCTTGACATTGAAGGTTTAAGTGTTGGAATAGACAAATAAAGCATTGTATGAGAAAGCGAAGGTGCTAATGGAGAGTAAGGACAAACTTTCACAGATCACCTACTGTGTGCTTTATAAGATGTATGTTGTGGTTAAGCGTCAATTTTATACCGATCGCTTGGATGATGTTTCTGTCGATATAGATCTTAGCTTCCTGGGGGACCCTGAGAAGATCAAAGATGCCCTTACTTACTGCAGGGCGGAGTGAGATAAGGAGCTGGAGAAGGAGAAAGCTTCCCCTTCTGCCTCCCTGGATACCTCTTTCTAGTAGGATGACGGGACCGCGCCATCTAAAGAAGCTGAGATAACCTTGTCTTCTATAGTCAATGTAATTACGTAACCTTTGTAAATGATCTTTGCTACCTAAACTTCTTAACGTGTAATAAAAGTGAAGGTGCAGAAAATTTATTTAATTATTGTTCTGCTATGTTATTGCACTATGAATGATCATGTCATCTTCGTTCATTTATTCTTTATAGTTTTCTGAGGAAATAATATTTACTAAACTCATGAAGAAAAGCATGGAAAATCTACAAACCCAGACCCAAGATTGTCTTACTATTGGTGTAGTATTTATTCGTGAGCGCAAAAAAGAGTTAGATGAGTCATTTAAGTGACTTAGAGGAAAATCAAGAGTTGCTTTCTAAAATTGACCAAGTAGTCAAAGAGAATGACACACCTAGTGACTTTGTATTGCGTAGGTGGCAATATACTGTAGAAAGTGGTCCTTCCCATTGGATAGTCCTTACTTGGAATGGTTTAGGCTTAGGCTTAGTAATCTAACTAAGGAGTGAGTGTTGCGCATTGTTGCTATCTTTATACATGAATTAGTCATCTCCTTTATATAAAATTGGTCCATATGTGATATGTTTTTTTAGCCTAATGCAATTTGATTTCCTTTAAAATAAACCTCTACTACCACCAACTAGGTCGATTTTCGTGGGCCTCTTCCTGAGCCTGCTAGAGCCTTTGAATCAAATGAACCTTCAACTCCCACCATTTATGGCCCAGGAGACACTGGTGTGAATGAGTTTGAAGTATCGACTGCAACTTCTACCGAGGCCTTGGAGCAAGAAATATCCATTTAATAATTACTAACAAAGGGCTCAACGGAGATTTGAAGAATACCCTTTCAGAGATTAAGGAAGCTAAGGATGCCCTTGAATGCTAGAGCCAACATAATGTCAAACTACGCAATGAACTTGAGTCCGCAAATTCAAAGGTAGCTGATGGGCATCTATTATTGAAGGAAAGTGAAACGCTCTATGGGATCGTCTTTGAAGCAGAGATTAAAGATTTGAGAAAAACTATAGAGAGTTTGTCTCTTCAGGCTGCTTAACTATACGAAGAGAAGGAAGGCGGTGAAGGAGGAGAGAGGGCAGAAGGGTTAAGCTTAGATGCGTCCCCAACTCACCCTGCAGGTATGGATCCCTTGTTGGTGGATGAGTGTAGGAAGAAATTGAAAGTACATTTTTAGGGTAAACTTAAAGAGATGGAAGTTCACTACAAGCAGTAAATGGAGAGATAGGAGCCGAAGATGCTTCCTCGCTTATAGAGGAAGGGTAGATGGAAGATGCTCTTGAATACGTTGGTAGCTTTTCTAGAACACAAAGAAGACTAGGGATGAACAAATTGATACTTTAGAGAAAATAAGAAAGGATGTCGTGCTTAAGATCTATGAGCTTAAAGATTTACTGTGAGAAGCTCAAGCTGCCTTAAGTGTCATTGCAACACTAGTCAACGTGCCTATGGAGGATTGGATTGCCAACCTCACAAAGAAGCTCGGAATAGAGAAGGTCAAAAGCAAGATGGGGCAGATCATTTTACAAACACACCATTGACGTTTTTTCCTATTTCTACCCCACTCTTGATTTGAACTTCCTTTATAATAAAGAAAGTTTTAAGGTGACTATAGAGGATCAAACATACCATTAGTTAGGTGCTAATTATGATCCAAGGAAGGACTTTTGTTTTAGAATAGACTCATCTCTTGCCAGCATGCCTTAGATTTGATGTTCTATAGTTAGCGCAGTATTTTCAAATCCTATAACTATGGATGGTTTTGTAAGGTCATGTTGCCAAACATTTTTGGCTATGCAAATACCCATAAGGCTGTTGCAAAAAGAAAACATTATCATCATTTCTATTTTTTTAAAAGGAATGTAATTTCCTTATGAATTTCTGTTGGAATGCACTCTTTTTCCTTAAATTTATTGGCCTGGATTCATTCAATTTTCTAGCCTTGCACTATTGAGCAACGTTTAGAGACAGCTGACTTAGGGGAGAAGCTCAAATCTGCCCTGATTCAGATTAACAATCTGGAGGGACTATTGAAAGGCACCGAAGGTGCCCGTATTCTTTTCTACAAAGACAAAATCAAGGTATTGAATGACAACCTTGAGGAGTTGTTTCTTCAGGTCGCTAAGCAAGCTAGTGCAGGAGATGATCCTATTACATTCTTGGCCTCTGATGCTATGGCAAGGCCTGGTGCCACTCCTTTGCCTCTATTGGGGTCTGACCCTAGTGTTATTTTCCAAAGGAAGGAAGATTTGAAGAAGTATTACGAGGCCAAATTTCATGAGTTGAATTACTATAGAAGGGGCTCATTTCTGGCCTCTTAGGCGAGTATCAATGGTTTCTCTTAGGGCGAGTTAAAACCCTAGCATAGTTTGTTTTGTTATGAGCCAAAGCTTTAGACTTAACTTTTGATATAACTTTTTGTGACAATAATTTTACTTTCACTTGTGATGCGTGTGCAAATGTAAGGAAACATACAGATATGAGCAAACCTCAGTAAACACTAATAAATCTTAGTTTTTTTAGTATTTACATGGCAAGCTTTATATGTTTTCTGGAACCATACGCAATGTATAGGTTGCACCACATCCTAGGCATGGTCTTTCTTTTCCATTTTTGAGAAATTATTTTCACAGTTCATGCTTTCTAAACTTTGTCTTTGATGTTCATGCCTTGTCGTGCTCTTGGCATGGTCTACCCCACTGTCAGGGGCGAATTGTTTATTGTTTGTATTCTTGGCATGGTATGCCCCGTTATTTGGGGTGGACTATGTTTTGACGATGAAGTCAGGTCATGTATTTTACAACCTTTTAATTCATGCGCATGGTTTTTTATGTTGGTTCGGGATGTCTAATATCCTTACTTCTAGTGTGACTATTTAGCTGATAAGTCTAGTCGTGTGTTATACAACCTAATGTTATTAGCTATATTAGTGAAGATAACACAATAAACTTTTTACATTGGTTCAGACTGTCTAATATCCCTACATCCAGTTTATTATATTACTATTTTTCATAATAGTTACAATGTTTGTTATACAAGTAACACGGACTATACAAAATAAGGCCCGAGGTGCTATGAATTCCATGTTCTCGGAACTAGATTTCCATGAGGTTTTGATAGCCGGTGTGCCTCGTTAGCCAAGACTTCTGGTATAACCAGAGGACCTTCATAATTTAGGCCTAGAGACCCATCTGCTAAGTCGTTGGTGTTGGCCATTGTTCTTCACAATACCAAATCTCCCTTGTAAAAGTTTCTCTTCTTCAGCCTAGCATTGTAGTTTTCTGCATCCTTTGTCGATATGCAGCGATATAATTGCTGCCTCATCTCTTTTTTCTCGAATAAGATCAAGGGAAGCTTCTTTTAATTCCTTGTTATGCTCTTTCGCATACGATATTCTTCTATGTGATGGGACCTTTACTTCGACGGGGAGCATGACTTCATAACCGTAGGTTAGGGAGAAGGGTGTATGGCCAATTAGGGATCTAGATGAGGTCCTGTAGGCCCATAATACTACGATAACACCTCCACCCACTTTCCTTTTGCCTTTTGCAATCTTTTCATAAGTAACTTTTAGATAGTTTTATTTTCTGCTTCGACCTACTTGTTTTCCTGTGAGTGCATGACTGAGGAGGACCTTTTTATTATCCCATTCCCTTTGCAGAGCTCTGTGAACTCCTTGATTTCAAACTGGATTCCATTATCTGAAATTATTTTGTGGAGGATCCCGAACCTAGTGGTTATTTTCTTACCACAAACATGACTATCTTCTTTACGATGATCGTAACTAGGGGTTTTGCTTCTACCCATTTGGTGAAGTAGTCTACTGCCACTATAGCATACTTCGCCCTTCCCTTTCACATAGGAAGTGGACCTATCAAATCTATACCCTACATGGCGAACGATCATGGGTTAGTTAATGGGATGAGCTTATAGGTATGCTGCTTTGGGATACTTGCAAACCTTTGACATTTATCACATCTTCTTACGTATTCCTTTGCATCTTGAAGCGCTGTGGGCCAGTAGTAACCATGACTCGGTACCTTCTTAGCTAATTTGGCCCCTTCGAAATGATCCCCAAGCCGCCCTTTATGTACTTTTGCTCATGACCCGTATCCCCTCTTCTTTGGAAACACATCTAAAATAAGGGGTTAAGTACCCTCTCTTGTATAATATTCCATCAAAGAAGGAGTAATATAGGGCCTGATATCTTATTTTTTGGGCTTTATTTCCGTTTCATGGTAGGATTCCATCGACTAAGAATTGCTCGATAGGGGTCATCCACGAGTTTTCTCTTACCTATTGAGATGTAGGCATAGTTGGAGACTATTCTCGATTTTCGTCTGTTTCCTGGCCTTGAGTTTCTCAGGTTTTGGCTCGTTTGACCCTGGTCAAGACCAGATTTGATTAGCTTCGATGATGCTTGGTTCTGCTTGATGCCTAATAAAGACAACCTTCATTTCATATGCTACTTTTGTGCTAGCAAGTTTTGCTAATGAATCAACAGAAGAGTTGTTCTCACGTAAATTTGTTCTATATCTAAGTGTACGAACTACTCTAATTGTTTTTTAGAAAGTTCCACATATTTTGCTAGCTTTCGCTTGGTAATTACCCTGCACTTGGCCCACAAATAGTTGGGAATCATTGTGAATTTTAATATGGATTACCTTCATTACCTAAGCCATTCCTAAGCCTATGAGGAGAGACTCATATTCTGCCATATTATTAGTAGCTTTGAATCCAAGCTGCACCGCTCCATACACTTTCAGCTCATTAGGAGTAATCATCACATATCCAACTCCTGCTCCATCCACAAATAATTGCCAAAACTGCGGAGTGGGTGCTTTTTCCTCAGGTTGGGGCTTAGTAGATAATGTGCATTCCACGATGAAATCTGCCAATGCTTGACCTTTGATTTTCGTTCTTGGACAATAAGAGATGTCACTTGAGCTCCATTTCCCATTTTAGTAAGCTACCCGATGTTTCTGGTTTCTGCAGTATTTGCCTTAGCAGTTTTTCTGTGAGGACTTTGATGGGATATGCTTGAAAGTAAGGCCCCAGCTTTCTTGCTGTGAGAAGTAGGTTGTAAGCTAGTTTTTCAATGACTAAGTAGTTGAGCTCTATGCCTGATAGACGCTTGCTTGTGAAGTAGATGGGCCTCCGGGTCCATTCATCTTATCAAACCACTACAACACTAACAACTTTATCAGTTATAGCTAAATATACATACAAGTCCTCACCTATTATCGATTTCGATAGGATAGAGGTGCTAATCAGATTGTCCTTCAGATTCTAGAATGTGATTTGCATTCCTCGGTCTACTCGAAATTACACCCTATTTTCGCTTCATCGAAGAACGGTTTGCACATATCAATTGCTTTGGAAATGGACCTACTTAGAGTAGCCACCCCACCATTTAGGCTCATAATGTCTTTTGGTTTCTTCAGAACTCCCATGTTCTTTATGGTCTTAGTCTGCTCTGGGTTTGCTTCAATGTCGTGAGCATTCACTATGTATCCTAGAAACTTCCTTGACTAAATAACGAAAGTGCTTCTCAATGGATTAAACATCATATTATATTACCTTAAGACCGCAAACATTTGCTCATGGTCTTGTACATGACTTGACACTGATTTTGACTTGACTAGCATGTCATCCACATATACTTTAACTTTTTTTGATCTGATCTGAGAACATCGTATTAACCAACCTCTATTAGGTTGCCCTAATGTTTTTGAGTCGAAACGGCATGACTTTGTAGCAGTATAAGCCTCTATATGTCACGAAACTAGTACGCTCCTAATTTGGTTCGAACGTACCTATCTGGTTGTAACTTGAGTATACATCCATAAATGAGAGCAATTTATGTTTACTAGTTGCATCCACTAATTGGTCAATCCCGATTAAGGGAAAGCTGTCCTTTAAACAGGCCTTGTTGAGGTTGGTATAGTCTATGCAGTTCCTTCATTTCCCATTGGGCTTCTTCACAAGAACAGGGTTAGCGATCCACTTTGGGTAGTATACTTCTCTGATGAATCCAATTGCTTTTAGCTTTTTGACTTCTTCGTGCAGAGTGTTGTACCTTTTCTGATTTAGGATTCCTACGCTTTTGCTTTACTGGATGAGCATTAGGGTCAATGTTGAGTGCATGGCTGATGATGGGAGGATCTATCCTTACCATGTCTAAATGTGCCCAAGCAAATACATCTGCTAATTTCTTCAGGAAGTTTATCAATTTGATTCTGGCTTTTGCGCCAAGATTTTTCCCAATCTTGAGAACCTTTATAGAGTCTTTCGTATCTATTTTCACATCCTCCAGATCATCTTCTGGCTTCAACTCTCTCCTTGTTGTCCTCAATCATGGGTCTATCTCACTTTCTTTTTTCTCTTTTAGTTGGGAGGCGATGGAGGATATCTGTTTATGAGCTTCTTTAGAAAAATATTGCACATACACTGAGTTATACTCGTCGATGCCAATCATGTGCATATAATTTCTCTTTTCTTTCCTTACTGATGCTGTAGTCATAGAATGACCTGCTTCAGCATCGGTCTTTGTATCTTGAATGCATGCAGTTCTTATAACTAGCTTAGTTTCTTTTTCATTGGCATCGTCATAATTATCAGAGGAGACAACATAATAGTTTGAACAATAAAAATTGCTAAGATTGAGTTATACATTATATAATTCCTTAGCCAACAACTATTCTCCCATAATTGATCATATCCCAACAGTTTATGAAATTTCATGAGTAGGTCCTTTTGAGATACAACTATTCCTAAGTCAATCAGCACAAGTCTTCCCCAAAATGCATTATATAGTAATGGCCGATCGATGATTTAGAAGCTCGCATAGTAGGATTTGTGAAGCGGTGCACTTTCGACTGTGAAAAGCAGGCGTGCTAGTCCAATAGGAATGGTTGTAGTGTTTTTGAAGCCGTAGATTGGTTCTAGGCTAGGCTTCAATATTTTAGTTGAAGCTTCATTTTGTCAAATGCAGATTTGAAGATGACATTCTCAAAACTCTAAGAATCAATGAATAATTTCTTCATGGTACAGTTTGAGATCTACTCCATGATAATAAGCAGATCATGATGCGGAAAGACTACTCCAGTGGCACCAGCTGCTATAAAAACTATGTCCTGTGCCGGTTTTTGCTTAACATGAAAAGAGGTTTTTTTGCTCCACTCTTGCTTCCTATACATATCGCTCTTGTGCTTTCTTACTCTTTCCTGCCAGGTGTGGTCCTCCAAGAATTAAGGCTATAAGTTTAGAAGGATTTCCTGCTAGGTTTTCATTCAGGTCCGGTGTGAGGTTTCTCATCCTCTCTTCATTGTTTTCTTTTTAAAAGCTGCTTATGTACCCTTTTGGAATTAGCCTCTCTATTTCATTCTTCAGATGTCGGCAGTTGTCAGTGTGGTGGCCATTCGCTCTATGGAAGCGACAGTATACTCCGTCTCTGTTCTGATCTTACATATTCCCTTTGTTTAGGACATTATAGGCTAACTCGATCCTAGTCATTTCATATATCTGCCCAACAGTATGAATGAGGGGAGTTTTTGTTGTGAGGTTAAATTCCCTCTATCACTTTATGGGCAATTGGTACCCCTCTACCCCCTTTTCTTCTTATTATTTAGAGCAGAAGCTCTCTCAGGCTGTTCTTTAGACCCGGCCTCTTCCATTCTGATATAGTTGCTTGCCCTTTCATAGACGGCTTTCATGCTGCGACATGGCTTCCTACCATTCTTCTCCTATACGGTAGTATCACTTCTAATCCCGGCATGCACTGCCATTAATAGTGCCTCTTCACAGGTGACCCCAATTCGAAGTGCTTCAGATTTAAAGCGTTTTATGAAGTTGCACAGACTTTCATTTTTAAGCTGCTTTATGTAGGACATGATTTTACATCCGGGGAAGCTCCCTTCCTTGTCTCAGAATGTCGGCAGATAGCTACTGCCATGAACGGACTTCTCCTGGCCCGTAGCTCCTAAATCATTTGGAGGCCACACCAGCTAGATAAACTATGGGAAGAGTTTGCACTGAGGCATCCTCCCTACCTTTAAAATGTCTATATAGTACTCAGAGGTGCAGATGTGGTCATTTGGGTTTGTGGTTCCATTGAATTTATCAATCGACAGAGCTTTGAAGCTGTCAGGAAAATCTGCTTCTACGATGGTTTCACTAAACGGGGAAGATCCTTCTTCCCTTTCTTCTTTTTTGGTATTCTACCAACAAAGTCTTTCTAGCAGATCTACTCGAGCTTTGAACTGTCGGATCTCATCTTCCCTAGGATCCATTTGAGATGAACTGTCCCTATAGAGTGAGGTAACGTTTATCATCATCGGGAGCGGTCCGTCGTTGCTTTTCTAGAAAAAGTGGATTGATGTTAGCAGGGTTTATTTTGATCTGAGGATTGATTTGGATTTTGGCTTTCAGTTTACCATTGGTTTTGGGCCAGCTTCACCATTCTCATGTCTAAAAGTGTCGTTATCACTCACACGTTGCATTGTCAGCATAGTCGGTAAGTGATGACAGTGAGCTATGGATGGTTAAGGGGAGGTTGGCCTTAGAGAAATATGTATAGATCTCTCTAATCCATCCATGTGTTGGTTCATTTGGGTTGTAAAGGCCTAAAAAGCTGCTAAGAAAGAATCTAAGGTAGGCTCTATAGTGGTCCCTGTCTCAAATTGGGTTATGGAGGGGGGAGTGACTTTTTCGACGTCTTTGAAGTAAGATAAAGTTGTCCTTGGGGGGGTGGAATATGCGGGATTCATGGTATTGTAATGGTATTATAAAGAAAATGTAAGTAAGTTTTGCTAGAGAGGGAAATTCGACACTCCTTCTAGCGCCAAAAATGTTAGTGAGATTTTTCGTCTCAGAAATATCCTAGTATTTTTAAGAAGTAATCACGATGCTGAATGCTTTCATGACTCAGAATAAACAAAATTAAGTGATATTAATCTAGCCTTTCAAAGAAGTAATTATATTATTTCTGATGCTTGCATATTTATGAAAATATTTTCAATATCAAGAATAACACATAGGGATTCACATGGATCGCCAATGTCATCCTTCTGCTCTCTTGGTTCCTGCCATTAGGATCGTGCCATGTGTTGAACATCCATTTCACTTATTTGATATGCCTAGATTGCTAATGTTGCCTTTCGCGGGAACTTGTGATTTGAGCGGTTAGAATTTGAACTTTGGCGGGATACTTGAAATTGAAGCGGGAATGCTTGGAATTGAAGCGAGAAAACTCAAATTTGAATAGATTGTGCATTTCCTATTCTGCGAAGGAACGGGCCAATGGACTGCACATACATGTGAGTGAAGTTGTAATGGCGAACCCTTTTCTTTTTAAGGAGATCTGTGTCATTATCAATCCTTTGGAACATCGATTTGCTTTGTTTAGAATCGTGCCCTCAATATGCCTAGGGTAATGATGGTGTATAGCCTTCGAACTACGGTCATACTATTGAAGTTATACTGCAATGTCCAATTTGCGATGTTTGTATAGTACAGTGTTGGGGTTGGTTTAAGTTTCTTGGCTTAGTAAAATAAATTAGGTTGCTATGTTGAAGGGTGATTGCCCTGCTTGAACCTGTCTTGAGCTGCTCT
Source organism: Allium fistulosum (assembly GCA_030737815.1). Classification (NCBI taxonomy): domain Eukaryota; kingdom Viridiplantae; phylum Streptophyta; class Magnoliopsida; order Asparagales; family Amaryllidaceae; genus Allium; species Allium fistulosum. Next base: position 265,259,289 of record CM060905.1, on the reverse strand, counting down.
CTCCTTTAATGGACTTCGCCCTTTCCTTTGTCTTTGAGCCGAGTTTAATGATTTTGGGGATGATGTTATGATCTTTTGGTTTTCCTATGGAGGAGCCAGGTTCGATTCTTAGTTGCGGAGCAGTCTTTTCCCATCGCCTCATCCCTTGAATCTTTATGTTTGTGGTTAGTGTATTCAGAATTGCAGCATTGTTCTTTCACATCAATATGACGGGCATTCTTCATTAATTTGATATTGACATAGGATTGTAGTGTTATTCTATTAAATGGTGGTGCATTCTTATAGTCTTTTGATAAAAAGTTGCGGGGCAGACCTGCCACTTTTAGACGTTAGTTTAAGATTGCAGCACACCTCTGGTCGCATATAGTCGTATAAAGGGATGTGTTGTAGTCCTGTATTGTTAGTGCCGCTTTTGGGGCCGAGGCACGGTTTCTTTATCTCATTATTACTTAGAAACTATGCTACAATTCTACCCATTAAATGAAGATGAAGGATGCAGATCAGTCTCGCATCTTGTAGCTATTTCAGATTATATTGTCGGTGCTATGTTGCATGAGTGGGTGTAGTATATATATTTTGCCATGGATTCATATTATTCTGGCACAGTACCTACTAGATTTCATTGTTGCTTATTGTTCTTATTTCAACTTTATTATAGGAGCAATTCTTCTGGCTCGGTATTTGTATCGAATTTCCTTTGACGGTGCTTGGAAAATATAGGTGTTGCAAATATGATAGCCAATTTATATACAAATTAATTTCCTAAAGTAATAGCTTCCTCCTTGAAAACTCTTTCAAAAATGGGCAAATACATTTTTCCTCTTGTTTTGAAATTTCATAAAAATATCTAACAAAATCATCTTTTTGTTTAAGTAAAATTTAGCCCCAAAATAGAGTAAAAATCTTCCAAGTGTTATAAAATAGCCATCCCTCGTTTTTCAAAATCATAGGCTCTCGTGGCTTAAATTTTACTTGGTTTTGCATGTTAAAATATATGCCATCATGCCTTAAAAAATATCATAGTCATCGCATGCTAAAAATGGAGGTCATCGCGTTCAAACACACAAGGATCCATCGCATGTTGACTTGGGTACAAGCTATAGTGGGTTATATTTCTAATGCCATCACCATTAATAAAACATAGTCATAGGTCCTTTGAAACCCATAGCTTTTATTGAAGAAAACAAAGTCATTGTGCCTAATTTTGGAAACCATTACATCCTAAAAATATTGGCTATCGTGCCCTATTAAATTCAAGTCTTCGTAGGTTAATAAAATAAAGCCATCGGCCCTAAAATCTAGTCATCATTGTTAGTCCATGAGTTGATGGTTTTGATGACAACAACCTTAGAATAAGATTATAAAATATAAATACTAACATTATAGTTTAGATATATATGTATATGCAGGATTTAACCATGCAGGTACCAAGAATGAAGACTGTACAGTATAGAGATTCAAGATATCAAGATTGAAGACTCATGAGTATCAAGAATATCAAGATTATCAAGAGTTCATGATTTCAAGATAAGTATTGAGTCTAGAATTATGTTAAAACTTCACAATAGCACTGAAATCTTCACTCCATTTTTCTTTTGGGATGGAACCCATTTCTACCTTTTTAGTGGCTTACAAACCCATGACAAGTGGCTTATAAACCCACGAACATCCTGGTTTTGTACAAGTTCTCGAGTCCTGATGTGATGAGATATTCTGCAGGAAGAAGCTTGCAAAACTACTTCAAAATGATTTTCAAAACTACTTCAGAATGATTTTCAAAACTGCTTTTCAAAATGTTTTAGCCTTAAAAATTATCTTTTCAAATGATTTTCAAAAAGATATTTTAGCCTTAAAATATTCTTTGTTTTTGTTTTTAATAAACTCTTGTTTTAAACTTCGTTTGTTTTAAACTATCTTTTAATTATAATATATTTATACTTAGATTTAAATATAAAATTATAGTAAAATTATATATATTATTCTCTATATTTATCTATGTATTTTATCTATAGTCAAGTATATTTATAAAATTTAAATAGCTTTTAATATAAGATAAAGGTTATTTTCAAAGATAATCAAATCATCAAAAAATGCTTTGGGATGTCGACATGCCCTAGTACCCCATGTCGACATAGTGACAGTTAGATTCAAAAATTTGAATTTCAAAAGAAGTGTCTATTCGCCATAACCTTTCACGAATGGACATGGATGTTGTTCTTCTATAAATAGGGGTTAGTTTCAACGACTTTAAATATAGATTTTCTGGTTTTTCACTTCTCTTCTTCTTCCACATTTTCTTATTCAAAATCCTATCATCACTCTGCCGAAATCAACAGTGAATCTAACTAGATCATCTCTGGTTTGATTCTCTATCACTATCTCAACAAGATCCTAGTGCTATTTAGAGTTATAGGCTTCTTGTAATCTATCTAGCGAGAAAAGGTGTGATTGTAGCCTAGGAAATCAATCAAGCGAGAAAAGGTGTGATTGTAGCCTTGGAAATCAATTGGGTGAACTTGTTGCCCGGAAATCAAGTATCTCTACCCAGAGGATTGTAATTCTGAAGGGTCTACCTCGTAGCCTTGAAACCGAGGGTTGTAATTGTTGAATTGCTTTTGAAAGGAAATCCGTACTTAGTTGTGCGGGACTGGATGTAGGGTAACTCCGAACCAGTATAAAATCCGGTGTGTTCTTTCCTTTACTGCATTTACTTTATTTCTGCATCTGTATTTGATTATGTGATTATATCTGTGTCTGAATATTGCATATATTTGTGTACAAATCAACAATAACTCAAAAAGATTTAGTAATTTCTTATAAACACTATTCACCCCCCCTCTAGTGTTCATTCTAGCCTTAAGATCCATATTCCGCATTCCTCACATTTGGTATCAGAGCAAGGTTTTCAAAAGTTTCATAATCTGATTTTTGAAAAAGTTTTTTTTTTAAATGGCTATGTTTAAGAAATTTGTTAATGCATGTTTAGAAATATTCAGATCATCATTGTCTCTTGAGTCTGCATATAATCAATATTCAAATACAAGTTGTCTACTAAGATTGTTTGATGTACAGGAATCATGCTTTATGGGAGTTGAGGAATCAATCTAGAACAAACAAACTGTGCAGATCAAAAAGAACAAATGGATACTCAATAGTGGATGTTCTAGACACATGACTGGGAATCCAGATATGCTGAATGATATAATATACAAAGACGGAGGACTGGTTAACTTTGGAGACAATTCAAAAGGTTATGTGATCGGCATCGGCAAAGTCGGTAACTCTGAAACTTCTATTATTACTAATGTTTTGCTAGTTAAGAATCTGAAACACAATCTGCTAAGTATAAGTCAACTATGCGATAAAGGATATAAAATTAAATTTGAAAAAGAAAAGTGTCACATTGAAGATAATAATTCAACCATAATATTTGAGGGAATTAGGAAAAAGAATATTTATATTCTTAGTATGAAAATTTCAAATGATAACTTGTGTCTTTTGGCAAATGCAAGTGACCCTTGGATTTGGCATAAGAGATTTGGGCATTTGAATTTCAAACTCTTACCTAGATTGTCAAAACATGATCTAGTAAGAGGCCTCCCTAAAATGAATTTTAAAGTAGATAGTCTATTTGATGCATGTCAACTAGGAAAACTTAGAAAAAGCTCTTTTAAATTAAAAGATGTGATTTCTACTTCAAAACCTCTTGAATTACTTCATATTGATCTATTTGGTCCATCTCAAATTCTACCAATAAATAATAGTAAATATGTTTTTGTAATTGTAGATGATTATTCTAGATTTACATGGACAATGTTTTTAAAACATAAAAGTGATACTTTTGAATATTTTAAGAATTTTTCAAAAAGGGTTCAAAATCAACTTTCTCAAAAAATTATAACCATCCGTAGTGATCACGGTGGTGAATTCGAAAATGAAAAGTTTGAAGAATTCTGCAATAAAAAGGGAATAATTCACAATTTTTCATTTCCAAGAACTCCACAACAAAACGGAGTAGTAGAACGTAAAAATAGGACGATTCAAGATTGTGCGAGAACTATGCTTTCTGATAGTAATTTACCAAAGTACTTTTGGGCAGAAGCAGTTGCTACCGCCTGTTATATTTTAAATAGAATTTTAATTAGACCTTTAACTGATAAGACATCTTATGAACTTATATACTCAAAGAAACCTAAGGTATCTTATTTTAGAATTTTTGGAAGTAAATGTTTTATTTTAAATACAAAAGATAACTTAGATAAATTTGATCCTAAATCCGACAAAGGTATCTTTATCGGATATTCTAATAGAAGTAAAGCATACAAAGTATTTAATTTAAGAACTAATACCATCGAAGAAACAATGCATGTTTCATTTGATGAAAATTTCAAAAATTTTGAAGAAATAAATGATGAAGAGGATTTAATCACTCAAAACCAAGAGTCAACTGAAACTAATAATGAATTAAATCATCCTAATAAAAGGATTAAACTTTTAAAAGATCACCCTATAGAAAATATACTTGGAGATATGCAATCTGTTGTAAAAACTAGAAACCAACTAAGTCAAATGAGTAATATAGCTTTTATATCAACTATTAAACCCAAAAAATCCATAAGAAGCATCAACTGATGATTCATGGATTTTGGCTATGCAAGAAGAATTAAATCAATTCACTAGAAATGATGTTTGGGAACTTGTTCCTAGACCTGACAATAAAACAATAATTGGAACTAAATGGGTTTATAAAAATAAAATGAATGAACAAGGAGAGGTTGTTAGAAATAAAGCCCGGTTAGTCGCTCAAGGTTATTGTCAAGAAGAAGGAATAGATTTTGATGATACCTTTGCCCCCGTAGCAAGATTAGAAGCTATTAGGATTCTACTTGCTTTCGCAAATAATAATAATTTCAAATTATTTCAAATGGATGTTAAAAGTGCATTTTTAAATGGTTTTGTAAAAGAAGAAGTATTTGTTAAACAACCACCACTTTTTGAAAATGATAAATTTCCAAATCATGTTTACAAACTTAAGAAAGCTCTATATGGTCTAAAGCAAGCTCCTAGAGCCTGGTATGATAGACTAAGATCTTACTTGTTACAATCAAATTTTGAAATAGGTAAAGTAGATAATACTCTTTTTATTAAAAGAAATAAAAATGATATTCAACTAGTACAAGTCTACGTAGATGATATCATTTTTGGATCAACTAATTTTGAAATGAATAAAGAATTTTCTGAAATAATGACACAAGAGTTTGAGATGAGTCATATGGGTGAATTAATCTTCTTTTTAGGATTACAAATAAAACAATTAGATAATGGTATCTTTATTAGTCAAGAGAAATATGCTAAAGACCTAGTTAGTAAATTTGGTTTGACTACTCCGAGTGGAAAACCCACTCCCATGGAAACCAATGAGTACCTTAGTAATGAAGATCTCTCGAAAGATGTAGATCAAAAATTATATAGAGGAATGATTGGATCACTACTCTATATCACTACGAGTAGACCTGATATCATGCATAGTGTCTGTCTCTGTGCAAGGTATCAATCCCAACCTAAAGAAACTCACTTAAAAGCTGTAAAACGTATTATAAGATATGTTAAACACACCTTTGATTATGGCTTATTTTATCCTAAAAATGATTCGTTTGACTTAATATCTTACTGTGATGCTGATTATGCTGGTTGTAAATCAGACCGAAAAGGTACAAGTGGAACTTGTCACTTTTTAGGGCATTCTCTGATTTCCTGGTTTAGTAAAAAGCAAAACACAGTTTCTCTATCAACAACTGAAGTGGAGTATATTTCTACTGCTTTGGCTTGTTCTCAAGTAATATATATGCAACAAACTTTAAAAGATTTTGGTTTAAATATCTCAAAATCACCAATTTATTGTGATAATACTAGTGCAATAAATTTATCCAAAAATACTTCACAACATGCTCGAACTAAACATATTGATATCAGACACCATTTTCTCAGAGATAATATAAGTAGAGAAGTAATTACTCTCGACTATATCAATTCTGAAAATCAAATTGCTGATATCTTAACAAAACCCTTAAATGAATCTACATTTACTAAATTAAGAAGAGAATTAGGTATTTGTTCATTAGCTGAAATATAAAATATAAATAACAAAGTATAGCTAAAAATTAAAATAAATCAAATAGTAAAAATATTGAGAACCATGTCGACATCTCCCCTATACCCATGTCGACATATAACGTTTTTAAAATTTTAAAATTTTTCCCACCAAAATTCAAATAATTGGTTATATATTCTTCTTATTTTCGAAATTTTCTTCATTCTCTCTGTTCTCTTTCTGTTCTATCTTCTGAAATTAATTTATCAATGGCCTCCTCTTCCAAATCAAACATAAAATCAACCTTTTCGTTCCCTTCTCCTACCTCTTGTCCGTTCCGACGTACTACGTTCGCCCGAGTGACAAAAATGGAGGATTCTCTGAAGGATGCAATTCAGTTAATGTCTGAAATTCAAATAGTGCAACTCCGAATGGAAAAAGAACAGGAAAGGCAAGGGAAAATCCTTAGAAATTTGCAAAAATTTCAAATGGACAATCATGCTAATCCAATCTTGATTGACGAGGACTCTTCAGGAGATCATGAACAAGAGGAAAGTGAAGAAGAAAAAGAACCAATGGAAGAAGAGCATGCAGAAGACAACGACAAAGTCATTTGCGTTGGCGAAGTATGTTTTGACAAGGACGGAAACTTGGTTGAACAACGTGCAAATTTCTATTTCCGTTATCCAAATTGTTCGATCCATAGATCTCCAATTGTCAAGGATACTCAGTAGTTTCTTCTTTTTCGTTTTTCATCGTTATGTCCATATTTGTCACGTTGTACGAAAATGTAAATATAAACATATATGTATAAAAATAAATATTGTGTGTTCTTATATATGATTCCTATATATATTATATATAAGTATTATATAGGTACTTGGTTAGGAATGTTAGTAGTTTAGGACTAAGTTTTAGGTTTACAAGTAAGTATTGATTATGTATGATAACACTATCATTATAATCATATAGAATATTAGACTAAGAGTTATATAGTTTGGAGTTAATTTGTTTTTGTTGATGACAAAGGGGGAGAAATATAAAATAGGGAAGTTAGGCATAGATTAAGGGGGAGTTATTAGTTTTAGGGGGAGTTATTAGGATAGAAGTAATATTTTATAAACAAAGGTTGTCATCATCAAAAAGGGGGAGATTGTTAGTCCATGAGTTGATGGTTTTGATGACAACAACCTTAGAATAAGATTATAAAATATAAATACTAACATTATAGTTTAGATATATATATATATATATATATATATATATATATATATATATATATATATATATATATGTATATGTAGGATTTAACCATGCAAGTACCAAGAATGAAGACTGTACAATATAGAGATTCAAGATATCAAGATTGAAGACTCATGAGTATCAAGAATATCAAGATTATCAAGAGTTCAAGATTTCAAGATAAGTATTGAGTCTAGAATTATGTTAAAACTTCACAATAGCACTGAAATCTTCACTCCATTTTTCTTTTGGGATGGAACCCATTTCTACCTTTTTAGTGGCTTACAAACCCACGACAAGTAGCTTACAAACCTACGACAAGTGGCTTACAAACCCACGAACATCCTGGTTTTGTACAAGTTCTCGAGTCCTGATGTGATGAGATATTCTGCAGGAAGAAGCTTGCAAAACTACTTCAAAATGATTTTCAAAACTACTTCAGAATGATTTTCAAAACTGCTTTTCAAAATGTTTTAGCCTTAAAAATTATCTTTTCAAATGATTTTCAAAAAGTTGTTTTAGCCTTAAAATATTCTGTGTTTTTGTTTTTAATAAACTCTTGTTTTAAACTTCGTTTGTTTTAAACTATCTTTTAATTATAATATATTTATACTTAGATTTAAATATAAAATTATAGTAAAATTATATATATATTATTCTCTATATTTATCTATGTATTTTATCTATAGTCAAGTATATTTATAAAATTTAAATAGCTTTTAATATAAGATAAAGGTTATTTTCAAAGAAAATCAAATCATCAAAAATGCTTTGGGATGTCGACATGCCCTAGTACCCCATGTCGACATAGTGACAGTTAGATTCAAAATTTTGAATTTCAAAAGAAGTGTCTATTCGCCATAACCTTTCACGAATGGACATGGCTGTTGTTCTTCTATAAATAGGGGTTAGTTTCAACGAATTTAAATATAGATTTTCTGGTTTTTCACTTCTCTTCTTCTTCCACATTTTCTTATTCAAAATCCTATCATCACTCTGCCGAAATCAACAGTGAATCTAACTAGATCATCTCTGGTTTGATTCTCTATCACTATCTCAACAAGATCCCAGTGCTATTCAGAGTTATAGGCTTCTTTGTAACCTATCTAGCAAGAAAAGGTGTGATTGTAGCCTTGGAAATCAATCAAGCGAGAAAAAGTGTGATAGTAGCCTTGGAAATCAATTGGGTGAACTTGTTGCCCGGAAATCAAGTATCTCTACCCAGAGGATTGTAATTCTGGCGGGTCTACCTCGTAGCCTTGAAACCGAGGGTTGTAATTGTTAAATTGCTTTTGAAAGGAAATCTGTACTTAGTTGTGCGGGACTGGATGTAGGGTAGCTCCGAACCGGTATAAAATCCGGTGTGTTCTTTCCTTTACTGCATTTACTTTATTTCTGCATCTGTGTTTGATTCTATGATTATATCTGTGTCTGAATATTGCATACATTTGTGTACAAATCAACAATAACTCAAAGAATTTAGTAATTTCTTATAAACACTATTCACCCCCCCTCTAGTGTTAATTCTAGCCTTAAGATCCATATTCCGCATTCCTCACAATCATGTCATATTAAAAACTTAGCCTTCTTTGCTAAAAATATATTCATCGTGACTAAATGAAACATAGCTTTATGCCTTTAAAAGATATAGCTATCGTCACTAGTAAAAACATAGTCATCGTGCCTTATTGAAAACATAACATTCATGGGTAATAAAAGTAAAGTCTTCATGTATATATAAAACATAGATTTCATGTTTTATTGAAAATATAACCTTCATAGGCAATTTGAAATAGAGCTTTCGTGAGTAAATATAAGTGTAGCCATCGAGGGCTAATAGGAGTAAAACCATAGAGTATTTGAAACCTTTATCTTCTTAGCTATCATGAAAGATAGCTATAATGGATGGAACTTTGAAGGCCGATAAGGACATAGCTATCGTAAGGTAACAAAAATGAGGTTATCTAGGTAATAGTCTTCGTAAGTGGCACTACTGTAAATTTTTATAAAACCGTTTCTTTTCCTTTATGTACTATTACCAAACCTACAATATTTGTCAAAATCTCATTGGCCAAACCTCTTTTTAGAATTCTTTTAAAATCTAAAGTGAAAAAAATATTTTTAAATTTTCCCAAAACATAATTTTCCTACAATTATATTATCATTATAATTTGCACACAATCCCATTATGCACAAAACAATTTGTAATAAATTATAAACACGTGGAAAAAATCCACAAAAATTCCCAAAAATCAATATTTGCTTCCTTAACATCATATTAAAATTTCTAACAAAAATAATCATTCTTCGTATTAAAATAAATTAATTTTCGAAATTTATCATTTTCTTCCTTAGAAAATTCAAAATAAATTCGTAATATCTCCAAAAATCATGAAATATAAAACCCATCTCCAAAATATTATTTTGATCATCATATCAAAAACATAGTTTTTCACTTAAAAAACCCTTTAGGAAAATCTCTAAAATTTCTAAATAATAACCATTCAATCATATACATGAATATACATTCAACATGCATGATAAACATCCAATATTAATTTCGATTCAACTCCAAACCTAAATGAAACATATAAAACAAGATGAGATGAAAATATTATTCCCCTTAATTCTTGTTGAAATGTTGAGATTTGCCTTAACTTCTTTTTCACTTAGCTTTCTTCTTCTTAGTTGAAAGTGATGATTAATGGTGGCCGACCTCTTATTGGTTTTTTAGTTTAGTAAATGTAATTGGAATGAAATGAACAAGGGAAAGGGAGAGGGTGGTATATCTTCACTTCCTATTTTACCCTTCTACACTTACTTTTATGTTTTAGTTATTTTAGATCACTACCTTAATTACATTTCTTAAGGCTAACTCACATTAACTAATTAATTGATTTAGCAAATCCCATATTTACAACTTTTCATTTAATTATCCCATAATTAAATATTTAAAATAATGTACAATAAAAATTAGGGGTGTTACAGGATCTCCCCTTAAAGAATTTTGACCTCAAAATCGCGATATGATAAACAACAACAACATGCACATTAAACATACAAACATGTGTCACAAGCACATAAAAGCAACAATACTAGTCAAAGCATATGCAACAATAAAGATCATATAATCAATATAGATCAGGATACACCTCCAAAATCCTATCTTTTATTTCCCAAGTACAATCACGTCCATTAGTACTCCACTAAACCTTCGCTAGCTTGGCCGTCTTATTCCTTAACGGCTTCGTATTCCAATCGGCTATAAGAATAAGTCGCCTAATGATAGTCAAATCAGGCTCCACTACTAAATCTTCCAAAACCGTTGGCTCAATAGTAGTCCATAGATCTCGTAGTACTTTCTTAGACGAGATACGTGAAAAACATTATGGACTCCTGCCAAGCTGCTTGGTAACTCAATATGGTATGCGAGTTTCCCGATTCTCTCAATGGTAGGAAACAGACCAACATATCTAAGTGCCAATTTTCGCATCTTCCCAAATCGTAAAACACCCTTAATCAGTGATACCTTTACGAAAACAAAATTTCCAAATGAGAACTCTAAGCCATTACGCCTTTTATATGCATAATTTTTTATTCTTGATTGAGCTTCCTTCATCCTTGCTCGGATTAACTCAATCTTTTCAGTCGCTTCTTTCACCAAATCCGGACCAAGTATCGGCCTATCACCTATCTCCAACCAACACGCAGGTGATTTGCACGAGCTTCTGTAAAGCACTTCGAAAGGTGTCATTCCTATACTAGTCCGATAACTATTATTATAGGAATACTCGACTAATTTCAAATAGTCTTCCCATGACCCTTCAAAGTGTAGCAAACAAGCTTTCCATAGACCTTTGAGTACCTTGTAACCCTTTCCATTTGCTCATCAGTTTATGGATGGTAAGCAATACTTATCTTCAGCTTAGTACCCAATTCATTATGCAAACTCTTCCAAAATTCACTCTTGAACAAAAGATCTCTATCACTTACAATGCTACTCGATAATAAATGAAGTCTCACAACGTTCTTCATGATCACCAAATTTGGTGCCATCCTTGTCAACTTAATGGGGATAAAATTTGCACTCTTAGTCAGTCTATCCACCACGAACCAAATTCTTTCATTTCCCCTATTCGACCATGGCAGCCCATCAATAAAATAAATAGATATTGAATCCCATTTCCATAGTAGCACTTCCAAGGGTTGAAGTAATCCACTTGGTGATAGAGTTTGGGGTATGCCTTAGGGGCAATTATGTATTTGTTACATATATCTAACTCGTTGACCAATCTTGTTCGAAAAAAGGTGTTTTCTTTCTATTATATACTTGATATAATGTGGTTATATTAATCAATCAATTTAACTAAAAATATATTTAATAGAAAATCCATAAATGGTATGTTTTGTGATAGTACTTACAAAGTGTTGTAATAGTGAGTAATTTATCACAATGAAACAAATATACCATTTTAAATGTTCCTAGTCAAGATGCATCGAGACTGGATATCAATGTATCCATTGAGACTAGAGTACGTAATGCTCTCCAAATGCTGGGCAGTGTGTTACTCATTACTGTTAGGGGCACCAAGGGGTTACGTACGAATAGTTATTGGATAACTATGGAATGACTCACTCGATAGAGTTATTTAAGTAAAAGTGATATAAATCGATATTTCAAACTTGAGCTCGGAATTGAATTATTTTAAAAGATTTGAACCTTAAATTGAATATTGAAGTTTAAATTGATTTAAGTGATTAAATTGATATTTTGAAATCAAACTCGAAATTGATATAAATTGAAATGGTTTATAAATAAGAATTGAATTGAAATTTAAACCATTGAATCGAATCGTTGGTTCAAATTGAAATCAGAATTGAAATTAATTTGAATTGAAATTGAAATTGGAATTGATTTAAAGTGAGATCGAAATTGAATCGATTTGAATTTATTTGAGATTTAAGATGATCTGAATTGGAAGATTTGAAATTGAATCAGTTTGATTTAAATTTGGACGAAGTCTAGATTTATTGGAAATGGGAGGAAATAGTTTTGAATTCGAAATTATTTTCACTATAAACTATTTTCCTATAAACTGTTTTAAAATTCATCTTTTAACTATTTTAAATCATTTAATATATAACTTATTTTAATATCTAAACTATTTTAACTATTTTAAAAACTATTCAAACTATTTTCTAAAAATTCAAACTGGTCAAGTGGGAACTGTTAATATTTAAATATGCGAACTGGGTTAAAAATGAAGTTATAACTTAAGTGGGAATTCGAAACGATTTTGGAAGTGAAATTGAGATATTGAGGCGAAAATGATTTTCAAGTGAAATTGACATATTTAAGTAAATATAATATTTTGAAGTGAAAAAGATTTTGAAGCGAATATGATATTTTGATATCAAGTATGAATCGTTTTTGAAATGTAAATGTACCAACCGGTGTGTAAAATGACGTTTGGTTGTTAAAGAGACTAGGACCTTTTATTGGTATACTCTCTGTCAATATTGGAACCAATTTAACAACTGTGGACGCGGAGGAGACTCCAGAACAAAGTGGTTGGATTTGGTGTACGTTTGCTGGATTTGAAGAAAGAGAACGGTGATGGATAGACCCCGGCACTTGTGCCAATTTGAAATGACTAAAACAAGATGACTTGACAGGTCCAAGCAGGCTAGCTACCCCTAACGGACATCCGTTCTTCGATTTTCTTCTCGGACTTGGTCCATAATATTATTTTGATGTTGGTTTCGATTAGTGCACATTGATTTTGGGATGAACTCCCTTCGACTCGATATGGGATGGATGGACGCGGTGGGCGGTCGTGGCTATGATGCGTTATCACCAGCCCTACGACCCAAACTGGTAGTATCCTACATTGGGCATTGCCTCACATGCCTTGTCATACTTTTATCCTTATACGAGACCACTACGAGTTTGGTTTAGTGTTGTCGTATCACGGCGCATCCCTATTCCCCGACATGCTACCGGGGCGTTATATGCAAACTGTACGACAATGCTTAAAAACGCGCTAAGTAGGATTAATGTAAAGCCTTAACGTTAAGAAAAATATTTATTTTACTGATTAGACGTTACATATATAGCGTATTCTACTATATATAGACATTTTGATGGATCCTTAAGAGATGGAAAATTCCATAACATCTCTTGAGTTATTGCACGCACGTTATACACTAGACATGAGATGTAAAACCCCATAAACATCTCTGACGCTATTACACTCATGTTATATGTGATATTGATTTGACTCACATAAGGATATTTTAGTCCTGACTCGAGTGTTTTGTCTTTTCATTACGCACGGATCAGCCCCGAGTTTTCAGAGCATAGAAGATTATTTTCTTGAGGACGAAGACAAAGATTGGTATATTATTACTAGTATTATTCCCTACATCATGTTGTTCTGCTGCATTGTTTTATTTTACTCTGTTGTATATATATAACTCTGATAGATGTTGTAAAATAATAATCAAATGTGTAGTATATACAGTTTCATGAACTGGATTGTTTGGGTTGGACATGTGTGGATTATTATCTATTTAAACCTTCTGAAATGTGGGTCATCACAAAACTAGTAATGAAATCAAATGGTTTTGATAATAACTGTTTGTGTTGAAAAGTTGTGAAATATATTAATTAGAAATTAATTAATTAATTTAATAGATTAATTAGAAATTAATTAATTAATGGATTTAATTTATTTCATAACTTTTTAACACAAACAATTATTATCAAAACCATTTGATTTCATTACAAGCTTCCTTATTAAAAAATCTCAATATTCCACAATCCGTTTAAATTATTCATTTTAATTCCAAAACTATTTAATTAATTAAATAATAAGTGTTATTAGTTACCCCTAAATGACGGGTTGTTACAGAAAAAAGGGTGAGTTAGAACAAAGTGATTGGGTAACTTGTTTACCCAGGAAAGTCCCTAGGCCCATTCGTAGCGAGCCTTGAAAAAGGTTTCTTACTTGGCTTCTTGTTGCAGCCGAGACACGTGTGGAGCTTGTGACATGAGACATCGTAAATGTGGTCATTTGTTACAGTAATTCACTTGGCCTACCTAACAGGCTAATTGAACGGGGCTTATATTCCGACTCACCCTTTTTGTTAATAACTCGTCGTTTAGGGGTAATTAATATAATTATTGGTTGATTAATTAAAATGAATAATTTAAATGGATTGTTAGCTGATGTTCATGCTTTAGGTATTTGATCTCGGTTTTGCTGTATAGTTTTAGATGATTCTTTTGCGTTGATATTTTGGTTACTTCCTACTCCTACGCAAAACTATCAAGATATTTTATTTTTACCTTGTGCATGTATATTTATGTGTAGCCTTGGGAGTGCGCAATTTCATGTAAATGTTTGTATACCAAATTTTATTTTAATATCTATGTATATTGAATTGGGCTGTTATGAGTAATATTTATTTTATAATCTATTTATTGTTTGTTTATAAGTATCTATTTTCTTATATGAACTAAAAATGATGGAAATGATTTTATTTAACAATATTTAATTGTTTTATAATTATTTATTTATTTGGATAATCTATTTCATAATTTCCAGATCAATCCTTTCCCTGTATATTGATTTGGAACATATATAAACTTTATTACTGATTTAAAGTTTCTGATTTCTCATCTTTTCTATATTGATCTCAATACTATGAGTGATTCGCCGTAGATTTGATTAGTCTTTCGATATGATACGGTGGTGACATCCTTCTGAATGGATTTGTGATATTTTATATTGATTTTGTTATTTATTTCTGTATGATGAGAAATTTAAATAAACGAATAAGTGATACTATCTAGTATGGGACTTTCGATAACACTTTATCGGTTATTCATCGGACTTGTCATATTGAAATACCTAGTGTGGATTGAGCGTAGTTTATTAGCATTGAATAATTATCCGAGTAACATACGGTGGTATGGGACACCATTATATTATTTGTTTGATTATTCTTTGTAAGTAATTATCACTCAAATGGGGATTACTCGTGTATATGATGATACTCACTGTGATGAGTATGCTATAGTCACGTGGTGACTTATGAGTTTAGTTATGTGTCGGCGTGGAATTAGAGCTCTAGTAAATTATTTTCACGTATTGATTTATATGAAGCTTTGTATCAGCTTATGACTAGAGTTGTATATGGATATACATCATCCACTTGTTGTCCAGCTTCCTTTATTTTTTGGGAGTGAACTAGATTGGTTAGTATCCACCTTGGCGACCAAATCGTGGGGTCGCGCCTCATATCCGCAACACCGTTGTTAGTTATTATATTCGATGCACATCACAGGATTGGTAGTTGGTAGCGTAGGTGCCCTACAGCCCCTTGTGCCGCGTAGGCCAGCAGTTTATTACATATAGAGGCAAAGCAGGGGTTGTGACCAAGGTTACACGTAGACAAGCCACTGGTGGATAGGGTCACGATGTCCGTCGAGGTAACTAAAGACTGTAGGGATAGACGACACTTTGTGGGAGGCGAGTAGTCCTGAGTTCCTAGAGCATGTTGTGTGCTATCAATCACCTTTTCTTGTTCTGGGTTGTGAGTGTGTAGTGGATTGGCATATATGTCTTATTCCTATAATGAGTTGACTAGACTAGAGACTTGCCAAGTCTAAAGTGTAGTCAATCCCCATTATATCCATACTATTTGATGATTTGATATTTTGAGAAAACTTTTATTATTGATTGTGATTTTGATTGCATTGGACTATCTTTGCGATTTGTATAATAGTGGATATCGTTTGAATGATTCGATTGGCTATGTAACGGACCGGATTTTTAACCCTCGAAATTTGACACTAATACATCCTCGTGTCACAGATCCAAGTGCTGGAAAGCCCGAACGTTAGGGGAAAAAGAAAATAAAGATAGAACAGAATCTCACGAATGGAATAACATATATATTATTTCAACAATAATCTTTACAGTGGAAAAATTTAAATACAATATCAGAGTCTAACCTAGATTCAGCCTGGACAGTTATAAACCCTTTGTCCTTACAAATGCTGAAAAATAAAAACAAATGCAGTAGATACAACGGATAATAGAATACGTCCATATGTAGATATAGATATCCAGCTCTCCATTGGAAACTCCAAGCGTCTTCAACTAAACCTGAAACTACTCGAATCTGACCCGAGTATTAAAAATACCCGGATAAGGCATGATAAACTAGCGTGAGATACTCGAAACTTTAAATGCTGATGTAAATCAAAACCTTTGAAAAGAAGGGTATCTCATAAAACCATGCTCAGACATAAATAGGGATGAGTTTTTTTCTTATGATGATACTTTATACCGAAAACACTTTGATATTATCTTTAATGACGTTGACTTTGAAAACATTTTCAAGTAAATATATATAAAACAAGTATCAATACCCAGACTGAGTCTATGGTAATATATCCGGACTAGGTCAATGGAATATACCTGGAAGGAATATATGAAACCAAAAGGGGTAGCTGAAATGTTTGCAAAGCATTACAGCTATTTTGGGAATACAATCAAAACCGTAAAGCTCGTATTGGAATGAGATTTACAACATGATTGGGAACTAGTGGCCTTTTTCTTCGATCCACGTATAGCAATACTGGTTCACTCCAGTGGCTTTATACGGTCTCCGTCAGCCTCCGAGGTATACTGCTATACTACCATGAACAGAGTATTACTCGATGGCTTTACACGATCTCCGTCAGCCTCCATACTTGTCTATTTCATCATTCTAAGGCAACAGATGCCTTTCATAAAGCACATTCACTTAGAATGCCACATTGCCATTCCTTAATCACACAACTGATTTCTACCAACATATAACTCCTGAGCTCATACGTCTCATGAAAGGGTGTTAAGCTAAGAGAAATTGCCTTCTCCACCACCAAGCAGATAATACGTTGATAGAGATTAATTAATATGATCAGAAATGCACTGTCAGACATTCCTCCATACAAGTTCGTT
Organism: Allium fistulosum; assembly: GCA_030737815.1. Lineage (NCBI taxonomy): Eukaryota > Viridiplantae > Streptophyta > Magnoliopsida > Asparagales > Amaryllidaceae > Allium > Allium fistulosum. The sequence continues at coordinate 265,241,940 of CM060905.1, read as the reverse complement.
CTGGGACTGAACGAAACCGAAGGCACTCCTCCTACTACCATTAGTAGCGAGTAGTCCTTGCAATCCGAAGATTTCAAAACACGAAAGGACCACTGCTATACTAAATGTCTCTATATTAGGAGCTACCCAGAGAATGTCAACAAGTAGTTCTTCCACTATGAAGATCTCCGGTCTTCAATACTACGAAGATTTTCAGAATGCAGTTATCACTGCCATATAAATATAATATGGGGTAAACCCCTAGGACTCGTGACAGCAATACCTACATTATGAAGATCCCCGGTCTTCAATAATCATCATCTTCAACATGTCTTCACTTCCGAATGTATACATTGGTTCGAAGTGGTTTTCGGATAGGAATTACCCAAATCTGACCTCGGTTCCTTCGAACCAATCATCGATAAAAAGGCATTTAGGTATATAGGCGATTATCACACATCATCAATTTATTAACCTTTTTATTTAAATCAGATTTCTCCTAGAGATATATTCATTAAATCATTCCTTTAGCTTTTTCAGAGTATATGAAATCATTAAGCCTCATTTACCAAATCCTTTTGGTTAATTTTAAAACCTTTTTAATCTTGGAATAATTCAAATCGTTTCACCTTTCATTTAGGAAAACATTTCCAAATCATTTCTATGCAATCCAATTTATTTAAATTTGGAAAGTTATATCTTTATACTTTAAGAAATTTTGATCCGAGTAAACAAAATTTACCATCACATCCGTCGGGCCAGTCCGGATAGCCAGAGAGAGCAGGAAACTGGTTTCCAAACTCAAGCCTAGACACTATCTCTATGACACCCATAAGGCGGTTAAGTTATTTGATCGACTCTAAATCATTTAACGTACTTTACTAACTTTTAGTTATTTATTTAACCACTTCATAAATCCTTCAAATCACCTTTAAAATACTTTCTTAATTATTTAAAAACATTTACAAATGATTTTGAAAAGAACGGTTGCGTTTAAAGCTATAATTTAAAAGTTATAAAAAAGTGCTGCGAAAAAGTGCCGTGGAAAGTGCCTTTTAAGCTATATTGATCAAAATGACTTTTTATCACTTGGAAATTCATTTTTATCACTCAAATCACTTTTAAAACGTTTTAAAAGATTTATAAGATTTATTCCATATTTTTAAACATTTTTAAAATATCATTTTTAAAGAAATCCTTTTTCGAATTCTGAATTGCAAAACCGTGATTTTTCCAAAAACTTGTTTTACTCATATTTAAAAATCTACTTATCAAAATATCGATTTTATTTCTTTGTTTGAAAACTATGGATATAATAGTTTGGAAAATTCTTACCTCGAAGAATTCCGAGCTAAATTCCATTCTATATACTTGTTTGACTTTTATGGCGCGAAATTGCGAACTACAGTTACGCGCTTATTTTTGACTAAATTTTCAATAACCTTTCAAACTTCACCAAAACACTTTCATATGTTTATAAAACATTTATAAACCATTTTCAAACATTTAAATCAATATTTTTCCATATTACATCTCTTTTTCACTTTAAATCATTTCGTAATATTATATTATTATAATATTCATTTTCAACCTTTTTATATTTTCAAAACCATTGAGAAGCTATATAAACTCCATATACACATCCATATGGATTTATTTTTCATTAATTAATCATGGTTAATCACTTAACCATTTTTATTGTGATTTCTCATAATTTATCACAAACAAGTTATCAACCATATCAACATCCATAAAATCAACCATATAATCATTCAAGCATTTAAATTTATAATTTAAACATTCATATAATTAATTTCTTAATGTAAGTAAATTGAGTACTCACCATAATCAAACCAAACATCCTACCAAAATTCAAATCACCACTACACTTCATCTAAATAATTTAAACTCAACAAAAACTTCTCCAAATCAACTCCTTCTTGCTCCTAACACTCAACCATCACCTCTTACTTGCTTTGCTTTCGGCCATGCCCCTTTCCATCTCCAAGTACTCACGATCTCACCTCCTAAACTTCATCAAGACTCACGGCCTCAAGCCCATCCTCCATCTAGCTCACAACTCATGGCTTTTCGAAGAGAGGAGAGTAGTGAAATGGTGTATATGTATATGTATATGTATATAATTTTATTTTATTTACTACATAAAATTCTTCATAAATTATTCAAGGAAGAAGCCATTCGAGAGCTTCATAAGAAGAAGAAGAAGAAGAGGTAGTAGTACTTTGGATTATGAAGAGGATGTGTGCATGTATTTATATGCTAGGAAGCCTTAAGGACTAAGCAACTTAAAAAAAACTCTATACTTCATTATCCATCACATCTCAACTTTCCAACACCCCTCCTTTCATGTTCTACACGTTGGAAACCCCTCCCCTTCCATGTGCCTCCATCTTCTCATATCACACCATGTCCAAATTGTTGACTTATGCAAGCTTAAAGGTGAAGTTTCCATAAAATATCTTTGATATTTTTAACATATGCATATATATATATATATATATTTGTATACATGTTATATGTATGTACATGTGAGTATGTGACATGTATACATGCATATAAATATCTTTTAGTGTCATTTATAACGTTGCAACAACTCGAAACGACTTTCGTTCGTTAAACCGTTGAAAATCGGGAAGCCGATTACCGGTCATATTTTTACTTATAATTTAAATTACATATATATGTAAACAAAATTTGAAAAAGACATTTATAATCATTTTTAATTAATAAAAATGATCTTATTTTAATTATAAAATCATATAAATCAATATTAACAAATATTTACAAAAATTGTTATTATACCGATAAAGCGATATCAATTTTCTTATATTTTCAAACAGATTATATATCTTTATAAAACTATTATAAATTATTTATTTTCACTTTATAACCATTTAAAATGAATTATTATCATTTAAAAACTATTATTTGAATAATTATAATAACTAATAAATCATTAAATCTTAATTTAAAATCATAAATCAATTATTAAATATAAGGGTATCATTGAAGACGTCATACATACTTTTAATTTCCAAAAATAAATAAATTAATTTGATTTCATACTCTTGTTTAATTATAAAAATAAGTGTATGTATCCAACTCTGTGCATGACGTTTTACGATTATAGAGCTGTTTATCGATGTTCCTTCAAAGTTTATATTTTCGTAAATATTTATCCATTATTATTATTGTTCAAAACATCATAATCTATGTTTTTAAAAGCTTATATTTGAATATTTTAAAAATAAATATAATTTATCAAATTGATAAATTTTTGGGTCGTTACAGACTTCCCCACTTAAAAGAATTTCGTCCCCGAAATTACACCAAAACAAAATCCAAAGGTTTTGCCCAAAATATTTATTTTTAAACTTACATATGTATGATGTACACAGATCATCTGTACACAATATCTGATTCGATCTACTATTCGAATCCACAACATACTTCCAAACTAGTATTGATCCCCCGATCCTCTAGTGCAGACTCTGATCAGTCTTCTTGATAAAAAAACTTCGTTTTCCTTACATAGCCCTCAACTATGATAGAAAACTCAAGTACCCAATGATAAACCCTAATCAATGTTCATCGTCAAAAATCGAGTGATAAATCCTTTTTCGGACTGGTGTAAACACCTCAAAGTTCCGTACTCGAATCATAGATCAAAATTATGTGAAGAAATGTTCTATGTATAACATCCATACTTTATTTAGCTTTTCAAATATTTATGAAAACATCTCATAAAACTATTATCTTTCATTTAAACATCTTTATAAACCCTTTATTTCTTCAAAATATTTATTCCCAAAAATATTTCTATCTCTTTTCCAAAAGAAATCGATTATCCTTTATTTGGAATAATACCATTATAATTCTTATTTCAACATTTCTTTGAAATTTCTTTGTTAATAAATCTCATTATAAACTTAATTCCAAACTTATTTTATATTACATAACTTTCCCTTTTATACTTTTTCAAAACATTAGGATATGAATTCTCAAACCCATCTTTCTCAAACATCATTTTATTTTTGCTAATTACACTTTATTTTATAAAATATATTCTTAAATAATGTCTTAATTTAAATATTTTTTTATAAAGATGCTTCTTTGTATTATATAATCTTTTTATTTCAAAATATCTTATGAAATTTGATCAAATATAAGATAGAAGAAGTGCTCCGAGAGGATAATCCAAAGAGAAGTTTATTAATTAATATCATATTTATACATTCATTCCTAGCTGTATTACAAACTTTTAGGAATAACTCCCTAGGGAATACAGCTTATCATACATCACCATCTTATATATAGATACTTAAACTGCTATATATACACTATTCTTGGATCCCTCTTGAGGTAGACGGTACTTTATCTTTGAGGCCTTAAGTCAGCCACCTTTATTTTTGGACAGTCCTTCATTAAGTGTTTCCCTGGTAGCACCAAATGCATGTCGTGGGAATTCTTTGGCAATATGTCCTAATCCCTTGCAACGGTAGCAACCCTTTACCTTTCCTGACCGAATTCTGGGTTTCTTCTTCGTTTTAGGGCATCCACGTAGAAAACGTCCTTGCCTTTTACACTTGTAACAGAATATATCAACCCTAAAAAATTTTCTTTCTTCTTTTTCTCTGCTCTCCTTTTATCCCTTTCCTTTTCTTATACATAACTGCATAATGTATTTCTTTACCACATCTGTAACATAAGATGCCGGCATAAGATCCTAGTTTTAATTTCTCTTCTGCTTCTTTTGCTGCACATGCTCTTTGTGCCTGCTTTGGAGTCATCCAAAAATCTTTCCCCGAAAAATAAGACATCCTATCCTAAGTGATATACCAAGATATCATTAGAAGTTTATACCATTTATTTCTTGACCTAAAACCTTTTGTCCAAATAACTTGATTCAACTTGTTCGGATTTTAAACTTGTCTTGATCATAAAATGATAAGGAGAATAATTTGCCAAGTGTTTGATACCGTTCGCCCAAGCCAACATATGATCAGTACTTAGTAGATTATTCCCACCATCACCACACAGATCAAGACCTTATTCTTGGAACTTTCCAAACATCTTACAAATTTTCCAGATCACACAAATATTTATTCTTTTGTATATATAAAATATACTTCTTTTAAAATGGTGTGTCTATTCGCCTTGTTTAAGTATTTAGGAATCCCTATCGATTACATGGAGCTCTTCATGCACCGATCAGAATTCATAAACCACTCAACAGATTAATCACCACAAAACATTTTCATATCAAATAACAAATATGCGCTCATATATATAATACTCTCAAAATCATTCTAGGATGTTACTAACCCTATCTATAATGAGTCGCTCATTCTAGGGTGTTCGCTCAACCTAAGCTCTAATACCAATATAACGGATGTGATTTTTGACCCTAAAAAATCGACAATAATACATCCTCGTGTTGCAGATCCAAGTGCCGGAAAGCCCAAACGTTAGGGGAAAAAGAAAATAAACATAGAATAGAATCTCATACGAATGGAATAACATATATTATTTCAACAATAATCTTTACAGTGGAAAAATTTAAATACAATATCAGAGTCTAACCTAGATTCATCTTGGACAGTTATAAGCCCTCTGTCCTTACAAATGCTGAAAAATAAAAACAAATGCAATAGATGTAGCGGATAATAGAGTACGTCCATACATAGATGAAGATCTTTAGCTCTCCTTTGGAAACTCTAAGCGTCTTCAACTAAAACTAAAACTACTTGGATCTGTCTCGAGTATTAGAAATACCCGGATCAGGCTTGATAAACTAGCGTGAGATACTCGAAACTTTAAATGCTAATGTAGATCAAAACCTTTGAAAAGAAGGGCATCTTATAAAACCATGATCACACATAAATACGGATGGGTTTTTTTTCTTATGATAACCAAAATACTTTATACTAAAAACACTTTGATATTATCTTTAATGACATTGGCTTTGAAAACATTTTCAAGTAAATATATATATATATAACAAGTATCAATACCCGGACTAAGTCTATGGTAATATATTCGGACTAGGTCAACGGAATAAACCTGGACGGAATATATGATACCAAAAGGGGTAGCTAAAATGTTTGCAAAGCATTACAGCTTTTTTGGGAATACAATCAAAACCATAAAGCTCGTATTGGAATGGGATTTCCAACATGATCGAGAACTAGTGGCCTTCTCCTTCGATCCACGTATAGTAATACTAGTTCGCTTTAGTGGCTTTATACGGTCTCCGTCAGCCTCCGAGGTATACTGCTACACTACCATGAACAGAGTATTACTTGGTGGCTTTACATGATCTCCGTCAGCCTCCATACTTGTCTATTTCATCATTTTAAGGCAACAGATGCCTTTAATAGCCCGAAATATGTCCTGCAGACCACATAGTATCCGGAATCATTCCTGGGATCTGAGGCTCGTAGGGCTACGCTTAACTTTAACAAAGCCACGATTTATTCTTTCATAAAGCACATTCCACTTAGAATGCCACATTGCCATTCCTTAATCGCACAACTGATTTCTACCAACGTATAACTCCTGAGCTGGTATGTCTCAGGAAAGGGTGTTAAGCTAAGAGAAGTTGCCTTCTCCGTCACCAAGCAGATAATACGTTGATAGAGATCAATTAATATGATCAGAAATGCACTGTCAAACATTCGTCCATACAAGTTCGTTCTGGGACTGAACGAAACCGAAGGTACTCCTCCTACTACCATAAATAGCGAGTAGTCCTTGCAATCCGAAGATTTCAAAACACGAAAGGATGACTGCTATAATAAATATCTCTATATTGGGAGCTACCCAGAGAATGTCAATAAGCAGTCCTTCCGATATGAAGATCTTCGGTCTTCAATACAAGGAAGATTTTCAAAATGCAGTTATCACTGCCATAGAAATATAATATGGGGTAAACCCCTAGGACTCGTGACAGCAATACCTACATTATGAAGATCCCCGGTCTTCAATAATCATCATCTTCAACAAGTCTTCACTTCCGAATGTATACATTAGTTCGAAGTGGTTTTCGGATAGGAATTACCCAAATCCGACCCCGGTTCCTTCGAAACAATCATCGATAAAAAGGCATTTAGGTATATAGGTGATTATCACACATCATTCAATTTATTAACCTTTTTATTTAAATCAGATTTCTCTTAGAGATATATTCATTAAATCATTCCATTAGCTTTTTCAGAGTATATGAAATCATTAAGCCTCATTTACCAAATCCTTTTGGTTAATTTTAAAACCTTTTTAATCTTGGAATAATTTCTAATCGTTTCACCTTTTATTTAGGAAAACATTTCCAAATCATTTCTATGTAATCCAAGTTATTTAAATTTAGAAAATTATATCTTTATACTTTAGGAAATTTTGATCCGAGTAAACCAAATTTACCATTCCTTCCATCAGGCCAGCCCAGATAACCAAGGAGAGCAGGAAACTGGTTTTCCAAAATCAAGCCTAGACACCATCTCTCTGACACCCATAAGGCGGTCAAGCTATTTGATCGACTCTAAATCATTTAACATACTTTACTAACTTTTAGTTATTTATTTAACCACTTCATAAATACTTCAAATCACCTTTAAAATACTTTGTTAATCATTTAAAAAAATTTATAAAAGATTTGGAAAAGGACGGTTGCGTTTAAAACTATAATTTAAAAGTTATAAAAAAGTGCTGCGAAAAAGTGCCTTTTAAGCTATATTGATCAAAATGACTTTTTATCACTTGGAAATTCATTTTTATCACTCAAATCACTTTTAAAACATTTAAAAAGATTTATAAGATTTATTCCATATTTTTAAACATTTTTAAAATATCGTTTTCAAAGAAATCCTTTTTCGGATTCCGAACTACAAAACCGTGATTTTTCCAAAAACTTGTTTTACTCATATTTCGAGATCTACTTACCGAAATCTCGATTTTCTTTCTTTTTTTGAAAACTATGGGTATAATAGTTCAGAAAATTCTTATCTCGATGAATTCAGAGCTAAAATCCATTCTATATACTCGTTTGACTTTTAAGGCGCGAAATCGCGAACTATCGTTACACGACGCGCTTACTTTTGACTAAATTTTCAATAAACTTTCAAACTTCACCAAAACACTTTCATATGTTTATAAAACATTTATAAACCATTTTCAAACATTTAAACCAATATTTTTCCATGTTACATCTCTTTCACTTTAAATCATTTCATAATATTATATTATTATAATATTCATTTTCAACCTTTTTATATTTTCAAAACCATTAAGAGGCTAAATAAACTCCATATACACATCCATATGGATTTATTTTTCATTAATTAATCATGGTTAATTACTTAACCATTTTATTATGATTTTCATATAATTTATCAAAACCAAGTTATCAACCATATCAACATCCATAAAATCAACCATATAATCATTCAAGCGTTTAAATTTATAATTTAAACATTCATATAATTAATTTCTTAATGTAAGTAAATTGAGTACTCACCATAATCAAACCAAACTTCCTACTAACATTCAAATCACCACTACACTTCATCTAAATCATTTAAACTCAACCAAAACTTCTCCAACTCAACTTCCTTTTGCTCCTAACTCTCGACCATCACCTCTTCCTTGCTTTGCTTTCGGCCATGCCCCTTTCCATCTTCAAGTGCTCACGGCCTCACCTCCTAAACTTCATCAAGACTCACGGCCTCAAGCCCATCCTCTATCTAGCTCACGGCCCAAGGCTTTTAGAAGAGAGGAGAGTAGTGGAATGGTGTATATATATGTATATAATTTTATTTTATTTACTACTTAAAATTTCTTCATAAACTATTCAAGGAAGAAGCCATTAGAGAGCTTCATAAGAAGAAGAAGAGGTAGTAGTAGTGTGGATTATGAAGAGGATGTGTGCATGTATTTATAGGCTAGGAAGCCTTAAGGACTAAGCAACTTAAAAAAAATTCTATACTTCATTATCCATCACATCTCAACTTTCCAACACCCCTCCTTTCATGTTCTACACGTTGGAAACTCCCCTCCATGTGCCACCGTCTTCTCATATCACATCATGTCCAAATTGTTGACTTATGCAAGCTTAAAGGTGAAGTTTCCGTAAAATATCTTTGATATTTTTAACATATGCATATATATATATATATGTATATGTATATATATATATGTATGTATATTTGTATACATGTTATATGTATGTACATGTGACATGTATACATGCATATAAATATGTGTTAGTGTCATTTATAACGTTGCAACAACTTGGAACGACTTTCGTTCGTTAAACCATTGAAATTCGGGAAGCAGATTACCGGTCACATTTTTACTTATAATTTAAATTACATATATATGTAAACAAAATTTGAAATTAATTTTATAATCATTTTTAATTAATAAAAATGATCTTATTTGAATTCTAAAATCATATAAATCAATATTATCAATTATTTACAAAAATTGCAATTATACCGATAAAGCGATATCAATTTTCTTATATTTTCAAACGGATTATATCTTTATAAAACTATCATAAATTATTTATTTTCACTTTATAACCATTTAAAATGAATTATTATCATTTAAAAACAATTGTTTGAATAATTATAATAATTATTAAATCATTAAATCTCAATTTAACATCATAAATCAATTATTAAATATAAGGGTATCGTTGAAGATGTCATACATACTTTAATTTCCAAAAATAATAAATTAATTTGATTTCATATTCTTGTTTAATTATAAAAAAATAAGTGTATGTATCTAGCTCCGTGCTCGACGTTTTATGATTATAGAGCTGTTTATCGATATTCCTTCAAAGTTTATATTTTCGTAAATACTTATTCAAAATAAGATTTCAAAATAAGATTACCATTATTATTATTGTTCAAAACATCATAATCTATGTTTTTAAAAGCTATATTTGAATATTTTAAAAATAAATATAATTTATCAAATTGATAAATTTGCGGGTCGTTACAGGTATCTCACATTATACATTGATTATATGATTTTTATGATATTTTATTAGGACATTGTTGTGTTTTAACTCGATTCACTTAATTATTTTATTTTCTATAGTGGTGTTTTATTATATGGATGATTCACCCATTTGATTTAATATTCTTGTTTTCTATTGAGTTGTTTTATATGGGTGATGACATCTTTATACATGATTTTGGTGATGGCACTGAGCGGTATATTGGTTGTCATCATGTTATATTGAAATTTTAGACACTTGAGATGTAAAATATTCTTATGAACTTATTGCATTATATATTATATGTTATTGCGATTCTGACTCTGTGTTCTTTGTTATTTCATGTATATTATGTATTGCTCTGTCCTTGAGGCACACGTATTTATTATTTTGAACAGATACTGTATACGTATTGATGTATTATTTATTTGATGTTTTAATACATACCAGTGTTAGCTCAAGTGAATATTCACGTGTTTCAACCAGATAGCCTCACTCTCCGTATTATCTGAGAGTATTACTTTGTAATACCCTTGGATTGTGTGGGCATAGAGGTAGGGTGTTACCACTACACCAAAACTGTGATTTTGTAACATTTAATATTTTCAATTTTCAATGCTTTTTTGTGTTACAACTGCCCAACAGTGAAAAGGGGTGAGGACATCTGAAAATATGTTGGTCAAAATAAGTAACTTTCTCGTTAAATTTTTCAACGCGATGCTATAGTTCGCAACATAGAAAAAGTGTTAGAACAGTAGGTAAATATGAAAATAATCCATAATTACCTGGAGTGTTTCGTAATTGTAAAACATATTTTCATTTCCCACGCATAATTTCAGCAGGTCGCGATTTTCTTTTCTCAATCCCTCTTCTCTTCTAGGGTTTTATGCATTAGAAAGAACAAACAACCACATCTGAAGCTGTCGACTATATCAGGCAAAAAATATATCGATGCCATCAGAAGTTAGCGCAGCCACAGGCGAAGTCGAGCTTTTCTAGGAGATGCACAGTTGATCGGCATCAGTGTTATGAAGCAACAGGTATGATACACTACCTACATAATTGTCGATTACTGGCAATATATCAAGTTCAAAGAGCTTCGAAGTTAATACTAAATACTCTTTGACTGCACATAATAACAAGCTTAATTATTAACAACAAAGTAGACATTGAGCTAAATCATTACTAGAAACAAATTTGAGATATATTGGGTTCATTGTGAATGAACTATTTCGTTGAGTTTATTGTCGATTTCAATTTTGAAGCCCTAGAGTGGAAGTGGCTATGAAAATCTGAGAAACATTTTCAAAAAAGTTAGGCCCCGTTTGGCTTGTCGTTTTGAGTTTTGTGTTTTCGTCTATACAAAAACGCGTCCGTTGTATGTATAGTTGAAAAACAAACAATTTTGAAAAATGAAATTAACATATAAAATAGAAAACAAGTTAATTTTGTTTTTCGTGTTTCGAGAGATAATAAAAACACGGAGAACAACCAAACTCTTTCGTTGTCCGTTGATCGTCCCAACGGCTAAGAATTATAAATCTTCTTCTCTTATTTCTTGTTATTTCTTAATGCAAGTTGAAAACACAAAACTTAAAATACAAAATGAAACCAAACGGGCCCTTAGGCCTTTGTTTGGTTTGAAATTTGTGTGTGCATGTGAGACGGGACAGGATGGGAAATCCTAGCATTACAATAAAGTAGATAAGAATACGGAAGAAAATAGTTTTTGATATTTTCCAAATGGTGGAAAATAAGAAAAAGTGGTTTTCAATTTTTTACTTCAAAACCGTTTCCCAAATTGACCGTTTTACGTCTCTCTTCCTCGATCCTGTCGTTTGAAATACATATTAAAAACAAAAAACTGAAAACTCAAAGTTCAAACCAGACATGCCTTTAATGTTAGGAGCATGATGGACATGTAATCTAAATAATGTTCAAAGACTTGAATTTGATTTATACAGATTGTTTGTTTGTATATTCTTAATGTTTTCTGCAAAATTATTGAATAAGTATATAAAATTTTAAATTGAAAAATAGTACCGAATATCACTGTTTATTTTTAAATATTTTAGATTATATTCGTCAGAAATATGATGATATGCACACAGTAGCCACAACACCAAGCCACACCAATACAAGACCCAAACGTACCACTCGTCCACCCAAAAGGCTGCTAGACTAAAGGCAACACTATGGACAAAGCAAGTTGCAGCACTATGGACAATGCAAGCAACGGCCATACCTTTATTTGCAGGCTATAATTACTGGCACCACTGCTTTCTATTTTCTTTCCTTTTTTTTCTACAAGTTTGTTATGCTTTTCTTTATTTTCTGCAAAGTTGTTATCAAATGAAGGTCCCCATGTGGACACGTAGGCTAGGTGGTTAGAAACCATGCTATATATGAATGTAATGTGAAGTTATCAAGGGGGAAGAAAAATTTCCATTTATCTCTTTTCTCTACTAATTCTCCTTCTTCCTCAATATATCTCTCTGCTCTCTTGCTGTTCTTATCAGCATCATATCATTTTGGTGCTTTCATTCTTGATCTCTCCTCCCTTCTCCCTAAGAATCCAAACCAACCCCTTCCACCATGACCCGCATAGATGAAGCCTTCCAACAACTAACCCACCACCAAGAAACCATCGACACCATCCAAACTAACCTAGAAACACTCACCACCGACAACATCGACATTAAAACAGCCCTCCTCGACCTCACTAAGCAAATGACTGAACTCCATCACAAATTAGATAACCAAACAACACTATCCCCAACTAACCAAGCATCAACCACTTATGCTCCACCACCCAACAATCGACAACCACTAATCTTACCCACCCCTACACAAGCACAAACACCCAAATGCTCTTTAACCACATTCACCGGATCCAACCCACACGATTGGATATTTCAAGCCAACCGATTTTTCGCCTACTATTCCACACCGGAAGACCAACAAGTGGATCTTGCTTGCTTCCACATGCAAGACCAAGCACTCTCATGGTTTCAATGGATGCACCGTAACAACCAAATACCCACATGGCAAGCATTGACAAAAGCAATCGAACAACGCTTCGGGCCACCTACATTCCTCAACCCGCAAGCTATCTTATTCAAACTCAAACAAATCACAACCGTCGAAAACTACCAATCCACTTTTGAAAACCTTTGTAACCGTATTACTACACTTCCCAATGAATCCATCCTCCAATGCTTCATTTCCGGCCTCAAAACCCATATCCAAAACGAGCTACACATCCTTAAACCGACCACTATTATCGATGCCTTTGAAGGTGCTAAACTCATTGAAAAGAAATACAACGACCAAAATAGATTCCCAGCCATGAAATACACACCATACCTCCAAAAACCAATTAAAACCACACCACCCAACCAAACATTTCACCAAACACCACCAACGCAGAACCCCCAACCATCCATCCCCGTCAAAAAACTCACCACCACCGAAATGAACATACGCAAACAGCAAGGGTTATGCTTTAACTGTGACGAGAGATACCACTTTGGCCACCGCTGTAAACCTTCCCATATACTCATGATTTTACCCGACCTCCAAGACTAAGAAATCACAACCGATGACCCACCTGAACCAGCACCCGACCTCACACCCATAGCCGTTGACCAACCCCTCACGAACCCAAATCTCGATACCCCACAAGAAATATCATTCCACGCTTTAACCGGCTCCAACCACCCACGTGCAATTCACCTCCCAGCAACCATCAACGGAAACCCTATTTCCATCCTCGTCGATACCGGCTCAACACACAATTACCTTCATCCGAAAGCAGCAAAATTTTTGGGACTGAAACGAACTCGTCGACGCCCTTCGTGGTGACGGTGGGAAACGGCGAGAAGCTTCATAGCTCCGGCAGCTGCTCCGGCGTTCAAGTCGACATCCAAGGGCACAAGTTCATCATCGATTTTCATTTATTGGAAATCTCGGGATCAGATGCCGTATGCGGCATACAGTGGTTGGAGACATTAGGGCCTATTACAATGGACCACAAAAAACTCACAATGGCCTTTGTTTGCAACGAGAAGCCTATTTCCTTAACAGGGCTGGGCCAAAATTTGCAGCCCACACCTATTTTCGTTCAGCAACTAAAAAGGTTAGAGCAAACTTCTTCAATTTCCAGTTTCCTCTATTTGCAACTACAGCCCACCAACCCAATAACCACACCGGCCCAAGCACCCACTACCGACCCACCACTTCAAAAACTTTTATCTTCATATAACCATATTTTTTCCCAGCCCACCGAACTTCCACCAAACCGCACTTTAAATCACCACATTAACCTCACCACCAATTCCCAACCCATAAACATCAAACCATACCGCTATCCGTATTTCCAGAAAAACGAGATCGAACGCCAAGTCCAAGAAATGCTCAACTCCAAGCTTATCCAACCATCAACTAGCCCATTTTCGTCACCCGTACTATTAGTCAAGAAAAAGGATGGATCATGGCGATTTTGTGTCGATTATAGAGCTCTCAACACCATCACTATAAAAGATCGCTTTCCCATTCCAACGGTCGACGAACTATTAGATGAACTATATGGCGCGGTTTTCTTCTCCAAACTTGATCTTCGAAGCGGATATTTTCAAATACGCGTACACCCACCCGACATTCCAAAAACGGCATTCCGTACACATGAAGGGAATTATGAATTTGTCGTAATGCCATTCGGGCTAACTAAAGCTCCTTCCACATTTCAAGCTACAATGAACAACATTTTCAAACCCCACTTAAGGAAATTTGTTCTCGTTTTCTTCGATGACATCCTTGTTTATAGCCCATCGTGGACCTCTCACTTAGACCACCTCCACACAACACTAGAAATATTGGACCAACATAAATTTTTCGCCAACCTCACCAAGTGTAATTTCGGTCTCACCGAGCTTAACTATTTGGGCCACATAATATCTGCTAAAGGCGTTCAAGTAGATCCATCAAAAATTGACGCCATGCTCCAATGGCCAACGCCTAAATCAACCACCACAGTTCGGGGATTTTTGGGGCTCACCGGCTATTATCGTCGTTTTATAAAACAATACGCGTTTATGGCTTCACCATTAACGGATTTATTAAAAACCGACAACTTCAAATGGAGCCCAAAATCCCAAGAATCATTTGAAGCATTAAAATGGGCCGTATCACACACACCGACCCTATCCCTTCCCAACTTCACGCAGCCATTCACTGTAACCACGGATGCGTCTTCCATGGCCGTGGGCGCCGTTCTTTCTCAATCCAAGCACCCCATCGCCTTCTTCAGCCTGAAATTGCCGCCTCACCTCCAAAAAGCTTCGACGTATTCGCGTGAGATGTTTGCTGTCACATCCGCAGTCAAGAAATAGCGTCACTACTTATTGGGACGCACGTTTCAAATCTTCACCGACCATAAGAGCCTTCGGGAACTCGCATCGCAATCGATTCAGACACCGGAACAGCAAAAATGGTTGACGAAATTGCTCGGATTCGATTTTACGATCCACTATCAACCGGGAAAGCAAAACGAAGTCACCGACGCTTTATCCAGATTCACCAAGGAAGCAACCATGACGGCGATCTCTGGCCCAACTTTCCCACTACTAGCTGACATCCGTGCTGCTCTACACGAAGACCCAAAAACGCAAGCACTAATCACTCAATTACACTCAGGTACCTACCCTAATTCAAAACTCCAATGGCGCAATGATTTATTATTTTGGGGCTCTCGTATTTACATTACTGCCAAATTTGATTTACACAACAAAATTATTGCTGAGTTGCATAACTCAAAAACGGGGGGACATTCGGGAATCAAAGCAACTATTGCTCGAGTTAGCAGTAATTTTTTTTGGCCCAAGCTAGCAATGTCAGTACAGAAATTTGTTCGAGAATGCCCCGTATGCTTACAAACCAAACCCGATAACACTCCATACAAAGGCCTCCTCCAACCACTACCAATCCCCAATTAAATATGGGAAGATATCGCTATGGATTTTATCACAAATCTTCCACCATCCATCGGGAAAACATCTATTTGGGTGATCGTTGATAGACTCTCCAAATACGCCCACTTTTGTGCATTACCTACATCAGTTTCGGCCACACAGTTAGCTTCTCATTTTATTCAAGAGTATGTCCGTTTGCATGGTTTTCCACGCTCTATTGTTTCAGATCGAGACCGTATATTCACCAGCCACTTTTGGAAAGAATTATTCCGCCTTCACGGAACAAAATTACGAATGAGTAGCGCGTACCATCCACAAACCGACGGACAGTCCGAGGTAGTAAACCGCTGTCTTGAAACTTACTTGCGAGCACTTGTCGGCGACATCCCAACCAAATGGGCTAAATGCCTTCCATGGGCTGAATGGTGGTATAACACCACCAAGCACACATCTCTCAACCTCTCCCCTTTCCAAGTTGTCTATGGCCGACCACCACCCACCATCTCTAACTATATTATGAACAGCACACAGTTACCAAACCTCGAAACATGGGCTATCTCTAGAGACACACTCCTCCACACTATCAAAACCATTCTACAAAAAGCCCAATCCCGTATGAAGAGCCTTGCAGATCAGCATCGCAGCGACAAACAATTCAACGTAGGCTCATGGGTGTTTGTTAAGCTCCAACCGTACCGCCAAATATCCTTACGCAATAACCACCACAAGTTGTCTAAGAAATACTACGGACCCTTCCAAATCGCTGAACGCATAGGACCAGTTGCCTACAAACTCTCCTTACCTCCAAATGCGCGCATCCACCCAGTTTTTCACGTGTCTCTCCTCAAAATGTGCCCTAACCCGACCACACCACCAATACTACCACCAGCCCCTGTTTGCTCCGACCTTGAGGACAAGGTCGATTTTGAAGAGGTGGGCAATGATACGCACACAGTAGCCACAACACCAAGCGACACCAATACAAGACCCAAACGTACCACTCGTCCACCCAGAAGGCTGCTAGACTAAAGGCAACACTATGGACAAAGCAAGTTGCAGCACTATGGACAATGCAAGCAACGACCATACCTTTATTTGCAGGCTGCAATTACTGGCACCACTGCTTTCTATTTTCTTTCCTTTTTTTTCTGCAAGTTTGTTATGCTTTTCTTTATTTTCTGCAAAGTTGTTATCAAATGAAGGTCCCCATGTGGACACGTAGGCTAGGTGGTTAGAAACCATGCTATATATGAATGTAATGTGAAGTTATCAAGGGGGAAGAAAAATTTCCATTTATCTCTTTTCTCTACTAATTCTCCTTCTTCCTCAATATATCTCTCTGCTCTCTTGCTGTTCTTATCAGCATCATATCATATGAATAATGCTATTCTTTTAGTCTGATGTTCAGACGTTAACTTTTTTCTTTTCCTTTATTCGTAGAAATTTTGATAACATAATACTCTGATTAAAAGTACTGATAAATAAATAAAATAAGATTCTTTCTTAGTTTTATTTAACTTGATCTGCAACAATTGTTATAAATTAAAAGGTAAACTGTAAAATATTAAATCAAAGCTACGTTATATTTGAAAAATCATGGCATTTTTAATCATAAACAAAATATCGCATCTTTAAAAAATAGGTTTAAAGTTTTTTTTGCGACAATGAAAAACTGTTAATTATTTTTTGGTTCATTTGATGCACAAAAGAATTGCGTTTTCTTAAATATCGCTCTCATTTAAAATTTTTGTATTGTTCATCCAAGAGTTGACGTCTACTTGAAAACGTGTTACCCATCTGCTTTGAAACTTGTCCCATTATATTCCAAAATAAGAATGCCACACCGTTGTTTTTAGGAGGGAACAGCAGCCTCCTACATTGGTACATTGATCTCGTAGACTGTTATGAAAGTAATTTTTTATGTTCAATAGGTTCTCTGTAGCAAACTTCATAGCAGTTTAACACAGAGAAACGAAATTTTTTGCTCAGAGAGAGATATGGGTCATTGCTGCTTGCAAGTTTTCATTGCAAATCCGGGTTAAAGATCTTACTGTGTACAGAATGAAATCTATCGCTGTATATAAGTTTTCATGTACAACAATAAATTTATTTTCAGTGGTTTTTAATTCTAGGAACATTCACTAGTACTACTGACTAATATATAACATGTTCAAAGTGCTAACTAATTTTCAACTAACCCATAAATTTTGCTTGCTTATCAGTTGGAGAAATACCCCTGTACCAAAAATGATGGAGATAGTCATATGTTGTGATTATAAAAAAATGGAAGTGGTTTACTGTAACTTACATTCATTCAGTTTCTTTAATTGTTCAATTACAGATTATTGAAAGAATTGACAAGAGATATCCTAATGCTGGTGAAGAAATCTCTAATGTTGAAGAACTTGTTCAATTAGTACTTGATGTTTAGCCACCTCCAGCTTATGAAGAGGATGAGCCAGACAGCCAAGAGGAAGAGGCAGAGAAGGAAGAGACAGTGAGCCAAGGCAGAGAGCAAATGGATGAATAGTATGCACTTGCTAACATTGATTAACTACATCCATTTCAAATTTATTAATAATTCTATTATATTGCATGAAATGCTTTCCAAGAATCGATAGAAAATTCATGCTTTGTGTGTGTGTAATAAATATGTTGTTTTAGTCAGTAATTAACGCCCTTCTCAATTGGTATAGTCTTTTGGGTGATGCTTTAGCCTATAATAAACACTGTCTTTGTGACGACCACTCGGCACCCTCTGAATCCGACACTAAACCACGCCTGTCCGACCCAGAGCGCACTAATTGCAGATGATCATGAGAAAGAAAAGAGAGGGTGAAAAGAAGGAGAGAAGAAAGAAAAAGAGAAGAGAAGAAGAAGAGAGAAGCAGAATCAAAAACAACACAGAATCTCACATCACAGCGTAATAACATGTAATATAGATCAATAATCTTTACAAAGAGAAACTGTAATATACATAAATCAATATCAGAGTACACAATAAGTAATCATCAGCTTGGACAGTTATAATAATATGTTCTCACAAATGCTGATAATTTACAGCAACAACAATACAAAGCAGCGGAAAAATAAACAGATACGTGTATACAACATGAAGATCTTCAGCTCGCCTACTGAAGCTTCAAAAGCACCAAATCTGAACCTGTAAATATACCCGATCTGACGCGAGCATTGAAAGGGAAGAATGCCCGGATCAGTCTGGTAAACCAGCGTGAGAAAAACACATCTTAACTGAATTTTTAAGTTTTAAGATTACCAAAACTTTTCTTTTCAAAACAAAAGTATCTCGTAAGGCACACCCACATATAAACACGAACATGTTTTTACCTTACGATAACCAAAGCACTTTATATCAAATCATTCTATATTATAATAGTGTCTATTGCACAAATAATATTAATATATCTGAAATGGTTACCCATATAGCATTTCGGGGCTATTCATTACGCCGAAAAACAAAACCGCAAGTTCGTAGTTGTGACGCCCCACCTCTATACTCACACTAGCCAAAGACACTACTGAGTAATGCCGTTGACTAGCACGAAGAATAAGGCTGTTGAGGAGCGACCATCTGTGTAATTGCTTTGTGCGAGTACCGATATGTCAGATAATATAGCTTACATTTCATTTCAAGAGGAAATCCGACATATCGAATACATACTCAAAGCTACCACACAGTGGCTATGTGGGCTTCGGAAACAAATATAGAAATAAACATAACACAAATCAGTCATAGATATTCATATCACAAAGGCGGAAACGAATATGAATATAACACATAGAAGTGTACATTAAAGTAGTGGTCATACAAGATCCACTACATCACAAAAGAATTGATACAAGTACTAGACAAAAGAATAAGTATACAACAAGGAGTCTCTTTCTCAAATGTATACTAACAAAAACTACTAAGTTAAAGTAGTTAGCCAAAAGTCAGATGACGAACCCTAATAAGAAGTCAAGCAGAAGCACCTGAAATACCTCGGTCTGACCCGAGTATTATTTTCAGAGTAAAATAATAAACGGATCAGTCTAGCTATAAATATCAAATAAAATGAGATAGGATAAGAGATATCACAAAAACGTATGATAACAATAATGCCATACTGTGGCAAGTATACATCAGAAAACAACAAAAATCATACAATATCTCAAATATTCTCAAACACCAAAAAGAATCACATATTCTTTAAATAATTCACCAAAACACAAATATTGACAAAACATATCAATGCCAATCCACGAAAATTGATGAAACACAAATTCTAGAAATCATCAACCAGAAATCCAGAAAACACAAAAGGGGGAAGGCCTATCACAAACGGAAGTCAAGAAGAAGCTAATAAGCAAATATTTCCTAAGTTAGGGTTTAGGAATTTCTGAAATTGAAGAGAGATAGTGATGGAGAAGATGAAGAGGATGCTTACCTAAGCTTCTCCTTGATTTCTAGCTTGAAGTTGATCTTTCCTAAACAAACTAGGGTTTGGAATTTCTATTTCCAATCTTTTTCCTCCATTTCTCTTGAGCTAGAGTGTTAGGAAAAGGAATGAGTGAATGAAGAGGAGTTGAGTGGAGTGTTAGGGTATTAGATGGGTTGGTGGGCTGAAACCCAAAGCCCAAGTAGAAAAATAGCAAATTCTACTCAACTCCAAACATATCGATGTTTATACTCAAAAAAGTTATAAACGCCATTTTGGACTCAATGGAAGTGGTCTCGAGTCCCAAATCGACTGTTTACAAAAAGCAACATTTCGGACTTTAATTCGATTAACGATGCTATATTTAAATAAAACATTTAAATATACAATCGTAAAATATGTGGGTTGTTACAGACTCCCCTCCTTAAAGAAATTGCGTCCTTGCAATAATTAAGAGGAAAATAAAGAGTAACAACCATAAAAGCATATCGACACAAAAGAAAATTTTGAAATTAGAAGTTCACTATAAAAGAGCACGAAAGAGTAAGTCCGGATGTGTTTGCTCGGTGAATTCTCAAGATTCCCAAGAGCAATCCTAGGATTTGAGGACCATTGAACTTTCACAAGAAGAACATCTTTATTTCGAAGGCGTTCAACCTCCGAAGCAATGATACGAATAGAATGTTGCTCATAAGTCAAATTTGGTCAAACTTCAATTTCTTCAATAACACTGGGCTCAAGAATAGAATCAGAACCCCTAAGGCATTTCCGTAGTTGAGAGACGTGGAAAACGTCATGAATAGCAGAAAATTGAGCCGGTAATAAAAGAGGCGATAAGCCATGGAACCAATACGTTCAGTGATGGGAAATGGACCAATATATCGAGGTACAAATTTTCCCGATCGACTGAAACACACAACACCCCTCATAGGTGAAACACGAATGAACACCAATAAAGTCTGGACCTAAAACCAGCTTCTCACCGGCTTTAAGCCAACACGAAGGAAATCGGCATGGCCTTCTGTAGAGTACCTCGAAAGGTGCCATACCAATACTAGATTGGAAGCTATTATAGGAAGAAAACTCAACAAGAGAAATATGATCTTCCCAACTTCCACCAAAATCAAGAACACATGCACGAAGGAGATCTTCAAGAGTTTGATTCACACGCTCTATTTGTCCATCGAACTGAGGATGATAAGCGGTGCTAAAATTAAGATTTGTTCCCAAAGCCTTTTGAAGACCTTTCCAAAATCCACTAGTAAAATAATGGATCACGATCGCTAACAATAGAAGTAGGAACTCCATGCAATTTAACAATTTCTTTGACATAGAGTTTAGCCAAAAGAGGTACGGTCCAAAAAGAAGGATGAGCCTCAAGGCTACACAAACAAGAGATGAACATGAATCGGATTAACGATCTCAAATCTCACAAGTGGACAAAGTCTCGAGATCACTCCATTCAGATATCATCATGGAAACAACCGCTTGTTGCTTAAGACTAAGGGCATTGGCAACTCGATTGCCCTTTTCCAGGAGTATAAAGAATATCAAGATCATAAGATGCAAGGAACTCGAGCCAACGTTGTTGACGCAAATTAAGTTCCTTTTGAGAAAATAAATATTTCAAAGATTTATGATCGGTGTAGAGAACAAATTTCTCTCCCAAAAGATAATGACGCCAAATTCTAAGAGCGAAAACAATAGCCGCGAGCTCTAGATCATGAGTGGCATATCTAGTCTCGACAAGCTTTAATTGTCAAGAAGCATATGTGATAACACTTTCCCTTTGCAAGAGAATGACACCCAAACCAATACGACTAGTATCGGTACAAACAATAAAGTTTTGGTTCCCTTCAGGAATCACAAGAGTAAAAGCATCGGAAAAGAGTTCCTTTAATCGATCCTCTTTTCCGAAAAGCTAAGACTTTCAAAATAATAATTAACTTTGTGTAATCATCTTTTTAGAAAAATTTACTTATTACAAGTCAATTTATTGTGTCTGACTGTCTCATCATAGCGTTTAGGAGATTCATATCGATAACGTTGATCAAGCGCATCGACCAGAATTCTTAAAGCACTCAATGGGCAAAACAACACAAAATCATCTTCTATATGATAAACATGTCTCTTATAAAATTTACAAACATTCTTTGCTCATTTTAAGAACAAAATCCAATTATACTTATAAATACCTTATTAAAAAGATTTGCAAATTTTAAATTGTTGTTTTCATCCATAATCAATGAATACAAGGATAAACTCATCGAGATATTCGTAGAATACTCGATTCATTAGATGGATGAAATAAGGTAGAAGGTTCGTCAAACCGAATGACATAACGAACCACTCACAAGAATCATAACGAATGTAGAATGCGGTAAGTGGAATGCTATCCTCCACAACTCGTAGCTGATGAAAACCGGTGGCAAGGTCGAGCTGAAAAGACCTTAGCACCACTTAATAGATTACTTAGGTGATAATCCTAAGACAAGCTCAAATATACCGGAAAATTTACAAACTACTTGAATGAGAGAAATAACATTCTCCTCATCATGTGGGTTTCAAGAATAAAATGATGTCACCGAATTGGAAATCGAAATCATTAAGAACCATAGAAATCTGCTTAACAGATTGAGGATGTCGAAGATATATAGTCCACTCAGGACGTAGGATATGGGCTTCATAATGATCAAGCCAATCCTTTCCCAAAAAAATCAATTTCGAAGCCTAAGTAATGCATGACATGCAAATCAGCTCAAAAAGAATAATCACATAAAATAATCTCGACATCTTTACAAAGCAAACTGAGCGTTGCGATTCCACTAACCGGATTCGCAATTTTCAGTGAAGTCATTAAGTCCATAATATTTAAAGAAAAAGAATCAACAAGTTCTTTTGATATAAAAGAGTGGGATGCACCCGTATCAAAAGAAATCAAATAGGAAGATCACGAAATAAAATAATGCCATCAAGGACTGAATGAAAAAAAAATACCTTGACCAAGAGAAGTGTTACTAGGGGCTTGCACAACATTTAGCTTTCCCTCCTTCTTGTTTTGAAGTATGGGACACGCAGATATATGATGACTCAAACTTTTGCAATAGCGACAATAAAGGGGTTTCAGACACTCATTTGCATAGTGGTCCATAGAACCACAATTGTAGCATTGACCACGACTAGAGGTAGGAGTCTTTGCTACCGAAGTTTCTTGCTTCCCTTTCTTGTAGGGATTGAGGCCTTTGAACTTAATATGACTCTTCATGTTACTGTTGAAGTTCTGTTTGGCACGCACAACTTCAACATCACTTTCTCTATCGGCCTCTTCAAGCCGAAGGGCGATATCTACAAGCTAATCGAAAGAAACTTCTAGTTTAAGAAGTAAAGGCTTTTTGAGGTTCTTATTCAACCCATACACAAATCTCTGATTTTTATTCAATGGGGAATTAATATACTCGACCCCATATTTAGAAAGAGATTCAAAAGATGCGACGTAGTCGGTCATAGAAGATTCACCTTGAACAAGGTCAATAAAGCGACGAGCTAAAGTTACATTTTCAGCTTCCGGCACAAACTTCAATTCGAATCTATCCCGGAATTGCTCCCAAGTAAGATCCGCTTCAATAATTTCCGAAATCAAAAGCTCATACCAATCTAACGCTCTTTCTTGGAGCATGCTAGAAGCCACTTGGACTCGATGAAGATCAATAAGATTCATGCGGGAAAAGATGCAATCGCATGATCTAAGCCAAGTTTGGATTTCTATAACATTTTCGGAACCCTTGAATGGCCTTCCACCCAAAGCGGTATAATCTCTGCACAAACGCGCAAACCCAGATTTAGGATGAGTAGGCACTGGAACGGGTCCGGCAGCTTGGGCATTGTTCACAAGATCTAAAAGTTGTTGAGCAGACATAAATACTCCATCCCGAGGAGTAGCACTGGATTGACCGGCGCTGGGACGGCCTGGTCTAACCATTTCTCTTCTTTAAGAAAGAAAGAAGAGGAAAAAGGTTATTTACAAAATGAATATCAAACAAACCTGATTGATAAAACAAGACATCAAAAAAGAAATAGGATAGAACGGTACGAAGAGTCGAATTAAATCCTATGGCACGATTACTAAGAAAGACTTAGGACAATGATCCTTGCTAGATTATTCTACATTGCTCCGAAGTTTGGCTCTGATACCAAGCTGTGACGCCCCACCTCTATACTCACACTAACCAAGGACACTACTGAGTAATGCCGTCGACGAGCACGAAGAATAAGGCTGTTGAGGAGCGACCATCTGTGTAATTGCTTTGTGCGAGTACCGATATGTCAGATAATATAGCTTACATTTCATTTCAAGAGGAAATCCAACATATCGAATACATACTCAAAGCTACCAAACAGTGGCTATGTGGGCTTCGGAAACAAATATAGAAATAAACATAACACAAATCAGTCACAGATATTCATATCACAAAGGCGGAAACAGATATGAATATAACACATAGAAGTGTACATTAAAGTAGTGGTCATACAAGATCCACTACATCACAAAAGAATTGATACAAGTACTAGACAAAAGAATAAGTATACAACAAGGAGTCTCTTTCTCAAATGTATACTAACAAAAACTACTAAGCTAAAGTAGTTAGCCAAAAGTCAGATGACGAACCCTGATAAGAAGTCTAGCAGAAGCACCTGAAATACCTCGGTCTGACCCGAGTATTATTTTCAGAAGAAAATAATAAATGGATCAGTCTAGCTATAAATATCAAATAAAATGAGATAGGATAAGAGATATCACAAAAACGTATGATAACAATAATGCCATACTGTGACAAGTATACATCAGATAACAACAAAAATCATACAATATCTCAAATATTCTCAAACACCAAAAAGAATCACATATTCTTTAAATAATTCACCAAAACACAAATATTAACAAAACATATCAATGCCAACCCACGAAAATTGGTGAAACACAAATTCTAGAAATCATCAACCAGAAATCCAGAAAACACAAAAGGGGGAAGGCCTATCACAAACGGGAGCATGAAAACTCACCAACACGTGTATCACAAACGGGTCACTATCCCATGAATCGAACATCGACACCTAAAAAGATACGCCCCATGTACAGTCGAACATCGACGCACCTGAAAAGATACGCCCCATATATAAACTAACATCGACGCACCTGAAAAGATACGCCCCATGTATAGTCGGACATCGATGCACCTAAAAAGATACGCCCCATGCCTAGTCGAACATCGATGCACCTAAAAAGATACACCCCATGTACCGACTTATCGAGCCGAATGCTCCACGGACGGTCCAAAGACCATGAGTCGCTAGCCCATAAAAATGAGACGAAGCTCAACAGAACGGGGTATAGTCCCCCACGCAGACAAAGAAACATCGCACATCGCTAGTCTAAATCATAAAATGATCACCATTGAAAAATAAGAAGTGTCAATTACACTAAGCTAGTAAATAAATGAGTTTAGCTTCATGTCCCATAACCACTGGCTTAACTTAAATATTTACCAACAAATTGTAGATTTCCACTCGAAAATTGTCACAAGAGTTCAATCGAACAAGTCCAAGAATTAACCGACGAAGTAAACGCAAGCGTTTCATACCACTTGTTTTACTAAGCCGTTTAATTAGATTTCTCATACGAATGAGGTAAAGGTTTATATATACTAATAGATTGGAAAACGGTTTTAAAAGAGAGCTTTATATTTAAAATAGTGTCGAAATCGTTTTGATGAAAGAGTTTGAGTATTTACTACTAGTATAAAAACCTTTGTATTTAGAAGTGACAAATCACAAAAATGATTGTAGAAACAATCAATCACCAAAGATTCACATTCGAAGACGTGAATCAAATCCAAAGAAATCGATACCAAATCCATCAAAATGGATATTCCCAAAAATCCAAAGAAAGAAGTCATCAAAGTCGATAGTAAGTGATAACAACTATCCGGATCAACTAAAATCGATTAAAATAGGAAATCCACACAAAACAGCCTAAATAGGCAAAAATGAACGTTTCCAGACGTCTGGATTTGTTTCTGGAAATAGTTCAAAAAACCACCCAGACGTCTAGAATATCGAAGCAGACGTCTGAGCCATGACCAGACGTCTCGTTTAGAATCCAGACGTCTGGATTTGTTCTCTGGAAATAATCCAGAGAACCCCAGACGTCTGAAACTTCAAGTCAGACGTCTGAGACCCATCCAGACGTCTGATCCTAAATTTCAGACGTCTGGAATTAGTCTCTGCCTTTTTTTTATATTCTGCGTGCTTATATTTTTCTCTTCAGGTCCAAACCAGACGTCTGGACTTGGTCACCAGACTTCTGGTCACCTGGTCTGGGCAACAATTTGCCTAGGCCAAAGTGGCCAAAACGTATCGGGAGCGATCGGACGAGCAACGACGACTAAGGATTTACGCCAAGCGATAACCCGGCCTTAAAGGCTCTTCGATGCACCCCAAATATCAATGTCCAAACGTCCATAGTAGGATTTTCATGAAATTGGACCAAAACACCAAAATTTGGAAAATTCACCAAATCAATTCAAATCAAAAGAAAATGAATATGCACAAATGTTAGGAATTCATACCTAACAACAATGATAGCTATAGACGTAGATGTGAGTTAAAGAAGTCACCTTTAAAACTCAAAAGCATGAATGAGAACCTTTAGAAGAAAGGAAAGGCCAATTCCTCTTCAATACACCTCTAGAAGCTCCAATATAAGCTAATAAGCAAATATTTCCTAAGTTAGGGTTTAGGAATTTCTGAAATTGAAGAGAGATAGTGATGGAGAAGATGAAGAGGATTCTTACCTAAGCTTCTCCTTGATTTCTAGCTTGAAGTTGATCTTTCCTAAACAAACTAGGGTTTGGAATTTCTATTTCCAATCTTTTTCCTCCATTTCTCTTGAGCTAGAGTGTTAGGAAAAGGAATGAGTGAATGAAGAGGAGTTGAGTGGAGTGTTAGGGTATTAGATGGGTTGGTGGGCTGAAACCCAAAGCCCAAGTAGAAAAATAGCAAATTCTACTCAACTCCAAACATATCGATGTTTATACTCAAAAAAGTTGTAAACGCCATTTTGGACTCAATGGAAGTGGCCTCGAGTCCCAATTCGACTGTTTACAAAAAGCAACATTTCGGACTTTAATCCGATTAATGATGCTATATTTAAATAAAACATTTAAATATACAATCGTAAAATATGCGGGTTGTTACAGTAGTGGAGTTTGGATTCCATACAAATGACTAGGTGAAGGGACTACCTTTCCGAACCAAATCTCGGTACACCTCTAAAGGGATGTACATAGGGTCCAGATACTGGGCGCTTAAACCAACACAAGACCGGCCTACCCATCCCTGGATAGTACCGAATATGTTATCACTTCGGTCGTTATCGACCTAAAATCCATAGCCATAAGCATACATCGAAAATAATCAGATACACGACGTCATAGCGTGTAAAGATATATCTAGAAGAGTGATGACATCTACTAATGGGAGCGACCCACTTAGCCTGCTGCTTCTATCCCTGTTTCAGTCATTTTCCAAGGAGTGAGGCCAAAAGAGGTATCGATTACCTTTCACATATCACATATCACATCATCTTTGAATGCCACATTTCCATTCCCGTTGATTACTAATTGCCTTCTACAAAAATACAACCCTTGAGCTCGTACGTCTCAAGGAGGGTGTTAAGCTAAGAGAAGTTGCCTTCTCCGCCACCACATGATGTACGTTTGTAGAAACCAATGTACGTAATCTTAGAAATGCAACGTCAAACACTCATCCATACAAGTTGTCCAGGAACAGGACAAACCGAAGGTACTCTCCTACCACATCCTATAGGATTAGTAGCGACAGCCCTTGCAATGGATATTTCATAACGAAGAGACTACTACTACTATATATATTGAGATTTTAACCCCAAATGATCAACAAGCAGTCCTTCACTATGAAAATCCTAAATATCAATATCATCGACCAACCTGCACAATTGTCGCATATATGTTGGTTCGAAGTGGTTTTCAGATAAATCTGATCCCGGTCTCTTCGCACCAACAACGCAAAAGTGTTTCTTAACCTCAAACGGAAACCAAGTCTCGTAGACTTATCACGTTTCCAACTTTCAATTTGCTATCCTTCGGCCAAGAAGGAAGCTCGATAGATTGGAGTAATCACTCCTCACTACACGAATAAACATTCTCAACACAAACGATAATCAAGCCTACACAGTCGATTACGTACTAAGTGTACGACTAATTAGTTTCTATATCAAGTCGAGAAACTAAAATGGCCAAATTTGATAGTCGGTTATTTAACTATCAAAGCAACAAACAAAATTTAGCACGTAAGTAGTCAATGGGCCTGATTTTATTAATCGTTTATCAATTAAATCACTTTCCAATTATTCACTTCAAAATATCTTTAAAAAGATAATATTCAAAACCATTTCACTTATTGGATATTTGGAAAATATTTTCATATACTTATTTTAATAATAAGTAAATTCACAACTCATTTTATTTTCAAACCATTTAAACTCCATTTTATAATATCACTTTCCAAAACATTCATTTTATTTAAAAGATTATTCACTGTCCAAAATCGTGAATATAATTCCCTTACCAAATTCATTACTTCTACACATTTAATTTAAGGGATTATTCACTGTCCAAAATCGTGAATATAATTCCTTTAATAAACTTTCATATTTAACTTATCAAATTAAATTGATTTCATATTTACAAAACAGTGTTTATAATTCACATTTCTATTTTATAAAAACTTCCATTTATAAAATCCCTTTATTAACCAATTTCCCGTTTATCACATTTATATATCAAAATACCATTATAAGCTTATTTACTTATAAATCTCTTTATTTACAAATTCATTCTTTTGTAATCTATTTATAAAGCCTATTATAAATTCATTTCTAAATATTACTTGCAAATCCATTCACAAATTTGATTACAAATCAGTTTCTTATATTTATAAAACACCATTTCTAATTCCACTACTTTTATTTATAAAATATCAATTTTATAAATCTTATATATAAACCATTTATAATAAGTTCAAAATTCTCAATTTAACTTATTTTAACAAAATAGTTAACTTCATATTTCAAAAAAAATCATATTTGAGTATATTTCACAAAGCCATAATTTTTATAACATATAAATTATAACTTTTTATTTATTCAAAATAAATCCATTTTCTTTAACAATTCAAAAATTATTAAAACATATATATTTTTCAAAATCACATTGAAATCCTTTTTAAATTGAAATCATCATTTTAATATTTTAATTTTCCAAAATATGGCCCAATGCTGCAAAAGCGCTAAATAATGGATTTACATCAATCATGGCATCCAAACATCATATATCACATGATAACAACGTATATTACAATATCTGTAAATAAACATCAACCATAGTGAGGAATCCTGTTGGATCCCTCCAACCTGTCACTTACAACAAATATACATATGAGAAAATATGTACAATGTCTGCTTCGAGGCAGACGCGCGTACAAAGGGTCATCCGCTCATACACGGGAACGTATAGGGTCTCATCCGCTAAAATATGTGGGAATATATACAAACCAAATAATATATATATTTATATAATATATCATATATCATCCAAACAAGCATCAATCATCATAAATAAATTTATTCTCACTTATGTAAAAATATAAGCGAGAGAGAGAGTGAGTTTTTACTCACTTTGCTTGCAGTCATCGCGATAGTGATTTATTTCGATTAAAATTAAACGGGCGTTTAATTTTAACCTAAATTTTCACTAGCTGAAATAAATCCCAATTCAGCTCCATCGCGTAGTGTTCGCGAATATGAATCCAACGCAACTTGTTTCGTTCAATTTCGACCTCGTGTGAATAAGTTATAGCTTTTATAAGTTATACGATTTTATATACAAATAAATTTACAACAATTTTTTTTATTAAACTAGAATTAGATCTGCCGTTGATTTCTGGAATTTGATCGGGGCCGTTCGCCCTTTCTTCTCCCACACGCTCGACATCTACAAGCCGAAAACCATGCGCACACACTTACAAGTTTGATGCCGCTCCTTCTATGATCATCTTTGCAACGATTGGGGACTGCCATCACGAAGCCCATCACGAACTCCCCTCTCGGGCATGATCTCGTTGAACTCGGCTGCCCTATAGCCTAGGAAAACGTGCACGAACGCACACATTTGAACATGAATTGCCGCCACGTCGAGCCTCCATTTCAAATCTCCACCGTTGATCTTCTAAAGCTCGATTAGCTCTACAACTTCCATGTTGAACTCGAAGCTTGAAAACGTATGGATTTGGAGATATTAGAGGAGAAAGGTCGGAAGATTCTGGCCATTGAAATCTATTAGTGTTGGCTAGGGCTTCTAACCCTAGGTTTGTGAAAAATGGAGAAAGTGAGGTCCTTTTATATAAAATTTTGTGACACTATTCATCCAAAAATATTTCGAACTCCAAACGAAGCTTGCCGCCAGGCGTTTATAGTATTTTACCCCTATTCCGAACACAATGAAATATATATCGGGAGCCAATTCTATCGTATTGGAAGATAGGTTTTCAAATCGAATTATTTTAATTAAAATTTTCTTAAATAAAATTTCTGTGCGTTACAGCTTCTCACGACCAAACCGTAAATCCGATTGACTTGAAATTTGAAACCCTACAATAACTCACTATTATGGATCCAATGAAACTGGTTTCATCGAAATCCGAGAGCGTGTCAAAAATGACTATTTTTACACGTTAATTAAATCAATAAATTTCCAATTTCTATAAATTAACCTTTTGTTCAATTTTAAAAGTTTACCATCTCTATTCTAATCCAAATAGGATTTAAAACGACGTTATACATCATTTTCATTCACCTTAAATTCAAATTTCAATTATTTACACAATTTCAAATATTAAATTAAATAATTTAATTATCCAAATAAATCGCTATATTCGAAATATAAGTTATTCAACTTATAAAATTTACTTTTGAATATTTAAAATCAGTTAAATATTCCAAATTCGAACAACTGAAAAACTGGGTCGTTACATTCTTCCCCCCTTAAAAGAATTTCGTCCCCGAAATTACTAAGTAAGAAAAGATGCTACAAGTCCATTAACTTTCAAAACAATTTAGTTGAAATAGATTACCAATTCTTTTAAGTGTTTAACTTTCACAAAATCAATTAGTTACAACTTTTTATAAAAACTTCTCTAAGTTTTTAAATTCATAATTAGTTATTTACTAATACCATTCCATAAATCAACTAACATCATTTCAAAAACCAACAAATCTCATTTCAAATTATAACAAAAATAACATTTTTGTTATCAAAAATTTTCCAAAATTTTTCTAATTTTTTTCTAACGCCTTAAATTTTCAGAAAAATTCGTCATAGCCTCCTTTGCGCGGTTCGATCCGGAAAAATACAATATGTATAATATCACAAATATACATCTCATCTTCGAGGATGAGGCATCCCGAAGGGAAAAAATTATAAAAGTACGATATGTAATCTGAGATATATACCTTATATATTATTAGCGAGCATATACGGCTAATATAGCGCAAAAGCGAGCTCCAAATGCGAAGCAACGCCATCCGCACCTACTAAACACTCAACAAACAATAAGTACATGTATATAGCACATAATATCAATATATAAAATAACTATACAACAATCATATGCAAATGAAACATATGAAACATAAGAAACCATCCAATCAACTAACATACATTAAATTCATTTACATTCAATTCCATTTAACTAATTCATAACCATATTAATTTTATTTACATTCAACCCTTAACATTCATTTCCATTTTCATACCATTCATTTTTATTCAATTCCAATCAAATTCAATTGTTCACATTAATGTTACTTACATTCATTCTTATTTTGCTTTCGTTTGATTCTCATCAATTTAGTTTGCATTCATTCAATCTTACTTAAGTTAACTTCCTTTACAACATTCATTTTGTTTAACTTAACTTCCAACTTATAATTCAAATTTAGATTTCATTTCTTAACCTTCATATTAACAAATAGAAATTTGCTTTACTTACTATTCTCTCAAATTATAAATTATAAACTTATTTACTTAAGTTTTCATGAATATATACTTAAGTTTATTCACATTCTATAAATTATATTCATGGTTATATAATCACTTTACAATCTTAAGTGTATATTCTTTTCAATAACTTATCTAATCCAGTTCAAATCCAATTCACTTTATTTAACTTTTCCTTAGTTAACTTCAATTCATATATTTTATTACACTAACTCAAATTTATTTAACTTTACTTAAGATAAATTTTAACTTCATGGCTTAATTTGAAAAAAAAAAATTCTTATACATACCACTTTCAAATCATATATTTTATTATGCTAACTCAATTCAATTTAACCTTACTTACGTTAAATTTTAATTTCATACCTCAATTTCACACATAAATTTTTGAATTTTTTTTTCTTATTTATACTAGTTCCAATTATAAGTTCAAAACGTATTTCTCTTATTTATCAAATTATATTTTGGATTTTAAATTCAAAACTAGTTTATGACCCAAAACTTCAATTTTCAATTAACTAATGGTAGCAAATCCATCGCCCGAAAACTCGAAAATGATACTAATAATGCTGCAGTCATCACCCTTATTATTTTTCAACAACCGTAGTGAATGCAATGCTTTTTTATTTCTTTTAGGATTCCTTCTATTTATAAATAAAAATTTATAAATTTATACTTATATATTTTCACTATTTTACTTCACTTATATAAGATTATTCCAATTTTGTTTATTGTTGTTTAGATTATAATAATAACTTTTGTTATTTAAACACAACAAATAACAAATGACAATAATCAACTATTACCATTCATTAACAATCAACAAATTTGTATACTACTATATAAAATATAATCAAGCTAAAATTATTTCATTTACCCAATTTTGAAAACAATATTATGTCCACTCTCCATGTTCAAGTGTTTAGAGATCCATATCGATAACGTTAGCTAGACGCAACGGTCAGAATCCATAAGCCACTCAATAGCTCAATCAACACAATATAAAATATTTTTATATTCACTAACAAATATGCGCTCATATATATAATACACTCAAACTCAATCTAGGGTGCTACCGACCTTATCTATACTGAGTACACATCAAAGCCTAGGAATATACTAAACCTAAGCTCTGATACTAGCTATGACGACCCGCACTCGGCACCTTATGAATCCGACACCAAACCACACGTGTCCAACCAAGAGTGCACTGATTGCAAATGATCATGAGCAAGAAAAGAGAGGGTGAGAAGAAAGAGAGAAGAAAGAAGAATAGAAGAGAAGAAGAAGAGAGAAGCAGAACAAAAACAATACTGAATCTCACATCGCAGCGGGATAACATATAATATAGATCAATAATCTTTACAAAGAGAAAATGTGAATACATAAATCAATATCCGAGTACACAATAAGTAATCATCAGCTTGGACAGTTATAATAACCTGTTCTCACAAATGCTGATAATTTACAACAACAGCAATGAAAAGCAGTGGAAAAATAAATAGATACGTGTATACGACATGAAGATCTCCAGCTTGCCTGCTGAAGCTCCAAAAGCACCAAATCTGAACCTGTAAATATACTCGGTCTGACCCGAGCATTGAAAGGGAAGAACACCCAGATCAGTCTGGTAAACCAACGTGAGAAAAACACATCTCAACTGAATTTTTAAGTTTTAAGATTACCAAAACTTTTCTTTTCAAAATAAAAGTATCTCGTAGGACACGCCCACACATAAATACAGACATGTTTTTACCTTACGATAACCAAAACACTTTATATCAAATCATTCTATATTATAATAGTGTCTACTGCATAAACAATATTAATATATCCAAAATGGTTACCCATATAGCATTTCGGGGCTATTCATTACGCCGACAAACAAAACCGCTAATTCGTAGTGGAGTTTGGATTCCATACAAATGATTAGGTGAAGAGACTACCTTTTTGATCCAAATCCCGGTACACCTCTAGAGGGATGCACCTAGGGTCCAGATACTGGATGCCTAAATCAACACAAGACCGGCCTACCCATCCCTAGATAGTACCAAATATGTCATCACTCCGGTCGTTACCGACCTAAAATCTATGGCCACAAGCATACATCAACAATAATCAGATACACGGCGTCAAAGCGTGTAAAGAAATATCTAGAAAAGTGATGACATCTCCTAATGGGAGCGACCCACTTAGCCTTGCTGCTTTTATCCTTGTTTCAGTCATTTTCGGAGGAGTGAGGCCAAAAGAGGTCGATTACCTTTCACATATCACATATCACATCATCTTTGAATGCCACATTACCATTCCCGTTGACTACTAATTGCCTTCCACAAAAATACACCCTTGAGCTTGTACGTCTCAAGGTGGGTGTTAAGCTAAGAGAAGTTGCCTTCTCCGTCACCACATGATGTACGTTTGTAGAAACCAATGTACGTAATCTTAGAAATACAATGTCAGACACTCATCCATATAAGTTGTCCAAGAACATGACAAACCGAAGGTACTCTCTTACCACATCCTATAAGATTAGTAGCGACAGCCCTTGCAATGGATATTTCATAACGAAGAGATTACTGCTACTATATGTATATTGAATTTTAACCCCAACGATCAACAAGCAGTCCTTCAAAATGAAAACCTAAATATCAATATCATCGACCAACCTGCACAATCGTCGCATATATGTTGGTCCGAAGTGGTTTTCAGATTAATCTGATCCCGTTCTCTTCGCACCAACAACGCAAAAGTGTTTCTTAACCTCAAACAGAAACCAAGTCTCGTAGACTTATCAGGTTTCCAACTTTCAACTTGCTATCCTTCGGCCAAGAAGGAAGCTCGATAGATTGGAGTAATCACTCTGCACTACACGAATCAACATTCTCAACACAAATGATAATCAAGCCTACACAGTCGGTTACGTACTAAGTGTACGACTAATTAGTTTCTACATCAAGTCGAGAAACTAAAATGGCCAAATTTGATAGTCGGTTATTTAACTATCAAAGCAACAAACAAAATCTAGCACGTAAGTAGTCAATGGGCCTGATTTTATTAATTGTTTATTAATTAAATCACTTTCCAATTATTCACTTCAAAATATCTTTAAAAATATAATATTCAAAACCATTTCACTTATTGGATATTTGGAAAATATTTTCATATACTTATTTTAATAATAAGTAAATTCACAACTCATTTTATTTTCAAACCATTTAAACTCCATTTTATAATATCACTTTCCAAAACATTCATTTTATTTAAACGATTATTCACTGTCCAAAATCGTGAATATAATTATCTTACCAAATTCATTACTTCTAAATATCTAATTTAAAGGATTATTCACTGTCCAAAATCGTGAATATAATTCCTTTACCAAATTCATTACTTTTACACATTTAATTTAAAGGATTATTCACTGCCTAAATCGTGAATATAATTCCTTTAATAAACTTTCATATTTAACTTATCAAATTAAATTGATTTCACATTTATAAAACAGTGTTTATCATTCACATTTCTATTTTATAAAAACTTCCATTTATAAAATCCCTTTATTAACCAATTTCCCGTTTATCTCATTTATATATCAAAATACCATTATAAGCTTATTTACTTATAAATCTCTTTATTTACAAATTCATTCTTTTGTAATCTATTTATAAAGCCCATTATAAATTCATTTCTAATTTTTACTTGCAAATCCATTTACAAATTTGATTACAAATCCATTTCTTATATTTATAAAACACAGTTTATAATTCCACTACTTTTATTCATAAAATACCAATTTTATAAATCTTATATATAAACCATTTATTAAAGTTCAAAATTCTCAATTTAACTTATTTTAACAAAATAGTTAAATTCATATTTAAAAAAAAATCACATACAAAAATGGGGTTCCCTCCATCTCCTAATCTTCTTCCCGCTATTCAGTCCCATCCCCGTTCCTCTCTTCAACCCTGTCCTTCTTCTCCGATTCTTGTACCACCGTCAGCTTCTGCCCTTCCCCCTGTGTCAGTCCCCTCTACCTCCCTTGTCAGTAAAACTGTAGTGCCTGCAACTAGTGCAGAGGCTTTTTCTCCTCGTCTCCCTTTGTCTTCTCTCCCTTCTTCTGCTCCATTGCTACCTCTTCCTGCTCATTCTCCTTGTCGTTCTTGGAACTCTCTCTTTAAAGCTAAACCCAGCAATGCAGGGAAATATGTACCTCGAGATTTTCAACTAGACTATATTGGTAACTCAATTGTACCATCTCCTGATGTTGTACAGGCTGGCAATTCTATGTGGAAGGAGTATCTTGTTGGATTTTTCCTTGATAACTGAAATGACCCTCCTATTTCCACCCTAATTTCATAAGGATTTTTTTTTTGCTAAGAGATGATATATAGATATATCATTCTTTACAAATATATTTCCCAAGGTCATTTTCTTTTTCCAATAAACAAAATATATCCAGGATCAAAATAACTTACCAATATAAATATATCAGTGTATATCTAGTAACATACACATACATATGAAGATGTATGTGTTCTTCTTGTTTTAAATTCAGAGTATATATACTTTATTTTTTTGTACAAGAACATTCTGTTTGATTTAGATTTTTTTAGCATTTCAGATTAATTATTGTATCCTGATTTTTGGCCCTAAAATCCACTGGAAACCTGTATTTTAGTCTGTCATTATAATTTAGAAATGATCAAGTAATAATCAGTGGTAAACAAGCTTCCAATATAGATGATTGTGTTAAAGTCTGGATAGCATCAAATTCAGTATAAAAGAAAGTGGATCCTAAGTGAACACAAGCAACATCTAGGCGTAATGGAAACGCGCCTAACTTATACACAAGAGGTCACTGGTTCGAGTACTATGCAGGTCGGTTCAAACACAATTTTTGTTTTTCTTCTCTTTTTTTTTTGGTTTGAAATCTGATATCTACCTATCTCTGTACATATATATTTAATGTTTGCCTATAACCTAACATACAAAACAATTCTTCTTACTTTACTATTTTTGAATCCCATTCCTATAGCTGTTCTAGGAATTATAATTATATTTTTGCTCAAATATCAACATGTACACAGATATACATGTACATGTCAATATCTCTGCTTATTTTCCAGAAAACTGGGTGAAACAATTGCTAAAGGTACTAAGCTTTGAAATGCACTTTTATTTTCAGAATACAATCTATCATGATCAACCCATACTTCATTCATTTGGAGCTGGTTAACTCATGAATCCTATATCTACCACATTAGTTCAAAGCAATGGAGATACCTTTCTTTACATTCTGTCTGAAGCTTTTAGAAAAACATTTTACTTTTCTCAATACAATTCAGAAATGAATTCAAACTTATTTACAAAGCATTTCAGTAAAAAGAAAATAAAATCCTTTAAGTTTTCTTCTTGCTAAATCCAGAATTTGTTCTAAAACTCAGTGCTCTGTTATGTCACAAGATTAGCTAATACATATATAAATTATGCTATCACATAATTGTATATTTCTTCCAGATTTTTTTTTATTTATATGAACATACTTGAGCATATTTCTTCTTGTTTATATTTCAGACACCACCTCAAAAACAAATCAAACCTTAACACACAACCATTTCAACAGAACAACAAATTTTAATCTGACACTTTACAGATCATAAGGGCAACTTGATCACTAACCATAAAATATTCAATACATGACTGGAAATCTTAGAAACATAGTATTTTTCCTGAATACATGCAGATATAATCAATTTAAGCTCTTATTGAAACTAGCTAGCATGTTCATTCACTCCTCCATAATAGCCATTACTTCATTTTTACTTAGTGCCTGGGTTACCTGAAAGAGCATAAGTGGCTGCCTCATTTTAAAATGAGACACCCCAGATGCCATGAGCAAACAAGGGTCAGATCTATGATCTGGTATGAGTAACATCAATTCATTCATGATATTAAGCAATAGAGAATATAAGGGTACTAACTTGTTATTTAAGCAAATTTCTGCAATCAATTACTTTATCATAGTATAATTAAGTTGATTCAGGTATGATATATTCATTTATCATTCTCTCACTTGCATACCTAATCATACAAACATAATTATCTATTTGCAACCATTGCATTCACTGGAACCATCTTGGTTCCATACCATTCAACCTAAGAAATACCCATACTCCTATTTCTTCATATACAGGTTGTATTATTCAATTTAAATCCCTGCCTCATCTGCTATTAAGGAATCACTGGGACACATTGCAATGAACTAATTCACATCATTGCACAAAGATCTCAGGGCTTAAACAAACCATGTGCCAACTTGCATACCTCAAATATGACAAGCATTCCAGCAGTCTTCTTGGCCTTCCCTTCCCTAGTTTATTTACTAGTGTATTGTCTTAAATCCTAACATCAAATATGCTAAGTGAACAGGTCACTGCAAACATGGAAACTTCCATAATCTTTCCTAGCATAATTCTCTTCAGAAATAAGCAGATAGTTATCTCCTGAATGGGATCAATATGTCTTGATCTTGTAAATATAAGAACATTTTCAACTGTAAAAGAGACATGGCATGTTATATTTGATCTGCAAGCCTTTATAATTGATTCAGATTCAAGATCTGGTTCAATCATAATTTTAGCTTGTGGGTTTCCTTTTTTTTTTAATTTAATTAAGGGCTCAGCACTTAGAAAATTTCTATTGCACCCTTAACATTTTTCTTTTCAAGCCTCAGCACTTATACCAAGTATAATGCAGCTCCTAACATTTTTTTTTGTAAAGTTTCCATGCCATAGATCTATAACAGTTGAGAGTATTCTCTATATAATTTTAAGATCCTAGACTTCAATCTTTATGAGTATAAATAAAACAGTATGATACACATCCAAAGACAAATGTCTCAACCAATCAAAGATCATCAAAATCATCCATATTAAATCATATCAGATTTAAAATAAGACATCCAAAAAGCATTGATGAAATCATATACATCAAAATCAGAATATATATATAAATGGCAATAGAAAGTGGCTGCCTCAACTCAGGTCTTAATGCCATGAACTTAGTGAGATTACTCACCTAAATGTTTCTTCTTATTAATCCAGAAAATTCTTGTTTGAGTGTTTTCTCCTTCCTTCCAATATTTTTTTTTCTTCTTTTCTTAGTTTTGTGCAGCCCGGGGTAAAGACAATTCTACTGCTTATTTATATGCATTTTTCCTCTAGGGTTTGGTTGAAACAGAATTCCATTTTTGTCCTGGCTAGCATCATGC
Organism: Allium fistulosum; assembly: GCA_030737815.1. NCBI lineage: Eukaryota > Viridiplantae > Streptophyta > Magnoliopsida > Asparagales > Amaryllidaceae > Allium > Allium fistulosum. The sequence goes on along the minus strand of CM060905.1, from coordinate 265,202,104 downwards.
ATTTTGCATTCATAATACCCCGGCCATATTAACCAATTTAAAGGCTGCATTTTCTTTCTTTTACTTTACAGAAAATGGCCACTCACCTAGTCATGTTAAAAGTGTGACTATTTTATTTTATTTTTCAATTATCCCTGAGAATTTTCCTTTACTATTTTTGCCTATACAAGCTTATTAACTTGTATCACATTTCATGTCATTTTAATGTTATAGTTTTACCTGCTTATATATATATATACTTTTCAGTACTTAAAAATATATATATTTGTACACATATCTTATCTAGGCTTATTTAATTTCTCTTTAATCTCAGAAGCATATGCACCTAAATGTATACAAGTTTACTAATATACATAATTTTCTCTTCTGGGTTTTAAATAAAATTTGTTTACTGACTTAAAGTAAAACCTACTTTTCTTATTTTCTAAGATGATCCATATAATTCCAGAAATCAAATAACCATGTTGCAAAATCATGTTTGTATTGCTCTTTAATTCTTGTTTTAAATCCAAGAAATCTGGAGTTCTTCCTTGTGCCATTTCAGTGTGCACGTGCACACATATACTTGCACACTATTTATTCCAGAGACTTCACCATATTTAAATCTAAATATTTCAAAAATTTAAATCATTTTTCAAAAATGATTTTTCACAAAATTTTGGGGTATTACATTCACCCCTCCTTTTTGGAATTGTGTCCTCACAATTTGTCTAACATTTATAGTGAGCATCTTTTTCTTTTCTGAAAACTTATCAAATATATGCATAAGCAAACAAATTCAACCATATCAACCATGCATAACAAATAATTTTTCCAGAAAAAAAAAATTACCTTTTAATTTGCAAAAAGCTTAGGATAATCCATTCTAATTTTATCCTCTAACTCCCATGTGCAGTCATTAGGATCACTACTCCACTGGATCTTAACTAGCTTCAAAGTTTTGCTCCTTAATTTCTTTTCTTCCTTGGCTACAATCCCCACTGGTTCTTTTTCATAAACCAAGTCAGGGTTTATTTGAATTTTGGTAGGCTCTTCCAAAATGTCTTCTTTATCATGTACCCATTTTCTAAGTTGGGACACATGAAAAACATTATGCATTGCTTTCATTTCCTCTGGTAGTTCTAATTTGTAAGCCAATGAACCAATTCTTTCCAGAATTTTATAGGGTCCAACATACCTTGGTGTGAGCTTACCTTGCTTGCCAAACCTCATGACTTTCTTCATAGGTGAAATCTTGATGAAAACAAAGTCTCCCACTTCATATTCCACTTGCTTTCTCTTCCTATCTGCAAATTTCTTTTGCCTATCTTGAGCTGCTGCTATTCTTTTTCTTATTAACCCAATTTTCTCTGTAGTTTCTTTAACATATTCAGGTCCAAGAACAGCCCTTTCTCCAGTCTCTACCCAGCATATAGGTGATAAACATGGCTTGCCATATAAGGCTTCAAATGGTGCCATCCCTATGGTGCTTTGGTAACTGTTATTGTATGTGAATTCAGCTAGATGGAGGTGGTCTTCCCAGTTGCCTCCAAAGTCCAGTGTACATGCTCTCAACAAATCCTCTAAGACTTTGTTCACCACCTCAGTTTGACCATCTGATTGTGGATGGTAGGCAGTGCTTAAGCACAATTCACTCCCCATAGCCTCTTGAAAACTTTTCCAAAACCTTGAGGTGAAGATGGTATCTCTATCACTCACAATGGTTTTGGGTAAGCCATGCAACCTTACTACCTCTTTCATGAATATTTGAGCCAATTTTGGAGCATTTCTTTCTGTTTTAACTGGGATAAAATGTGCTACCTTAGTTAGCCTATCCACTATTACCCATATACTTGTGTTTCCCTTCTTAGATCTAGGAAGACCATCTATGAAATCCATAGATATATCCTCCCACTTCCACTGTGGTATGCTAAGGGGTTGCAATAGTCCTGATGGCCTTTGTGTCTCTGCCTTGACTTGTTGGCAAGTCATGCACCTTGCAACATATCTGGCCACATCTGACTTCATCCCCTTCCACCAAAGATTTCTTTTCAAATTTTGATACATCTTGGTGCTACCTGGGTGTATGGAGTATTTACTCCTATGGTACTCATTTAATATTTCCTCCTTCAATTCTATATTTTCTGGAACACATATCCTATTTTTATTCCTTAAATAACCATTTTTATCAATTTGATAATTTATTACTTCCTCCCCTTTTGATATGAGCATTTTCTTTTCCACCATGTTTAGGTCTTGTTCCTGCATTTGCCCAATCTTAAGAAGTAAATATGATTGCAGAGATATCATACTTAACTTCCCTTTACCTTCACCTTCTTCAATGGGCATCATTTGTTCCTCACTGTTTTCTTCAATTTCCAAATCAGTAAGTATAGACAAATCCCTAAACTCTTCCATCATCAACATGGCTACTTTGGCATGTTGTCTACTCAAGGCATCTGCAACTTTATTTGCCTTGCCTGGTGTATACAGTATATCTAGATCATAGGCAGCTAGGAACTCTACCCATCTATGTTGCCTCATGTTCAAATCTTTTTGTGAGAATAAATATTTCAGTGCCTTATGATCAGTGTACAAAATGAATTTGGCACCTAACAAATAATGTCTCCAAAGTTTCAAAGCATACACAACTGCTGCTAGTTCAAGATCATGGGTTGCATACCTGGTTTCATGTGGCTTTAATTGCCTAGATGCATAGGCTACCACCTGGTCTTGCTGCATCAACACAGCCCCTAACCCAGAGCCACTTGCATCAGTGTACACAACCAAATTTTCATTTCCTTCTGGCACTCTCAATACTGGTGCATTAATCAGAGCTTCCTTTATTTTGATAAAAGCTTGCTCACATTTTTCTGTCCATACAAAGGCTTGGTTCTTTCTAGTTAAATTGGTAAGTGGTGATGATATTTTTGAGAAATCTTTTATAAATCTCCTATAATATCCTGCCATCCCCATAAATGATCTAATCTCACTGATGGTGCTAGGCCTTTTCCATGCTTGGATTGCCACTACTTTGTTAGGGTTTACTGATATTCCTTTGGCAGAGATAACATGCCCAAGGAAATGCACTTCTTCTTTCCAAAATGCACATTTTGAAAATTTTGCCTTTAAATCATTTTCCCTTAGCCTTGACAAAACTAAATGCAAATGATTTTTATGCTCTTCCACTGTCTTGGAATAAATCAAAATGTCATCAATAAAAATCAGTACAAACTTGTCTAAATAATCTCTAAATATTCTATTCATCAAATCAACAAAATATGAAGGAGCATTCGTCAAACCAAATGGCATAACCAAAAATTCATATAAGCCATATCTTGTGTTAAATGCAGTATACTTAACACTTGAGTCTTCAACCTTCATTTGATGGAATCCTGATGCTAAGTCTAGCCTAGAAAATATTTTAGCTTCACTGAGTTGGTCAAAGAGATCATCTATTCTAGGCAATGGGTATTTATTCTTGATGGTTACTTTATTTAGTTCCCTGTAATCTATGCACATTCTCAAGGTACCATCATGTTTTCTTACAAACACTACTGGAGAACCCCAGCAGGAATTGCTTGGCCTTATAAATCCCTTGCCGTCTAATTCTTCCAACTGATTTTTCAATTCTTTCAGTTCACTTGGCCCCACTCTATAAGGTTTCTTGATTATTGGACTTGCTCCTGGAATGAGATTAATTTGGAACTCAACTGGTCTGTGGTGTGGAACACCCTTAACTTCCCCAAACACATCCAAGTATTCATTAACTATGGGAATTTCTTCAATGGTTAGTTCACTCAGATCTTTTTCTAAGTCAACTAAATGATACAATTTCCCTTCCTTAGCTATTTCACATAGAACTGTGATTCTCTGGCCTCTAGAATTTTGCAATGATATGGTGGATGAGTCTAAATTAATTATGGCTTTAAATTGCCTTAGCCAATCTACCCCCAATATGACTCCTATATTTGGGTAATTTAAAACATATAAATTGGAGATAAAAATATTTCCTCCTATGTTTAACTCCACATCCACACAATTCATGTTCAAAACACTAGAACTCCCTAGGGGACTTTGTACAAGCAATGGGGTTTCAACCAATATGCAATTTAATTTTAACACTTTAACTAATTCATAGGAAATCAAGGAGTGTGTTGCTCCAGTATCATATACTACTGGTATGGGTATGGCACAAATGAGTAATGTACCTTCCACTTGGCCATGATTTTCAGCATCAATTTTCACTGCAGATTTGCCTTTCCCATCCAAAGTTGCCAATTTCCCTTGCTGTTTATTCTCAGGACAGTTCCTCTTCATATGCCCCTCTTTCCCACATAGGTAGCATTTGAAGGCTCCTCCTTTTAACTCTGGGCACCTTGGTTTGATGTGTCCTTCTTTTCCACAATGATGGCAAACCAATTTCTTCTTAGTATCACTGGCTTTTGTGTCTTTACTCTTACTGTTGTCTGCCTCCTCCTTCTTTTTATCATAAGGGTGATATCTTCCCTTATCCTTCTTGTTGTTGCTCTTAAAATTCCTATATTTCTCTCTTTCTTTATCATGTTGTTCCAGTTTCAAAGCCAGATCAATTACTTGATCAAATGTTCTATCTGCATATGGTAGCATAGCTCTGCTAAGTCCTGGGTTCAGTCCTTTTATATACCTATCATTTTTGGATGCTTCATCTGCCACTAGCATTGCTCCATAGTTGGATAGCCCCTCAAACCTTTGAGTGTATTCAGTGACATTCAAAGTTCCCTGCCTAAGTTTGATAAATTCTTCAAGCAAAATGGTCTTGGCTGATGCTGGTACAAATCTTGCCTCCAACATCTCCTTGAACTGATTCCAAGTGATTTCATTTTCATTTCTTCCAGCTATGATCACCTCCCACCAGCTTAAAGCTACTCCTTTCAGTTGTCTAGAAGCTACTTGCCTCTTCCTTTGGTCATCCAACTGCATGTCATTGAAAATCCTATCAAGTGTTCTCAACCATGCTTGAATTTCCATCACACTCTCTGTTCCTTCAAAACTCTTGCCTCCCAAATTGGAATAAGTCTTCAGTAGTTTTGAAAGCTCTTCATGTGGGTTCTCAGGCCTATGCCCAATTCCATCTCTTAAAACCCTCACAAATTCTTGCATATCAAGCATTTGAGGTGCACTGGGTCCTGCATTGTGATGAGATCCTCTTCCTACCATGGTCTGCTAACTAAATTCTGGGTAAATGGTATTAGTATATTATGAGTACTTCTATAATTTCTAATTTCTTATCTAAATTATTTCATCCAGAACAAACAGACATAATACATTTCTATAATACTTAACAATCAATGCAACCAAGTGCTCTGATACCAAACTGAAATGACCCTCCTATTTCCACCCTAATTTCATAAGGATTTTTTTTTTTTGCTAAGAGATGATATATAGATATATCATTCTTTACAAATATATTTCCCAAGGTCATTTTCTTTTTCCAATAAACAAAATATATCCAGGATCAAAATAACTTACCAATATAAATATATCAGTGTATATCTAGTAACATACACATACATATGAAGATGTATGTGTTCTTCTTGTTTTAAATTCAGAGTATATATACTTTATTTTTTTGTACAAGAACATTCTGTTTGATTTAGATTTTTTTAGCATTTCAGATTAATTATTGTATCCTGATTTTTGGCCCTAAAATCCACTGGAAACCTGTATTTTAGTCTGTCATTATAATTTAGAAATGATCAAGTAATAATCAGTGGTAAACAAGCTTCCAATATAGATGATTGTGTTAAAGTCTGGATAGCATCAAATTCAGTATAAAAGAAAGTGGATCCTAAGTGAACACAAGCAACATCTAGGCGTAATGGAAACGCGCCTAACTTATACACAAGAGGTCACTGGTTCGAGTACTATGCAGGTCGGTTCAAACACAATTTTTGTTTTTCTTCTCTTTTTTTTTTTTGGTTTGAAATCTGATATCTACCTATCTCTGTACATATATATTTAATGTTTGCCTATAACCTAACATACAAAACAATTCTTCTTACTTTACTATTTTTGAATCCCATTCCTATAGCTGTTCTAGGAATTATAATTATATTTTTGCTCAAATATCAACATGTACACAGATATACATGTACATGTTGAAAGTTCGGTGCGGATCGTGCTATATGGAATAGTACAAAAGCAGTGCGGAATAAAAGAACAATTAGCAGATAATAGTAAATAATAAACGAGCACACCAGGAATTTTTATACTGGTTCGAACTTCCCGTTCTACGTCCAGTCCCAGACTCCTTCTGGAATTTCACTAACTACAATCCTCACTTAACCCGGAGGAATAGGTTTACAACAACCCTTGAACAGCTGAACAAGGGACCTGAGCAACAGAACAGGATTTTGCCTCAACAGCCGAAGAGGTCTTCACACGCCTGAACAGCAGAACAGGACTTCAACTTATACAAAAGGTATTTGACACTGTGTGTTCTCAATAACACGAATTTGTCTCTTGATAGTACAATCTTCCTATAATCTTCTCCTTTAGGATATATAGTGATGTGCTTTGAGAATAGTGGAAGATAGAGTGATCAACGATCAGAAAATGTATTCAGTTTGAGTGCAGTTTGAAAATATAGAATAGATAGGAATTCAAGAATATTAAAATTAGATTCGGTGAATTGTTTGTTGAATTCTGTAATCTATTTATAGTGTATAAAGAGTTGCAACTATAGATGAAAAGTTATATTGAAAAGAACAGTTGCAACCATTGATTTTGAAAGAGTTTCTCTTAGGTGAAGAGAAGTGTCTTTTCACAAAAATAGCAGTTGTAGAGATTCAGCCGTCTGAAAATAAATTTTAGACTTCTGAAATTTGAAGCGTGCAAAACAGAAAGTAAATAGGCTATTTTTATCTATATTCAGACGTCTGAAATAACAGAACCAGACGTCTGAATATTGTTAAAAAATTGAATTTTAACTTCAGATTCAGACGTCTGAATAGGTTATTTCAGACGTCTGAATTCAGCCTGAAATTGAGTTTTATTCTTTGGCACTGGTGTGTATTTATATATATCTTAAAGGAGAGATTTTCACAATATTTTAATTCTAAACAATGACCCAAAACAACATATATGCAGCATGAAGATAATATGAATCCAGTCTTGTGGCTATTCCTGCAAAACATATGTTAGTACATAATGTATATAGTTGTCGTTTGTCAAAATACATAATAGACATCGAAACCGAGGTCTTAACATTCTCCCCCTTTTTGACGATGACAACTATATACTAAAAACTCCCCCTGTCAAAAAGAATTAACACCATTTTATCAACTATATACTAAAACTCCCCCTGTAAAAAAGAATTAAAACCATATTCTCCCCCTTTGTCATTGCAAAAAGGTAATCAGTAATTTTTCAAGATAGATCAATGTAGACATAAATTAAAGAAGTTGCAAAAGATAGTTTAAGATACATAACAAACAACATAAAAGACACATAACAAATAACATAAAAGAGCAAAAAAGATCAGAATCTATTTTTCTCATGAGGTGTTGGAGTTACTAAAATTTCAAGAGATGATGAAGAATAAGATGATGGAGAATCATCGGATTCAGAAGCCATGGAGAGAAGTAATATGAACAAGTTGATTTTCATTGTAGAGGGAATTTTCTATTAGAAAACAGAAAATAGAAATGACTTTGATAAAAAAAAAATTAGAATTGAACAATTTATAATAAGATAGAAAGTTCAAATATAGTATAAAAGGAATGGCTGAAACTCATTTGTTAGTAATATCCGTCTGTTAAAACAAAAGGTAAAAATAGTAAAAAAGGATATTAGCCAAAACAAAAGAAATTTAAATAGTATAAAATTTTATCAGAAGAAAATCATAAATTTTGAAAAGACACAATACCAAGTTCTCGCCTTAGTTTTACAAAAATATTTTCTAAAAGAGGTTTTGTAAAAATATCAGCTAACTGATTTTCAGAGGAAACAAAATCTAAAATAATTGTCCCTTTTTCAACATTATCACGAAGAAAATGATGACGAATGTCAATATGTTTTGTTCGTGAATGATTAATAGGATTTTTAGATAAGTTAATAGCACTAGAGTTGTCACAATATATAGTAGAATTTGATAAATTTATATTTAAATCTTTGAGTGTTTGTTGCATATAGATTACTTGAGTACAAGCCAAAGCAGCAGAAATATATTCTGCTTCACATGTAGAAAGAGAAACACAATTTTGTTTCTTACTAAACCAAGATACAAGTGATTTTCCAATAAAATGGCACGTACCACTTGTACTTTTTCGGTCTGTTCGAGAACCACCGAAATCAGCATCACTATATGAAACTAATTCAAATGGACATTCTTTAGGATAGAATAGACCAAAATCCTTTGTGTTTGTTAGATAACGTAGAATACGTTTCACTGCTCTTAAATGTGATTCTTTTGGATTGGCTTGGAATCTAGCACACAAACAGACACTCATCATTATGTCAGGACGACTTGCAGTTAAATATAGTAATGATCCAATCATACTTCGGTATTGTTTCTGATCAACACTTTTGCCATTTTCATCTTTTTCAAGATGTGTTGTTGTACTCATAGGAGTTGGTTTGGCAGAAGTATTTTCCATTCCGAAGCGTTTGATTAAATTATTACAATATTTTTCTTGATTAAAAAATATACCATTCGGTAATTGCTTAATCTGTAGACCAAGAAAGTATGATAATTCTCCCATATGGGACATTTCAAATTCCTTAGTCATAATATCTGAAAAATCCTGACATAATTTTTCGTTGGTGGAACCAAATATGATATCATCAACGTAGATTTGAACTATTAAAATATCCCTTTTTGAATTTTTAATGAATAATGTTTGATCAACCTTTCCAATTTGAAATCCCGAAGAGATTAGATAGCTCTTAAGTCGTTCGTACCAAGCACGTGGTGCTTGTTTTAAACCATATAGAGCCTTCTTAAGTCTATATACATGATTGGGATATTTTTCATGAGCAAATAAGGGAGGTTGTTCAACATACACATTTTCTTTAATATATCCATTCAGAAAGGCACTTTTAACGTCCATCTGATAAAGTTTAAAATTATGAAAACACGCATAGGCCAGTAGTATTCGAATTGCTTCTAGTCTTGCTACAGGAGCGAATGTCTCTTCATAGTCGATACCTTCTTCCTGATTGTATCCTTGAGCCACCAATCTTGCTTTATTTCTAGTGATATTTCCTTGTTCGTCCGCCTTGTTTTTGTAAACCCATTTTGTTCCAATAACAGTTTGATTACTTGGTCTAGGAACTAATTCCCAAACTTCATTGCGTTCAAACTGATTTAGTTCTTCTTGCATTGCAATGATCCAGTATTCGTCGGTAGAAGCTTCCTTTGGGTTCTTTGGCTCGATAGTAGATAAGAATGCTACGTGGCCCATTTGGTTTAATTGATTCCTAGTTCGAACATTTGAATTAATTTCTCCAATAATGTTTTGAACAGGATGATCCCGTAAGATATGTGGTGGAGATTTTAATTCATTTTGAATATTATTGTTCTCATTAGGATTATCAATTTCGTTTTCATTTATTTTAACATTTTCAGATTCTGTATTTATGATGTTATCATCATCATCATTATTTATACTTGTTATTTGTTGAAAATTTTCATCAAACGATACATGTAGAGTTTCCTCAACAGTATTTGTTCTTTTATTAAACACTCGATAGGCCTTGCTTCGATCCGAATATCCTAGAAAGAAACCTTCGTCAGATTTCGCATCAAATTTGCCAAGCTGATCTTTAGTGTTTAATATAAAACATTTTGAACCAAAAACTTTGAAATAGGATATGTTTGGTTTTCTGCTATTAAAGAGTTCATACGGAGTATTCTTAGTGAGAGGTCGAATGGAAACCCTGTTTAAAACATAACAGGCAGTTGCTACAGCTTCTGCCCAAAAATGTTTTGGAAGTGTGCTTCCATTTAACAAAGTTCTTGCACATTCCTGTAAAGTTCTATTCTTTCGTTCTACAACTCCATTTTGTTGTGGAGTTCTAGGAAACGAGAAATTATGAGAAATTCCTTTCTTTTTACAGAATTGTTCAAAAGCTTCATTTTCGAACTCTCCTCCATGATCACTCCGAATATTCTTAATTTTTAATTCCTTCAAGTTTTGGATTCTTTTGACGAAAATTTTAAAGTGATCAAAAGTATCACTTTTATTTTTCATAAAAATTGTCCAAGTATATCTAGAAAAATCATCGACAATTACAAACACATATTTGTTATGATTTATGGATTGCACTTGTGTTGGTCCAAATAGATCCATATGAAGTAACTCTAGTGGTTGTAATGTCGAAATGACCTTTTTAGATTTAAATGATGATTTTGTTAATTTACCTAATTGACAGGCATCACAAATATGATCTACTTTAAAGTTCATTTTTGGTAACCCCTTTACTAAGTTATTTTTAGATAACTTATTAATGGATTTGAAGTTAATATGACAGAAACGTTTGTGCCATAACCAAGGATCATTTTCATTAGCTATTAAGCACATATCTGAATTATGATTGACTTTCATATTCAGAACATATATATTTCTGTTTCTATTACCTTCAAATATGAGATTTCCACTGTGATCTAAAATGCTACACTTATCTTCGGAAAAAGAGATTTTGAATCCTTTGTCACACAATTGGCTGATACTCAACAAATTGTGCTTCAGGTTTTTAACAAGTAAAACATTAGAGATAAGAGGAGTATTAGAGTTACCGAAGTTGCTCACATCGCCTTTGCCGATGATATAACCTTTGGAATTATCTCCAAATGTGACTGAGCCTTCATTTGTGTAGGTAATATTTGTCAGCATACTTTTGTCTCCAGTCATATGTTTAGAGCAACCACTATCTAGAATCCACTTTCCTCTCTTTTTAAGTGGGACCTGCAAAAAATAGAATTAAGACCATTGGTACCCACCTTTTTATAGGGTCCTAAGAGTTAGATCTTAGGAAACCAAACCCATTCGGGTCCGGTATTCCCTTTGTAAATATAATTCTGACTTTTATGAACAGTTTCCAAAAAGGATTTTATATATGTATTCCTAATCAAACTATTGTTTGTTTTAGGAACCCATATTTTTATGGTTTTAGATATCTGTATCCTTTTTGGTTTATGTATAGAAGCCTTCAGTTCTTGATCTCTTTTAGATTGAACTGATGTGGATTTTGATTTAACAAACTGTCTCCAATTATTTTGAGGAGCTATTTGTTTCTTAATATATCCTAGTCCCTTTTTACTGGAAGAAGGTTGAGAGTTTTCAATTATCTTAGATAAATTTTCTCTCCCCTTATTAAAATTAGAGATATTTTTAGAAATATCTTCTAATTTAGCCTTTAATCCAGTATTTTCCAACTCAATCAGTTTGACTTTAGATTTTAGCTCATGATTTTCAGAAGACAAAGCATCGTTCTTTCCTTTTTGAGTTTCAATTTCTTGACTCAAGAAGGTTAATTGAGAATCATTATTAGAAGATGAAAGTTGAATTTTCTCTAATTCCTCTTCTAATATTTTCTTCTCGTCTTTAAGCATATCTCTTTCGAATTCTGCTTTGTTCTTTTGTTCAACAGCTTCTTTATACTTTTTCTTGAGATTTTTCATAGTACTAATTAATTCAGTATTAATTTCAACCATATCATCGAAGGTAAAATTTGATACCTCATTTTCAGTAGCCATGAAGCATAGATTAGCTTGTTCATTTTCGCTTTCACTGCTACTATCAGAAGACGAAGAGTCTGAATCATCCCAAGTGACAGAGAATGCTTTCTTCTTGATCTTGTCCTTCTTAAACTTGTTGTAATTCGATTTCTTCTGGTCTGGACAATCTTTTTGCATGTGTCCTTTCTTGTGACAGTTGAAGCATTCTAGAACTGATGAAGAAGGTTTATTAAAGTTCCTTTTTCCATTGTTTCTATTTCCCTTTTTGTGTTTGAGAAACTTTTTGAAATTTTTAGCAATAAATGCTAAATCTTCATCATCTGATTCTGATTCATCTTTTTCAGCATGGAAGGCTATATTCTTCATGTCTTGAGTTTGAACTCGTTTTGCCTGTAGATTGACTTCGTATGACATTAGATTTCCTATTAATTCTTCTGGCTTCATTTCTGAAATATCGTTAGCTTCTTCAATTGCCAAAACTTTTCTTTCCCACTCGTCAGTTAGAGAGTTTAGGATTTTCGAGACAACATCAGCATCTGAATATGTTACACCAAGTCCAATCAAGGCATGATGGATATCTTGAAATCTAGAGTACATATCATTTATGGACTCGTCTTGCTTCATTCTGAAATTTTGGAACTGATTTTTGAGCATAGATATCTTGCTTTGCTTGACTTTGCTTGTTCCTTCATGAGTTGTTTTTAATGTTTTCCATATTTGATATGCAGTGGTGCATATGCTAACATGATTGAATTCATTTCTATCTAGAGCACAAAACAACATGTTCATAGCCTTGGCATTTAGGGTAGCTTCTGCTTTTTGGGCTGTCGACCAAGTAGTATATTCAGTGGTTGGTGCAGTGTATTCGGCTTGTGTGATATTCCAAGCATCAAAACCATTAGCCTGCATATAAATACGCATTCGTGTCGCCCAATAGTTATAATTTAATCCATTGAAGAAAGGAGGTCATCCAGTGGCTTGTCCTTCTACGATGCCAGAGTTAGTGACAGGATTTGGAATAGCGTTGTTATCCATGTTGGCCATATGAGCAGATTATCAAATAACTGTGTAACGGTTATTAGATTCTAGCTCTGATACCAAATGAAAGTTCGGTGCGGATCGTGCTATATGGAATAGTACAAAAGCAGTGCGGAATAAAAGAACAATTAGCAGATAATAGTAAATAATAAACGAGCACACCAGGAATTTTTATACTGGTTCGAACTTCCCGTTCTACGTCCAGTCCCAGACTCCTTCTGGAATTTCACTAACTACAATCCTCACTTAACCCGGAGGAATAGGTTTACAACAACCCTTGAACAGCTGAACAAGGGACCTGAGCAACAGAACAGGATTTTGCCTCAACAGCCGAAGAGGTCTTCACACGCCTGAACAGCAGAACAGGACTTCAACTTATACAAAAGGTATTTGACACTGTGTGTTCTCAATAACACGAATTTGTCTCTTGATAGTACAATCTTCCTATAATCTTCTCCTTTAGGATATATAGTGATGTGCTTTGAGAATAGTGGAAGATAGAGTGATCAACGATCAGAAAATGTATTCAGTTTGAGTGCAGTTTGAAAATATAGAATAGATAGGAATTCAAGAATATTAAAATTAGATTCGGTGAATTGTTTGTTGAATTCTGTAATCTATTTATAGTGTATAAAGAGTTGCAACTATAGATGAAAAGTTATATTGAAAAGAACAGTTGCAACCATTGATTTTGAAAGAGTTTCTCTTAGGTGAAGAGAAGTGTCTTTTCACAAAAATAGCAGTTGTAGAGATTCAGCCGTCTGAAAATAAATTTTAGACTTCTGAAATTTGAAGCGTGCAAAACAGAAAGTAAATAGGCTATTTTTATCTATATTCAGACGTCTGAAATAACAGAACCAGACGTCTGAATATTGTTAAAAAATTGAATTTTAACTTCAGATTCAGACGTCTGAATAGGTTATTTCAGACGTCTGAATTCAGCCTGAAATTGAGTTTTATTCTTTGGCACTGGTGTGTATTTATATATATCTTAAAGGAGAGATTTTCACAATATTTTAATTCTAAACAATGACCCAAAACAACATATATGCAGCATGAAGATAATATGAATCCAGTCTTGTGGCTATTCCTGCAAAACATATGTTAGTACATAATGTATATAGTTGTCGTTTGTCAAAATACATAATAGACATCGAAACCGAGGTCTTAACACATGTCAATATCTCTGCTTATTTTCCAGAAAACTGGGTGAAACAATTGCTAAAGGTACTAAGCTTTGAAATGCACTTTTATTTTCAGAATACAATCTATCATGATCAACCCATACTTCATTCATTTGGAGCTGGTTAACTCATGAATCCTATATCTACCACATTAGTTCAAAGCAATGGAGATACCTTTCTTTACATTCTGTCTGAAGCTTTTAGAAAAACATTTTACTTTTCTCAATATAATTCAGAAATGAATTCAAACTTATTTACAAAGCATTTCAGTAAAAAGAAAATAAAATCCTTTAAGTTTTCTTCTTGCTAAATCCAGAATTTGTTCTAAAACTCAGTGCTCTGTTATGTCACAAGATTAGCTAATACATATATAAATTATGCTATCACATAATTGTATATTTCTTCCAGATTTTTTATTTATTTATATGAACATACTTGAGCATATTTCTTCTTGTTTATATTTCAGACACCACCTCAAAAACAAATCAAACCTTAACACACAACCATTTCAACAGAACAACAAATTTTAATCTGACACTTTACAGATCATAAGGGCAACTTGATCACTAACCATAAAATATTCAATACATGACTGGAAATCTTAGAAACATAGTATTTTTCCTGAATACATGCAGATATAATCAATTTAAGCTCTTATTGAAACTAGCTAGCATGTTCATTCACTCCTCCATAATAGCCATTACTTCATTTTTACTTAGTGCCTGAGTTACCTGAAAGAGCATAAGTGGCTGCCTCATTTTAAAATGAGACACCCCAGATGCCATGAGCAAACAAGGGTCAGATCTATGATCTGGTATGAGTAACATCAATTCATTCATGATATTAAGCAATAGAGAATATAAGGGTACTAACTTGTTATTTAAGCAAATTTCTGCAATCAATTACTTTATCATAGTATAATTAAGTTGATTCAGGTATGATATATTCATTTATCATTCTCTCACTTGCATACCTAATCATACAAACATAATTATCTATTTGCAACCATTGCATTCACTGGAACCATCTTGGTTCCATACCATTCAACCTAAGAAATACCCATACTCCTATTTCTTCATATACAGGTTGTATTATTCAATTTAAATCCCTGCCTCATCTGCTATTAAGGAATCACTGGGACACATTGCAATGAACTAATTCACATCATTGCACAAAGATCTCAGGGCTTAAACAAACCATGTGCCAACTTGCATACCTCAAATATGACAAGCATTCCAGCAGTCTTCTTGGCCTTTCCTTCCCTAGTTTATTTACTAGTGTATTGTCTTAAATCCTAACATCAAATATGCTAAGTGAACAGGTCACTGCAAACATGGAAACTTCCATAATCTTTCCTAGCATAATTCTCTTCAGAAATAAGCAGATAGTTATCTCCTGAATGGGATCAATATGTCTTGATCTTGTAAATATAAGAACATTTTCAACTGTAAAAGAGACATGGCATGTTATATTTGATCTGCAAGCCTTTATAATTGATTCAGATTCAAGATCTGGTTCAATCATAATTTTAGCTTGTGGGTTTCCTTTTTTTTTTTAATTTAATTAAGGGCTCAGCACTTAGAAAATTTCTATTGCACCCTTAACATTTTTCTTTTCAAGCCTCAGCACTTATACCAAGTATAATGCAGCTCCTAACATTTTTTTTTGTAAAGTTTCCATGCCATAGATCTATAACAGTTGAGAGTATTCTCTATATAATTTTAAGATCCTAGACTTCAATCTTTATGAGTATAAATAAAACAGTATGATACACATCCAAAGACAAATGTCTCAACCAATCAAAGATCATCAAAATCATCCATATTAAATCATATCAGATTTAAAATAAGACATCCAAAAAGCATTGATGAAATCATATACATCAAAATCAGAATATATATATAAATGGCAATAGAAAGTGGCTGCCTCAACTCAGGTCTTAATGCCATGAACTCAGTGAGATTACTCACCTAAATGTTTCTTCTTATTAATCCAGAAAATTCTTGTTTGAGTGTTTTCTCCTTCCTTCCAATATTTTTTTTTTCTTCTTTTCTTAGTTTTGTGCAGCCCGGGGTAAAGACAATTCTACTGCTTATTTATATGCATTTTTCCTCTAGGGTTTGGTTGAAACAGAATTCCATTTTTGTCCTGGCTAGCATCATGCATTTTGCATTCATAATACCCCGGCCATATTAACCAATTTAAAGGCTGCATTTTCTTTCTTTTACTTTACAGAAAATGGCCACTCACCTAGTCATGTTAAAAGTGTGACTATTTTATTTTATTTTTCAATTATCCCTGAGAATTTTCCTTTACTATTTTTGCCTATACAAGCTTATTAACTTGTATCACATTTCATGTCATTTTAATGTTATAGTTTTACCTGCTTATATATATATATATATATACTTTTCAGTACTTAAAAATATATATATTTGTACACATATCTTATCTAGGCTTATTTAATTTCTCTTTAATCTCAGAAGCATATGCACCTAAATGTATACAAGTTTACTAATATACATAATTTTCTCTTCTGGGTTTTAAATAAAATTTGTTTACTGACTTAAAGTAAAACCTACTTTTCTTATTTTCTAAGATGATCCATATAATTCCAGAAATCAAATAACCATGTTGCAAAATCATGTTTGTATTTCTCTTTAATTCTTGTTTTAAATCCAAGAAATCTGGAGTTCTTCCTTGTGCCATTTCAGTGTGCACGTGCACACATATACTTGCACACTATTTATTCCAGAGACTTCACCATATTTAAATCTAAATATTTCAAAAATTTAAATCATTTTTCAAAAATGATTTTTCACAAAATTTTGGGGTATTACAATAACCCTCTCCCATATGCTACTGTGGTGTACTATCTTAAAAAGGTATGGAAACTTAGTGGATCAATTTCGGTAAAGTCTGACGGTTTTTTGTTTCTATTCAAATTTACTAATGATGAAGATAGAACAAGAATTGCTGAATCTGATCCAGTCATAATGAGAAACAAGCTTTTTATAGTGAAGCCATGGGATGAGAACATAGGTAATACGTGTAGTAGTATAAAATCTGTTCCAGTTTGGATTAAACTTTACAATATACCTCTTTATGCTTGGTCACCGTTGGGTATCAACTGGTTAGCTTCAAGAGTTGGGAAGCTACTTTGTTTGGATGCTTCAACTGAAAAATTTGAGCGCATTTCTTTTGCGAAATGTTTAGTTGAAGTAACTCCAAATCAAGATTTACCGGATGATTTTTCAGTTAGAATGTTAAATGGTTCTGAGCAGATAGTAAAAGTCGAATACTTGTGGAAACCTGAGATATGTATTGTATGCAAAGAGTTTGGTCATACTGTTAAAAGTTGTAAGAAAGTTGAATGTGAAGTTTTTGTAGAGCAATGTTTAGGAAAGGAAAAGCAGATTATTAATGATGTAGGAACAAATAAGATGAAGAAAGGTCAAGGCATAGTTAGGCAGGAAAAAGTGAAGCAGAAATGGCAGAAGGTTGTGATGAATAAGGGGAAAAAAGTTATACAAGATGGAACTGTGAATGCTGATAAAGTTATACAGAAAGAAGAAGATACACTGAAGAATTTAGGTGTGAATGGAACTGTAATACAAGATGGACCTGAGCAAAGCAATAAGGAAAATGGTAAGGAGAGGTTTCAACCCAGTGTTGAGCAAAGTTGTGCAGTTAGCACACATAACCAGTACAACTTACTACAAAGTGCAGACAACGAATGTTATATATTGGAAAGGTATGATGAGGAGGAAGGAGAGATTACAGCTGAAGACAAAAGTAGACAAGAAGCCAATGTGTCAAACAAGTATCCAAAAGAAACTGAAACAATTGAAGATCAAAATGAAACATGTACACCAATTCAGGTTGCTAAACCATGTGTGCAGGAAAGTGATACTAAACATTCCACCCAAATAATGAGTAGCAAGGGGGATGAAAAGGTTGCAAATGAAGAAAATGCACGCTCACCAGTATCTGCATCTGAACTTGATAGAAAATGGTGTCAAAATTTTGAAACACAAATCTATCAACTTATAGCCTCTCTGCATACTGCTTCTGATCAAAATCAACCGCCTCCCCCTCTACATTACAACTTCTCAATCCAGCTGCCTGGTTGGCCCATATCCAATTCTTTCAATCAATCTCAAACTCCATCTCATAATGTCCCTCCTTCTCAAACAAAATCACAACCGTCCTCCCCTCGGTCTGTGTCAAGAAGGAAAATTGAAACAAGGTCTCTGTCAGCGCAGAGGAGGAATAGTAACTCCCTAAATCAATAATTTTTAATGTTACAAAACATTGCATCTTGGAACATAAGAGGAGCACATAGTAATTTGAAACTTGATCAAGTGAAAAGCTATATATCAGAGCATAACATTTGTATATTTGGCCTTCTTGAAACTAAGCTCAATAGTACATTATCTCAAAAAGCAGCAAATTACATTAATCCAAAATGGTCAATTCATCATAATCTTGAAGCTGCTGCTTATGGTAGAATTCTTGTCATTTATGATCCTACTGTTATAACTCTTTCTCCTATACTGTCTGCTAGGCAGTATATTCATTTTCATGTCCTTGTTTGTCAATCTCTTACTTCTTTCTACTTAACCTTTGTATATGCTGATAACTCTGTAATCTCAATAAATGAATTCCTCAAATCAATCCCACCTTTAAGACAAGCATCCCACCCCTGGCTTGTTCTAGGTGATTTCAACACCTGTTTTGCCTATGATGATAAATCTGGAGGATCACCACTTCTGCCTAGAGACATAGAATCTCTCAATCTTGTCGTTTATGATTCTGATTTGTTATTGGTTAACAAATCAGGGGCTAAATTTTCATGAATAATTGCAGTAGAAGTGGAGTTCGTATCTACACAACTATTGACCATGCTTTTAGTAACCTTCAATCTCTCAATCTATGGCCTTGTCTTTCTGTCTTTCTTCCTCAGCCCATACTATCTGATCACTCTCCCCTTGTTCTATCTTTTGGGAACCATTTGAGAAAGGAAAAAAGAAGTTTTAAATTTTTTAATGCCTGGTCTAAGCATGAACAATTTTTGAGCATTGTCAAACAAGCTAACTCTGTTTTCTTTACTTATGGTAACCCCATGTATAAATTTTGCAGGAAATTAAAAAGTATCAAGGTAGCAATCAAACTGTGGGTTTCTACTACATTTGGATCTGGTAGCTTGCTGTCCACTACTCTAAAAGAGCAATTGAAGATCAAACAAGCTTACATGATGGATCACCCTCTTGATATCCAAGCATCTGTTGAAGAGGGAAAACTACACAAGGAAGTTCACAATGCGCTCACTTTGGAGGCTAACATGAAGAGGCAGCAATTGCACAAAAAATGGATAGATGAAGGGGATAGAAATACTAAATTCTATCATGATTCTATTAAGGTTAAGCATTCTAGAGAGAATATATTTAGTATTAAAGATGAGCATGGAACTCTATTCACCACTGCTGACACTGTTGATCAAGCATTTATACAATACTTCACCAATTTGTTTGGCAATACTAATGGTTTCATACCTGACTTGAACCTCATATCTAATCTTGATCTTCCTTGCATATCTGCTATGGAAGCTTCCACTCTTATTTTGCCTGTAACAGATGAAGAAATCAAAGCCACTCTTTTCTCTATGAACAAGGAATCTTCAGGAGGCCCTGATGGTTTAAATGTCATTTTCTTTATATCAACTTGGAATGTTTTAGGTGTTGAATTTTGTGCAGCTATTCACAACTTTTTCAATAAGTGTAAGTTACTTCGGGAAGTCAATAACACCAACATTGCCCTGATCCCTAAGGTGTCTCCTCCAAATAGTGTTACATCTTTCAGACCTATCTCTTGTTGTAATGTTGTTTACAAGTGTATATCAAAAATTATAGCTTCACGTCTAGTCAAAGTTCTGCCTTCTGTTGTATCCAATAATCAATCTGCATTCATTCCAACTAGAGACATAATTGATAATGTTCTCCTCACTCAAGAATTGCTCAAGGGATATGGCAGGAAGAATGTGGTTCCTGCAGCTGCTCTCAAACTTGATATAACCAAAGCTTATGATTCAATCCATTGGGAATCTATTGTTAGGATAATGGCAGTGATGGGCTTCCCTAAAGCATTTGTGTCCTGGATATATGTTTGCATATCCACCCCTACCTACTCTGTTGTTTTAAATGGCAGACCTGTAGGCAGTTTCAGAGGTAGTAAAGGGATTCGACAAGGTGACCCTATATCATCTTATATTTTCTTGATGGTCATGGAAGTGTTAACTGTTATACTCAGAGATAGGTTCAATCATAAACTCATTAAGTATCATCCAAAGTGCACTGACCTTCAGATTACCTCTATTATGTTTGCTGATGATGTAATGTTGTTTACCAAACCAGAATTGCCTTCTCTGAATTGTGTTTTGGAAGTTTTGCATGAATTTCACAGAATGACAGGGCTCACCATTAATCATGGAAAGTCTTCTCTTCTGGTCTCTGGTGTTAGTCAATTGCAGGCTGCTACTCTTCATAACCTTACTGGATTCTCTAGCATGTCTAATGATATGAGGTATCTTGGTCTACCTTTAATATCAAAAAGAATAACAAAGGCTGATTGCATTCCCCTTTTCAATAAAATCACCTCTGCCTTATCTAGTTGGGACAATAGGAGCTTGTCACAGAGTGGAAGGCTGGTTATAATAAAATCTGTTGTTTTTCCCTCATTGGTCTACTGGGCTAGAACCCTTATCCTTCCTGCTAAATTGATGCAACTCATTAGGTCTGCCATGATTAGATTTTTTTGGACTGGCAATATACACAACAGAAAGTTTGTGCCATGTTCATTTACTAAAATTGAGACTCCTTTCAAATTAGGGGGGCTGGGAGTAATTGATATCAGAAAATGGAATTCATCTGCAATTAGTAAACATTTTGATGCCCTACTTAACAAGAAGAACAGTCTGTGGGTTAGATGGACATGGAATCACAGTATAAAGAGCAAGCATTTTTGGACTATGGAAGCACCTCAGAACTGCAGCTGGATTTGGAGAAGTATTTTGAAACTACGGCATGTTTTCCTACCTATGATGCAATACCCTATAAATTCTTCAAAACCTGTTAGTTTTTGGCACGATCCATGGGCCAGCAAGGGTCTTATCTTATACAATGTTTGTGATCATTCTCAGATAAATCAGTCTGGTATACACCAGAATGCATTTGCAAATGATTTTTTGTATAATGGGAAAATTCTGTTACCTTCCAGTAGCAATCAAGTGATCACCCGGTTGTGGGGTGATATACAACAGCATCACTATAGTGTGCCTCAAGATGCTTGTGTTTCATGGGATAAGAAAGCTCACTCTGTTAAAACTGTTTACAATAATGTTACTGCTTGTGTTCCGCTTCCAGCTGCTGAGTGGTACAATGTGATTTGGAATTCTGATTCAACTCCAAAAGAAAATTTAATGATGTGGAAAGTCATAAATCAGGCATTACTAACAAGAACTGTTCTCAGTAGATATGGTATGGCTTGTTCCAAGCAGTGCTTGTTCTGTCAACTTCATGAAGAATCTACTGAACACCTTTTTTTTGACTGTCCTTCTTTGCATTTCATGTTAGACAAGATCGGTTGTATTACTGGTTATCATTTAACTGGATCTGCTACTAGTACTCTCTGGCATATTATCTTTAAAGCAACTAGGTGGAGGATGTTACAAGGAAGAGTATTAGCTGTTGTATTGAAAATTAGTATGTCAGTGATCTGGGCAGAAAGGAATTCCATGGTTTTTGATAATGTTAGAAGAACTGATGCCTTAATTTGGAATGAAGTCAAGTCTCGAACTCAGACTCAGCTGAAATATTGTGCTAATGGTTTCCCAATTTCAATTGTTGATGCTTGGCGATGAGTTTGTAATACTTGTAGCTTTTGATTTTTTTCTTCTTCTTCTTTTTCTTTTTGTTGTACTTCTTTTTTATTGTCATGCAATAAAACTGGTAGGGGCCCAGTTAACCCCGCTGGCTTTGCCAAAAAAAAAAAATCACATTTGAGTATATTTCACAAAGCCATAATTTTTACAACATAAAAATTATAACATTTTATTTATTAAAAATAAATCCATTTTCTTTAACAATTCAAAAATTATTGGAACATATATATATTTCAAAATCACTTTGAATCCCTTTTAAATTGAAATCATCATTTTAATATTTTAAATTCCAAAATATGGCCCAATGGTGCAAAAGCGCTAAATAAGGGGATTCACATCAATCATATCAATCATGGCATCCAAACATCATATATCACATGATAACAGTATATATAACAATATCTGTAAATAAACATCAACCATAGGGAATCCTGTTGGATCCCTCCAACCTATCACTTGCAACAAATATACATATAAGAAAATTTGTACAATGTCTGCTTCGAGGTAGACGCGCGTACAAAGGGTCATCCGCTCATACACAGGAACATATAGGGTCTCATCCGCTAAAATATGCGGGAATATATCCAAACCAACTAATATATATATATAATATCATATATCATCCAAACATGCATCAATCATCATAAATAAATTTATTCTCATTTATATAAAAAATATAAGCGAGACATAGAGAGTGAGTTTTTACTCACTTTGCTTGCAGTCATCGCGATAGCGATTTATTTCGATTAAAATTAAACGGGCGTATAATTTTAACCAAAATTTTCACTAGCACAAATAAATCCCAATCCAGCTCCATCGCGTAGTGTTCGCGAATATGAATCCAACACAACTTGTTTTGTCCAATTTCGACCTCATATGAATAAGTTATAGCTTTTATAAGTTATACGATTTTATATACAAATAAATTTACAACAATTTTTTTTATTAACCTAGAATCAGATCTGACATTGATTTCTGGAATTAGATCAGGGTCATTAACCCTTTCTTCTCCCACACGCTCGACATCTACAGGCTGAGAACCATACGCACGCACTTACAACTTCGACGCCACTCCTTCTATGACCATCTTTGCAACGATCAGGGACTGCCATCACGAAGCCCCATCTCGGCCACGATCTCGTTGAACTCGGCTGCCCTATAGCCTTGAAAAATGTGCACGAACGCATGCGTTTGAACACGAATTGCCGCCACGTCGAGGCTCCATTTCAAATTTCCACCGTTGATCTTCTAGAGCTCGATTAGCTCTACAACTTCCATGTTGAACTCGAAGCTTGAAAACATATGGATTTGGAGATATTAGAGGAGAAAGATCAGAAGATTCTGGCCATTGAAATCTATTAGTGGCGGCTAGGGCTTCTAACCCTAGGGTTTGTGAAAAATGGAGAAAGTGAGGTTCTTTTATATAAAATTTCGTGACACTATTCATCCGAAAATATTTTGAACTCCAAACGAAGCGTGCCGCCAGGCGTTTATAATGTTTTACCCCTATTCCGAACACAATGGAATATATATCAGGAGATAATTCCATCGTATTTGGAAGATAGGTTTTCGAATCGAATTATTTTAACTAAAATTTTCTTAAATAAAATTTCTGTGCGTTTCAGCTTCTCACAACCAAACCATAAATCCGATTGACATGAAATTTGAAACCCTATAATAACTCACTATTATGGATCCAATGAAACTAGTTTCGTCGAAAGCCGAGATCGTGTCAAAAATGACTATTTTTACACGTTAATTAAATCGATAAATTTCCAATTTCTATGAATTAACTTTTAATTCAATTCTAAAAGTTTACTATCTCTATTCTAATCCAAATAGGATTTAAAACGACGTTATAAATCATTTTCATTCACCTTAAATTCAAATTTCAATTATTTACACAATTTCAAATATTAAATTAAACAATTTAATTATCCAAATAAATCACTATGTTCGAAATATAAGTTATTCAACTTATAAAATTTACTTTTGAATATTTAAAATCAATTAAATATTCCAAATTCGAACGACTGAAAAACTGGGCCGTTACAGTCTTGTAATAATTAATACAAGTATACAACCATGTATCTAGAGGCAGTACATTTAGTGAAATAGCAATCAATTTATGTACTACATAACACTCTATACTTGAGGTCGGTAAAAAATTCAGATTGATTTTATGCTTGTTTTGGGGACGTTCTATGTTAGCATATGAGCTATAGCTATATTATAACTAGGCTAATGGTACATTTGATTATCTACATACAATATCCTCTAAGCATAGTATATACTTTGGAAAGTACCGACCTCTCAACCTAGAGGCATCCCCAAATATAAGCCTGCAAATCTCAGTTATCGCAACTGCGATAATGCGATTAATCCAAGGCAACATTAAATAATATGCATACATTATAATTTCCAGGCTTCTTATCGTTGTAGAAGACTAACATTATACTTTTGTCTCATCTCTTTTTTATAACCTGGCCAGTGGCCATGAATAAAATATGGCCATTGTTAAAGGCACTCCATTTTTGTATACGAGGGGCCATGAATTTCCAGGCTTATTTCCTAAAGGATTTAACCAAATTCAACAAAACCTAGAATAGTCTAACATATATGTTTGTAAACATATATGTTGGGTGCTATATGTTTACCAATAACTATAGGTTTGGAAAAATAAAATTTGTGAACTATTAAACAATTTTTTATATTTTCAGCTCAGTCTTCAAAGAGATGACAAGGATAAAAAAAATTGCTTTGCTTGGTGCGGCAGTGTGCTCGAGAGAGAAAGACATGCACATGCAGTCTATTGCAGCTACAAACATGGTATGATTTTTTATTTTAATAAAAAACAGTTCATGTCTTTTATCTCTCAGTGATATGAAATGGATTTGTAAATAATTTGATATTTTTTATATCAAATCTTCCCAAACTATACTTATAGCAACAAATTGGAAAGTCCAATTATAGTTTAACTTAATAATTGATTGTTATGTTTTACTTTTTTTGCTATTTTAGTACAAAAAATATGTTAACAACAAACGTGAGATATTCACTATAAAGAGGAGATGAGCTGATTATGAATTCCAAGGATGAACCACATTTTATCATAAAGTTGGAATGAAGGTGTAGTTTTACTATTAAATTATAGGAACATGTATAATGATATTGTTCTGATTAAATGTCATATGCCCATTTTCATATAATTTAAAAATGGTTAGAAGTTTTCACCTCTTAATGCATGTTCGCATAAAGCATTTTCTTAAGCGCACGTTCTTGTGTATTTATCATATACTAATCAATGGTGAAGAAAACAAAACACTTGTCTAGTATATGGAAACTGAATAATAAATTATTAGTTAATATGCAACACATGCCTAATTGAAATTTCATTAGTTAAGTAATATACTACCTCGTGATATAATGCAAATAAATACATGTATTTAATGATCTCCATGGGTTTGGCAATTATCTTAAAGTATCTTTATGTGTTTTGTGATAAAGGTTGGTTTTTTTCTTTTTTTGTGTGTGTAAATATGATAGAACTACGTATTCAACTTGTGTTTATTAATTTATTAATTACTATTTAAAGCATAGGTTAATGTATTGGATCAATATATCTTTGTCAAGTTTAATACATTATCATTATCATTTTGAAGTTTCTAGCAAATCATTTATGTGAACAATAATTAGAATTAAAGACAAAGAGGATAGGTTTCTAGGTTGTTATGGACCTTATACAAAAACTGAACAATAATTTTGAAGATTAAACTGAGGCCGCTGCGGCCTTAGTTGTCTAAACTGAGGTAGCCAGTGGCCTCAGTTTAGACAACTGAGGCCGCTGTGGCCTCAGTTTAAAACTGAGGCAATGTTGGCTTAATCAAAATTATTGCATATATGACCATTGCTGTTAATAAAAAAAATTAAAATACCATATGAGCAGTTTTGGATTTTACCACCTCAAAAATCCAAACATGTCATTGCATATATGAAGTACTTAATTTCAAATTATCGTCCTTTCATATTTGCTTGTTTTATTAATGTCCTTTTATTGTTAAATCATGTGCTATCACCTTGATTACTATTTGTCATTCTTTTTAGTATAAATTTCAATTTAATATGATATTGAATGCATGTAGGTACTTATAGAAGAAGTAGAAGAAAAGAGGAAATTGGGAAGTAGTTCTAGTAGTAATGGTGAAGTAGAAGATCTTGAAAATGATCCAATTGCGGAAGTTTTTGGTTCCGATAGAAAGAAAAATTATTGTCGAGCAGTTAGTTATACTTCTGCTATGAAACAAGTAAAGATAAATTGGTATTAATGGAATTGGTAAACCATGTATTGATAACTTAATTATGTATTGAACTTCTCTTTTGTTAATTGATACTCTATTTTATTATTGATTATGAATATTGTTTATTGATATTGATTGGGTTATAATTTGCTAAAGTAAGATAATATTTCATATTTGATATAGTCTACATTATATCTTTTAACATTCAAACCATTATATCTTTCAACACTCCCATTACTGATTAATTTTTATTTGTTTGTATTTATTTGTAACGCTTATAAGCGTTGAAAGATAATTTCCCCCAACGCTTATGAGCGTTGGAAGATTTTTTTCCCCCAAGGCTTATAAGCGTTGGAAGATATTTTTTCCCAACGCTTATAAGCGTTGGAAGATCTATTTTCCCAACGCTTATAAACGTTGGCGAAAAAAAATCTTCCAACGCTTATAAGCGTTGCAAATAATTGCCCATGCCCTTATACCGACACATATAAGTGTTACTGAAATTCTTTCCAACGTTTATGCTCATTGGGGATCCTCTGTTTTGGTGTAGTGTACAAAATGGTATCATAGCGAGGTTTAGAACAATACATTATTACAAACATGAGTTAAGACCTTAGTAAGACATAGAGTCCCTGTCCCTTCGGTGTGTTGGGTAATTCCTTGAAATAAGGGGTGACATATATTAAATGATTATAGGAATAGTTACTTAGGAATGTATTTGATGTTTTAAGATGTCTTTTCATTTTTGTTGATTTCCAATCGAGTGGCTTTGATGATTTTCTGACTCATTCATCGTTGATATGTGTTTGTGTGTATTGATTTCTCTGAAATATATTCGAATATGTTTCACCCCTGTTGATTTTTATCTCGGCCTTGACTGGTTCAAAGTTGAGCCCTTGCACATATTCTATTGTTCGATTTCCTGATGCATGTTTCCTATGCCTTTGCCATATTTTCTTGTGCACCGATGTTTATCCACAAATGACTACACTTGTGTTATCACTACACTTCGTTGAAACAGGAGATGATGTCGGTATAGTTGAGATGCTTGGAGAGATGATGATCGGGTTGGTGCTTAAATAATGTATTTGTCGAATTTTTGTTATTCAGAAATTAAATTCAAATTAAATTATTTAGTTTAATATATTAATTTGTTATAGATTCCTCCAATGGTAAATTGCGAGGACGCAATTTTTTTAAGGAGGGATGTAACAATCCATCATTTAGGGGTAATTGATAACAATTATTATTTGATTAATTAAATGGTTTTGGAATTAAAATTAATAATTTAAACGAAATGTAGAATATTGAGATTTTATATTAAGGAAGCTAGTAGTGAAATCAAATAGTTTTGATAATAATTGTTTGTGTTAAAAAGTTGTGAAATAGATTAGTTAGAAATTAATTAATTAATGGATTTAAAATATGAATTTTTGGTAACTAACACTACAAGGACTACAATGATTTCCGACGACTCCCAGCTGTCGGTGGCCATCTGGAGCCGTCGGAAATCCTGTCGGTGTATAGTACATGGCTTTCATCTTTATCCAACGGAAACGACGACGTATTTTTGACGGCCTCCAACGGTTGTTTCGACGGAATTTTCGACATCATTTCCGATGGTTAAGACATCCACGTGGCTTGAAAAATCGCAAAAACCGTTGGAAGCCGTCGCTGATTTTCGGTTTATAGGCCGTCGGGAGCCGTCGGAAATCGACATTGATTTTCGGTCAATAAGCCATCGAAAACCGTCGGGAGCCGTCGGAAATCTGGGTGATTTTTTTGTATTACAACAGCCATTCGAATTCCAAACAGCACATCAATATCAATATAAATATATGTCACACAACACATCAAAATCAATATATATCAGATATATAAGCTAAAATAAATATCAATATCAATAACAATATAAAACTCAAACATTACCATTAATACAAAACAAACCATCCATCATCAATCTCACACGTCCAACTGCAATATCTACATCCAACATCAATGTACAACATGCGCAATGTCTAAAATGCCAACCAAACGCATCCGTCCAACAAATCAATCTTACAAATCAACATCAAACACCACATGTCCACAAATCAACCTCACCATCTATCATTGTATATATACACAAGTTTCAGAAACGAACACTGCAAAACATACCTCATGACTCATCGTAGGCTCCGGAACCACCAGACGACGGGAATGCTCCATGCTGCTCCACGTACTCGGCCAAACGCTGGTTCAGTTGCTCCATTTGCGCTACTTGGAGGCAGTCCTGCTCCTGCAGCTGTGCAATCTGCTGTCGAAGCTCATTAATCTCAGTATTGTCCTGAGCCTTTTGATAAGCCTTTTGTAAGGCCCGAGCCTACAAAACAAGTCGAAATATGTATAAGTTATTACATAACTTTTATAAAAAAAGCAAGCTTTACAAATTAGTTAATTTTTATAAATTACCGCTTGATTGCCGTAGCCATAGTGCCTATTTTGCTGTGCCGGGTCCATAACGGAGTCGAAGATAGCGTCCTCCTCATCAGTGGTCAATTACTCTCCTCACGATTGCTCGAGCATCTACGCACGTGCTTGCATAAATCTTTCCTACAATGCAAAATTAAATATAATTAAATATTACATGACATTATTATGATATTTTATAACTAATTAATTAAAATGATCATTATTAATAACTTATAACTTAAAATGTACTTACATATGCGGCATATGCTTTATCATCATCATGCCAGGCATACATCACTAATCCCTCGTCGTCGGTCTGCCTGACGGCATGTGTATGTGCAAATACGTCCATAAACGAGACAGGAGCCCCACGCTGATGTGCACGTAAATGTGCATATTTTTACCATCATATTTAATCTATTTAAATTAAATAAATGATCATATTGGGTATTTTAACTTGTTTAAACCAAAAATTCAAATTATTTCAAATCGTCACATATTCATCTTCATCCAAGGGCAAAATGGTCATTTTTGTGCATATATTAATTTTCTAAAATTTAATTGAAAATTTCTACGTTATTTTGTAGGAATTTAAATTCAAATACAAGTGGCTTCATGAAGATATATGCATGCACAAGAGGAATACAAAGAAATGGAGATGGAAATAATTCATTTCATGGATCATGGAGGACCTCACTTATCCACCTACCTTAATGTACACTTAGGAGCTAATGCACATGCTAAAAGGCCATTAAATCTTTATGCACACTTAATGGATGATTATTGGATGCTAATGATTACTTGGCCACCACACTTCCTAAGAGGGTATTTTGGGTATTCCCCAAAAATATGGATTAGGGTTTCATACATGTATAAATACCCCTTATCTTCATGTAATTAGCTCTCTCTTCTTTAGGCTCTCTTCCTCTTAGTTATTTTTTAGCTTAGAAAATAAACACAAGCTCTCTTCTTTCTTTTCATGGCTACTTAGCCATATTTCTTTTCATGCAACTTTCCTTGTTTTTTATGCAATGTTAATTAGTATTCTCTTTTATTTACATGCTTCCTCTCTTCTTATGCTAATAGTGTAGTTTATTATTCATGCAAGTAGATTAGTGTTTACTTCTTTTTACTTAGCTTTTCTTTTCATTCTGCTCTTTTTTTACTCTTGTTTTATTTCATGTTGCAAGCTACAAGTGTTGATATGATAACACAAATGAGAGGCTAATCCCTTCAATTTAGGGGTAATGAAGCCTCTAATCATGTAGCTTCAACATTTTGATAATTATTGCTCTCTTTTGTGCTTAAATGAAAGTTGATATGATGTATTGTTTCATGATGAATTTGATAGTCTATGTTGTTCATAACAAATAGGCTATGCTTAAACAATCACAAACAAAAATTGCCTCTTCATCTAAATATGATTAGGGCAAAGAAGTGAATGTTGAAATTGGAATTTGATGGTCTATATTTCTAATTAATAGTTAATAGACCATACCTAAAATAGATTTTACTTTCAACTTGTTGACATTTTTCATGAGAGTTGAAAAGTAGTTTAAATGGTGTGTTATAGTTGGATGGCTTATATTGAGCTAATTAATAGCACAAATGGGCCATACTTATGATAAGCACATCAATTAAACTTACTAATGACTAAAAAAGAGAGATAATAATTTCATATTTTGTTGAACTATATGATAGAGAGAGTGGAATTATCTCTAAATTGTCATTTATTCTCATATTTTTCACACTTTCTTTTTGACATTTTTCTACATTTTTAGCTTCACACTCTTCAAATTCTTGGTTTAGTTTGATTGAATAGAAATTTAAAATCTACAATTCCCTGCGGATCAACTCGTACTCACTACGTACTACGATAGTATGCCGTGCGCTTGCGGTTATTTTAATTTGAAATTTTTCGATGGTTTTCTAATTCGATAGAGATTCCGTTGTTAAACAAGTTTTTGGCGCCGTTGCCGGGGATTTGATTTGATTTTAATTTTCTATTCTTCGAATTATTAATTTTGTGTGTGCATTGGCATGTATAAATAAAATTGTGTTTGTGTGTGATTTTTGTCTACGTTGTGATTGTGTGCATTTCTTGTTTTCTAGTTCCATTTACAATTGCATTTCTATTTAAAAAAAATTAGATACAATTTCATTTGCAAAAAGAATTTTTTTATTCCATTCTATTTTCATTTGCATTTGTATTTACATTCATATATTTGCATTTGTGCATTCTGTGCACCTTGCAGCACATTCCATTGCAACATTTCCTTCTACTCTCTATTACACCACATCACAACTACCAGTCTACCATATACCAGTCCTCCACTCTCCATTACACCAGTCCTCCCCTCTCAATCATACAACAAACATCTGCACTGTGCAACTCCTGTTGCCCGCCAACCCCTTCAATTCCTCTGCCCATCACATCGGCACTGCAGCACACCCCTCTTCCTCATCACCATTCATACAAATTTCACCATAGCGGTACAAGTTCAACAAACAACATTCTCTACCTCAAACTGTCACCTTACATTTCTACTGCACATATATAAACACTGCAATACACAATTCAATCACCCACCTTATCGCTGCCTTACCTCACTGCCTTCATCTCTCAGTGTATCACCATTCTCCTCTGGCCAAACATCCTGAACATCATTCACCCCTCCTCCAACTTGCTACAACTACTTCAACAGTTTCACCTTCAGCAAGCTACTGCACAGTAAATCAAGCCAGAACTTCAACTTACATCATCACATCCATCAAGCATTTTTTCTAAAACAACATTCCCACCACCAACATTCAAACACCACTCACCTACCACTCAACTTGCATACAACATTCCACTTAAATTGCCTTACACTGCACTGCCACTATCACACCACTCGACTGTATCTGTGCCACACATTTCACTACTTCATAAAACCACCCAAGACTGCAACACATACACCACTTCCTCATTCCCTCCAACCACTGCAACTGCCACTACCATAACCTCTGACCAACTTCAACATATCATAACATCACATACTTTCACAATCCATCTAACTCCTCTACATACCACTGATACATATACACAACCCATCTCCAGCCCAGCAAACCCAAACACCTTACCTGAATTCAACCACCCAACCGCTTGCAACCATCAGACCAACTTCACGCGACCACCCCTTCAGACTCGAACCACAATCACCTCATCGCCGACAACCCCAGATCGACAATCGCAACCAGAAACCAATTGCATCAACATACAAATCACGCTGCTCCTCACATTCACCAAACAAACACAGTTGCAACATTACTCCAGTCACCGCCACATTGTCGAACTCCAGCAATTCACTGCACACTTCAGTCTACAACCATCGTTTCACCCTCTCCTCATTCATCAACCAATACAGAGCAACACTTCTGCGCCTCCCCTTTTATCAACTTGCTGCAACTAACACCAGACTCCAACCACACAGTCCATCTTACCGCCTTGCACTGACTTGTCTACTGTCATTCACTACCCATCCTCACCATAACCATAACATCGCTGCACTTTCATCACAACAACTCCATAACTCCACTTTCTCTAACTACTGCCCACAACATCACAACCCCTTCACCTCATCACCACGGTGACCTTCAAGCTCCAAACCACCATACTGTGCCACTTCAGTCCATCCCCTCACCATTGCAATACACCCAAAGGCTTCGACAACCCCACAACGAAATTGCTCATCCTCTGCCTCCTCGAACTCAAACTCCTCCACGACATCAACCATCAGCGATCAATCGAACAATCCACCACTTCGCCTGCAACCCAGTAACTCGCGAATCACCAAATCGCTTCACCTCGATTAGAACCCAAACTCGAACTCGACTATACACCAGCCTACTTCGTCGCAACCCCCAAATTCAACCACCTTCACCCTCAACATTGACTTCAACTGTCAAGACTTCACGAACAAAAAAATGATTATGCGAGTTTTCGTTTAGACTGGATTGTGAATTCGAGTTTGGGAATTCTGTGTTTTTCTGTTGAAATCACGTTTTTGAAGGGAGAATTTTTTTATGTGAAATGTGAATTGTGAAGTGCGATTTTGCTCTGGACAATTTGTGAATTTTTTTTGTTTAGTGGTGAGTTAGATGTTAACTGAAGTGTGAACTTTCTTTTTTAATTTGGGTTGGGCTGTGATTCAATTTTTTTTATTTCCTTTTCTTTATTTTATCTATTTATTTTCTTAGGCTTTTAAGTTTTTCTTCTCTCTAAAAAAATTTAAAAAAAATTGGCTGTTTTCAATTTTTTTCAGTTGTTTTAGTTTTTCATTTGATTTACTTAAAAAGGGAGTTGTTTTACTTCAAAAAAAAAAATGAGTTGATTTCAGTTTTTTTTAGTTCGTTTCATTTTTACTTTGTTTTAGCTTCTTCTTTGATTATATATATTTCAAAAAAAAACCTTGTATATATCTTGCTTTAAATTCAGGTTGCCAAAGCAGGAAATCAGAAGGAGAAGAAGTGCTTGCCAAAAAAATAACTGCTTGCTTGCTTATAATTTTTTTATTAATTGCATGCATATTAAAACAAAAATATTTCAAAAACAAAAATCCATCATAGTTGCATTGTTAATACACGTTTAATTTCTACTTTGCATTTCATCCTAAAATTGTTATTAATAATAACGGTTAGACATCGATAACACTTAATTGTATATTGACAAGTTGTCTTCTTTGAACAATTTTATTCCTTGGTGTCTAGGCTATGACAGAGTAATAACAATTTATAATATTACGGTGATTCTTAAATATTATAGTGGTTGTTCCTCTAAAGGTACTTAACCTTCGGTTCCATTGCTACGGTGATTCGTGGTGCACCGATAACCCCTGCCTGTTACCTGGCTGAGAAATATTTTTGTTGATTTAAGACAACGTGTGATTATATATTTTTGAGTTAACTTAGGATAGAAAGTCTGTAATTAAATCCTTGCATTCATTAGTTGCATTAGTTCATGCATATTTGAAAAAAAAAACATAAAAATAACAAAATCCAAAACTAAAAAAATCGTAGATTTTTTTTAACTTGGTTTTTTTAAAAAAATTCCTTTGAAATTTTTTTCAAACAAATCAAAAATCCAAAAATATTTACTTAGTTTTTTTAAAAAAAGACAAAAATTCAAAAAAAAAACAAAAAAAAGTTGAAAAATCAAAAACAAAATTCAATTTTCCATTTTGAAAAATAAATTCTATCTGTAAATATTTTTCCTTTATATAGAAAAAACATTCTTGAAAATGTCCGAGTTTCCCCACTTACGTGAATTTTACAACAGTTGTGAAAATCAATCTAATCCATATGATTTCAGTCCAAATTCGTGTGGATATTTTAACGACAGTCATTATATAAATAATTTGAATTTTGAACAACAAATTTTTCAAAACGATAGCCAACCCTCAACTATTGAAAATAACATTTCATTTTTACTTGAACTCTCTACACAGCAAAATCAAAGTATAAATGATTTGTGTAATTCATATTTGTGTAATAACTCGAGTCAAGGATTTCAAAATTTGAATTCAATTCAAAATTCAAACGATTTCGATTGTAACCATGCCAATTCAATTTCGAACTCCGAAATGAATTTCAAACTCAAAATGAAAATGAAAACAACTTTTCAAATGAATTTGGCAATGGGAATAATCTTAACCACGTTACAATTAAAAATCTTTGTTCTCAACAATTTCAAAGTGAAAATCCTCATGTTAATAACTATAAATTGGATTTTGTTGAGCAAATGGACGAAATTTGTAATGATCACACAGATTTGTTGATTGAAACAAATATGAAACAACGTGATAAAGAAAATCAAATCCCAATGTGTGACGAGTCAAGTGATAATCCACCTTTTACCCAAATCGACGATTTTGAAATAACAACTTTTGAAATTGAACGAAATCTTAACGAAGTTGTTGAAAATTTGGTAATTGACTTGGATTTCCATTCTTTTGAGGGTGTGGAATCAAATTTAAAATTCGATCTTCTTTTTCTCAATTTCAAAATTTTGAATACAACAACTTTGGATTTTGAACTTAATATATGCGATGAAGTTGTTAATAATTCAATATAGGAAGACGAATTTAATGAACACGAATTTTTTGGACTTTTCGAAGACGAGTTGTCTAGTTCTGAAGGGGAAGATTTAAGTCACCATTTTGATTTTGAAATCAAAAAATTTGAAGAAGTTTTCAATGACAAATTTGAATTTCAAAATGGTAATAATAAACTTGATTTTCAATCAATTATTCTATCAACCTCGAAAATTATCAAAAATAAAACAACTCGAACGACTTTTAATAAAACGACATTCGTTTTTCCGAATCAACACTCAACTTTGAAATCTTTTACGATTTGGTTTTCTGAGCTTAAGCTGTATCTCGCATACTTGGTGAGACAAATGAATCGGTCTTTGGAAGACCGTTTCAATTACTTTTTGACGATATACTTTTTGATCTTGTGTAAATACCGTTCATTTTCATGTAAATATAGGTCATCTTTTTATTTTTGTTTTGTTTTTCTCCTTCCACTTGGGTTGACTGTGGGGACACAGTCAAAATCAAGTGTGGGGGGAGACTCATCATCATTTTTGATTTTTCATGGTTTATTTTTACATTTTCTTTCCAAATTTTTTTTCTAAAAAAAATCTCAAAAAAAAAAACATAAAACAATTTTTTTTAAGCATTTTGATTTATTTTTAAAGAAACGGTATAAGATAAATATATGGTTTTGGTTTATTAAATTGAAATTTTTGAAAATTTATTCGTCTTAACAAAAATAAAATTGAAGTTTGATTACAAATAACAATGGTATAACTAATATATAGGAAGATTCATACGTGTTAATTATGAAATGCATCCTAATTGAAAATCTTTGTTTCAAAAAGTGGTGAATTTAAAGTAAAGGATATATGTTTTTTGTCTTCTAAGTTAAAGGGTGCTAAGATGATTTTGCAAAACTCTCTCTTCAAAATAAAAAAAATACAAAAATACAAAAAAAAATACAAAAAAAATATATTTGTATATATGTATATAATTTTTATTAACACCTAGAGTCATGTGTTCACACTCGTGTGTTCACTCGCCATGCTCTGTACCCTTCTCACGTAAGCCCGAAAGGCAGTGCACGATCGGTATATCTGGCCTCAGTTTATCTAGTTAGGTGTGTGTATATAAAAAAATCTTTTATTAATAATGCCTACAGTCGATATGTGTTCACACTTATGTGTTAACTCGCCACGCTCTATATTCCCCTCACATAAGTCCGCAAGGCAGTGCACGGGTAATATATCTGGCCTTAGTTTATCTGAGTTAGGCATATGTAAATATTGTAAATATCAATAAAATTTTCAAAAAAAATATATAGAGAGAGTAAGCAAATGAAATCCAAGCACTATTTTAACTTGTTTAATTTGACTTGTTATTGAAAAGAAATGAAAATACCACTTTGATAAACTTTGATAATCAACTAAGGATATATTTCATGGTTACACTTTGTTATCAACTGAAACAATGAGTTAAACTATTGTCTATTTGTTATGATAATTTGATTTTTGTTGGAAATTTTGACGAGTAAATGACTTAAATTTTCAATATAATGACCAAAACTTATATTTAACTTATTTGTGTCTATTTAAAAGTAAATCTTTCATTTGTAAATATTTTCAAAAACTCGCATTCATCTCTTTGTAAATAAATCTTACATTTTGTAAATATTTTCATCCTGCATTTGGATTTTGTGGGTAGTATCCACTGAAAACCCTCACGAGACAACACTCGTCCTACTGGGATACCCAAAGGTTTAACGGCTTGTTGCATACACTCAATGCAATCATGCTCCCTACGAAAATAGATTTATCTTAGTTTTTCTTTATTCGAGGACGAATAAAAAGATAAGTGTAGGGGTATTTGATGTGCATGTAAATGTGCATATTTTTACCACCATATTTAATCTATTTAAATTAGATAAATGATCATATTGGGTATTTTAACTTGTTTAAACCAAAAATTCAAATTATTTCAAATCGTCACATATTCATCTTCATCCAAGGGCAAAATGGTCATTTTTGTGCATATATTAATTTTCTAAAATTTAATTGAAAATTTCTATGTTATTTTGTAGGAATTAAAATTCAAATACAAGTGGCTTCATGAAGATATATGCATGCACATAAGTGAATACAAAGAAATGGAGATGGAAATAATTCATTTCATGGATCATGGAGGA
The DNA here is from genome assembly GCA_030737815.1 of Allium fistulosum. NCBI lineage: Eukaryota > Viridiplantae > Streptophyta > Magnoliopsida > Asparagales > Amaryllidaceae > Allium > Allium fistulosum. The sequence continues at coordinate 265,165,228 of CM060905.1, read as the reverse complement.
CATCACTTATCCACCTACCTTAATGTACACTTAGGAGCTAATGGACATGCTAAAAGGCCATTAAATCTTCATGCACACTTAATGGATGATTATTGGATGCTAATGATTACTTGGCCACCACACTTCCTAAGAGGGTATTTTGGGTATTCCCCAAAAATATGGATTAGGGTTTCATACATGTATAAATACCACTTATCTTCATGTAATTAGCTCTCTCTTCTTTAGGCTCTCTTCCTCTTAGTTATTTTTTAGCTTAGAAAATAAACACAAGCTCTCTTCTTTCTTTTCATGGCTACTTAGCCATATTTCTTTTCATGCAACTTTCCTTTTTTTATGCAATGTTAATTAGTATTCTCTTTTATTTACATGCTTCCTCTCTTCTTATGCTAGTAGTGTAGTTTATTATTCATGCAAGTAGATTAGTGTTTACTTCTTTTTACTTAGCTTTTCTTTTCATTCTGCTCTTTTTTTACTCTTGTTTTATTTCATGTTGCAAGCTACAAGTGTTGATATGATAACACAAATGAGAGGCTAATCCCTTCAATTTAGGGGTAATGAAGCCTCTAATCATGTAGCTTCAACATTTTGATAATTATTACTCTCTTTTGTGCTTAAATGAATGTTGATATGATGTATTGTTTCATGATGAATTTGATATTCTATGTTGTTCATAACAAATAGGCTATGCTTAAACAATCACAAACAAAAATTGCCTCTTCATCTAAATATGATTAGGGCAAAGAAGTGAATGTTGAAATTGGAATTTGATGGTCTATATTTCTAATTAATAGTTAATAGACCATACCTAAAATAGATTTTTCTTTCAACTTGTTGACATTTTTCATGAGAGTTGAAATTAGTTTAAATGGTGTGTTATAGTTTGATGGCCTATGTTTAGCTAATTAATAGCACAAATGGACCATACTTATGATAAGCACATACTAATGACTAAAAAAGAGAGATAATAATTTCATATTTTGTTGAACTATATGATAGAGAGAGTGGAATTATCTCTAAATTGTCATTTATTCTCATATTTTTCTCACTTTCTTTTTGACATTTTTCTACATTTTTAGCTTCACACTCTTTAAATTCTTGGTTTAATTTGATTGAATAGAAATTTAAAATCTACAATTCCTTGCGGATCGACCTGTACTCACTACGTACTACGATAGTACGCCGTGCGCTTGCGGTTATTTTAATTTGAAAATTTTCGACGGTTTTCTAATTTGATAGAAATGCCGTCGTTAAACACACGCCCTCTTTCCTGCAATAATTAGTGTATATTATTGTTGTTCATAAAAATTTATATAAAAAATGTAATAACTATTCGTAATTGCAATTAATCAATTCACCAGGTCCTTGCGATGATGCTGAAATGATTTCGAGCCACCACGGTGTGTGACTGGATTTTTCGGCCTGTTCGCCGAGTTCCTTTCTAACTCCGCCTACAAATTTAAAATTAAGATTATATTTAGAGGTATAAATTATGTATTCTCTATTGAACAAATTAATGTGACATCTGATATAGTTACCCTGAATTCATCACTTCTCCACCATGCGACCCAAACATCCCATACGCTGGCGCCCATCCAGCTTAGCTTCGTCCCATATTTTCTGATGGTAGACATCGTATTCCGGTAATTCTTTGCAACCTTATAGTTCCAGTGGCACTGAAAAAGAGAAACGTCCTCTTCTTGTAGGTCTACAGCCCCTTGTATATATGTTGAAAAAAATATAAATTATACATTTATACTTAGTCAACAAATTGTAAAGTGATTATATATAATGATATATAAATTTACACTTATCAGGAAGTCCTGCCAGATACTCTCCCATACGTGCTCTGGGATCCTACTCCATTTGGGCCAGCACGCAGTCATACGACTCATGTATGCCTTCTTAGAAATGCTGAGAACTATATTTGAAGGCTCAAGCTCAAAACCCCTGCATTAAATACGATACATACAAATCATGACCAATATATCATACAAAATATTTATAATGCTGAAGTAAATTTTATACTTATGATTCATCTGCCTTTGGTAGCAATCTGACCATCGTACGTGGCACCTCCTACGATGGGCCGCTGCCATCACCTCCATGGTGGACGGTCCCTCTCTAAGACGAAGAGGAGGAACCGGACTGCAAAGAACTCTGATGCCCGAAGAAAGACATCTATAATACTTGTCATATACATAATATTTTATTATGGCAAACATATCATTCAATTATGAGTAAATATATCAAGATTTAACATCAATAATCGCATATAACATACAAAAAAATGTAACATCAGTACCCCCATAAATTACCTTTTTTCAACATGTATACTATTAATCAGTCCTCGTCATTTTCTGATTCAGACTCGGTCTCGTACTCTATATTGTTTTCCTCTGTGGTCTCAAATGCTACTACTAATACATATGATTCATCATTTAGAGGTCCAAAATCGGTTTGATCATTTGTTATTGTAATTTCGCCATTTTCCTCGATATCCGCTTGGAACGCTTGTTCATTTGGAATATTCTTTCCATCAAATGTTAGTCTTGCCTTCATTTTAAAAACTACCGACCAATCTGCTTTATCTCTTTTTATAGATGAATAAGGAGCATAATAAACTTGTAGGGTTTGTTTTGCTAGTATAAACGGATCATACTTATGATAACATGATGTATGCTTTATTTCAATAATATTATATTTTTGGTGCACATTGATTCCAGAACCTGGAACATTACCGAACCAGTTGCATCTAAACAAATAAACTTTTTCCGCGGGTCTGGTGAAATATATTAATTGCAAAACCTGAGTTAACACGCCATAAAAATCATTTATGTGATCATTTGGATCATCACTACCTTTAACATATACACCGGTATTGTTAGTTAATTTTTCTGCCCCATATTCTTTGGTGTTGAATTTGTATCCATTGACAAAGAATATTGGATATGTCTTGATTTTTCTTTTTGGTCTCATCGCAAGATGTTTCAATCCTTCGTCGGCCATACAATTTACTGGATTATATACATGGTTCGAAAACCAAGTAGCAATTTTTTTACTGATATTGCCACTTGGATGCTGTGATTCGTAAATACTGCATATATAGATAATATATTGCACTATAATTAATACGCACATGTATTATTCAAGTAAATAATTTTAGATGTGTTATTTAATAATACTTAACAAATGGCGCAACTTCTGCACAGTTAAGAAGAACATATGTGTAGGCTACATGGTAATCTCCGTCGTCTAACCATACTTCCACACATTATCTAGCAGAGCGTCCTCGCTGTCTAAAAATAGATAGCATTGATTCTAAAGAATCTTATTCAACACCCTCATCATTTCGCGTTGCACTTTCAAAAGATAAGTTCACATGGTCACTGAAATAATGAAAGAAAAAGAACGAATCTTCTTCTTCAATATATGATGTGCACATCGAACCTTCAACTCATGCCTTTTGTCTCACTTTTTTCTTTAGATGATTTAAGTACCTGTTAAGAATAATTATAATTAAATTTTATTAAACTAAAATTTAACATACTCAATATTAATACCTTTCAAATGGATACATCCGTCCATATTGCACAGGACCTCGAAGACGTGCTTCAAATGGAAGATGAACAAGTAAATGCTCCATTACATTAAAGAAACCTGGAGGAAATATTTTCTCTAGTTTGCAGAGTAGTATAGGAATTTTTTCCTCAAGTTTACGTAGACGATCGATTTTTAACGTAGTTGAACAAATCCCTTATAAAACAAAATAAGTTATGTTACAACCGTCCAAAGTTTTGTGGGCCATAGTTCTTTGAAAGCGACGAATAAAAAATGTTCCATCATTACATGACAATCATGACTTTTCATCCCACTCAGTTTACCGTTCTTATAGTCGACATATCTATGAAGATTAGAGGAAATTCCATCAGGAAATCTTAATCCTTCCACCCACTTTAACAGTACTTTAACTTGGTTACTATCTAGCTCATAGCATGCTTTGGGTTTTTGTGTCGTTTGGCTTCATATGAAGCTCAGGACGATTGCATATTGCCTCCATATCACGTCTTGATTTCAAATCGTCCTTAGTCTTTTTTTTAACATTCAAAACTGTGTTAAAAACATTATCGAACACGTTTTTCTCATTGTGCATCACGTCGATATTATGACAATTAGGAGATTTTTCCAATAAGGCAACTCCCAAAATATACTTTGTTTACATCGATTATGAATCGTCGACTTACCTTGAATTTCAATTTGTTCGCTGGTTTCATGTATCTTTGGATAATCCTTTATAAGGTCATAAATATCTTCGCTTGACCAAATCGTTGGTGGTCGCAAGGTCTCAAGTCTATTACTTGTAAAGTTTTTTTATCTTTTCTAAAAGGATGATTATTATGGAGAAAACACCGATGACAGTCAAACCATGAAATTTTCTTCCCATGCAGTAAAGAAAATGCTCGTGTTTCTTCCATGCAATAAGGACAAGCTAGACGTTCAGCTGTACTCCAACCCGAAAGCATTGCATACGCAAGAAAATCGCTTACAGTCCATAGCAGGGAAGCAAACATACGAATTTTTTTTGAAATGTCGTATGTTTCAACACCTTCATACCACAATGTTTTCAACCCTTCAATCAACGGTTGTAAATATACATTGATTCCTTGTGTTAGATCATTAGAGTCGGGGATGAAAATAGTGAGAGACATATACAGAGTTTTCATACACATCCACGGAGGTAAATTGTAAGGTGTAACGATTATAGGGCAAAATGAATATTTTGAACCAAATTGAAAGAACGGTGAAAATCCATCCATACATAAACCAAGTCTAACATTACGGCTCTCCACTGCGAAAGCGTTGTAATGACCCGTTATTTCGTGCCATTCAAATCGACAATCATGTCGGACTTGAATGGCTCAAAACAACAGATTGTAAATTTTATATTTGGCAAAACTTAGCATATACAGTAAATAAATCAATCACAGAATCACAGACATAGAGTAATACAACGATAAGGAACGGAAATAGATAAATAGTAGTTTATGAAGCTACTACATAACATCAGAGTTTAAAGCAATATACAACAGAAATCCAATACAAAGAAGTCACTAATACAAAACATCTAACAAGATTGAACATAAACAACTGGAAATAACCGGAATAATAGGAAGCTGAATAAAACAAAGGATAGATCTCCAAGCAAAGCTCCAAGCTCCAAAGGTGAGTCTCAAATGCAGTAACACTCAGTCTGACCCGAGCATAAAGCAAAACACAAAACACTCGAGTCAGGATTAACATTCTTATACCAGTAGATTCAACTCAAATGAAATGTCAAGTGAAATACAAAGTAACTCAAAGGATGTTTGGGATTCCACCCTTTAAGGATTCGTTAAACTATCTACATACATAGTACAATATGCTACATATATAATGTCTATAGTAAAGTAAACTATTAAAATAACGTTAAGGCATTACCCATATCCCCCTTAACACATTATATAAATGTCGTAGTCTATACAGTACTGTAAACTCCTCCAAACAGGTGGGCTATCTGGGAGCACTCCATATGTACGACACAAACCAAACTCGTAGAAGGCGCGATAAGGCATGTGACCAGGCACGCGAGGCAATGCCAGGGTAGTATTCTACCGTTTGCACTCTCGGACTAGTGGTAATGCATAGTAGCTACTACCGCCCACCTCGAGACACACTCCCAAATTAAAGGTGCACCCAATCAAATCACAAAGTAATAGAATGGTATCGAAGAAGCATGCTAGATCGGAGGTGCGACCTTACTTGGCCCGGTATAGCTCCTATTTTTGCCACATTAAGCTGACTCGCGGGAGTCAGGGCTACGTTAATACCTCATACAGAATCATCGCCAAACCATTCTACTTCATTCTAGAATCTCCACCACGTGCACAGTTGTGAAAGTGGTTTTCGGTATTGGCAAAGAGTATGAAAATATCCGATCCCGGTCTCTTTAACAACCAAACGCTTATTTCACACCGTGGTCGTTTTATTTCAAAACAGTTCATACTTCATATCAAATATCATATTCATTAAAATCATATCGCTTTGAAATCATATTTACTTTAGAAATCATATCACTTTTGAAATCATATTCACTTTAAATCATTTTCATAAAATGATTAAACCATCATATCAAAATATTCACATTTAAATCCATTAAATCTAAATCATAACAGTTCCAACTTAAATAGTTTAATATTGAAATAGTATATATATTGAAATAGTTATAAATTAAAATAGTTTATATTTAAAAATAGGTTATAGATTGAAATAGTATATGTATTAAAATAGTTTATACCAAAAATAGTTTCAAATTAGAACCGTTTCTTTCAGTTTCACAAATCAATTCAAATCAACTCTAGTTTCAAACTTCCATTTAAATCAATCTCAGTTCAATAATTTCAATTAAAGGGTTAAAGTTCAATACAAATTCCCATAAAACCATTTTTAATTTATATAGATTTCAAATCCAGGTTTGAACCATAAGTTTAAACCACTTTCAATTCAATGGGTTTCAAAGTTTAAATATTCAAACAATTCCAATAACTCAATTTGATAAATTTCATTTATTTTCAAAATCAACTTTAGTCCTACTTAAATTTCCAAAATATGCACTTAATCATTTTTAATAATATTTAAATAAAATCTCATATTACAAATTTAAGTTAATATTAAATATTCAATTTCAAAATTATTTAAAGTTAAAAATATTCATTTAATCACTTTTTATCAAATCAAGTTAGAAAATCATATCTTTTAAAATCTCAAAATTAATAAGTTCAAATCAATCCTTATTTAAATTCAATTCTAAACAAATTTAATTATAAATCAATTCTTATTTAAATTCAATTTTTAACCAATTAAATCACCAATCAATTCTTATTTAATTTATCTTTCCAACCTTTATTTAAATTTATTACAAAAATTTATTTTAAAAATAATAATATAAATTCAAATAAATATTTAAACATATTATATGTATATATCAATTAAATTAAGTTTTATTAAATTAAATATTATTATTATTAAATCTACTTTAAATCTTATTATATATATTTAAAATAATAATAAATTTATAAATAAAATCTTAAAATTTACATTATTTAAAACTTAACTTATAAATTTAAAATTTCAGACATACATTTTTAAAAATCTAAAATTTTCGCATATATTAAAATTAAATCTTTATTTTGTATTTAAAAGTCAAAATTTATTAAAAACTCATATATTTCTTTTCAAAACTTCGGAAATCATTTTTCAAAATGGACCAACGGTGTCCGTATATAATTTTCTATCATATGGTCAAGTGATACAGATATTTATCATTTCAATCTGTAACTTAAATTTTACAGGTATATATCATTTCAAGCTGCAATCCCAAAATTTTAATAAAATTGCTTGGGTTTATCATTTCAACCAATAACGATTTTCCCCTAATCTACCAGATCTTTCGGGTATGTATCATTTCAACCCATAGGGATTTCTAAACTAATAGGGAACTTGCAGAGTGAGAAAAATAAATTAATAATAATAAAATAACATAACATATCAATGGAAAATATGATCACAATTGACAATTTTAATATATATATACAACAGGTTATCGGTGTCCATAATGTCAATTATCATAGGTGAACAAATGCAAGTAATATCATATCTATTTAACAATTTAATTACTAACAAATTCAAATTTAACAACATATTTCAATTGTCATTTCAAGTGAATTAAATTTACTAAATATAAGAATGTTAATCGTGAGGGATCGCTTACCTTTCGAGGCTAGAGAAATAACAAGAACAAGATGCGATGAATCTAAGCACAAATTCCAAAGCACGGCACGATGAACACGAATTCTATGAACAAAGTAAAGCTAGGCTGGAATTCGATAATCGATGGAAACAAAATATATAAATTTAAAAATCTAAAATTTACTCATATAGAAATCTTTATATTATATATATTTCTTTTAAAAAAATTAATCTTCGATTTGAAGCACATATCAAAATAAATTCTTTATATATATTTATATTTCAAAATTAATATTTTAATTAAAACCCATATATAAAATAAAATCTATATATATTATATTACAAAATCATTACTTAATTTAAAACACATATATTTTTAAATCAAAATGTGTATATATATAAGAATGTTTAAAATCTAAAAATTCAATTTAAACACGTATTAAAACATATATTTATCTATATATAATTTAAAACCAATATTTAATTTATACACATATTAAAATGAAATCTTTATATATATTATTTCAAAAATCATTATTTCTTTAACACATTTACTTAAAATCGATATATATATATTATATTTTTAAAAATCAAATGATAAAATCCATACTCCTTTTTATTTATAATATATATATATATCAAATCTCAATATAATATATATATATATATACACACACACATACACATAATATATATATGAATCAAAGCATAAATAATTTTAACAAAGCAAGCTGCTTCGTGGGTTGCTGGTCTGAAGGAGACATACGGTGATGGGTGGTGTTCGGCTGCCGATGAAGTGGTGCTCAGTAGTGGGAAAGCACAGATTTGATAGGGGTGGAAAGAAGCTTCGGTTGTTGGTCACGTGGGACGCAGGTTGTGGGAGCTCTCGGTTATGAAGGCGGATGACGTGGCATGTTGGAGGGTGGTGTTCGGAACAGGGTGAGGAGGCGCTATCAGTTGTTGTGGCGAGCTACAGTTCATGTGGGAAGGTACAGCTATTGCATGGAGAGGATTTGTTCATGTTGTGGGCTGTTAGGATGGGTGCAAAGTGGTGTGGTCGGTGGAAGTTCGAGGAAGTGGAAGGGCTGCAGTTTAAGGGTGGTGAGGCTTGGATCGGGTTCGGATAGGCTGACAAGTGATGGAGGGGACAACGGCAGGTGGAGAGTTTGGATCAAGGGGGTGGGTGCGGCTGTCTTGTAGGATGTGGGTTGATAGTGGAACAACGGCGCAGAAGAGGGAGGCTAGAAGCACTAGCAGCTAGACTGGATTCGAGTGACGGTTGTGTGGGCTTGCTGGCGTGGGCGAGCAAGGGGTTGGCGCGGAGGGAGGAGAAGATGAGGTCGGTTGTGTCTGGCTAGGGGTAGGAACGACATGAAGGTGACGTGAAAGCTTCGGTCGAGCCAAAATAAACCTGGGTATGAACAGGTTTCAAACGCGAATGCAAATATATGTTATTAATATATTTTTTCTCAATTGGATGAACAAAATCAATGGCAGAGAGAGAAAGGAAGAGAGTGAATGGCGTAGAAAAGGACTAGCAAATATATTATACATAGGGAATGGCAAGAGTCAATCGTTGCTTTCTGTAAATAATAAAAGCTAATGGCTATTTGGTTATACGGTGGGTAATGGAAAGACACCAAGACCAAAAAGGCTTAAATACGGAACCGATACGGCAAATCGTTTTGTCGATTTCGTCGCGTACCGGACTCCGAAATGCACAAATGAATGCACTATGGAGATCAGCACGACGAGACGAACAGAATGATACACAGATATGAGTGATACGATCATCCTATCAAAAGTCGATATTCGCTGCCGAAATGCTGCTAAAACACCGAAAATAAGATAAACAGGGCTATAGCAGTCTAAATTTGGCGAAACGAAATACGACGTCTCACTAAAAAAATGATTTACAATTTTATTATATAAAAATATTTAGATTTTGAAAATATTTTATTTTCATCAAATTAACTGATTTTAAATTGAAATTGAAAATTACACAACAGAACTATCTTTCATATTTTCTGACAAAAATCTGACATTTGCTACGTTTAAATAGACATACTCCAAATATCAAATTTTCATTGTTAAATTTAATTGTTTTATTTTCAAGAAAAATTCAGTTAATTACGTTATAACAATCGTTAAAATTCCGGGTCGTTATAAGCGGGGTATGTCTTATCAAAATGCTTCCATGCTTCTCCATCAGCTGGGTGTGTTAACGTACCTTTTTCTTGCGGTCTCACACAGTGCCATCTCATATGATGCGCAGTTACAGAAGAAACATATAACCTTTGAAGCCTAGGAGTGATGGGTAAGTAATGCATACGCTTGTACAGAACTTCTTTTCCTTTCTTTTTTCTTGGTATGTATCTTTCCTGATTAAATATTTTACAATTCCTACGATTGATGTCTACTTTCCAAAACAACCTGCAACCATTTAACATGTATCTATTTTTTGATACGGCAAACCAAAAGTAGACATAAGTTTTTCCACTTCATAATGAATTTCACACATTAAATTATCGGGTGGCATATGTCGTTTTGCAGCTTGTACTATAGCTGTAAACCCGATTTCTGTGAAGTTGTATTTTGATTTCATCGCAATGTATTCTACAGTTACTGATAGTTGAGTACCGCCTGTACAACTATTCCAAAGGGGTTTCTTAGTAGCATCCAATATATCATAAATTTTTTTTGCTCAAATACTTGGTTCTTCTTCGACATTAACATCGTTACCCTCAACTTCAACAGTAGGGAACATTGAATGTGCTGCATCTTCAACCGTATCTTCTATGAGATTCATCGGGACAATTTCATTATCCACCTCCTCCTTCGAATGTACAGGATTAGGTGCTATAAGTTCTCCATGGCGTTCCCACACCAAATAATTCAGCACGAAACCATATTGCAGCAAATGAACTATTACCATATTCGGTATCAAATGCTTCAATAACGTGCACCTACTACATAGATAACGAATTTCTTCGTCGTTTCCATTATTACTTAAAGCAAATTCAATAAAGACGTGTACACCATTTTGAAAATGTTCACTTATTGAGCCTCCAATTTCTCTTCTTTGTTGGTACATCCAGCTCCGATCGATAAAATAATTGACCATTTTTCCTACTTTAAAACATAAAAACGTATTAATCATTTACGTATTGACATTTTATTTTTCAATTAAATCATACATTTAAATTTTCGCAAATATATAATATTATTCTATTTATTTTTATTTTCAAACGGATTTACACAAATTATATGAATATAATATACAATTTTTAGGTTATTGTTTTATACTTGATGGTTGGTCATCCTACTTCTCATTACAAACACGATAGTAATTATATTTTGGAAATCATTTCATTTTAAACGGTTCAACAAAATTTCGGCAGCACTTCCCCTTTGTTCCCTATATCGTACACATATGCGTGTACATAGGGAATAAAAAGAAAGTGTTGTCGAAATTTTATGAACCATTTAAAATGAAATGATTTGCAAAATATAATTACTTTATTATGTTTGTAACTTGTCCAATACAGAGAAAAATCCGACAAATATTGTATCAGATGAATATAAATGTCCGTTATGTGAAGAAAACGAATATCTATATAACGATCATATACAATACTTGTCAAACGGAGCCAAAAACTATTTAAGAGGTTTATAAAAAGTAAAACGTATTATACAGCAATTTTTACAATAATTTATTTAATGTAACGACCCGTAAAATTTAATGGTTTTAAAAGTATATTTAACTGGAAATTTGTAAAAAATTTAAACAATAAAATTTGAAATTAAAAATTTACTATTTGGAATACGTCTATTTTAATATAGCAATTGGTAAATTTTCATCTGATAATATTAAAGTTTATTTTCCGGTAAAATTTCATTTCAAATCAAACCGGTTAATAACAGTGAATTTAAAAGTTTTCCGAAACCAAAATATGTCAACAGGAGAAAATTTATTCAGATCATTCTGAATCAGACTGCGAAATTCGTTTTTCCAAATTTGGACTTCTACTGCTCCGTTTATCTTAATTCTGGCCAAATAGCAGCATTTCCGGTACCGATTATCGACTTTTGATTGGAGGATCGTACCACCAATATCTGTATACCGTTTTGATCGTCTCGCCATGCTGATCTCTACGGTATATTTATTTGTGTGTTCTGAGGCCCGGTACGCGACGAAACAATGAAATCGTACTTCGTATCGATACCGCTTTTGTGACTTTTTATTTTCTTTTGGTTTAAAACTTTGAATCGTGACTGCCCAAACAATATAAATTGATTTAAATGTTTCAGCTAAATCATAACAGCTTGTGACCAATGTTCTTACATTTCATTTAAAGAGGTAACGTTCTCTATAGCTCTCTACTCATTTCCACTTTTGCTTTTGTTTCAATAGCATGCGTTATTCACGGTCCAGCAACTCTTCATTTTCTAGATAATTTACAAGCTTCTGTCACTTCCTCATTTATAAACCACATTCATGTCTGCCTTTATTTCCATCAATTTTTGAGAAGAAAAAGAAAAAGAAAAAAATGGTAAAAGAATCAATATACTTATTCGTTTTATAATAGCTGTATGATTTGAGTTCTGAGAAACTGCTCCACTCTTCCTTCTTCTCTTTTATTTATTCTTTCCTCCATTTAAGCCGGATCCAGCTCATCTCTCCGCGCAGTCTTCTCCTTCCTCGTGCTCTGACCCATGCACGCATCCACCCCATAGCCTGCATGAACTCATGATGACAGCCCATTCCCAAAACCAAGCGAGCCTCGGCCCTTTGCTCCACCAACCGAAGCCACCTTCAACTGAGTGGCCGCACCACTTCCCGGCACCCCTACCTTCGCCTGCCAACACTCCGTCACTCTTCCCTCCAGCCGCCCAATGGCCAACCTGCCACCACCTTCGCTTGCTTTCTAGGTTCCCCTTTACCTCTCTGCAAATATTTATATGCATATAGTTTTTTTGTGTGTTGGGCTTTGCTTTATCCTTGTCTTCCACTGTCAGTATATTATTTGTGTTAGATTAGTTCTTATGATAGGTTAGTTTGTACGTGTAACTTATATAAGTCGTTATATATTGTTTATATCAGCGAGTTGCTGAGAACTTTAAGTATATTTGTTTATAATATTTGATTTATAAAGTTGGTTTATATATATATTGGTAGTTTATATTAAGCCTGTTATAGGGGTGTTTTATACTAGTCTCTGTTTTTTAAAGTTATATTATTTTATATAAACTTATACTTTTATGTTGTATAGTATATAAATTTTAATATTGTAAATTTTGTTAACCGTATATGTGTATGTAAGTATAGGAGGTATATGTGTTATATTTAGGTGTTTAAGTGTTTTATGCAAGCTGTATTAATTTTTTTTTATGTGGTACGGTATATATACATTAGTCACATATTTATATATATTAGTAAATATAAGGTTAAGTCTGCATATTTGCTTATACATACTTTTGTCTGCATATATTACGTGGTGTCTGCATTTGTAGATTGGTTTTGAGTATGGTTTTATAAGGAGAGTATACATGGGCTCGGTTAAAACTAAATTGATTTTTTTTGAACTAAATTGATTTTTTTTACATGAATTTTAAATGGTTTTGAACTAAATTGATTTTTTTTTAAGTATATATTTTTTTTTACTATATATATTTTTTTTAATATTTTTTCTTAGACTAAATAATAATTTTAATAAAATAACAAATATTTATGTATATATCAAACTGATTCTGATTCAGTTTATCAATTCTTGATTATCAGCCCTGTACGTCCAATTCACGTTCAATCTTGCCTTGCTTTGAGATTCGTACCTGGATTCGTAGCTTATTTCTTTATCAAATCTATCTAGCCTCGAAAGGTGAGCAATCACTCACGATTAACATTCTTGTATTTATTAAATTTGATTCCAATTGAAACGACAATTGAAATATGATGCTGTAGTTATTTAAATTTTTATATATGCTATTATCTGTATATGTTCACCTGTGACATCTGACACCAGTATCTAGTATTTATATGCATGTTATTACTATTATCTGTATATGTTCACCTATGACATCTGACACCAGTATCTGTTATTTATATTGATGATATATGCCTGTTGTTATATTTTATATTATATGTTATCACTCTGCAAGTTCCCTGTTAGAATAGAATACACTATGGGTTGAAATGATACATACCCGAACGGACTTTAGAATAGGAGAATTTCGTTATGGGTTGAAATGATAAACCCAAGCGATTTTCATTTGAATTGAAATTTGGATTACGGGTCGAAATGATATCTACCCGTATATATTTAAATTTCGGATTGAAATGATAAATATCCGTATCACTTAACCATATTATAAAAATATATACAGACACCGTTGGTCCATATATATAAATAAATAAATAAATGAATTCTATGGTTTTGGAAAGAAATATATGGTTTTAATAAATGTTGAGCCTTAAATTATTATTTATAAATGGGAATGATTGATTTAAATACATATAATATGTTGAGTATTTAAAATATATTTCAAATTTGATTTTGGTAATAACTTGAATAAGTTAAGGTTAGAAAGATAATTTGAATTTAGTTGAAATTGTATTCAATAAAGAATTTTATTTAATTAAACCGATTTGAAATTTATTGAAATTGAGATTTAAGGTATGATTTATAATTTGGGTTTGATTTAAGTAATTTAACGAATATTTTCTTGTTTAAATAAATTTAAGGAATATTTAGTAAAAATGTAATTTAAGGCTAGTAAATGACATTGAATCTATTAAGTGAATATTCCCTGATTAAATAATAATGAAGTTAAATCAAGAGCTATATGAAACTGTTAAATCTAACTTTGAAATGTTGAATATTAAAGCTTTGAAATATATTGAAAAATAAATGGTATATTTAGAACTGAATTAAATTGATGAATTAAGCCTTGAATAAATTTGAATTTGGAATTTGAAGTTGATTTGAATCGATTTGCAAGACTTGAGAAAATTAAATGCTTTACTTTATGAATTAATTAAAATATATATACTATTTTGGGAAAATAGATATATTTGAAATGAAATGATATTTGGGTTTTGAAGTATAAATTTAATTGAAATGACCACGGTGTTATAATGAATATTTCCACCTTGTAGATAGTTCTACAGATCCTTAGAGGATGGTTATCCCAAACATCCTTTAAGTTACTTGTATTTCGGTTGATATTTCACTTGAGTTGGATTTATTGATATAAGAATGTTAATCCTGACTCGAGTGTTTTGTGTTTTGCTTTACGCTCGGGTCAGACCGAGTGATACAGCATCTGAGACTCACCTTTGGAGTTTGGAGCTTCCTTTGGAGATCCAACTATCGCCTCAGCTTTCAGCTCTTCTAGTTGATTCGTTCAGAGAAGTCATCTGTTGTATTGGAGACTTCACTACATTTGAGATATTCTGTTGTATTTTATTTAACTCTGATGTTTATATAGTAGCTTCATGAACTACTATTTTATCTATTCCGCTGCGTATTATTGTATTACTCTGTGTCTGTGATTCTGTGATTGATTTATTTACTGCATATGCTGAGTTTTGCCAAATTTAAATTAACAACGCGGTATTTTGAGCAATTCAACTCCGGCATGAGTGTCTACCTATACACTTATAATGGATGCGAATGGTCCAAAATAGCGGGTCGTTACAGTTGGTATCAGAGCTTTGGCTCTAGGCGAAACTTAGCATATATTGTAAATTTATTTACAGAATCACTTTCGTTCGAGTTTAATCTCTTCCTTTTGACTCGATTTCCTTTGAACTTTGGAACGTTCCCCACGGTTTCAAAATTCATTCTTGTCCCTCTCTATTGGTATTCTTTTGATTCTGGAGTATCCCATAACTCCACTTCGAATGATCTCTATAAGAATAGGCGATCCCGCCGATCTTTGAATGTTTTGTAAATGGGTGAAACTCCTTTACAATTGGCATTGATTCACCGAAGATTTATATATCACTCGGTTTGGATGTTGCTATCTCTTGATATGCCGAATTCTATCTCTGGCGATCGAATGTCGATTTGCCTTAGATTTCCGCATCGATTATATTCTTGAAGTCACGATTGACCCGGTTAAGGTCGCCCGCGACTTGTATAAGTATATCCATCTTCTGTTTTGAAATTAATTATCTCATTTTCGTTCGAACTTATCTTCGAATCAGAATCCTATTTGATTAGAGTCCCTCTAATTTGAATTTCTATCTTTGTTTGAAATTCATTCTTAAATCATCCTTTTAAAAATTGGGTTTATTCGTATTTTGGAAATTGTTTTATATATCGAAATTTTTATAAGTATGATTATATTCTATATATAAAAGTGAAAATGTTTTCGATAAGGATTATATATACCTTTTAAAAATAAGAATTTGAATTTTTGAAAGGATTTGAAATTTTTAAGTTATATAAGAAATTGATTTATATAAAAATGATTTATAACTAAAGGATTTTAAATTTGAAATTCGAGAATTGAACTCCGGTATTTTGAAATTGGTTTTAAGATTTTGAAATATATAATAATAATATGATTTAAAAGTATTTTCCGAATAAGAAATGTTTCCAATGATTTTAATGAGTTTCGAATGATTTCGAAGAAATTTCAAAAGAAGTTTGAGAAAATAGAAGTCCAGAACTCACTTATGTCGCTGGAAAATAATTTCGGTGATGAGTGCACGCATCATCGACATTGATTTTCGAGTTTCAGAGTGAGCATAGGCCACTTTAGTAGCATTGCTACGCGAGTGATTTTGCGAAACCGATTTTGATTTAAAATTTCAAAGTATGATTTGATATTCGAAAGAGATATGTATATATATACTTGAAATGATTTGAAGTAAGCCGGTGTTCAGTCTTTGAGTTTCGGATTTGATATAACCCTATCTATTAAAATTGATTTACTGATTTGTTGCTGATTTCCAACTCTTGAATTTGAAAATGATTTCTTCAACTATTTTGAAGGTTCGAGCACTTCCAAATCAAGGTTAACTTTTCAAAGCTAAGAAATTTTGAAAAGTATGAATTATTTGATAAAGTATATAAATTTGTTTCGAATGTTTAAGTATGAAGTAATATGATTTAAATAAGTTGAAACTGTTTTGTTAAGTAAATGAATAAGGCAATATAAAATTTTTCTAATATGAAATTTAGATTTGAAATGTTTTGGAAAGAATTTGGTCTTCAAAATATTTTGAATAAAGTTTAATGTTTTAACTTAGTAACACCTTTATGAAACTATATATTTAACAAGTTGGACTAAATATATAATTTGTACGTATGCTGTTTATTCGCATAATTAATTTGATCCAGGTTTGAGTACACAAGTTCGAGGTGAATTACACCATTTCGTGTTAGGATTTTTCATTCGATTCTTGATGGCGAATATTTGATATGGATTTTGGGCTTGATTCTAGAATTCTCTATCATAGTATATGGCTATGCAAGGAGACTGATGACTTCTAGTCGAGAAACCATATCGAAGTCCGCATTAGGGAAGTCGAATGGACAATACTAGTTCGAAAGCGAACTCGTGTGATCGAGCGAGCGATCAAATGTGATTCTGCGAAATGATGACGTATGTACATCTTATATTCTAATATCATTGATATATTTTGACGCTGAAATTGAAAGCTGTCGAGTTAGAATATCTTTGCTTACTAAAAGAAAATTTCTAATTTAAATTACAAAGATATATAACCCATAAAAGCAAAGATATTCAATCCCATATGGCTCTTCATACAGCGAAATTTATTTTGAAAATTTGATCCTTATATAAGATAGACCTTACGTAAGTATAAGATGATTTTGAAAAACATTTGATTTTGGAAATGAATTGGTTGACTTAAATTATATTGATTTGGAAATTTGGATTTATTTTCTAAATCTATTATTTTGGAAACTTTGAAACTAAAGATATTTAATTTGAGAAGAAATAATTTGGTGAAATTATATATGATTTTGAAATTGAACTGATATTGAAACAAATTGAAATTTGAGAACCTTATGCTACTAAATACTTGATTTGGGAGTTGTCGAACCTATACAAAATTGATTTGTATGAGTATGAAATTGATTCGAAAACTATAGGTTTGAAAAGGTACTCAATTTGAAGTGAAATCTTATATAATTGAAGTCTATATAAGTATGATTTGATATACTATTGATTTTGGAAAGTATTTGATTTGAAAATTTAACCTTATATATAATGGATTTTATATAAGTATGATATTTGAAAGTGATTTGAAAAGGTACTATATGATACATATTTTCGAAGTAAAGATATGGAAAGTGCCTTCTGCTTGATATCCGATTTGTGGCCACATCTTGGATTCATTCTATCGATATTATTCTCTCTGATTTTTGGTTTTCCGGATATGATACTCGAGTGTCCTTCGAATTCCATGGCGTTACCCATGGTCTTATTGTTCTCTCGTGACTGCATAGCGCAACTGCCTGGCTAAGTCTTGCCTAGGGGTACGGATTGTTTCCTGGGGGATCCAGGCGTAACCATTGTGTATCCTGCAATCTGTGTAGGTCGCGAATAGTAGCGCAAATGCTTGGCTGAGTCTTGCCTGGGGGTACGGATTGTTTCCTGGGGGATCCAGGCGTAACCATTGTGTATCCTGCATTCTACTAGTCATCATGGCGTAACTCGCAGGGCTGAGAAAGCTTACGGATATGGATTGTTTCCTGGGGGACCCAGGCGTAACCATTGTGTATCTGCGAACCATGGTTAGACAAAGGTTTTGTTTGTGTTTTGATTGGATTGTACTTTCCATATCTGTTTTTAAAAGTTTTTCCAGTATTTTCACTGGGTGTTGAAACAAGTCTACTAAGTACCTGGAGAATTCTAGTTTTGCGCCTGATCAACGCACTACCAGAGTCTACAGGAACAAGGATAAACTTGTTAAGACATCGAGTTATAAAAGTATTTTCGAAAGTAAATTTGTTTCGTTATAAAGGCAATTTATTATAAAAGTATTTCAACAAAAGAAATTCTATATTAATATTTGAAATTGAAATTCTTATGGTTTGAATTGATTATTCGTGCCCGATATTATTCCTTGAATCTACCTTATCTTCTCAGCTTTATTTATTCATCTATATTCTGCTTTTCCAAATCCCCCTTCCTTTCCTTGTTGACTATATTCTTTTAAGTATTGTTTAATTATTGACTACATGGTTTAATAGAAATTTTAGTGTTATAAATATTTTAGAAGTTATAAATTAAATAAACATTTTAAAGTAAAAGATTATTTGTTTATTAATAATATTTGAAAGTATCTTGAGATAAATTAATAAATTTATGATCATGGATTTAATAGCTTCTTTGTAAATATAAGTAATAATGTAAATAATTGTTTTCAAATGATTTTCATACATTTATAAAGGTGTCATTTAAACATATAAATGGTAATTGTAAAGGAAGCAAGAAATTTTGCAAATGGATCTTGGAAGTTTTAAAGTATATAAGACAATTGAATTGCAAATGAAGTTTTGAAATTTAAGTAAAATTTATATAGTTCAAATTAATTGTTTAATTTTGACTTTCAATCTACTTTTATTTCTGGTTGTTCTATTCTCCTACCTCCGTCCTTTTCGGGGACGAAAAGTTTTGAGTGGGGGAGAGTGTAACGACCCGTAAAATTTAATGGTTTTAAAAGTATATTTAACTGGAAATTTGTAAAAAATTTAAACAATAAAATTTGAAATTAAAAATTTACTATTTGGAATACGTCTATTTTAATATAGCAATTGGTAAATTTTCATCTGATAATATTAAAGTTTATTTTCCGGTAAAATTTCATTTCAAATCAAACCGGTTAATAACAGTGAATTTAAAAGTTTTCCGAAACCAAAATATGTCAACAGGAGAAAATTTATTCAGATCATTCTGAATCAGACTGCGAAATTCGTTTTTCCAAATTTGGACTTCTACTGCTCCGTTTATCTTAATTCTGGCCAAATAGCAGCATTTCCGGTACCGATTATCGACTTTTGATTGGAGGATCGTACCACCAATATCTGTATACTATTTTGATCGTCTCGCCATGCTGATCTCTACGGTATATTTATTTGTGTGTTCTGAGGCCCGGTACGCGACGAAACAATGAAATCGTACTTCGTATCGATACCGCTTTTGTGACTTTTTATTTTCTTTTGGTTTAAAACTTTGAATCGTGACTGCCCAAACAATATAAATTGATTTAAATGTTTCAGCTAAATCATAACAGCTTGTGACCAATGTTCTTACATTTCATTTAAAGAGGTAACGTTCTCTATAGCTCTCTGTTCATTTCCACTTTTGCTTTTGTTTCAATAGCATGCGTTATTCACGGTCCAGCAACTCTTCATTTTCTAGATAATTTACAAGCTTCTGTCACTTCCTCATTTATAAACCACATTCATGTCTGCCTTTATTTCCATCAATTTTTGAGAAGAAAAAGAAAAACAAAAAAATGGTAAAAGAATCAATATACTTATTCGTTTTATAATAGCTGTATGATTTGAGTTCTGAGAAACTGCTCCACTCTTCCTTCTTCTCTTTTATTTATTCTTTCCTCCATTTAAGCCGGATCCAGCTCATCTCTCCGCGCAGTCTTCTCCTTCCTCGTGCTCTGACCCATGCACGCATCCACCCCATAGCCTGCATGAACTCATGATGACAGCCCATTCCCAAAACCAAGCGAGCCTCGGCCCTTTGCTCCACCAAGCGAAGCCACCTTCAACTGAGTGGCCGCACCACTTCCCGGCACCCCTACCTTCGCCTGCCAACACTCCGTCACTCTTCCCTCCAGCCGCCCAATGGCCAACCTGCCACCACCTTCGCTTGCTTTCTAGGTTCCCCTTTACCTCTCTGCAAATATTTATATGCATATAGTTTTTTTGTGTGTTGGGCTTTGCTTTGTCCTTGTCTTCCACTGTCAGTATATTATTTGTGTTAGATTAGTTCTTATGATAGGTTAGTTTGTACGTGTAACTTATATAAGTCGTTATATATTGTTTATATCAGCGAGTTGCTGAGAACTTTAAGTATATTTGTTTATAATATTTGATTTATAAAGTTGGTTTATATATATATTGGTAGTTTATATTAAGTCTGTTATAGGGGTGTTTTATACTAGTCTCTGTTTTTTAAAGTTATATTATTTTATATAAACTTATACTTTTATGTTGTATAGTATATAAATTTTAATATTGTAAATTTTGTTAACCGTATATGTGTATGTAAGTATAGGAGGTATATGTGTTATATTTAGGTGTTTAAGTGTTTTATGCAAGCTGTATTAATTTTTTTTTATGTGGTACGGTATATATACATTAGTCACATATTTATATATATTAGTAAATATAAGGTTAAGTCTGCATATTTGCTTATACATACTTTTGTCTTCATATATTACGTGGTGTCTGCATTTGTAGATTGGTTTTGAGTATGGTTTTATAAGGAGAGTATACATGGGCTCGGTTAAAACTAAATTGATTTTTTTTGAACTAAATTGATTTTTTTTACATGAATTTTAAATGGTTTTGAACTAAATTGATTTTTTTTAAGTATATATTTTTTTTACTATATATATATTTTTTAATATTTTTTCTTAGACTAAATAATAATTTTAATAAAATAACAAATATTTATGTATATATCAAACTGATTCTGATTCAGTTTATCAATTCTTGATTATCAGCCCTGTACGTCCAATTCACGTTCAATCTTGCCTTGCTTTGAGATTCGTACCTGGATTCGTAGCTTATTTCTTTATCAAATCTATCTAGCCTCGAAAGGTGAGCAATCACTCACGATTAACATTCTTGTATTTATTAAATTTGATTCCAATTGAAACGACAATTGAAATATGATGCTGTAGTTATTTAAATTTTTATATATGCTATTATCTGTATATGTTCACCTGTGACATCTGACACCAGTATCTAGTATTTATATGCATGTTATTACTATTATCTGTATATGTTCACCTATGACATCTGACACCAGTATCTGTTATTTATATTGATGATATATGCCTGTTGTTATATTTTATATTATATGTTATCACTCTGCAAGTTCCCTGTTAGAATAGAATACACTATGGGTTGAAATGATACATACCCGAACGGACTTTAGAATAGGAGAATTTCGTTATGGGTTGAAATGATAAACCCAAGCGATTTTCATTTGAATTGAAATTTGGATTACGGGTCGAAATGATATCTACCCGTATATATTTAAATTTCGGATTGAAATGATAAATATCCGTATCACTTAACCATATTATAAAAATATATACAGACACCGTTGGTCCATATATATAAATAAATAAATAAATGAATTCTATGGTTTTGGAAAGAAATATATGGTTTTAATAAATGTTGAGCCTTAAATTATTATTTATAAATGGGAATGATTGATTTAAATACATATAATATGTTGAGTATTTAAAATATATTTCAAATTTGATTTTGGTAATAACTTGAATAAGTTAAGGTTAGAAAGATAATTTGAATTTAGTTGAAATTGTATTCAATAAAGAATTTTATTTAATTAAACCGATTTGAAATTTATTGAAATTGAGATTTAAGGTATGATTTATAATTTGGGTTTGATTTAAGTAATTTAACGAATATTTTCTTGTTTAAATAAATTTAAGGAATATTTAGTAAAAATGTAATTTAAGGCTAGTAAATGACATTGAATCTATTAAGTGAATATTCCCTGATTAAATAATAATGAAGTTAAATCAAGAGCTATATGAAACTGTTAAATCTAACTTTGAAATGTTGAATATTAAAGCTTTGAAAT
Source organism: Allium fistulosum (assembly GCA_030737815.1). Taxonomy (NCBI): domain Eukaryota; kingdom Viridiplantae; phylum Streptophyta; class Magnoliopsida; order Asparagales; family Amaryllidaceae; genus Allium; species Allium fistulosum. The sequence goes on along the minus strand of CM060905.1, from coordinate 265,142,605 downwards.
ATATTGAAAAATAAATGGTATATTTAGAACTGAATTAAATTGATGAATTAAGCCTTGAATAAATTTGAATTTGGAATTTGAAGTTGATTTGAATCGATTTGCAAGACTTGAGAAAATTAAATGCTTTACTTTATGAATTAATTAAAATATATATACTATTTTGGGAAAATAGATATATTTGAAATGAAATGATATTTGGGTTTTGAAGTATAAATTTAATTGAAATGACCACGGTGTTATAATGAATATTTCCACCTTGTAGATAGTTCTACAGATCCTTAGAGGATGGTTATCCCAAACATCCTTTAAGTTACTTGTATTTCGGTTGATATTTCACTTGAGTTGGATTTATTGATATAAGAATGTTAATCCTGACTCGAGTGTTTTGTGTTTTGCTTTACGCTCGGGTCAGACCGAGTGATACAGCATCTGAGACTCACCTTTGGAGTTTGGAGCTTCCTTTGGAGATCCAACTATCGCCTCAGCTTTCAGCTCTTCTAGTTGATTCGTTCAGAGAAGTCATCTGTTGTATTGGAGACTTCACTACATTTGAGATATTCTGTTGTATTTTATTTAACTCTGATGTTTATATAGTAGCTTCATGAACTACTATTTTATCTATTCCGCTGCGTATTATTGTATTACTCTGTGTTTGTGATTCTGTGATTGATTTATTTACTGCATATGCTGAGTTTTGCCAAATTTAAATTAACAACGCGGTATTTTGAGCAATTCAACTCCGGCATGAGTGTCTACCTATACACTTATAATGGATGCGAATGGTCCAAAATAGCGGGTCGTTACATTTAAATTCTAAGAAACGCATACACTGAATCGTCGTTTTCGTCATCTTAAAAACGCATACGCTAAATCTGAGCGTGGACTCTAATTAATCCAAACTAGCCCTAATGTACGTATGCACTAATTAATCAATACATATACAACAATTAATGCACATATACACTAAACAAATTATTTTTCTCAACATTTAAATGATAAACAATTACAATAACAATCTAATTGTTTATCAGTTAAATGTATATAATAATAACCTAATTAGCATTCAATAGGGTACAACAAACAGTCAATGCGGTATTATAAACAACTATAACAACAAATTAACCCTAATTTACCAAATCAAAATTAAACAGTGTTTATAAATTAAACCTTTTGAAGAGAATAGCTAATAGAGAGACTTGAAAATTGAAGATGAAGAAAGTCTTGGAGGCGTGGAGGCTTGCTGATGGCGTGGATAAGGAGAAGGAGGAGATTTGGGAAGGAAGATAATGAAGAAAACTATTGGCCTGGGGCTAGATTATTGCAACTTTTCGACGACTTCCGACGGCAGCCGACGGCTATATTTGCGACGGCTTTCGACGGCTGTGGGAGGCTAATTTATTTTATTTCAGTAATGCCACGGTGATTACTTGCCGTCAGCAGCCGCCGTAAAAAAACGACGAGCCGTCGACGGCCGTCGAAAATGGGCGTCGCAATAAACAATGTTTCTAGTAGTGTAAATAAGATATTTTGGAAATAGAATAATGTGAATTAAATTATTTGGAATAAAATGATAAGCTAATTTTGTAATAGAGAATATTTGAAATTATATTGGAAAATGATTTAAGTAAAATAATTAATTAGTTAGATGAAATTATGGAAAATTAACTTTATATAAATAAATAAAGTTGTAATTTATTGAAAATAAATTTGGTAAAAGAATCGATTTAGTAAAGTAGTTGGATTTTACATGAGCATATATGTTTTATTTTCTAGAATAAACAAAAGGATAAAAGAAAGAAGAAGCATAGCCCAAAAGGCCTAATAAACAACAACCAAAAGTCAAAACCTGGAAAACGAATTTCCTGAGACTTCCAAACTCCAAACCATTCCTTCTCTCAACATTTCTACCCTATCTATAAATATATACAAGCGTTACAGCACGCGTTTCACGCGTGGTGATGACATGTGCTTCGAGCGTGAATTGTTTTTCTACAAATTATATATGATTAACATAGTGAAGAGAAAATGATTTGCACAAATATGTAGTCATGTTTTTACGTTAAAATCATGTGTATTTAATTTAAATTTTTATTTCTAAGTTGGATTATCAAATTTTTTATTAGTTTGAATTTTATTTATTATCAATTAACAAACAACGAATTTATAAATGATGGTTATTTGTTAGATTCTATTTTTAAGCATAGATGGACCTTTTGAATTTGTAAAAAAGTTTGACTGTCAGATCATATTTTTAAGGGATATTAAGACGTGTTAGTCTCTGTAGAGGGGCATTTTCTGTGGAGGAGGAGAGAATTCAAAATTTTAGGCACCTCCTTCCATTTTAAAAAATTAGTTTAAAAATCAAATAAATGATTAACAACTCTTTAATTTAAACTAGTGATAGTTAAGAATCAATAAACTCTGGCACAAGGAAGTAATGAATAATCGATTTACAAATTTCTCATTTTATTCAAAATAACACCTAATCTTTGAAAAATTAATTCTCCCAAATCACTCAAAAATAGTCGATGCCGATTGAAGTGTCAGCTCCAGGGAGCATTGGAGAATTTTCGGTGTTAATATGCGGTTGTTCGGTGGTGATTAAAATCGTGGGTTACGAACTAGGGTCGGATTTTGACGATGATTTAGGCAGTGTTAGGTGTTAGCATTGGTGGCGTTGGATTCGTGGTCGAGAGGAGCATCATCGGTGGAAGTTTGGGAGTGTATGGTTGAAGATGGGAACGCGACATCTCTGTCGACTGTAGCTTATCTTGAGGCGACGGATTTTGATTAGGTGGCTCAGTGAAGTTGACGAAGGTGTAGGCGAGTCGGGCAGGAGAATATAGAGTCGTTGGCAAAGACGGGAGGCGATTTCATGACTCCTAACTACGTATCATCATTTTGCAATGCACGAGAATGGAGAAGAAGAAAAGACGCATCTGGTGAGTATGTTTATTTGTATCCATCACTATTTAAATCAAATACTGAAACAAATGTGTGTATTTGGATGCTCTATTACATAAGTACATGAGTCTGTGTAGAGCTATATGTGCATTGGCTATTAGCTTTTCTTGTATAAATTTATTTTCGTGTCATGTTGTTCTTTTGCTTTGAGAAGTTGATACAGTTTTGCTATTTACTTTCCTATGTTTTAACTTTGTTAACCTGTTAATGCATGTTTTGTAAGTGGTGGCGTATGAAACAGAGAACTAAACTAATTCTGAATGATATAATGAGTATACGGTTGATAGATTTGAATAAGCTAAAATAAGATATATATATATATATATATATATATATATATATATATATATATATATATATATATATATATATATATAAGGCTCTTGTTTGTATAACCAAACTATCTTTAGTTGCTACTACGCTGTCTGATCTACCCTGCTTTGCTAAACTAACTTGTAAACATGCATGTCTACTTTGCAGTTTGATCTTTCCCTGGTACATTCTCTCTTCTAAATTAATTTTTAGTTATATCATTTCTTGTATTATACTTTTAGTTGCTATAATTGGTTAACCTTGGCTTTCATTTGTTTCGCCCCCCACATGCATTATTTTGTATATGATTGTGTGGGTATAAGTGTACATGTACTTTTGAATATATATGTGAGTGTTTGTAAGTTGTGTTGTTGCTTTAAACGAGTACGAACCCGTACTACGCATACGGGGGTTAGTATATAATTCTGTTAATGGCATATTTTTTAGATTTTATGGAAAAACACATATTTATGAGATGTAAATTTTTATATTAATTTTTTCGTGAATACTACTAACAAAAATGTGTTGATAAATCTACTTAAATAGTCTTGGAGTATATAGAGTATAATAATTAAGATTTTAGAGCACAATGCCTTTATCTAGAAAACATTACATCAACTATCGGTTGTTCCTAACTCTGTAAGCACTATATTGATAAGCATTTCATTTAATTAATTTTCAAATTTAATTTACATTGATTCAACATAATTTTATCCTATTATTAACATATAAATCTAAATATGTGCATAATTTTGTTTGATAATAGTGTTATAAACCTAGAGTAGAGAAATTATGCTCGAAATGAGATAGTATTTAAATTTGGCTTAGTGAAACAACATTTTCATTATTACACATTTTGACATTATACTATACTAATTAAATTAGAGAAAACAATATAGTAGTTTTGAACCCTAGTTGTAAGGTTGAAAGTTACAAGTTAAACCAATACACTACTAGTCATTTTCTTGGAAAGTTGCCTTGCTATTTTATCAAATCGATATTTTTAAAAGCACATCAGACATTTTGTTGCCTCTTTGGCCATGTTCGGTGGTGTTGCCCTAAGGCCTTGCTTGCCTTGCCTCTGGGCCGGGCCTGATCATAATATGACATGAGAAAATGTTTAACATGAGCAGTCAAATTTTATGACTATTGTATCTAGAGTATCATTTTGGTTTAAAGATCATGCAGTAATTTGTTAACTAATAATTATGTATATAGCACTCATTGGATTATTGTTACTATATTAAGCTTCTTAAAAAACATGACTAGTTATTTATGCATATTCCAATGTTGATGATTCCAACTAATTAAACATTATCCTTGTTTGTTTCAACTAATATGAATAAGAGCTACACAACACGATTTAATAAATGTATATTTTTGAAATATACAATGAAGTAAAATTAAAAATTAGTTTTAATCCATCAGAAAATAAAATGTTATATTAAACTAAAAGTGAATACCAATTGATTAGCAATAATGAGAATTAAGACGGTTTAGCGGACAATTATGATTTAAGGTTAGAGGTTGGAGGTTGTGGTGTTTGTGGACAAATTGGATTAGAGGTTGAATATGAAGTATTTATGTAATGTATATTTTTTATATATATTTGCCATAATTATTAATTAATTATTATCAATTAATGTATAGTATTGAATAGGAAGTATTATTAATTATTTACAAAAAAATCAAAAAAATAGGAGTTACGTCCGAGTTATCTCAGAAAAGTCGAACATGATTGATACATCTTGTAAAAACGCTACATTTTTTAAGTCCAAATGTGAATCACTAAACCGCCAACATATCAATTATTTTAGACTTATCTAAGATAAGTCCGAAATTATCGCTAACCGCTTTTTGGTTAACGTTTCCGGTGTCCATGAACACGGGGACTTAGTATATATGTAACTATTCCCTAATTAGATTAAATATTAATAAAAAAGAATTATTTGTAATAATTCTCAAATTAATTTGAATTAGAATCAAATGAAATTAGCAACAATTTATTCCTATTTAACACAATTCTTTCCGTTTGAAGTTAGCATACTCATAAACATTATTATTAACCCATCTTCAATTCGTAATGATTTATAAACATCTCCACACTACAAAAAAATCAAAACAATATAGCATAAAGAATCTTTGTTGAAAATAAAAAATAAATGCAATGTTCCATAAGATCTCCAAGTATTCAGTGTTAGCCATGCATTAAATAAGATGGATAATATCTAATATTAATATTACAAAAAATATGTCTAGGTTGCGTATAACAAAATAAAATATTTAAATAAAAATTAAGTTTATAGAACACCTATTTAGAACTAAACTTTCAACATACTTTTCTCGAAGTGCAATATAAAAATTTATCATTTGACTATTCTTTTACTTCATGTATGATATTTTCCCGACTTGATTTTCTTACATACTTATAGTTCAAAATGAAAAATACATCAACTTTATCTCATATTATACTCAACTAAAGATTCTTTGATGTACATGTGTTAGTAAATCAATCATGCCTTATAAATTTACGAAGGAAATGAAATTCATGATTGTACTAAACAAACACAAAACAGATTAGAGAATTTATTATGTATTAATTATCTTCGATGGTAACTTAAGAAACTAATTTGCCATAAATATGATCGTATTAATTTTCATAAAATTTGATTGGATTCTATTATAACATCAAACAACCGAATTATAAAATAAACATGGTACCAAATTATCAAATTAACTAAATTACACATACTTTATATTGAGTTTAAAAAAAATGAAATAAAGCATTAGCTTAAGCTAAAAATATTAAAGGAACTAAACCTACCATTATTTTTGAAAATGAAAGCATAGATGGGAATTAGTAGTTGACCTATAACCTTTTGACCTTCTATTTTTTGTATCTAGGGTAACATTTAGTTTTATAGATCATGCAATAATTTTTTGACTAATAATTATGTGAGTAGTATCTCTTGTATTATTTTTACTATATTAGGGACTAGTTAACTATGCATATTCTAACTTTGATGATTTCAACTACTTGAACATGAACCTAGTTTGTTTGAAAATGTGCAAATAATACGAATAAAAGTTACACAACATGTTTAATAAAAGTATACATTGGAGATATACAATTAAATAAATTAAAAATTAGTCTTAATCCATCATAAAAATAAAATGTTATATTGACTAAATTTGGACACTAATTGACTAGGATTAATGAAGATAAATATGTAACTGTTCTCCAAAAATAAATTTCAATAAAAGAGAATTAATTATAATAATTCTCAAATTAGTTTGAATTTAAAGTAAATGAATATTATCAATTTATTCCTTTTAAATACAATTGTTTCCATTTGAAGTTAGTTTACTTGTAAACATTATTAATAGCACATCTTCAATTCGTAATGATTTATAAACATCTTCAAATTGCAAAATAAAATCAAAACAATATAGCATCAAATAATCTTTGTGAAAAATAAAAGATATTTGTAACTAACCGGATTTTCGACCCTCGGAAATCGACAATAATACATCCACTGTATCACATGCCGAGCAATCGAATGTCGGAAAACCCGATTGTTAAGGGGAAAGAAGAAGAAAAAAGATAAGAAGAAAACTAAACAACATAGAATCTCACAACGGAACGAATAATCTATAACATATCACAAGTCTTTACACAAAAGCAAAACTGTAATATGTATATATACAAACATCAATCGGAGTATACTAACCTATTTCAGTTTGAAAAGTTATAACAGTCTGTCTCACCATTGCTGATAACACGCCAATGAATACAGCGGAAAAATAACAATCTACGTAAATACGTCTCAGGGCCTCCAACTCGTCTCTTGAAGCTCCAAGCATCCAATCTAATCGTTAATATGCTCGGTCTGACCCGAGCATTATAATAAAATAACACCTGAATCAGTCTGGAAAACCAACGTGAGAAAACTCACCCAACTGGATTTAAAGTTAAAAGAAATCTTTGAAATCAAAGGTATCACGCAAGACCATGCTGCACATAAACATGGACGGGGATTTACTTTACGATAAACAAAACACTTTTATAGAAAATCCAATGATATTATAATAATGTCTAAGGGTTCAAAGTAAAATATAAAAATAGCTGAAATGCTTACATCTCACATTTCAACATAGTTGGGTACAATCCAAACCGTACGACGCTTATTGGAGAATGGATTCCATACAATGGCTAGGCACTGGGGTACCACCTATCATGGTACATGTCTAGAAAATGTACCGAAGATCTTGCCTGGATCCCCTGCCAACACAAGACCGGCCTACCCCTGACTGGATAGTACCAAATATGTCATCACCCCGGTTGCTTTGCAACCCTTTTTATTTGAGATCTCATGCACAACCAATCCATAAATATGTAGATGTATCTAGAAGGGTGACAACATACCGTAATGGGTGCGACCCACTTAGCCTTGCTGCATCTCCCCTGATTTTCAGTCATTCACGGTTGATGAGGCTTGAGGCTAGGATTACCTTTCAAGAAATTCACACTTAGAATGCTCATTGCCTAGCCTCCAATGACAATGTGCTGATAGCATTCACCCATACAAGTCTGTACTGGATCTGAACGAAACCAAAGGCACTATTCCAACTACATCCATTTTGAAATCACCCTCAGGATTAGTAGTGATTAGCCCTTACACTTCACATCTCTATCTTCGATTCCATGCTATTGACGATGTCTTTCGAAACGCATTCGTTGGATCGAAGTGGTTTTCGGATAACGTATCCAATCCCAGTCTCTTCGAAACAACGTTCGGTAATTTTCGGTAAACTCAACCCCGGTTCTCTAGGAAATAAACATACAAAGATAAGATTGGAGATCACCTCCTAACCGTTAGTGGACAGAATTCCTTACCATCGTCCTAGAAGAACGAAACGAGATTTATACGCGCAGTACAGCATCATCGGAGATGACTATGCCATATAACTCAGGTTGAAAAGATATACTTGCAAATCCATGTATTTCCATATTTAGAAATAGCCATATACTTAATCCAACGTTATAAGTATATCTACAAAACTTAGAAAAGTTTCCTTTTTATTTGATTCTCAAATCGTTTATAATTCCCCTTACAATTCTCCAAGATTGTATATAAACCATTTTGTAAAATCTCCGAAAAACATTAATAATTCCTTTACCACGAATTCAGTCACTTATAAACTTCTTGTACATTTCAAAATCATTTATAACTCTTTATGAACCCATATACCATTTATAACTTCTTTTATAAATCTATAAACCCGCTTCTAAAATTCGTTTATAAATATCTAACCATTTATAAATTCTTTCACCTTGTAAATAATCTTCCTTACGTCTCCAAACCATTTCATAAGCTCTTTTATAAAATCTAGATCTTTCGATTCCATTCATAGGTTTCAGAAACGTTTATAAACAACTAAAATCTTTTACTCCAAAACACCCTTTTATAATAATAATTAGTAACACTAGACATTATAAATAAATGGAAATCATTAACTTTAAATATCCTAAAATAATAATTAGTCATTCCAAAATTTTTTAGAACTAATAATAAAAATTAATCTTACCATTTTATAAATAATAATAATAATTTATTTTAAAACCTTATTAATAATCCTTATTATAAGTTTCAAACCATAATTATTCTTAAATAATTAATCTTTCAATTTATTAACATTTTTATAATATCTTAAAATATGTTAACTATAAACAAATAACTTTTAACAATATTAAAATAATTAAATAACTTTAAAATAATATTAATATGATTATATAACGTTAAAACCATTTTAATATAATTAAATAATTTTAAAAGAATATTATTATAATTAAATAACCTTAAATTAATATTATTATAATCAAATAACTTTAAACAATATTAATATAATTAATTAACTTCAAAACAATATTAATATATTTAATTAGAGAATCCTTAAAATATTTTCGAAATCTAATTTCAGATTTAAAAATCATTTTTGTCTCAAAAACCAATTCCGACTTAATCGGCAATTTATAATATTTTCAAAATACTAACTTGAGGCCAATAGCCACCCAACACTTAACCAATATTGATATTGATTTTTTCTATCACTACTGGGTTTTATTTCCAAACATATAACGATGTTATAACCACAACATCCACAATCATATTTATTAATCAATAAACCATATAAAAGAAATATCATTGAACAATGCAATAATAGCGAGGAATCCCATTAGATCCCTCTAACATGTTTCTTCCTGCATCACAAATGTTATACAATCATAAAATATAAATTAACCGCTTCGAGGCAGGAATCGTATACAAAGGGTCATCCGCTCTTACGCGAGAACGTAATAGGGTCTCATCCGCTCCAATAGGCGGGAATATATCCACTAATAAATATAATAATTTATCCAAACAATCATTCAACAATTTCTATCCACTATAAATCATACTAGTTAACCAAAAAGGTGAGATTAACTCACCGAAATTTTCTGTTGTCGCCGAGGCGTTCCGATTTAGAACTAAAACCGGACGACGTCCAATTTTAGCCTAAAATTCAACTATCTCCAATTTCATCCAAACTAATTCCATCGCGAAGCTTTCGTCGATACGAGCACAATGCAAAAAGTTTCATCTCAATCGGACCTCGTATGAAAGAGTTATCGATTTTATAAGTTGTCGATATTTTTTAACCAAAAATTAAATTAAACTAATTACAAGTTCTATTTAATTACACTCTTACCCCTAATAACCTTCTTCCCCAATCGATCAATGTCTATACAAGAACTGGACATGGTCGTGCACACATATCAACTGACACGGAGCTCCGCTTAACCAATTGACGAATGGACAGCGCCATCGGCTCCCCCTCCTTGATCTCGACCAACCCAACACCTCAAATCGACGTCCGCTCCTCATATACAAAACGCGACATCACCCCAGCCTCGTCCGTACTCTAGGTCAGACCCCCTCAAAGCATCATCGCAACTTCCAATCTCAGACACCGAGTTGCAGAATTTCCTCCTCGACCTAAATACAACAGCCATTCGTCGAATCGAAGCTTAGATCAACTTATACGCTAAACCCTAACCTTCAAGTGTACATAACAGTGCATTGTGAAGTCATTGATCCTACCTCCCCATGCTAAACACCTCTAAATCACTCACCATCCCATATATCTTGCCCAAACTAGCTTAAAAACAATAACTTTATATTTTTACCAATTTTTATTTGAATTGATTCAAATTTAAAAGAGATGGCTTTGAGTTCTTTTTTTTTCTTCCCCGCGTTTGAAAAATAAAGAGAGGGGGACACGTATTTAAAAGAAAGAGGTGGGTACGATCATAGATAGGTAGGGTGTGCTTGTTAAGGGTAGGGTGGCTGATAGAGACGGAACAACGGTTGTGGTCAAATTTGAATATAAATATATTATTTAAAATTTCAAAATATCTACCTGCATAATTACGGACCCCAATCGAGACGTGACGCCTGGCGTTCCTAATTTTATACCCCTATTCCGAATGCCATGGAACATGTTCGAGACCTAATTCGATCGTATGTAGAAGATAGCTTTTTGAACCCAATTATAATATTAAATCTACAATATTAATTTCTACGCGTTTCTATCCCGTACGACCAAATGATATGTCTGCTCGCTACGAAATTTGACGGCATATTATAATTAATTATTACGGACCCAATGACACAGGTTTCGTCAAAATCCGAGACAGTGCCCTAGAAGGCTATTTTTACTTGTTAATTAAAACAAGTTAATTTTAAAATTAGCTAAATCACTTTTGAATCAATTTTACAAGTTCTATTATCTTCATTCTTATTAATAGAATTTAAATAAGCTTTGAAATAATTTTTATCTAACTTAAAACTCAAGATCCCATTATTTAACCAATTTCAATTATGAATTAACAATTAAATTATTCCATAAATCACTATTTTTGAAATTCAAGTTATTTAATCTATAAAATTAACTTTCCAATAAATTAAATATTCTAATTTCAAATAACTAAAATTCTGGGTCGTTACATTATTTGCTGATATGTTCCATAATATCTCCAAGAATTCAGTATAGCTATGCATTAAATAGGAAAATGTGTGCTATTTATGTACATTTATTGGCCAACGAAGCATCACTATAGGAAAATATATTAAACCGTAGGAATTAAAATGGATAATATCACATATTACAAAAATGGGTCTAGGCTGAGTACAAAAAATAAAATATTAATTAAAAATTAAGTTCGTATAACACCTTTTTAATACTAAATTTTCAACATAAAGTTGCATATGCTAGACTGAGCAAAAGTAATATTTATTAATTATATTTCTTTTCTCAAATACGACATAAAAATTTATTATTTGACCATTCTTTTACTTCATAGATGATATTTCCCCCAACTTTATTTTCTTCAATACGTATGTTTAAAAATGGAGAAACATCAATTTTATCTCAGATTATACATAATTTAAGAATGATTGGTATACATGTATTAGTAAACTAATTATGCTGTTTAAAATATACAAAGGAAATAAAATTCATGATCGTACTAACGAAACACAAATCAGATGAATGTCGATGTAAATATAAAACTTGAGAATTAAAAAATAGTTCAACATTACATATCAAGGATTTTATAAAAAAAAATATGATAGCAATGTATTAATCAATCCAATAATCTCCAACACAGAATATGAAGGAAACCAAGTTGATAATGATACAGATTGGAAATAAAATAAAAAGAAAGTATAGATTTTTCCCAACTTGATTTTTGTATATAGTCATATTTCAAAATAAAAAGATCAACTTTACCTCTTGTGTATTATAAAATGTTTAAGATTATTTTACATCTATATGTTACTAAGCCAATTATTCCCTACAAAATAAATGAATGAAATGAAAATCATAATCGTACTAAACGAATACAAATAAGATGAACGTCGATGTACATAGAAAACTTAAGAATAAAAAATAGTCAAGCTTCATGTATTATAGAATTTACAAAATAACCAAAGATTATGTGATATCTATGTATTAATAAATCCAATAACCTTCTAAAAATATAAAGGAGACCATATTCATATCCATACAAATTATAAAAAAAATAAGAAGAAAACAATTTTTTGGACACAAAATTGAAGTAAAAATCTACATAGAGCTAAAACAAAAAATTCAACCTTAAAATAAATGAAAATAAAGATAATAAAATAAAAATCAGACCATTAAATCCAGCTTGATAGATCAGTAAGCAAAATTTTTTGGAGGCTTTTAGACAATTTTTCCATGAAAACTACAATACTGAAGGCAACAGACAAAAACACAATCTCTGCAAAACATGATTAAAATGATAATTTTTTTAAATGAATAGAAATTAAAGAACTAATGATGAATTCAACCAAATTATAGTTAGATAAAAAATATAAAGAGATTGACTATAAACTATTTGGATAGAATATGTAAGTTGATTTAGATTGAAAATAGTTTACTAATTTTTTTGAATTGTAGTATATGTATGAAACTGATATATAGGAAGGGATAACAAAATGAAAAGAATTTAAATGGGAGGAATGTAAAAAAATGATAGGAAACAAATAAGGAATGACAAAATTGTAATGATAACATGGAGAAGAGGAAGAGATCTCTGCTAGATTATAAAGAAATAGTGATTATGAGTTTATCAAAAGAAATAAACGTACATAAGAGTATTTTATCAAAAGGAATAATGATAACATTAATTGCTATAAAGATGGTAGTTTTGTGGAATATTGAAAAATTTTAGGGTGTCTAAAAGTAAAACTATACCAAAAATTAAGGTGAATGCACTATTCAGTCTAAGAGTTAATGAGAGATAAGAATACCAAGAGTTCTATATTCTCTTTCTTATATAATAAAATAGATGTGAATATCTGTTAGTAATCAAGCAATGTGGGCTTATTTATATATATTGTTATTAGTTCTTATTATATAAGAGTGTGTAAATTAGAGCATAGATGGTACATGTTTGAATATATATATATATATATTGATTCATGCATAACCAATCCATTAATATGTAGATGTATCTAGAAGGGTGACAACATACCGTAATGGGTGCGACCCACTTAGCCTTGCTGCATCTCCCATGATTTTCAGTCATTCCCGGTTGATGAGGCTTGAGGCTTGAGGCTATGATTACCTTTCAAGAAATTCACACTTAGAACGCTCATTGCCCTCCAATGACAATGTGCTGATAGCATTCATCCATACAAGTCCATTCTGGGTCTGAACGAAATCGAAGGCACTATTCCTACTACATCCATTTTGGAATCACCCTCAGGATTAGTAGCGATTAGCCCTTGCACTTCACATCTCTATCTTCGATTCCATGCTCTTCACAATGTCTTCACTTCGAAATGCATTTGCTGGATCGAAGTGGATTTCGGATAACATATCTGATCCCGGTCTCTTCGAAACAACGTTCGGTAATTTCCGGTAAACTCAACCCCGGTTCTCTAGGAAATAAACAGACAAAGATAAGATCGGAGATCACCTCCTAACCGTTAGTGGACGGATTTCCTTACCATCGTCCTAAAAGAACAAAACAAGATTTATACGCGTAGTACGTCATCATTGGAGATGACTGTGCCATATAAGTCACATGTTTCTCCTAGATATTTCCAAATATACGTTGGTCTATTTTCGACAGTCGGTTATTTAACTATCGAATAACAAATATTCAATAAGGATTTTATTTTATGGGGAAAACCAACATTGGTTTAGTACATAAGCAATCACTAGCCTCCATTAATAAGTCTTCATACATACAATTACTTTGTAAATTACTTGTATATAAACACTTTTAATAGATATACTCGCAAATCCATGTATTTCCATATTTAGAAATAACCATATACTTATTCCAACGGTATAAGTATATCTACAAAACTTAGAAAAGTTTCCTTTTTATTTGACTCTCAAATCGTTTATAATTCCCCTTACAATTCTTCAAGATCGTTTATAAACCATTTTATAAAATCTTCGAAAAACATTAATAATTCCTTTACCACCAATTCAGTCACTTATAAACTTCTTGTACATTTCAAAATCATTATAACTCTTTATGAACCCATATACCATTTATAACTTCTTTTATAAATCTATAAACCCGCTTCTAAAATTCGTTTATAAATATCTAACCATTTATAAATTCTTTCACCTTGTAAATAATCTTCCTTACATCTCCAAACCATTTCATAATCTGTTTTATAAAATCCAGATCTTTAGATTCCCTTTATAGGTTTCAGAAACATTTATAAACAATTAAAATCTTTTACTCCAAAACACCCTTCTATAATAATAATTATTAACACTAGACATTATAAATAAATGGAAATCATTAACTTTAAAGGGAAACAACCAAGATGCCGTTCAGACTGCTCTAAACCCGATTGGACGATTCACCGAATTCGATAGATGCGAATGGTCGGAGTTGGATCGCCGTCAGATTTATGTCAAGATGCAATTTCTAGTGGGAATGGCAGCTTCTTCCACATACAGGGTCTGTCTCAACAATGCGGATTACCTCATTACGGTTTCCCGATGGGATCATTCACATCCTAGATTTAGATCCCCTCGGTATAGATATTGAGAAGGAGTTCAGGTGTTTTGAGGGCCCGCTTGATCTCAACGATCTAGATTCAGATGATCGCTTTGATGCTATGATCCTTGAATCTACATCGTTTTCCCCTCCTCGGAACCTTTTAGAGGACGTTAACCCCTGGATGGCCCAGAACACGGAACCAGCTCCACCTCGGTGGGATCCCATACTTGATTTCGACCTCTCTGTGCCCCAGTTCCTCCAAGCCCTATTTCCCGTCCCAGCTCCGGCTCCCGATAATCTTCCGGCCTCTCCGCCGACGACGACTCCAGCCTACCCCGCCTTGCAAGGTCTCTCCCCACTGGTTGTCAGAAGAAGCTCGAGGACTGCCCGAGCTTCCTCCTTGCCTGGAGCCACAGGTAGCTTCTAGGAATCTGTAGTTTTCTCCTCTGCTAATAGTAGATTAAATAAGAAATTAGCACGTTGCATGGGAGTTAATATTCTAGATGAACATTATTCTGCCATGCAAACCCTAGAACAAGAGCGTCTCTCCCTTTCCCAATGAAAGTTGTCTCCTGGAATATTCGAGGGCTAGGGGACCCCTCTAAAAGGCATTCAGTTTACCTGTCCTTGTCCCCTCTGCACATTGATATCCTCCTGCTACAAGAATCTAAACTTTCCGATCCAACTCCCGCACTTATTCGTCAAATTGGTGGATCACAGCTTTCTGGGTGGGCTCACTCAAATGCCATTGGCTCCAGGGGGGTCTAATCACTATGTGGGATGAATCTGTATGGTCTCTTAGTCAAACCATTCATTAACCTTTCGTTTTGCATGTAGCTCTCAGACATTTGCGATCCAACACTACATTCTTCTTTTCAAACATATATGGCCCCCAATCAGTTCAAGACTGGGTAGATCTCTGGAGAAGTTGCAGGAATTTCGCAACACACATATATGGTCCATGGGTGCTTGGTGGTGATTTCAACACAACAAGATACTCAGACGAAAGAAACTCGGGCAATTTCTCGGCTGACTCAGATGCCTTCAATGCTTTCATCAACTCCTGCTCTTTGATTGAACCCTCTATCAGCAACCGCCTCTTTACCTGGTCTAATAGGCGTCAGGTCCCCACCTTGGCTAAACTAGATCGTTTTCTTTTCAACTCTGCATGGGACGATATCCACCCTCTATCTACCTGTCAAGGCCTGGCAACCGTCCTCTCGGATCATTGTCCTCTCATTTTAGAATCGGGCGCTCTCTCTAATCAAACTCGACCTTTCAGATTCGAAAGGCTCTGGATACTTGAGCCATCCTTCGAGGATTTTATTAAATTCGCATGGGCCCAGCCAATTAGGTCCAATTCTGCTTCGGTTCGGATAGTAGGCAAACTTAGATCGTTGAGAAGACTTCTTAAACCTTGGGCCAAATCCATTTGGAGCTCGCTCAAAAACCGTATCTCCGCTACACAAGATGAAATTCTCAAATTAAATATTCTCGAGGAGTCGCACCCTCTCGATGATTCTGAGACTCTCAAACTTAGATCTCTGCAAGATGAACTCGAAAGACTAATGAAACAGGAGGAGATTGGTTGGAAACAACGCTCTAAAGCCAAGTGGTTAGCAGATGGCGACAAAAATACGGCTTATTTCTACAGATTGGCGAATGGCCGCCACAGATCCCTGTTCATCCCTGAAATCATCCACAATGATGCGCCTGTCACAGATCAGTCGGAAATTCTGCGCCTGTTTACTCTATTCTACTGCTCTGTCCTTGGCAAATCATCACCCCCTCCCCCTCATAGATTGGAACATTCTCTATCCTAATACCCCCACCATTCTAATCGATGCCCCTTTCACTGAAGATGAAATCCTGTCCGCCCTCAAGAATATGGATGACAATAAATCGCCGGGCCTTGACGGTTTTGGCCCTTTTTTCTTCAAACACTTTTGGGAAGTTATCAAGACAGATATCCTTGACTTGTGCTCGGAATTTTACTCCAACCCTGCATCCATATCTCGGCTCAACTACGCTAAAATCATCCTCCTCCCGAAATCTGAAGGTACCAATTCCCTAACAGCTTTCCGCCCGATTAGTCTCCTCAACACCACCTTCAAGCTCATCACCAAAATCCTCGCCAACCGCCTTCAGCTTCACATGAATCAGTTGATAGGACCGGAGCAATCAGCATTCATCCAGGATCGTAACATTTTAGACTGTGTGGCGGCAACATAGGAAGTTATTTCCTATTGCCATTCCAACAACATACCAGGTGTCGTCCTTAAACTCGACTTCTCCAAAGCTTTTGATTCAGTTAATTGGAACTTTATTCTAGAGCTCCTATCTCACAGAGGCTTCCCAATGAAATGGTGCGAATGGATTAAATGTATCCTCACCTCCAGTCTCTCTTCCATTCAGATCAACGGCTCATCAGGTGGTCTTATCAAATCTGCCCGAGGTCTCAGACAGGGAGACCCGCTCTCGCCACTTTTATTTGTGTTGGTGGCGGACGTCTTTAATCGCATGACCAAGCTGGCCATCTCGAACAACTGTTTAGCCGGCATTGGCCCTCCCAATTCTGACTTGATGGTTCCAACCTCCAATTCGCTGATGATACAATTCTCTTTGCCTCTCCCACGCCTGATCATATCCACTGTCTCAAGGTCCTTCTTTACACCTTTGAACTCATTTCTGGTCTCTCCATCAATTTTCATAAAAGCTCCATCATTATGCTTGGCAAGGCTGACAATCTCGCTCTCTCCATCTCATCTATCCTCAACTGCAATATTGCCCACTTCCCCATCTCCTACTTAGGTATCCCCTTGCGTCCCACCAAACTTCATCGTGCCGATTGGGTTCCCCTTGTCTCCAAGATTGAAGCCAGACTTTTGGGCTGGAAAGCCGATGCTCTTTCGGCCGCAGGCAGAATGGTACTTATTTAATCGGTGCTTTCTTCCTTACCCACTTACTGGCTCTCATTCCACAAACTACCTACCTGGGTCGCCAAGAGAATTGATTCCACTAGAAGATCCTTCCTCTGGAACGGGGGAAAAGCTAAATGCCTTGTAAATTGGAAGATTGCCTATTTACACCATGATCATGGTGGCCTTGGTATTGTCAACCTTCGAACTTTCAACCTTGCTCTATTGGCCAAATGGTTATGGCGTCTTCTTACACCAGGTCACTTCATTTGGAAAGATTGGATCCTCTCTGTGCACTATCAAGATAACCCATTTCGTGTCCTTCACCTTGCTCCTCGCCTCAAGCCTTCACCATTCTGGTCTGGTGTCCTTGCTTCCCTGACCCGTATCAAGCCGCTCTTTCATGTAATTCTTGGTGATGGATCTAAATGTCTCTTCTGGCAAGATTCCTGGGTCCACCACTCTTCCCCTTACCGCGGCTTCCCTACTCTCTTTTCCTCCGCACCAATGCAGTTTTCACGGTAGCTGATGCCGTTTCCATCGGCCCCCCTTTGTTATGTCCTGCTTCCCTTTTTGGTGATAACCTGCTCCGCGAATTCCTTGCCGCCTCTAATCTACTTCGCTCCATTAACTTGTCTCCCTCCACCCCGGATCAATTCTCAAGGTCCTTATCCCCCTCCAATGGCTTCTCAGTGTCCCAATGCTATTCCTTCCTAAACCACCCTGGCAGACTTTTCTCTTTCGCTCGCATTTGGAAATGCCACCTTCCTCCTCGAATCCTTTTCTTTCAATGGTGTCTGATCCATGGTCGCATTAATACCAAAGACCGTCTCTTTCGTCTCAATATCCTATCTGATCAGACTTGCGCCCTCTGCAACATGGAAGCCGAATCCATTAATCACCTGTTCTTCGAATGCGACTTTGCTCATTTCATTTGGGTCTCTTCTTGTGCTCATCTACTTGGTTACATCCCTTTCATATCAAATTTCTACGAATATTGGCAGTTCAACGCTCCAGATTCTCTTCTTGATTCTCTGCTTGCCATTTTCTGTTGGGTTATATGGAAGGAAAGAAACGCCCGTGTCTTCAACAAACCCGTCAGTTCGAGAGTGCTTATATGCAATAGGATTATTAATATCTTTGCTTTTTGTTCAGGCTCCAGCTTCTCAACTCCACTCCGGCTCCGTCTTCCGGCTCCCGAATCTCCACCAGCTGAATCGGTGGGCAGCGCATCCTCCATCGCGCCGGTTGACCATCATTCTTATGGTCATGGTTTCCATCAGTGACAGTTTCTCTTCATTTGTATATTAATCCGACTGACTATTATGTAAATATTGGTCTAGGGTCGTTATGGTATTTATAACTCTTTTTTGCTGCTGCAGCTGATGTATGCTAAAACACACTTTCTGGCTAACGATCAGGCATGTTGATCGTAATATTAATATTTAGTAATTATCTCTAATCGGCTGTGTAGCTACACGCTACACATCCGTTCTGCTCAAAAAAAATATCCTAAAATAATAATTATTCATTCCAAAATATTTTTTAGAAATAATAATAAAAATTCATCTTACCATTTTATAAATAATAATAACTCATTTTAAAACCTTAATAATAATCCTTATTATAAGTTTCAAACCATAATTATTCTTAAATAATTAATCTTTCAATTTATTAACCTTTTTATAATTTCTTAAAACATGTTAACTATAAACAAATAACTTTTAACAATATTAAAATAATTAAATAACTTTAAAATAATACTAATACGATTATATAACTTTAAAACAATTTTAATATAATTAAATAACTTTAAAAGAATATTATTATAATTAAATAACCTTAAATTAATATTATTATAATTAAATAACTTTAAACAATATTAATATAATTAATTAACTTTGAAACAATATTAATATTTTTAATTAGATAATCCTTAAAATATTTCCGAAATCCAATTTTGGATTTAAAAATCCATTTTATCTCAAAAAAACCAATACTTAATCGACAATTTATAGTATTTTCAAAATACTAACTTGAGGCCAATAGCCACCCAACACTTAACCAATATCGATATTGATTTTTCCTATCACTACTGGCTTTTATTTCCAAACATATAACAATGTTATAACCATAGCATCCACAATAATATTTATTAATCAATAAACCATATAAAAGAAATATCATTGAACAATTCAATAATAGCGAGGAATCTTGTTGGATCCCTCCAATCTGTTTCTTCCTACATCACAAATGTTATACAATCATAAAATATAAATCAACCGCTTTGAGGCGGGATTCGTATACAAAGGGTCATCCACTTTTACGCGGGAACGTAATAGGGCCTCATCCGCTCCTATAGGCGGGAATATATCCAACTAATAAATATAATAATTTATCCAAACAATCATTCAACAACTTCTATCCACTATAAATCATACTAGCTAACCAAAAAGGTGAGAATAACTCACCGAAATTTTCTGTTGTCGCCGAGGCGTTTCGATTTGGAACTAAAACTGGACGATGTCCGATTTTAGCCCAAAATTCAACTGTCTCCAATTTCATCCAAACTAGTTCCATCGCGAAACTTTCGTCGATACAAGCACAATGCAAAAAGTTTCATCTCGATTGGACCTCGTATGAAGGAGTTATCAATTTTATAAGTTATCGATATTTTTTAACCGAAAATTAAATTAAACTAATTACAACTTCTATTTAATTACACTCTTACCTTAACAACCTTCTTCCCCAATCGATCAATTTCTGTACAAGAACCGGACATGGCCGTGCACACATATCAACTGACATGGAGCTCCGCTTAGCTGATTGACGAACGGACAGTGCCATCGGCTCCCCCTCTTCGATCTCGACCAACTTGACACCTCAAATCCATGTCCACTCGTCCCATACAAAACACGACATCACCCCAGCCTCATCCGTACAGTAGGTTGGACCCCCTCAAAGCATCACCGCAACTTCCAATCTCAGACGCCGAGATGCAGAATTTCCTCCTTAACCTAAATACCACAGCCATTCGTCGAATCAAAGCTTACATCAACCCATACGCTAAACCCTAGCCTTCAAGTTTACATAATAGTGTACTATGAAGTCATCGATCCTACCTCTCTATGCCAAACACCTCTAAATCACCCACCATCCCATATATCTTGCCCAAACTAGCTTTAAAACAATAACTTTATATTTTTACCAATTTTTATTTGAATTGATTCAAATTTTAAAGAGATGGCTTTGAGTTCTTTTTTTTCTTTCCTGCGTTTGAAAAATGAAGGAGGGGGACTCATTTTTAAAAGAAAGAGGTAGGTACGATCATAGATAGATTGGGTGTGCTTGTTCAAGGTAGGGTGGAAGATAGAGACGGAACAACGGCTGTGGTCAAATCTGAATAGAAATATATTATTTAAAATTTCAAAATATCTAGCCGTATAATTACGGACCCCAATTTAGACGTGTCGCCTGGCATTCCTAATGTTATACCCTATTCCTAACGCAATTGAACAAGTTCCGAGACCTAATTCGATCGTATGCAGAAGATAGCCTTTTGAACCCAATTATAATATTAAATCTTCAATATTAATTTCAACGCGTTTCTATCCCGTACGACCAAACGATATGTTTGATCGCTATGAAATTTGATAGTGTATTATAATTAATTCTTACGGACCCAATGACACTGGTTTCGTAGAAATCCAAAACAGTGCCCCGGAAGGCTATTTTTACTTGTTAATTAAACGAGTTAATTTGAAATTAGCTAAATCACTTTTGAATCAATTTTACAAGTTTTATTATCTTCATTCTTATTAATAGAATTTAAATAAGCTTTGAAATAATTTTTATCTAACTTAAAACTCAAGATCCCATTATTTAACCAATTTCAATTATGAATTTAACAATTAAATTATCCCATAAATCACTGTTTTTGAAATTCAAGTTATTTAATCTATAAAATTAACTTTCCAATAAATTAAATATTCTAATTTCAAATAACTAAAATTCTGGGTCGTTACAAAATTTGCTGATATGTTCCATAATATCTCCAAGAATTCAGTATTAGTTATGCATTAAATAGGAAAATGTGTGCTATTTATGTACATTTCTTGACCAATGAAGCATCACTGATGCAGCCCAGAAGGATGCTCAGAAGGATGAAGAGTTAGGTCGCATACGACCTAACGAAACCTCTAAGTCGTTACTGGTTGTTGAAGCACAAACTGGTAAAGGGCTAGGTCGCGAACGACCTAACAAGATCTTTAGGTCGTATCAACGACCTACTGAAGACCGGCAACGACCTAGCGAAGTACTACGAGCTAACAAAGAGACTAACGAGTTAGCAGTGTGTGAAGATTGGCACAGAGCTGAAGTAATAGGTCGCGAGCGACCTAGTGGAGAGCTACGACCTAACAGTCTGAAGGGAAAGGTGATACGACCTAACAAATTACGACCTATGTTAGGTCGCAGGAAAACAGAACGACCTAAGTTAGGTCGCGAAGTTTTAGACCGTGAGGAGTTAAGTCGCGAGGCCTTAGGTCGTGAAGTTTATGGAACTGCTTATCTGTTAGGTCGCAAAACTCTGGATGTCGTTGATCCTTATGCCGCATTGATCTCAGCCGTTGATTCTTAAGACGGTGAAGGAAGCAGATGTATTGAAGTTAAGTCGCTACATGTTTTAGGTCGTTACCGACCTAAAGCTTAGGTCGCGAAGTTTCTGGTGCGCTAATGTTTTAAGTCGCTGAAGCATTGGATGCCGTAGAATCTCATGCCGAGTTAATCTACACCGTTGACTCTTTAAAGTGTGAAGAAGCTGCTGTTAAGTCGCTACCGTCTTATACTAAGTCGTAGGTCGCAACTGTTATAGGTTAAGTCGTCTGTTTTTCATATGTTCTGTTATAAGTCGTGTACGACTTTTGTTGAGTCGGAGACTTTGATAGGTCGCGTCTGTTCTAGGTCGTAGGTCGTTTTCGACCTAAGTACTTGTAATATTTTGAAGTTTTCTGTTATGTTGAGTTGTAGCCTATAAATAGGCGTGTATGGTCATTTTGTAAAGGTTGTTGAATATTGAATAAAATTCTCTTTTGATTGCTTTGTGCTTTCATTCAAATTGGTAGTTGAGTGTAATCTCCTATCTCCTCTTTCGGTTAATCGAGTGCGCTCGATTCAACGATTGTAGAAGCCGATTCGCGGAATCAAGTGCGCTTGATCAACGCTTGAAGAATTGAAGATCTTTGAACCCGGTATCGTGCGCGATCAACGAGTTCGGGATAGCTAGAGTTCGGTATCTTCGGATCAACGAATTCGGGCATTTCAGTATTCATCACTCCATCTATTGCTACTTTCATCGATTGAAGATCGTTTTGATTAATCCGCTGCGTCAGATGATGCAGCCCAGAAGGATGCTCAGAAGGATGAAGAGTTAGGTCGCATACGACCTAACAAAACCTCTAAGTCGTTACTGGTTGTTGAAGCACAAACTGGTAAAGGGCTAGGTCGCGAACGACCTAACAAGACCTTTAGGTCGTATCAACGACCTACTGAAGACCGGCAATGACCTAGCGAAGTACTACAAGCTAACAAAGAGACTAACGAGTTAGCAGTGTGTGAAGATTGGCGCAGAGCTGAAGTAATAGGTCGCGAGCGACCTAGTGGAGAGCTACGACCTAACAGTCTGAAGGGAAAGGTGATACGACCTAACAAATTATGACCTATGTTAGGTCGCAGGAAAACAGAACGACCTAAGTTAGGTCGCGAAGTTTTAGATCGTGAGGAGTTAAGTCGCAAGGCCTTAGGTCGTGAAGTTTATGGAACTGCTTATCTGTTAGGTCGCAAAACTCTGGATGTCGTTGATCCTTATGCCGCATTGATCTCTGCCGTTGATTCTTAAGACGGTGAAGGAAGCAGATGTATTGAAGTTAAGTCGCTACATGTTTTAGGTCGTTACCGACCTAAAGCTTAGGTCGCGAAGTTTCTGGTGCGCTAATGTTTTAAGTCGCTGAAGCATTGGATGCCGTAGAATCTCATGCCGAGTTAATCTACACCGTTGACTCTTTAAAGTGTGAAGAAGCTGCTGTTAAGTCGCTACCGTCTTATACTAAGTCGTAGGTCACAACTGTTATAGGTTAAGTCGTCTGTTTTTCATATGTTCTGTTATAAGTCGTGTACGACTTATGTTGAGTCGGAGACTTTGATAGGTCGCGTCTGTTCTAGGTCGTAGGTCGTTTTCGACCTAAGTACTTGTAATATTTTGAAGTTTTCTGTTGTGTTGAGTTATAGCCTATAAATAGGCGTGTATGGTCATTTTGTAAAGGTTGTTGAATATTGAATAAAATTCTCTTTTGATTGCTTTGTGCTTTCATTCAAATTGGTAGTTGAGTGTAATCTCCTATCTCCTCTTTCGGTTAATCGAGTGCGCTCGATTCAACGATTGTAGAAGCCGATTCGCGGAATCAAGTGCGCTTGATCAACGCTTGAAGAATTGAAGATCTTTGAACCCGGTATCGTGCGCGATCAACGAGTTCGGGATAGCTAGAGTTCGGTATCTTCGGATCAACGAATTCGGGCATTTCAGTATTCATCACTCCATCTATTGCTACTTTCATCGATTGAAGATCGTTTTGATTAATCCGCTGCGTCAGTTTTGGTATCAGAGCTTGTTCTAGCCAATCATAGCTAGATCGAGACTTGGAGCCTATTCATTTAGAAGTTTGAAGTTGAGCCGTGAGCAAGTGAAGAAGTTCCATCATTGTTCGAAGTGGTTTGATCGAATTTGAATTGGAGGCCGAAACTTTGTCCATCGTGTTCATCGCGATTTGCTACAAAGTGGAAGTTTTCGATCCATTTCATTTTGGATCAAAGTCCGAAAAGTGTTTGAATTTTGAAGTGTTGAAGAATTTGTGAAGTTTTCAAGTATGCCGCCAAGAAGAGCTAATCGCCACCAAAACGTAGAAGCTTTGTATCGAAGAGAAGAAGCTGATGAGATGGAGCAAAGAATCAATGAAAACTTTAGTGAAAAGCTTAACGAAGGAATTGGCCGGTTAGAGAAGCTTATGACGGAGATGAATCAAAATCGGAGAAGGGTTTCACCAGAATCTAACCATGGGGGTAGTAGAGTCTCGCCACAGTCCAATCGAGACAAAAGTGTTGAAAATGATCAAGGGCGTGGGAGGAACGTGAATGATCGTGAACGGAGGAATGTAGATAGAAGGGATGGTGGTAGACGTGAAGGGAGTAGAGATGTTGGTGGTCAGAATCGACATCGTTATGCATCTGATTTTGAAGAGGAGTATGATGGTGGTAGTATTCAAGGAAGAGGTCAAGGAAGAAACTATTCTGAGTATGATCACAAATGGGAGTCGGGGATGAAGACAGAAATTCCTGAATTCAAGGGTGGTATGCAAGCGGAGGAGTTTCTAGATTGGGTGGCTAATGTCGAGGAAATTTTTGACTTCAAAGAAGTTCCAGAACATCGTAGAGTGAAGTTGGTTGCTACAAGGTTGAGGGGTAGAGCTTTGGCATGGTGGCAGCAAACCAAGCTTACACGTGAACGAATGGGGAAGTCAAAAGTTGAATCTTGGGAGAAGATGAAGAAATTGATGAAAGCAACGTTCTTACCTTACAATTATCAATCTTTGATGTATCAACGTTTGCAGAACTTGAGGCAGGGCACGAAGACAGTTAATGACTATGCTGATGAATTTTACCAACTGATTGCTCGAAATGATCTTATGGAGACGGAAGAACAACTGACAGCTAGATTTGTTGGGGGACTACGAATGCAGATCCAGGATATGGTCAATATGTTCGATCCAAGATCTGTAGCAGAGGCACATCAGAAAGCATTGGCTTGGGAAAAGCAGGGTAGACGAGTAAGTAGTGTGTTTACTAATTCTAACAATCAAGCGAAGGGTGTTGGTGGAAGTTCTAATGTTTCTAAACCTATCAGTAGACCAGTGGTGAAGGAGGCTGAGAAGGCAAGGGTTAACAATGGTTTCAAATGTTACAATTGTCAGGAATTGGGTCATAAAAGCAGTGAATGTCCAAAGCCAAAGAAGAGAACCATGATTGCAGAAGTTGACGATGAGGATGTTGATGGAGATTGTTCTAGTCCAGTTGAGGAGGATGAGCAAGATATTGCGTCAGGAGATGAAGGTTGTAACCTAATGCTGAGGAGATCGTGTTTAACACCGAAGCAGGAAGAAGCTAGTTGGTTGAGGAGTATTATCTTTCAGTCGACATGTACTATTCTGGGGAAGGTGTGTAAATTCGTGATTGATGCAGGAAGCTGTGATAATATTATTTCAACCGAGGCTGTGACAAAGTTGAAATTGAAGACAGAGAAACATCCGAGTCCATACAAGTTAGCATGGTTGAGAAAAGGAGGAGAAGTGAAAGTGGATAGACGAGTTCGTGTTCCATTCTCTATTGGGAAGAAATACAAAGACGAAATCTGGTGTGATGTAGTAGAGATGGATGTTTGCCACTTATTATTGGGAAGACCATGGCAGTATGATCGAGCAGTACAACATGACGGTCGGACCAATAGCTACAGTTTTATGTTTGAAGGCACAAAAATTATCCTAGTTCCGAAGAAGAGATCACAGGGAGAAAGTAAGTCGGAAGAGATTGAAGAACTGAAAACTTTATTGACTTTAAAGGAGTTTGTTAAAGAAGTTGAAGAGGAACCTGAAGTGTTTTTGTTACTTGGGCGAGAGAGCAGGGAAGAAGTTGAAATTCCAGAAGAAGTAAAACCAGTACTGAAAGAATTTGACGATGTATTTCCAGAGGAGTTACCAACGGAGTTACCACCGTTGAGAGATATCCAACATCAGATAGATCTTGTTCCAGGTGCTGTATTGCCACACAGACCACATTATCGAATGAGTCCAAAGGAACATGAAGAGTTGCGGAGGCAGGTAGAGGAATTGCTTGAGCAGGGGCGTGTGCAGGAGAGTCTGAGTCCTTGTGCTGTACCAGCTTTATTGGTACCCAAGAAGGATGGAACGTGGAGGATGTGCACTGACAGTCGAGCATTGAATAAGATTACTGTGAGATATAGATTTCCAATGCCGAGGTTGGATGATTTGTTAGATCAAATAAGCGGAGCTACTATCTTTTCGAAGATTGATTTGAAGAGCGGATATCATCAAATTCGTATCAGACCAGGCGATGAGTGGAAGACTGCTTTTAAAACCAGGGAGGGTCTATACGAATGGTTGGTCATGCCATTTGGTTTATCCAATGCACCGAGTACTTTCATGAGGGTGATGAATCAAATTTTTAGACCATTCATTGGGAAGTTTGTGGTGGTGTATTTCGATGATATTCTGATTTATAGTGGGAGTCCAGAGGAACATTTGAATCATCTTAGAGAAGTGCTGATGGTATTGCGACAAGAACAACTTTATGCTGCAACGAAGAAATGCGTGTTCATGACGCATAGTGTGTTATTTTTGGGGTACGTTGTTTCAGAGAAGGGTATACAGGTGGACCAAAGTAAAATCGAAGCTATCAGAGATTGGCCGCAGCCCAAGACGATAACGGAAGTTCGTAGTTTTCACGGGTTGGCTTCATTCTATCGAAGGTTTATACCACACTTTAGTAGTGTGATGGCGCCTATGACTGATTGTATGAAGGGTAAACAGTTTGCATGGACGGAGGAAGCCGGGGTTGCTTTTGAGCGAATCAAAGAACTTTTGACGTCTGCACCAATTCTTGTATTACCTGATTTTCAGTTGTTGTTTGAACTACATACTGATGCATCCAAGGTTGGGATTGGAGGAGTGTTGAGTCAGAAGGGACGTCCAATTGCATATTTCAGTGAAAAGCTGTCAGGAGCGAAGATGCGATATAGTACATATGATGTGGAGTTTTATGCTGTTGTGCAATCTATCAAACACTGGAGACATTATCTATTTCAGAAAGAGTTTGTTCTTTACACTGATCATGAGGCGTTAAAGCATTTGCAAGGGCAAGACAATATTTCAGCGAGACATGCATCGTGGATCGCATATCTGCAACAGTTTACTTTTGTTGTTAAGCACAAGTCAGGGGTAACCAATCGAGTGGCTGATGCTTTGAGTAGGAGGAGTCATTTGTTGACAACAATGAAGATTGAGGTGACGGGGTTTGAACTATTGCCAGAATTATTTACCGATGATCCTTACTTTGCAAAGTTTGTTGATCAAGTCAAGGAGGGAGAGACGAATAAGTTCGTGATGGTAGATGGTTTTCTGTTCAAAGGAAATCGATTGTGCATACCGGAGGGTAGTCTGAGAATGAAGATTATCAAGGAGTTACACGAAGAGGGACATGTTGGGAGAGACCGTACCTTGCAGTTGATTTCACAGTCCTACTTTTGGCCATCGATGAGGAAAGAAGTAGAGAGGTTTGTGGAGCGTTGTCATATTTGTCAGGTTTCAAAAGGAACTGCGACTAATGCCAGTTTATATATGCCGTTACCCGTGCTTGTAAAACCATGGGTGGATATCAGTATGGACTTTGTGTTGGGGTTGCCGAGAACGCAGCGTGGTAATGATTCCATTTATGTGGTGGTTGACAGATTTTCGAAAATGGCACATTTTATTGCTTGTAAGAAGACGGCGGATGCTGTTCATGTTGCTCAGTTGTTTTTCAAGGAGATCTATCGACTTCATGGATTGCCAGAATCTATTGTGTCGGATAGAGATACTCGATTTCTGAGTCACTTTTGGTTAAGTTTGTGGAAGATGGTGGGAACGAAGTTGAACTTTAGCAGCGCTTATCATCCGCAGACAGATGGACAGACTGAAGTTGTTAACAGATCATTGGGAAATTTGTTGAGGTGTCTTGTACAGGACAATCTGAAGAGTTGGGATGTGAAGTTATGCCAGGCAGAATTTGCTCATAATCATGTTGTGAATCGAAGTACGGGGTTCAGTCCATTCCAGATTGTCTATTCGAGCTTACCGAAAGGACCGTTGGATTTAACAGTGATACCACACCCAAAGGGGACAGTTAAGAAAGCTGCTGATTTTGTTGAAGGGCTGACGGAATGTCATAAAATCGTTCAAGAACGATTAGAGAAAGCAAATGAGAAATATAAACAATCTGCAGATTTGAAACGACGAAATGTTGAATTTCAGGAAGGTGATTTGGTTTATGCAGTGTTAACAAAAGATCGTTTTCCGGTAGGCGCTTACAATAAATTGAAAGCACGGAAAATTGGTCCGGTGGAAGTTGTGAAGCGAATTAATGAAAATGCTTACAAATTGAAACTGCCAGATGATGTGTATACGTCTGACGTGTTCAATGTCAAACATCTCGTACCATATCACGGGGCTGAATTTGTTAGGGAGGAAGAGAGTACAAATTCGAGGTCGAATTTTTCTCAACCTGGGAAGGATGATGCAGCCCAGAAGGATGCTTAGAAGGATGAAGAGTTAGGTCGCATATGACCTAACGAAACCTCTAAGTCGTTACTGGTTGTTGAAGCACAAACTGGTAAAGGGCTAGGTCGCGAACGACCTAACAAGACCTTTAGGTCGTATCAACGACCTACTGAAGACCGGCAACGACCTAGCGAAGTACTACGAGCTAACAAAGAGACTAACGAGTTAGCAGTGTGTGAAGATTGGCGCAGAGCTGAAGTAATAGGTCGCGAGCGACCTAGTGGAGAGCTACGACCTAACAGTCTGAAGGGAAAGGTGATACGACCTAACAAATTACGACCTATGTTAGGTCGCAGGAAAACAGAACGACCTAAGTTAGGTTGCGAAGTTATAGATCGTGAGGAGTTAAGTCGCGAGGCCTTAGGTCGTGAAGTTTATGGAACTGCTTATCTGTTAGGTCGCAAAACTCTGGATGTCGTTGATCCTTATGCCGCATTGATCTCTGCCGTTGATTCTTAAGACGGTGAAGGAAGCAGATGTATTGATGTTAAGTCGCTACATGTTTTAGGTCGTTATCGACCTAAAGCTTAGGTCGCGAAGTTTCTGGTGCGCTAATGTTTTAAGTCGCTGAAGCATTGGATGCCGTAGAATCTCATGTCGAGTTAATCTACACCGTTGACTCTTTAAAGTGTGAAGAAGCTGCTGTTAAGTCGCTACCGTCTTATACTAAGTTGTAGGTCGCAACTGTTATAGGTTAAGTCGTCTGTTTTTCATATGTTCTGTTATAAGTCGTGTACGACTTATGTTGAGTCGGAGACTTTGATAGGTCGCGTCTGTTCTAGGTCGTAGGTCGTTTTCGACCTAAGTACTTGTAATATTTTGAAGTTTTCTGTTGTGTTGAGTTGTAGCCTATAAATAGGCGTGTATGGTCATTTTGTAAAGGTTGTTGAATATTGAATAAAATTCTCTTTTGATTGCTTTGTGCTTTCATTCAAATTGGTAGTTGAGTGTAATCTCCTATCTCCTCTTTCGGTTAATCGAGTGCGCTCGATTCAACGATTGTAGAAGCCGATTCGCGGAATCAAGTGCGCTTGATCAACGCTTGAAGAATTGAAGATCTTTGAACCCGGTATCGTGCGCGATCAACGAGTTGGGGATAGCTAGAGTTCGGTATCTTCGGATCAACGAATTCGGGCATTTCAGTATTCATCACTCCATCTATTGCTACTTTCATCGATTGAAGGTCGTTTTGATTAATCCGCTGCGTCAATCACTATAGGAAAATATATTAAACCGTAGGAATTAAAATGGATAATATCACATATTACAAAAATGGGTCTAGGATGAGTATAAAAAATAAAATACTAATTAAAAGTTAAGTTCATATAACACCTTTTTAATACTAAATTTTCAACATAAAGTTGCATATGCTAGACTGAGCAAAAATAATATTTATATAATTATATTTCTTTTCTCAAATACGACATAAAAATTTATTATTTGACCATTCTTTTACTCCATAGATGATATTTCCCCCAACTTTATTTTCTTGAATACGTATGTTTAAAAATGGAGAAACATCAATTTTGTCTCAGATTATACATAATTTAAGAATGATTGGTATACATGTGTTAGTAAACTAATTATGCTATTTAAAATATACAATGGAAATAAAATTCATGATCATACTAACGAAACACAAATCAGATGAATGTCGATGTAAATATAAAACTTGAGAACTAAAAAATAGTTCAACATTACATATCAAGGATTTTATAAAAAATATATATGATAGCAATGTATTAATCAATCCAATAACCTCCTACAGAATATGAAGGAAACCAAGTTGATAATGATACAGATTGAAAATAAAATAAAACGAAAGTATAAGATTTTTCCCAACTTGATTTTTGTATATACTTATATTTCAAAATAAAAAGATCAACTTTACCTCTTGTGTATTATAAAATGTTTAAGATTATTTTACATCTATATGTTAGTAAGCCAATTATTCCCTACAAAATAAATGAATGAAATGAAAATCATAATCGTACTAAATGAATACATATAAGATGAACGTCGATGTACATAGAAAACTTAAGAATTAAAAATAGTCAAGCTTCATGTATTATAGAATTTACAAAATAACCAAAGATTATGTGATATCTATGTATTAATAAATCTAATAACCTTCTAAAAATATAAAGGAGACCATATTCATATCCATACAAATTATAACAAAAATAAGAAGAAAACAATTTTTTAGACACAAAATTGAAGTAAAAATCTACATAGAGCTAAAACAAAAAATTCAACCTTAAAATAAATGAAAATAAAGATAATAAAATAAAAATCAGACCATTAAATCCAGCTTGATAGATCAGCAAGCAAAATTTTTTGGAGGCTTTTAGACAATTTTTCCATGAAAACTACAATACTGAAGGCAACAGACAAAAACACAATCGCCGCAAAACATGATTAAAATGATATTTTTTTAAATGAATAGAAATTAAAGAACTAATGATGAATTTAACCAAATTATAGTTAGATAAAAAATATAAAGAGATTGACTAAAAACTATTTGGATAGAATATTTAAGTTGATTTAGATTGAAAATAGTTTACTAATTTTTTTGAATTGTAGTATAAGTATGAAACTGATATATAGGAAGGGATAACAAAATGAAAAGAATTTAAATGGGAGGAATGTAAAAAAAATGATAGGAAACAAATAAGGAATGACAAAATTGTAATGATAACATGGAGAAGAGGAAGAGATCTCTACTACATTATAAAGAAATAGTGATTATGAGTTTTTCAAAAGAAACAAACGTACATAAGAGTATTTTATCAAAAGGAATAATGATAACATTAATTGCTATAAAGATGGTAGTTTTGTGGAATATTGAAAAATTTTAGGGTGTCTAAAAGTAAAACTATACCAAAAATTAAGGTGAATGCACTATTCAGTCCAAGAGTGAATGAGAGATAAGAATACTAAGAGTTCTATATTCTCTTTCTTATATAATAGAATAGATGTGAATATCTGTTAGTAATCAAGCAAAGTGGGCTTATTTATATATATTGTTATTAGTTCTTATTATATAAGAGTGTGTAAATCAGAGCTTAGATGGTACATGTTTGAATATATATATTGATTTGGAACATATATAAACTTTATTGATGATTTTGAGTTTCTGATTTCTCATCTTTTCTATATTGATCTCAATGTTATGAGTGATTCACCTTGATTTGATTAGAGTTTCGATATGATACGGTGGTGACATCTTTCCAAATGGATTTGTGATATTTTATATTGATTTTGTTATTTATTTCTGTGTGATGAGAAAATTAAATAAACGGATTAGTGATACCGTCTGGTATGGGACTTTCGGTAACACTTTTCTTGTTATTCTTCAGACTTGTCATATAAAAATACCTAGTGTGGATCGAGTGTATTTTATGAGCATTGAATAATTATCCGAGTAACATGCGGTGGTATGGGACGCTGTTATGTTATTCATTTGATTATTCTTTGTAAGTAAATGTCACTCAAATGTACTCATGTATGTGATGATACTCATTGCAGTGAGTATGTTATAGTCTCGTGATGACATATGGATTTAGCCGTGTGTCGGCGTGGGATTAGAGCTCTAGTAAACTATTGTCACATGGTGACTTATACGGAGCCGTGTGTTAGCTTATGACTAGAGTTGTATATGGATATTGGATATGAGTATTATATGTCATCTACTTATTATCCGACTTCCTTTATTATTCGAGAGTGCACCAGACTGACCAGTATCCACCCTGGAGGCCTAATCGTGGGGTCGCACCCTGGATCCATGACACTGTTGTTTGTTATTATATTAAATGTGCATTACAGGATTGGTAGTTGGTAGGGTAGGTGCCCTACAGTCCCTTGTGTCGCATAGGGCAGCGGTTCATTACATATAGGGGCAACGTAGGGTTGTGACCAGGGCTACGCATAGACGAGCCACTGGTGGATAGGGTCACGATGTCCGTCGAGGTAACTAAAAACTATAGGGATAGAAAGTACTATACGGGAGGCGGGTAGTCCTGATTCTCTGGAGCATGCTTTGTGCTATCAATCTCACTTTCTGGTTCAGGGTTGTGAGTGTGTAGTGGATTGACATATATGTCTCATTCCTATAATGAGTTGACTAGACTAGAGACTGATTAAGTTTTAAGTGTAGTCAGTCTGCGTTATATCCATACTGTTTGATGATTTGATCTTTAGAAATAGCTTTTAATATCGATTGTGATTTGGATTGTATTGGACTATCTTTGTGATTTGTATAATATTGGATATCATTTGAATGATTCGATGGGCTATCTCGCATTATACGATTATATGATTTTATGATATTGTATTAGGACATTGCTATGTTTTAACTTAGATTCACTTACTGATTTTATTTTCTATAGTGATGTTTTATTATATGTATGATATACCCATTTGATATAGTATTCTTGTTTTCTATTGAATTGTTTTATATGGGTGATGACATCTTTACACATGATTTTGGTGATATTTATATTATGAGATACATCTGTAATCTTTTAAGTTGTAGTAATAAACCATGCATATGTCAGTTCGAGACATGTCAGGAACAAGGACGACATGCATTTGTTTTATTGGGCTAAGAGGAGATCTATATTCAAATGTTGTACGTTGTTTATATGTCATTGATTCACTGATATGTTTGACGCTGAGCCGTATATTGGTTGTTATCATGTTATGTTGAAATTTATTACACTTGAGATGTAATATACTCTTATGAGCTTATTGCATTATATATTATATGTTATCGTTGCGATTCTGACTCTGTTTTCTCTTTTATTTCCTGTATATTATGTATTGTTCTATCCTTGAGGCACACGTGTTTATTGCTTTGTACAGATACTGTGTACGTATTGATGTATTATTTATTTAATGTTTTAATACATATTAGTTTTAGCTCAAGGAACATGTGGGCCTAGATAGCCTCATTCTCCGTATTATCTGACAGTATTACTTTGTATACTCTTGGATTGTATGGGTATAGAGGTAAGGTGTTGCAATTATGTTCTTTTAAAATCTTATTAATTTTTATGTAATCTTATTCTTCGATACCAAATTGTAACATCTCCCATTCCGAGGCTAAAAAAATATATACCATCGATGCTACAGTCATCCTTAGCATTATTTCCCAGTGAAAGAATGAGATCCTTTATTTAATCATTAACACCAAGAGCGCTAGAATTTACAAAATTTTAATAAAACATTTCATTCAGTAATTCACAAATTCATTACATTTCATTACCATAACCCCACGAATGCATCGTTCATATAAAATAAAATAATTACATATAGTTCCAAGAGCGACATATGATGATGCCCCCCTTGGATGATCAGAATATTAACTACCTAGACGGTTATAGTACCCATTATTACATACATTCAACTAAATAAAAAGCAGTTGAACTACTACGCATTGGAATTATATCTTTTATATAATAGCTTACCTCATGCCCATCTCCAGAAGCTTATTCTTCCAATCCTGAAATACCCTTCTCTTAGCTTACTCAATTCCAAATTGAGCACCCGAGAGTTTGGGGGAAGTAAAGAACTTCGGGTTAGACGAAAATTCTGGTGTGAGTAATATTAGTCTATCTCAAATCAAAATATAGGTACTTAGTGAGATTGCACCACTGAGCTGAACGGGTTTGTTTCCTCTCACTAATACCTCAATAAAAAATATGCCATCCATGGCATATCCTGCATCCAAAATGAGTAGCTCATAATAATAAGGTCAAAGGTTTACATCCCAAAATAGTCCATGGAATAGTTATCCCAGGGTCACTACGAACTTATAATAGTTTTCTCAGGCCAACTAAGAACCTATTGTATTTTTGCTGGCTTATTAGAAACCTATAGCAGTTTTGCAGGTTGATAAGTAACCTATAGTAGTTTTGCAAGCTGACTAGAAAACGATAACCTCGGCTTCTGTCCAACAATAAATATAATGGTGAGCACAGTTGCTACGAATTCCTTGCTTTGCGTGATCTCAATTTTGTCCGTCCTTCGGCTAGGCCCTACACAACGAAATCGCAGACCCGACCAACCGTGGGCTAAGTGGTTGGAGGATAGTGCACAACCCTACCCCAGTCTCCACCTTTAAATTTTAAATCTATTTTTTAAGATGTCGATGAGTCATGTCTTTTAATCAATTCGGGCATCATAACACTATTTTGATTTTTACGATCTCCTGAATGCAATTTTACTTACTCAAGCATTAAAGTCTAACCATACCCCTATTGGAGTAACCCCAACTGGTCATATATCTTAATACCACGGATATTGATTTTAATGAATACAACCATATAAATATAGGTACTAATGTTTTCTCAAGTTGTACAGAATATTTTGCAGGATATTATACAAGTTTACACAAGTACAGGATAATCGAGTTTGAAGACTGAACAGCAAAAAGACTATGGATTATGATTCAGAGATGATCAAGATATTTAAAGACTTATGAGTTTAGAGACAAAGACATAAAGATAAAGAATTCATGACTATAGTTTATAGACAACATATCAACTTGTTAAATCCTTAAATAGCAATTTTCTTCTCTTTTAATACTCTCTTATCAAATTATTTATTTTATTATCATAATATTTATTTTATTTTTCAAAGTATAATTTTACAAAAAGTTTTAAATGTTATAAATATTTAAAACTATGTTAAATGTTTTACAGATTATTAGAATTTTATAAACACTTTAAATAGACTATTGTTTTTCAAAATTAACAAGGGTATGCTGATATAGGCCACATAGGTATGTCGACATATGTACCATTGAAGACATGTCTTTTGAATTTTGAAATGTTGTGATTTTTGGTTACCTCTTCGTGAATAAACACATCCCTGCAAACATTATATAATGGGGACTGGAAAACAAATTTTAACAACTACTTTCTCTTATTCTTCTTACTCCAAATTCTCATTATATATTTCACAAAATCCACTTTCTATACTCTTCAAATTCAATCAAATTCAATCTCTACTTTACTATATTCATTCTCTACAATCTACTCGTTGATTTGCAAGTATTTTCTCATCAATTCAAAGATCAAAATGCTATCAAAGGGCTATAGGATATTCTGTATCCAAAGTACAACTATTTGTATTTGGAATCAAC
The DNA here is from genome assembly GCA_030737815.1 of Allium fistulosum. Lineage (NCBI taxonomy): Eukaryota > Viridiplantae > Streptophyta > Magnoliopsida > Asparagales > Amaryllidaceae > Allium > Allium fistulosum. The sequence continues at coordinate 265,106,227 of CM060905.1, read as the reverse complement.
TCTTTGCTAATATTTGTATGGATGTACTTGTTTCCCTTTAAAATCAAGTGGGTGTGCTTATTGCCTATTCAAATCAAGTGGGTGTGGTTCTTGCCCGATCAAATCAAGTGCATGTGCTTGTTGCCTGACCAAATCAATTAGACATGCTTGTTGCACGATCAAATCAAGTGGGTGTATTTGTTGTCCGATTAAATCAAGTCAGAAGGGTGTATCTCATTGCCTTGAAATCGAGCATGTATGCTGGTTTGCTTACTACCTATTTAAAGTGGGCGTTTAAAAGGAAATCTGTACATATACTGTATAGGACTGGATGTTGGATTGGTTAATTTGAACCAGTATAAAACTCCCGGTGTCATCTCTCTTACTTTTACTTTACTTTTTACTTCATTTATATATATCTATGGCTGCATTTTAGTATATAACTGTGTTAGTTATCTCTGTTTAAATTTAAATCTTGAAATAATTTAGAAACGTTCCATATTTTTTATAAAACAGTATTCACCCCTATACTGTTAAAGTAGCCTCAAGATCCGTTCACATTAGTACTACAACATTTCCCACATTTGGTATCAAAGCATTAGGTTTTCAAAACTCATTATTTGATTTTTGAAAAATATAAGTGGCTAGTAACACTGGTAGAACATTTTTTAAGAAGAAAATCGAACTTGTAAAATCCTTATGATACCCTCAAATAGATTAGGAACTAATGATATTAAAAAGTCACTTGATTATTTAGAAGCGTATAAAGTAAATATGCAAGAACACATATGTTATATGGAATATATTAAAGAGACACCTGATAACCATACATCAAAAATCAAGAAGCACAAATGGATACTAAACAGTGGATTTTCAAGACACATAACTAGAAATCAGAGATCCTAAAGGGCATCATTTACAAAGATGGAGGGATAGTTAACTTCGGAGACAACTCAAAAGGACATGTCATCAGCATCGACAAGGTTGGTAACTCCAAAACTCATATTATTTCTAATGTTTTTCTAGATAGGAATTTAGAACGTAATCTGGTTAGTATTAGTCAATTATGTGAAAAGGGTTTCTAAATTAAGTTTGAAAAAAATAATTTCCACATCAAGGATAATGAGTCTAGAATTATTTTTGAAGGAGTTAGAAAATGTAACATTTACATTTTGAGTATGAAAGTGTCTAATGATAATCTTTGTCGTTTGGCTGAATCTAGTAACCCTTGGATTTGGAATAAACGATTTGGTCATTTAAAATTTAAACATTTATCCAAAGTAGTCCGGTATGAACTTGTTAGAGGACTTCCAAAAATGAGCTTTAGTGTTAATAACCTATGTGATGCTTGTCAACTTGGAAAACTTCACAAAATTTCATTTAAATCAAAAGACATAATTTCAACTACACATCCCTTGAAACTTCTTCACTTAGATCTTTTTGGACCATCACAAGTTCAATCAATAAGTCATAATGGATTTGTCTTTGTAATAGAGATGATTTTTCAGGATATACTTAGACAATATTTCTTTATGTCATATAGTGATGCTGATTATGCTGGATGCAAATCTGACCAAAAAAGTACAAGTGGAGCCTATCACATTTTGGGACACTTATTTTTATCTTGTTTTAGTAAAAAGAAAAATTCCGTGTCTCTGTCCATAGCGAACACAAAATATATATCAACAACGCTGTCTTGTTCATAGGTTATCTATATGCAACAAACTCTAAGAGATTTCAGTTTATATTTAAAACAATCACCAATATATTGTGATAACAACAGTGCAATTAATCTGTCTAAAAATCCCACCCATCATGCTGGGACAAACATATTGGTAGTAAGACATCATTTGCCCAAAGATAACGTCAACAAAGAAATTATTACACTAGAATGTATAAATGTAGAAAATCAAGTGGTTGATGTTTTAACTAAACCATTAGCACAAACTAATTCATCAAATTAACAATAGAACTTGGAATATGTTCATTTATAGAAATCTAGAAATAATAAACTTTTATTTACAAAATAAAAAGAAATTTGAAAAACAAATTTATTCTGCATATGTCGATATACCTAGGTAGTATATGTCGACATACATGGCAGTTTTCAGAAAACTTTTTTTCTCTCCTTCTTTCAAAATTTAAAATCTAATTATATTACCACCAAATTTTGACTCCATACCCATTTTCTGATCTCTTCCTTCTAAAAGCTAAAAAAATAATCAAAAATGCATCCACCAATTCCAAACGTCCTAGAGAAGAATCAAGCCCGTTTTATGACATCACATTCTCTAAACTAGGTAATACTGAAAAGGAATTGAAACACGTTCTCACCATGCTTACTGAAATTGAAGTTATGAAAATTTGGTCTAAAAATAAACAAGAGAAGTGTAAAGACTTACTTCCTCGACCCTCTAAAATCGACACTAATACATCCTCGGTATTCACGTGTTGCAAATCCAAGTGCCGGAGAGGCGGATTATTAGGGGTTTTTAAAAGAAATAAATATAGAAGGCAGAAAAAACATAATCTCACAACACATTTAACAACTTGTAATTATATATATGGTACATACAATCACTCTCAATATGAGATATCAGAGTCAAAGCAAGTACTAACCCATCTAGGGATAGTTATAACTGCCTATCCCTACAGGTTCTGGTAGATACTTATCCATAATACGTGGATATAAAAATATACGACTATCTACATAGGTCCTTTTAGCTTCTGCTCCATGCTCCATCCAAAATGCTCCAAGTTACCTAACTACTTGGTTGCCCGAAAAAATAGGGCACCTAAAGTTTAAGGGAAAAAGAAAATAAACTCCGAGTTAGCCATGGGACTGGTGTAAGAAGCTCAAAGTATGGATATTTGAAAACACGAGTATCTTATAAGACCACGCAGCACATAAACACGGAACGGGTTTTCATCTTAAGATAACCAAAACATTTGCTACGCAAAATCAAAGATATTATTTTTAACGACATTCTTTGAATGTCCTTTCAAATAACATATTAATCATAGCTGGAATTGTTACATTTGTTAAATTCGACAGCATAATAGGTTTACTAGTCTCGTATTGGAGAATGGATTACATACAATGACAGGGTAAGGGACTACTTTCCAATAGTACATCTCTAGAAAAATGCACTTGAGGTTCCAACCTCTACCAACACAGAACCGGCCTACCTTTACCATAGACAGTACCAAATATTATCCCATCACCTCGGCCGTTCCCGACATTTACCAAGATCCCAAAGCATACACAACATACCCAAAATATAGAGGGTAATCTAAAAAGGTGATGACCAAATCCTAATGGGTGCAACCCACATAGCCCTACCGCATCTACCATGTTTTTTTGATTCCTAGGTGATGAGTGTTGGAAATGCGGATTACGGATCTTAAGTGTGACGACCCGCTATTTTGGACCATTCAAATAGACAATAAATCCACACATGTCTGACTTGAATAATTCAAAATATCAGATTGTTAATTTAAATTTGGCAAAAACTCAGCATATGCAGTAAATAAATCAATCACAGAATCACAGACACAGAGTAATAATACGTAGCGGAATAGATAAAATAGTAGTACATGAAGCTACTATATAAACATCAGAGTTAAAAATAAAATACAACAGAATATCTCAAATGCAGTGAAGTCTCCAGTACAACAGATGACTTCTCTGGACAAATCAACTAGAAGAGCTGAAAGCTGAGGCGATAGTTGGATCTCCAAAGGAAGCTCCAAACTCCAAGGGTGAGTCCCAAATGCTGTTTCACTCGGTCTGACCCGAGCGTAAAGCAAAACACAAAACACTCGAGTCAGGATTAACATTCTTATATAAATAAATCCGACTCAAGTGAAATATCAACTGAAATACAAGTAACTTAAAGGATGTTTGGGATAACCATCCTCTAAGGATCTTCAGAACTATCTACAAGGTGGAAATATACACTGTAACACCGTGGTCATTTCAATTTAATTTATACTTGCAACCCAAATATCATTTCATTTCAAATATATCTATTTTCCAAAACAGTATATATAGGTTAAATAATTTATAAAGTAAAGTGTTTAAAATTTCCTCAAGTTTCACAAATCGGTTCAAATTAACTCAAATTCCAAATTCAAATTTATTCAAAGCTCAATTTTCCCATTTTAATTCAATTTAGTTTCTAATTAACAAATTCAATTCAAATTGATTCAAATACAGATCTGAATCACAAAATAAACCATTTAAATTCCAATATATTTCAAAGCTTAAATATTCAACAATTTCAAAGTTAAATTTAATAGTTTCATATAGCTCTTGATTTAACTTCATTTATTATTTAATCAGGGAATATTCACTTAATAAATTCAATATCATTTAACTAGCCTTAAATTGCATTTTTCTAAATATTTCCTTAACTTTATTTAAACAAGAAATATTCATTAGATTACTTATAAATTAAACTCAAGTTATAAATCATATCTTACATCTCAATTTCAATAAGTTTCAAATCGGTTTAATTAAATAAAATTCTTTATTGAATACAATTTCGACTAAATTTAAATTATCTTTCTAACCTTAATTTATTCAAATTTTTACCAAAATCTATTTTGAAATATATTTTATATACTCAACATATTATATGTATTTAAATAAATCATTCCCATTTATATATAAAAATTTAAGGCTCAACATTTATTAAAACCATATATTTCTTTCCAAAACCATAGAATTCATTTTTAAAATATATATATATATATGGACCAACGGTGTCTGTATATTTATTTATCATATGGTTAAGTGATACGGATATTTATCATTTCAATCCGAAATTTAAATATATACGGGTAGATATCATTTCGACCCGTAATCCCAATTTCAATTCGAATGAAAATCGCTTGGGTTTATCATTTCAACCCATAACGAAATTCTCCTATTCTAAAGTCCGTTCGGGTATGTATCATTTCAACCCATAGTGAATTCTATACTAACAGGGAACTTGCAGAGTGATAACAGATAATATAAAATATAACAACAGGCATATATCATCAATATAAATAACAGATACTGGTGTCAGATGTCATAGGTGAACATATACAGATAATAGTAATAACAGGCATATAAATACTAGATACTGGTGTCAGATGTCACAAGTGAACATATACAGATAATAGCATATATAACAATTTAAATATCTACAGCATCATATTTCAATTGTCGTTTCAATTGAGATCAAATTTAATAAATACAAGAATGTTAATTGTGAGTGATTGCTCACCTTTCGAGGCTAGAGAGATAGACAACGAAGCCGAGTTGAGTTACGAATCAAAGCGAAGAAAGATCAGCACGAATCCGACGATCAAAGCTGATAACGACAAATCGATGAAATCAAATCAGAATTTGGTTGATGATGATAAATTCAAACGAATAGTATATTATATTATTATCTTATTATTTCCTTTCAAAATCAATGTTTAATCAAACACATATATAGAAATCAACATTAAAATTTAAACATACATATAACAATATAAAATCTTTATATATCCCAAGATCACTTTATTAAACCAAACATATATTTAAAACATATACATTTATTTCAAATCAGTATTGAATCCCAATATGTACGATATACAATTGAAAACTAAATACACATGTATGTTATAATTTAAAAATCGATATTGTATAACATACTTTTAAAACAATGATACCATAACATATATACACTACAGGTTATATACTATATCATAGTTTTAGTATAAACAAACATATCACAAATTATAATATTCAGTTTGTAAATAAATATATAAATTCACAGCTAACTATAGTATAGACTAATACATATATTAATATATACTTAAACAGCTTCCAAACTATACAATTTGTAAAATTTATGGAGCCAACAGACCCGTGAAAATATACATATATAGGGGGAACACAAACCAAAGCAAACATGAGAAAATATACATATATAGGTATATATAACACATGTATATGGACTGACAACTATATGACTCCCTTTAAAATAAAATATTCTGTAGCACATATTTCATTTAAAATGTATGTACTATAACATTATGCGAACAGTGATTATCCAAATAAACTTATATATTTGAAAACACAACAGAGAATATAGTTTATAACATAGAAATATATTCATAAAAACCTGAAACATATTATACTTTATATAACTAACAGAAATGCAGACAACTACCAAACTTACAATTATAACTTGCTTTATATAATATATACACTAACTAGAGAAAATCATATATGAAATGAACTAACATATATCTATACTACTGTAATCATGCCCATATTGTAAATATATATATAAAATAGAATAGAATAAAAATGGCAGTGTACTGAGTTTCAAATCAAACAGGCTGTCACCAAAAATGTAAAAACAACTTATATAGTTTATATTTAAAATCAACAACTTACCATATAGCATATAATGTATATATACTACAATAAACTATGAACCAGTACGTAAGCAACGAAGGATGCAAGAGAGCTCGGGATGGTGATGGGTGTACTGGCACAGGCGGTGTCGGTGGTTGAAGTCAGGCCGAAGTGGAGTGGCGGTGTTTGGCCTGGTGGCGGCAGCGGAGGCTGTGGTCGGAATGGACGGAGGGGAGGTGGAGGTGACAAGGCAAGGCCAAGCGCGAGTAGCACAGGCTGGGGAATGAAGGCCGAAGGACAGTTGTGGCAGCAGGCGGTGGACGGGGGCTTTGGCTCGGGTGGTTGCACGGGAGCAGTGGAAGGAGGCTTCGGCTGCAAGTTTGGATCTGGGCTCGGTGGAAGGGGTTCTTGGTGGAACGGAAATGAGAGGGAGAGCGACGGGTAGAAGAGAGAGGGGAAGGGCGAACGATTGCTTGAGCCATGGTAAAATAATACACATTACTGTATATATATTGTTTTCTCAAATGAAGAGAAGGGGAAGAGATAGTGGCCTCATGTACAACCGGAAAGAATATTGGATACAGTAATGATATAGAATAGTAGGAGCCGATGGTTTAGAAAATATAAAAGGTGAAGCAAGTTTCAAGGCAACAATAAATATAAAAGAGTAACAGTGGAAAGAAAAAATGCAGAACAACGTACCAGAGTAAATATAAACTGAAATGATGGGAATGGTAACGTACGTCCGTTGATTCAGCGAAAGTCATCAAAACAATTAATGGGTTGATTGGACAATAAGTTTCAAAATTTGAAACCGAAGGAGAATTATCGGTCACAATTAAAGGTACCGTTATAATGAACAGTTTACTCTTTTCGGCGTGTACCGGATCTCAAAATGCAGAGTTGAATATACCGTGGAGATCAGTACGACGAGACGATCAAAATGGTACACAGATATTAGTGGCACGATCATCCGATCAAAAGTCGATAATCGGTACCGAAAATGCTGCTATTTTGAACGGAAAAATCCAAATGGAGCTAGAAACGTCAGAATTTCGCGAAACGAATTTCGCAGTCTGATTCAAAATGCTCTGAATAAATTTTCTCCTGTTAACATATTTTGGTTTCGGAAAACTTTTAAATTCACTGTTATTAACCGGTTTGATTTGAAATGAAATTTCACCGGAAAATAAACTTCAATATTATCATATGAAAATTTACCAGTTGCTATATTAAAATAGACGTATTCCAGATAATAAATTTTTAATTTCAAATTTTATTGTTTAAAATTTCACAAATTTCCATTTAAATATACTTTTAAAACCATTAAATTTTACGGGTCGTTACACTCTCCCCCACTCAAAACTTTTCGTCCCCGAAAAGGAAGAAGGTAGGAGAATAGAAACAACCAGATGGAAAAGATAGATTGAAAGTCAAGATTAAACAATTAATTTGAACTATATATAAATTTTACTTGAAATATTCATTTGAAACTTCAATGGCAAATCAATTATCTTTAATACTTTAAAACCCATTTGCAAATTCTTGCTTCCTTTATAAATGCCATTTATGTTTAAATAACATCTTTATAAATATGAAAAATATTTGAAAACAATTATTTACATCATTACTTATATTTACAACGAAGCTATTTGAAAACATTAAATCCATAATTCATAAATTTATTAATTTTTATCTCAAGATACTTTTCAAATATTATTAATAAATCAATAAACATTTTACTTTAAATAAGTTTTATTTAATTAATAACTTCTAAAATATTTATAACACTAAAATTTCTATTTATAACACTACTTTTTTTATATATATTAAACCATATAGTATATAAATAAACAATACTTAAAAAGGATATAGTCAACAAGGAGAAGAAGGAGGATTTGGAAAAGCAGAATATAGGTGAATAAATAAAGCTGAGCAGATAAGGTAGATTCAAAAGAATGGTATCGGGCATGAATAATTAATTCAAACCATAAGAATTTCAATTTCAAATATTAATACAAAATTTCTTTTGTTGAAATACTTTTATAATAGATTGCCTTTATAACGAAACAAATTTACTTTCGAAAATACTTTTATAACTCGATGTCTTAACAAGTTTATCCTTGTTCCTGTAGACTCTGGTAGTGCGTTGATCAGGCGCAAAACTAGAATTCTCCAAGTACTTAGTAGACTTGTTTCAACACCCAGTGAAAATACTGGAAAAACATTTAAAACAGATATGGAAAGTACAATCCAAACAAAACGAATCAAATCATGGATCGCAGATACACAATGGTTACGCCTGGGTCCCCCAGGAAACATCCGTACCTTTTAAGCATTCACTGCCTTGCGAATTTCGCCATGCAACAAAACGGTGGACCGCAGGTCACATAAAAATGGTTACGCCTGGATCCCCCAGGAAACATCCATACCCCGTAAGCAATCTCTGCCTTGCGGATTACGCCACTAACACGACCATAGATCGCAGATACACAATGGTTACGCCTGGATCCCCCAGGAAACATCCGTACCTTTTAAGCAATCACTGCCTTACGAATTATGCTATGCAGTCGAGTTCGTAAGACCATGGGTAACGCCATGGAATTCGAAGGACACTCGAGTATCATATCCGGAAAACCAAAATCAAAGAGAATAATATCGATAGAATGAATCCAAGATGTGGCCACAAATCGGATATCAAGCAGAAGGCACTTTCCATATCTTTACTTCGAAAATATGTATCATATAGTACCTTTTCAAATCACTTTCAAATATCGTACTTATATAAAATCCATTATATATAAGATTTAATTTTCAAATCAAATACTTTCCAAAATCAATAGTATATCAAATCATACTTATATAGACTTCAATTATATAAGATTTCACTTTCAAATGGAGTACCTTTCAAATCTATAGTTTTCGAATCAATTTCATACTCATACAAATCAATTTTATATAAGTTCGACAACTCCCAAATCAAGTGTTTAGTAACATAAGGTTCTCAAATTTCAATTTGTTTCAATATCAGTTCAATTTCAAAATCATATACAATTTCACTAAATTATTTCTTCTCAAATTAAATATCTTTAGTTTCAAAGTTTCCAAAATAATAGATTTAGAAAATAAATCCAAATTTCCAAATCGATAATTTAAGTCAACCAATTCATTTCCAAAATCAAATGTTTTCAAAATCATCTTATACTTATGTAAGGTCTATCTTATATAAGGGCCAAATTTCAAAATAAATTTCACTGTACGAAGAGCTATATGGGATTGAATATCTTTGCTTTTATGGGTTATATATCTTTGAAATTTAAATTGGAATTTTCTTTTAGTAAGCAAAGATATTTAACCCGACAGCTTTCAATTTCAGCGTCAAAATATATCAATGATATTAGAATATAAGATGTACATACGTCATCATTTCGCAGAATCACATTTGATCGCTCGCTCGATCACACAAGTTCGCTTTCGAACTAGTATTGTCCATTCGACTTCCCTAATGCGGATTTCGATATGGTTTCTCGACTAGAAGCCATCAGTCTCCTTGCATAGCCATATACTATGATAGAGAATTCTAGAATCAAGCCCAAAATCCATATCAAATATTCGCCATCAAGAATCGAATGAAAAATCCTAACACGAAATGGTGTAATTCACCTCGAACTTGTGTATTCAACCCTGGATCAAATTAATTATGCGAATAAAACAGCATACGCACAACTTATATATTTATTCCAACTTGTTAAATATATAGTTTCATAAAGATGTTACTAAGTTAAAACATTTAACTAAATTTTATTCAAAATATATTGAAGCCCAAATTCTTTCAAAACATTTCTAATCTAAATTCCATATTTAGAAAAATTCAAAATAGCCTTATTCATTTACTTAACAAAACAGTTTCAATATTTAAATCATATTACTTCATACTTAAACATTCGAAACAAATTTATATACTTTATCAAATAATTCATACCTTTCAAAATTTCTTAGCTTTGAAAAGTTAACCTTGATTTGGAAGTGCTCGAACCTTCAAAATAGTTGAAGAAATCATTTTCAAATTCAAGAGTTGGAAATTAACAACAAATCAGTAAATCAATTTCAAAAGATAAGCTTATATCAAATTCGAAACTCAAAGACTGAACACCGGATTACTTCAAATCATTTCAAATATATATATATATATATATATATCTTTCGAATATCAAATCATACTTCAAAATTTTGAAATCAAAATTTGTTTCGCAAAATCACTCGCGTAGCAATGCTACTAAAGTGGCCTTTCCCTCACTCTGAGACTCGAAAATCAATGTCGATGATGCGTGCACTCATCACCGAAATTATTTTCCAGCGACATAAGTGAGTTCTGGACTTTTATTTTCTCAAACTTCTTTGAAATTTCTTTGAAATCATTCGAAACTTATTAAAATCATTTGAACATTTCTTATTCCGAAAATACTTTTAAATCATACTATTATTATATATTTCAAAATCTTAAAACCAATTTCAAAATACCGAAGTTCAATTCTCGAATTTCAAATTTCAAATCCTTTAGTTATAAATCATTTTTATATAAATCAATTTCTTATATAATTTCAAATCCTTTCAAAAATTCAAATTCTTATTTTTAAAAGGTATATATAATCCTTATCGAAAACATTTTCACTTTTATATATAGAATATAATCATACTTATAAAAATTTTGATATATAAAACAATTTCCAAAATACGAATAAACCCGATTTTTCAAAAGGATGATTCAAGAATGGATTTCAAATCAAAGATAGAAATTCAAATTAGAGGAACCCTTAATCAAATAGAATTGTGATTCGAAGATAGGCTCGAACGAAGATGAGATAATTAAATTTCAAAATAGAAGATGAATATACTTATATAAATCGCGGATGACCCTAGGGTCAACCGTGACTTCAGGAACAAGATCGATGCAGAATTCTAAGAAAAATCAACATTCGATCGGTGAATTAAAGCTAATTGTGAAGGAGTTTCACCCCTTCACAAATCATTCAAAGATTGGCGGGATCACCTATTCTTATAGAGATCATTCGAAGTGGAGTTATGTGTTACTCCAGAATCAAAAGAATACAAATAGGGAGAGACAAGAATGAATTTTGGAACCGCAGGGAATGTTCCAAAGTTCAAAGGAAAATCGAGTCAAAAGGAAGAAATTCAAACTCGAACGAAAGTGATTCTGTAAATAAATTTACTATATATGCTAAGTTTTGCCTAGAGCCAAAGCTCTGATACCAACTGTGACGACCCGCTATTTTGGACCATTCAAATCGACAATAAATCCACACATGTCTGACTTGAATAATTCAAAATATCAGATTGTTAATTTAAATTTGGCAAAAACTCAGCATATGCAGTAAATAAATCAATCACAGAATCACAGACACAGAGTAATAATACGCAGCGGAATAGATAAAATAGTAGTTCATGAAGCTACTATATAAACATCAGAGTTAAAAATAAAATACAACAGAATATCTCAAATGCAGTGAAGTCTCCAGTACAACAGATGACTTCTCTGGACAAATCAACTAGAAGAGCTGAAAGCTGAGGCGATAGTTGGATCTCCAAAGGAAGCTCCAAACTCCAAGGGTGAGTCCCAAATGCTGTTTCACTCGGTCTGACCCGAGCGTAAAGCAAAACACAAAACACTCGAGTCAGGATTAACATTCTTATATAAATAAATCCGACTCAAGTGAAATATCAACTGAAATACAAGTAACTTAAAGGATGTTTGGGATAACCATCCTCTAAGGATCTTCAGAACTATCTACAAGGTGGAAATATACACTGTAACACCGTGGTCATTTCAATTTAATTTATACTTGCAACCCAAATATCATTTCATTTCAAATATATCTATTTTCCAAAACAGTATATATAGGTTAAATAATTTATAAAGTAAAGTGTTTATAATTTCCTCAAGTTTCACAAATCGGTTCAAATTAACTCAAATTCCAAATTCAAATTTATTCAAAGCTCAATTTTCCCATTTTAATTCAATTTAGTTTCTAATTAACAAATTCAATTCAAATTGATTCAAATACAGATCTGAATCACAAAATAAACCATTTAAATTCCAATATATTTCAAAGCTTAAATATTCAACAATTTCAAAGTTAAATTTAATAGTTTCATATAGCTCTTGATTTAACTTCATTTATTATTTAATCAGGGAATATTCACTTAATAAATTCAATATCATTTAACTAGCCTTAAATTACATTTTTCTAAATATTTCCTTAACTTTATTTAAACAAGAAATATTCATTAGATTACTTATAAATCAAACTCAAGTTATAAATCATATCTTACATCTCAATTTCAATAAGTTTCAAATCGGTTTAATTAAATAAAATTCTTTATTGAATACAATTTCGACTAAATTTAAATTATCTTTCTAACCTTAATTTATTCAAATTTTTACCAAAATCTATTTTGAAATATATTTTATATACTCAACATATTATATGTATTTAAATAAATCATTCCCATTTATATATAAAAATTTAAGGCTCAACATTTATTAAAACCATATATTTCTTTCCAAAACCATAGAATTCATTTTTAAAATATATATATATATATGGACCAACGGTGTCTGTATATTTATTTATCATATGGTTAAGTGATACGGATATTTATCATTTCAATCCGAAATTTAAATATATACGGGTAGATATCATTTCGACCCGTAATCCCAATTTCAATTCGAATGAAAATCGCTTGGGTTTATCATTTCAACCCATAACGAAATTCTCCTATTCTAAAGTCCGTTCGGGTATGTATCATTTCAACCCATAGTGAATTCTATACTAACAGGGAACTTGCAGAGTGATAACAGATAATATAAAATATAACAACAGGCATATATCATCAATATAAATAACAGATACTGGTGTCAGATGTCATAGGTGAACATATACAGATAATAGTAATAACAGGCATATAAATACTAGATACTGGTGTCAGATGTCACAAGTGAACATATACAGATAATAGCATATATAACAATTTAAATATCTACAGCATCATATTTCAATTGTCGTTTCAATTGAGATCAAATTTAATAAATACAAGAATGTTAATCGTGAGTGATTGTTCACCTTTCGAGGCTAGAGAGATAGACAACGAAGCCGAGTTGAGTTACGAATCAAAGCGAAGAAAGATCAGCACGAATCCGACGATCAAAGCTGATAACGACAAATCGATGAAATCAAATCAGAATTTGGTTGATGATGATAAATTCAAACGAATAGTATATTATATTATTATCTTATTATTTCCTTTCAAAATCAATGTTTAATCAAACACATATATAGAAATCAACATTAAAATTTAAACATACATATAACAATATAAAATCTTTATATATCCCAAGATCACTTTATTAAACCAAACATATATTTAAAACATATACATTTATTTCAAATCAGTATTGAATCCCAATATGTACGATATACAATTGAAAACTAAATACACATGTATGTTATAATTTAAAAATCGATATTGTATAACATACTTTTAAAACAATGATACCATAACATATATACACTACAGGTTATATACTATATCATAGTTTTAGTATAAACAAACATATCACAAATTATAATATTCAGTTTGTAAATAAATATATAAATTCACAGCTAACTATAGTATAGACTAATACATATATTAATATATACTTAAACAGCTTCCAAACTATACAATTTGTAAAATTTATGGAGCCAACAGACCCGTGAAAATATACATATATAGGGGGAACACAAACCAAAGCAAACATGAGAAAATATACATATATAGGTATATATAACACATGTATATGGACTGACAACTATATGACTCCCTTTAAAATAAAATATTCTGTAGCACATATTTCATTTAAAATGTATGTACTATAACATTATGCGAACAGTGATTATCCAAATAAACTTATATATTTGAAAACACAACAGAGAATATAGTTTATAACATAGAACTATATTCATAAAAACCTGAAACATATTATACTTTATATAACTAACAGAAATGCAGACAACTACCAAACTTACAATTATAACTTGCTTTATATAATATATACACTAACTAGAGAAAATCATATATGAAATGAACTAACATATATCTATACTACTGTAATCATGCCCATATTGTAAATATATATATAAAATAGAATAGAATAAAAATGGCGGTGTACTGAGTTTCAAATCAAACAGGCTGTCACCAAAAATGTAAAAACAACTTATATAGTTTATATTTAAAATCAACAACTTACCATATAGCATATAATGTATATATACTACAATAAACTATGAACCAGTACGTAAGCAACGAAGGATGCAAGAGAGCTCGGGATGGTGATGGGTGTACTGGCACAGGCGGTGTCGGTGGTTGAAGTCAGGCCGAAGTGGAGTGGCGGTGTTTGGCCTGGTGGCGGCAGCGGAGGCTGTGGTCGGAATGGACGGAGGGGAGGTGGAGGTGACAAGGCAAGGCCAAGCGCGAGTAGCGCAGGCTGGGGAATGAAGGCCGAAGGACAGTTGTGGCAGCAGGCGGTGGACGGGGGCTTTGGCTCGGGTGGTTGCACGGGAGCAGTGGAAGGAGGCTTCGGCTGCAAGTTTGGATCTGGGCTCGGTGGAAGGGGTTCTTGGTGGAACGGAAATGAGAGGGAGAGCGACGGGTAGAAGAGAGAGGGGAAGGGCGAACGACTGCTTGAGCCATGGTAAAATAATACACGTTACTGTATATATATTGTTTTCTCAAATGAAGAGAAGGGGAAGAGATAGTGGCCTCATGTACAACCGGAAAGAATATTGGATACAGTAATGATATAGAATAGTAGGAGCCGATGGTTTAGAAAATATAAAAGGTGAAGCAAGTTTCAAGGCAACAATAAATATAAAAGAGTAACAGTGGAAAGAAAAAATGCAGAACAACGTACCAGAGTAAATATAAACTGAAATGATGGGAATGGTAACGTACGTCCGTTGATTCAGCGAAAGTCATCAAAACAATTAATGGGTTGATTGGACAATAAGTTTCAAAATTTGAAACCGAAGGAGAATTATCGGTCACAATTAAAGGTACCGTTATAATGAACAGTTTACTCTTTTCGGCGTGTACCGGATCTCAAAATGCAGAGTTGAATATACCGTGGAGATCAGTACGACGAGACGATCGAAACGGTACACAGATATTAGTGGCACGATCATCCGATCAAAAGTCGATAATCGGTACCGAAAATGCTGCTATTTTGAACGGAAAAATCCAAATGGAGCTAGAAACGTCCGAATTTCGCGAAACAAATTTCGCAGTCTGATTCAAAATGCTCTGAATAAATTTTTTCCTGTTAACATATTTTGGTTTCGGAAAACTTTTAAATTCACTGTTATTAACCGGTTTGATTTGAAATGAAATTTCACAGGAAAATAAACTTCAATATTATCAGATGAAAATTTACCAGTTGCTATATTAAAATAGACGTATTCTAGATAATAAATTTTTAATTTCAAATTTTATTGTTTAAAATTTCACAAATTTCTAGTTAAATATACTTTTAAAACCATTAAATTTTACGGGTCGTTACATTAAGGTTGGATTAACACTGGAGGGGGTGAATAGTGTTTAATTGACTTTATGGAATTTTTGAAATCTTTTCAAATTAAACACATACATATACAATTTCACAAACATAGAGACAATCACAGAATCAGACACAGATTCAAATAGTAAATAAAAAGCAGTAAAGGAAAGAACATGCCGGAATTTTATACTGGTTCGGAGTTACCCTACATCCAGTCCCATACAATTTCTTATGCAGATTTCTTTTCAAATATGATGTCGATATTACAACCACGATTTCAAGGCCACGAGATACACCCTCTGTTAACCCGCCATTTTCCAAGGCAGAATGCAAGCAGATTTAACCCAACCAACTGCACGATGATCAAAACTAAACTTTCACAGATAGTAAGCATGATCAGAAGGCTAAAATATAACATAATCGACAAACAAACAACACAAGATGTTTAAAACATAGTTTCAACAAAAAACGAGTTGTTTCGAATTGGTTGGAGCTTGCTCCGAGTCACCTTCCTGTTTACTTCGGGTTTCTAGGCAATTTGCCTCGAGTCAGAGAAGGGTCTGCTTTGGGTCTTGGATAGATTAGCATGTTTACAAGCTGCTTCGAGTCATCATAACACTTGCTTCGAGCCACTAGATGGTCTGCTTCGGGCCAAGGAGATAACTACTTTGAGTCAAGGGATCGATCAAGTCTCAGGTAAGCACTGGTTCGTATCCATGGAAAAGTACCACTTCGTATCCATCGCACCTACCACATTTCGTATCCATCACCTGAAACATGTTTCGTATCGATCACTGTTTGCACAATTCGTATCGATCGGTAAACGATCGATACGAAACGTGCCACCAACAATACAAAACAAAAGGTTCTCCAATCGATATGAAGGAATTTTAGGCGAACGAATGGAATTATTAGATCGATACAAAGGACGTAGGCATGCATCGATACGAAAGACATGCGTTCATATCGATACGAAACGTGTCATCACAATCGATACAAAATAAAGTGCCACAAATTGATACGAATAAGTGTACACCGGAGGATACGAACAAGACCTATAAGATTCATCACTCGGCATAAAAAGAGGATCGATCCTAGAAGACAATGCCACGTCATCTGGTCAACACGTGCTAGCATGGATACGAAGATACCGATACGAACGGCATCGATACGAGCTCGACAATGCCTTGCAAATGAAAACTTGCATCAATCATATCTCACAATCTACAAGTCCAAATTCCACCAAATTTTCACAGGAGCTTGCGTACAACCTCAAGAATGTCCATGATAGATCCCAACCCAAAAAGATCAATTTTGGATCGATACGAATTTGGTACGTATCGATCATGGATTGAGTCGAAATGTCAGGGGATCGATCACGTGGGCCCACCCACATGAGAGAAGGAGTCTTCTGAGATCTGGGCGAGATATTTGCAGCCTACACCTATAAATAGCAGTCCATGAGCTTCAGAAAAGGGATCTTTTGGCTCTTCTACGCCGATACTATGCCAGAATCATTGTTGTAACTTGGTTGTACTGTTGTAAACCTCTGTAACCAGCGAGTTATAATCAATAAAACAACGACTCTTCAAAGTTGACGTAAGCTACAATGCCGAACCACTATAAATCTTTTGTTTCTACTACTTTCTTTTTAAATTTTGAGTGTTCATCATATTTATATTCTCTACATACTTGCTATCTGTGATCTTTGATTGTGAACGGGTGCTTTCATTGGCAATTGGGTGTTTGTGACCAATTTTGGCACAAACATTTTGGTGCTTTCACCGAGAGGGCTAGCATTCAGGGATTTTATAACTTGGACTTTGGATCTGAAAGCTTAAAGACTTGGATCTGGAAAGCTATGACGAGGAAATCAACAAGGAGACAAAGAGCGGAGAGAAGTTAGAATGAAGGAAGCCAGGAAGCATCCTCAGGAGCTAATCAAACTTCAGTCTTCATCACCAGAGATGAGATGGAGATGATGATGGGGGTTATGCATGAAGAATTGTTGAAAAGTCAGGAGGAGATGATGCAGAATATTCTCAGACTATTTGGACGGGTTGGAACAGCAGGAGCAACTAGAGTCTAGATCCTCGGAGCTGGACCAGAAAGATTCAACAGGCGGTCGGATAGAGCAGGACCATCAGGAGCAGCCCATGAGCTGGGGGCACTCCCCAGGAGCATGTTTATCCAATCTCAAGCAGGATACCAGCTGAGACCGTGCAGCATGGTGTTGATAGAGGAATGGATGCCCATCCAGGAGAGCTGATTCCAGATTCCCTCGCGAACTCGGGGGGTAGATTGGAGGCAACATACAAGGACTACAGCTTGACGAAAGTGACGGATTGGTGGAGATGGTCAGACGATCCATGAGAGGCCGATTAGTGAATAGAGATCTTGAGGATGTGAACATGAGCCCCTTCGCTCCCGCGATTAGGCAGGCTAGGAACCCACCTGAATTCAAGCTACCAACACTAGAGACATATGATGGGAGGACGGATCTTGCAGTTCATCTGACAAGGTATATGAGGCACATGGAAGTATTGGGGGCATCAGAGGAAGTAATGGCCCGGTGTTTCTCACTGTATTTGACAGATATAGCAGCGTTATGGTTCAGACAATTGGAAAGCGGCTCCATTGGAACATGCACCAAGTTGATTGAGAAGTTTATGAGGCAGTTCAGAGTTCACATTTCGAGACCCAAGAATGTAATGAGTTTGACAGCACTGAAGCAGAGAACCGGAGAGTCTTTGAGGAACTTTTTAACGAGGTTTAATGCGGCAGCAGCATCAGTGGATTGCCCAGATCCATCCATGGTCTTGATGGCAGCTGTATCTGGCATAGCTGATGGAACAAAATTCAAGAATTCATTGACGAGGGACCCACCTATGGATTTAGGAGAGTTTTATCATGAGGCAGAAAGGTTTCTGCGACAAGAGGATGCAAATGCTGAGAGAGGGGAAGGAGAGGGAGTTGATGTGTATGCAGTCAAAATCGGAGATCCGCCCGGAAAGGATTCAGGCAAGGATAAAGGGAAACAGAAAGCAGAAGAGAGTTGTGATGAGTCAAAGTGGCCGCAAAAGGAGCCAAGATTCACCTCTTATTCAGAGCTGAGCGAGACTTTGGAACGAATCTATCGAGACACTAGGGGGCAGGTTCCCTACCGGAGGCCAATGAGGAGGTATCCGACCAACAATGAGAGGAAATCAGACAAGTACTGTTTATTCCATGAGTTAAGAGGCCATAATACGAATTATTGCAAACACTTGAGGGATGAGATAGAAGGGCATATCCAGAACGACATGCTATTACAATACGTGAGGAGGCGAGCAGCAACGGTGGAGCAAGAACGACCACCATCTGCATCAACTGGGGACGGCTCAGGATCGAGGCATCAGCTTGTCATCAACTGATTGAAATAATGACGAATAAGTCGCAAACTCCACACTAATGCGGTTAAGTCGCTTACACATGTACAGGATCACGAACGGTCCTTAGGCATGCTCTGAGACGACTATCAACAGCATCAGTGTAGGTGTCTGCACTTTGACGTCTCTATTTTGCTTTTGTTTTCTATTTTTTGCATCTGGACTTGATTTGGTTGGACATTTTGGTTGTAAGACTCATTTTGAATGTAAATCTGGTATTTGTAATTCCATAACGGCTAAGTCACTTACACATGCACGGGATCGTGAACGGTCCTTAGGCATGCTCTGAGATGGCGATAAACCGCCATAACAAACAATTCAGAGACTCACTCGAATGTGAAATTTGACATTAATGATACTAAGTCCTCCTTGGGCACACACAATTCGCCTCGAACGGCACTCGACCATGAACGGTCACAATTCGCCTCGAATGGCACTCTACCACGAACGGTCACAATTCGCCTCGAACGGCACACGACCTCGAACGGTCACCATTCGCCATGAATGGCACCTCGATCGCGAGCAGTCACAATTCGCCTCGAACAGCACACGACCTCGAACGGTCACCATTTGCCACGAATGGCACTCCGACCGCGAGCGGTCACAATTCGCCTCAAATGGCATCCGACCTTGAATGGTCACAACCCGCCTCGAACGGTATTCGACCTCGAATGGCATACGATCATGAACGATCATTATTCACAGTCAGGTAGGATTATCAATCTCTTTACAGGTCATTGACAGGATACAAACATCTGGCTTATGGCACTACAAAACACACTTTCCTATCGCAAGGCATGTTTTGGGGGGCAAAGTGTTAACCCGCCATTTTGCATGGCAGAATGTAGGTGGATTTAACACAACCGACTGCACGATGATCAAAGCTAAACTTTCACAGATAGTAAGCATGATCACAGGGCTAAAATATAGCATAATCGACAAACAAACAACACAAGACGTTTAAAACATAGTTTCAACAAAAATCGAGTCGTTTCAAGTTGCTTGGAGCTTGCTCCACGTCACCTTCCTGTTTGCTTCGGGTTTCCAGGAAATTAGCTTCGAGTCAGAGAAGGGTCTGCTTCGGGTCTTAGACAGATTAGCATGTTTACAAGCTGCTTCGAGTCACCACAGCACTTGCTTCGAGTCACTAGAAGGTCTGCTACGGGCCAAGGAGATAGCTACTTTGAGTCAAGGGATCGATCCAAGTCTCAGGTAAGCACTGGTTCTTATCCATGGAAAAGCACCACTTCGTATACATCGCATCTACCACATTTCGTATCCATCACCTGAAACATGTTTTGTATCGATCATTGTTTGCACAATTCGTATCGATCGGTAAACAATCGATACGAAACGTGCCACCAACAATACAAAGCAAAAGGTTCTCCAATCGATACGAAGTAATTTTAGGTGAACGAATGGAATTATTAGATTGATACAAAGGACGTAGGCATGCATCAATACGAAAGAAATGCGTTTGTATCGATACGAAATGCGCCGTCACAATCAATATGAAATAAAGTGCCACAGATTGATACAAATGAGTGTACACCGGAAGATACGAACAAGTCCTAAAAGACTCGTCACTCGGCATAAAAAGAGGATCGATCCTAGAAGACAACACCACGTCATCTGGTCAACACGTGCTAGCATGAATACGAAGATACCGATACAAACGACATCGATACGAGCTCGACAATGCCTTGCAAGTGCAAACTTGCATCGATCATATCTCACAATCTACAAGTCCAAATGCTACCAAATTTTCACAGGAGCTTGCGTACAACCTCAAGAATGTCCATGGTAGATCCCAACCCAAAAAGAGCAATTTTGGATCGATAAGAATTTGGTACGTATAGATCATGGATCGAGCGGAAATGTTAAGGGATCGATCACGTGGGCCTACCCATGTGAGAGAAGGAGTCTTACGAGATTTGGGCGAGGTATTTGCAGCCTACACCTATAAATAGCAGTCCAAGAGCTTCAGAAAAGGGATCTTTTGGCTCTTCTACGTCGACACTCTGCCAGAATCATTGTTGTAACTTGGTTGTACTGTTGTAAACCTCTGTAACCAGCGAGTTATAATCAATAAAACAACGACTCTTCAAAGTGGACGTAGGCTACAATGCCGAACCACTATAAATCTTGTGTTTCTACTGCTTTCCTTTTAAATTTTAAGTGTTCTTCATATTTATATTCTCGACATACTTGCTATCTATGATCTGTGATTGTGAACGGGTGCTTTCATCGGCAATTGGGAGTTTGTGACCAATTTTGGCGCAAACACCCTCCTGTCTTCGAGTCCAGGGCAAACTCTCTTGATTTAATCAAGCTACAAGATCTCCTAATTGATTTACGGGCTACAATCACACCAAATTGATTTACGGGCCACAATCACACCATTTCCAATCACACTTTGATAGAGAGAGACTCGATACACTTCGATCTTTCGATCTTTGATTACAAATGATCCTATAGCTCTGAATAGCATTGAGATCTTTGAGAGAGAGTGATAGAGAATCAAACTAGAGATGCTCGAGTTTGATTCACCTAGGATTTCGGCAGAGTTTTGTTAAAATATAAGAGAATAATTGAGTGGAGAAGAAGGAGTAAAGAACTGAAGAAAAACTAACTTAAAATTCATTGAAAACAACTGGTATTTATAAAAGAACAACAGTCATGTCCATTCGTGAAAGGTTACGACGAATAGACACTTCATTTGAAAATTTGAAATTTGAATTCTACGGCTACCATGTCGACATGGGGGGATGGAGTATGTCGACATGCCCTAGTAAATTTTGAAAATTGATTTTTGTTTTTAAAAGAGATTTTATTTTTAAAACTTGTCAAAAAAATTTCTGAAGTTTATAAGCCATTTTGAATATAGTTTAAACTTAAAAAAGAGTTTTAGAAAATAATCTAAAAATATATATATGATCTATAAAATATTAAAAACTACGTATAGATATATTTTTAAGATTTAAAGCTTATAATATTAAAACCAGGAGATAGTTTAAAAACAAGAGATGATTTTGAAATCAAAATATAAAAGATAATAAAAATGGTTTAAGGCTAAAATATTTAAACTGAAAGAGATGACTTTTAAAGAGTTTTCGGAAAAATATTTAAAATAAATCATTTTGAAAATTTCGTGGATTCCATTCCACTAGAGAAGGTCGTGGGTTTCATCCCACTAAAGAGGTCATGGATTCAATCCCATTATTAAAGCGAGAAGGTGGATTCCATTCCACAATTAAAATCCGAATAAAGATTTTAGTGCTATTATGAAGTTTTAACATAAATCTAGACTCTATTACTTATCTTGATATCTTGAACTCTTGTAATCTTGAATTCTTGATACTCATGAGTCTTCAGTCTAGATTTCTTCAATCTCGAATTCATCAATCTTGAATCTCTATACTGTACAGCCTTCATTCTTCAGTACCTGCATATATAATTATCCTACATATACATATATATCTAGACAATGATATTAGTATTTATATTTTATAACAAGTCCTAAGGTTGTTGTCATCAAAACCATCATTTCAGGAACTAACAATCTCCCCCTTTTTGATGATGACAACCTATGTTTATAAAATATACTCCACCAAACTCTGATTCTACTCTGACTCCCCCTTATTCCAACAACTCCCCCCTAATCTACTAACTCCCCCTTAATCTAAGCCTATCTAAGCTATTTTATAATTCTCCCCCTTTGTCATCAACAAAAACTAAGCCTAAACTACATAACTCCCCCTTAAACTAATACTATGGAACTAAATGCTAATAACGAAGTATAATAAGCGAAAACATAAATCTAATTTTATTATATATGTTGTTACATTACACATTTATATAAACGAATATATAGAAATACACAGTATATAAAACATTGTCATAAAAAAATCTAATGAGAGTCTTTGATAATTGGTGACTTGTGAATCGACCAATTTGGGTAATGGAGACAAAAGTTTCCACGTTGTTCGACCAAATTACCATCTTTATCAAAACAGACTTCTCCAACGCAAATAACTTTATCGTCTTCGTCCATTTGCGCTTCATCCTCTTCTTCTTCTTCGCCGTCTTTATCTAATGGATTATGAATATGAATGTTAGAGGAGTCATCTTCAATCATGATCGGGTCTGCATGATTATTAGAAATTTTTGCAAATTTCTAAGGATTTTGCCTTGTTTCTCCTGTTCCTTTGCTATCTTTATTTGCATGACTTGCAACTCAGTCATCATTTGCAGAGAGTCCTTCAAAGTTTCCTCTATCTTCATAACTCGGGCCAGTGTAGTTCATTAAAATGGACCAACATTAGGAGAAGGGAAAGAAAAGGTCGCATTTTGGTTTGATTTAGGAGAAGAGGCCATTATTTTATATTTTCAGAAGTTTATTACTGAGAGAAATGAAGTGGAAGATAGAAGAATTCGAAATATAGAGAATATATAACTAACAAACTAATTTTAGAGGGAAAATCGAAATTTCAAATTTTACCGTTGTATGTCGACATGGGGGGTAGGGGTATGTCGACATCCTTATGGAAATTTTGACAATTTTATTTTTCTTTATTTTTAAAAATATATACATTACTATATCTATATTCTATATCTCAGTTATAGAGCAAATTACTAGTTCTCTTCTAAATTTAGTAAAGGTTGATTGATACAAGGGTTTGGTTAGAATATCACCTATTTGATTCTCAGTGTTGATAAATTCAAGAGAAATAATCTCTTTACTTATATTATCTCTGATAAAATGATGTCTGATATCAATATGTTTGGTTCTGGAATGATGAGTAGGATTTTTGGATAAATTTATTGCACTTGTATTGTCACAATAAATTGGTGATTTTGAAATATTTAATCCAAAATCCTTTAGGATCTGTTGCATGTAGATAACTTGAGAACAAGCCAAAGCAGCAGAGATATATTCTGCTTCAGTGGTTGATAGTGAGATAGTATTTTGCTATTTACTAAATGAGGAATTCAGAGAATGTCCTAAAAAGTGACAAGTTCCACTTGTACATTTTCGGTCAGATTTACAACCAGCATAGTCAGCATCACAATATGAGATTAAAACAAATGAATCATTTTTAAGGTAAAATAGGTCATAGTCTAAAGTGTGTTTAACATATCTTAGGATACGTTTAACAACTTTTAAATGGGTCTCTTTAGGTTGAGATTGGTATCTTGCACAGAGATAGACACTATGCATGATATCAGGCCTACTTGAAGTTATATAGATTAGCGATCCAATCATTCCCCTATATAGTTTTTGATCAACATCTTTTGAAATGTCTTCTTTCTTTAAGGCTTTATTGGTTGCCATGGTAGTGGGTTTTCCACTCGTAGTGGTCATACCAAACTTATTAATTAGATCCCTAGCATACTTTTATTGATTAATGAAAATACCACTATCTAATTGTTTTATTTGCAATCCTAAAAAGAAAGTAAGTTCACCCATATGACTCATCTCAAACTCTTTTGTCATTATTTTAGAAAACTCTTTATTCATTTCATTGTTTGTTGATCCAAAAATTATACCATCTGCATAAATATGTACTAATTGGATATCATTTTTGTTTCTTTTAACAAAAAGAGTATTATCTAATTTACCAATTTCAAAATTTGATTGTAATAGGTAAGATCTTAGTCTATCATACCAGGCTCTAGGAGCTTGTTTCAGACCATATAAAGCTTTCTTTAATTTGTAAACATGATTTGGAAACTTTTCTTCTTCAAAAAGTGGGGGTTGTTTAACATAAACATCTTCTTTAACAAAACCATTTAAAAATGAACTTTTGACATCCATTTGAAATAATTTGAAATTGTTGTGGTTTGCGAAAGCAAGTAGAATTCTAATGGCTTCTAATCTTGCTACGGGTGCAAAGGTTTCATCAAAGTCTATTCCTTCTTCTTGACAATAAACTTGCACGACTAACCGAGCTTTATTTCTAATGACCTCACGTTGTTCATTCATTTTATTTTTATAAACCCATTTAGTTCCTATTATAGTTTTGTCCTTGGGTCTAGGAACAAGTTTCTATACATCATTTCTAGTGAATTGAATCAGTTCTGCTTGCATAGTAAGAATCTATGAATCATCAGATGATGCTTCTTTCGGATTTTTGGGTTCTATAGTTGATATAAAAGCTACATTACTCATCTTGTTTAGTTGATTTCTAGTTCTAACAACATATTCTATATTTCCTAGTATATTTTCTATAGAAATCTTTTAAAAGCCTGATGTTTTTATTAGGATGAATAGTTTCACAATTTGTTTTATATGATTCGTTATTTAGAGTAACAAAATCATCTTCATCATTTATTTGAACAAAATCTTTGAAATTTTCATCAAAAGATACATACATTGTTTCTTCAATGGTGTTGGTTTTTAAATTATAAACTCCGTATGCTTTACTTCTATTAGAATATCTGATAAAGATTCCTTTGTCGGATTTAGGATCAAATTTATCCAAACTGTCCTTTGTATTTAGAGTGAAACATTTACTTCCAAAAACTATAAAATAAGATACCTTTGGTTTCTTATTGAAAAGAAGTTCATATGGTGTTTTATTGGTTGGAGGTCTAATCAAAATCCTATTCAAAATATTACAAGCTGTAGCGACTGCTTCAGCTCAAAAATTTCTTGGTAATTTACTATCTGAAAGCATAGTTCTTGCACACTCTTGAATCGTCCTATTTTTGCGCTCTACCACCCCGTATTGTTGTGGAGTTCTTGGAAAGGAAAAATTATGAGTTATTCCTTTTTTATTACAGAAATTCTCAAAATTTTCATTTTTAAATTCTCCACCGTGATCACTATGAATAGTTTTGATTTTTAAAGAAAGTTGATTTTGAATTCTTTTTGCAAAAGTTTTAAATAAATCGAAAGCATCACTTTTAAGTTTTAGAATAATTGTCCATGTAAATCTAGAATAATCATCTACAATTACAACAATTTATTTACTGTGATTTATTGACTTAATCTGAGATGGACCAAATAGATCTAACTTAAGTAACTCAAGAGGTTTTGAAATTGAAATCATATCTTTCAATTTGAATGAACTCTTCCTAAGTTTTCCTAATTGACCAGCATCACATATACTATCTACTTTAAAATTCATTTTAGGGAGACCTCTTACTAGATCAAGTTTTGAAAGTATAGTTAAGAGTTTGAAATTGAAATGCCCAAATCTTTTATGCCAAATCCAAGGGTCACTTGTATTAGCCAAAAGACATAGGCTATCATTTGAGATTTTCATACTAAGAATATAAATATTTTTCTTCCTAATTCCTTCAAAGATAATATTTGATTTGTTATCTTCGATGTGACACTTATCCTTTTCAAATTTAATTTTGTACCCCTTATCACATAGTTGACTTATGCTAAATAAATTGTGTTTTAGATTCCTAACTAAAAAAAACATCAGAAATAGTATGAGTTTTAGAGTTACTGACATGGCCGATGACAATCACATATCCTTTTAAGTTGTCTCCAAAGTTGACTAGTCCTCCATCTTCATAAATTATGTCATTCAGTATCTCCAGATTGCAAGTCATGTGTCTCGAACATCCACTATCAAGTATCCATTTATTTTCCTTGATTTGCACCATTTGTCCATTGAGTGTTGATTCATCAAAAGCCATATAACACATCTGTTCCTGCACAACACACCAATTCAGTAGACAACTTGATTTTCTATAATAACAACATGCAGACTTATGAGACAATGATGATTTGGACAGTTTTGAACTAGTGTTAATAGAATCTCCAAAATTGCTATTTTAAACTTTTTCAAAATTATGTGTATGATAACTTTGAAAACCAATGCTCTGATACCAAATGTTGGAAATATGGATTACGGATCTTAAGGCTGGATTAACACTAGAGGGGGGTGAATAGTGTTTAATCGATTTTATGGAATTTTTGAAATCTTTTCAAATTAAACACATACAGATGCAATTTCACAAACACAGAGACAATCACAGAATCAGACACATATGCAAATACTAAATAAAAAGCAGTAAAGGAAAGAACACACTGGAATTTTATACTGGTTCAGAGTTACCCTACATCCAGTCCCACACAATTTCTTGTGCAGATTTCTTTTCAAATATAATGTCGATATTACAACCTCAATTTCAAGGCCACAAGATACACCCTCCTGTCTTCAAATCCAGCGCAAACTCTCTTGATTTAACCAGGCTACAAGATCACCCAATTGATTTACGGGCTACAATCACACCTAAATAATTTACGGGCCACAATCACACCGTTTCCAATCACACTATGATAAAGAGAGACTCGATACACTTCGATCTTTGAATACAAATGATCCTATAACTCTGAATAGCACTGAGATATTTGAGAGAGAGTGATAGAGAATCAAACTAGAGATGATCGAGTTTGATTCACTTGGGATTTCGGCAGAGTTTTGTTAAAATATAAGAGAATAATTGAGTGGAGAAGGAGTGAAGAAATAAAGAAAAACTAACTTAAAATTCGTTGAAAACAAATGGTATTTATAGAAGAACAACAGTCATGTCCATTCGTGAAAGGTTATGACGAATAGACACTTCATTTGAAAATTTGAAATTTAAATTCTACGGCTACCATATGGACATTGGGGGGATGGGGTATGTCAACATGCCCTAGTAAATTCTGAAAATTGAATTTTGGTTTTAAAAGAGATTTCCTTTTAAAACTTGTCAAAACAATTTCTGAAGTTTATAAACCATTTTGAATATAGTTTAAACTTAAAAAAGAGTTTTAGAAAATAATATATATATATATAATCTATAAAATATTAAAAACTAAGTATAGATATATTTTTGAGATTTAAAGCTTATAATATTAAAACCAGGAGACGGTTTAAAAACAAGAGATGATTTTGAAATCATAATATCTAAAATATTTAAACTGAGAGAGATGACTTTTAAAGAGTTTTCAAAAAAATATTTACAATAAATCATTTTGAAAATTTCGTGGATTCCATTCCACTAGAGAAGGTCGTGGGTTCCATCCCACTAAAGAGGTCGTGGGTTCCATCCTACTATTAAAGCGAGAAAGTGGATTCCATTCCACAATTAAAATCCGAATAATGATTTTAGTGCTATTATGAAGTTTTAACATAAATCTAGACTCTATTACTTATCCTGAAATCTTGAACTTTTGAACTCTTGAAATCTTGAACTCTTAATATCTTGAATTCTTGATACTCATGAGTCTTTAGTCTTGATTTCTTCAATATTGAATCTGTAAGTCTTGAATCTCTATACTGTACTGTCTTCATTCTTCAGTGCCTGCATATATATATATATATATATATATATATATATATATATATATATATCATGCATATACATATATATCTAGACAAAGATATTGGTGTTTATATTGGTATTTATATTTTATAACAAGTCCTATGGTTGTTGTCATCAAAACCATCATCTCAGGAACTAACAATAAGGCTTGTGGTAACAATTACCTTTCTCATAGCACACATTTCACTTGGATGCCACATTACCAATTCCATCACACACTATTGATTTCCAAAAATGTACAATCTCTGAGCTCGTACATCTCAGAGAAAGGTGTTAAGTATAGGAGAGTTACCTCCTATACCACAAAACAGATGTACGTTTGTAAAAACCAATGTACGTGTATTTTAGAAATGCAATGTCGGACATTCATTCATACAAGTTGTCCAGAAGCAGGACAATCCAAAGAAAATCTCCTACTACATCCTATCAGGAATCATCTCAGAGAAAGATATTGGTACACACACACACACAGACACACACACACACACATATATATCTAGACAAAGATATTGGTATTTATATTTTATAACAAGTCCTATGGTTGTTGTCATCAAAACCATCATCTCAGGAAATAACAATGAGGCTTGGGGTAACGATTACCTTTCTCATAGCACACATTTCACTTGAATGCCACATTACCAATTCCATCACACACTATTGATTTCCAAAAATGTACAATCTCTGAGCTCGTACATCTCAGAGAAAGGTGTTAAGTATAGGAGAGTTACCTCCTATACCACGAAACAGATGTACGTTTGTAAAAATCAATGTACGTGTATTTTAAAAATGCAATGTCGGACATTCGTCCATACAAGTTGTCCAGGAGCAGGACAATCCAAAGAAAATCTCCTACTACATCCTGTCAGGAATCACCCCTAGGATTAGTAGCGAGCAACACTTGCATCGAAGATCAAATGAAGATACCACTACCATATATATATGATACGAGAAATTTCCCCTGAGGGTTAGTGACAAGCAGCCCTTCATTTCCATTAATTATCATTCAATGTCTTCACCTTCGAATGCGTAAATTGGTTCGAAGTGGTTTTCAAATAGGAATTACCCAAATCCGATTCTGGTTCCTTCGAACAAATCATCGATAAAAGATGTAAAGTTTGAGGGTGATTATTATTTCATTTATTAATATGTTTTATCAAGTAAAATATCTCTTTTAGAGATATAAATCTTTAAATCATATTCTTTTCCAGTATATACAGAATCCTTAAACCTCTTTTTAACTTTTGAAATACCAAATCAAAATCATTTCTCATAAATCACATTGCAAAACCTTACTGAGTAAAAATGGTCGATAGAAATTATACTAATTCTACTCATCATCAATTTCCATATTCAACCTTTATTATCCGTTGAATAACGATGAAATCGCCTTTTAAATTCACACGGCCAGTACGGGTTTCCTCCTCAAAATTTAGTACCAAGTATAAGAAGATTATTTCTATACAATCCAAGTTGTATTAAATTTGGAAAAAAAATTAAATCTTTTATACTGCCTCGTTTTCGACATTTCGACCTTATCTATTCCTCGCCCACGAAAGAGGACAAGTGAGCCAAAGTGCTACTTGCTTTTGAAAATCTCCTTAGTTTAAGCACCTTACATCCGCATCTCATGAATAGAAAAATCCAGTTTACTCATTGGCTTTTAGAGCCAAGATTAAATCACTTAATTATAATAGCTTTTCTTTAAATCATATATAAACTCTTTAAAAATAATTATAAAACCTCCAAATTACCTTTAAAATACTTAATTATTTATTTTAAAACATTTATAAAAGAGGGAAATAATACTTTAGTTTAAAGCTATATTTCAAAATTTATTAAAAGTGCTGCAAAAAGTGTTGTGAATAGTGCTGCGAATAGTTTTTTAAGGCTTATTTGATCAAAACAACTTTTCTATCATTTAGAAATCCATTTTTATAACTCAAATCTCTTTTAAAAAGGTTTAAAATATTTATAAAATTTAATTCATATTTTTAAAGAATTAAAAATATCATTTATAAAGAATTTATTGGTTTGGTTTCCCAACTACCAAACCACGACTATTTTGAAAACTTGATTTGCTCATATTTCAAAATCTACTAGATGAAAACTCGATCGTTTTCTTTGGTTGAAAATTATGAATATAAGAGTTTGGAAATTTATTATTACAAAGAATTCCGTCTGTGATTCCATCGTTTAAAGGGATTTAAACTTTACGGCGTGGAATCGCGAACTGTTGTTACGTGACGCGCCTATTTTTGACTCAACTTTCATAACTTGTCCAAACTCCACCAAATTTGTCTTTAGTGTTTATAAAACATTTATAAACCATTTTAAATCATTTCAAAAGGGTTTAATGATTTCATATCACTTTTATAACTTGATTCAAAAAGTGATTTCCCTGTGTAATATCGATGTTTATTTAACGTGACTTGTTTACACAATTAAATGCTATATTAAAACAACTAATACTTGATGATCAAAGCATAGTAAATATCCATAGCAATCATATCACATCATCATTATATATATAAATAGTGTTTCTCACTTGATTTTCGATTGGACTAACTTTAAAACGGCTATAGCTCCACTATCTCGAAATCGAAGCTCGCGACTACTAGCACAAATGCTTTGTAACATCCCCCACTTGGAGGCCCAAAACTAACGGCTATGGATGCTGCAGTCATCCATAGTTATTAATCATCGGCAACCAAATACGGTAATGTTAGATACATTGATATAACATAAACACACGGGTATGAATATTTTTAAAAATCAACAACAACTTTCTCATTCCATTTTAAAGCATTTCAAATTCATTACATAATCCCATAATCGTTAACCACGTTCGGATAAAATATCATTATTACAACATATGCCAAGAGCGATATATGAAGATGCCTCCTTAGATGATCAGAGTATATATAGGCAATTAAACAACTTTGCCTTTACAACAACAACACAGGGGAATCAAAATAAAAGAGAAATCTAAGTAGCTATTATGCCTCCTGCATGTCTCCGAAAGCTTATTCGTCTAAAGAGGTACCTGAAAACCTCAATTCTCAAACTACTCAAAATTAATTGAGCACCCGAGAGTTTAAGGGGAAAACATAAACTTCGAGTCAGACTTAAAGCCCTGTATGAATAATAATCTACCATCTCAAACCATTTAGATATCTAGTGAGACCACGCCGCTTAGCGGAACGGGTTTCCCCCTCACTAGTATCTCATTCAAAACTTTATAAAACCATATACTGTGCTCATGCATCCACAATGGTTAAAAAATAGTATTTCAAAATAATATGACAATATGCAAACAAATAAATCAATTCTAGATTTCCCATCCCCTTTTCATTCTGACTAACTGTCTTATTTATAGTTTCTAAGGTCACTCTTAACCTATTAGTTTTCATGGGCTGAGTAATAACCTATTTAATGTTTATGGACTCCCTGTCCAGTTTCATAGTTTTCATGGGCTTACTATTAACTTGTTTGAATTTATGGACTCCCTTTCCTATTTCATAGTTTTCATGGGATCACCAAGAACCTATTGGCCCCTTTTCATAGTTTTTATGGGATCACCAAGAACCTATTGGCCCCTGCCAATAACATCATTATTTCATGTGGTCTCCCTGAACCTATTGGTAACTCCAATAACTTCCCTCTTATCCTAGTTTTCATGGGTTGACTAGGAACCTATTGACATCTGTCAATAACTTAATCTGGATATAATTTTCATGGGTTCACTACAAATCTATTGGCTCCTGCCAATAACTCATTCTAGTCATAGTTTTCATGGGTTTACTATGAACCTATCTACCTGACAACTTCTCTATTTAGCCATCTTACATTCTGGTCTATCTGACATCCTGGATGCATTCTACTCATTCACGAGTTAAATTAATTTATATTCACTACTGGGTCAACAAAGCTAGTTATTCCGCCCTTCCCCAAAATACAGTTATGGGTCCATTACAATATGAATATATATATATATATATATATATATATA
The DNA here is from genome assembly GCA_030737815.1 of Allium fistulosum. NCBI lineage: Eukaryota > Viridiplantae > Streptophyta > Magnoliopsida > Asparagales > Amaryllidaceae > Allium > Allium fistulosum. The sequence continues at coordinate 265,073,462 of CM060905.1, read as the reverse complement.
TGAAGAAGTAAACATAATAACATAATAATACCAACACCCGTGGTTTAATATCCTTGAAATCATTTTATATAAAACTTGGTTAATCCCTTTAACCTATTAATCAAGGAAAACTTCTTCAAAAACTCCATACTTAAAATCATTTCAAAACTCTTTTATTGTGTTATGGTTTTCCTTTAAAATGAGATTGGGTTATTATTTGTTTTTAAAACTAAGGCATTCGAAAGCTTAAATCTTTACTTTCGATACTATTGGAAAACTTCATTTCGAAAGCATTCTAATCTTCTTTTCAAAACTCTTGGCGCCAGCCTTTCGGAACACTTAAAAACCTTTCTTTCGAAACCTTTCGAATGTATTAAAGTGAAACCATTCAATTATAAAAGCATTGCTTCGAAACCATACGAAGGTACCCCTTTCAAAACCATTGGGTTTTACTTAAAATATCTATTGGGTCAAAGTGAACATAAACGAATTTCAAAACCATTATTTATCATATAAGAGTGTTTGGGGAAAACTTGATGGCTTCGGAACCATCCTTTCAAAAGCACAAATCATTTATGTAAAACACTTGAAGGTTAGCTTCGAAACCCCTATCGAAACCATTGCCTTCGAAACCATTAACCCCTATCGAAAGCTTTAGGAAGTGGCTCATATTTACAAAACAGTGACTACCTTTCGAAAGCATTGATATCTTCAATTCCTTCGAAAGGCATAAGGTCGGCAGAAGGGTTTCGGCTAGGTCGAAACTACCCCTTTTGAAATCATTAGTTTGGAAACTAAGTAACCCATTCGAAAGCTATACTTTAAACAATAAGGTGGAAACCCTCTTTCGAAAGCTATTCAAGAGACCCTTTCGAAAGCGTATATTTTGACACCTTCGAAAGCATTTAGTAAAACACGCAGGCGCTTTTCTTTAGAAAATAAAACAAAGGTTTCGTTCCACTACGTACGAATGTTGATACCTTGTGTATTGGTTTCGGCCTCATGGGGTTAGACTTAGTAGGTCTCGACTTGATTGAAGGCGGAAGCTATGAGTCAGAAGGTGCTTCTGAAAGAGGCAGAACCCACTTTTCTGGGTAAAACTGATTTAATGCCACTTAAAGTAAATACTTTCTAACTAACCTGCCTACCTGTAAACATGTGATTAATTGCCTTAACTTTTAGAATTCTTTACAAAAATAACCGCCGCATAATTTTAGATCTAAACAAAGATTAATTTAGCAAATAAGCCCTTCCATTAAACAAAACAATTAAATCATTTAGGTCCTCCTTTCAAAATAATTTAATTCTCATAGCAATTCACTTAGGAAAAATCCCCAAAAATCACAGAAATTCACTTTCAATATGTTATCTAACATATAAAAATTCCAAACCCAAATTCTTCATAAAATTACCGAAATTAATTTCCAAACCCCAATTATACATATTTTCCTTTGAAAATTCATAGTAAATCTTCCATTGCTTGGAAAATTACAAAAATTGAAACCCAACTCCAAAATCATAATTTACAGGACATATAATTTTGCTCATGGCATACGAAATCACTTATAATCGGTTTTACCCTTAAAAGCGCATAAAATCATATTTAAACAACTTTGTTTAAATTGAACATGTTATGATCCAAGCATATCATCATCCAGATCATCATTAAAATGGACTTAATCTTAAACCTGAAAACCAATGATCATAAAACAAAATAGAGATGATATAGATTCTTATTCGCCTTGATTAGGATAAGGAGAATGAATTAAGATTAATTTCCCCTAGCTTGAATCCTAAGCTTTGATTTATTTTCTCCTCTTTTCTTCCTTAGCAATGGCCGGCTATTCTTCTATTTGGTTTATGTTTTTGTGAAAAATGAAAAATGAACGTGAATGGATGGTAAACCGTGCATATATAAGGGTTATGGTAATAAGGTGCAGCTATTTACCAATATGCCCTTGTGTAAATTAATTAACATGTATAACCATTTGTAGCCCATTTATTTAATTAAGCTCGGCCCTAAATTTTATTTCAAATCTCAATCCCCTTATCACTTTAATGTTTACATTATTCTAATTAATTTATCTAATTAAATTTCTTGAATAATGTTATTAAAAATTAGGGGTGTTACAGGCTCCCCTCCTTAAAGAATTTCGTCCTCGAAATTCAGTAAGGACTAAATACAAAACATATCAATCATCTGTAATGACTCCTAACAACCATACTAGTCTACCTGACTAGCAACTATCTATATAAATCTAATATTCCATACCCTCAAAGCAGATTAGGATAAGTATCTCTAATCCTGTCTTCTATCTCCTAAGTACAGTCCTTCTCGTTCGCTCCACTGAACTTTCACCAACTTGACTGTCTTGTTCCTCAATCTTTGTTCAACTCTCGTTATAACCCGAACTGGTTGTCTAACAAAAGTCAAATTTGGCTCTACTATCAAACCTTCCAACCTTGTTGGAGGAATTGTAGTCTCTAGATCATGCACATACTTACGAAGATGAGATATTATGGACACCTGCCATACTGCTCGGCAACTCTACTCTATATGCGAGCTTTCCAATCCTCTCTATAATTTGGAATGGACCAACATATCTCGGGGCTAGTTTTCCTGACTTTCTAAATTGTACCACACCCTTCATCGGTGATACTTTAATGGAAACCTTATCTCCAACCAAGAATTCTAGGTCTTTACGCCTCTTATCTGCATAACTTTTCTACCTGGACTGAGCTTCCTTCATCATTTCTCGGATCAACTCAATCTTCTCTGTCACCTCTCTAACCAGATCTAGACCTAAGACCAATCTCTCTCCAATCTCCAACCAACATGCCGATGATTTGCATGGCCTTCCATACAAAGCTTCAAAAGACACCATTCCTATACTAGTCCGATAACTATTATTATAGGAAAACTCAACCAAATGTAGGTGATCTTCCCAAGATCCACCAAAGTCCAATACACAAGCTCTTAGTAAATCCTCAAGTACCTTATTGACTTTCTCTGTCTGCCCATCCGTCTGAGGGTGATATGCAGTATTCATCTTGAGCTTAGTACCTATCACATCCTGTAGACTTTTCCGGAATTCGCTAGTGAACAAAGCATCTCTGTCACTGACAATACTACTAGGAATCCCATGTAGTCTAACTATGTCCTTCATGAACAACTTAGCTAAAACAGGTGCCGTCCTGGTTGACTTTACTGGAATTAAATGGGCACTCTTGGTCAATCTGCCCACTTGACCCATATACTTTCATTTCCCCTATTTGACCTTGGCAACCCATCAATGAAATCCATGGATATCGAATCCCATTTCCAAACTGGAATCTCTAAAGGTTAAAGCAATCCACTTGGCTTCTGATGTTCGGCTTTCACTTGTTGAAAGTTTGCACACTGCCTAACCCATAAGCCAACATCCCTCTTCATACCTTCCCAATAGAAGCTCCTCTTCATATCTTGATACATCTTGGTCCCTCCAGGATGAATCGTAAACTTGAATCGACGACATTCTCCAAGAACTTCTTTCCTCAAGTCCTCAACATTTGGAACACACAACCGTCCCTTCTTTCTCAACCATCCTCTCTGGTCAAGACTAAAATCTTTTAGGTCATAGATCTCGGTTCCAACCTCAAGCCTTCTAATGTTCTCGGCTAATAATGGATCCTCCTTCTTCTTAGAAGAAATCCTCTCAATCAACACTGGTCGAACTTCTAAACATGACAACATGGCGGTACTCTGACTAGAACTAGCAGTCAATCTTAACTACACATTACATGTAGTCAAAGCTTCTAAATCCTTCCATTCTACTAACAAAGCTCACACCACATTCTGATGTCTTCTGCTAAGAGCATCTGCTACTTTATTTCCTTTCCTAGGTGTATACTCTATACCAAAATCATAAGCATCCAAAAACTCCAACCACCTCTACTATCTCATATTCAACTCCTTTTGAGAGAATAAGTACCTTAATGACTTATGATCTATGTATAGCTCAAATCTCTCCCCTTAGAGATAATGTCTCCAAATCTTCAGTGCGAAGATCACCGCAGCCAATTCCAAATCATGAGTAGGATATCTCACTTCATGCGGTCTAAGCTGTCGTGAAACGTAGGAAATCACTTTACCCTTCTACATCAACACAGCTCCCAATCCAGTTCCACATGCATCGGTATACACCACCAAGCCTTGGATTCCATATGAAACTACTAACACAGGTGAATTGGTCAATAAATGCTTCAACTTAAGGGATGCTTCCTCACATTCATAGGACCATACATACTTCGCATCCTTCCTGGTTAGCTTAGTCAAAGGTGCTGCTATCCACGAGAAATCCTTGATGAATATTCGGTAATAGCCAGCAAGTCCAAGAAAACTTCTAATCTCAGTCACCGTCTCTAGTCTCATCCAATTATTAACAACTTCGATATTTCCTGGATTGACTAACGAGCTCTTCTCTGAAACCACGTGACTAAGAAACTCAACCTCTTTCTTTCAGAAATGACACTTGGAAAACTTTGCTTTTAGCTGATGCTACCTCAGCATCTCAAGCACTACTCTAAGATGATCCTCATGCTCTCTTTCATCTTTAAAGTACACTAAAAATTCATCTATGAATACCAACACAAACCTATCCAAGTACTCTCGGAAAACTTGATTCATCAAATTCATGAAGAAAGCAGGTGCATTCATCAACCCAAGTGGCACTACTAACCACTCGTACGAACCATACCTAGTCCGAAATGCTGTCAAAGGAATACTGTCCTCCGCCACTCTTAACTGATGGAAACCTGTCGCCAAATCCAACTGGGAAAACACTCTGGCTCCACACAACTGATAAAATAGATCATCAATTCTCGGCAAAGGATACTTGTTCTTAATCATCCTCTCGTTCAACTTACGATAATCGATACACATCTTTAACGGCCCATCTGGTTTCTTCACGAACACCGCGGCCGCTTCCCAAGCCGAACTGCTTGGTCTGATATAGTTCCTTCCTCCTAGATCCACTAGCTGCACCTTCAATTCATTCATCTCAGTCGGTGTCATCCTGCTAGGTGGTCTACTTACACGTGCAGCTCCTGGCACAAGATCTATTTGAAACTCAATAGCTCGTTTCGGTGGTAGTCCTGTAATCGGCTCAAAGACATCTGCAAACTCTCTTGCTACTCGAACATGACTTAGCTCTTTTCCCACTTCTATAGCACTCAACAAAGCACAACTACTCCGATAAGAATTCTCCACTGAGAATATGATTCAGTTATGAATACTACGCTGTCTTAGCGATATCTCCCCATCCTGGCAAAATATCCTAGCCTCACACTTACTCAACCAATCCATACCCAAAATGATTTCAAAATCTACGAAATCGAAAACATTCAGACTGCATGCAAACTTATGGCCTAACAAGTGTAGTTTTAGCTGATCACATATCATCCCCAGAATTGCATACCCTCCTATCAGATTCGCAACCCTTAAGGAAGTAACAAGGTATGTGGGTCCTAAGCATAACCTATCAACCAAATTCCGAGATATAAATGAATGCGATGTAGGGTATCAAATAGTATCCGACTTGGTATACTCTAAATCAAAAGCGTACCTTCCATCAGTCTACCCTTTTTCTGCTGCAGTTGGCCTAGTGGATGATGGTCCAACAACAAAAACCTTTCCCTTGTCCGCCCTGACTGGCTCTGGACACTGGTTCTTATAATGACCAACCTGGTCACAGTTGAAGCACTTCCCATTCTTCTTTTCTGCAGCCTTCTTTCCCTTGCCTGACTGGCACTCATGAGCATAATGACCTTTCTTATCACACTTGAAGCAAACTAAATCAGCCTTTGCCTTCTTGGAAGCCTCCCCCTTCTGGGCTCCCTTCTTCTTAAAGAACTTCCTCTTCTTTCCCTGAGAACCCTAGGATTCAACTGGCTTCTCTCTAGCACAAATAACAAGCATCTCTTCATGGCGAATTGCCATCTCCACAGCTACATTACAAGAAGATCATGGATATGTGTTAGGGTTGCCCTAACAATCTCAATCCCCGAACGAACCTCTCATTTTTCCTGTTGACGGTGTCTATAGTAGCATACCCATATCGGGACAACTCATCAAACTTAGTAGCATACTCAATTACCGACATCTCTCCCTGCACCAAATACATAAAATTTCTCATCAACGCTGACATAGCAACCTCAGATGAAAACCTCTGTTCAAATCTCCTTCTAAAATCTTCTCAAGTCAACTCCTTCTCCAGGACTCCGGCAGTCACACTATTCCACCAGTGAAGTGATGCCCCTTGCAACTACCTAGAGGCCAGCCTCCACTTCTGCTTATCATCCAAACCCAAATCAGCAAAGATTCTCTCACAGTGCAAAAACCAATTCTCCACTTCTATAGCATCCTCCGTCCCCATAAACGGCTTCCCTCCAAGACTGGTAAAATCTCTACTCAGCTTAGCATAGTTATTCCCAACTGGAGCCAAAAGATTAGCTCCTCCAACATTTCCAGCAACACTAGAGCAGCTCCTGCTTGCATTATATTGACGAAGAACTGGCACATCATCCCATATTCCCTAGTGGATTTCCAGCACCCACATTGGCATCTGCATTTTGGTTAACATTAGCATGTCGACCCGGATTCCTCCTAGTGGGTCGAACATTTTCGTTGGTTTTGGTGCTTCCTCCGTCGAGATTTCCTCTTCCGTTTCCTGCCTCCGTATCTTCTTTCTCGTAAATCCGCATACGAGCCTTAGTAAGATATAGAAGAATGGTCTAAGAGAGAGGGGAATACGTACTTATATATATACACCAAATACAAGTGTGTTACTATAGCGTTAACTCAAACCCCGATCTTATTTTTTCGATTCATTGGATTATGTTTGAAAATCTTTTAGGTTTAAATTGTTAGGAAATCAATTCCTTGGTTTCGATGATCACAACTATGCAATGGAAAACAAATATACATATACAGGAAGTTAATATAGAAACATCACCAAAAAGACAAGAACAAGACTCAAAAGAAGTATCAAGAGGCTACAAGTCGAGAGAATCAGATAAGAAGTGATACAGACACAAGACAAGCAACATGCACCAATCCAGACGTCTGAGTGCACAGAGACGTCTGAGTGCACAGACTAGACGTCTGGTTAAGTTCTCTGGTTCACAAACTCAGAAGAAACCAGACTTCTGCTTCTGAACTCAGACGTCTGAAATACTACCAGACATAAAAAAACATATGAAGGTCAGACGTCTGAGGTCACTTTCCAGACGTCTGAAAATGGGCTCGACTATGTAATTTCAAACTCCAACTGTCACATCCGAAGAGACACATCCACTCCTCTTCACTGCAACTCTTCATCACCAACAGGAGCAACTATACAACGATTGTTAATGAAGACAACTACACATAAAGACTCTTCATCACTATAAATAGCATCAGGAATTCAAGAGAAGATCTCACCTTACTCACTTACGCTCTTATTTCTTGTACTCTGATTTATTCCTGATCTATAAGCAATCAACTACCTGTATTTAACTCTTCCATATATACAGAACTCCTCATTCAGATATTCTCTAGATAGATATATATATTGGAAGCATTTGTACTCAATAGTCAATATCCGTGTTATAAAACACATTCTTGACAAAGAAACTCTACAATTGTAAACCTGTTCCTCCGGGTCAAGTGAGGATTAGTTGAAAGGAAATTCCGAAGAGGAGCTTCGGGACTGGACGTAGGACGGGAGGTCCGAACCAGTATAAAATACCGGTGTGATTATTTTCATTTACTTTGCTACTATCGTTTATCAAGTTATATTATATAGTTAGCTGTTTATACTTGCATATATCCTATACGATCCACTCATATAGACTTTCAATTGGTTTCAGAGCAAGGTTCGTTTAAAAGAACAGTAACACGTTTTTTAAATCATTCTAATATGGCAAGTATTTTTCAAGAAGGACAATCCACAGCACGACCCCCACTTTTTAATGGCTCTAATTATTCATATTGGTCAACACGTATGAGAATTTTTATAGAAGCTAATGGTTTAGAAATTTGGTCAGCCACTGAAGATAAATATGAAGCTCCAACTACTGCTATGAACACATGGACTGATGCACAAAAGACCTTAGCATCAAATAATGCTAAAGCTATGAATGTTTTGTTTTGCTCACTTAACAAAAATGAATTTTCACGTGTCATGTTATGTACAACTGCATTTGATATTTGGCATACCTTACAAATTACACATGAAGGTACAACAAAGGTTAAACAAACTAAAATTTCAATCTTACAAAACCAATTTTCATCATTTAAAATGAAACAAAATGAAACTATAGTAGACATGTATTCTAGATTTCAAACTATTCAACATGATCTGATGGCATTAGGAGTTAAGTTTACTGATTTTGATTTAGTTTCTCGAATACTCAATTCTTTAACACTTGATTGGGAAAGAAAGGTATTAGCTATTGAAGAAGCTAACGATCTTTCTACTCTCAAAGTTGAAGAGTTGATAGGAAATTTGATGTCCTATGAAGCTAATTTGCAGGCACGTAAAGAATTAAATTCGGAAAAGAAGAACATAGCATTTCCATCAATAAAGAATGATGACTCAGATTTAGATGAAGATGAGATAGTATTTATTGCCAAAAACTATAATAGATTCAAGAAATTTAGAAAAATGACCAAGTTTCAAAAAGAAGGAAAGACCAACTCAACAAATCTATCTCAAATTAAGTGTTATGAATGTGATCAATACTGACACATGAAAAAGGATTGCCCAAAGCTTAACAATGATAAAAAGAAGAGCAGATCTGAAAAATTCAAAAAGAAGAAAGCTTTCAAAGTAACATGGGATGACACTGATTCTTCATCTTCAGAAAGTAAAAGCGATAGTGACGGAGAGCAAGCTAATGTATGCTTTATGGCACAAGAAGATGAGGTATGTCCGGAACTTAGCTATGAAGAATTACTTGAACTTAGCATAGAATTAGATGATAAATTTAGACAAATTAAAAAATTGAACAAAGAATATATAGTAAAAGTAAACAGATTAGAACTTGAAGTAGGAATGTTGAAAGATGAAAAAACTATTTTAGAAGAAGAACTTGAAATATCTTAAGAAAAATTAAGAAATAATGTGATAGAAAGTGAGAACATTACTCTAGTAAAAGAAAATGTTGATCTTAAAAATAGTATTGAATTATTGAAAACAGAAAATAGAGAATTAAAAGAAAAATTAGATAAAATTACCAATAATGTATCAAAATTCAACAAAGGAAAACAAGATTTGGAAAATCTTATCAAAACATCGAAACCATCAGGTAATAGAAATGGAATAGGATTTAAAAAATGTTCTAAACAAAAGGAAAATAATGCTAAAAATATTAATTATATAGAAACTAGAAGTTTATCTAAACAAAAGTTGAATACCAAAAATATGAAAATTTGGGTTCCTAAAACAAATAATAATTTGATTAGACAAAAGCATATCAGTAATTACTTAGAAAATATAGTCTATAATAAAAAACTATATTTATAAAGGTACCAAACCATCTTGGGTTTGACTACCTTCTTCTAACAATTAGGACCCTAACCAAATATATGGGTACCAATTAAAACATTTTTTTTCTTGCAGGTACCCAAAATAAAAAATAAGGAAAAATGGATACTAGATAGCGATTGCTCCAAACATATGACCGGAAATTCAAAAATGTTATCAAATATAACATACATCGATGGTGGAACGGTAACATTTGGAGACAATTCAAAGGGATTTGTCATAGGCATTGGAGAAGTCATCAACTCTGGTATATCTAACACTCCTATTATTACAAATGTTTTACTAGTAGAAAATTTAAAACACAACTTGTTAAGCATTAGTCAATTATGTGATAAAGGTTTTCAAATAAATTTTGAAAAAGATAGATGTAATATTTTAGATAATAACAAACAACTCATTTTTGAAGGTTTTAGAAACAAAAATATTTATGTATTAAACATGAATATTAATAAAAATTCAAACTTATGCTTAACTGCCAAACATGATGATCCATGGTTATGGCATAAACGATTTTGTCATATTAATTTTAAGAATATTAATAAGTTAGCTAAACATGAATTAGTAAGAGGGTTACCTAAAATAAGTTACAAAGTAGAAAATTTATGCGACGATTGTCAAATTGGTAAACTAAAGAAAAGCTCGTCTAAATCTAAAAATAATATTTCTACAAAACAACCATTAGAATTATTACATTTAGATTTATTTGGTCCAACACAAATAAGATCTATTAATCATAACAAATATGTTTTCGTAATAGTCGATGATTTTTCAAGATATACATGGACTTTATTTCTAAAACATAAAAGCGATACTTTTGGTATGTTTAAAATATTTGCAAAACGAATTAAAACTCAAATGAATTTGAAAATTAAAAATATTAGAAGTGATCATGGAGGAGAATTCGAAAATGATCTTTTTTCAAATTTTTGCAATAAAAAAGGGATAACTCATAATTTTTCTTTTCCTCGTACACCCCAACAAAATGGTGTCGTAGAAAGAAAAAATCGTACATTACAAGAATGCGCTCGAACATTATTAAATAGTAGCGGATTACCAAAACACTTTTGGGCCGAAGCTATTGCTACATCCTGTTATGTACTGAATCGAGTAACTATTCGTCCAATGACAAAACAAACTTGTTTTGAAATATTTTTTGGTAAAAAACCTAAAGTATCATACTTTAAAACTTTTGGCTCAAAATGTTTTATATTAAATACAAAAGATAAATTAGGAAAATTTGATCCAAAAGCCGATGAAGGTATCTTTGTTGGGTATTCAGATCGTAGCAAGGCATATAGAATTTTTAATTAAAAGAATAATACTATAGAAGAGAGTTTACATGTCTCGTTCGACGAAAATCCTTTCAAACAACAGACTAATGATGAAGAAGAAATTATTACACCAACAAATTCAACCAATTCTAGTAATAATGAAGCCAATATACAAAATAACACTATTTTATCATGGGATAGTTTGGCACAGGTCCCTAATAAGTTTCAAAATACACAAAAACCCCAGTAAAATAATGTTTGTAAATTAGGTCCCTAGAATTAAGTTACTGAATAATGACATACACTTATGCAATTATTCAGTGAATAATTACAGACATTTATGCAATTATTTCAAAAAATTGCGGAAAATTCCGCAATTATTCATCCAAAAAATTGCGGAAATTTATGCAATTTTTTCAAAAAATTGCGGAAAATTCCACAATTATTCACCCAAAAAATTGCGGAAATTTACGCAATTTTTTCAAAAAGTTGCGGAAAATTCCGCAATTATTCACCAAAAAAATTGCATAACTATATGCAATTACTTAGTAACTTAATTCTAGGGACCTAATTTACACACTTTTTTTACTGTGGTTTTTGTGTATTTTGAAACTTACTAGGGACCTGAGCCTAATATTCACTTTTATCATCTCCTAGGATTCTTAAGAATCATCCAATAGATAATATTATTGGAGATCTTAATTCAAGAGTTACTAGAAATTAACTCAATCAAATAAGTCATATAGCATTTGTATCAAACTTTGAACCAAAGAATTATAAAGAAGCCTCAAATGATAATTTTTGGATAATAGCTATGCAAGAAGAATTACATCAATTTGAACGTAATAACGTATGGGAATTAGTACCAAGACCTAAAGATCACACATGGGAGAATTAAATTTCTTCTTAGGATTACAAATAAAACAACTAGAAAATGGAATTTTTATTAACCAAGAAAAATATTGTAACGATTTATTACATCGATTTAAAATGGATAAAACTTCAAGCAAACCAACACCAATGAGTACCACTATTCACTTAGAAAAAGATGAAAATGGAAAAGATTTTGATGAAAAGTTATATCGAAGTATGATTGGTTCTTTACTATATTTAACGGCTAGCCGACCAGATATTATGATGAGTGTATGTCTTTGTGCTCGATTTCAAGCTAAACCAAAAGAATCTCATCTACGATCTGTTAAGAGCATTTTACGTTATTTATCTAGTACTAAAGATTACGTTTGTTTTATCCTAAAGGATCACCTTTTGAACTTGTCTCATATAGCGATGCGGATTTTGGTGGTTGTAGAACAGACCGTAAAAGTGATAGTGGAACATGTCATTTTATCGGACAATCTTTAGTTTCGTGGTTTAGTAAAAAGCAAAATTGTGTTTCTTTATCTACTTGTGAAGCTGAATACATTTCCGCAGCTCTAGCATGTGCGCAAGTAATATACATGCAACAAACACAAATGGATTTTGGTAAAATTATCAAAAAATCTCCAATATATTGTGATAACACAAGTGCTATAAATTTGTCAAAAAATCCTGTAAATCACTCACGAACCAAACATATAGATATACGACATCATTTTTTACGTGACCATGTTGAAAAAGGAACTATATCTTTAGAATACGTAAGTATCGAAAATCAAGTAGCCGACATATTTACAAAACCATTAAACGAACAAACTTTCATAAAACTCAGACGAAGTTTAGGAATTTGTTCACTTCAAGATCTTAACTAAACATTGAATTAAAAACTAAATTTAGTTCACCTCTTCATTACCACAAATTAATGAATTTCTGAACCATTAAAATTTTAGAAAATTAGTTTTCCTATAAATAAACTTTTCATCATATATAAATACACATGTATTTATATCACAAATATATACAAAGTATCAAATTCTTAAAGTTTAGAAAAACAATGTCTTCTGGGTGTAACGACCCGTATTTTTAACACTTTAAAAATACGAAATAAAAAAAAATTTGGATAAAAATCCGAAGGAAATAAAATTTTGTTTTGTTAAATGTGAATTACAAGTTAAAATACAAACTGAATTCTGAAATAACTTATTTGTAAATTAAATATGGATGTTAACTTATATTGAATGTAAATAATGAATTAAATTTGATTGTAAACCAAATTGAATTTGATTGTAAACAACGAAATAAATAAAATGTTACATTTAAAATTGAAGTTATAATATTGAAATCAACGTAAATGAATGTAATTTAATATTACTGTGAATTTAAATAAGATAATAGCTGAAGAAAATGAAAGTAAATGAATTTTAAACTATTGATAATAATGTATAAGTAAATGGTTGATTCAATAATGAATGTGTAAATCGAAATAAAAGAATTCAATTAGAATTAAATAACTTGAATTTGAATTACAATATAATTGAACGCTGAATCTAATGTAATCTTTTATACGGGATTTATAATGGAAAACTACATTGTAAAATGTTGTTAATTACTGTAAAATTAAAATGAAATTTGTGAACAATTGAAATTTGATTTAAAAGTTAATAATTTAAATTGGGAATTTATATTGAAATTAAACCGTAGAAATAGCCATTTTTACAACTGTCTCGGATTTCGACGAAACCAGTTTCATCGGATCCGTAATAGTGAATTATTGTAAGGTTTCAATTTTCGTAGCAATCGGACTTGTCGTTTGGCCGTGCGAGCTTGAAACACGTAGAAATTTAAATTTCCAATTTAATTAAAATAATCGACTTCAAAAGCTATCTTCCACATACGATCGAATTAGGGCTTGAAACCTTTTCCATTGCGTCCGGAATAGGGGTATAACATTATGAACGCCTAGCGGCACGCCTCGATAGAGGTTCAAGATTTTAAGTTGCATAAATTGGGATATTTTGAAATTTAAATTAATATATTTTCTAGTCAACTTTTCACATCAGCTTCTTTTATTTCATTTCAAATCACTGTAGTAAGCCTCCCACACGCAAGAATCAACTCTCCTCCCTTTTAAATCTGCACGCAAGCTTCAGGCAGTAAGAGAAAAAAAACAATGGAAACTTTGAAAAATCATAACTCGATTTCCACTCAACAAAAAATCGCGAAACTTGTTTCTAAATTCTTGTTTTCACCTGAGCTTCGAAGCGGTATGCGATTTGAAGGGTGCGGCTTCGATCTGGGTTGCTCGACTATGAAGGTCGAATGGGCGGTAGAGCTAGGGTTGCTTGTTTCTCGAGCTTTGGCCATCGATAAGGAGCGGGGTTTGTGGCATCGCATTCGTCACGAGGAATAGCACCTAGGTGCCAGGTTTGGAGACGTGCGGCCACTCCTTGAGGGGCGCGACTTTTACTGTAGCGGGAGGTTGCTCGCTTGCGCATTTCGGTTGGTAGGTGCGAGCTTCGATGTGAGGGGTCCGGGAGATGGAGATCGAGAGGAGAAGCTTCGCGGCGCAATCGGTTTCGATTTTCATCGCCTGTAGCTCCGTATCACTGGAGATTAGTGCACGGCTTGGTGGGTTTCTTCCTCTGTGCGTGTCCAGCCAAGTTGGGGAAGATGGAGTTTAGTGGGCTGGGCTTCTTTGCTTTGGGGTATGGTTTTATTTAAGTATAATATGAATTGTTTTATAAATTCAAATGCCGATAACTTAAAAATGTATAACTCTCTCATACGAGGTCCAATTGGAACGAAACTTTTTGCGTTGCGATCGTAATGACGAGAGATTCGAAATGAAACTGGTTTGGATGGATTTAGAGACGGTGTAAATTTGGGCTAAAGTTGGGCGTCGTCTAGTTTTAGTTCCAAACCGGAACGTCTCGGCGACAACAGAAAAATCAAGGTGAGTGTTTTACGCTCACATTTGACTAAAAATTTTTATGTTAGTTAAATAGAAATTCCTGTGATAATATGTTTGCGTTGTTTGTTGTTTGATGGTTGAAATTGGTTGTTTATCTCGTACTATAAATTATATGATTTAAATTGCTCGTTAAATTTAAATTTAACTGTTAGGTTAGAATTTAAATTTTATTGCCAATTTAAAACCCCGACACCCCTGAATAGTAAATGACTGTGATATTATGACTATTTGGATTGATTGTTGTGACTGGTGATTTATTTGATATATTGGACATATGCTGATGCTTTACATTGATTATTCTTGATATTTACCCACTGATAAGATTGTTGTTGATTTGTCGATCAATCCCAATCATTACCCTAGATGTTACGGGCATCAAATTAACCAGGATTAATCGTTAAGGAATTAAAATTGAAATAATAAAAATTTCACTTGGCCATAGGATAGAAAATTTTATACAGACACCGATTGGATAAATTTAATGTTTTCAACATTGAAATTTGGTTTAATTGAATTTGTTTAAAAGAGATAAATGAATTTGGATTTTTGAAACTAAAACTTGAATTAGAAACCGTTGGAAATAAAACTGAAAGTAAAATTTAAATTAAGTATGATTTAAATTTAATGAAAGGAATTGTGAATTTAGATTGAACATACTTTATTAAATGGTATAAATTTAAATGATCAATAACTGAAATTTGAATTCGAAATTTTGTATATATATCAAATGTTCAAATGAAAGTTTAAGTTGAAGTTAACTAATCTAATTGAACCTTTTGAATCGAGTTGGATCGTGGAAATTTGACTGAAATTTATTTGAACTGAATGAAGATTTATCTAAAAATATAAACTTGAACTTTGATTTGGATTAACTGAGAATTGAAATGAATTTGAAAGGAATCGAGATATTTGGAAATTTAACTGGTTTGACTTGGGAAGGTATTTTAAACAAATTATTTTAGTATAACTATTTCAAATCTATTTTATTTATTCAAACAAATTTGTTTTCTCAAACTATTTACTTTATAAACCATTTTATTTGTAAAAACTATTTTCTATTAAACTAATACAATTATTTATTTTATAAACCATATGTATCTTAAATTATTTTCTATAAAAAAAATTATTTAACTATTAAATTTTCTAAAACTATTTTTAAACTATTTTCTAAAAATTTAAACCAGTAAAAGGGAATAAAGGTTATGTTTAAATCCTTGATTTAAATGCGAATTGGATTAATGGAAAATTAATCAAATTTAAAAATTCAAATGAAGTTTTGAAGTAAACGATTTTGAAATGAATTGACTTATCGAAAATTTGGCTTTGGAAAAATGATATGATATTTGAAATGGTTTTGTTTTCGAAACAAATACGAGATTTGATTTTAAAAAAGATGAATTGTTTTCGAAGCATAATAAAACCAATCGGTGTAATAAATACGTAGTTATTAAAGAGACCGGGATCGGATATGGGCATACTCTCTGTCGATACCGAAACCACTTTAATAACTAATATACGCGAAGTGTTGATCCAGAATGAAGTGGATGGTTTTGGTGAACGTGTTGACTGAAGAAAGAGAACGATTTTGGATGACCCCTGACATGACTAAAACAGGAGCCGCTCCGGGCCATTGAGGTTCGCCATCTCTAGCGGGCACACTTCTTCGATACCTTATCTATTACTATGTGATTCGATTTGGGTGCACCCCTCGATTTCTGGGAGTGTTGTTCGCGATGTTGGGGTAGTAGCTGCTATGCCCAACATCAGTCCGGATCAAGCAACTACTAGTATCCTAGTTGGTATTGCCTCATGTACCTTGTCATACTGATTATCCTATTCGTGACCACTACGTTTTGGTTTGTACTTTTAGTATATGGATTGCCCTCTGGTGACTTCCGGTTTTGGGGAAACTACGGTCTTGTATATGCTCTTGGGAATATAAACTGTGTTAAGGGTGGAATGGGCCATGGCTTAACGCTATTTTAATACTTTTACTTTAATGTAGACATATTATAATAGCGTATTGTAATACATAGTAGATAGTTTAACGGATCCTTGAGAGATGGAAAATCCCGTAACATCTCTTAAGTTATTGCACTCACGTTGACACTGGACAGGAGATGTCAAACCCCGTAAACATCTCTGACGCCGTCACACTCATATTTTCTTGTTCGATTTGACTTACATGAGATATTTTAGTCCTGACTCGAGTGTTTTGTCTTTTCATTACGCTCGGGTCAGCCTGAGCATTTCAGATAAGGTTGAAGATTTATTTTGGAGGACAAAGACGGAGTTTGGTATTACATCATTTGTATTCTACTACCATATTTTTTTTCCGCTGCATTATTGTATTATCTCTGATATGTATGTAACTCTGATTTATGATGTATAATAATAATCAAATTTATTTATTTAACAGCTTCATGAACTGTTATTTTATTATTATATCTTGTTCCTTCCGCTGCAAGATTCTGAGTTTGCTTCTGTTCTTTCTTTCCTTTTCTTATTTAACCCCAATAACCATCTGCCTTTTTGAATGGTTTGGAATCGGCATGTGTGTTTGACTTGTCGATTTAAACTGTCCAAAAAGGAGGGTCGTTACAGTTGGTATCAGAGCTTTGGTTTAGATTACCTTGGCTCTAGTGGGGAATAACTCATTGAAATAGAGGTAAACTATATGAATGAGTTGAGTGTATATGAGAGAGCGTATTTGTAATTTTGATATAAAAATGATTTTATATTGTGTTAATTTGTTCCGTTGAGTATTTATGAATTCTGGTTGGTACTTGGGACGCCAAGACATCGATAGGAATTTCTAAACACTCGAATAGGACAGATTGACATAATATTGATTTGGATTATATTCTATATATAAAAGACCTATCTTGAAAATTTATAAATTTTGATTGTATTGGTTGTTAGGAGATGATAATATTAGATTATCATCGTTTATTGTTGATTAGTCAATATTTCTAACTATTGACTATTGGATGATTTTAAGAAATGAAACTTGTAAATATGATTGACAATGAATATAAATGGTAAATAAAATAAAATAAAAATGAATTTAAATTAAGATGGAGAATTTAAATTCCGGTGTTTTGAAAATTTATTATCAAAAATTTGAAATGTATAATATAAGTATTATATGATAGTATATTCGATTAGAAATTGTTTTCAAAGGATTTTCAAATGAAGTAAGTGTTATACTCCCCTCTTGACACTAGAAAATGATTCCGGTGATGAGTGCACGCATCATCGACTTTATGTTCCAGAGTCTAAGTGGGGGAGATCACTTAATAGTTTTTCTAAACCCTGTTTTGATTAAAATTGAATTTTATTTTGTATTCTCTATAGTATGGCTTGATATATATTAATATAAGTATATATTATTTTAAACTTGATTTGAATTGAAACCGGAGTTGAAATTCTTAAGTTCTTTAATATTTAATGACTTCAAACTATTGAGATAAACAAATACTCTAATCATTACGGAACTTCTAAATTGTGAAATGAGAACTGAACCTAAGAGCTAAGTGAAAATATCAATTGAAGTAGAAATCCTTAGAATTAGGAAATTATGAATTTAAAATAAAATTGAAACTGTAAAACTCACATAGTATTAAATTTCATTCTATAGCATAAATATAACTCACCAAAATATTTAAGAAGTTCAAAAATGTTATATGAATTGTTAATTGGATAATATACAAGTAGATTTGAATAATGAAATATGCATTTAATTAATGGTTTGCAAATATAAATAAATTGTTAGTAAATAATTGGAATTTAAATTAACATTTAAAGGTGATTCACCATTATGTTAATATAAAATGGAAATACTATATGTGAATGTAAATGTGAAATTAAATTATAGTGAAATTTAAGTAATGACTTAAGAATTAATTAATTGAAAATTCAACTTTGAATGAAAAGAGATTGTATGTTGTTTAACTACATTCTATTTGCATAACAAAAACTTACCAAATACTTAAAAAGTTTAAAATGCTAATAAGGATAAGTAGAGGAATAATATACTAGTGTGAGAGTGAATAATAAAATGTGAAGATCTATTGATAGTTGTAAATATAAAGGAAATTTAAGTTGTAAAATGAATTAAATTTAAAATTAATTAAATATAGAATTAGTAAATGGAAACTAATTAAATTTGAATAAAACTAAATGGCAATAAACTTGGAAGTGTATGAAATTAAAATTTTGACTTGGAAATGTATAATTGATTTATTATAGATTTGGATGGATGTTAATGTTTGATATGCATTGGTTGTTAGATGGATGATAATTGATTAAATAGAATTCATTAGTGTTAATGGAATTGAATAAACGGAATAAAATTTTAAAATAATTAAATTCAAATTTGAAGCATAGGGAAATTAAATATAATTGAATTCAAATTAAATTGAAGCAAATTGACTTAAATTTAAATTATGAATGAAACAAACTTGAATAAATCGGAAACAAATCGAATGTAAACTTATTTCATGGATATATAAGAAAATAAATGACTTTGTGTTTATGATTGTTTCTTTAGAAAATTTGAAGTTTGATGGTTTGTACTTTGAAATAAAAAAAAGAAAATTTTGGAAAAACCCAAAATTGTCCAATATATGCTGAAACGAAAATAACCATAACTTTTAAACGGCTAGACGAAATGAGACGATCTTAGACTTTTCGGAAAGCCTAGAAACTGTGCTACATCTTTTGTTTAGAATGTTTTGATAAATACCTTCATCCACTAGGCTTAAAACACCAATATTAGTCGCTGGCCTGGGCGAAGTAAAAATCTAAAGCACATACCCTTAGTATTTTCATCATAACTTTTTACTGGTGTATCGGATTTTGACGATCTTGCACTTTCTGGAAAGCTTAGAGCCTAAGCTCCAACTTTCGTTTTATAAGCTTTTCTTATTTCTGTCATTTAGGAGGTCGAAAATCTGAAATTACATTTCAGGCCTGCGCTAAATTGCTCGGGGCTGAAGCGTATCATTTTAGTAAAATGACCGTAACTTTTGAACGGATGGTCCGAATTCGATGATTTTGGACATTCCAGAAAACCTGAAATAAATGCAACAAATTTTATATAGATTCCCTCGCAAAATTCTGTCGTTTGGTTGGCTAAAAACTAGGATTTGTTCGCTGTCCTGAATTTAAAAATTTAGTTGTGAAGTAAAAAAACATGTTATATGTGTGTTGTTTATGATAAGTATATCGATCTATCTTTATATGCATGGTTCTAACTTGGTTATTGAGCATTTTAGTAGGTAGCAAAGGGGTTGCGCTTCGCTTGTGGAGCTCGCTTCTGCGCTTAATGCAAAATATAAGTTAAAATGCTAATAAACGCTAAATAAAAGGTATGTTCTCGGATTACAGTTTATGTTGTGGTATATTATTGTGTTCCCCATGTTTTGGGATGCCTCATTCTTGTAATGAGATGTATATCATGCAATTACTACTACTGTGAAATTTTTCGGTCCTAGCCGCGCAAAGGAGGTGCTGCCGAAATTTTTCAAAAATCCGGGAGTTAGAAAATTTTGAAAAAAAAATCCTATAACTAAATTTTGCAAATAAGTAGAATATTTTGAATGAATTATATCTAAATGATGGTTTCCCCTTCTCCGTTCCTTTTCGAGGACGAAAAGTTTTAAGTGGGGGAGAATGTAACGGCCCGTATTTTTAACACTTTAAAAATACGAAAAAAAAAAATTGGATAAAAATCCGAAGGAAATAAAATTTTGTTTTGTTAAATGTGAATTACAAGTTAAAATACAAACTGAATTCTGAAATAACTTATTTGTAAATTAAATATGGATGTTAACTTATATTGAATGTAAATAATGAATTAAATTTGATTGTAAACCAAATTGAATTTGATTGTAAACAACGAAATAAATAAAATGTTACATTTAAAATTGAAGTTATAATATTGAAATCAACGTAAATGAATGTAATTTAATATTACTATGAATTTAAATAAGATAATAGCTGAAGAAAATGAAAGTAAATGAATTTTAAACTATTGATAATAATGTATAAGTAAATGGTTGATTCAATAATGAAAGTGTAAATCGAAATAAAAGAATTCAATTAGAATTAAATAACTTGAATTTGAATTACAATATAATTGAACGCTGAATCTAATGTAATCTTTTATACGGGATTTATAATGGAAAACTGCATTGTAAAATGTTGTTAATTACTGTAAAATTAAAATGAAATTTGTGAACAATTGAAATTTGATTTAAAAGTTAATAATTTAAATTGGGAATTTATATTGAAATTAAACCGTAGAAATAGCCATTTTTACAACTGTCTCGGATTTCGACGAAACCAGTTTCATCGGATCCGTAACGGTGAATTATTGTAAGGTTTCAATTTTCGTAGCAATCAGACTTGTCGTTTGGCCGTGCGAGCTTGAAACACGTAGAAATTTAAATTTATAATTTAATTAAAATAATCGACTTCAAAAGCTATCTTCCACATACGATCGAATTAGGGCTTGAAACCTTTTCCATTGCGTCCGGAATAGGGGTATAACATTATGAACGCCTAGCGGCACGCCTCGATAGAGGTTCAAGATTTTAAGTTGCATAAATTGGGATATTTTGAAATTTAAATTAATATATTTTCTAGTCAACTTTTCACATCAGCTTCTTTTATTTCATTTCAAATCACTGTAGTAAGCCTCCCACGCGCAAGAATCAACTCTCCTCCCTTTTAAATCTGCACGCAAGCTTCAGGCAGTAAGAGAAAAAAAAACAATGGAAACTTTGAAAAATCATAACTCGATTTCCACTCAACTAAAAATCGCGAAACTTGTTTCTAAATTCTTGTTTTCACCCGAGCTTCGAAGCGGTATGCGATTTGAAGGGTGCGGCTTCGATCTGGGTTGCTCGACTATGAAGGTCGAATGGGCGGTAGAGCTAGGGTTGCTTGTTTCTCGAGCTTTGGCCATCGATAAGGAGCGGGGTTTGTGGCATCGCATTCGTCACGAGGAATAGCACCTAGGTGCCAGGTTTGGAGACGTGCGGCCACTCCTTGAGGGGCGCGACTTTTACTGTAGCGGGAGGTTGCTCGCTTGCGCATTTCGGTTGGTAGGTGCGAGCTTCGATGTGAGGGGTCTGGGAGATGGAGATCGAGAGGAGAAGCTTCGCGGCGCAATCGGTTTCGATTTTCATCGCATGTAGCTCCGTATCACTGGAGATTAGTGCACGGCTTGGTGGGTTTCTTCCTCTGTGCGTGTCCAGGCAAGTTGGGGAAGATGGAGTTTAGTGGGCTGGGCTTCTTTGCTTTGGGGTATGGTTTTATTTAAGTATAATATGAATTGTTTTATAAATTCAAATGCCGATAACTTAAAAATGTATAACTCTCTCATACGAGGTCCGATTGGAACGAAACTTTTTGCGTTGCGATCGTAATGACGAGAGATTCGAAATGAAACTGGTTTGGATGGATTTAGAGACGGTGTAAATTTGGGCTAAAGTTGGGCGTCGTCTAGTTTTAGTTCCAAACCGGAACGTCTCGGCGACAACAGAAAAATCAAGGTGAGTGTTTTACGCTCACATTTGACTAAAATTTTTTATGTTAGTTAAATAGAAATTCCTGTGATAATATGTTTGCGTTGTTTGTTGTTTGATGGTTGAAATTGGTTGTTTATCTCGTACTATAAATTATATGATTTAAATTGCTCGTTAAATTTAAATTTAACTGTTAGGTTAGAATTTAAATTTTATTGCCAGTTTAAAACCCCGACACCCCTGAATAGTAAATGACTGTGATATTATGACTATTTGGATTGATTGTTGTGACTGATGATTTATTTGATATATTGGACATATGCTGATGCTTTACATTGATTATTCTTGATATTTACCCACTGATAAGATTGTTGTTGATTTGTCGATCAATCCCAATCATTACCCTAGATGTTACGGGCATCAAATTAACCAGGATTAATCGTTAAGGAATTAAAATTGAAATAATAAAAATTTCACTTGGCCATAGGATAGAAAATTTTATACAGACACCGATTGGATAAATTTAATGTTTTCAACATTGAAATTTGGTTTAATTGAATTTGTTTAAAAGAGATAAATGAATTTGGATTTTTGAAACTAAAACTTGAATTAGAAACCGTTGGAAATAAAACTGAAAGTAAAATTTAAATTAAGTATGATTTAAATTTAATGAAAGGAATTGTGAATTTAGATTGAACATACTTTATTAAATGGTATAAATTTAAATGATCAATAACTGAAATTTGAATTCGAAATTTTGTATATATATCAAATGTTCAAATGAAAGTTTAAGTTGAAGTTAACTAATCTAATTGAACCTTTTGAATCGAGTTGGATCGTGGAAATTTGATTGAAATTTATTTGAACTGAATGAAGATTTATCTAAAAATATAAACTTGAACTTTGATTTGGATTAACTGAGAATTGAAATGAATTTGAAAGGAATCGAGATATTTGGAAATTTAACTGGTTTGACTTGGGAAGGTATTTTAAACAAATTATTTTAGTATAACTATTTCAAATCTATTTTATTTATTCAAACAAATTTGTTTTCTCAAACTATTTACTTTATAAACCATTTTATTTGTAAAAACTATTTTCTATTAAACTAATACAATTATTTATTTTATAAACCATATGTATCTTAAATTATTTTCTATAAAAAAAATTATTTAACTATTAAATTTTCTAAAACTATTTTTAAACTATTTTCTAAAAATTTAAACCAGTAAAAGGGAATAAAGGTTATGTTTAAATCCTTGATTTAAATGCGAATTGGATCAATGGAAATTTAATCAAATTTAAAAATTCAAATGAAGTTTTGAAGTAAACGATTTTGAAATGAATTGACTTATCGAAAATTTGGCTTTGGAAAAATGATATGATATTTGAAATGGTTTTGTTTTCGAAACAAATACGAGATTTGATTTTAAAAAAGATGAATTGTTTTCGAAGCATAATAAAACCAATCGGTGTAATAAATACGTAGTTATTAAAGAGACCGGGATCGGATATGGGCATACTCTCTGTCGATACCGAAACCACTTTAATAACTAATATACACGAAGTGTTGATCCATAATGAAGTGGATGGTTTTGGTGAACGTGTTGACTGAAGAAAGAGAACGATTTTGGATGACCCCTGACATGACTAAAACAGGAGCCGCGCCGGGCCATTGAGGTTCGCCATCTCTAGCGGGCACACTACTTCGATACCTTATATATTACTATGTGATTCGATTTGGGTGCATCCCTCGATTTATGGGAGTGTTGTTCGCGGTGTTGGGGTAGTAGCTGTTATGCCCAACATCAGTCCGGATCAGGCAACTACTAGTATCCTAGTTGGTATTGCCTCATGTACCTTGTCATACTGATTATCCTATTCACGACCACTACGTTTTGGTTTGTACCTTTAGTATATGGATTGCCCTCTGGTGACTTCCGGTTTTGGGGAAACTACGGTCTTGTATATGCTCTTGGGAATATAAACTGTGTTAAGGGTGGAATGGGCCATGGCTTAACGCTATTTTAATACTTTTACTTTAATGTAGACATATTATAATAGCGTATTGTACTACATAGTAGATAGTTTAACGGATCCTTGAGAGATGGAAAATCCCGTAACATCTCTTAAGTTATTGCACTCACGTTGACACTGGACAGGAGATGTCAAACCCCGTAAACATCTCTGACGCCGTCACACTCATATTTTCTTGTTCGATTTGACTTACATGAGATATTTTAGTCCTGACTCGAGTGTTTTGTCTTTTCATTACGCTCGGGTCAGCCTGAGCATTTCAGACAAGGTTGAAGATTTATTTTGGAGGACGAAGACGGAGTTTGGTATTACATCATTTGTATTCTACTACCATATTATTTTTCCGATGCATTATTGTATTATCTCTGATATGTATGTAACTCTGATTTATGATGTATAATAATAATCAAATTTATTTATTTAACAGCTTCATGAACTGTTATTTTATTATTATATCTTGTTCCTTCCGCTGCAAGATTCTGAGTTTGCTTCTGTTCTTTCTTTCCTTTTCTTATTTAACCCCAATAACCATCTGCCTTTTTGAATGGTTTGGAATCGGCATGTGTGTTTGACTTGTCGATTTAAACTGTCCAAAAAGGAGGGTCGTTACACTGGGAGTTCCTATATATCTATCTCCGTCTCCACACCATCGACGGACAGCTCAGCAGACACACCACAACGTCTTCCGACACCTACACCAAACCAAGAACCAACAAATAGGTGGTCCTCGTATCATACGGGTTTTACTCCAGATAATAAGAAGGCTAAAAGATCCTTGTTTATTTCTCCTAATACAAATGAGAAAATTGATAAAATTCATCATTACCAAAAACAACAGATGGATCTTCAACGGGAGCTTTATTTCGAACAGAAAGTTACGGCACGAAGGCTTAGTTTTCTAGAACAAGTGTTGCTAAAGTTTTGCTCGTCCCGAAAGAAAGATGTACATGAACCACTACCAAAACCTTGTAGTTCATTAGATCCATCTTCTTCGTATCGCACTCCTTCAGATCCTTCCCCAAGACGATATTCTAGCTCCCCACGGACTCACGAACGTAGGAATATTTGGTCTCCACTTAGACCATGGAAGGATAACGACTCAGGAAATCCTAAAACTTCGTCGCCCTCTAAATAAATAAAAATAAATTTAATTAGTGTATATTTGTATATGTTATTATATTGTATATGTATATGTACATTTGATAAATAAATATAACCATCAATTTTATACTATTTTTAGCAAAATTGCTCCTTTCAGACGTCTGACTATTGTCTTTAGACGTCTGATTCACTGATATATGTCACAACTTTAAGCACTGTGCATATGTCAGACGTCTAATATAGCCCCCAGACGTCTGAAATGAAGCTCTGCCTTCTTCAAAAGAACATTCAGAATAATTCAGACGTCTGAACTAATTTCCAGACGTCTGACTTAATTATCTGTTTCATAATTAAACCAAAACAGACGTCTGTGTACAAATCCAGACGTCTGATTAATCTCTCTGCCTCTACAATTTTCAATCTATATCAAATCAGACGTCTAACTCATAACAAACAGACGTCTGTTTGAGTGTTCTGTATAGTCTTTAGGGCAAACTAGATGTCTGCTTTCAGCTTCAGACGTCTGGAATTCAATCGACCTTTATTATAACCCCAAAAGAACGTCATTTTTTATACTTTTCAAATTCAAATAAAATTTCTTCTCTGCCGATTTTCAATTAAACTTCAAATTCCGCCTTAAAACACATCGATATCAGAATGCCTCCTCGTATAAAGAACATTAAAGCTTCAAAACGAAAACAAGATCAAACTGCGACGTCTTCAAACCCTCAAGTGTGTTCCTATGAGCAAATCGAACGTTGGATGAATAAAGCCCCTCATTCTATAAAGAGGTATGAAGAAATTAAAAAGAAGAAAATTCACACAGGACCCTTTTATAATCTCTTAAAATTTCCTATGTACGATTTGGATGAATTGTGTGAAAGTGCTGGTGTAGATACCCTAATTTCATTTCAATCCAATGATACTCAAACAGATCAACTAACTATCTTCTTATTCTACGCCAATCTAGATAGCACTTCAGTATGGAATACAGAGGACGAAGATAATTGGTTATGGTCGAGCATTTATGGAAACACGATTAGGTTAACTCCGAGAATAATAGGAAGAACTTTGGGATGCTCCGACACCGGTGAAGACCTACACAACATTCCGGATATGCGATTTAAGCCTCGGAAGAGTATTACACATCAAATCTGGGAGGACGAAATGCCAAAATTTGCCTCAAAATATTTCCGTCCGAAAGCTCGGCTCCTAACAAGGATGATAATCAATACAATTATTCCGCGAATGGGGAGTCACGAGCAAATAACAGAATTGGAGCACAAAGCACTTTATGCTCTATTTAGCGGGACTCGAACTAATTGGGCAAAATTCATATTCGATGAACTAAAACAATTTTGGAATCGATCGAGGCCATCAATCATCTACCCTACCTACATTATGAGGCTACTTCGTGCACATAATGTTCCAGCTTATTTATCCACTTTTGAAGAAATTTCGACGAAGTATGCCTCCAATAAATTCTTCTCATTAATGCACTTACCTGAAATTCCACCAGAATATATGTCTTTGGAAGATTGGACACATAATCGCCACTCTCGAAGAGTTGAGCCTCCTCCTCAACAAAACATTAATCCATCTCAAGAGCTAGAACAACATAGAGAAATCACTCCTCCTCCTCCCGCTCCATTTGACTATCCAGGACAAGAAGACGTTATAGAGACTCGACTAGAAACAGATCCTAATGAAAGTATTCGAGATCTTACACTCAGAAATCAACATATATTATCTCAAAATCAAAAGTACTTGGCTAGGCGAATCGACAAATTTGAAACTTCATTTGCTACACGACTAGCCACAGTCGAAGACTCTCTCCCCACTGTCCTATCAGTTCTAAAAGAGGTTCTACAGCGAGTTCGTGGTCCTTCACCACCTTCTAAGGATTGGCCTACTCATGTATCCTCTCCTCCTACAAAACACTCTAAATTATTTGACGACGATCCTTCCAACGAAGCTTTGACATCTCCTTCTAAGCCAGGCACTTCTGACAAACCAAAGGAAGATGATCCAAAACAAGCTTCTCCTAAGGAACTCTAGAATTTAGTCTTTTTGTTTTCGCTTTTGTTCAAATCTATGAATGTAACTTCTTTTTATTATTAATGATAATTTCTTTTTGGCTTGACCTTTTAAATATTCTTTTTGATAATGTCAAGTGGGAGAAATGTATATATAAATCTTAACAACAAAACTAAGCACATATTCAGGGGGAGATTTAAAATATATATATAAGTACATTGAATAGTTGTCATCATCAAAAAGGGGGAGATTGTTAGGAAATCAATTCCTTGGTTTCGATGATCACAACTATGCAATGGAAAACAAATATACATATACAGGAAGTTGATATAGAAACATCACCAAAAAGGCAAGAACAAGACTCAAAAGAAGTATCAAGAGGCTACAAGTCGAGAGAATCGGATAAGAAGTAATACATACACAAGAAAAGCAACATGCACCAATCCAGACGTCTGAGTGCACAGACCAGACGTCTGGTTAAGTTCTCTGGTTCACAAACTCAGAAGAAACCAGACGTCTGCTTTTGAACTCAGACGTCTGAAATACTACCAGACACAAAAAAACATATGAAGGTCAGACGTCTGAGGTCACTTTCCAGACGTCTGAAAATGGGCTCGACTGTGTAATTTCAAACTCCAACTGTCACATCCGAAGAGACACATCCACTCCTCTTCAGTGCAACTCTTCATCACCAACAGGAGCAACTATACAACGATTGTTAATGAAGGCAACTACACATAGAGACTCTTCATCACTATAAATAGCATCAGGAATTCAAGAGAAGATCTCACCTTACTCACTTACACTCTTATCTCTTGTACTCTGATTTATTCCTGATTTATAAGCAATCAACTACCTGTATTTAACTCTTCCATATATACAGAACTCCTCATTCAGATATTCTCTAGATAGATATATATATTGGAAGCATTTGTACTCAATAGTCAACATCCATGTTATAGAACACATTCTTGACAAAGAAACTCTGCAATTGTAAACCTGTCCCTCCGGGTCAAGTGAGGATTAGTTGAAAGGAAATTCCGAAGAGGAGCTTCGGGACTAGACGTAGGACGGGAGGTCCGAACCAGTATAAAATACCGGTGTGATTATTTTCATTTACTTTGCTACTATCGTTTATCAAGTTATATTATATAGTTAGCTGTTTATACTTGCATATATCCTATACGATCCACTCATATAGACTTTCATAAATTTCTTTTAAGTTTCATAAACCTATGCTCTGATACCAACTTGTAACATCCTCCACTTAGAGGCCCAAAACTAACGGCTACGGATGCTGAAGTCATCCATAGTTATTAATCCTCAGCGACAAAATACGGTAATGTTAGATACATTGATATAACCCACGGGTATGGAAATTTTTTTAAAATCAACAAAAACATTCTCATTCCATTTCAAATTCATTACATAATCCCACAATCGTTAACCGCGTTCAGAGAAAATATAATTATTACAACATATGCCAAGAGCGACAAATGAAGATGCCCCCTTGAACGATCAGAGTATATATAGGCAATTAAACAACTTTGCCTTTACCACAACAACACATTGGAATCAAAATAAAAGAGAACTCTAAGTAGCTATCATGCCTCCTGCACGTCCCCAGAAGGTTATTCGTCTAAAGAGGTACCTAAAAACCTCAACTCTCAAACTACTCAAAATTAATTGAGCACCTAAGAGTTTAAGGGGAAAACATAAACTTCGAGTCAGACATAAAGCCTGGTATGAATAATAATCTACCATATCAAACCATTTAGATATCTAGTGAGACCTCACTGCTTAGTGGAACTGGTTTTCCCCTCACTAGTGTCTCATTCAAAACTTTATAAAACCATATATTGTGCTCCTGCATCCATAATGGTTAAAACATAGTAGTTCAAAATAATATGACAATATGCAAACAAGTAAATCAATTCTGGATTTCCCATCCCCCTTTCATTCTAACTAACTATCTTATTTATAGTTTCTAGTGTCACTATTAACCTATTAGTTTTCATGGGCTGACTAATAACCTATTTAATGTTTACGGTCTCCCTGTCCAGTTTCATAGTTTTCATGGGCTTACTATTAACTTGTTTAAAATTATTGAATCCTTGTCCTATTTCATGGTTTTCACGGGATCACCAAGAACCTATTGGCCCCTGCCAATAACATCACTATTTCATAGGTTCTCCCTGAACCTATTGGTATTCCAATAACTTCCATCTTATCCTAGTTTTCATGGGTTGACTAGGAACCTATTGACATATATCCATAACTTAATCCAGATATAGTTTTCATGGGTTCACTACAAACCTATTGGCCCTTGCCAATAAATCATTCTAATCATAGTTTTCATGGGTTTACTATGAACATATTGGCCCCTGCCAATAACTTTTCCTAAACATAGTTTTCATGGGTTTACTATGAACCTGTCTACCAGACAACTTCTCTATTTTGCCATCCTACATTCTGGTCTATCCGACCTCTTGGATGCAATTCTACTCATTTAGGAGTTAACTTAATTTATATTCACTACTGGGTCAACCTAGCTGGTTATTATGCCCTTTCCTAAAATACAGTTATGGGTCCATTACAATGTGAATATATATATATATATATGAAGAAGTAAACATAATAACATAATAATACCACACTTGTGGTTTAATATCCTTGAAATCATTTTATATAAAACTTGGTTAATCCCATTAATCTATTAATCAAGGAAAACTTCTTCAAAAACTCCATAATTAAAATCATTTTGAAACTCTTTCATTATGCCATGGTTTTCCTTGAAAATGAGATTGGGTTATTTCTTTTGAAAACTAAGGCTTCGAAACCTTAAATCTTTTCTTTCGATACTATTGGAAAACTTCCTTTCGAAAGCATTCAAATCTTCTTTTCAAAACTCTTGGTACCTGCCTTTTGAAACACTTTAAAACCTTTCTTTTGAAACCTTTCGAATGTATTAAAGTGAAACCATTTAATTATATAAGCATAGCTTCGAAACCATACAAAAGTACCCTTTTCGAAACCATTGGATTTTTACTTAAAATATCTTTTGGGTCAAAGTGAACATAAACGAAAGTATCCCTTTCGAAACCATTATATATCATATATGAATGTTTGGGGAAAAACTTGATGGCTTCAGAACCATCCTTTCGAAAGCACAAATCATTTATGTAAAACACTTGAAGGTTAGCTTCGAAAACCCTATCGAAACCATTGCCTTCGAAACCATTAATGTAACGACCCAAAATTTCTGTCATTTGAAATTCGTATATTTAATTGATTTTAAATATTCACAAGTAAATTTTATAAGCTGAATAAATTATATTTTGAATATAGTGATTTAATTGGATAATTAAATGATTAATTTAATATTTGAAATTGCTGAAATAATTGGAAATTGGAATAAATGTGAATGAAAATGATTTATAAAGTTGAATTAAATCATATTTGAGTTAGAATGATGTTACAGAACTTTTAAAATTGAATTAAAAGTTAATTTGTTAAAATTTAATATTTTAATATTTAATTGACGAATGAAAATAGCCATTTTTCATACAGTCTCGAATTTCGATGAAACTAGTTTCATTGGATCCATAATGTTATATTATAGTAAGATTTCAAATTTTGTGTCAATCAAATTTATGGTTTGTCCGGAGCAAGCTAAAACGCGTAGAAATCTGTTTAAGTGAATTTTAAATTTAAATAATTCGATTCGAACACCTATCTTCTAAATACGATCAAATTGGCTTCCAATATATATTCCATTGCGTTCGGAATAGGGGTAAAACATTATAAACGCTAGGCGGCACGCTTCGTTTGGAGTTCGGAAAATTTCCGGTTGAATAGTGTCGTCAAATTTTCTATAAAAGGACAGTTATTCTTTCCATTTACAAACCCTAATCCACCCTAGGGTTTTCAGCCGCCACTATACTATTCAAAGGCTAGAAAAGCTCGAAATTTCCCTTCGATTTACTCTCAATTCATTGATTTTTACAAAGAACTTTGTACTAGGAAATTAAAGAGTATAGTGTGATCTATAAATCCAACGGTGGGAATCTCGAATCGACGTTGTTCGAATGGAGGAAGAAGAAGCAACCATCGACCCTGATGTGCAGCTGTAGAAACGAGTGGCCGAGATCAAATCTAGGTTAAAATAAATAAAAAATGTAAATAATTATATTATAAATTCGTATAAACTTTGTAACATCATAACTTCTTCATACGAGGTCCGTTTTTGACGAAACAAATTGCGTTGGGTTTGTATGGATGAACACTACGCGATGGAGCTGGTTTGGAATTGATTGGAGCTAGTGTGAATTTTGGGTAAAATTAAACGCTCATTTAATTTTATTCGAAATAAAACACTACAACTGATATTCGACGCAATGTGAGTACAACTCACTCTTTCTGACTCACTGATATTTTTATATAAGTGAATAAATATTATTTATGTTGATTGATGATTGTTTGGATGATATATGATATATTGATTGGTATTTGGATATATTCCTGCCTAGTGGAGCAGATGACCCTATACGTTCCCGTGTATGAGTGGATGACCCTTTGTACTCGCGTCTGCCTCGAAGCGGACATTGTACATATATTTATAATATGTATATTTGTTGCAGGTGACAGGTTGGAGGGATCCAACTGGATTCCTCATCGGTATTGATTTATTTACAGATATTGTGGTATATGCTGTTATCATATGATATATGATGTTTTGGTTGATGAGGTTAATGTATTTAGGGCTGTTGCAGCATTGGGCCTATTTTTGGAATTTTAAAAATGTTTAAGTGATGATTTCAAATTAAAAAAGGATTTTTAAAAAGTGATTTTTGGAAATATACGTTTTATGGAATTTTGAATCGTTAAAGGAAATGGGTTTATTTTGAATAAGTAAATGTTGTAATTTTTATTGTTATAAAAATTATGATATTTGTGAAATATAATCGAAATGTGATTTTTGAAGTATGAAGTTGATTAATTTGTAAATTAAGTTAAATTGAGATTTTTTGAATTATATTAAACGGTTTATATATAAGATTTATAAAATTGATATTTTATAAATCAAAAGTGATGAAATTATAAAGGAACTTTGTAAATGTTAAAACGAAGTTATAAGTGGATTTTATAAGTAATAAGATTTGTGAATTTGTGAAGTTATAAAATGAATGGATTTTATAAATAAGAGAATTATAAGTAATTTACTTATAATTTGGGTTTTTGGTATATAAATGAAATTAAACTTAACTAGTAAAGTGATTATATAATGTGAATTTGGCAGTTCAAATAATTTAAAAAAAAGTTGTATAACTTATAAATGAGAAAATGTAAGTAAAATGAAATGAAACATAACTTAAGTAATGTTGAATGAAGTTGATTTTGGTATCGAAGTAAATTAATAAAATGAATTAATAAAGTGAGTTAATGATATTAAGTAGTTAAATGAATACTAATTTGGGTTATATAAGGAAATTCAACTTGAAATGTGAAATGAATTAGCAATTGAATTAACTAATGAATTGAAGTGAACTAATGGAATAGATTAATGAATAAATATGAATTGAAATGTTATTTGTATAAATGGAATAATAGATGTAAGTGTTAGTTCATTTAAAGCTAATTGAATGTTAAACCAAATCGAAATTAAATGCGTTGAACCAAATTGAATGTAAGCGAAGTAAATAAAATTGGTTATATTGGTTATACATTGATGGTTAAATTGGTTGTTAGTTGATTGTATATAAATTCATTAGTATTAATGAAATTGAATTAATAAAATTGAAAGCTAAAGTAATTGAATTCAAATTGGAAGTAAGTGAATCTAAATAAAATTTGATTTGAATTGAAAATGAACCAACTTGAAAGTAAATTGGTGATTGTAAACTAATTGAATTTGAATGAATGAATATTAAGAAATCCACTGTTAATGAATCAAATGTGAATAAATTGAAAACCAATTCAATGAATATTAATGAGAAGTGAATTTATATTGATTTGATTATGGATCGATTAGATAGACATATGGATTTGTTGGATGTTAGTTGGATGATAGTTGTTTGATGGTTGGATTTGTTGCTTTTGATTGCATTGCTATATTGGCATATATAGTAGTTGTATTGGTATATCTTGTATATCGATATTACTTTCATATATACATGTTTCTCATTTGTTTGTTGAGTATTTAGTAGGTGCGGATGGCGCTTGCTTGGTATTGGAGCTCGCTTTCGCGCTACATTAACCGTATATGCTCGCTAATAATATATAAGGTACATATCTCGGATTACATATCGTATTTTTACACTTTTTTCCCTACGGGATGCCTCATCCTCGATGATGAAATGTATATTTGTGATATATATATATGTTGTGATCCTACTACGATTGAACCGCGCAAAGGAGACGCTGGCGAATTTTTTTGAAAATTTAAGGAGTTAGAAAAATTTTGGAAAAATTTGTGAAAACTAAATTTTGATATTTAGTTAAAGTTAAACGGTATTAGTTGGTTTTGAAAAGATAACCATAAGTATGATTTGAAATCTTAGAAAAGTTTTTATAAGAAGTTTAACTAATGGATTTTGGAAAAGTTAAAAGATTAAATGATTTTGGTAAATCTAATTTGAACGAGTTGTTTTGAAAAGTAAATGGATTTTATGACTTTTTCTTACTTGGTAATTTCGAGGATGAAATTCTTTTAAGTAGGGGAGAATGTAATGACCTAAAATTTCTATCATTTGAAATTCGTATATTTAATTGATTTTAAATATTCACAAGTAAATTTTATAAGCTGAATAAATTATATTTTGAATATAGTGATTTAATTGGATAATTAAATGATTAATTTAATATTTGAAATTGCTGAAATAATTGGAAATTGGAATAAATGTGAATGAAAATGATTTATAAAGTTGAATTAAATCATATTTGAGTTAGAATGATGTTACAGAACTTCTAAAATTGAATTAAAAGTTAATTTGTTAAAATTTAATATTTTAATATTTAATTGACGAATGAAAATAGCCATTTTTCATACTGTCTCGGATTTCGACGAAACTAGTTTCATTGGATCCGTAATGTTATATTATGGTAAGATTTCAAATTTCATGTCAATCGGATTTATGGTTTGTCTGGGGCAAGCCATAACGCGTAGAAATCTGTTTAAGTGAATTTTAAATTTAAATAATTCGATTCGGA
Source organism: Allium fistulosum (assembly GCA_030737815.1). NCBI lineage: Eukaryota > Viridiplantae > Streptophyta > Magnoliopsida > Asparagales > Amaryllidaceae > Allium > Allium fistulosum. The sequence continues at coordinate 265,038,880 of CM060905.1, read as the reverse complement.
AACCTATCTTCTAAATACGGTCAAATTGGCTTCCGATATATATTCCATTGCGTTCTGAATAGGGGTAATACATTATAAATGCCAGGCGGCACGCTTCGTTTGGAGTTCGGAAAATTTCCGGATGAATAGTGTCGTCAAATTTTCTATAAAAGGACAGCTATTCTTTCCATTTGCAAACCCTAATCCACCCTAGGGTTTTCAGCCGCCACTCTACTATTCAAAGGCCAGAAAAGCTCAAAATTTCCCCTTCGATTTACTCTCAATCCATCGATTTTTACAAAAACTTTGTACTAGGAAATTAAAGAGTGATATTTTTATATAAGTGTAAACTCACTCTTTCAGACTCACTGATATTTTTATATAAGTGAGAATAAATATTATTTATGTTGATTGATGATTGTTTGGATGATATATGATATATTGATTGGTATTTGGATATATTCCTGCCTATTGGAGTAGATGACTCTGTACGTTCCCGTGTATGAGCGGATGACCCTTTGTACGCGTGTCTGCCTCGAAGCGGACATTGTACATATATTTCTAATATGTATATTTGTTGCAGGTGACAGGTTGGAGGGATCCAACTGGATTCCTCACCGGTATTGATTTATTTACAAATATTGAGGTATATGCTGTTATCATATGATATATGATGTTTTGGTTGATGTATTTAGGGTTGTTGCAGCATTGGGCCTATTTTTGGAATTTCAAAAATGTTTAAGTGATGATTTCAAATTAAAAAGGATTTTTAAAAAGTGATTTTTGGAAATATACGTTTATGGAATTTTGAATCGTTAAAGGAAATGGGTTTATTTTGAATAAGTAAATGCTGTAATTTTTATTGTTATAAAAATTATGATATTTGTGAAACATAATCGAAATGTGATTTTTGAAGTATGAAGTTGATTAATTTGTAAATTAAGTTAAATTGAGATTTTTTGAATTATATTAAACGGTTTATATATAAGATTTATAAAATTGATATTTTATAAATCAAAAGTGATGAAATTATAAAGGATCTTTGTAAATGTTAAAACGAAGTTGTAAGTGGATTTTATAAGTAATAAGTTTTGTGAATTTGTGAAGTTATAAAATGAATGGATTTTATAAATAAGAGAATTATAAGTAATTTACTTATAATTTGGGTTTTTGGTATATAAATGAGATTTAAACGGAATTAGTTAATAAAGGAATTTTATATGTGGAAGTTTTATGAAATATAAATGGGATTTATAAACATTATTTTATAAATCTGAAATCAATCGAATTTGATAAGTTAAATATAGAAGTTTATTTAAAGGAATAACATTCACGATTTTGGACAGTGAATTATCCTTTTAAATTTAATATGAAATAGTATTGATTTTGGTTAGAGAAGTACATCCACGATTTTGGACAGTGGATTATCCTTTAATAAAATTTGTAGAAGCTTTAATTTGGTAAACGATTTATATTCACGATTTTGGACAGTGAATAATATATTAAATAAAAAGAATGTTTTGGGAAGTAGTATTTTAAATGAAGTAAAATGGTTAATGATGTTTTAAAATGTGTTGAGTATCGAATACATAGATTTCAACATTCATTGTTGAAATAGACGTTTTCGAGAACTTAGGAAATGATGGACTATAACACTGTTGTTATAGTAAATGATTTTCGAAAGGAAATGTTTTTGTATAGTATTGGGATTTATATATCTATCTTATTTTCGAATCCCTATACTATTGATTTTGGGTTGTCGTAACGATGTTTTACGCAACATTCGTTTTGACCCGAATAAATGTGTTTTAAAGAGAATGTTTTCCTTAAAGAATAAAATATATACTTAATCATGATTTAAGTATATGTAATATTTTATAAATGTTGAAAATAAATTGAATTGTGAATTACTTATTAATAAATAAGTATATGGAAATGTTTTCCAATGTTGAAATGTTTTGAGAATATATCTTTTTAAAGATAATTTGAAGTGAATATTTGGCAGATGATTTAATTAATAAAAGATTAATTAAAAGGGCCTATTGATTGTATATCGTGCTAAATATTTGTTTGTTTGTTTTGATAGTTAAAGAACCGACTATCAAACTTGGCCAAATTTTAGTTCCTCGACTTGATGTGGGAACTATTTAGTCGTACACTTAGTATGTTGACTTCTGTATAGGCTTGATTATCGTTTGTGTTGAGGATGTGGTTTTGTATAGTGCGGAGTATTACTCTAATCTATCGAGCTTCCTTCTTGGCGCGAAGGATAGCAAGTTAAAAGTTGGAGACGCGATAAGTCTACGAGACTTAGTTTCTGTGTGAGGTTGAGAAACGCTTTTGCGTTGTTGGTGCGAAGAGACCGGGATCAGATTTTTCTGAAAACCACTTCGGACCAACGTATATGCGACGATTGTGCAGGTTGCTTGTGATGATATTGATATTCCTGATTTTCATAGTGGGGGACTGCTTGTTGATCGTTTGGGTTAAAATCCCAATATACATCCAGTAGTAGTGGTCTCGTCATTATGAAATATCCAATGCGAGGACTATTCGCTACTAGTCCTAGGGATTTCCCGACAGGATGTGGTAGGAAAGTACCTTCGGTTTGTCCTGTTCCTAGACAACTTGTACGGATGTTTGTCTGACATTGCATTTCTACAGATTATGAACATTGGTTTATACAAACGTACATCAGTGGTGGTGGAGAAGGCAACTTCTCTTAGATTAACACCCTCCTTGAGACGTACGAGCTTAAGGGTTGTATTTTTGTGGAAGGCAATTAGTAGTCAACGGAAATGGCCATGTGGCATTCAAAGTGATGTGATATGTGATTGTGAAAGGTAATCGTTACATCAGGCCTCATCAATCGGAAATGACCAAAACAGGGTTAGATGCGGCAAGGCTAAGTGGGTCGCTCCCAAGAAGGATATGATCATCCTCTTCTAGATATATATTTACATGCTATGACGTCGTGTATCTGATTATTGTGGTTTGTATGCTTCGTGGGTCCTCGGTAAAGGTCGGTAACGACCAGAGGATGACATATTCGGTACCATCTAGTTATAGAGGTGGGCCGGTCTTGTGTTGGTAGAGGGCAGATGTTATGTACCTCGGGACATCCATCAAGAGGTGTACCCCTTCGGAAGGTAGTCCCTTCACCTGGTCATTTGTATGGAAATCCAAACTCCACTACGTACCTGCCATTTTGATTGTATTACCCATTTTGGGCTATATGATGGAATTTAATAATGGTAAAAATTTCGGCTATTTTGATATTATTTGTATATACTAGACACTAGTATAATATAAGAGGATTTGATATGAAATGTTTTAGTTATCGTAAGGTAAAAACATGTCCGTGTTTATGTGTGGACTTGTCTTACGAGATACTTTTGTTTTGATAAAGGAAAAGCTTTGGTAATCTAATAAATTCAGTTGAGTGTGTTTCTCATGCTGGTTTACCAGACTGATCCGGGCGTTCTTCCCTTTCAATGCTCGGGTCAGACCGAGTATATTTACAGGTTCAGTTTTGGTGCTTTTGGAGCTTCAGCAGGAGAGCTGGAGATCTTTATTTTCGTATACACGTATCTGTTTTGATTTTTGATTATCTGCTGCATTGCTTAGTTGTTTTATATTATCGGCATTTGTGAGGACAGGTTATTATAATTGTCCAGGCTGATAACTATTGATTGGTTGTTGAACTCTGATTGATGTATGTATATACAGTTTCTGTTTTGTAAAGATCATTGATATGATATTATATGTTTTCCGCTGCGATGTGAGATTCTGTATTGTTCTGTTTTGTTCTTTCTTCTCTTCTCTTCTTCTCTCTTACTTTCTTTCTCCTGAATTTCCATCAGTCTGTGCTTTTTGGGTCAGACATGTGTGGTTTATTGTCGATTCATAGGGTACGGATTTGCGGGTTGTCACAATTAACCCCTTTCGAAAGCTTTAGGAAGTGGCTCATATTTACAAAACAAAGATTACCTTTCGAAAGCATTGATATCTTCAATTCCTTCGAAAGGCATAAGGTCGGCAGAGGGGTTTCGGCTAGGTCGAAACTACCCCTTTTGAAATCATTAGTTTGGAAACTAAATAACCCATTCGAAAGTTATACTTTAAACAATAATGTGGATACCCTCTTTCGAAAGCTATTCAAGAGACCCCTTCGAAAGCGTATATTTTGACACCTTCGAAAGCATTTAGTAAAACAGGCAGAAACTTTTCTTTAGAAAACAAAACAAAGGTTTTGTTCCCATCGGAAGCTAAGTTTCGACACCATGCCTTCCGCCTTTCTCCGATCCACTACGTACCAATGTTGATACCTTGTGTATTGGTTTCGGCTTCATGGGTTTAGACTTAGTAGGTCTCGACTTGATTGAAGGCGGATGCTATGAGTCGGAAGGTGCTTCTGAAAGAGGAGGAACCCACTTTTCTGGGTAAAACTGACTTAATGCCACTTAAAGCAAATATTTTCTAACTAACCCGCCTACCTGTAAACAAGTGATTATTTGCCTCAACCTTTTGAATTCTTAAGTTTTTTTGGCCATGGCTTCCTCGTCCCCCCTTCCCATTCCCCCACCACTTTCAACCCCGAACCTGCCCCCATCCTCACCCAGGTCCACCCCCCCCATTCAGCGGCACCCCGTGGAGCTGGGCCTACTGACAAACCTATTCATACCCCTCCTGCTGTTGTCGCCCCTCGCAAACTAGTAAGTCATTCCCACAACCAGCATGTCCTTCCTCAGACCATCCCCACCAATAGATCAACTATGATTAAAACATACGCTCAGGTGACGACCTCCACTCCCCGTCCTCCCCTGCTCCGAAAACCCCCCTCCCCCCGTGATCAAACGCCATCGTTACCTCCCCATTTTCAAATCAACCCACGCAACTCTTGATTTTTTGAAAGCCAAGAGTCGTTGTCTTCGGTGTGCGGGCAGCGACCACGTGGCAAAAAACTGTAGGGATGCAAAGTTCTATTTTTTTGTGGCTTCTATAGTCATTCACAATCGACTTGTCCCAATAAAAAAAGTCATAGAAATGCTTCGTTACTCGAGCGCACAGTGCCAGCTCCCCAAAAAATCATTTCGTTCAGTTAAAGCGGGCCTCAATATCTATTTCTACTGGTGAACAAAAAATCACAATGCAAACCCATCTCCATACTCAACCATCTTCTCAAACCTCTCTCCCAAAACCCTTCTCTTCTCAACATTTCCCCATGGAAGATCCCTCAAAGTACTTTACCGCCACCATTATTGATGGCTTCTGGACCATTGAGACCCTTTTCATCACGCTGACATTGCACCTCCAACTACATGAATGGCCTATGTGGATCCTCTCTGACAAATGCTTCCTTGTTTACTGCCCCTCCACGATTGCTCGAGAAACGGCGCTGCAACTCAGAACGATTTCCAAAGCAGGCAACTCCGGCATAATCCTCATCCAGCCCTGGACGGATTTTGTGCCACCGACAGCACCAAGCCTCGAACCTCCAACATGGGCTAGGGTGCATGGTTTTCCCGAACTTCTACGAGAAAATATGGAGGCGGTGCGTGAAGCCTTAAGCCCCATTGGTCGGCCGGTGAGCCTAGATGACTGCGATTGGGCCCATTTTGATCATCGATATCTTTATCTGCGAATATAGTTCTTTGCCGGAATATTCTCTCCATGTACTTTCGTATCTCGGCTTAACAATGTGGAACACATGCTTAGTGTCGAGCGTTGGGATCACGAACATCTTAGAAGAAGGCCAGAGATACTCATTCTGGGCACAGATTTCGAGCGAGATTGGAGATATTTTAATGAACCCTTCAACATTCCCTCGGACCAGTCAGACTCAGAGGCTCGCTTTGACGCAATAAACATTGAAGCCTCTATTTCTCCGCCTAACCTTCCTATCACCCCCAGCACATCATTCAAGACGACTCTATGAAAGTGGTGGGCCCACTCAGATGGGACGATGGGCCTCCTATTGAGTCTCGTTGGGACCCGCTTGCAGACTTTGACCTCTCTGTTCTGCTGCATCTTCAGACCCCTTTCCTGCAAGATGCGCCACCTCCCCAGCCTGAAGCTCAATCATTGACCTAGGAACTACCTCCAGCTTCTCAACAATTAGCAACCCTCTCCCCAGCCCATGTTCACCGCAGCAACAAATTGAACGATGCGGACACTCTTCCTGGAATGTTTGGGGTTTGGGGGACCCCTCTAAATGTCATGCTATCAACCTTATTCTAGCTCTACAAAAAATAGACATCCTTTTAATCCAAGAATCTAAACTTTCGAACCCGTCCCCAGCTCATCTTAGACTATTAGGTGGCCCCCACCTGTCTGGCTAGGCCCACAAAGATGGTATTGGTACAAGGGGTTGTATAATTACCACTTGGAATGAATCGACATGGTCCCTTTCTCAAATCATTTCTCATCCTGCTGCACTACATGTTATCCTTCCCTATCTTCACTCAGGTATACTCTACTTCTTTTCCAATGTTTATGGTCCTCAAAATATCCATGAGAGATCTGTCCTTTGGTCGAACTGCTTGGAATTTGCCTCGCATACCTATGGTCCTTGGGTTATTGGAGGGGATTTCAATACGACCAGATCTCCTTCTGAAAGAAACTCCGGAAGCAGCTCACAAGATTCTGACACTTTTAATGACTTCATCAATTCTTGCGCCCTCATCGACTCACCCATCAGCAACCGACTCTTTACCTGGTCAAACCGTAGATCTGAGCCAGCCCTAGCAAAATTGGACCGTTTCATTTTCAACTCTACCTGGGACGACCTTCACCCCCTCTCTCTAGTTAATGGCCTCGCCACTACCTTCTCCGATCACTGTCCTCTACTACTTGATTCAGGCACCGCACCAAACCCTAAGCTTCCATTCAGATTTGAGCGCCTTTGGCTCCTAGAACCATCGTTCGACGACTTAGTTAAAGTAGCATAGACCCAACCCTCTCCGATTCAATCGGCCACTTCTCGAGTTGTCTTCAAACTCCGATCACTTAGAAAACTCATTAGACCTTGGGCCAAATCCATTTGGGGCTCGATCCGTTCCCGTATTGCGGCGACCCAATATGACATTCTACATCTCAACATACTGGAAGAATCTCGCCCCCTATCTGTCTCCGAATCTAATCGCCTACGCGAGCTAGAGCTTGAACTGGATAGACTTATCAAGCATGAAGAGATTGGATGGAAACAACGCTCCAAAGCTAAATGGATTGACGAGGGAGACAAAAACACTGCTTTTCCATCGCCTCGCCAATGGACGTCGTAGATCCACCTTCATCACTGAAATCTCTCATAACGATACCACCTTCTCTGACCAATCAGATATCCTTCGCCTCTTCACTGATTTCTATAGCAATATACTAGGTAAACCCTCTCCTCCGCTCCCGCCCATTGACTGGAATCTCCTCTATCCCAAACCTTCTCCGATTTCCATTGACCATCCGTTCTCTGAAGATGAAATTTGGTCGGCTCTGAAAGTTATGGCTGACGACAAATCTCCAGGTCCAGATGGCTTTGGTCCCCTATTTTTCAAACACTTCTGGGACACTGTTAAATCTGATATCATAGAGATGTGCTCTGAATTTCAATCTAACCCCTTGTCTGTTGCACGTTTGAATTATGCCAATATCATCCTTATCCCCAAATCCCCCGGTTCAATCACCCTGCCTTCCTTTCGACCCATTAGCCTCCTCAACACCACCTTCAAAATCATCACTAAAATCCTTGCCAATCATCTCCAAGGGGTTATTGGATCTCTGGTAGGGGTTGAACAATCGGCCTTCATCCTGGGTCGTAACATCCTTGATTGTGTGGCGGCCACACAGAAAGTCATCTCCTTCTGTCACCATACTACCACTCTAGGAGCCCTACTCAAACTTCACTTCTCCAAAGACTTTGATTCAATCAACTGGAACTTTTTGCTCGATCTTATGAAGTACAGAGGTTTTTCCGATACATGGTGTAGTTGGATCAAGTGCATTCTCAGTACAAGTTTTTCATCAATTTCCATCAATGGCTCTCTAGGTGGGCATATAAAATCAGCTCGAGGTTTAAGACAAGGCGACCCCCTATCGCCACTCCTTTTTGTCCTCATTTCTAATGTGTTTAACCGCATGGTCAAGCTTGCAATATCCAACAACCTCCTTGCTGGCATTAAACTCCTCAACTCGGACTTATCAGTCTCTAACCTCCAATTTGAGGATGACACCATCCTGTTGGTTTCCCAAAAACCTGATCATATTCATTGTCTTAAAGTTCTTTTGTATGTCTTCAAACTCATCTCTGGCTTATCCATCAACTTTAACAAGAGCTCCATCATCATGCTAGGCGACTCCCACCACCTCGGCCCCTCTTCCGCCTCTCTTCTCAACTGTAAACTGGACCACTTCCCCATCACCTACCTTAGCGTCCCCCTTCACCCCACTAAACTCGCCCATCTGGACTAGCTCCCGCTTATCTCCAAGATTGAATCTCGGATTTCATCATGGAAGGCCAAATCTCTATCATCTGCAGGCCATCTCGTCCTTGTCAAATCAGTCCTATCAGCCCTTCCTTCGTTCTGGATGTCGTTTCACAAACTGCCGAATTGGGTTATAAAGAAAATTGACGCTATTAGACGATCTTTTCTCTGGAATGGCAATAAAGCAAAATGTTTGATCAACTGGAAGTCTTTCTGTTTGCACCAAGATCATGGTGGCCTAGGAATGGTTAACCTCGGCTCTTTCAACATAGCTCTCCTATCCAAATGGATTTGGCGTATCATCACACCGGGCAATTTCATCTGGAAAGAGTGGATACTTCAGCTTCATTATCACTCCAACCCTCACCTGGTCCTTCACTCCATCCCTCGTCTTAAACCTTCTCCCTTCTGGGCTGGCGTTTTACAATCCATACCCCGTGTCAAATCCCTATTCCATGTCTCCATTGGCAACGGTAGTAGCTGTCTTTTCTGGCTAGACATATGGCATGATCAAACACCCCTCGCCCGCTCGTTCTCTAACCTATTTTCCCATACCTCCCACCATAACTCAATAGTTGGCGAGATTTCAACCCTTGGCCCAGACTTCCTGTGTCCCCCCAACTCTCTTTGACCTTAACACCTTGAATGATCTCACTTCAGCCACTAACCTACTCCTTTCACTCCAGCTCTCTAACACAACAGACCATTATACCTGGGCCTTATCTCCTGAGAAAGGCTTTTCAGTCGCCTCTTGCTACTCATTCCTTAACCACCCAGGCAGATCTTTCCCTTTCGCAAGTATGGAAATGCAGACTCCCTCCCCGCATCCTTTTTGTCCAATAGTGCCTCATCCATGCTCGTATTAACACCAAAGATAGACTTAGATGTATGAATATCCCTCTAGACCCTCTTTGTGCCTTGTGCTCTATGCAAGATGAATCCATTTCTCATCTCTTTTTTGCCTGTGATTTCTCCTACTACATTTGGGCCACGACCAGTGCTAATTCTTTGACAACCGGCAGTATAACCCTCCGGATAGAAAACTCGACTCCTTCATTGCCATTTACAGTTGGTGCATCTGGAAAGAAAGAAATGCATACGTTTTCAACAAGCCCAAATGCAGTATTGAAGGAATCTGTAACCGAATCTCTTACCTGTTTACGCTCTGGACAGGATCAGCGCGTAGGATGCCTTTCACTCTGCGTCTCCCTCCCAGTGACAATGCTCCTGCTGACTAATTGGAAAGTACATGGGAAGTCTCTTCTTGCTGGCCCCTTTCTGACCCATATGTATGATAATCATCTTAATAGTCGGTAGTAGTAATGCTCTTACTTTGGCTTGGTATTTTTACACAATGCTGTTGTTTTTTGTATATATTTCTTTCTGTGTATGCTAAACTTGGGACCAGATAGGTCCGCGAAACTTATTTTTTGGCTATCGATCAGGCCTGTTGGTCGACTACTACTTACTTATATTAATATATAATCGGCTGTGTAGTCTCACGCTACACACCCGTTTCCCTCAAAAAACTTTTTGAATTCTTTGCAAAAATAACTGCCGCATAATTTTAGATCTAAACAAAGATTAATTTAGCAAATAGGCCCTTCCATTAAACAAAATAATTAAATCATTTAGGTCCTCCTTTCAAAATAATTTAATTCTCATAGCAATTCACCTAGCGAAAATCCCCAAAAATCACAAAAATTCACTTTCAATATGTTATCAAACATATAAAAATTCCAAACCCAAATTCTTCATAAAATTACCGAAATTAATTTCCCAACCCAATTATACATATTTTCCTTTGAAAATTCATAGTAAATTGTCCATAGCTTGGAAAATTACAAAAATTGAATCCCAACTTCAAAATCATAATTTACACGACCTATAATTTTCTCCTGGCATATGAAATCGCTTATAATCCATTTTACCCTTAAAACCGCATAAAATCGTATTTAATTTTTTTTGTTTAAATAAACATGTTATGATCCAAGCATATCATCATCCAAATCATCGTTAAAATGGATTTAATCTTAAACCTAAAAACCAATGATCATAAAACAAAATAGAGATTATATAGATTATTATTCACCTTGATTAGGATAAGGAGACTGAATTGAGATTAATTTCCCCTTGCTTGAATCCTAAGCTCTGATGTAATTTTCTCCTCTTTTCTTCCTTAGCAATGGCCGGCTATTCTTCTCTTTTGTTTACCTTTTTGTGAAAAATGAAAAATGAACATGAATGGATGGTAAAGCCATGGATATATAAGGGTTATGGTAATAAGGTGCGGCGATTTCCCAATATGCTTTTGTGTAAATTAATTAACATGTATAACCAATTGTAGCCCATTTATTTAGTTAAGCTCGGCCCTTAATTTTATTTTCAAATCTCAATCCCCTTATCACTCTAATGTTTACATTATTCTATTTAATTTATCTAATTAAATTTCCCGAGTAATGCTATTAAAAATTAGGGGTGTTATGTACTCCTAGGGGGTTTGGCCTTAATCTTAGAGGCTTGGAAGGGCTCAGCCTTGCTTGGAAAGCAATGGTGGAGTGGTTGGTTGCACATGGCCTTGGTGGAGGAGAAGGATGAGATTATTAGCTTGAACTTTGGTTTGAAGTGGTATAGATTTTTAGTGATTTTTGTATAACTTTTTTTGATTTTGTAATATTTTCTTTTTTAGGCTATGGAAGCCATTAATGTAGAGGATGAAGAGGATGAAGAGCTTAGGAATTTGCGGGTCGTTACATACTTCTCCCCTTAAAAGAATTTCATCCTCGAAATGAAAGATAAGAAGAAAATGCCCGAAAAGGAATATATTTTTTTTTGACAAAGGGAAATATATACAAGATATGATAAGTGACCACACCATAAGTGGTGAGTACACTATCTCGATAACACATGCACTACTACACATCAATCCATAAACTCAGGAAAAGCTTTCCTCATTCTATCTTCTGTTTCCCAAGTGCAGTCTTTGGCATAACCACTCCATTGAACTTTAACCAACCTTACTACCTTCCTTCTCAATCGCTTTTCATCATGATCCACCATTCAAACTGGTCATTTGATGATTGCCACATTTGGTTCTACTTCTAAACCTTCCTGGAAAGCTGTTTCTATAATCTATTCTGGATCATGCACATATTTTCGTAGATGGGATATATGAAAGACGTTGTGCACACTAGACAACCTTTCGGCAATTCCATATGGTAAGCTAATGGGCCAATCCACTCAAGAATGGTAAAAGATCCAACAAATCGAGGTGCTAACTTCCCTACCCATCCAAATCTTACCATGAGACTTTCAAGAATACAAAATCTCTAACTGAGAATTACAAATTTTTGCGCCTTTGATCGGCGTAAGTCTTTTGCCCGTTCTAGGCTTCTTTCAGCTTTTTTCGGATCATGTCTACCTTTTCTGAGGCTTCTCGGATCATATCGGGGCCAACCACTAACTGATCTCCAGTTTCGATCCAACATGCTGGGAATCTACACGAACGACCAATAAAGCTTCATGTGGTGCCATATTGATGCTTGCATGATAGCTGTTGTTGTAAGAGAATACCACAAGATGAATATGATTTTCCCATGAACCTCAAAAATCTGAGACATAAGCTCATAGAAGATCTTCTAATACTCAGTTTATCCTTTCTGTTTGCCCATAAGTTTAGGGATGGTACGTGGTGATTAAATTCAGCTTCGTTCTCAAAGCTGTTTGTAATGCCTCCCAAAACAGACTTGTAAAAATCAGGTCTCGATCACTCACTATTTATCTTGGAACTCCATGTAATCTTACAATTTTCTTCATGTATATTTCTTCCAGACTTGAAGCGGTCCTTGTTGGCTTTACTGGAGTAAAGTGTGCGTACTTGGTCAATCGGTCTACGATAACCCAAACGCCTTCATTTCCCTTCATTTTTCGAGGTAAGCGTTCTATGAAATCCATCGATATCTGGTCCCACTTCCAAATTGGAATCTCCAGAGGTTGTAGTAGTCCAGCAATCTTTTGCTAATTGCTTTTCATTTGCTGACAAACTACACATCTACTAACATGAATAGAAATATCCCTTTTTATGCCTTCCCACCAGAAAGTCTTTTTCATGTCTCGGTATATTTTAGTAACCCCGGGATGTATTGTAAGTCGAGATTTGTGGTAGTCGGCTAGAACTTCCTGCCCAATCCCATCAATATTTGGAACAAAAATCCTTCCTTGCATTCTTAAGATTCCTTGATCATCCACATTTGTCTTCCATCTTCCGAGTAAAATTTTTTCCTTCACTTCCTTGGCTATCCTTATAATGAACGGATCCTTAAGCTGATTCTCTTTTATACTGTTAATCAAGGTTGGATGTACCACTAAATAAGTTATAATGGCATGCCATCTGCTTAGTGCATCAGCCACTACATTGGCTTTCCCAGATGTGTATAAGATATCAAGATCGTATGATGCAAGAAATTCTAACCAACATTGTTGTCTCATAATTAAGTCCTTTTAAGTGAAAAGATACTTCAAAGATTTGTGATCTGTGAAGAGTTCGAACTTTTCACTTATGTAAAGAAGGAATATTATTTACCAAGGTCAAAAAAGTTTATAAAATAAACTATGAGAAATTCTTACCCAGTAGATAATGCCTCCACATTTTTAACGCGAACACAACGGCTAATAATTCTAAGTTATGTGTTACATAATTCCTTTCATGAGTCTTCAGTTGTCTGATTTCATAAACGATAACTTTTCCATATTGCATCAGCACTACACCTACTCCCTCTCCACAAGCATCAATATATACAATTAAACCACCGCTTTAATCAGAAATAGCTAGGACTAGAGTGGTAGCTAACCTTTTCTTGAGTTCCTCGAACGCCGCTTCACATTTTGGTGTCCATTCAAATCTAACATCCTTTATAATCAACTTTGTTAGATGGGAGGAAATTTTGGAGAAGTCTTGAATGAATCTTCGGTAAAATCCTGTCATAAGAAGCTGCGAATGTCCTTCTGAGTTTGTGGTTGCTTCCAATCTCGTATAACTGAAATCTTTCCTGGACCTACTGAGGTCCATTCTCCTGACATAATATGCCTAAGAATCTTACTTCTTTCTCCCAAAAGTGACATTTTGAGAATTTAGCTTTAAGTACATTTCTTCTCAATATTTCTAATATAATCTCTAGATGCCTTTCATGTTCCTCCTCGATTTTGGAATAGATAGGAATATCATCAATAAAAACCAACACGAATTTGTTTAGCACATCTCTGAATACCCTATGCATCGGGTCTACGAAATAAGTGGGCATATTGGTCAACCCAAAAGGCAAAACTAACCATTCATAAAAGCAATCCGGACCCCTAAATGCAGTTAATGGAATGTCATCCTCAGCTATTCTTAGTTGATGGAATACCATGGCTAAATCCATTTGCGAGGATACTCGGGCACCATGAAGTTGATCAAACAAGTCATCTATGCGGGGCAGAGGATACTTGTTTTAAATGTTTTCTTATTCAGGTCTCGATAGTCCACACAAAACCTTAGGGAGCCATCAGACTTTGCAACAAAACAACCGAGGTGCCCCAACTTGAACGACTTGGTCTAATTAGTTCTTTCATTAATAACCCATCTATTTGGTTTGCCAATTCTATCTTTTCCTTCATTGCCATCCTTTGGATATGGTGAATAATGGGTCTTGCACTAGGAATTACGTCAATTCGAAACTCAATATCCTAATGTGGGGGCAAACTTTTAACTTTCTCAAAAACATCCTGAAATTTCTTGACAATTGGTATTGCCCCCAAACCTTTTTGAGATGAGTCAAGTGCATACAAGAAACTATCCCTTACTATACTAGGTTCCTTACAAAATATTTTTATAAATTTCTCGAAGTTGGTCCAAAAAGATACTGTTCTCTTAATGCAATCAAGGATAGCTTTATTCTTGGATAACCAATCCATACCAAGTAAAACCTCAAACCCAGTAAAGTCAAGAACAAATAGTTCGCTTGAAAAATTATTGGAAAGGTGGGTAACTTGGACGTCTTCACAATTCATACAAAGATTAGTTGTACCACCTATGGAATTAGATACACAAATAGGGATATCTGCTATTTTTGTGATCATTTTTAATCTATCAACCAATCTTTTAGCAATAAAACTATGGGAAGCCCCAGTATCAAATAATACTTTAAATAAATTCTCTTTAACATAGATGTTACCTTCCAGAACCCCGTTGCCCTTTACATCTTTAGAGGTTGAATGCTCGTCTTTAATAGCATAAAACTTAATTTGCTCTCCTTTCTTCATTAACGAGCATTTGTTTTTCTAGTGTCCGGGTTGATGGCAGTTGTGGAAGAGACTATTCTGAAATATAGGAGAGATGGTTCCTTGCTGTTGCCTTTGAACCTTGGGGCTTCTATAGTACTTTAAGTAATGGCCTTTATTTCCACAATTAAAACATTCAACATCATTAAAACAGTTTTCTTGAGATCCTCTTTTGGGATTGCCTTACCATGGCTTCTTTCCATCTTTTGTTGTCGTGGTTATTTGGGTTACGGTCGGATTCTTCTTGTTCAAAGCTTCATAATGGAAACCCATATCTATTAAATCTATAATGGTTCCTTTTACAGAGTAGTCATCCTATTCTGATACCGCTCCTTCATCCCAGAAATGAACGTCTCGTTCTACTTCAGAGGCGGGTCTATCATTCTAGGCCCGAAGTGAGATAATTCATTGAATTTGTGCAAATATTCTTCCACAGACATTTCTTCTTGTTTCAGGTCGATGAAACTTCTATAGAGGCGGGATTTCCAAGCGGTGGGCATGTATTGTTCTTCAAAAACCTCTTTAAACCTTGCCTAAGAGAAATTATCTTCAAATTCATTAAGAGTAATGGACTCCCACCAAGCTAAAGCCCCATCCTTCAACTGCCAGGAGGTCAAGAACCTCTTTCGATTATCATCGATGTCTAATCCTTTAAAGATTTTCACACAGGATCTGAGCCAAGCTTGAAATTCAATAATATATTTTATGCCTTTGAATGGCTTTCCTCCCAAGCTGGTATAATCTTTGCAAAGAGCGGCAAAGTTAACTTGAGGTTGCATAGGAATTACCACTTCCTCAATTACTGTAGCATTTGAACAACCGTTCGTGGCCGTAGCGTTGCTACCTCCCCTTCGTCCTCTTCTATTAATCATCTCCTACTATCTGCATATAGTAAGGAAACATCTTTAGAATTATAGACAAAATTATCTTAAGGAATGGGTATAAAACTCGAATATACTTATTCGGATAAAAATTTCAAATATGCGCTCTCTATAATGAAACTCATTCTAGGGCATTACTAACCCTATCTCTAATGAGCTGACGCCATCAAGGCTTAGGTGTGCGCTCAACCTAAGCTCTGATACCAACTGTGATGACCTACCTCCTCGACCCTCAGAAATCGACACTAATACATCCTCGGTATTCACGTGCTGCAAATCTAAGTGCCAAAGAGGTGGATTATCAAGGTTTTAAAAAGAAATAAAGATAGAAGACAGAACAAAATAGAATCTCATATCGCATTTAACAACTTGAAATTATACATATAGATTGTACATACAATCACTCTCAAAATGATATATCAGAGTCATAGCAAGTACAACCTAGCTAGGTACAGTTATAGCTGCCTATCCCTACAGGTGCTGGTAGATACTTATACATAATATAGCAGAAATAGAAATAGACAACTATCAACACAGGATCCTCCAGCTTCATGCTCCATTCAAAATGCTCCAAGTTACCTAACTACTTGGCTGCCTAGTAAAATAGGGCACGCAGAGTTTAATGGAAAATGAGAATAGACTCTGATTCAGCCATAGGACTAGTGTGAGAAGCTCAAAGTACAAATATTTGAAAATAAAGGGTATCTCATAAGGCCACGCCGAACATAAACATGGAATGGGTTTTTACCTTATGATAACCAAAGCATTTGCTATGCAAAATCAAGGATATTGTTTTTAATGACATTCTTCTAAAGTCCTTTCAAATAACATATTAATCATAGCTGGAATTGTTACATTTGTTAAATTCGACATCGTAATAGGTTTAAAACAAAACCATAAAGGCTCGTATTGGAGAATGGATTCCTACAATGACAAGGTAAGGGACTACCTTCTGACAGTACATCTTTTGAAAAATGCACACGAGGCTTCAACCTCTACCAACACAGAACGACCTACCTTTGCCATAGATAATACTGAATATCCCATCACCCCGGTCATTCCCGACCTTTAAAGGGATCCTAATGCATACACAACATACCTGAAATATAGAGGGTAATCTAAAAATGTAATAACCGTATCCTAATGGGTGCGACCTATATATCCCTACCCCATCTACCCTATTATTGTCATTCCCGGGTGATGGGGCTTGAGGTAACGATTACCTTTCTCATAGCACACATTTCACTTGAATGCCACATTACTGATTCCATCACACACTATTGATTTCCATAAATGTACAACCTCTAAGCTCGTACATTTCAGGAAAGGGTGTTAAGTATAGGAGAGTTACCTCCTATACCACCAAACAGATGTATGTTTGTAAAAATCAATGTATGTGTATTTTAGAAATGAAATGTCAGACATTCATCCATACAAGTTGTCCAAGAACATGACAATCTGAAAGAACTCTACTACTACATCCTGCTGGGAATCATCCAAGGATTAGTAGCGAGCAGCCCCTGCATCGAAGATCAAATGAAGGTACCACCGCCACATATATATGATATGGGAAATTTCCCCCGAGGGTCAGTGACAAGCAGCCCTTCATTTCCATTTATTATCATTCCATATCTTCACCTTTGAAAGCATAAATTGGTTCAAAGTGGTTTTCAAATAGAAATTACCCAAACCCAATCTTGGTTCCTTCGAACCAATCATCGATAAAAGGTGTTAAGTTTGAGGGCGATTATCATTTCATTTATTAATATCTTTTATCAAATAAAATATTTCTTTTAGATATATAAATCATTAAATTATATTCTTTTCCAGCATATACGGAATCATTAAACCTCTTTTTAACTTTGGAAATAACAAATCAAAATCATTTCTCATAAATCACATTTCAAAACCTTATTGAGTAAAAATGGTCGATAGAAATTATACTAATTTTACTCAACATCAATTTCCATATTCAACCTTTACTATCCGTCGAATAACGATGAAATCACCTTTTAAATTCACATGGATATTAAGGGTTTCCTCCTCAAAATTTAAAACCAAGCATAAGAAGATTATTTCTATACAATCCAAGTTGTATTAAATTTGGAAAAAAATTAAATCTTTTATACTGCCTCATTTTTGACATTTCGACCTGATCTATTCTTTGCCCATGAAAGAGGCTAAGTGAGCCAGGGCATTGGTTTCTCCTGAACATCTTCTTAGTTTAAGCACCTCACATTCGGATCTCACAAATTGAAAAATCTAGTTTACTCATCGGCTTTTAGAGCCAAGATTAAATCACTTAATTACAATAGCTTTTCTTTAAATCATTTATTTAAACTCTTTGAAATTAATTATAAAACCTCTTAATCATCTTTAAAATACTTACTTATTTATTTTAAAACATTTATAAAATATTTGGGAAAGAGTACTTAAGTTTAAAACCATATTTTAAAAAGTTATTAAAAGTGCTGCGAATAGTGCTTTTAAGGCTTATTTGATCAAAACAACTTTTCTATCATTTAGAAATCCATTTTTATAACTCAAATATCTTTTAAAATATTTATATAATTTAATCCATATTTTTAAAGAATTAAAAATACCTTTTATAAAAAAATTATTGCTTCGGTTTCCGAACTGCCAAACCACGACTATTTTGAAAACTTGATTTGCTCATATTTCATAATCTACTAAATGAAAACTCAATCGTTTTATTTGTTTTGAAAACTATGATTGTAAGAGTTCAGAAAATTCTTGTTATAAAGAATTCCGACTCCGATTCCATCATATAAATAGAATTAAACTTTTACGGCGCGAAATCATGAACTTCCTTTACACGACACGCCTATTTTTGACTCAACTTTCATAACTTATCCAAACTTCACCAAATTGGGTTTTAGTTTTTATAAAACATTTATGAACCATTTTAAATCATTTCAAAGGGGTTTAACGATTCAATATCACTTTTATAACTTGATTCGGAAAGTGATTTCCTTGTGTAATATCGATATGTATTTAATGTGACTTATTTACACAATTAAACACTATATTAAAATAACCAATACTTGATGATCAAAGCATAGTAAACATCCATAGCAATCATATCTAATCATTATTATATATATATAAATAGAGTTTCTCACTTGATTTTCGATCGGACTAACTTTAAAATGGCTATAGCTCCTCTATCTCGAAATCGGAGCTCATGGTTACTTGCACAAATGCTCCTAGGGGGTTCAACCTTGGTCTTGGAGGCTTGGAAGAGCTTGGCCTTGCTTGGCAAGTGGTGGTGGAGGGCTTGGTTTCACACGGCCTTGGTGGAGGAGAAGGAAGAGATCACTAGCTTGAACTTCGGTTTGAAGTGGTATAGATTTTTATTGATTTTGGTATAATTTGTTTTGATTTTGTAATATTTTCTTTCTTAGGCTATGGAAGCCATTAATGTAAAGAAGAAGAGGATAAAAAGCTTAGGAATTTTATAAAGAAGAAGTGTGAATGAAGTGAAGAGAGGTAGGTGCTATTTATAGGTAAATGTAAGGATGCAAATGTTATGATATTTCCACACAAACACATCACCATTTCATCACCACCACACCTTACCCTCCCTACATTATGTTCGACCAAAATGAGCCCATCCATGTGCATGGCCATGTGCCTCCTTTGGATGGTAAGTTGATTAGATTTTTAGTGAGAAATATCTTGATATTTATTTCTTTTTACCATAAGTGAATTTGTAAAAATATATGTATTTGAATGTGCATGGATGTAGATGTGTATGTGTATATAAGTGTATATATATGTCTCTTATAGCCTGAAACATTGTATAATTTATCTACGTTAAACCGTTACAATTTCTGATTCTGATTCCCTGTCACAATTTCACTTCTTAATTAATATACATATATTTGTAAAAAAGTTTGAAAATAACATGTCCATTATTATTTATTAATAAAAAGGGCTTATTTAATAATTAAAATATTATTAAATCATTTAAACCCAATTTAAATTCAAAAATCAGTTATTCCAAAATAGCAATGTCATTGATGATGTCATAAAGTGATTTAAATTTCAAAAATAAAATAAATAAATTTTATTACATATTCTCACTTATATATAAATAAATGAGTGTATGTATCCAGCTCCGTGCACGATGTCGGATGGTCTAAGAGCTGTTTATTGATAAACGGGTTTCGGTCATTTTATCGATATATCTTTCAAAGTATATTTTTTAAATATTTATTCATAATAAGATTACCAGTATTATTTATTGTTCAAAACGTTATCATTTATGTTAAAAAATCTTATATTTGAATATTTCAAAATTTTCTGAAGTGATGAATTTGCGAGTCGTTACAAGAAGCAAGGGAGAATGCTAAGAAACTTCCAAATGCATTTGTTGGATAATAAAGCAAGTCCAATAATCATTAAAGAGGGAGATACTCAAATCAATCTTGCAATTCACAACCCTATAAATTAAAATGATGAAGTGAGAGATGAAGAAGAAGAGAACAATGATAATGAAGACGAAGACATAGTGCATTGCGTAAGAGAGGTTAATTACAATATCCATGGTAATTTAGCGGAACAAAAGGTAAAATTTTGTCTTCATTATCCAAATTGCTCCATTCATAAATCTCCTATAATTAAACCAAAGCATTCATTTATATTTTGGGCATGTACATCTATTAGTTTGGTTTGTTTAGTTTGAACTTATAGGTTTGTTTGAGTCTGATTGAATTGTTCGGTTTGTTTTATTAAACTTATGTAAGCGATTTGTTTAAAACTGTATGTTTGCCTTAGTTTGATAAAATAGTTTGGTTTGGATGATATGTCTTGAATGTGTGTGGTTAAAACATATGTTGTTATAATTGTATATATATAGTTAATTATAATTATATTCCTAGAAATATTGTATTGCATTTAATATTGATTTTGATTTCACATATAAAATTTCATATAATTATGTCATATTTAGAGGGAGTATATTTTTTTACCTATTTTTGTTGATTACAAAGGGGGACAAAAATATAAAATATAATATATGCATATACTTAAAGGGAGTTATCTAAAATAAGGGAGTTATCCTTAATAGAGGGAGTTAACCAATTTTGACTGAGTTACATTATATTTTATAATAAATATATTTACATGGTTGTTATCGTAAAAAAGGAGGAGATTGTTAATACCATAGTTATTGATTTTGATGACAACAACCAATATGGGTACTAATGTTTTTCCAAATTGTATAGAATATTGTGAAGGATATTATATAGGTTTACACAAGTATAGGGTAGTTGACTTTGAAGGCTGATTAGTAAAAGGGTTAGAGATCAAGATTTAGAGATGATCAAGATATTTGAAGATTCATGAGTTTAGAGAAAAAGATATGAAGAGTTCAAGACTATATTTTATAGTTAATAGACAATATATTAACTTGTTAAAGTCCTTGAATAGCAAGTTTCTCTTCTTTGAATACTTTCTTATCAAATTATTTATTTTATTATCAAAATATTTATTTTATTGTTCAAACTATAAGTTTGCATATATTTTATAAAATGTTTTATATGTTAAAAATATTTAAAAACTATGTTTAAATGTTTTACAAATTAATAGAATTTTATAAACATTTTAAATAGATTATTATTTCTCAAAATTAACAATGGTATGTCGATATAGGCTACATATGTAACACATGGCCTTTTCGACCCTCTAATATCGACACTAAAACATCCACGGTATTCACGTGTCGAAGACCCAACTACTAGATAGATAGAAAGTTAGGGTAAAGAAAAAAAAGAAAAGAAAATGAACAAGAAAGAGGAGAACAAAAACATCAAAAATCTCAGATGCAGAATAATAACATATAACATCAAAAGACAATACACAGTGTTACTCTAATATACATAGCATTTCAAAGTTACTAATCTACATACTATCATCGGCCTGGATAATTATAACAGCATGTCCTTACAATTGCTAATATATGTACATAAAATAATGTAGTGCAAATAAATACTATGGTAGGTAAAACATCCAACTACTCTCCAAGAGCCTAATGAACATCAATGAAAATTTGCCTTTCTCAGACTACTCAAAAGAGCACCCATGGAAATAATGAAAAAATAAAACCATGGATTAGACATAAGTATGTTGTGAGAAACATAAGAAATATATGTACAATATATAACAACACCTTTTGAGACCACTCGAATCACCGTAACGGTTTTCCACTCAAAAGAACCGAACCATCTAATAAGCACATACTACAATATAATAGTAATTTCTAGGGTGAAGAATATAAATCAAAAAATAGCTATGCCTCTTGCATCTCATGACAAAACGCTATTGAATAGGTATACAATCGAAACCATTAAGGTGCGTTCGAATATTGTTTTTTCACGGAGACTCCCTTAACACACCATGGTGGATCTCCATGACAAGGATCGGAAACTACCTTCCGAGCATCGTATATCTCTAGATAGAATATACTATAAGGTAAACACAACTGGTCTATCGCCTGAACACGTAAACTACGTGGAACCTAGTATAAACAACTACTCGGGCCTAACAATCAAAAGCATCCCTAGATTTGCAGTTGATATACCCTCATTCCCTCACTAAACCACTAAAAATCAAGCATTTTATCAAGGAACATAATGTGCATATAATGAAGAAATTTGAAAAAAATTAAATGAAGCTAAAACTATTTAAGCTTGCAAATTCATAATGCCAGAATGGAATCTAGAGTACAACATTGATATGGCTCTATATGGCAGAATCTTTATACCGACCCCACCGTGATACCCAGATTAGCAAAGAACATTACAAGTAATGTCGTCTGCTAATCTAGAGAATACGGCTTATTAAGGGCGATCGAATGTGAATATATCTTTATACCAACACTGACACGTCATTTTTACCTTGTCACTTAATATCTGAATTGAATTTGACGTGTACAGTATTAATACAAAGTAATAGACACACCGATTTCTCAGAATCAGAACAATATATCATATAAATAACAGTCACAGATCACGACGGAATAAATCTCAACTTACATATATATAAATTTTGAGTTTACAAAATGAAATACTAAACTCGATTGTTATACAAGTTTAACAATTCTCTAATCTCAATTGTACATCTTATAAACATATTCAAAAATTTCCCAAATGAAATAAACTAAAAAGTAAAAAGTGTTTATCACCTTGCTAACTCAAACATCCAAAGATCAACTTGTCCTATAACCTGAAAATTATATGTCTGACCCGAGCAAAATTACAACCGAGTCAGACTATCTCTAGATATCCAATAGAGTGAGAACAGAATATAACACAAGAATAAACAGCATATAAGTAAATACAGATGTCCAGGGTATAACGAGTCAGGAAATTAATTTAACTTAGAACAGGGTTATAAATTTAAGTCACAAACACAAAATAGTCACAAAACATATAATAAAAGAATTAACTTAGTTATCATCCATCACAAGACACAAGATTATATATTTATTTCACGAACACAAGACATAAGAATATACATTTATTTCACTAACAAGAAACAAGAATATTTATTAATTTCACGAACACAAGGCACAAGAATATTTATTTATTTCACGAACACAAGACACAAGAATATATGTTTATTTCATGAACATAGAATAGTCACAGAATCCAAGAGATCTTACTCAAAACAATCGTAATGATCATATATAGAACCGTAGCAAACAAACAAACAATTTGGTATCACATGAACCGATCCAGTACCGAGGATCGTACATAGGATGGGAATCACAGGATCACAAGACGATCTCAAGGATAGCAGCCATGACATAATCTTTCAGATTATTACACTTGAAAAGAAATCCAGGAGTAACTTCTTAAGGATCCAGCAGCCACTTGCCTCACACCAAAAGAGAGTAAACTCTAAAGTTCCAAATACTATCGCCTATAGTAATTACTACGATTTAACCAATACATCCCATACCGTATGGTGAAATCAGGTATTTACTAAAGGCTATTAAATATCACTTATTAAAGATACCACAGGAAAACCTAAACTACATTTTCTTAAGGATCTAGCAACCACTTGTCGCATACCAGAAGAGAATACAACTCTAAAGTGTTAAGTACTTTCCCAAATACGATCACAGGAATTTAAACAAGGCATCTCATACTACCCGGTGGAATTCGAGTATTCGCTAATGGGTTAGTAAATTCCGATAAAATATTCTTTTCAATGAGTTATACCATATTCAACAAAGCGTTACTCGAAAGCATTTAAAACAATCGATAACATTAATTCGAATTACAGTACTTCCCAAATTATAGATTAAGGTTCTCAAAACAATTTCTCTCTCTGATTTTTGTTATAAAAAAACACTAGGTATAATTTTCCACAAATCCACTTATTATTTAACTTTAAATAAATGTTCACTTGGTTGATAAAATATTCCATAAATCCGAATTGTTCCAAAATTACATTTATGTACACAGAGTTGTCTCAAATTTTCATACAAAACATTTAGTTAATAACCCATATTTAAAACCACTTTTATTATTCTTCCAAATCCATTTTGATATATATATATATATATATATTGTAACAGCCTGAAATTTCCAACCATTCGCATCCATACATGTTGGATTTGAATTGCTCAAAATATCATATTGTTAATTTAAATTTGGCAAAACTCAGCATATATAGTAAATAAATAAATAATCATAGAATCACAGACACGGAGTAATATAAAAATAATGCAGCGAAAACAAAAGGATAGTAGTTCATGAAGCTACTATATATATATATTACAGAGTTAAACAAGATACAACAGAAGTCTCGAATACATAGATGTCTCAATACAATAGTCAAATACAAGATCTGAACACATCACTGGAATTAACTGAATAACTGCAAGCTGGATAGATATAGCTAGATCTCCAAGCGAAGCTCCAACTCCAAAGGTGAGTCTCGAACATTGGTACACTCAGTCTGACCCGAGCTTAAAGCAAAACACAAAACACTCGAGTCAGGATTAACATTCCTATATCAATAAATCCAACTCAAGTGAAATATCAACTGAAATACAGGTAACTCAAAGGATGTTTGGGATAACCATCCTCTAAGGATCCCTTAAACTATCTACTATGTAGTAATATACGCTATTATAATAATGTATAATATAAAATAAACTTACTTTTAAATAGCGTTAAGGCTTTAAATTTTCCACCTTAACACATAATAGTCCCAGTAGTCTATCCAGTATCAGCGTACCCCCAGATCGGGAGCTACCCTAAATACTCTATAGGCTACGGCACAAAACCAAACTCGTAGAAAAGCTCGATATGGTAGGTGACACGGCACAACTAGGCAATGCCAAGGTAGATATACCAATTATGCATCCGGGCCGGTGGTAACGCATAGCAGCCACTACCGCCCACCTCGGAACACACTCCCGAATCAAAAATCGAGGATGGCCATCAAATCAATCACAAAGTAATAAAATAGTATACGATGGAATGCGTCCGATCAAAGGTGCTACCTCATTGGCCCGTCAATCGCTCCTGTTTTAGCCACCTTATGCCAACTCACGGGAGTTGGGTCCACGTATATACCTCAATAGGAATCGTCGCCACCATCCTACTTCATTCTGGAATCTCCACCACGTACACGGTTGTCAAAGTGGTTTTCGGTATCTACAGAGAGTATGCCCATATCCGATCCCGGTCTCTTTGCCAACCAATCACTATTATAACACCGTGGTCATTTCAAAATAGTTTATACTTCAAAACCAAAATATCATTTCCATTTTAAAACCATATCAAAACGATATCATTTTTACTTCAATATACCCATTTCCAAATCATATCACTTTCCAAAGTTATAACGCTTCCGAAATCATAAGTCTTTTAACATCAAAACACTTTGGAAATCAAAACCTTGAAATTCATAACACTTTGAAATCATAGCTTGAAATCATAACATTTTGGAATCCATAACACTTTCCTCATTAAACAGTTTAGATATTAAAATTAGTATATATAGTAAAAATAGTTTATAAAATAAAATAGTTTATGTAAAATAGTTATAAGTTAAAATATCTTATAATAAAATAATTTATATTAAAAATGATTTATATTAAAATAGTTTATATTAAAATAATTTACAAAGTAAAATATAAATAGTTTTAGATATAGTTTTAAAAATACTTTATATAATAAAATAGTTTTCACAAATTCATAAATCAATTCGGATCAACTCGAATTCCAAAATTCAAATTTAATCAAATCTCAAATCATCAATTTCAATTCGATTCAGTTTCTAAATAAACCATTTCAAATTATCGATTTCAAATACATATTTAAACCATAAATTAAGCCATTTCAATTTCAATATATTTCAAAGCTTTAAATATTCAACATTTCAAAACTAAATTCGAAAATTTCATATATATATATATATATATATCAAATTCATTTTACTATTATTTTAGTCTTGAAATATTCACTTAATAAATCCAATATCATTTAAAACAAACCCCATATTACAATAAACTAAATATTTCCTTTAATTTATTTGAAATATACATTTAAATCACTTTAAATCAAAATCAAGTTATAAAATCATATCTTTAAAATCTCAAATTTAATAATTTCAAACCAAACTTATTTAAGTAAAATTCTTAAATAAATATCAAATCAATTTCAAATTTATCTTTCCAAATCTGAATCATTATAAACTCTATATTTGAAAATATATATATTAAATAAATACATAAACATATTATATATCAACTTTATTAAATCAACTTTGATAAATCTTTAAAATCAATATTTATCAAAATCATATATTTCTTTTCAAAACCATAGAAATCATTTTCAAAAAATATATAAATAGACCAACGGTGTCTGTATATAATTTTCTATCCTACGGTCAAGTGATACAGATATTTATCATTTCAATCCGCAATTTAAAACATATTCGGGTATATATCTTTTCAACCCGAAATCCCAAATTCAATTCAATGAAAATCGCTTGGGTTTATCATTTCAACCCATAACGATTTTCTCCTATTCTATAGATCGTTCGGGTATGTATCATTTCAGCCCATAGTGATTCTATACTAACAAGGAACTTGCAGAGTGATAACAGATATGATAATAAAATAACAACAGTAATAGGCATATATCATCAATATAAATAACAAATAATGGTGTTAGAGGTCACAGGTGAACAGATACAGATAATGGCATATATATAACAATGTAAATAACTAACAGCAGCATATTTCAATTGTCGTTTCAATTGAAATCAAATTTAATAAATATAAGAACATTAATCGTGAGTGATTGCTCACCTTTCGAGGCTAGAGAGATTCGACGATTGAATGAGTTACGATTCCAAGCACGAATTCCACACTAAGGTAAGATTGGCACGAATTTGATAACAAGGCTGATAGATATGAATCGATGAGAACAAGATATATTACATATATTTATATTTTCTAAAATCAACATTCAACTTAAACACCAATCAAAATAAAATCTATATTTATACATATATTTTAAACCAATATACAAACAAAATCTTTATATTTAAAATTTCAAAACCCAATGTTCCTAATAATATTAATATAAACTTGCTTTGCTAAAATAAATATATTGGCTCAAAGCAGATCATATGAACTCATGTACTTTTTTCTTTCATAAAATCAGTTTTAAACATATATATACTATTATATAAACTATTATATAAACTGCAGCTAAGAAAATATAGCTTAGAAAACTATCTATTATATACATATATAACAGCAGCACCCAAATATATATATACTTCACTGTAAAATAACTGAACCCAAATTATAATATGTATATAAATACTTTTAACACACATTTATATAAACTGCAAAGAAGAACAGATAAACAATATATATATATATATGTAACGACCCAGAATTTTGAACAAATTAAATTGAGGATATTTAATTAATTTTAAATATTTGAACGATGATTTAATTTGAATCCCCGATTCGACTTTGAAACTGGTGATTAAATTATAAAATTTAATCTATTGATAGTCGAATAAAAATTTGAATCTTCTATTTTAAGTTGAAGAAAAATATTGTAACAACCCTGTATTTTACAATTAATTTTAAATTGATTTTTCCAGATTTAAAAGCTTTATTTATGAAAAGAATAAATTTTGTTATTGTAAATATAAAAACTTTGATTTTGTATGTGGATTTGAATTCCAAATATGACTAAATTTAATATTTCCAAAAAATGTGAATTTTGGTCAAATAGTCAAACTTCGACTTTTAACTTGAAAATTTAAAAGTTTGAAATTTATGAATTTTATCTTTTATTATAAAAATAGATTTAATAACTTGAATACTGCTTTTCGTTTCGTTGAAAACGGATTTAAATTGCAAAAGTTATACTGTTTTCAATATTGTGTGTATATTGAGTTATTCAGCAATATTCTTTATTTTAAAATTATATAAATGACATTTTTATTTGATATATTTTATTCTAATTTATACATTTATGTTATATAAAATATATTTTGGCTTTTAAATATTTTTAAAGTAAGGTAGGAATTTTTCCAGAGTTAGTAGTATTTTTCTTGCAAATTTCCATGCCCTGTTTGTAAATTTTAAACATTTTCTTTAATCCTTTTTCTATTTTCTCCAATTTAATTATCTATTTTATTTTGAAAATGATAAATAAATTATTTTAATTCAAATTTTCACTTCATAATATTTTTATAATGAAGTGTATAGTTTTTCAAGACTGACAGTGATTTATTTATAATTTTTGAACACTGTTTGGTATTTTTAAGTAATTTTCTTCATTCTTTTTATATTTTTCCAAAATTTATTATTTGTTTTCTTATATTTATAATTGATTTCGGTTTGTAAAGTATTTTTCTGAATATTTTTGTTTATATAAAGATTAAAAAGAAAAGAAATATGAAAGGTTGTAAAACACTTTGAAACTTAAGCCCTTTTTTGTCCAAACCCTTCATTTTCTTTAACTCCTCAAATTTTGCCCTAGCCATCTAAAACCCTAGTGTAGCCGCCACTTTTTGTTTCTCATCTTTTCACGTGAAAACAAATCAGCTCCTCATTTCTCATGGCTTTATCCAAAAATAGGTAATGGCCTCTCCTTCTTTTTCTTCTTTTTCTCTTCTTTTTCCATTGTTTTCCTATGGTTTTGCCTTGATTCTCTAGCTTGTTTGCTCGGCCACCACTTGCTTGCCATGGCCACCACCTCCACTACCTCCTCCTTGTCACCATCACCCACCTACCCCTCTGATTTGACCAGGCCACACCACTCCATGATGAACAACTCTATAAAAACTATGCAACATGCCTTGAAAACCCTTAACTATGCAAGCCATCACCTTATCACCTCCTCCCCTTCATTATACACCACGGCCACCACCTCTAGCCACCACCACCACCTTGCTACCACCACTATACATCATCTTAGCCTCTGTAAAGATCTGAAATTGACATGGCCAAACCCACCATGGTGACCAAACTCCACAAAAATGCAACCTAAGCCTTAAAAGCAATGTTGTTGACCACTATTTGCTTCACCACTTCATTTTCCACCACCACCACCACCTTTGGCCACCACCACCATCTCTGACCAGACCCTTACACACCACTCCAACCTCTATCCAGATCTGGACTTGAATGGCCAAGCCCAAACTCCTATGGCCGAGCCCTTTTGGTGAACCAAAACCATGCTATGTTGCATAAGCCCCTTCACCTTCATGCTTTGCAACTTCTTCTCCATGCTTCACCACTTTGGCCATGCATTCTTATGCCCATACCTAAGCCATTCCCTGTTCAAATCAGAGCCAAAACCAACCCTTGACCAAAAAAAAAATAGAGGAAGCAAGGCAAAAGATTTGACATTCAAATCTCTTTTCGTTTAAAAGTTATTCCATTTCAAGTGCGTTGAAATTGTGTTTGTTTTGATGTATATTTTGGGTTGTAATACAAGAGTTGTAGCTTTGGATCTTGCTCTCCACTCAAGTCCGTAGTCTTGTCATCATGCTTTTGTTCCATTGTGTCATTGGTTTTGATATCTCCAGCACAAACAGGTGAGTAATTCTCACCAGACAATGTGTACTTATATAACTAGTAAACTGACACCATTTGAATCTGTAAAATTATATCATCCTATTGTAACTGTTATATTATGATCATATAATGTTTACCCCTGTTATTACATATGTTATATCATCTATTACTGTTATCTCATGCTATTCTGTTTATTTATATCAGTTTATCACACTGCAAGTTCCTTGTAGATTAGAATCACTATGGGTTGAAATGATACATACCCGAACGGACTTTAGAATAAGGAAAAATCGTTATGGGCTGAAATGATAGGCCTGAACGGTTTTTATTTATTTATTTATATTACTTGGGATTGCGGGTTTGAAATGATAAAACCCGGTTTTTCTTTGTAAACTGCGGATTGAAATGATACATATCCGTATCACTTGACCTAGGCTAGAAAATTATATACAGACCCGTGGTTTATATATTTTTCTAAAATTTTTAAAATACTTTTTTTTATGTAAATATTATGGTATTTTGATTTAAATTTCATTAAAATGATTTCTATAAAGTATTTGTGATTTTCTACAAATTAAATAAGTGAATTAAGTAAATGGTGAAGTAGAATTTGAAATATAAGTTAATTTTGGAATTTATGATTTTGTTTATAAATGGAATTTTTGTAAAGTAAGAAAATATGACAAATTTGATTTAAAGATGAATTTAATGATTTTTATTAAGTAATAATAATGTTTTAAAGGTGTTAATGATTTTGTATAATTTAAAATATGGAATAAATGAACATTTAAGCTGAATTTGGAAATATAACTTAAATTGAATTTTGTGAAATTTGTTTAAAAGTGAAATTTTAATTAAGTAAAATAAATGGAAATAAGCTATATTTTTGGAAATTTAAACTTAGTTGTGAAGTTAATAATTTAATTAAAGAAATGAAAATTTAATTGTTATTAAATTTGATTTTTGTATGGAAATTTGACTTTATAAAATCATAGAAATAAAGGTATTTAAATGATTGTGTTAAATGTGAAATATATGATTTTATAAGTTAAAATGATTTATATTAAAAGTTAATTATTTGTGGAATTGTAAATAAAACTCTGAATATGATTTAACAGCATTTTGAAATGTAATGTAAAGGATATTACAGCATTTTGTAAATGTTGTAGTGTTTTAAATGAACTAAAAGGTTAATTTGAAATAAAGGCTATTATAGCACTTTGTAAGTGCTATAGTGGTTAAACTTAACATGTAAGTTAATTGAAACTTAAAAGAAATCTATTACAGCATTTAACGCTGTCTTTTGTTAATTAACTGTTTTAAACTATAACTTTACGTAGCATTTTATAAGTGCTACGGAAACTATATTTTGTTGTTTTAAATTAATTTTAATGAAAAATAATCTTTGGAAAATGATATAATTTTGGGAAATTAAATGTTAAATTTCTAAAGATAATGAAGAGATATTTAAGTGAAAGAATTTGATTTCTAATGTGAGTTTAAAATGGTATTTAAATTTAATAAAATGAATGGATTTAAATGGTATTTAAATGAATAAAAATGAATGGTGTTTTGAATAATATTTTGATATTGTGAAATGAGTTTGAAATGATACTTGATTTCTGACTTATTTAATTTATTTGATAAATGAATATTTGAAGTATATATTAATTGAGTTTATTTAAATGATATTGGATTTATGAAATGTGGGAGATTTAAAGTTTTGAAATATACTAAAGATTGAATATTGTATTTTGTGGATTTAATCTATATTGGGAATTGATAAGATTTGAAACGGTTTGTTGGTAAACTGTAATTGAATTGAAATTTGATGGTTTGAATTTAATAAGTTTGTAAATGTATAGAATTAAAAGATGATTTTGAATATATGATTTCGAAATGCTGTGATTTTCAAAGTATAATGATTTCAAATGTTTTGTTTCAAAAGAGTTATAACTTTGAAAGTATAGACTATTTGAAAGGTGAATATATGTTTGAAATGGAAATGATGTTGTTTTGAAATGAACATAGTTTTGAAATAAAATGATTTTGGTTTCGAAGTATAACTATCAAAGGTATGATATTTTGATATATAAAAATGATTTGAAATAAAGTTTGAAAAGATATAATATTTTGATGTATTAAAATGATTTGAAAAGAAGTTTGAAAGGATACGATATTTTAGAATATTGAAATGATTTGGAAATGATAAATCTTTATTTTGATAAAGACATGATTTTGAAATGATATCTTATTTTGAAGTAAAGTATTGTTTTTAAAAGTTATAACCACGGGTTATAATAACGATTGGTTGGCAAAGAGACCGGGATCGGATATGGACATACTCTCTGTCGATACCGAAAACCACTTTGACAACCGTGTACGCGGTGGAGATTCCAGAATGAAGTAGGATGGTGGCGACGTTCTTAAGGTATGTTACGTGGACCCAACTCCCGTGAGTTGGCATAAGGTGGCTAAAACAGGAGCGATTGACGGACCAAGGAGGTAGCACCTCTTATCGGACACACTTCTTCGATACCATTCTATTACTTGTGATTGATTTGGTGGCCACCCTTGATTTGAGAGTGTTGTTCGAGGTGGGCGGTAGTGGCTGCTATGCGTCACCACTAGTCCGGATGCGTAATTGGTATATCTACCCTGGCATTGCCTAGTTGTGCCGTGTCACCTACCATATCGAGCTTTACTACGATTATGATTTTAAGATCCGACCGCGTTAAGGTTCTCCATCCCCTTAACGCTATTTTCTATATGATTATACTTTACTGATTAGACATTATTATAATAGCGAATATTACTACATAGTAGATAGTTTAACGGATCCTTAAAGAATGGGCGGTCCCAAGCATTCTTTAAGTTACTTGTACCTTATTACAGTTCACTTGAGTTGGTTTATATTATATAAGTATATATTGTCCTGACTCGAGTGTTTGTGTTTTGCTTTACGCTCGGGTCAGCCTGAGTATTCACAGATTTGGATTTCCACCTTCTGGAGATTTGAATCGCTGGAGATTATCTGCTAGTCTTGTTCTATCGACTTCAGTTATGTTGCTCTGTTCAGCTTGTACTTGGTTATCTTATTTATACTTCCGTTGTACTCTATTTCTTCTATTGTATCTTATGTACTCTGATATATTTATATAGTAGCTTCATGAACTACTATTTCTTTTACTTCCGCTGCATTATTTTACTCTGTGTATGTGATCTGTGATTATATTTATTTACTGTATATTCTGAGATTTGCCAAATTTTAATTACAACGCGGTATTTTGAGAAATTCAACTCCGGCATGAGTGTCTACCTATACACTTATAATGGATGCGAATGGTTGAAAATATAGGGTCGTTACAAATATTTCGAAAGCTTTTAAAATTCGTAATGATAATACTGAAGATAATAGAAGCTTCAGAATCGAATTTGAAATTGAATTGTTCAGTTTTGAAATTTAATCGTTTAAATCGATATTTAAAAATAGCCGTCCGAGGCACAGTCTCGGAACTCGACGAAACTAGTTCCGTTGGGTCCGGAATATTGAATTATTACCGGATTTCAAATTTCGTATTTTTCGGAGTTGTTTCGTGACCGTACGGTTAGAAAACACGTTGAAGTTTTAAAACGAATTCGATTTAAATTTAAATTTAAATTGGTCACATCATTTATTTTTCGTTCCTAAAATCATGCCTTAAAACATGCTGAAGACCACGAAATTTATCGTGCAGAACATCCCTCCTCCAATTTTAAATATTCACGTCCTCTCCCTCATTCCTCAGTTCGAATTCATTCAAATAAAGAAAAACAAAACAAATTAATGGGGGAACCGAGCCTCCTACCTTATCTCAAAACCGAAGCCATAGAAATAAATAAAGAAAGGGGAGGGGCGACAGCGATTCGAAATCAAATCAAAGTCGAGTTCAAGTCGAAGACGATGGCGAGTTTTGCTGGAGTGACATTCGAGTTCGAATAGGAATCTCGTTCGAATTGGGGTCGAGATAGGAGGGAGCGACAACTCGTCGCGGTCGAGTTTTGAAGGTGGGGCAGTTCGTCAAGGCGATTTGGGGGAGTCGATTCAATGGATGCGCTGCTATCGCATGCCGTCTAGGCTATCACGGCGGCAGAAGGTGATACTCGCGAGCTGGCGCGCGCGCGTCCAAGGGGGGAGGCGTACGATTCGGCGACCTGGAGGGTGTATCGCGGCAGCAAGGCGACGACGTTGTCACAATCGAGCTTTAGGGCAAGGGTTCGTGCAGGCATCGTTCGATTTAGGTAAGCACGCCATCGCGAGCGTGATCTGGGTTTTGATGTGGTTCGTGGCAGCGAGTTCATCAGTGAGGTACTGCAGTTTCTTTGTTTTTTTTAGTTAATTTAAAAACATATATACAGTAATTTATATTTTTAAAACAGAAAAGATTGCAGTGAGATATAAGCAAGTTCCATTTCTTATTTAAGGTTTAATAAAGAAATATATTTATATATATAAAAACAGAAAGATTTATTTCGAAAAAAATAAATGTTTACAGTTAAAATAAAATGATATAAATATAAGTATATATGAAGTTTTAAGAAAATAAAATAGATACACATTTTAGATCTGTTTGTTATTTTAAATAAGGTATTAGGGTAATTAATTTGATTTATTATTTTAGTTACTAAAAAGTTTTTTTTTTAGGGAAATTTAGTTTTAATTTAAATTTGGTTAGATAAATTTATTAAAAGAAAATTGGTTTAAAATAAAATCTTGGGATAATTAAAATTACCAAACGAAAAAAATTTATAATTCGATTTAATACGAATATTAATAATTTGTATAATATTTATACAAGGGCTATAAATCGAGAAAACAAGTCAAGATGGAGAATGGATTGCAAAATAAAAAGCTAAGGTGAGATCACCTCACTCAAAAAAATTGAAAAGTGGAATTTTCAGTTATTGATTTGATTGCTATTGGATGTGATATTAGATATAGTAGGATATATATCTATATATAGCAATATATACATATTGGCATATGTATATATTGGATTGATGATTTCCCGCCTCGTATAGCGGATGAGACCCTATTGCGCCGTTAGTAAGCGGATATTTTTATAAAACCCATATACCGCGATATTCCACCTCGAAGTGGAATTGGTATTGTGCTAACGTCTTTGGATGCAGGGAAACAGGTTGGAGGGATCCAACTGGACCCCTCACATTGATTGATTTTATTTATACTGTGGTGTGAATCTGTGAATGATTATATTGATGTATTAATCATATTGACATCTGGAAATTATTTGAATGCTAAAATTTAGCTGAATGGATGTTTGATATCATTGGATTCCAAAAATAAATGAAATTGAATTTTTGAAATCAAAATAGAAATTTTTAAGTAAATAAATTTTTAGAAATTTAATAAATTCGAAGAAAGGAATTTTAAAGTATAAAAAGTTAATTTTTATAATCTTATCGAATTTATTTCCAGAATAAAGTGAAAATGTTAAATAAATGAATTTCGTATAATAGTGATTTTAAATTGAGGAAATTAATTTAAAATCTGGATTTTTAAATAGATTGAAAGAAACAAATTGAAATTTATTTTCTTCAAGAGGAATTTATTTAAAAGGAAATAAGTTGGAAGTCCAACTATAAATTTAATTGGAAAATTGAAACGAATTTGGAAAGGCAATATAAAATGTGAAGATATGAAATTTATAATTTTAAAATGTGAAGATATGAAATTTATAGATTGATAAATTATGAAGTTATAAAATGTGAAGGAAATTGTGGAATAAAATATTTATAAGAAAATTTACTTATAAATTAGATTTTTGCCTTTAAATGGAATATTTATCGAATTGATTTATAAAGGAGATTTATAAATCAAAGTTGTTATAAAATAGAAATAGAATTTATAAACGTTGTTGTATAAATTCGAAAATCAATCAAATTTGATGAATTTAATATAGAAGGTTATTAAGGGAATTTTATCCACGATTTTGGATAGTGGATAAATTCTTGAAATAAATGTGTAGAAAAGATTGAAATGTGGTTAGTGAAGTATATTCACGATTTTGGACAGTGAATATATTTTTAAGTAAAATGGATATGGTTTTGGGAAAGCGATATTATAAAATGAAGTTAATTGTTTTAAAAGATGTTTTAAAACGTGTTAAGTATCAAAACCATAGTTTTCAACATTTTATTGTTGAAATAGATGTTTTCAAAAAAATAAGGAAATGGTGGACTATAACAATGTTGTTATAGTAAATGATTTCCGAAAGGAAATGTTTTATATAGTATTGGGATTTATACATCTATCTTAAAATCCGAATCCCTATACTAGTGATTTTTTTGGGTCGTCGTAACGATGTTTTACGTAACATTCGTTTTGACTCAAATAAATGTGTTAAAAGAATATTTTCCTTAAAGAATGAATATATACTTAATTTTTGATTTAAGTATATCGAGTATTTTCAAACGTTGAAAATAAATAGATTTGTGAAATACTTATTATTAAGTATGGAAATGCTTTTCCAAAATGAAATGAAACGTTTGAGAATTTATCCTTGTAAAGATAAATTGAAATTGAATATTGAAAACGATTTGAAAATCGAATATCAGTAGATATTCGGAAGTATAAATTCGATACGGAATTTATAAAAGAAAGCGAAGTTGTTTAAAAATAAATATTGATTTATTTTTGAAGTGTGGAAATTAATTTGAAATTGTTTTCAAATGGTTAAGTGTGGAAAATTCTATATCTAGTAAAGATATTTTTTGAAAAACAAATAATTTGGAAAATTATTTGGAATCTGATGATGTTGCGCATCTTTATTGATAGTTAAATAACCGACTATCAATAATTACCTTGAATGGTATTTGTTGTGAATTGGATGAATTTGAATGCCACACTTATTTTTGAATAATCGCTCACTATTCGGGTTAGCCGGGAAAGGACCATGGGGTCGTATAACCCATTCCGAATATGTGATACATCGTTATGAATTGCATTCGAAGACCGGTGTTGAAGACCGGATATTTTTGAAAATGGAAGGATTACCGTCGAGTTACTCTACATCGGCTGATCTC
The DNA here is from genome assembly GCA_030737815.1 of Allium fistulosum. Taxonomy (NCBI): domain Eukaryota; kingdom Viridiplantae; phylum Streptophyta; class Magnoliopsida; order Asparagales; family Amaryllidaceae; genus Allium; species Allium fistulosum. The sequence continues at coordinate 265,002,044 of CM060905.1, read as the reverse complement.
CGGTTTAGAGGTTTTTATCACCCTTAGTGACGGGAAGTCCAGACGTGATTGAAAATTATCCGGAATTGCAAGGGCTTCGTGAGAAGTGCCTTCGGTTCTGTTCGATCCCGGAACAGACTTGTATGGATTGTGTGTCTGACGTTACAATTTGAGATATAAAGCTGATTTCTTTCAAATACATTTCTGTTGGTGGCGGAGAATTTATTCTCTTAGCTTAACACCCTTCTCTGAGACGTACGAGCTCAGAGGTTATGTAGTTGAAATTTATCAGCGATATACTCCCAATTTGGTAACGTGGCATACTGAGTGTTGCTATGAAATGATCAGTGTTTGATCATTTGCGATATGATCATTTGTTTGATCTTATATCTTTGTGATCATAGGTTGATCATTTTGTTTGACCCGAAGCATGGCTTTGTAGAAAGCGTAGCTTTCTGGACGAGACTTCGTCGAGCCTCACACCCCGGAAATGGTCGAAACAGGAAGGATGCGGCAAGGTTCTAGGGAGTAGCGCCCCTTAGTGTATGTCATTCCTTCTGGATAGAGGTGGTATCATGGTATGGAGCCCAGATACTTAACCTATGTGGTTGCTGCATTTTTACTATGTGGTTTGTTGCGAATCGGGGATCCTCGGGAAGATCAGTTACGATCGGGGGATGACATACGCGTGTCAGTAGTTACCTACTTTTGCAGAGGTAACCCGGCCTTGTGTTGGCAGAGATCTAACTGTAATGTTAGGTTATTTCTCGGGTCGTCTATTCCAGGGACGTACCCATCGTGGAAAAGGAAGTTCCTTAGCCTGACCATTTGTTGGAAATCCAAACTCCAATACGTGACTTGTACGGTATTAGTTGTAGAACCTGCCATTTACGTACGGTGGTCACCACTGTTTAGATGGTAGCTATAGTAGGCATACGATACTGGTTGTATGTTGGCTAAGATTAATATTATACTTTCGAAATGTTTCTACACTATGCACTAATAATAATATAAAAAAAAGAATTTGATTTTTGCGTAGTAAGCATCTTTGACTATCATAAGAAGAAATCTCCTCCAATTCTGCGTTTGCATTTTGTGTGTGGTGGGAGGTCTTATGGTAGTTTCATTTTCCAAAAGCATTGCGAATTTGTTTTATTTTCTTTGTAAAAACTGTTTTACGATCTCACACCAGTCACCATGACTGACTCGGAGTTTATTGTTCCCTTCTAAACTCTGGGTGCCCATAAATTTCCACACGGGCAGCCTAGAGTTATATTATCAGGATATTCTGGATATTCTGTAGCTTTGGAGATAAGCTGGATGGCGAGACGTAGTATTTATATCTGATATCATTTATTCCGCTGTGTATTCTGTATGAGGACAAGTTATATAACTGTCCGTTGTTGTACATTGACTCTGATGATTGATGTATGTATAAACTGATATAGTTCTTTGTTTTAAAAGATTAATGATTATCTATTATATATTGTTCCGCTGCGATGTGTAAGATTCTGATATTGTTTTCTGTTCTGATGTTGCTCTGTTGTTCTTCTTCTTTCTTCTTTCTTCTTCTGTTCTCTTCTTCTTCTACTTTTTCTTTTTTTTTAAACCCTCACTATTGGAGTTTCCGGCACTTGATTTCTCGGCAGTCGATAAAGTGAGTATCGATGTCGAATTTTCGAAAGTCGAAAATTTCGGTATGTGACATCTGGTATCAGAGCATATGGTTAAGCGACAACCCTGCTCTGTTGGGTGTTACTCATTAGAGATAGAGTCAGTAGTACTCTAGAATGAGTTGAGTGTAATAATAGATACGAGTGCGTATTTGTTAGTGAATATAAAAATGTTTTATATTGTGTTTGCTTATCCGTTGAGATGTTTGTGAATTTTGGTCGGTATGTGGGACACCATATTATCGATAGGGATTTCTAAACACTTAAACGAGGCAAGACGACATAGTATTGTTTTAAATAGGGTAAATGAAATAATTTTACCCAAAACTATTTTTGTATAGAAAAAAAAATGATTTTCTGTAAATTATTACAGTATATGGTTGCATGTTTGTTAGGAAAGTAATAACATTGAAATATTATCATTGTTATATTGAAATTGAATAAGAAAATTGAAATCGTAACTCCAAAGTTAAGAAATAAATTCATATACAAATGAAATTTGAGAATGTAAATTATAAATGTGAATTGTAATTTGAAACGGAATTCCAGAGAAGTTTTTGGAAATGTTTTGAAAAGAATTTGAAAATTTTGGAGATTTGGAAAGTTTAAATCATTTTTGGAGTTGGAAATGAATTTCAAAGGTTTTGAAAAGCATTTTGGAAGGATAAAAGCTCTAAACTCTTTTCGGTCGCTGGAAAATAACTTCGGTAATGACTGCAGCATCACCGGTGTTCATTTTCGGGTTTCCAAAAGAGGAATTGCTGCTAAATTGTTTTAAATGGAAGTGTTTGGAAAATTTGGGTTTTGTTTTGAAAATTCAAAAGGTAATTTGAATTGTTTTCAAAATGGTTTTGAAAGGTTGAATATAAGTTGTATAACTTATAAAATGAGAAAATGTAAGTGAAATAAATGATGTTAATGGGAATATAACTTAAGAAATGATGAATGAATTTGATTTTGGGTATCAAAATTTATTACTGAAATGAATATGAACTTGAGTTATATAAGTGAAATTCAACTTGAAATGTTAAATGAATTAGCAATTGGATAAATAAATGTATTGGATGTTAATCAATCTAATGAAAGTAAATTGATATGGAAGAATGAATGTAAGTGTAAATTCATTAAAGCTAATTGAATGAAGTGAATAAGATTGAAACTGAATATTGAAAACGAAATTGAATTGTGTGAAATAAAATGAAGTTTTGAGATTAGTTTGAAGTGAACTAAAGATAATTGATAAATTCAATATTTAGAAGTTAAATAGAATTCAAGTTGAATTGAAATTGTGAATTGAATTCAAATGAATGTGAAATGTAAAATTGAATGAAAAGAATCTATAACTTCAATAGTGAAGTAAAGAATATATAAGAAGTATATATTGGAAATTTTTGTAATGGAATTTGCAAAATGGTTTGAATATATGCAACTAGATATTATGGCTAGTAGAATATACAGGTATAAAGGAGTTGGAAATTTTGACTTTTCAAAGATAATTTGAATTGCTCGACAAAAAGGTAAGTATTTGAATTATAATATGAGTTTTTGTTGATTTCTTCTCTAGCCGCTTGGCATTTTTCTTTTCTTTTTGAAATCTGAGAGTCCATAGGGACGTTTTGTAGTCGTACCGTATTAGCCGCGCAAAGGAGACGCTGGCGAAATTTTTCGGAAATTTAGGGCGTTAGAAATTTTTTTTGAGAAATTTTGAAAGTTAAAATTTGAATTTAAACTCGAATTTGAATTTTGAAGTAAACAATGTTGGTTGGAACTTATAATTGAAGTTGGAAAGCAAATTGAAATAATAACGAATCTTTAGTAGAAAGATTAGTTTTGAAAATTTGATAAAACTATTTGGATGTTGAAAAATAGTAGACGTGTTAAGGACTTTTTCTTCCTGACTTGTAATTTCGGGACGAAATTCTTTTAAGGGGGGAAGTCTGTAACGACCCAGAATTTTGAACAAATTAAATTGAGAATATTTAATTAATTTTAAATATTTGAACGATGATTTAATTTGAATCCCCTATTCGACTTTGAAATTGGTGATTAAATTATAAAATTTAATCTATTGATAGTCGAATAAAAATTTGAATCTTGAAGAAAAATATTTCGAAAGCTTTTAAAATTCGTAATGATAATACTGAAGATAATAGAAGCTTCAGAATCGAATTTGAAATTGAATTGTTCAGTTTTGAAATTTAATCGTTTAAATCGATATTTAAAAATAGTCGTCCGAGGTACAGTCTCGGAACTCGACGAAACCAGTTCCGTTGGGTCCGGAATATTGAATTATTACCGGATTTCAAATTTCGTATTTTTCGGAGTTGTTTCGTGACCGTACGGTTAGAAAACACGTTGAAGTTTTAAAACGAATTCGATTTAAATTTAAATTTAAATTGGTCACATCATTTATTTTTCGTTCCTAAAATCATGCCTTAAAACATGCTGAAGACCACGAAATTTATCGTGCAGAACATCCCTCCTCCAATTTTAAATATTCACGTCCTCTCCCTCATTCCTCAGTTCGAATTCATTCAAATAAAGAAAAACAAAACAAATTAATGGGGGAACCGAGCCTCCTACCTTATCTCAAAACCGAAGCCATAGAAATAAATAAAGAAAGGGGAGGGGCGACAGCGATTCGAAATCGAATCAAAGCCGAGTTCAAGTCGAAGACGATGGCGAGTTTTGCTGGAGTGACATTCGAGTTCGAATAGGAATCTCGTTCGAATTGGGGTCGAGATAGGAGGGAGCGACAACTCGTCGCGGTCGAGTTTTGAAGGTGGGGCAGTTCGTCAAGGCGATTTGGGGGAGTCGATTCAATGGATGCGCTGCTATCGCATGCCGTCTAGGCTATCACGGCGGCAGAAGGTGATACTCGCGAGCTGGCGCGCGCGCGTCCAAGGGGGGAGGCGTACGATTCGGCGACCTGGAGGGTGTATCGCGGCAGCAAGGCGACGACGTTGTCACAATCGAGCTTTAGGGCAAGGGTTCGTGCAGGCATCGTTCGATTTAGGTAAGCACGCCATCGCGAGCGTGATCTGGGTTTTGATGTGGTTCGTGGCAGCGAGTTCATCAGTGAGGTACTGCAGTTTCTTTGTTTTTTTTAGTTAATTTAAAAACATATATACAGTAATTTATATTTTTAAAACAGAAAAGATTGCAGTGAGATATAAGCAAGTTCCATTTCTTATTTAAGGTTTAATAAAGAAATATATTTATATATATAAAAACAGAAAGATTTATTTCGAAAAAAATAAATGTTTACAGTTAAAATAAAATGATATAAATATAAGTATATATGAAGTTTTAAGAAAATAAAATAGATACACATTTTAGATCTGTTTGTTATTTTAAATAAGGTATTAGGGTAATTAATTTGATTTATTATTTTAGTTACTAAAAAGTTTTTTTTTTAGGGAAATTTAGTTTTAATTTAAATTTGGTTAGATAAATTTATTAAAAGAAAATTGGTTTAAAATAAAATCTTGGGATAATTAAAATTACCAAACGAAAAAAATTTATAATTCGATTTAATACGAATATTAATAATTTGTATAATATTTATACAAGGGCTATAAATCGAGAAAACAAGTCAAGATGGAGAATGGATTGCAAAATAAAAAGCTAAGGTGAGATCACCTCACTCAAAAAAATTGAAAAGTGGAATTTTCAGTTATTGATTTGATTGCTATTGGATGTGATATTAGATATAGTAGGATATATATCTATATATAGCAATATATACATATTGGCATATGTATATATTGGATTGATGATTTCCCGCCTCGTATAGCGGATGAGACCCTATTGCGCCGTTAGTAAGCGGATATTTTTATAAAACCCATATACCGCGATATTCCACCTCGAAGTGGAATTGGTATTGTGCTAACGTCTTTGGATGCAGGGAAACAGGTTGGAGGGATCCAACTGGACCCCTCACATTGATTGATTTTATTTATACTGTGGTGTGAATCTGTGAATGATTATATTGATGTATTAATCATATTGACATCTGGAAATTATTTGAATGCTAAAATTTAGCTGAATGGATGTTTGATATCATTGGATTCCAAAAATAAATGAAATTGAATTTTTGAAATCAAAATAGAAATTTTTAAGTAAATAAATTTTTAGAAATTTAATAAATTCGAAGAAAGGAATTTTAAAGTATAAAAAGTTAATTTTTATAATCTTATCGAATTTATTTCCAGAATAAAGTGAAAATGTTAAATAAATGAATTTCGTATAATAGTGATTTTAAATTGAGGAAATTAATTTAAAATCTGGATTTTTAAATAGATTGAAAGAAACAAATTGAAATTTATTTTCTTCAAGAGGAATTTATTTAAAAGGAAATAAGTTGGAAGTCCAACTATAAATTTAATTGGAAAATTGAAACGAATTTGGAAAGGCAATATAAAATGTGAAGATATGAAATTTATAATTTTAAAATGTGAAGATATGAAATTTATAGATTGATAAATTATGAAGTTATAAAATGTGAAGGAAATTGTGGAATAAAATATTTATAAGAAAATTTACTTATAAATTAGATTTTTGCCTTTAAATGGAATATTTATCGAATTGATTTATAAAGGAGATTTATAAATCAAAGTTGTTATAAAATAGAAATAGAATTTATAAACGTTGTTGTATAAATTCGAAAATCAATCAAATTTGATGAATTTAATATAGAAGGTTATTAAGGGAATTTTATCCACGATTTTGGATAGTGGATAAATTCTTGAAATAAATGTGTAGAAAAGATTGAAATGTGGTTAGTGAAGTATATTCACGATTTTGGACAGTGAATATATTTTTAAGTAAAATGGATATGGTTTTGGGAAAGCGATATTATAAAATGAAGTTAATTGTTTTAAAAGATGTTTTAAAACGTGTTAAGTATCGAAACCATAGTTTTCAACATTTTATTGTTGAAATAGATGTTTTCAAAAAAATAAGGAAATGGTGGACTATAACACTGTTGTTATAGTAAATGATTTCCGAAAGGAAATGTTTTATATAGTATTGGGATTTATACATCTATCTTAAAATCCGAATCCCTATACTAGTGATTTTTTTGGGTCGTCGTAACGATGTTTTACGTAACATTCGTTTTGACTCAAATAAATGTGTTAAAAGAATATTTTCCTTAAAGAATGAATATATACTTAATTTTTGATTTAAGTATATCGAGTATTTTCAAACGTTGAAAATAAATAGATTTGTGAAATACTTATTATTAAGTATGGAAATGCTTTTCCAAAATGAAATGAAACGTTTGAGAATTTATCCTTGTAAAGATAAATTGAAATTGAATATTGAAAACAATTTGAAAATCGAATATCAGTAGATATTCGGAAGTATAAATTCGATACGGAATTTATAAAAGAAAGCGAAGTTATTTAAAAATAAATATTGATTTATTTTTGAAGTGTGGAAATTAATTTGAAATTGTTTTCAAATGGTTAAGTGTGGAAAATTCTATATCTAGTAAAGATATTTTTTGAAAAACAAATAATTTGGAAAATTATTTGGAATCTGATGATGTTGCGCATCTTTATTGATAGTTAAATAACCGACTATCAATAATTACCTTGAATGGTATTTGTTGTGAATTGGATGAATTTGAATGCCACACTTATTTTTGAATAATCTCTCACTATTCGGGTTAGCCGGGAAAGGACCATGGGGTCGTATAACCCATTCCGAATATGTGATATGTCGTTATGAATTGCATTCGAAGACCGGTGTTGAAGACCGGATATTTTTGAAAACGGAAGGATTACCGTCGAGTTACTCTACATCGGCTGATCTCCGGTTTAGAGGTTTTTATCACCCTTAGTGACGGGAAGTCCAGACGTGATTGAAAATTATCCGGAATTGCAAGGGCTTCGTGAGAAGTGCCTTCGGTTCTGTTCGATCCCGGAACAGACTTGTATGGATTGTGTGTCTGACGTTACAATTTGAGATATAAAGCTGATTTCTTTCAAATACATTTCTGTTGGTGGCGGAGAATTTATTCTCTTAGCTTAACACCCTTCTCTGAGACGTACGAGCTCAGAGGTTATGTAGTTGAAATTTATCAGCGATATACTCCCAATTTGGTAACGTGGCATACTGAGTGTTGCTGTGAAATGATCAGTGTTTGATCATTTGCGATATGATCATTTGTTTGATCTTATATCTTTGTGATCATAGGTTGATCATTTTGTTTGACCCGAAGCATGGCTTTGTAGAAAGCGTAGCTTTGTGGACGAGACTTCGTCGAGCCTCACACCCCGGAAATGGTCGAAACAGGAAGGATGCGGCAAGGTTCTAGGGAGTAGCGCCCCTTAGTGTATGTCATTCCTTCTGAATAGAGGTGGTATCATGGTATGGAGCCCAGATACTTAACCTATGTGGTTGCTGCATTTTTACTATGTGGTTTGTTGCGAATCGGGGATCCTTGGGAAGATCGGTTACGATCGGGGGATGACATACGCGTGTCAGTAGTTACCTACTTTTGCAGAGGTAACCCGGCATTGTGTTGGCAGAGATCTAACCGTAATGTTAGGTTATTTCTTGGGTCGTCTATTCCAGGGACGTACCCATCGTGGAAAAGGAAGTTCCTTAGCCTGACCATTTGTTGGAAATCCAAACTCCAATACGTGACTTGTACGGTATTAGTTGTAGAACCTGCCATTTACGTACGGTGGTCACCACTGTTTAGATGGTAGCTATAGTAGGCATACGATACTGGTCGTATGTTGGCTAAGATTAATATTATACTTTCGAAATGTTTCTACACTATGCACTAATAATAATATAAAAAAAAGAATTTGATTTTTGCGTAGTAAGCATCTTTGACTATCATAAGAAGAAATCTCCTCCAATTCTGCGTTTGCATTGTGTGTGTGGTGGGAGGTCTTATGGTAGTTTCATTTTCCAAAAGCATTGCGAATTTGTTTTATTTTCTTTGTAAAAAAAATAATTGTTTTACGATCTCACACCAGTCACCATGACTGACTCGGAGTTTATTGTTCCCTTCTAAACTCTGGGTGCCCATAAATTTCCACACGGGCAGCCTAGAGTTATATTATCAGGATATTCTGGATATTCTGGAGCTTTGGAGATAAGCTGGATGGCGAGACGTAGTATTTGTATCTGATATCATTTATTCCGCTGTGTATTCTGTATGAGGACAAGTTATATAACTGTCCGTTGTTGTATATTGACTCTGATGATTGATGTATGTATAAACTGATATAGTTCTTTGTTTTAAAAGATTAATGATTATCTATTATATATTGTTCCGCTGCGATGTGTAAGATTCTGATATTGTTTTCTGTTCTGATGTTGCTCTGTTGTTCTTCTTCTTTCTTCTTTCTTCTTCTGTTCTCTTCTTCTTCTACTTTTTCTTTTTTTTTAAAACCCTCACTATTGGAGTTTCCGGCACTTGATTTCTCAGCAGTCGATAAAGTGAGTATCGATGTCGAATTTTCGAAAGTCGAAAATTTCGGTATGTGACATATATATGCGTACACTGTTAAACATAAACTGCAGAGAAAAATATAAGCCTATATATATAACAGTACAAAACTGAACCCATATATACTTATTTATACTAACAACATAAATAAAATACTGTAACATTATAAACTAATGTATATTTATATATATATATATATAATTAAACATATACTTGTATAGTTTAAGAACATATAACTGGTTATACTAATCTTATATACAACATGCATAAATCTTATAACAGAACAATGTAAATAAATAAATAAATAAAAAAACCTAACACACACACACATATATATATATATATTTCAATGTTCTGTAAACAAACATATATATATATAAACACATTAATGTATGAATATAAACGGTAAACAATATGCTATATATAGATATATATATACATGGTATATCACATATGTAAACAACATATATAACTTACAGACATTATACACATATAAAAACTATATACATTATTTTATATATACGAACAATAAAGTACTTAAAAAAACAACTAGTTATATATAACATATATATACAAACGAAATTTGATAGAATTGGTTCTTTGTAAAAGTTCATATATATACAACTTTATATCGGTATATATACAGAAACAAAGGTTAAATATACAAATATATATTTCGACAATCATAATAAAATCAATATAGCTAATATAACAAAATATGTACTCACAGATACGAAACCTGTATAACGACATATTGTATATAATTTATATAATAACCACATATGTACCAACAGTAAACAAACTTTTATAAAGTCACATGCAAACTCTGGAATATATAAAGCATATACTAGTTTAGTCATTGAGCCCGCATACATATTTATATTATATCTAGAGAGTAAATACTTAAAATCACTAGAACTGCTTTATAAAGTATATATATATATATACTAACCTGCCACTTACATCTAGAAGGATATAAGATAGAAGCAAGGGGAGCTGATGGGTCCCGGCCTCGGTGGGTTGAAGGGGAAAGGTCGAAAGATTTAAGACCGATATCGATACGAAATCGTTTTATCGATTTCGTAGCGAACCGGACTTCAAAACACAGAATTGAATATACCGCGGAGATCAGCACGACGAGATGATCAAAACGGTATACAGATCTCAATGGTATGATCATCCGATCAAAAGTCGATACGGGCACTGATATACGTTGCTATCCCGTACGGAAAAATCCAAACGGAGCTAGAAACGTCCGGATTTCATGAAACGAATTACGTAGCTTTATTCAAAGTGTCCTAAAAAAAATTTCTCATGTTGACATATTTAGGTTTCGGAACACTTTTATTATCATCAATTTTTAACTGATATAAATTTAAATAAAATTACACTAGGAAATAAACTTCCAAATTATTTGACGAAAATTTACCATTTACTATGTTTAAGTAGACGTAATCCAAATATCAAATTTTTATTTCAAAATTTTGTTATTTAAAATTTCAAAAAAATTTCAATTAAATAAATAAATAAAACAAATAAAATTATTAAAAATTTATGGGTCGTAACACTCTCCCCCACTCAAAACTTTTCGTCCCCGAAAAGGAAGAAAGTAGGAGAATGGAAACTACCAGAAAGAAAAAGATTGAAATTCAAAATTAAACATTTAATTTAAAGCCATATAAATTCCAATTCAAGCAAATTAATATTTAACAATTTGGTTTAACTCCTTGAATTTCACTTAAGGTAATTCAATCTTAACTATTTCTAAACCCATTTTCTTAATATCCCGTTATCCTCAATCAACAATTTCTAAAATCAAAAATTTTGAATAGTCATTTATTATAATCATATTTTACTCAACAAATTTAATTATTTTATTTCAAATTATTATTAAATTTATTCTACTTAATATATCTTATCACATATATTAAGTATATTTACACTTATTATAACCACTCAAATTATTTATAAATTCCTTTGATATCATTTTATATTGTATAATATTCAATTATATAGTTGACTTTCGAAAATTTAGGTAAGTTATATATGTAATGCAATTGAGTATTATACAAATAAAATTTTACAATTTAGTTATTTCAAGTTAAATATTTATTCAAAATTTTGCTTCATTTTATATTTAATATCACCTTTAACATAAATTCAAGGATTAAATTTCCGATTAACTTCAAACTATTTTATGGATTAATATATATACTATATATATCAAATCAAATCTATAAACATATACCTATCATAAATCCAGCCATACTCAAGAATTTAAATCAATTTATTTTTCCAAAACAAAAGTGTAGCAAGGCTACGAATTGGTCTCTCCGCTTTGAAACCTGAAAATGAATGTCGATGATGCGGCCGCCATCACTGAAATTATTTCCCAGTGCAAAAGAGGAGAGCACTGATTTCAACTTAAAATTTCTTTGAAAAACATTTCTATTCGAAAATACTTTAAATAATATACACTTTAAAACTTTAAAACCAGAGTTTGAAATCACCGAAAATTAAATTCTCGAATTCTTGATTTTAAATTCATTTCAATTCCAAATTAATTTATAAATCATGTTTATAAACAATAAATGATAATCAATTATTATCATTTCAAACAACCAATTTAATTAACTTATTAATTCCAAAATATTTTTACTTGTAAATTTATAATATAATCATACAATTTATTTCATTTACCAAATTTGAAAATAATATTGTGTCAGTTTGGTCTGTTCGAGTGTTTTGGAAATCCTATCGATAGCGTTGATCAAACGAATCGATCGAAAATCCAAAACAACATCAACAACTCAAAAAACACAATATATAAAACATTTTAATATTAATACAAATACACTCCCTCACTCGATGATTCCAGAATGGATTTCAAAACAAGGATAGAGATCCAAATATAGAGGGATCCTAACCAAAAGAATTCAACTAGAAGATAGACTCGATAGGGAGATGGATAGATTGAATTTCATACAGGAAGATGGATAAACTTATATAAATCGCGGGCAACCTTAACCGGGCCAACCGTGACTTCAAGAATAAGATCGATGTAGAATTTTGAGGTAAATCGACATCCGATCACAAGAGAATAAAATTCGGGCATAGCAAAAGATAGCAGCATCGTAAACCGAGGATACAAAAATCTTTGGTGAATCAATGCTTGTTGTAAAGGAGTTTCACTCCTTTACAAATCATACAGAGATTGGCGAGACCACCGATTTATTATAGAGATAATTCGAAGTGGAGTTATGGGATAATCCAGAATCAAGAAGACACGAATAAGGAAAACAAGAATTGATTTTTGGAACCGAGGGAACATTCCAAAATTCAAAGGAAACCGAATCAAAGAGAAAGGAATTCAAGCTCGAACGAAAGTGATCTTGTAATTAAATCTACTCCATGTGCTGAGTTTGCCTAAAACCAGAGCTCTGATACCACATGTAACGGCCTGAAATCTCCAACCATTCGCATCCATACATGTTGGATTTGAATTGCTCAAAATATCAGATTGTTAATTTAAATTTGGCAAAACTCAGCATATACAGTAAATAAATAAATAATCACAGACACAGAGTAATATAAAAATAATGCAGCGGAAACAAAAGGATAGTAGTTCATGAAGCTACTATATATATATAACAAAGTTAAACAAGATACAACAGAAGTCTCGAATACATAGATGTCTCAATACAATAGTCAAATACAAGATCTGAACACATCACTGGAATTAACTGAATAACTGCAAGATGAATAGATATAGCTGGATCTCCAAGTAAAGCTCCAACTCCAAAGGCGAGTCTCGAACACAGGTACACTCAGTCTGACCCGAGCGTAAAGCAAAACACAAAACACTCGAGTCAGGATTAACATTCTTATATCAATAAATCCAACTCAAGTGAAATATCAACTGAAATACATGTAACTCAAAGGATGTTTGGGATAACCATCCTCTAAGGATCCGTTAAACTATCTACTATGTAGTAATATACGCTATTATAATAATGTCTAATATAAAATAAACTTACTTTTAAATAGCGTTAAGGCTTTACATTTACCACCTTAACACATAATAGTCCCAGTAGTCAATCCAGTATCAGCGTACCCCCAGATCGGGAGCTACCCTAAATACTCCACAGGCTACGGCACAAAACCAAACTCGTAGTAAAGCTCGATATGGTAGGTGACACGACACAACTAGGCAATGCCAAAGGTAGATATACCAATGACGCATCCGGGCTGGTGGTAACGCATAGCAGCCACTACCGCCCACCTCGGAACACACTCCCGAATCAAAAATCGAGGATGGCCATCAAATCAATCACAAAGTAATAGAATAGTATACGATGGAATGCGTCCGATCAAAGGTGCTACCTCATTGGCCCGTCAATCGCTCCTGTTTTAGCCACCTTATGCCAACTCACGGGAGTCGGGTCCACGTATATACCTCAATTGGAATCGTCGCCACCATCCTACTTCATTCTGGAATCTCCACCGCGTACACGGTTGTCAAAGTGGTTTTCGGTATCTACAGAGAGTATGCCCATATCCGATCCCGGTCTCTTTGCCAACCAATCATTATTATAACACCGTGGTCATTTCAAAATAGTTTATACTTCAAAACCAAAATATCATTTCCATTTTAAAACCATATCAAAACGATATCATTTTTACTTCAATATACCCTTTTCCAAATCATATCACTTTCCAAAGTTATAACGCTTCCGTAATCATAAGTCTTTTAACATCAAAACACTTTGGAAATCAAAACCTTGAAATTCATAACACTTTGAAATCATAGCTTGAAGTCATAACATTTTGGAATCCATAACACTTTCCTCTTTAAACAGTTTAGATATTAAAATTAGTATATATAGTAAAAATAGTTTATAAAATAAAATAGTTTATGTAAAATAGTAATAAGTTAAAATAGCTTATAATAAAATAATTTATATTGAAAATGATTTATATTAAAATAGTTTATATTAAAATAATTTATAAAGTAAAATATAAATAGTTTTAGATATAGTTTTAAAAATACTTTATATAATAAAATAGTTTCCACAAATTCATAAATCAATTCGGATCAACTCGAATTCCAAAATTCAAATTTAATCAAATCTCAAATCATCAATTTCAATTCGATTCAGTTTCTAAATAAACCATTTCAAATTATCAATTTCAAATACATATTTAAACCATAAAATAAGCCATTTCAATTTCAATATATTTCAAAGCTTTAAATATTCAACATTTCAAAACTAAATTCGAAAATTTCTTATATATATCAAATTCATTTTACTATTATTTTAGTCTTGAAATATTCACTTAATAAATCCAATATCATTTAAAACAAACCCCAAATTACAATAAACTAAATATTTCCTTCAATTTATTTGAAATATAAATTTAAATCACTTTAAATCAAAATCAAGTTATAAAATCATATCTTTAAAATCTCAAATTTAATAATTTCAAACCAAACTTATTTAACTAAAATTCTTAAATAAATATCAAATCAATTTCAAATTTATCTTTCCAAATCTAAATCATTATAAACTCTATATTTGAAAATATATATATTAAATAAACACTTAAACATATTATATATATCAACTTTATTAAATCAACTTTGATAAATCTTTTAAATCAATATTTATCAAAATCATATATTTCTTTTCAAAACCATAGAAATAATTTTCAAAAAATATATAAATAGACCAACGGTGTCTGTATATAATTTTCTATCCTACGGTCAAGTGATACAAATATTTATCATTTCAATCCACAATTTAGAACATATTCGGGTATATATCTTTTCAACCCGAAATCCCAAATTCAATTCAATGAAAATCGCTTAGGTTTATCATTTCAACCCATAACGATTTTCTCCTATTCTACAGATCGTTCGGGTATGTATCATTTCAACCCATAGTGATTCTATACTAACAGGGAACTTGCAGAGTGATAACAAATATGATAATAAAATAACAACAGTAATAGGCATATATCATCAATATAAATAATAGATAATGGCATATATATAACAATGTAAATAACTAACAGCAACATATTTCAATTGTCGTTTCAATTGAAATCAAATTTAATAAATATAATAACATTAATCGTGAGTGATTGATCACCTTTCGAGGCTAGAGAGATTCGACAATAGAATGAGTTACGATTCCAAGCACGAATCCCAGAGCAAGGTAAGATTGGCACGAATTTGACGACAAGGCTGATAGATATGAATCGATGAGAACAAGATATATTACATATATTTATATTTTCTAAAATCAACATTCAACTTAAACACCAATCAAAATAAAATCTATATTTATACACATATTTTAAACCAATATACATACAAAATCTTTATATTTAAAATTTCAAAACCCAATGTTCCTAATAATATTAATATAAACTTGCTTTGCTAAAATAAATATATTGGCTCAAAGCAGATCATATGAACTTATGTACTTTTTTTCTTTCATAAAATCAGTTTTAAACATATATATATACTATTATATAAACTGTAGCTACAAAAATATAGCTTAGAAAAACTATCTATTATATACATATATAACAGCAGCACCCAAATATATATATACTTCACTGTAAAATAACTGAACCCAAATTATAATATGTATATAAATACTTTTAACACACATTTATATAAACTGCAAAGAAGAACAGATAAACAATATATATATATATGCGTACACTGTTAAACATAAACTGTAGAGAAAAATATAAGCCTATATATATAACAGTACAAAACTAAACCCATATATACTTATTTATACTAACAGCATAAATAAAATACTGTAACATTATAAACTAATGTATATTTATATATATATATATATATAATTAAACATATACTTGTATAGTTTAACAACATATAACTGGTTATACTAATCTTATATACAACTTGCATAAATCTTATAACAGAACAATGTAAATAAATAAATAAATAAATAAAAACACCTAAACACATATATATATATATATATATTTGAAGGAGTAAATAAAATACATCAGCCCAAGGCCCAATAGACCTGGTAAAGTACCCGTATTTACAACCCATAAACACATTAACACAAAACCTTAGCCGCAAATAAGTCCAACTCCATTCCTTCAAGCCCTATAACAAATTAGGGTTAAACGAGATTAAGATGATCGATCAGTTCACCAAATTCAGCGCTTCTTCCTTCTTCAAGGAGGAACTCTGATAACATCTCATATCCAAGGATCTGCACTGAAGTCATTAATTCCATTGAAGTTGCTCAAGTTTTTAAGATCACTCATTGCTTGCTTACGTCTGAACAAAATGTTCTAGCTAACACTGTGGTAAGTTGATTCAGCCACAACTACAGTGAATCACTACAACTGCTTTCCTCATCTTCTCTTATATTCAAGTTTCTGCCTCTTTTTTTGTAGGATTTTCTGCTACTGACTTTCAGCTTATCCCATGCTTTGTTTTTAATGATGTATTTTTTCCTAAACTCTGCATCCTCTGCATTCTCTAAACCCATAATGTCCTGAATGTTCTTCAGTCTACTTCTCCTTTTCTTGCTTGTAGGTGGAGATTTAGATGTTGAAGAGCTAGAAGCTATCAGTCTTACTGCATTCTGAATGGATTGCTGTGAAACTGTTTTTTTGGGTTGAGGGGCTAAGTGACTTACAAGCGTAGAGAGATTAGCGCTTAAATCTTTCTGAATGGGATCTTGCGAGTTTCTTTCCAAACTTGCAGTATGCTCCTGAGTGTTTGCTTGTTCAGAACCTGCTTGAAACTTATCTGATGCTTCCTTTTGGGACTTGCCTTGAGAATTTGGATTCTCATTGCTAGTAATTTCTGCATTTTCTACTGAAGTGTCTGCATTTACCTGTAAATTTCAACCGTTTTAATAACGTAATTAGTTGAAATTTTGTAAAATTTTAAACGATAAAATTTTGAAATAAAAATTTAATATTTGGAATACGTCTAGTTAAACATAGCAACTGGTAAATTTTCGTCCGAAATTATGGAAGTTTATTTCGCGCGTAGATTCACTTCAATTTAATCAGTTAAAAAGCGTTGAAAATAAAACATTTTCAAAACCAAAATATTTTTATATAGAAAAATTCTAAACCATCTTCTGAGCAAGACGTCAGTTTGTCGTTTTTCCAAAATCGGACATCTTTGGCTCCGTCGATCTTATTTTTCAGTATTTTTCTTACATTTTCCGCTGGTAGAAAATTCAAATTTTTTTATAATTCACTCGTATTGCTAATATCTATATACCGTTTTGACCGTCTCGTCGTACTGATCTCTGCGGTATATTCACTACTGTATTTCGGGATTTGGTACGCCGCGAAATCAGTACAACGATAACCGATAACCGTTTCGTATCGGTACCCAATATTAACCTTTTGGTGGGTTCCGATGACCATAAAAATTCACTATATAATCCCAATGGTCAGGTTATTAAAAGTATTCACTGAATTCAACCTTCTGATAACGCCATTTCCAATATTCACTATTTTGACTGTTCGTTTGAGTTCACTTACTGTTCTTATCTTTTGAATTCTTATACCACTTTTCAATCTTTGTCCCTTCATTTCTATTCAAAAAAAAATGCAGAGAACAATATTTCTTTACAATCCATGTTACTGTCATTTCCTTCATCACGGTCTCTCCTTCCCATTCGAAAAACTCTACCACCTCAAACGAATCCACTTCCTTCCCCTCCCTTCCTGTCTCGTTCGCCTTCAACCTCCGCAAATTCACACCATAGTCCAAAAACAACAGTCATGGCCACCCGATAACAGCTGTTTCTCTTCCTCCTTCTCTCCTTGCCAACGCGGCAACCATTCCCACCGAGCAACCTGCCACATCAGCCGATCACCATCATCCCATCCCTCCTCCGACCACCCGAAGCTCGATCTAGCGATAGCTTGCTCTGCCCTCCATCTAGTCTCATCACCTTGGCCTCACGTCTCTTGTCTGCAGTCTTTAAACACATATATGAAAAGGTATTACAAAGCTATATTACGTATAAACTGTGGTTTGCTTATATTATTAAAAGTATGAAGTTATCAGTTATATATTATTATATTAAGTCATAAGCCTATATATTTTAATATATAAAGTTGGTTCAATTGTATGCGTCCTAATAGATTGCTGCAAACCTGTTAGTTGAATAAATATAAAGTGTTCGGCAATTGTTTTATATATTAGTTTATAAACCTTGATCTAATAGTATATATATCAATCTATATATGGGTTTAATATTGGGATATATGGTGATGGCATATTATATGTGTGTAGTATATATGCAGACAGTTTCTTATATTATAGAGAGTATATATAGTGTTGTTGTATAAATATCAGTTTATATAAGCATGGGTATATTTTAAAAAAATGAGTCTGTATAAGTATTCATGTGTTATTAATCTGTATAAGAAGCATATGATAATACAGGCTGTTGTATTGGCTTATATATAATTATATCGTGCTTAACAATGTATAAGTATAGGAAGTTTAAACCATAGGTCATATATCTGACGTGAGATATTGGCTGCAAGCATGTACCTGGGCCGACATCTTTTATAAATCGCAGTATATATTTATATAGTAACATGTCCTGTTGAAGTTTGA
Organism: Allium fistulosum; assembly: GCA_030737815.1. Taxonomy (NCBI): domain Eukaryota; kingdom Viridiplantae; phylum Streptophyta; class Magnoliopsida; order Asparagales; family Amaryllidaceae; genus Allium; species Allium fistulosum. Next base: position 264,983,266 of record CM060905.1, on the reverse strand, counting down.
AATGTATATATAACACGTTTTGTATTTACTGTTGATAATTGAAATGTCATATAAGAAGATGGTTTACTCAGGTTGTATAGCGGGGTTATTTGATATTATATTTTTATATATGTATACAATAATGACGAATTACAGTCGGTTATATATTGTACATATATAAATTGTTATATAGGTGTGTGTAAAAAAAAATTATGTCATGTTATAAAGTTATGCGTATGATTAGTATATGCGCATATACCGATTTATATATTAAGCTTTGAGTGAAAGGGAGCACAACTTTTGTTTTATAACCTTGTTGTTTTGTATTTGTTTGAATGTATATATTAGCTCATATTATATACGTGTGTACTAGTTTTGTATTTTGAAAGAAGTGTGTGTGTTTTCTAAAGCAGCTTAAAGTGGCATATCTGAGTTGTATAACAATATTAAATTTTACGCATGTACTTTTTTGTATATATCTAAAAAAAAAATTAATATATAAGTTGATATTTTACTATAGATGTTTATACCATTTTATATACATGTTTATTTGATTTAAAATATGTTTAAATTTAGAATATCATCTTTTTATAGTTATATATGGTTGTATATAAAGCCCACTTATCTTATTCATCTTCCTCGATCCAATTCTGATTTGAATTCGCCTATTTCTATTATCAGCTTTGTTCGTCGAAATCGTACCCATCTAGCGTTGCTTTGGATTTGTAGCTCGCTTCCTTGTCGAATCTATCTATCCTCGAAAGGTGAGCACTCACTCACGATTAACGTTCTTTTATTTATTAAATTTGATTTCAATTGAAACGACAATTGAAATATGCTGCTGTTAGTTAAGTACACTGTTATTACCTGTATCAGTTCACCTGTGACATCTGACACCATTATCTATTATATATGCAATGATAATCCAGTTTGGTTGTTAATTGATTGATTGTTGATGTTGATATTGGACGTTAAACTGTTAATGTAAAATGATAAATAGTAGGAAATTGAACTCAATATAGAATAGTTAAATGTTAAATTTGATTAGCTAAAATTGTATAGTATGACCCCTTTAAATGTTAAATAAATTGACACGTAGAATAGTGTTAACTACACTTTGAACCACTGAATGTATGTTGTTAAATTGATGATGTATGAAATTGTAATAGATGACAAGTGAAAAAAACTGGAATGTAATAATCTTTAATCTACATGAAATGATAGTGTAGATTCTAGAGGTAATTATATTAATTCGTACAAATAACAATGCGAATTAATACGGTTATTTCAGGATTATTTGAATTGATTATTGGATTGATATTGATTGTTGTTATTGCTTGCTTATTTACTTTGACACCATCCCAGCTATCACACTACAAGTTCCCTTTGTTATGTTTTGATTTTTGAATTGAATTGGAATCGGGTTGAAATGATAAATACCCAAATTGAACTTTGACCTAGGATAGGAAATTAAATAAAACCCGATTGGTCAATAAATTGATTTAGAAATAAAACGAAGATTTTATTTGAATAAATAATATGGTTTTGAAATGAAGTTGAAATTTAAATTTTAATGAAAGGAAAATGTTAATATTTAAAATCTGAAATAAAATATTAAAAATGAAATTGATGAAAGAATGTTGTTTAATTTGAGAAATTATATAATTAAGTTTGAAATTATAATTAAGTTTGAAATTGTAATTAAGTTTGAAATTATTAAACTTTGAAATGATTTAATAATTAAGTTTGAAATTATAATTAAGTTTGAAATTATTAAACTTTGAATTTATTTAATAATTAAGTTTTGAATTGTTTAATAATTAAATAAGAGTAAATTATTTAATGATTAATTTAAATTGAATTTTTGAATAAGTGAATTTTACTTCGAAAAATTGAAATTGAGTTTCTTTATTAATTAAGTTGGAAAATCATTTAAGTAAGTAAAAAGTGAAATTGAATTTCTTTATCAAGAAAAAATGTGATTTATTGGAATTAATATAAGACTTGAATTTTAAAGAATTTGGTTTGACGAATTTAATTTAATTCAAAATTGGTAAGTTTGATTTAATGAAGTTGAATTTAAGAGATTGATTTAATGAATTGGAAATTTAATAGAAATTGTCTTGAACGATAAAGTAACTTAACGAATATTAAATGAAATCGATAATGAATGTAAATTGATTTGAATGTTAAATTAAGTTAATTGAAATGATTTCGAAATGAAACTTTTGTACAAAATTGAATCAATATTTGAATTGTTTTCAATATAAAGATTGAAATTGAACTATAAGATTTTGAAATGGTAATTTGGAAGTTTTGAAACGTAAAGTATGGAAATTGGTTTTGAAAGACAAATGAAATGTTGATTTGCAAATTGTAATTGAAATTGATTTGGTTTTGAAATTTAGTAAACGACCAATCGGTGTAATAATTACGGAAGTTATTAAAGAGACCGGAATTCGGTTATGGATATACTCTCTATCTAAACCGAAAACCACTTTAATAACTATACGCGGAGTGATGATCCAGAATGAAGTGGTTGGAATGATGTACGTGATGACTGAAGAAAGAGAACGATGATGGATAGCCTTGACACTTGTGTCAAATTGGAAATGACTAAAACAGGAGCTGTGCCGGGCCAATGGAGGATTAGCTACCTCAAGTGGACACACTTCTTCGAACTACTCATTATATGTTGTCGATTGGTGCACCCTTGATTTTGGGAGTGTTGTTTCACGGTGTTGCGGGCGCTGCGGCGTTGCGTTCTCACCAGTCCGGATCAGGCGAACGGTAGTATCACTACCTTGGGTATTGCCTCATGTGCCTTGTCATACTTGTATTCCATTTATGCGCGACCACTACGATTTTGATTTGTACCTTTAGTATATGGATGCCCTCTGGTGACTTCCGGTTTTGGGGAAACTACGGTCTTGTATATGCTTTTGGGAATAAAAATGTGTTAAGGGTGGAATGGGCCATGACTTAACGCTATTTGGATATCTTATTATTACTGATAGACATTATCTACTTAGCTTATATTACTACCTAGTAGATAGTTTAACGGATCCTTAAAGGATGGTTATTCCAAACATCCTTAGAGTTACTTGTATTTCAATTGCTATTTCACTTGAGTTGGATTTATTGATATAAGAATGTTAATCCTGACTCGAGTGTCTTGTGTTTTTGCTTTACGCTCGGGTCAGACTGAGTGGTTCAGTTTTCAGGACTCACCTTTGAAGTTGGAGCTTTGCTTGAAGATCCAGCCATCTATTCTGCTTTCAGTATTCGATGATTCCAGTGATGTATTCTGATTCGTATCTGATGTATTGTATTACTCTTCTGTTGTAAACTCTGATGTATCTTATATATTCATATAGTAGCTTCATGAACTACTATCTCTTTTATTTCCGCTGCACTTATTACTCTGTGTCTGTGATCTGTGATTATTTATTTACTGTATATGTTCAGTTTTGCAAAATTTAAATTAACAACGCGGTATTTTGAGCAATTCAACTCCGGCATGAGTGTCTACCTATACACTTATAATGGATGCGAATGGTCCAAAATTCCGGGTCGTTACAGTTGGTATCAGAGCTTTGGTAGCTCTAGGCAAAACTTAGCATATAGGGTAAATGTATTTACAGAATCACTCTCATTCGAGTTTCAATCTCTTCCTTTCAACTCGATTCTTTGAATTTTGGAACGTTCCCTACGGTTCCAAATTTCATTCGTGTCCCTCACTATTCGTCTCCTTTCAATTCTGGAGCATCACATAACTCCACTCCAAATGACCCTTATAGTGAATCGGCGGTCACGCCAAACTTCGAATGATTTGTAAAGGGGTGAAACTCCTTTATAATAGGCATCGATTTACCAGAGATTTCTGTATCCTCGGTTTACGATGCTATCTATCTCCTGCTATACCTGAATTCTATTTCTTGAGATCGAATGTCGATTTACCTCGGAATTCTACACCGATCTTATTTTTGAAGTCACGGTTGACCCGGTTAAGGTTGCCCGCGACTTATATAAATTTATCCACCGCCTTATTTTGTTATTTAATTATCTCGTCTTTGTTTCAAACCTATCTTCGAATCAAATTTCTCTTTGATTTAAGTCCATCAAATTTGAATCCCTATCCTTGTTTTGAAAATCCATTCCTGTATCGTCGAGCAAAGAAATGTATTTCTAAATTTATATTAAAAATGTTATTTTCGAATTTGATAAACAAAATAGTTTTGAATGATTATATTATATATAAATATAAGTTTTCTGAAATTAAATTGTTAATGAATTTGTAGTCTGAAATAACAATATGTGATTTTCATTTATTGTTTTGTAAATCACTGACTATTGCATAATATAAATAAATGAATTTATAAACTTGGTTATAAATTGATTGGAATTTGAAATGAATTAAATTCAGAAATTTGAGAATTTATTAGTTTCCGGTGATTTCGAACTTTGGTTTTTAAAATTTTAAAGTATATATATTGAAAGTATTTTCGAATAGAAATCGTTTTCAAAGAAATTTTAAATGTTGAAATCAGTGCTCTTCTCTTTGTCGCTGGAAAATAATTTCGGTGATGACGGCCGCATCATCGACATTCATTTTCGAGTTTCGTAGTGGAGATACTATTCTGTAGCTTTGCTACGGTTTTGTTTTGAAAATATTTTGATTTGAATTTCTTCGGTATAATTTGATTTATATATATATATATATGTATCTTATTTTAAAAATTTAATTTGATTTGATATAAATATATCATATATATCTCTAAATTGTTAAAGTTAATCGGAAATCTAATTCTCAAATTTTGTTAAAGGATGATTTTAATTATAAATAAAACCAAATTTGGAATAAATATTTAAACTTGAATAATTGAATTGGGAAATTTTATTTGTATATTGTTCAACTACATTCTAATAACTTACCTAAATTATTCATAAGTTAAAATGTAATTGGATAATATATAAGATAAATTGAATTTATAAATAAAATTTGAGTGTTTATAATAAATGTTATACACTAAATTTTGATTATAAAGATATTAATAGAGTTAGATAGGATAATAAGTAAACTCAGTTAATAAAGAATTATTAAATTTGTTTTGAAAGAATTAATAGATTGAAATTTGATCAACTTATGAAAATACCTTGAATTTAAAAAGCGATTAGTAAATAAAAGCAATTAGTGAATATAAATTAATTTAAATCGGAACTTTTATGGTTTAAATTAATTTATAGGGGTTAAATATATGCAATAAGATATATTAAGTGAAATAAACTTAACAATAATTTGGAATAAAGAAGAATTTAAATTGCTGAAAATATGATTATAATAAAGACTATTCAAATTTATTGTTTTAGAAATTGTAAATTTAAGATAATTAGATAATAAGATAATGAATTTAGAAATAGTTGAGATTGATTTTAGAGAAATCAAATGGATTAAATCAATTTGAATATCAATTAATTTAAATTTGAATTTATATGGTTTAAATAAATTGTTATTTTGTATTTCAAATCTGTTTTTCTTTCTGGTTGTTTTATTCTCCTACCTCATTCCTTTTCGGGGACGAAAAGTTTTGAGTGGGGGAGAATGTAACGACCCGTAAATTTCAACCGTTTTAATAACGTAATTAGTTGAAATTTTGTAAAATTTTAAACGATAAAATTTTGAAATAAAAATTTAATATTTGGAATATGTCTAGTTAAACATAGCAACTGGTAAATTTTCGTCCGAAATTATGGAAGTTTATTTCGCGCGTAGATTCACTTCAATTTAATCAGTTAAAAAGCGTTGAAAATAAAACGTTTTCAAAACCAAAATATTTTTACATAGAAAAATTCTAAACCATCTTCTGAGCAAGACGTCAGTTTGTCGTTTTTCCAAAATCGGACATCTTTGGCTCCGTCGATCTTATTTTTCAGTATTTTTCTTACATTTTCCGCTGGTAGAAAATTCAAATTTTTTTATAATTCACTCGTATTGCTAATATCTATATACCGTTTTGACCGTCTCGTCGTACTGATCTCTGCGGTATATTCACTACTGTATTTCGGGATTTGGTACGCCGCGAAATCAGTACAACGATAACCGATAACCGTTTCGTATCGGTACCCAATATTAACCTTTTGGTGGGTTCTGATGACCATAAAAATTCACTATATAATCCCAATGGTCAGGTTATTAAAAGTATTCACTGAATTCAACCTTCTGATAACGCCATTTCCAATATTCACTATTTTGACTGTTCGTTTGAGTTCACTTACTGTTCTTATCTTTTGAATTCTTATACCACTTTTCAATCTTTGTCCCTTCATTTCTATTCAAAAAAAAATGCAGAGAACAATATTTCTTTACAATCCATGTTACTGTCATTTCCTTCATCACGGTCTCTCCTTCCCATTCGAAAAACTCTACCACCTCAAACGAATCCACTTCCTTCCCCTCCCTTCCTGTCTCGTTCGCCTTCAACCTCCACAAATTCACACCATAGTCCAAAAACAACAGTCATGGCCACCCGATAACAGCTGTTTCTCTTCCTCCTTCTCTCCTTGCCAACGTGGCAACCATTCCCACCGAGCAACCTGCCACATCAGCCGATCACCATCATCCCATCCCTCCTCCGACCACCCGAAGCTCGATCTAGCGACAGCTTGCTCTGCCCTCCATCTAATCTCATCACCTTGGCCTCACGTCTCTTGTCTGCAGTCTTTAAACACATATATGAAAAGGTATTACAAAGCTATATTACGTATAAACTGTGGTTTGCTTATATTATTAAAAGTATGAAGTTATCAGTTATATATTATTATATTAAGTCATAAGCCTATATATTTTAATATATAAAGTTGGTTCAATTGTATGCGTCCTAATAGATTGCTGCAAACCTGTTAGTTGAATAAATATAAAGTGTTCGACAATTGTTTTATATATTAGTTTATAAACCTTGATCTAATAGTATATATATCAATCTATATATGGGTTTAATATTGGGATATATGGTGATGGCTTATTATATGTGTGTAGTATATATGCAGACAGTTTCTTATATTATAGAGAGTATATATAGTGTTGTTGTATAAATATCAGTTTATATAAGCATGGGTATATTTTAAAAAAATGAGTCTGTATAAGTATTCATGTGTTATTAATCTGTATAAGAAGCATATGATAATACAGGCTGTTGTATTGGCTTATATATAATTATATCGTGCTTAATAATGTATAAGTATAGGAAGTTTAAACCATAGGTCATATATCTGACGTGAGATATTGGCTGCAAGCATGTACCTGGGCCGACATCTTTTATAAATCGCAGTATATATTTATATAGTAACATGTCCTGTTGAAGTTTGAAATGTATATATAACACGTTTTGTATTTACTGTTGATAATTGAAATGTCATATAAGAAGATGGTTTACTCAGGTTGTATAGCGGGGTTATTTGATATTATATTTTTATATATGTATACAATAATGACGAATTACAGTCGGTTATATATTGTACATATATAAATTGTTATATAGGTGTGTGTAAAAAAAAAAATTATGTCATGTTATAAAGTTATGCGTATGATTAGTATATGCGCATATACCGATTTATATATTAAGCTTTGAGTGAAAGGGAGCACAACTTTTGTTTTATAACCTTGTTGTTTTGTATTTGTTTGAATCTATATATTAGCTCATATTATATACGTGTGTACTAGTTTTGTATTTTGAAAGAAGTGTGTGTGTTTTCTAAAGCAGCTTAAAGTGGCATATCTGAGTTGTATAACAATATTAAATTTTACGCATGTACTTTTTTGTATATATCTAAAAAAAATTTAATATATAAGTTGATATTTTACTATAGATGTTTATACCATTTTATATACATGTTTATTTGATTTAAAATATGTTTAAATTTAGAATATCATCTTTTTATAGTTATATATGGTTGTATATAAAGCCCACTTATCTTATTCATCTTCCTCGATCCAATTCTGATTTGAATTCGCCTATTTCTATTATCAGCTTTGTTCGTCGAAATCGTACCCATCTAGCGTTGCTTTGGATTTGTAGCTCGCTTCCTTGTCGAATCTATCTATCCTCGAAAGGTGAGCACTCACTCACGATTAACGTTCTTTTATTTATTAAATTTGATTTCAATTGAAACGACAATTGAAATATGCTGCTGTTAGTTAAGTACACTGTTATTACCTGTATCAGTTCACCTGTGACATCTGACACCATTATCTATTATATATGCAATGATAATCCAGTTTGGTTGTTAATTGATTGATTGTTGATGTTGATATTGGACGTTAAACTGTTAATGTAAAATGATAAATAGTAGGAAATTGAACTCGATATAGAATAGTTAAATGTTAAATTTGATTAGCTAAAATTGTATAGTATGACCCCTTTAAATGTTAAATAAATTGACACGTAGAATAGTGTTAACTACACTTTGAACCACTGAATGTATGTTGTTAAATTGATGATGTATGAAATTGTAATAGATGACAAGTGAAAAAAACTGTAATGTAATAATCTTTAATCTACATGAAATGATAGTGTAGATTCTAGAGGTAATTATATTAATTCGTACAAATAACAATGCGAATTAATACGGTTATTTCAGGATTATTTGAATTGATTATTGGATTGATATTGATTGTTGTTATTGCTTGCTTATTTACTTTGACACCATCCCAGCTATCACACTGCAAGTTCCCTTTGTTATGTTTTGATTTTTGAATTGAATTGGAATCGGGTTGAAATGATAAATACCCAAATTGAACTTTGACCTAGGATAGGAAATTAAATAAAACCCGATTGGTCAATAAATTGATTTAGAAATAAAACGAAGATTTTATTTGAATAAATAATATGGTTTTGAAATGAAGTTGAAATTTAAATTTTAATGAAAGGAAAATGTTAATATTTAAAATCTGAAACAAAATATTAAAAATGAAATTGATGAAAGAATGTTGTTTAATTTGAGAAATTATATAATTAAGTTTGAAATTATAATTAAGTTTGAAATTGTAATTAAGTTTGAAATTATTAAACTTTGAAATGATTTAATAATTAAGTTTGAAATTATAATTAAGTTTGAAATTATTAAACTTTGAATTTATTTAATAATTAAGTTTTGAATTATTTAATAATTAAATAAGAGTAAATTATTTAATGATTAATTTAAATTGAATTTTTGAATAAGTGAATTTTACTTCGAAATATTGAAATTGAGTTTCTTTATTAATTAAGTTGGAAAATCATTTAAGTAAGTAAAAAGTGAAATTGAATTTCTTTATCAAGAAAAAATGTGATTTATTGGAATTAATATAAGACTTGAATTTTAAAGAATTTGGTTTGACGAATTTAATTTAATTCAAAATTGGTAAGTTTGATTTAATGAAGTTGAATTTAAGAGATTGATTTAATGAATTGGAAATTTAATAGAAATTGTCTTGAACGATAAAGTAACTTAACGAATATTAAATGAAATCGATAATGAATGTAAATTGATTTGAATGTTAAATTAAGTTAATTGAAATGATTTTGAAATGAAACTTTTGTACAAAATTGAATCAATATTTGAATTGTTTTCAATATAAAGATTGAAATTGAACTATAAGATTTTGAAATGGTAATTTGGAAGTTTTGAAACGTAAAGTATGGAAATTGGTTTTGAAAGACAAATGAAATGTTGATTTGCAAATTGTAATTGAAATTGATTTGGTTTTGAAATTTAGTAAACGACCAATCGGTGTAATAATTATGGAAGTTATTAAAGAGACCGGAATTCGGTTATGGATATACTCTCTATCTAAACCAAAAACCACTTTAATAACTATACGCGGAGTGATGATCCAGAATGAAGTGGTTGGAATGATGTACGTGATGACTGAAGAAAGAGAACGATGATGGATAGCCTTGACACTTGTGTCAAATTGGAAATGACTAAAACAGGAGCTGTGCCGGGCCAATGGAGGATTAGCTACCTCAAGTGGACACACTTCTTCGAACTACTCATTATATGTTGTCGATTGGTGCACCCTTGATTTTGGGAGTGTTGTTTCACGGTGTTACGGGCGCTGCGGCGTTGCGTTCTCACCAGTCCGGATCAGGCGAACGGTAGTATCACTACCTTGGGTATTGCCTCATGTGCCTTGTCATACTTGTATTCCATTTATGCGCGACCACTACGATTTTGATTTGTACCTTTAGTATATGGATTGCCCTCTGGTGACTTCCGGTTTTGGGGAAACTACGATCTTGTATATGCTTTTGGGAATAAAAATGTGTTAAGGGTGGAATGGGCCATGACTTAATGCTATTTGGATATCTTATTATTACTGATAGACATTATCTACTTAGCGTATATTACTACCTAGTAGATAGTTTAACGGATCCTTAAAGGATGGTTATTCCAAACATCCTTTGAGTTACTTGTATTTCAATTGCTATTTCACTTGAGTTGGATTTATTGATATAAGAATGTTAATCCTGACTCGAGTGTCTTGTGTTTTTGCTTTACGCTCGGGTCAGACTGAGTGGTTCAGTTTTCGAGACTCACCTTTGAAGTTGGAGCTTTGCTTGAAGATCCAGCCATCTATTCTGCTTTCAATATTCGATGATTCCAGTGATGTATTCTGATTCGTATCTGATGTATTGTATTACTCTTCTGTTGTAAACTCTGATGTATCTTATATATTCATATAGTAGCTTCATGAACTACTATCTCTTTTATTTCCGTTGCACTTATTACTCTGTGTCTGTGATCTGTGATTATTTATTTACTGTATATGTTCAGTTTTGTAAAATTTAAATTAACAACGCGGTATTTTGAGCAATTCAACTCCGGCATGAGTGTCTACCTATACACTTATAATGGATGCGAATGGTCCAAAATTCCGGGTCGTTACATCTTGCGAGTTTCTTTCCAAACTTGCAGTATGCTCCTGAGTGTTTGCTTGTTCAGAACCTGCTTGAAACTTATTTGATGCTTCCTTTTAGGACTTGCCTTGAGAATTTGGATTCTCATTGCTAGTAATTTCTGCATTTTCTACTGAAGTGTCTGCATTTACCTTATTAACTGATGTGCTCTTTTCCTTATTTGGATTTCGGTCAACCTGCATTTGTTCAGAATCCTCCCCCAAAATTTTTTCCATTGGATTTTCTTTGTCAAATCTTTTATCTTTCCAGACTTTTTAGCAACACAGTTTTCTGTCTGATGTCCAAAACATGCACATGATTTACATCTTGGAGGAATCCATTCATACTCTATACTTTGCACTATATTTTCACCATCATGCATTGATATAAAAGCCTCATTCGGGAGTTCTGCATTTGCTGTTATTTCCACTAGAATTCTTGCATAGCTTAATCTAGTTTCTCTAGCAGTGTGTTCATCCAGTTTTATAGGGATTCCTACCACACTGGCTATGGCGCTGAACACCTCCTTATCCCATAGCCTTAAACTTAATTCAGGTTATCGGATCCAAACTGGCATTGTTGATAGAAGATCCTTATCAAAATTTAACGTCTTGCTCCATTTTTTAAGAATAATTAGCTTACCGTTGATAAAATATGGACCACCCTTAACAGTTTTATCACAATCGGATAAATTTGTAAATCTAATAATAAAAAACCCATTGTTTCTTGTAAATATTTCAAAGTTACCCGTTGGACTCCATGTTCTAGAGTTGAAAGCTTTAAAATGATGATATGAGGGTCTTTCGCCTACTACGTAGGCGACAACAGAAAATTTCCATTTACATTCCATCCTCTTGCTAACCTCCTCCTTCACGACTATTATTTTCTTTTGATTTAAGGATAACGGGGAAACAAATTGCAGGTCAAAGTCAGAGGCCATACCATCCTTTTTGATCATTTCAGCCCATGTAGAGGTTTTGCCTTGGCATTCTCTGTTTTCATTTTGAGAACCTATGCTTAAATCCGTTCTTGAATCAACAGTTCTCACTACAAGAAAATTAGCTATCGGTTGCATTATTTGGCAGCGTTTATTGGTAAGTGCAACTAATAATGCTTTACTCTATATTATAAACGTAAAGAAAAATTACCCAGTTATCCCGCCATTGAAAAATTCACGACTTAAAATGCTGCTTCAATTACATATGCTAGGCGGGATATGAAAAATTAGGCGGTTACATATATTCGCCTGGTAAAAGTTATCTCCTTCACACGCTTTTATTAACCTTTTGTTTTCTCTTTGATTTTTTTCCTTCCTTCCTAACTTTCTCCGCTTTTCAAAAATCTTGTAAAATTACAAAATACAAATTTGTTCCTCTCCGTTTCACAAGCTCCACCTCAGATTTTCAACAACGATTTTAATCTTCTGCTCTAATTAGGGTTAGTATTAATCTCCATTTCCATCTTTCGAAACGACTATCTCCGCTTTAGCATTAATTTCCAGCAACCTCATGTCACTGTCCTTCACCCAACCTTTCAACAACTTGAGGTCGATTTGATTAAGAGAGCAATGGAGACGACGAAGAGGAGGAGCTTCCAGTATATGGAGACAATGAACACGTCTAGGTGCTTTAATTTAATTTAAACCTTTTGATGCCTTATTTTTTATTCTTTCAGTTAGGTTTTTTTTAATAACGAATGGGTAAGTATGTACAGAGTTGAACATCATTTTGATGGATTTAGTAATATATCATAGTTATACACAAGTCAGACCAGAGTTAAATCATCTTTGAAAATGGAAGCATCGATTTCAACACAAGTCAGACCAGAGTTACATTTAAGTTTTAACTCGTTCTTTACAAGTCTCTACAATTTTTAGTTCTTCTAGATTGTAATTATGCATTTATAACCATCTTAATTAATAGAAGAGTAAGCATTTCGTTCAACAACAGGTGATAGCGACTTTGGTGTCGAGCCACGCAGCTCCTGCAATGGCATAATAGGTAGATTAGATGATATTTCATGTAAATTTGAATGCAAATTGTGCTGGGCATTTCATTGAACACCTTGAGAGCATTGAAGTGAGTTTTGCGCAGCATAATTTCCAATCGTTATCTGGTATGACACGTTATATGCATGGTAGTGCTATTATAACTGGTGATGGTGGATGGAAAAGTGCTGGTGGTGATACTGCTACACTAGTGGTGACAACCACCAGTACTGATGGTCAATGTTTCAAGTGTTACCCTCAACACTTCCCCAATCCACTGCCAGTAGTTATAATAATACTAATAGCGTGCCCATTCAGGAGGAGGAGGGGTCCGCGTTCACCGATTTCAATTATTTTCTGCTTTCTTCCAGAGACCCTTTATATGTTTGTATTTAAGCACTTCTTTTGTGTAATGATGGTTTTCCATGATTACAATTTCATTAGATTTTACAAAAACATTATTTACTGTTTATTTTGGTAATATTGTCTACTTGTTTGCTTGCAATCTAATATTTCGAACTTTTTGTTGACACCGTTCCTTTTTTCAGCTGAAATTGCAGAGTCTTTGGCAAAGGACATGCAAAATGAAAAGCTATACGGGAGAACACTTACATTGAAACTGAAGACTGCCGGTTTTGAGGTAATCCGAGTTTTGTATTTCATATGCGCCTTTATATCCCTTTCTTTTCAGATGTTTGTACACATCCTTTTCTATATAAATGCGCTAATATAATAAGTTTCTAGGTTCGAACAAGGGCTGTATCTCTTCAAAAATATATTTATTCGAAGGATGAAATTCTGAATTATGCTTTGAAGCTACTGAAAACAGAGCTACCTCTTTCATTGAGATTAATTGGTGTGAAATTCTATTGTTTAACCTTATCATCCTCTTTGTTTAGCCAGTTCAAGTTTGCATGTAGCACTCATCTTTCAACTCCAAGCTTATCGCTTTTCACGCCCCCTCTCGGTTAAAAGAAAGAAACACTTGTAATAAATTAAATTTTGCACTTGAAGAAATTACAAACTGCTAACTAGTATTCATCTTGTTATTATTTAATATTTAACATGGTTTGATGTCATTTAAAGTGACATCCAGGTCTGGTGGTTTGTAGTAAAAGCATGATAGTAATAGAGCATGATATGTTCATAAGGTGAGTAGAGTTTTAGGACAGCAATAAAATATTTTAGCAAGTGCTGATTGGCATGTTGATTTGAGTGTTAAAGGGTCACAGTTATAGCATTAATTGATGTTTTAGTCATGGTAAAGACTGAGCCATCAACTGGGTTAAAGGGTCACAATTATATACATTTAACCAAACAAGTTTTAATCTCTTACCGGCACTTTTGATTTTGTGCTTCTAAAATGTTGACCTATTGAGCTATTAATCAAATGGTCTGGGTTCAAATCTTTCAGTTGTTTATTAAATGTTATATTTATCTATGGATAAATATTAACTCAAACGTCATAATAATCAAGCTTACTCTACCCTTTAAAGCACATTCATATCATAGATGGCGATCTTCTTGCTTTTCCCTGCAAATTGCCAATCCAAGTCCACCCTGCATGTATTGACTACTATCAACCCAAAATCTATAAAAATCCAACATGCATACATTATGATTTTTGTTGCAACTATTTGTTCATCCTCATTGTTCAAGCCTTTGTCATCCAGATTACTATTGCTAACTACGGATCACACTCTGTTGTCTATTGAGTTTGTTTTTATGAATTTGTGAATCTCCTTGTCTAACTATATGTTTGTCATCTGACATAAATTGAACATGTAGATTTACCTCCTGGAAAAACCCCACTTGAATGGAACACGCGAATAAAGATTGCTCTTGGAGCTGTAAAAGGACTTACATATTTGCACGATGTAGCGAACCCTCCTGTTATTTACAGAGACATGAAAACATCAAATATTCTACTAGACGATGATTTCAACCCCAAACTGTCTGATTTTGGTCTCGCCAAACTTGGACCGGTTGGAGACAAAACTCATGTTTCCACCAGAGTTATGGGTACATATGGCTATTGTGCTCCAGACTATGCAATGAGTGGTAAGCTTACCCTCAAATCCGATGTATATAGCTTCGGGGTACTTCTTTTAGAGCTTATAAGTGGAAGAAGAGCCTACGACTGTACCAAAGTTCGATCGGAGCAGAACCTATTAGTATGGGTAAGTCATTAATTACCATCTTCTCGCGTTCCATTTTCATTCATAAAACAGACATAGTATATTTGTATGCATGCATGCATGCATAAGTTTTGTTTCACTGTAATTAATTATATTCAACGATTTTTATTTTCAACATTCAAAAATGATGTGCTGAACTTAATTATATTTTAGATAGATTCAAGTCTTATTTTGTGAAGAAAATTGATTATTTCTTTAGACCAGATTTGGTTGCTGTATGGGAAATATGGGGCAAATTTGGATTTCCCACATTATCCATTACCTTATACAATTACTAAAACAGTTAACTATTGATAGACGTGAGATGAAATCTGAATGTTTAGACTATTCATGGGCAATCAATATATAGGGCTAAATTATGATAAGAGATTTGTGAACATCGCTTCTTCCTTGACAATCAGATGATGCAAACTAGTTTTTATATATTCTGGTTACAAACATAAAGAGGAATTACCCAAAAGGGGGTTGAATATGGCAAGGGAAGTCTCACAAAGTAAACAACAAGAGATTAATTGTACTATTCAGATTAGCATTGAGGTTATATCAAATATTGCCATCCTTCTATGTTAAGATCATGTTAAAATAATCCATAACTTTGCATTCTTATGTTTGGAACTGAAAATATGTTGAGATGAGTTGATAATATGATCGCAAACACATAATATTCTTGTGATTCATTCCATGTACATTTGAAAAAAATTGTGTCTGGAATGTGAAGCCATCCTTACCCGTTCTATTTTAGATGCAAAAGACTCTTTCAAAATTTTACTTAGATAGGTTTAACTTTATATGCAATAAAATCACATTGGAAGTTCCAAACATACGCCGATAACAAAAAATTTACAATTATAAAAGTCAAAATAGTTGCATACTTGGAGATCTGAAAGGGTTTGGGGTACTTTACTTAATATAAGAGTAATTATTTTTTAACATCGTTTCACCTTAGGTGAATGTGTCTTGTAGATTAAGAAAACCCTCACTGTATGACATTTTAAGGTAGCAGTTTCTTAATTGTGTTGATCATTCATATCGCAGATGCAAATCTTTGTGAAAACCCTAACTGGAAAGACCATCACCCTTGAGGTTGAGAGCTCAGACACCATCGACAATGTTAAAGCCAAAATCCAAGACAAGGAAGGAATTCCTCCAGATCAGCAGAGATTGATTTTTGCTGGGAAACAACTTGAAGATGGTAGAACATTGGCAGACTACAACATCCAAAAAGAATCGACCCTGCACTTGGTCCTCCGACTAAGAGGAGGCATGCAAATATTTGTGAAAACTCTTACTGGCAAGACAATCACACTTGAGGTGGAAAGCTCTGATACAATAGACAACGTAAAGGCTAAGATCCAAGATAAGGAAGGTATTCCTCCAGATGAGCAAAGGTTGATCTTTGCTGGAAACTTGAAACTATTGATATATATATATATATATTGTTGATTGTTAAACTCGTTTGCATGTAATTAGCTATTTCGAAGCGAAGACTGTCGACAACAAAGAACTATTGATAATCAAGCAACGAACATGAATTTAATTGTTATATATGTTGTATTTTGTTAGTACCATTTGTGGAAACTTGTCTGTGAATGTTTGTAGTATGTGACTTATTTTGTTGAAAAACTACTATTGAATTGATTATGAATATTATATTTGATTGTGAGATTAGCATGTTTTTGCAATTATTTGAATATGATGATCATATGATTGATTGTTTGTATATGTTAATTATGTGATTTAATTGTTTGTTTGAATATATGAAAATTATGCGATTGAAAATCAAAAAAAGCATATAAACAAAAAATGCAACCAAAAAATGAAGACTTATGGTAGCTTTTTTAACCTTACAAAAAAAACTTATAACTGCATTTAAAAGTGACTTTTGGTAGCGTTTTTTAAATTCTACAGAAAATACCTATAGTTGCATTTAAAAGTGATTTTTGGTAGCGTTTACTATAACGCAACAAAAAAATTTAGACTTTTAGTTGCATGTCGTATAGCAGCGTTCTCTAAAATGCTACCATAAGTTATGGTAGCGTTTTTTCAACGCTACCAAAAGTCTTTTCTGGTGTAGTGTCTCTGATTCTTGAATCTGTTCTGATTTTGAAATCCGTTTGATGCTTGATAGTTTCTTGGTGCATTTCTTGATCCTGCAGTACTCTGATTCATAAATCTGGGCTGGAAATCCTTGGCCTGAGATTTTCTTGATTGGTTGCCATAATCTGATGGCCGTCTCTCTTGGGCAGAGATAGATCTGGTGGTCTTTTTTCGATAAGAGATCTCTTGGAACCCGTCTTCATCTATAACTGGTTTGCTATGAGGTAACTGTTGTGAATGTGGAATGAGATTTGTCAAAGGAGGAGAATGAGATGGAAAAGAGGAAGAAAGACCTCCACTCTGATCAAGGTTTCTATCAAAGATGGGGTTGTTGACAACATTCATGGCAGCCTTGGTCAAAAAGAGTTGGAGGGAGAGATATGTTATATATATATATATATATATTTCAATGTTCTGTAAACAAACATATATATATATAAACACATTACTGTATGAATATAAACGGTAAACAATATACTATATATATATATACACACGGTATATCACATATGTAAACAACATATATAACTAACAGACATTATACACATATATAAACTATATACATTATTTTATATATACGAATAGTAAAGTACTTAATAAACAACTAGTTATATATAACATATATATACAAACGAAATTTGATAGAATTGGTTCTTTGTAAAAGTACATATATATACAACTTTATATTGGTATATATACAGAAACAATGATTAAATATACAAATATATATTTCGACAATCATAATAAAATCAATATAGCTAATATAACAAAATATGTACTCAGAGATATGAAACTTGTATAACAACATATTGTATATAATTTATATAATAACCACATATGTACCAACAGTAAACAAACTTTTATAAAACTCACATGCAAACTCTGGAAAAACATATAAACCTATATAAAGCATATACTAGTTTAATCATTGAGCCCGCATACATATTTATATTATATCTAGAGAGTAAATACTTAAAATCACTAGAACTACTTTATAAAGTATATATATACTAACCTGCCACCTACATCTAGAAGGGTACAAGATAGAAGCAAGGGGAGCTGATGGGTCCCGGCCTCGGCGAGTTGAAGGGGAAAGGCGGAGGTGTGTGCTGGGAGATGGGTGAAAGAAAAGGTCGACATGGCGGGGAAAAAAGGAAGTGACTTGGAGGTTTGAGAAGAAAGGTGGGAAGGGAAAAGAAAGGTACGGGTTTGGGTGAAGGCGGCAAGGCCGTGCTTGCGGAGGAGAGAAGGTGGAAGGAAGAAGAAGGCACATGGGGTTCGAAACTTTCAATGCAACCGAATGGAGCAGCCTTTATAGATAAACATATTTTCTCTTTTGAAAAATACATCAACAGAAAGAGAGAAGAAAGAAAGGAGAAAAAGAAGGTGAGTGGAAGGGTTACAAAGCAGACACGAACATGCCTTTATGAAAATAAACTATATTATTACATACCGGAAGAAATGAATAGACATAAATGTATGCACCGAAACAAACTTTATCGAAATGGTGAAATGTCAATGGTCAGAGAATATCAAAAGTTAGGTGTTGGATTTTGGTAAATGATAACCACCGATGGCTGTTCAATTTTGTATCGGTAGGTAGATGGAGACCGAAAGATTTAAGACCGATATCGATACGAAATCGTTTTATCGATTTCGTAGCGAACCGGACTTCAAAACACAGAATTGAATATACCATGGAGATCAGCACAACGAGACGATCAAAACGGTATACAGGTCTCAGTGGTATGATCATCCGATCAAAAGTCGATATGGACACTGATATACGTTGCTATCCCGTACGGAAAAATCCAAACGGAGCTAGAAACATCCGAATTTCGCGAAACGGGTTACGCAGTCTTATTTAGAATGTCCTAAATAAATTTTCTCATGTTGACATATTTAGGTTTCGGAACACTTTTATTATCATCAATTTTAACTGATATAAATTTAAATAAAATTACACTAGAAAATAAACTTCCAAATTATTTGACGAAAATTTACCATTTACTATGTTTAAGTAGACGAAATCCAAATATCAAATTTTTATTTCAAAATTTTATTATTTAAAATTTCAAAAAAATTTCAATTAAATAAGTAAATACAATAAATAAAATTATTAAAAATTTACTGGTCATTACATATATATATATATATTATTTAGAAATAAATTATACTCACCTTTTTAAAACCATATTTCCAAAGCCACTTGTATATGTTATCACTTATTTTATAATACCATAATCACTCATATCTTCAAATCCATAACTCTTTATACTATAATATATATAAATATAATTACTTATTAAAATCATTTACAAAGGAAAGTTAAACTAATTTAGAAACAAGTTTTTGATTTATAAATTTAAATAAGCTCCCTTTCATAAAAATTACTTGAATATGAAGCATATCCATTTATATATTTTTAACTCAAATTTAGAGCTTTTAGATCTGCAGTTTCGACCCCTTAAATCCCATAAATTTTCAAATCTCAAAACATGAAAGTTGTATATAAATGTCTAAGATTTTAAACAAGCAAAAGATCGTCTAATTTGGACTTACGGTTCAAATGTTATGACCGAAACAATTTATCAGATTTAATTTTATTAGTTCCGTCTTTCATTGACAAGCCGGCGAAAAAGAAATAAGTTTTCGACCATTTAAACTTCAAAATTATGCAAAACAGAAAAAACAAAAGTTGTTCCTTCTAAAAATACTTTTCGACTGAAAAGAACCTCACTCAATTTTGACTTACCAATCAAAAGTTATGGTGATTTTAATTTCAGGTTTCAACTTAGCAAATGCATAGAGCAGAACTACACTATCAGATTCAAACTCGATTTCGACCCATTAATCAAAAAAATTTTGAAATATGTATAAAAGAAAACTTGTAGCTAATGATCTTTATACAACAAAAAATTGAGTCATTTTGGACTATTTTACACCATGATATTGTTGTTTTACAGCAGTGATTTTCACATTTAATTTTCAGCAAACAATCTAATAATCACTTAAACCCAAGCATACAATTCACAATCAAATTGAAAGCAATTCAACCAACAAACCATCCAATTCAATTAAAATAGCAACTAATAATTATTCTCATGGACTAGAGGTTGTAATGTGAGTGGTTAACTCACCTTTTAACTTCCTATAGCTTGCTAAATCCCCAAATAGTCATTGTTAAACCCTTAGCTTCACCAAAATCACCTAAAACTCAAGAAAAAAAATCCAAACAGCAAGCAATTCTAATTAAAACGAGATCAAAATCACTCTTTTATGGTTCTAAAAGTTAGAGATAGAGTTTAAGATGTGGAAATTAGCCATAAGGGCCTCTTTAGCAAGCGCAATTAGTTTCTAAGACACACAACTGAAATAATTACTTTTAAGGACAAAATGCAAAGTAATTAGTTTCTAAGGCCTAAAAACCTATGAAATTATGTCCTTGAAAGTAATTGGACTGCTGACTTTGTCCTTAAAAGTAATTATTCTGCTGACTTTGGCCTTGAAATTAATTTCTATGGATGTGTGTCCTAGAAACTAATTCGACTGCAAAGTTTGTCCTTCTGGTGAAATGCCCCGTTTAGGATACTTACTTATCATTATAGAACAATATCCCTTTGATTTGCGCTTGAATTTGATTGATTTAGAGCTAGGGTTTTCATTTTTAGTTTTCTGTTTCTGTTTTCTTTTACTGATAGAGGAGTGAACATACAAAATAAGAGAAAGACGATTTATCTTGTTGACTAAGTGGACTTGGGTTAAGAACCAAACCCAATAAAAAAAGAAGTGTTACTAATTTGGTTCCTAGGAAAGTGTTACTGAATCTTTCTCGATTCTCTTATTATAAACACTATTTTTACCTTAAACCAATGTTTTATTAACATAGTTTAATCTCTTAAAATTTACCAAAACCCATTCATAAGATAAAAATTCCCATTTATATAATTATAGAAATGTTTTGTATAATAAAATGTAACTTTTTAAAATAAAGGTCATTCTCTTTATTCTCAATAAATTTTATAAATCCTAAATTGCAATTTCTCATTTTAACAATAAGTCTCAATATTAACACTTAATTAAATTACAACGTTCTTTAAAATCATTCTTATATTATCAAATATAAAAATTAAATTTCATAAATTACAATTACAAATTAATTATCCTTAATTAATTTTAATTAATTAGGTAATTAACAAAAGGGTCGTTGCAATCTTTCTTTTATGGATTCCCACAATATTTTCCCTCCAAGACTAAGTCTTTGGATCAATTTATTCATCTTGCTTGTAAACACCTCCTCACTAACTCTGACTTAAACCTAACCCTCATCTATGCCCATAAACACCTCCACCAAAGATTGTCCCTTCTTAACTTCCTCAAATACCTTTAATCTAGTATCACTTGGATCTGTATTAGCGATTTAAGCTGCACGTCGCACTCCTTCCACGAATTTGGAGCAAAGCCTCTTACTCTTAGAGAAATTCCCTCCTTAACCATACAATATCCCAACCCAACCTCATTCCATTGCAAACATATGGCCCCCTACACATGTGGAATAATAAGTCAAGTCGGGGTTCTATAAACTCGATCATGCTTTCCACAACTCTAACTCCCTGAATCTATGGCCTACCATCCATTGCCTTTTACTCCCACCCTCCCTTTCAGATCACAACCCCATGCTAATCAAATGGGGGTGCTGGAGCCATGGCCGAGAAATAGTATCCCTCATTTAAAAAATTTCATTCTTGGATCTCTCATTGTTAATTAAAAAACTTACTATTGCAGGTATGGAACACACATACTTTGGGCAATTTGATGTAAAGGTAAAAGGCTAAACTCAAAATGCTTAAGGCTAATCTAAAGAAATGGGCTGAGCATGTAATGGATCCAACCTCTCCACTCAACTAAGAAATGTCTTGAGGATTATTCAACAACAAATTGCTCTTGATCCTTCCATTATCACACTTGTTAAGCAAGAAGCAGTCCACTCAGATCACTAAACCTCTGCCCTCAACGCTAAGGGTTCAATGGTGCAACAAAAGGTAAGTGACACATATGAACTTCTAGGTGATAGAAACATTACGTATTTCCATCCAAAACTTAGAGTTAAAAATGCTGCCCAAGCTATCCTCTGCATGGTTGACTCTACTGGCATTCAAAGGATTGATGATAAGAGTATAAGTACTGCCTTCATCCAATATTTCAAATCAATTCTTACGACTGATAGGCCACATCAACCAAATCTCCAAAGTCTACTTGATATGAACCTACTATCATTATCCCGATCTTAATCTTCCAGTCTAGTTACCCTTGTAACTCCAGCTGAGATCAAAGAAGCCCTGTTTTCTCTTAACTCAAGCAGAGTGGTGGCCTAAACGGGTTTAATGCCTTCTTTTTTACAAAGGTATGGGATGTAGTGGCAGAGGACTTTACCAAGTCTATCCAACACTTTTTCAGGTCTAATAAACTTCCCAATGGTATTAATGCTACAAATATCTCTCTAATCCCAAAAATTGACAATCCCAGCTATGTCTCTCAATTTGGACTAATCTCTTGTGCAAATGTGACTTACAAATGTATAGCTAAAGTGATATCCTCTAAACTCCAATGGGTTATATATCATATAGTATCCCCGAATCAAACTACTTTCATCCTTGGATGGTCTATCAGTGATAGCATACTTCTCACTCAGGAATTACCTAATGGATATAGGAGGCAGGGCATCTCCCCATACTGCATGCTTAAGCTTGACATTTAGAAAGCGTTCGATATAGTATCTTGGGAGGAAATTGTGGCTATAATGTCACATATGAATTTCCCTCCACCATTCTTAGCTTGGATATACACGTGTATATCATCTCCTTACTATTCCATCACCAGGAATGGCTCTCCGCATGGCTATTTCAAAGGTACACAAGGAATACGACAGGGTGACCCCATATCTACCATGCTATTTATTTTGGTTATGGAAGTCCTCAACTCCATGTTTAAGGATAAAGTTGATACGAAGTTGCTCCAACTGCATCCAAAATGCACTGACCCTTCCATCTTTTACCTAATTTTTGCTGACGACCTTGTATGCTTCACCAAGCCCACCTCATCTAACAACATGTGTATCTTGCAAACTCTTGATGACTTTAAAAAATTAACCGGCCTTGCTATCAACTTCCAAAAGTCTTAGATTTTTATAGCCGGTCATCCTCCATATCAAAAACAAGACATCATCAACATGTCTGGGCTCTCTGAGCTACCTCTTACTGCTTGCAACCTTAGAAGCCCCTTTATTTGTAAAAGGACATCTCCAGCTAACTGCCTTCCACTCTATGAAAAAATCATGACCAAATTATCAACCTAGCCCAACATGAATCTTTCCTAGCCCGGTAGACTACTAATGTTCAACCCTTCGCTATCGCAATGACATCTTACTGGTCCAAACATTTCTTACTCCCCGCTAAGCTAATTGGGATGACTAACCATGCTCTAAACAAATTCCTATGGCACGATGATCCGTTTGTCACCAAAATGGTTCCGATTGCATTCAAGAAAACCTAGCTTCCTAGAAAATTCCGGCGACTTAGAATTACAAATATCAGATTGGAATATTGCTTGTATATCTAAACTCTAGAATCTCATTTTGACTTCGAATCAGAACCTTTGGGTGGTTTGGGTGAGGAAGAATTTATTAAAGAAGAAATGCATTTGGTTGATCAGTATTCCAATGAATGCTAGTTGGGCTTGGCGGAGCATACTAAAGCATAGATCCATTTTTAGAAAACGAGTCTTTTAATTTCTAATTTCATTTATTAAATTTAGTAATTGTATTTTGATATGTATAAAACCATCCTATTTATTTAATTTATATGTCTTTTTTGATAAAAAAGATCTTTCTAAGTGTTATTGCCTTACATTCAATACAACCCTATCCTTATTTCAAACACCAATTTCTAGGATGATCCCTAGGCAGTGTCTAGATTAATTTTTGGGAATGCATTAAGTCTTACCTTTAATTTTTCAGGTATCCCTGCAGCTGCACGTGCGATTGATTACATTGTTGATGGATGAGCTGAGTTCCCTGCTATGGCTCTCTCTTTGTTAGCAGCAGTGTGGGGATAGGTTCAATTAAGTAATTGTGCAAACTCTTCATCTCCTATCCTATGGAAAATTGGCGCAAAGGAATTTAGCATTGCAGCTGTCTATAAGAAGCTTGTTGGTGACAATATAATCATCCCATAGGCAAGCAGAATTTGGAACATGCATGGGCCCATGAAAAACAACCTTCCGCTGTGGAAGATTATGGCAAATTCTACTCAAATCAAGGACAGGCTATTCAACCTTCGTCTCATCCGGAATGATACCTGCGTTCTATGTAACAATGCTATCGAGACCAATATGCAACTATTCTTTTCATGCCTATTTTCTCATGGTCTTTGGGCGCGAACTCTTATGCACGGTAATCATCACGTTCCATCCTTCTCCAGTTTTGATGAGTGGCATAATATTTTCCATGCCATTAGATGGAAATCTCCCAAGGCATTGATCCTGCTAATGATGCTTAAAATATTTGTTACTATTGTGTAGAGTGAAAGAAACAATCGTATCTTCTGGACAACTGCACGTATTGATAATAAATTATGACATATTCTCCATTGCCAGATCATGCGGGATATTAGGAGGAACGATAAAGATTTGCACCTTATCTCTAGAGCTAGTATAGGATGGCTGCTTATATATATATATATATTGTATATTTTTGTTTTGTTTTGGGCCATTTTTGGTAATTCTGTAAGGCCATAGTTTCCTTCTCTTGCTTAATATATTCGGGTAGGCTCCCTTAGCCCATTTGCTTTTCAAAAAATTTAAAAAATTTCAGGATTTAAGTTCTCAAATTCTCAATTTAAATCCTTTTGGTTTATAATCATATTTTTAAAACCATACTTGTATAAAATTCAACTTCTTTTAAAAAATCTTTTCACATATATTTATTCTCAAAATATCTTATCTTTCTTTTAGATTATAATAAAGAGCTTTGATTAAAGTTAACTTTTAACCCAATATTGTCACTTAACGCCTTATAGTCAAATTATGAAACTTAAGTCACAAGGTGTTAACTTCAATGTTTCCATAATTATCATGTACAAAACTATGTAGTAAAAAGGTAAATTACTTATAAACAGGTTAAAAACTAAACAACAATCAACAAACAATAATTGATACTCATAAAATGGCCAAGCATGATTAAGCTAATGAACGAGGGATAAATGGAGATCAATAATCCTTACATAAATCAACTACACTATCAATTTATACTCATATATTACTAATATATTACAAATACATATATGCACTCATATATATAATACTCTCAACTCATGCTTGGGCAATCTATATCCTATCTCTTAATGGGTTATACCCAACCAATGCCAAGGTTCTCATCGAACCTTCGGCTCTGATACCAAACGTAACACACGGCCTTTTCGATCCTCGAATGTTGACACTAATACATCCACGGTATTCACGTGACGAACACCCAAGAGAAAGACAGAACGTTAGGGTAAACAAAAAAGAAGAAAAGAAACATAAAATGAAAGTGGAGAACAAAAACATCAGAATTTCACATGAGGAGTGATAACATATAATATCAAAAGATAGTACACAGTGTTACTCTAATATACGTAGCATTTCAAAGTTACTAATCTAAGCATTATCAGCAGCGTGGATAGTTATAACAGCATGTCCTTACATTGCTGATATATATACATAAAGTAATACATTGAAAATAAAGGATTTGGTTGGTAAAAGATCCAGCTCCTCTCCAAGAGCATAATGAACATCATTGAAAACCTGCATTTCTTAGACCACTTGAAAGAGCAACCATGGAAATAAAGGAAAAATAAAAACATGGGTCAGACATTAGTCTGGTGTCAGAAACTCGAGAATACTTGTACAATATATAATAACACCTTTTGAGACCGTTCGAATCAACATAACAGTTTTCCCCTTAAAAGAGCTCCATCTAATGAGTACATATTACGATATAATAGGTAATGTCTAGGGTGAAGAATATAAATTTAAAAATAGCTAGGCCGCTTGCATCTCACGACACAATAATATTGAATAGGTATACAATCAAAACCGTTAAGGTGCGTTCGCATATGGATTTTCCACGAAGACACCCTCAGTAAATTGAGGAAGATCTCTTTGATAAGGATCAGAAACTATTTTCTAAGCGTCGTATATCTCTAGATAGAATATACCATATGGTTATTAGCGCCAAAATTGGTCACTAACACCCAAATCCAGATGAAAGCACCAATCAACGACCACAGATCACAGATAGAATGTATGTAGAGAGTAATAATGTGAAGAACAGTAAAAATTAAATAGAAAGCAGTGAAAACAGAGGATTTATAGTGGTTCGGCTGACTCCGGCC
Organism: Allium fistulosum; assembly: GCA_030737815.1. Lineage (NCBI taxonomy): Eukaryota > Viridiplantae > Streptophyta > Magnoliopsida > Asparagales > Amaryllidaceae > Allium > Allium fistulosum. The sequence goes on along the minus strand of CM060905.1, from coordinate 264,956,637 downwards.
TACGTCCACTCCAGAAATTTCCTTTTTATTGATATCAGAATTACAGTTACAATCCATAGTTTTAGAACAACAATGGCAAGCAGCCTTAGTATAGAAGATGAAGTGAGACAGAATGGAGAGATCCCTTTTCTGAAGCCCTACATGCTGTATTTATAGGCAAAACCGGAGTTGCTAGACTTCCTGAGTAATTCGGGCCCATCAATCCCGTAGCCGAACCAGACTCCACCTTTATGACCGACCCCGAGCAGTTGACATGCCGAACGGAAGTTCCCCTGGCGACGACTCGAAGCAGTCCTATCCAAGACTCGGAGTAAACTTGCCTACGACTCGAAGTAACTGAACCATATACTTGTGCCGACCCACCTTGTATCATACCGAGCCACGTATTATAGTGATGACCCGAAGTTACGAGCGCCTCGATTCGAAGCCATCGATCCACGTTCTTACCGACCCATACTTTAACTACACCGAGCCATCTTTCACAAAGCCGACCCGAAGCAGGTAGCTTGAAGATATGAAGCTGGCTCGACCGACCCACCTTGACGAACCACAACGCCGAGCGACAACCAAGGCCGACCCATGATCTAACTAGGCCGAACTGCCTTCCATGATGAGCCACCAACACAGCCGGGCCACTAATGCCGAGCCACCACTGCCGAGCCACTTGCGCCGAGCCACCAATGCCGACCGAACCATGACTTCCAGACCAAACAACCGATGCAGATAGAACCATGCCACCAAGGCCGAACCACCCATCCTGATCGAACCACTTTGCCTTGGCCACTTTGGCCGAACCAACTTCCATCGAACTACTCCAGTACGACCGAACCATCTTGTTCGAACGGCCGAACGACCCATCCTGACCGATCCATGTGTGTCCTTCGTCCTTGACCGAGCGGCATCTGCCGATCCACTTGGGCCGAGCCATGTATATCGAACCATCCCTGACTGACCGTCTATCCATCCAGCTAGCTCCGACCCATCGTATTCCAGTCTCGACAAATGTGAAGTCGATTTTAGTTTGATTCGCATGTATACGGCCTTGCCTAAAGGCAGGTTAACATTTGCCCCCCAAAACATGCCTTGCTATTGGAAGGTGTGTTTTGAATAGTCTCAAATCCGATATCCGAAGTCCATATGTTACATTCATTATCAAGCAATTCTATCCAAGTCTGATAGTCAACTACACGACCATTCCGAGTCGTTATCCAATTCGGAATCCATCCCAAATCTGTTAATAGAATCCATGATCTCTCTGGATCCTGTGGTCCAAATCGAGGACCTTGTCGGTTCCAAATCCTTAGCGGGGACCTTTTAGGGTCCTAAAATCCATATCCTAGACCTCCCCGGGTCCTTATCCAAATCTGTAGCTATTCGAAGCCACTATCCAAATCCATTTCACACCTTGGAAGTCAGTAATCGAATCCTACGATCTTTCCAGATCGTTGACGGCCTCTCCGGACCCTTGCTAAGCTCGATCCAAACTTAACGATTGAATAGGTAGATCCTGTTGCGCTCCGGCAAAGCAACCTATCCCCTGCACTCCGGTTCAGCATCTCTGAACATTAAGCGATGTCATGGCCTAAGTCCTAGACCGATTGTAGCCTCTCCGGGTTCTTGTTGGATCCCATCTTGTCACTCTCCGGTAAAGGGGAAACAACGACGAGCGAGCCGATCCTGTCGCTCTCCGGCGAAGCGGCGTCGCTCCATGCACTCCGGTTCAGTGTCCCTGAACATTAAACGATTAATTTCCACCGACTTCCAATATCCATCTCATAACTCTCTGGTTAGGTGTTTGTTTCATAAAACCAAAATCCATTTATCAAATCCAAAGTGCAAATGTCCAATAAGAAAAACAGAAAAAGCTAAGGGTTGCCTCTACGGGCAAAGCAGCCTATTACTGTCTCAGAGCATGCCTGGGGATCACTCTGGTTCCCTTACATGTGTGAGTGGCATAGTTGCTGTTTATTTTTTAAAACAAAATAAAAAAAGATTATTCGATGTGCAGAGTCTAAATCCTGAACTCGGTCCTTGCCATCACGATCAGCAAATGACAAGTCGTGACCCCATTCCAGAGTCGTTCATGTTTGACCCAAGCGGTAGCTGCTCGTGTTCTACTGCTCCAGTCCGATTTCTCACATATTGTGGCAACCTGCCACTTCTAACATGTTCCTCCACCACATCCTTCAGGTGGTGGCATTCATCCGTGGAGTGCCCTTCCAGCTCATGGAATAGGCAGTACTTCCCGCTTCTGCGTTCCCGTTCAGTGGGATCCCTCCTGGGTGGTTTCCAATAAGGGAGCTGCCCCCGAGTGTCTAAGTAGATCTGTTCCAAATTATCTGTCAAGTCCGCATACGTCGCGAATTTGGGTTCTCGACCTCTCCTCCATTTGTTTGAACCGCCAGGTCCATCGTCTAGCTTGCGCTTTCCTTTATCCATTCCTCGTCCTTCATCAGATCTTCCTTTGCCTTGCATGGTGTTTATCTCCTGCCTTTTGGCACGTGAATCCTCTAACCGAATGAATCTTTCAGCCTCATGATAGAACTCTCCAAGATCTTGTGGTGGATCCCGTGCTAATGAATCCTTGAATTCAGTGCCCTCAGCAATCCCTGCTACCGCCGCCATCAAAATCATTGATGGATCCGGGCGATCTACTGAAGCTATGGCTGCATTGAACCGCATTAGAAAACCCCTCACGGACTCTCCGTTCCTCTGCTTCATTGATGCCAATGTCATCACATTCTTGGGTCGCGTTACGTGGACCCTGAAGTGTCTCATGAAGCGTTCCACTAGCTCGCCCCATGTCCTGATCGATCCGGTCTCTAGCTGCCTAAACCTGAGTGCAGCCAAATCCGTCAAATATAGAGGAAAACATCTTTCCATGACCTCCTCGGATGCCCCCAGCACTTCCATATGTCTGATGTATCTGCTTACATGCATAGTTGGATCTGATTTCCCATCATAGGCCTCCAGTGTTGGCAGTTTGAATTCTGGAGGGTTCCTTGCATTCCTGATTTCCGAAGTGAACGGACTTCGACTGACTTCCTCCAAGCCTCTGCTCGGTAGTCCTCCTCTCATAATCCTTCGTATTAATCTAGCCATCCGCTTGTCTCCATCTGGGGGAAATCCCCTGTTCACATCTCCACCTTGCCCCTCATGCCCTGGAGGGTACTCTGGGTAGTACTCTTTATGTTCGCCATGTACGTCACGTTGGTCCCTGATCGCCGAGCTCCATTCATAGCTCTCTTAGTATCTAATCCCGGGGGTCTGCCCCTAGGCCTTTGCTGATTTCCTTCACTCCCTCCAGTCTGGTTCTGGTTTTGACCGCCAGAAACTTCTACAGCTCTGATTCCTTGTTCTGCATTGCCAACAGTCACAGTCGGTCCATTCCCTTGACTTTGTGCTCCAGCTTGTCCAACTTGTCGAAGTAGGTTCTGCATTACCTCATCCTATCTTTTGAACAATTCTTCCTGCATAGCTCCCATCATCATCTCCATCTCGTCCCTAGTGATGCAGACAGAGGCTTGATTAGCTCCGGAGGAAGCCTCCCGAGTTCCCTCTTGCGAACTCCTCTCTGTCCTTTGCCTCCTGGTTGATTGCTTTGCCATAGTCTCCAGAATCCGAGTTCTTAAGTTTTTAAATCCAAAATCCAAGCTTTACAATTCCTGAGTGCTAGCCTTCTCATTGAAAGCACCAAAATGTTAGCGCCAAAATTGGTCACTAACACCCAAATCCAGATGAAAGCACCAATCAATGACCACAGATCACAGATAGAATGTATGTAGAGAGTAATAATGTGAAGAACAACAAAAATTAAAAAGAAAGAAGTGAAAACAGAGATTTATAGTGGTTTGGCTGACTCCGGCCTACGTCCACTCCAGAAATTTCCTTTTTATTGATATCAGAATTATAGTTACAATCCAAAGTTTTAGAACAACAATGGCAGAGCAGCCTTAGTATAGAAGATGAAGTGAGACAGAATGGAGAGATCCCTTTTCTGAAGCCCTACATGCTGTATTTATAGGCAAAACCGGAGTTGCTAGACTTCCTGAGTAATCCGGGTCCATCAAGCCCATAGCCGAATCAGACTCCACCTTTATGACCGACCCCGAGCAGTTGACATGCCGAACGGAAGTTCCCCTGGCGACGACTCGAAGCAGTTCTATCCAAGACTCGGAGTAAAGTTGCCTGCGACTCAAAGTAACTGAACCATATACTCGTGCCGACCCACCTTGTATCATACCGAGCCACATATTATAGTGCCGACCCGAAGTTACAAGCGCCTCGACTCGAAGCCACCGATCTACGTTCTTGCCGACCCATACTTTAACTACACCGATCCATCTTTCACAAAATCGACCCGAAGCAGGTAGCTTGAAGATATGAAGCCGGCTCGACCGACCCACCTTGATGAACCACAACGCCGAGCGACAACGAAGGCCGACCCATGATCTAACTAGGCCGAACCGCCTTCCATGATGAGCCACTGACACAGCTAGGCCACTAAAGCCGAGCCACCAATGCCGAGCCACATGTGCCGAGCCACCAATGCCGACCGAACCATGACATCCGGACCGAACGACCGATGCCGACCGAACCATGCCCCCAAGGCCGAACCACCCATCCTGACCGAACCACTTTGCCTTGACCACTTTGGCCGTACCAACTTCCACCGAACCACTCCAGTACGACCGAACCATCTTATTCGAATGGCCGAACGACCCATCCTGACTGAGCCATGTGTGTCCTTCGTCCTTGACCGAGCGGCATCTGCCGATCCCCTTGGGTCGAGCCATGTATATCGAACCATCCCTGACTGACCGGCTATCCATCCAGTTAGCTCCGACCCATCGTATTCCAGTCTTGACAAATGTGCAATCGATTTTAGTTAGATCCGCCTATATACGACCTTTCCTAAAGGCGGGTTAACAATGGTAAACACAACTGGCACATCGCCTGAACACGTGAACTATATGGAACTAAGTATCAATAACTCACCAGGCCCAACAATCGAGAGCATCTATAGATTTGGAGTTGATATACCCACATGGGTTAGCAAAACCCGAGGTCATGCAGCCTACTCTGTCTTCAATCATTTTTTCGATGTCAAGGCTACGTACGACATCTTTCACACGAGACTTCATCACTTGAACAAATCACGAATTCCCACCCAAATTCCAGCATCTTGAGCAGATCCATTTCCTAGAGATAAAACACGTATCTTAGTCTTGAAGTCTTTTTCAATAATTAAAACACTTACCAATCTTGATCTCTTCAAAATTGAATCGACGACTATGTGATGCCCCACATTTCGGAAGGTTTAAATCGACAATAATCCACACATGTCCAAATTAAACAATCTGGAACGTAGATAATCAATGGGGATAATTAAGAAAAATAAGGAAAGAAGAAGAAACAAAACACAGAATCTCACAGTAGAACGACAAAATATAATAACCAAATAATAGTTCATGAAGCTATTTATGTCATACATTTGATTATAATCTATACAACATTTAAGGTTATCTAAATACATCAAGGATAAATAAATGCAGCAGAATAGCATGATGCAAAGAATAATAATTTTAATAATATACCAAATCTTCGTCTTCGTCTTCGTCCTGCAGAATATAATCTTCAATGCACTAAAACTCAGGGCTGAACCGAGCGTAATGAAAAGATAAAACACTCGAGTCAGGACTAAAATACTCTTATGTAAGTCAAATCAATATCAATAAATATGAGTGTAACAGCGTCAGAAATGTTTATGGTATTTTACGTCTCCTATCTAATGTATAACGTGCGTGCAATAACTTAAGAGATGTTACGGGATTTTCCATCTCCTAAGGATCCGTTAAACTATTTATATATAATAGTATACGCTATAGTAGGTAATGTCTATCAGTAAAATAAATATCAAAATAGCGTTTAGGCTTTACATTGATCCACCTTAACACATTTTTATAGTACTAAACCAAAGTCATAATGGGCTCGCATAAGGATAAATATGACAAGGGACGTGAGGCAATGCCCAAGGTAGGATTCTACCAGTTTACCCTTTCTGGCTGGTCGTAACCCATCCGTGGCCGACCGCGACAATCAATCCGAACAAAAGGTTGCACCCATCGAGTACAAAATCACGATAGTAATACGAGTGATCAACGTCGCTAGAGGTAGCTAACCTCATTGGCCAGACATAGGCTCATGTTTTAGTCATTTTAATTATGACACGAATGTCAAGGTTATCCATCATCGTTCTCTTACTTCATTCCAGTAAACGTCACCAATTCAACCACCACATTCTGGATATCATCCACCATGTACACAGTTGTTAAAGTGGTTCCAATATTGACAGAGAGTATGCTAATAAGAGGCCCCGGTCTCTTTAACAACCAATCGTCATTTTACACACCAGTTGGTACTTTTATATTTCGAAAACAATTCGTACTTGATATCAAAATATCATATTCGTTTCAAAATCAAATCCATTTCGAAATCATCATATTCGCTTCAAAACCAAATCCACTTCAAAATCATCATATTCGCTTCAAAATCAAATCCATTTCGAAATCATCATATTCGCTTCAAAATCAAATCCATTTCGAAATCAACATATTCGCTTCAAAATCAAATCCATTTCGAAATCATCATATTCGCTTCAAAAATCATATTTTACTTCAAAATGTTAATTCAATTCGATATATCGATTTCACTTCAAAACTTGATTCGAATTACAATTTTGGTTATAATTCACTTTAACCCAATTCGCATTTAAATCCAAAATTTAAATATAAACATTCCACCCTTTTGACCAGTTTAAATTTTAGAAAACAGTTTAAATAGTTTTAAAATAGTTAAATGGTTAAAATAGTTTAATAGAAAATAGTTTGAGTATTAAAAATGGTTTATATAGTAAAATAGTTTGGAAAATCAAAATAACTTAAATATTTAAAGAAGATAGATTTTAAATAGTTTATAGTAAAATAATTTATTTGAAAATAGTTTCAAAGTCAAACCGATCAAATTCCAAATTTCCCAATTCAAACCAATTTCAGTTTCCATTTCGATTTAATCGATTCATTCCGATTTCAAGTTGAATTCAATTTCAATTCCAAATTAATTTCAATTCCAGTCCTAAATCAATTCCAATTCCAAATTAATTCGATTCCAATTTAAAAATCCAAACCTTTAAATATTATTAAATTCCGAGCTAAATTCTGGAATACTGTTTTATATCACTTTTACTTGTAAATATCTAAAGTTTGAATAAAAGTCCATTTTAAAAAAATCAATTTCTGAAATTCACGTCATATTTCGATTATAACTTAAAAATCTCAACTTCGATTAATCAAACAATTTCGTTTACCAAATTTAAATTTCAACATTTCGAGTTTCTATTCGAAAATAATTCGATTTCCATAAATTTGATTTTATTTCTTAAAACCAAATCATTTAAATAATTTCAAATCAAAATTTTAAAATCATTTAATTTAACCAACCCGGTGTCCGTATATAATTCTCTATCCTTTGGCCAAGTGAATCCATCATTTCAATTTAATTCAGGGATGGATATATATCATTTCAATCCAAAAGAAATGCCATAGGTATATATCATTTCAACCTATTTCTTAATTTATTTGAAATAATTCAATTTACACCTTTATATACTATAAATAATATATAGGATGATAACATGATATAACAAAATAAATAAACATCCAAAATATCAACCAATAGCATCCATCACAACCAATCATCTAAACAATCAATAATTCACAACAATTAAACAATTATCAAAAATCGGGAGTTTTTACTAGCGGTTAAATTCTAATTCAATTTAACTATCAATTCAAATTCTATCAATTCATTCAGATGTCAATTTAAATGTAAATTAAATTTATAAAACAACTATCAATAAAATTTAAATCACTTCAAGATATAATTTAACTAACATAAAAATTATTTTAGTCAATTGTGAGCGTCTTAACACTCACCTTTGATTTATTGACGATTTAAAATCCAAATAAAGGCCCAAATTTGAACAGTCTTAGAATGCAACCAAACTAGTTCCATAATGTTCGGAATTTCGATACGATCACAACGGAGAAAACCACGCGTGAATCCAAGCTCGTATGCAAAAGATATGCTAATTAGAAGTTATACGATTATAATATAAAATCAATAAAATAATAATAATTTTAAACAAGCGTCACCTTCTTCCCGTTCAATGCCGAGACCACCGTGCCTATCACGCTGCAAAAGCCTTACTTGGACCATCGAATGCTCTCACCTCCGGCCACCAGAAAATCGCCGACCACTTTCATTCAATCCGGCATGCTGAGCCGCACTTGCCAGTGTCACCGCCACACCTCCGACCCTCTCCATCGACGTCGCCGCCTCCTCCAAAGTCTAGGGTTTCGAACCCTAATCCTCCAATTCCAATCGCCATAGGCCAACTTAAGTGATGTGACCGCCACTATTAGACTCCAGATGACGAGCTCTACAAAACCCCTCAATCAATTTCAGAAATCGATGCTTTGATCAAAAACGCCCAATTTGACTTCGACCACGATTTGTCGCTGACTCGAGCACTAATTCAGAAAATGAACACTAGACGTAGATTCATATCATCGAGAGCTTTCAATTTCTATTTTATTTGAATTTTTCGAGTAGTTGGATTTTTGATTAAATTTCGAATTGCAATTAGATTTTCTGACATTAGAGAAGAGAAGCAGGTGAGGAATAGAAAAGTACGTACAGAACGAAATGAAAGGATGCTAGGGTTAGAGATAAGAAATCTATTTATATGGACAATGATAGATTAAGAAATTAACAGTCATATCAAATTGGATCGAAACGGTTACGTGAACCTGAAAAGCCCGTTTCGTTTCCTAAACGAAAATGGGTTATTAAATATATCGAAATATAGGTTTTCGATATTTTAAAACTCAATGGAACTGGTTTCAAATCCAAATTCCATTGTATACAGAATTTAGCTTTCAAAATCGAATTATATTCATTGAATTCATTATATTGATTTCTACGCATTTCGAGCTCACACGATCAAACGATAAGTTCGATCGCTACGAAACTTGAAATCCTATAATAACTCACTATTACGGATCCGATGAAACTGGTTTCGTCGAAATCCAAGACAGTGGCCAAAATGGCTATTTTTACTCGTTAATTATAATATAAATTTCCATTTTTTTAATTTTTCACATTTAAATCCAATTTCAAATGTTAACCGTCTTCATTTATATTTAAATAAATTTTGAATCAATTTCCTATACCATTTTTAATCATATTAAATCCATAATTCGATTATTCAAATAATCTCCCATATTAAATTTAAAAAAATTAAATTATCCAATAAATCAATATTAACAAATCATTAAATTTCAAATAAATTTTAGTTATCAACATAATTTTATTTCTATCTAAATAATTGACATTTATTATTCAACTTTAGTTAACGATTATAAACACAGTCAATACATAGAATTTATTTCAATACTTGTTATCGCCAAAATTTTCGAAATTAGTTATTTCAAAGTTTTATTCAAGTTCATATTCAATAACTACAATAATAAATCATTTATTTTATTTTTAACCATTTTTATTCAACAATCACCTTAAATTCAATAATTTAAAATAGCTAAAAATACGGGTCGTTACAAACTATCGGTTAACTTAACTCTGGTTCTTTTAGAAATAAACAAATAATGATAAGGGTGGAGATCATCTCCTATCTAGATGGATTTCCTTATCACTTGTTTAAGAAGAGCAAGACAAGTTTATACATAGGGTATATTATCACCAAGTGAATAACCGTTATCGTATAATTCCAGTATATCTTCTAGTTATTTCCTAAATTAATTGGTGATATTCAACAACAATAAGAATGATCGCATATGGAAACCAAGTCTTGTATACTTAACTCATTTCCGACCTTTTCAACTTATACTATCCCTCGGTTAAGAGTGAAGCTTGGTAGGTTATAGCACTATTGCTTCTACACTCCACTCGAATCATTATTCTTAACTCTCATAGGTAAAATCAAGTCTACTTCGTCAGCTTTTAGTGTTAAGCACACGACTAAATATTTTTCATACACAATTAAACACGCAAAGCATGATTAAGTCACATAAATGACTGTTAATCCCCTTTTTATTTAAGTAATCCTTTTTTAATTAAAACCTCTTTTATTAGTAAAACTCCTTTTATCTATTACAAAATTTTTCATCAATTAAAACTTCCTTATTTAATTAAACTCCTTTATTAATTAAACTCCTCTATTAATTAAACTCCTCTATTTATTATACTCCTTTATTAAATAAACTCCTTTATTAGTTAAAAATTCACCTATTTAATTAACTCGTTTATTAGTTAAACTCCTTTCTTAATTAAAACTTCACTTATTTAATTAAACTTCTTATTAATTAAAACTTCACTTTCTTAATTAAAACTTCACTTATTGAATTAAAACTTCACTTATTAAATTAAACTTCACTTATTTAATTAAACTTACCTTATTAAACTTGTATGTAGATTTAATTTCCCTTTATAAAAGATATATACTTGTATTCTACTATTATTATATATTACTATTCATGTATTTTACTATTCATGAATTTTACTATGCACATATTTTACTATTCCTGTATTTTACAATTCACTTATACTATTTTCTATACTTCAAAAGTATTCATATACTTATCTCAAATGGTATATGTAGAATACAATAGCCTATGATTTTTGTTTGATGATAATAAACATATATATATATATATATTCGTTTAAATGTATTTGTTTTTGTACTATTTTATTTTTCCGCATAATTAAATAAATATTTGTTGAATAAAATAAATAACTCGGAATTCATACTCAAACAAATATTTTATTCAAACAAATATTTTATAACAAATTCAATAGTACAAATTTGAGCTCTCACTACATTTACACATTTTCAATTACAACACAATTTTCACTTTACAATTTTATATACATATTTCACCTCACTACATAATTCACTCAACACTCATACACTTAACCTTGACTAGCTCCAGCTTGTGTCCAGCCATCTGTTATACCTATTAAATAATTAACGCAGTAAACTGGAAAAAGAAACAAATTTAAATTGCAAAAATAAATTGAATTTAAAATTTATTTTTTCCTTTGGTATTAAGGTTGTTTCTTTTCATATTTTCTGACAGGGACCAAATATATGTGCACGAACAACTCGTAATATTCAGTGTATCACTGTGAATATCACAAGGTCATTTCCCAATTCCATCTCACATACTAGTGTAAATGCACACACATACAAATTGAATATAAATGGATACGGCACATGTATTACACAATTACACATATATACATGCATATGTACATGAGTGCAAAGCACAAGACCAGACTTGAAATAGGTGGCAATAAAACAGCCTCAACACAAAATGACCACATGACAACAGAGCTTCAAACATGCTCAAACCAAGTATAGACGGAACAAGTGCACAAGGTCAGGTGAAAAACAACATACAACTCTGCAAACATGCAAGCACTCAAGTAAATAGTTCCACATATGAAACCAGAAGCAGACATGAACACAAGGAACCAGACTCCAAATGTACATGAGCACAATGCAACATCAAAACATTCACATATGCTCTGGTTCAACTTACTCACACATGAAACTAGACTTCAATGGAGTCAAGGTAGTATAACTCATACAAAAACCATTGCAGATGAAACATGAACAAATACAAGTACACAGAGAATCTCAAAGCAACTAGAACCAGACATGCACAAGGATAAAGCAAGTATGACTCGAAGCAAACCTGAAAACATGTAACTAAACTTCATTCAAAGTGCACCAGACAACAACAAAGGCAAGAACATGCTCGCAAGGTTAAATGGTTTAGTTTGAATACAAATAAGGACAACAATTTGTTCATGTAACCAGACCAGAATCACTTCAAGTAAAACAACACAGCAATCGGGTTCAACCAAATGTATGACCAGAACAATCCAGTCAAGAATCAACAAGACCAGATCAATAAAAATGCACAGAGCATCAAACAAGACCAGAACATTAGTGCAGACTTGACTCAATTGAAAAAGAAGAGCAGTGGTGAACACAAATGACTCCAGTTCAAATGTCAGTTCACATGGATGTGCAGACTCAAAGCTACATGAAACCACACAATGAAACAACAAACAGACCAGAACATCAGTGCAACAAACCATGGACAAAGAAATGCCAGACTACAATGCACCAGATTAGTAAAGCAACAAGCAAAGTGACATATGTATACATATGCATATGGTCAGGTACAAGCAAAGTCAGAATGCAAGCCACTTGGGTGAACAGAGCAAATAGAAATACCAAACACTGCAATGATCAGTACACTCAGAAATACACATGTATACATATATGCACACATATATATATATATGTATACACACATATATATATGTATACACACACACACACATATATATATATATATATATATGTATATGTATACACATATATCACTTAAGAGAATACAAGCAATGGTTAGTGCATAAGCAGTTCAAACAAAGTCAAGTCATGGTTCGAAAAGAAATAGTTAGCAGTTTACACGAAAATAGCCATGGGTGATATCAATGAATAAATCAGAAAATTGTTTAAAGTCGCATGATGAACAAGTCATATTTCAGGAGGTCAACACTATCTCAAATTCAAGTATCAAGCCTTAGCGAATGATGAATAGGTCGTAGGAGTAAACTACGGAACAATTCAAATGTGTTTAAGCAATTACAAATATATCGGAATCATATTTAACCGAGGATAAAATGAATGAGTCAAAAATCATCTCAATCGTTCAATCGAAAATCAAATGGCTGATAAAATCATGAAACATTCAAACTCAAATATATGAAACGAAAATATAGGGTTTTCATCCCTATAAATAAACCCATCTCATCATCGGCACAAAGCATGAGTTCGAATTCAAGCAAAACAACATAGTATAAAATCACATACCAATTTTATACTCCATTCGAACTCGACCTTGAAGCAGTCGAAGCGAATCAAAGAGCACTTAGCAAAGAAGCATTGAAGAGAATTAAGGAACAAAAGCACACCAGCAATCAATTTGAAATTCAATCTCTAAGCGGCGGCTTCAAGCAATCAAAACCCTAATTTTTGAAGAGGAACAAACGGAATGACCTGGACATACGAAAAAGGAATAAGAAGATTATCTTGTTTTTTATTTTGACCGCATAAAATTCTATGGGCCGGTTTTAATTTTTGAGTGTTGGGCTTCAATTTTAAATAGGGTTTTGTTTTAGTCTTTTATTTTAGTTTTTATTTTATTTAAGTTCCTTTTAAACTGTGTAACTTTCTAGTTGTGTAACTAGGTACAAACCATGAGGCATAGTTTGAGAATTCGCAACTCAGCAGCTGAGTTGTGGCAGGGTTTTGAGCTTTAGAGTTAGTGTTTGCACAAAAAATGGACAAACACCTCAAAGTTGTATGATTTAGTAGATCTTATGTTGTTCTTAGTGATTTGAGTGATTTATGCAAATATATGAAAAGCAGGGGCTAAACTGTAAAAAGACACGCAAATTTATAGTGGTTCAGCCAGAATGTGCCTACGTCCACTTTATATGTTATTTCTCTTCTCTTGTTTTGATTACAAGTACAAAGCTTTGATACAAGTAAAAGAAAGTTGTTTGAAAGTTCTCTCCATGCTTGAGCTCTCAAACTTGTCCCCCATTGTTGTACCCCTGCCCCTCTATTTATAGAGTGAGGCTAGGGGTAGGGGTCTTGGAGGTATACAGCAGTTGGTGGGCCTGGGCTGATGTAATCTGGTCTGGTGGAGCGGGTCCGGCTTACTTGGTTCGGTGGGAAGCATGTTGAGTGGACCGGTGTACTTGGTTCGGTGGGAAGCATGTTGGGTGATCCGGCGTACTTGGTTCGGTGGGAAGCACGTCGATTGGACCGGTGTACCCGGTTCGGTGGGAAGCACGTCGAGTGGACCGGTGTACCTGGTTCGGTGGGAAGCATGTTGGGTGGTCCGGCGTACCTGGTTCGGTGGGAAGCATGTTGGGTGGTCCGGCGTACTTGGTTCGGTGGGAAGCATGTTGGGTGAGATGGTATTTGGTTCGGAGAGACCGGTTGTGGAGTTTTGGTGGAGCTGGTCCGGTTGTAACTTGGATCGGTGGAGGATGGCCTGTTGGTTGGTTCGTAGCTGTGTTGATCCGGTGATGATGGTTCGGCTAGGCTGGTTCGATGGTAAGAATCCATCCAACATTTGCCCCCCAAAGTGGGGCATATGCTAGTATATGCCGCACTTTGTTTCGGCTAGAGTGTTTTCATTTGATCCCAGAGTGCCGAGCCATTTGGTCCGGTGTCTTGTATCTGCTTATAAATAGGGGCTACACACCTTCGTTATTCCTTACCGAACAGAGAGAGCCGAATCAAACTGAGTACCGAATCATCCGAGTACCGAATCATCTGAGTACCGAATAGTCCAAGCTCTGAACCAGGTATGTACTCTTTTGTCGAATGAGCTTACAAATTCAGTACCGAATGAATTTCATATGGAAAATGCCGAATGATCCCTTGTGTTGGGATGTCGAATGAACTCTGTCTCTTGAACTATCGGACGGAACCGATGGTTTCTAAGTACCGAATGAATCTAATACCGGATGAGCTTTAATACTTGTATTATCAGTGAAGTTCTAGGTTACATAATTCATGCATTTTGGTGATGTACTTTCTGTGTTTGCAGATAATGTCTCAAAGAGTAGAAACTCGATCAGGCAGAAAGAAGTCCCAGGGCGAAGGAGAATCTCCCTCAGTGCCCCCTGTTCAGCCAGGTCCGGAACGTCATGGATCTACCCCGAGATCACTAGTGGACGGGTATGGCCCTCAGGAGCTTTTGAACTCCCCGCCCGATTGCTTTCCCAGCTCCCTTAAGGAAGAGCAGCTTGATGTCATCTCCCGTTCTTTCGGGATTGATAGGGCGCGAATGCTGTTGCCAGGGAGAGAGGTTATGCCCTACGACCCTCCTGAAGGGTACTTTGCTTACAACAGATACCACTGCATGTGTGGTGCCATTCCGCCTCTTAACGCTTGGGTAGCCAGCTTCCTCACATATCTAAAGGTGGCCCCATTCCAGCTTCAACCCAACTCCTATGTTATACTGGTGAGCCTCTTCGTCAACTTTCAGAGGAAGTATGGTCATGCTCCTTCCAACCGGGAGATCCGGTACTTATATAATCTGAGGGGCTATAAGAAGGGGTCTCCATACATTAGCTTGGAGTCAGTTGTAACCTTCAAGCCGGTCTTGGATCTGTATTCTAAGTTCAGCATGTTCAAGAAGGAGTGGTTCTTTGTTAGGGAAGACTCTGTTTCTATTCGACGTTTCACCTCTGGATGTAAGTCGACGCTCTATTCATAATTTCCATTCTGACTGCGATGCTCCTTCTCATACGTTTTCATTTTTGCTAGCGACAGGTGGCTTT
Organism: Allium fistulosum; assembly: GCA_030737815.1. Classification (NCBI taxonomy): domain Eukaryota; kingdom Viridiplantae; phylum Streptophyta; class Magnoliopsida; order Asparagales; family Amaryllidaceae; genus Allium; species Allium fistulosum. The sequence goes on along the minus strand of CM060905.1, from coordinate 264,941,121 downwards.
GCGGTGGTGGAGACTGATCGCCTGGTTCAGACGACGGCTGAGATAAAAGCTATCCCCGGGAGAGATAGATCAGCTGCCTACCTGATCAGAAACGCGACCCTTCTGGGGTATAACTTGATCCTTCCACAGCAGTCAGTAGTCAAGATGAGGGAAACGGCGGAGGAGGGGGCGGCTGCTCAGGCCAAGGGAGGTGTCACGGTAGAGAGTGGCAAGAGGAAACCTTTCACAAAACCTTCAGCCGTCGGAGGTAAGAAACTTAAGAAGTCGGACGGTCCTTCCCCCAGCAATTGTCCACTTACCCAGGGGGAGGAAGACGTAGAGGAGGAGAGAGGTGAGGGTGGAGGTGATCGGGAAGGTGGCGACGGTGGTGATGGCATCGGGGCCTTGCTTCCTGGGCAGGCAGGCGAGATTCAGGAGTGGACGGATGATGCATTCCACCAAGCTTTTGAGGGGCTGGACGGGGAAACGGCTTTGACAGAGAAATCCGGGAGGGCTGACAAGGCTGGGACTGGTGCAAGCGAGCCTCCTCAGACTATTCCAGCCAAGGTGGCTCCGACGACTCAAGGTGAACTTTTGACTCCTGCGGGCTCCATTTATGATAGAGACTTAGGAATATTTTATGATCCGCTCCCGTCCTGGAATGAAATCCAGGACTCATTGCAGTATCCTACTCCTCCCCAGGGTTTGTACAACCACAGATGTGTTTTCTTTCTTCTTTTATCTTTTTAATTTATCGTGTTTTCTTGAATTATGGATCAATGTAAGCTTGTGACACTTGTTCTTTATATCAGGAGCAGGTAAAACGGCTAAGGCCTCAGATCTTCGGCACAGGCTTGAACAATACAAGCTTTCCAAAGCTTCCGCCAAGCCGAAACCTTCGGCCCACCGTTCCGGGGATGTAGTCGGCTACCGCCCTCTTCTCGGGGTTATTGACGAGGGCATTCAAAAGAGAAAGAGGAGCCATCCCTTATCCGAATCTTCACTTGGTCCTCAGCCCCCGGTTCAGCCTCTTCACGATATCACGGAGGAGGGTACTGAGTTTGTACTCTCTCCACACCCGTCTGAAAATCCTTCCGTTATTCAGATTGATCGTCCTGGTTTGGCTCGTAATCCATTTGCGGGTCACCCTGATCTGGATTCAGGTTCCCATGATATTACCTTTGACGAGGTTACCGGTGAGCACCTTCTTCCCCGCAATCCCATGGTACGGGTGCTTGATGAGGCTAAGTCCTTAGATCTCGATTTACTTACCACTCGGGTAATTACCATGGGAGACGAGGCTAAGGCTAATATTGATCGGGTGGTGGAGGAGACTAGGAAGCTGATGGGGCATCATGCCCGGCTGGTTAAGGCTGGAGAGGAGATTGGGAGTGCCAACATCCGACTACGATTGATGGTTTCGGATCAGGCCAAACAGCTTGCTGATCAGGTCATTCAGATTTCCCAACATGAGGCTGCCTCCGGGCGGTTGAGGAAGGCTATGGAGGAGGCTAGTAAGGCGGAATTGCGGAAGATGGAGGCTGCTTGCAAGGAGCAGATAAATATGACCATCTCGACAGTGGACAAGGTTCGAAGGGCGGATCTTGAGCAGGTAGAGGAGTTGTCCGGGAAACTTGAGGCTGCAGAGCTTGCTCAAGTCAAGTTGAGGGAGGAGATGGAGGCAATGCGGGAATCCCTTCTGGTTGACTGCTCGAGATACCGATCGGAGAGAGATGCTGCCGTTGAAAGGTTGTCGGCTTCCGAGGCCCGGATGAGGGAGTTTGAGGAGAATGAGGGGATGATGGACGAAATGCTTCAGGATATGTACTTCCGAACCTGGAAGCAGGGCAACCTATCCTGGATGGATGATTATCCTAGGGTCATGGCTAAGATCTATCTTCGGGCTCTGGAGGAGGCCAAGGCCGATGCGGATAAAGATGGTGGCGTGGCCTTCAGCATGGATGTGGTCACTGCCCAGTTTGCCAAGGGGGAGAAGATGGCGGTGAAGGAGGGTATGCGGTTGCTTGCTGCTGAGGAGGCAGGGGTGCAAGTAGATGATGACGACCAGGATGGCCAAGAAGCAGATGTTGGTAAGTCTTCCTTTTTAGTTTCCCCATTAACTTGGTTGCTTCTCCCTAATGAATCCCTTCTCTGTCTGGACAGGTGGGCAACATGACAAGGAAAAAACTCCAATGCAGCCGGCCCCTTGATTATACCTGGAAAAACTCCTTTTGTGGACTTGACAGGGTTGTAGATGTTAATCTTAAAACAGTAAAGAAGCTTTTAAGTTGTATTATTTTGCTACTTGTAATAAATAGCTCTATTCTTGATGTGTAATTCTTCAACTTAAGCTGATTTTGTCGTCTTCCGAATGTTCGTTGCTATTTTGACATGTCGTATGAGAAATATAGCTGTGTATATTCTTGTAATTGAATTGTGTTTGATGTCAGGTTCTGGTTTTAAAACATAATTTCATGACTTGCAATATTAGCGTGTGGTGTGAACAAATTATAGTCATGTATTTGTACACAAAAGAAGAAAATACCGCCTTTCATGTTTTAATCGTAGATGGCAGTTTTGAATATCTTGTATGACCGAGCATGGAACGCAGTCGAATGCCCTGCCATCCAATCGTGAGTCCCTACACCCATTGGCGAGTATCTCCTACTCTGCATCCTGTACTTTAGGGACTGTTATAGAGGATAGGAGAAAAGCTTTTTAAGTAAAATTGAAATATGTGAAAAAGTAAAACTTCCAATCACGGAAGGCCTTCGATGTGCTTGAGTTCGTGGCAAACGGGTTTTGTAGTCACTTTCCCTAGCTGTGGGTCTTGGAGACATTTGTCACCCATCTTACGCCTCCGCGGGGAGTTAATTCTTTTTTACCACAGCCGCACTTAAGACACATCGGAGCCGAGATCGTGCACAGTAACTACCCGGGCCATTATGGCCCGTAATCGTGGGTATTATTCGATTTACTGTGGCCGGCTAGCGTGGGTGCCGATCGTCAACTGTGAACTGCCCCTGGCTGGCCACGCCTTATGTTGGGGCTTATAGTCGGTTCACAGTTGCCGGCGAGCCTAACGCCGTAATGAGCTGCCTCGGCTATAGTCGGCCTTCTCGGTGGATTATAATCGGCTCATTACAGTTGGCTTTAAGGGCCGTCGCGAGCAATGAGTTAACCTGCAGCAGAGGGATGTTGGAGCAAAAGTGTCTCATTGGCGAGGGCATAGATTCGCATAGTACCTGTTAGGTTTTTCCCAGGTGAAGTTGCGCCGTGGAGTGCTTTGAGTGGAAATGCTATACGCATAGGATTTTGTTCAACAGAAAAGGATAAAGTTAACAAGTAGCCAAGATATAAAGGAACAAGTTAAAAAAGAGACAAGGTTTTTTAAAGTGGTTCGGCATGAAAAGGCCTACATCCACTGATTCTCTTTGTTAATTCACTTCATATGGGCAGTACAAGTTAAGAAAAGTATCGACGGAGGTGCTGGATGTTCCATGCCCTCTGGAACACCTCTCCGTCCACTGTTGACAAAATATAAGCTTCATTGTGGAGATCTTTATGAATTACATATGGTCCATCCCAGATTGGGTCTAGTGCTCCGAGGCGAGGGAAGATTCGCTTGAGGACAAGATCCCCTTCTTGTAAGGTACGATGCTTGACTTTGGAGTTGTATTGTGCTGCCACTTTCTGCTTGTGGGCTGCTGTTTTAAGGACTGCATCATTTCTTCTCTCCTCAACTAGATCCAAAGACATGTGGAGGAGTTCTTCATTCTCTTCCGGGTTATAGTGGATCCTACGGTGGGAAGGCACAATGGTTTCAACTGGGAGCATAGCCTCCGATCCGTATGCCAAAGAGAAAGGAGTGTGCCCCGTTGATGTTTTGAAAGATGTGCGGTAGGCCCATAGTGCCGTAGGGAGTTCATCCACCCAAGCGCCCTTTGACTTTTCGAGCTTCTTTTTTATCAGAGTTTTCAGAATTTTGTTGACTGCTTCGACTTGTCCGTTCGTCTGGGGATATGCTACGGATGAGAAGCTTTTATGAATTCCGTGCTCTCGGCACCAGTTAGCGAATTCCTAGCTGTCAAACTGAAGTCCATTGTCTGATATGATTTTGAGTGGGACTCCGTACCTGCATAGAACATTTTTGATCAAGAAGTTAATAACTTTTGCTGAAGATACTTTATTCAGAGGTTCCGCTTCCACCCATTTGGTGAAATAATCAACTGCCACTATAGCATATTTGGCCCCGCCTCGGCCCATCGGTAGCTCGCCGATTAAGTCAATTCCCCATATTGCGAAGGGCCAAGGGCTGGTCATTTGAGTAATCTCAGTTGTTGGTAGCCGCGGAATCTTAGCAAATTTTTGGCATCTGTCACACTTTTTGACGAAATCTAAGGCGTCCTTGCTTAAGGTGGGCCAGAAATATCCATATCGGAGTATCTTTTTTGCTAATGTTTGCCCTCCGGTGTGATCTCCGCAGCTCCCCTGATGGATGTTGGATAAGATTTCCTTGGCTTCCCTCCCAGCGACACACCTTAATAACGGGTTAGAGAATCCGCGCCGATAGAGGATGTCTTCTTGTATTGTGTAGCGGGATGCTTTCCTCAAGATTTTCTTGACTTCATTATGCCCGTTGGGTAGTGTGCCACTTTGTAGGTAGTCTCGGATGGGAGTCATCCAAGTTGCTTCTTCGGTTGCAGTTATCAGATTCACTTGCTCAAAACTTGGGGCCAGTTGCTTTGAGATGGTTACTGCCCCGAAGATGGTGATATCTCTCACACTTACTTGCTTTGCCAATTCGTCGGCCTCTCAGTTCTCTTCCCGAGGGATGTGTTTGACTAAGTAGTGGTCCAATCGGCTGAGAAGTAACTTGGTCTTCTTTAGATATGCTATGAGTCGTTCCTCTCGAGCTTGGAATTCTCCTAGTATTTGATTAACAATAAGTTGAGAATCGCTATGAAGACACAAAGAATTGGCTCCGATTTCTATGGCAATTTCTAGTCCAACTATCACTGCTTCATATTCTGCATCGTTGTTGGTGGCAGCGAACTCCAACCTTATAGCATAGTGCAGTTTGTTTCCCCTGGGAGTGATTATTACCACACCTGCCCCCGAGCCTTGTTCGTTTGATGCACCATCCACAAAGAGATTCCACTTGATATCTTCTGTTATTTCCAATTTCTCCTTATCTTCGTTGGTAGTGAATTCTGCAATGAAATTAGCCATGGCTTGTCCCTTGATGGCGGTGCGAGGGTGATAGGTGATATCATACTGACTTAGTTCAATGCACCATTTAAGTAGTCGCCCAGAAGTGTCGGGACGATGGAGTACCTGCCTCAGTGGTTGATCAGTCAGAACTTTGATGGAATGGGACTGGAAGTAGTGACGCAGCTTTCGTGATGTGATTAGTAAACAGTATGCTAGCTTCTCAAGTTTAGGATATCTGACTTCTGCCCCAGTAAACCTTTTGCTGACGAAGTAAACTGGCCGCTGCGTGCGGTTGTCTTCCCTTACCAAGGCTGCGCTTAGGGCGTGAGATGACACAGCAAGGTATAAGTATAATTCATTGCCTTTGCTTGGAGTCGAGAGTACCGGTGGTTTCTGGAGGTGTACGATTAGGTTAAGGAAAGCGGTTAAGCATTCGTCAGTCCATTCGAACTTTCCCTTGTCTTTCTTTAGGGCTTCAAAAAAAGGGACGCACTTCTCCGTCGCCTTGGAGATGAATTGGCTTAGAGCGGCCACTTTTCCATTCAAACTTTGCATTTCCTTCCGAGTGGAAGGTATCTTGATATCCCTTAATGCTCGGACTTGTTCAGGGTTTGCGTCTATCCCTCTGGCATGAACGATGAATCCTAAGAACTTTCCTGATGACACTCCGAAGGAGCATTTTAGTGGATTCAACTTCATTCCATATTGTCGAAGTACTTGAAACATCTTGCCTAGGTGGCTTACGTGATCTTTGGCTTTCCTTGACTTTACCGGCATGTCATCCACATATACTTCCATAATTTGTCCTATTAGCCCTGCAAACATCTTGTTGACGAGGCGCTGGTAGGTGGCTCCTGCATTTTTAAGTCCGAAAGGCATTACCTTATAGCAGTATAAACCCCGGTCGGTGATGAAACTAGTGTGGTCTTGGTCGGGAGCATGCATAGGAATTTGGTTATATCCTGAGTATGCGTCCATAAAAGATAGGAGCTCGTGCCTGGCTGTGCTGTCTACAAGTTGGTCGATTCTGGGAAGTGGGAAGCAATCCTTTGGGCAGGCGTCGTTTAGGTTGGAAAAGTCAATGCAGGTTCGCCACTTCCCATTAGCCTTTTTTACCAGCACCGGGTTGGCGATCCATTCCGGGTAGATAGCTTCTCGTATGAAGTCATTGGCGAGTAGATTCTTTACTTCTTCATCGAGGGCTGCTGATCGCTCTGCCCCCATACTTCTTTTTCTTTGTTTTATAGGCGCCTTGGTAGGATCAATGTTTAATACGTGGCAGGCTATGTCAGGGGAGATTCCGGTCATGTCAGCGTGTGACCATGCGAATACATCCAAGTTGTGGCGGAGAAAGTCGATGAGTTGTTCCTTCATTTCGGTTTTTAGTTGGGACCCAATTTTCAATAGTCTACTTGAGTCGTGCTTGTCTACAAATATAAACTCCATAGCCTCTGCAGGCTCGGCGGTGGCCTCCTCCTCTTTGTCCCTAGGGTCTAATTCATTGAAAGGGTCGCTGGTATATCGAAGAGGAGGGGCTTTCTTTAGTTGCTATGCTTCTAAACTTTTTGTGCAGAGGGCAATCTCTACACCCTTCCCTTTATCCTTCCTGTGGTTGTTGTGGAGTTCAGTCACATAGCAGTCTCGAGCAACGTCCTGGTCTCCTTCCACTTCCCCTACTCCATTGTCTGTTGGAAATTTCATCTTTAGGCACCATGGGGCTAGGACAATTTGGAAGTCAGACAAGGCCGGTCTTCCTAAGAAGGCGTTGTAGGCCGAATGGTTTTCTATTAGCACGAACGTCTGCTTCCGTACAATGGAGCGGGGATGGCTGCCAATCTCAACAAAGAGGTCCAGTTGCCCAAGGGGAATCTTAGCATCCCCAGTGAAACCATGTAGTGGTTTATCGCAGGGATATACATCCTTCATTGATAGCTTCATTTTGTCGAATGCGTGTTTGAACAGGATGTTTACTGAGCTTCCAGTGTCTACCAGGATTCGGTAAACTTCGATGGGACCAAGTCGGGCAGAGATGACCATGGGATCCATGTGAGGGTACTGCCTTCCTTCTAGGTCACGCTTACCGAATGTGATGTCATTACTTTCTTTCCTCTTCGGGTGGCGCTCTTCCATAACCGAATTGACATAGTCTTTATTGTCTAGCGACTTTCCGTATCTTTCCATCTCTTTCCAGCTTCTGTCTGCGATGTGCGGTGTAACGACCCAGAATTTTGAACAAATTAAATTGAAAATATTTAATTAATTTTAAATATTTGAACGATGATTTAATTTGAATCCCCGATATAACTTTGAATTTGGCGATTAAATTATAAAATTTAATCTATTGAAAGTGAATAAATTTATAATCTTCAGTTTCAAGCTGATTTAAAATATTTCAAACGATTGTAAAATTCGTATTGATAATACTGAAGATAACAGCAGCTTCAGAATTGAAATTTAAACTGTTTTGTCCAGTTTTGAAATTTCATCGTTCGAATTGATATTTGAAAATAGCCGTCCGAGGCACAGTCTCGGAAATCGACGAAACCAGTTCCATTGGGTCCGTAATATTGTATTATTACCGGATTTCAAATTTCGTATTTATCAGAGTTGTTATGTGAGCATACGACGAATAAACGCGTTAAATTTTTAAGACGAATTCAATTTAAATTTAAAATTTAAATTAGTCAACAACAAAACACTGTACCCCTTACTATTACACCCTAGAAATATGCCTAAAATTTCGCCTGGAATCACGAAAAAAAATCATGCCACCACACTCCTTCCATTTTTAAATCACGCTCCTCTTTTCAGTTCAAATCAAAACAAAATTTAAACGAAACAATGGCCGATCTCCTTTTCATTTGCAAAGAAACGAAGCTCGAACTTATTCCCTCTTTCGTTCTCGTTTATAAAATGATAGCCGCTCGTTTCAAAACAAAACGAAATTGCCGTTCTTTCCTTTCCAACCTCGTTCCATTCCTCTCAAACAAAAATCGATCGCGCGTACACTCGCATAGGGCTCGGTCGCGAATTCGATGCCGGAGGTCAGCGGCAGCAGTTAGGGCTGCTCGATTTGGCAGAGGGGTCGCGCGCAGTGGGGTTTCGAAATTGAGTGGTGGCGTCGCGAGTTTCGTTCGCGACTGGAAGGCAACGATCGCGAGGAGGATGGCGATTTGGCTCGAGTTCGAGCGATGAAGTCTGGAAGGGTGGCGGCGGAATTCACAGCAAAGTGGAGCAGTTCATGTCAATCGCGATTTGGGGAGGAGCGGAGCTTCGAGTCATTCTATCGAGTTCGAGCTAGTGATTGTGTTCGACAAGGAGGGGTGGCGATCGAGATCACGGCTCTGTGACATTGGTGATGGCGAGACGTAGTATTTGTATCTGAAATTATTTATTCCGCTGTGTATTCTGTATGAGGACAAGTTTATATAACTGTCCATTGTTGTATATTGACTCTGATTGATGTATGTATAAAAACTGATATAGTTCTTTGTTTTAAAAGGCTAGTGATTATCTATTATATATTGTTCCGCTGCGATATGTGAGATTCTGATATTGTTTCTGTTCTGTTGTTCTTTCTTCTTCTGTTTTCTTCTTCTTCTTCTATTTCTTTTTCTTAAAACCCCTCAGGGTTCGTATTTCCGTGCATCTTGAGTTAATCAATGGAATTTAGTGTTTAATCAAGGGTACGGATTTGCGGGTCTTGACAAAGTGGTATCAGAGCATATGGTTAAGCGACAACCCTGCTCTGTTGGGTGTTACTCATTAGAGATAGAGTCAGTAGTACTCTAGAATGAGTTGAGTGTAATAATAGATATGAGCGCGTATTTGTTAGTGAATATAAAATTGTTTTGTATTGTGTTGACTTATCGGTTGATTGTTTATGGATTCTGGTCGGTGCAGTCTAGCTAACTGTAATCGATAGGGGTTTCTAAACTCTTAAACAAGATAAACCGACACAGTATTGTTTTAAATAGGGTAAATGAAATAATTTTGCCCAAAACTATTTTTGTATATAGAAGAAATAATTTTCTATAAATTATTATGATATATGGATGCATGGTTGTTAGGAAAGTAATAATATTGAAATGTTATCATTACTATTGAAACTGAATAAGAAACTGAAATCGTAACTCCAAAGTTAAGAAATAAATCCACATACAAATGAAATTAAAGAATGTAAATTATAAATGTGAATTGTAATTTAAAACGGAATTCCAGAGAAGTTTTTGGAAATGTTTTGAAAGGAATTTGAAAATTTTGGAAATTTGGAAAGTTTAATTTCTTTTTGATTTGAAAATGAATTTTCAAAGGTTTTTAAAAGTATTCTGAAGGAATGAAAAGCTCTAAACTCTTTTCGGTCGCTGGAAAATAACTTCGATGATGACCGCGGCATCATTGGTGTTCATTTTCGGGTTTCGAGAAGAGGAATTGCTGCCAAATTGTTTTAAATGGAAGTTGTTTGAAAAATTTGGGTTTTTGTTTTGGAAATTCAAAGGATAATTTGAATTGTTTTCAAAATGGCTTTGAAATGTTGGTAAACTCTGGAATGCTATATAAAGATATTTATAAAATATTATTAAGTTGATAACTTATACAAATTGAATTTTGATAGAATAAATTTAACTTAAAGATGAAGTTAAATAAATGTAAGTACAAGTGAATCAATTGTGATTTAATGAAAGCGAAATTGAAAGTTAAATTAGTGAAATTAAACCTTGAATTGTGAACTAAATGAAAGAATGGTTCGAAATTGCAAATAAATTCAAGTAAGTAGAAATAAATTTCAAATGAACGGAATTTACAATTGTAAGTGAATAAAATTGAAACTGAATGTTGAAAACAAATTTGAATTTGTAAGTAAATTGGAATTTGTGATAAATTAGTAATTGAAACTAATCTAAAAAGAGCAGTTATGAATGAAAGTTGTTTAGTTAATAAAATAAACCGAATGAAAATATGAAATGCAAATTAAATTGAATGGAATCAATTGCAAATGAAGTGAACTAAAGATAAAATTGAATTCAAATGAAATTTGAAATGTAAAATTGAATCATAATGGATATATAACTTCAATAATGAACTTAAAGATGATATAAGCAGTTATATTGAAAATTGTATAATAAAATGTGCAAAATGGTTTGAATATATGTAACTAGATATTATGGCTAGTAGGATATACAGGTGCTATAAAGGAAATTGGATTTGATTTTCAAAGATGAATTTGAATTGCTCGAAAAAGGTATGTATTTTAAATTTCAATATGAGATTTGCTGATTTCTTCTCTAGCTGCTTGGCTTTTTCTTTTTCTTTTTGAAATCTGAGAGTCCGTAGGGACGTTTTGTAGTCGTGCCGTATTAGCCGCGCAAAGGAGACGTTGGCAAAATTTTTCGAAAATTTAGGGTGTTAGAAAATTTTTGAAAGTTTGAAATTTGAATTTAAATTTAAATTTGAATTGAGAGGTAAAACAGTACTGTTTGAAACTTATAATTGAAGTTGGAAATTTAGTTGAAATAACAACGAATCTTTAGTAGAAAGATTTGTTTTGATAAATTGATAAAACTACTGAATTGTGAAAAATAGTAGACGAGTTAAGGACATTTTTTCCTAACTTGTAATTTCAAGGACGAAATTCTTTTAAGGAGGGAAGTTTGTAACGACCCAGAATTTTGAACAAATTAAATTGAAAATATTTAATTAATTTTAAATATTTGAACGATGATTTAATTTGAATCCCCGATATAACTTTGAATTTGGCGATTAAATTATAAAATTTAATCTATTGAAAGTGAATAAATTTATAATCTTCAGTTTCAAGCTGATTTAAAATATTTCAAACGATTGTAAAATTCGTATTGATAATACTGAAGATAACAGCAGCTTCAGAATTGAAATTTAAACTGTTTTGTCCAGTTTTGAAATTTCATCGTTCAAATTGATATTTGAAAATAGCCGTCCGAGGCACAGTTTCGGAAATCGACGAAACCAGTTCCATTGGGTCCGTAATATTGTATTATTACCGGATTTCAAATTTCGTATTTATCAGAGTTGTTATGTGAGCATACGACGAATAAACGCGTTAAATTTTTAAGACGAATTCAATTTAAATTTAAAATTTAAATTAGTCAACAACAAAACACTGTACCCCCTTACTATTACACCCTAGAAATATGCCTAAAATTTCGCCTGGAATCACGAAAAAAATCATGCCACCACACTCCTTCCATTTTTAAATCACGTTCCTCTTTTCAGTTCAAATCAAAACAAAATTTAAACGAAACAATAGCCCATCTCCTTTTCATTTGCAAAGAAACGAAGCTCGAACTTATTCCCTCTTTCGTTCTCGTTTATAAAATGATAGCCGCTCGTTTCAAAACAAAACGAAATTGCCGTTCTTTCCTTTCCAACCTCGTTCCATTCCTCTCAAACAAAAATCGATCGCGCGTACACTCGCGTAGGGCTCGGTCGCGAATTCGATGCCGGAGGTCAGCGGCAGCAATTAGGGCTGCTCGATTTGGCAGAGGGGTCGCGTGCAGTGGGGGTTCGAAATTGAGTGGTGGCGTCGCGAGTTTCGTTCGCGACTGGAAGGCAACGATCGCGAGGAGGATGGCGATTTGGCTCGAGTTCGAGCGATGAAGTCTGGAAGGGTGGCGGCGGAATTCACAGCAAAGTGGAGCAGTTCATGTCAATCGTGATTTGGGGAGGAGCGGAGCTTCGAGTCATTCTATCGAGTTCGAGCTAGTGATTGTGTTCGACAAGGAGGGGTGGCGATCGAGATCACGGCTCTGTGACATTGGTGATGGCGAGACGTAGTATTTGTATCTGAAATTATTTATTCCGCTGTGTATTCTGTATGAGGACAAGTTTATATAACTGTCCATTGTTGTATATTGACTCTGATTGATGTATGTATAAAAACTGATATAGTTCTTTGTTTTAAAAGGCTAGTGATTATCTATTATATATTGTTCCGCTGCGATATGTGAGATTCTGATATTGTTTCTGTTCTGTTGTTCTTTCTTCTTCTGTTTTCTTCTTCTTCTATTTCTTTTTCTTAAAACCCCTCAGGGTTCGTATTTCCGTGCATCTTGAGTTAATCAATGGAATTTAGTGTTTAATCAAGGGTACGGATTTGCGGGTCTTGACAAAGTGGTATCAGAGCATATGGTTAAGCGACAACCCTGCTCTGTTGGGTGTTACTAATTAGAGATAGAGTCAGTAGTACTCTAAAATGAGTTGAGTGTAATAATAGATATGAGCGCGTATTTGTTAGTGAATATAAAATTGTTTTGTATTGTGTTGACTTATCGGTTGATTGTTTATGGATTCTGGTCGGTGCAGTCTAGCTAACTGTAATCGATAGGGGTTTCTAAACTCTTAAACAAGATAAACTGACACAGTATTGTTTTAAATAGGGTAAATGAAATAATTTTGCCCAAAACTATTTTTGTATATAGAAGAAATAATTTTCTGTAAATTATTATGATATATGGATGCATGGTTGTTAGGAAAGTAATAATATTGAAATGTTATCATTACTATTGAAACTGAATAAGAAACTGAAATCGTAACTCCAAAGTTAAGAAATAAATCCACATACAAATGAAATTAAAGAATGTAAATTATAAATGTGAATTGTAATTTAAAACGGAATTCCAGAGAAGTTTTTGGAAATGTTTTGAAAGGAATTTGAAAATTTTGGAAATTTGGAAAGTTTAATTTCTTTTTGATTTGAAAATGAATTTTCAAAGGTTTTGAAAAGTATTCTGAAGGAATGAAAAGCTCTAAACTCTTTTCGGTCGCTGGAAAATAACTTCGATGATGACCGCGGCATCATTGGTGTTCATTTTCGGGTTTCCAGAAGAGGAATTGCTGCCAAATTGTTTTAAATGGAAGTTGTTTGAAAAATTTGGGTTTTTGTTTTGGAAATTCAAAGGATAATTTGAATTGTTTTCAAAATGGCTTTGAAATGTTGGTAAACTCTGGAATGCTATATAAAGATATTTATGAAATATTATTAAGTTGATAACTTGTACAAATTGAATTTTGATAGAATAAATTTAACTTAAAGATGAAGTTAAATAAATGTAAGTACAAGTGAATCAATTGTGATTTAATGAAAGCGAAATTGAAAGTTAAATTAGTGAAATTAAACCTTGAATTGTGAACTAAATGAAAGAATGGTTCGAAATTGCAAATAAATTCAAGTAAGTAGAAATAAATTTCAAATGAACGGAATTTACAATTGTAAGTGAATAAAATTGAAACTGAATGTTGAAAACAAATTTGAATTTGTAAGTAAATTGGAATTTGTGATAAATTAGTAATTGAAACTAATCTAAAAAGAGTAGTTATGAATGAAAGTTGTTTAGTTAATAAAATAAACCGAATGAAAATATGAAATGCATATTAAATTGAATGGAATCAATTGCAAATGAAGTGAACTAAAGATAAAATTGAATTCAAATGAAATTTGAAATGTAAAATTGAATCATAATGGATATATAACTTCAATAATGAACTTAAAGATGATATAAGCAGTTATATTGAAAATTGTATAATAAAATGTGCAAAATGGTTTGAATATATGTAACTAGATATTATGGCTAGTAGGATATACAGGTGCTATAAAGGAAATTGGATTTGATTTTCAAAGATGAATTTGAATTGCTCGAAAAAGGTATGTATTTTAAATTTCAATATGAGATTTGCTGATTTCTTCTCTAGCCGCTTGGCTTTTTCTTTTTCTTTTTGAAATCTGAGAGTCCGTAGGGACGTTTTGTAGTCGTTCCGTATTAGCCGCGCAAAGGAGACGTTGGCAAAAATTTTCGAAAATTTAGGGTGTTAGAAAATTTTTGAAAGTTTGACATTTGAATTTAAATTTAAATTTGAATTGGGAGGTAAAACAATACTGTTTGAAACTTATAATTGAAGTTGGAAATTTAGTTGAAATAACAACGAATCTTTAGTAGAAAGATTTGTTTTGATAAATTGATAAAACTACTGAATTGTGAAAAATAGTAGACGAGTTAAGGACATTTTTTCCTAACTTGTAATTTCGAGGACGAAATTCTTTTAAAGAGGGAAGTTTGTAACGACCCAGAATTTTGAACAAATTAAATTGAAAATATTTAATTAATTTTAAATATTTGAACGATGATTTAATTTGAATCCCCGATATAACTTTGAATTTGGCGATTAAATTATAAAATTTAATCTATTGAAAGTGAATAAATTTAAAATCTTCAGTTTCAAGCTGATTTAAAATATTTCAAACGATTGTAAAATTCGTATTGATAATACTGAAGATAACAGCTGCTTCAGAATTGAAATTTAAACTGTTTTGTCCAGTTTTGAAATTTCATCGTTCAAATTGATATTTGAAAATAGCCGTCCGAGGCACAGTTTCGGAAATCGACGAAACCAGTTCCATTAGGTCCGTAATATTGTATTATTACCGGATTTCAAATTTCGTATTTATCAGAGTTGTTATGTGAGCATACGACGAATAAACGCGTTAAATTTTTAAGACGAATTCAATTTAAATTTAAAATTTAAATTAGTCAACAACAAAACACTGTACCCCCTTACTATTACACCCTAGAAATATGCCTAAAATTTCGCCTGGAATCACGAAAAAAAATCATGCCACCACACTCCTTCCATTTTTAAATCACGCTCCTCTTTTCAGTTCAAATCAAAACAAAATTTAAACGAAACAATAGCCCATCTCCTTTTCATTTGCAAAGAAACGAAGCTCGAACTTATTCCCTCTTTCGTTCTCGTTTATAAAATGATAGCCGCTCGTTTCAAAACAAAACGAAATTGTCGTTCTTTCCTTTCCAACCTCGTTCCATTCCTCTAAAACAAAAATCGATCGCGCGTACACTCGCGTAGGGCTCGGTCGCGAATTCGATGCCGGAGGTCAGCGGCAGCAGTTAGGGCTGCTCGATTTGGCAGAGGGGTCGCGCGCAGTGGGGGTTCGAAATTGAGTGGTGGCGTCGCGAGTTTCGTTCGCGACTGGAAGGCAACGATCGCGAGGAGGATGGCGATTTGGCTCGAGTTCGAGCGATGAAGTCTGGAAGGGTGGCGGCGGAATTCACAGCAAAGTGTAGCAGTTCATGTCAATCGCGATTTGGGGAGGAGCGGAGCTTCGAGTCATTCTATCGAGTTCGAGCTAGTGATTGTGTTCGACAAGGAGGGGTGGCGATCGAGATCACGGCTCTGTGACATTGGTGATGGCGGCGGTAGAGTTCGTGGTGATTGGCGATCGGGGCAGAGCAGCTAGGGGAGGGTTGCTCCATCGTGGCCATTGATTCGTGATTAGGGATGCGTCTTCGAGCTCAAGAGGTATCCAAATAAGTAAGGTACTTGTTTCAATTTAATTAGTAAAACACATATGAATATTTGCAGAAAAATTTTTGCTGTAAGGTTGAAACAGAAAAAAAAATATATTTTACAGTAAGGTATATATGTGTATATATAGTTTCAATAAAATTTATTTTTAAAGGAAAATTTAGTTTTAAAATTTAATTGTAGTTAAATAAAATTATCAAATGAAAAATTGTTATTCGATTGATTCGGATATTAATAAAATTGTATAATTAATTATACAAGGTTAAAAATCAAGAAGAAATGGTCAAAATGGAAATGGATTGCGAATAAAAAGCAAAGGTGAGATCTTCTCACTCAAAATAAATTTGGATTGCAGTTATTGGTTGTTGTTTGGATGTGATATTAGATATAGTAGGATATATCTATATATATAGCAATATATACATATTGGCATATGTATATATTGGATTGATGATTTCCCGCCTCGTATAACGGATGAGACCCTATTGCGCCGTTAGTAAGCGGATGATATTTATAAAACCCATATACCGCGATATTCCACCTCGAAGTGGAATTGGTATTGTGCTAACATCTGTGGATGCAGGAAAACAGGTTAGAGGGATCCAACTGGATTCCTCACCAGTATTTTTTTATTTACAGATATTGATGTATATTCTGTTATCATATTGATATATGATGTTTGTTGTTGTGATTGACTAATTGGTGTTGTTGCATCATCGGATTCAGTTTTGAAATTCAAAAATAACAACTTTTGCTTTAAAAGGATTTTAAAGTGATTTTTGAAAGTAGATGCTTTATTGAATTATTGAATTGATTTATTTCAAATAAATAAACGTCTAAAATTTTAAAGTTATAAAAGTTAAGATTTTTGGTGAAATATGACCAAATTGTGATTTTTGAAATAAAGGTTAAGAAATTTATAAAATGGGTTAAATTGAGAATTTTTAAGTATTATAAACGGTTTATTGAAAAGATGTACAAAATTGATGTTTATAACTTTAAAATATTGGTATTATAAAACAAGTTTTTTTTAAGCGTTAAAATGAATTTTTAAGAATTCATAAGTAAATGAAATTTATAAATTGTGAACTTATAAATGGAAATGATTTTGTAAAATAAATGAATTATAAGCATTTAACTTATAATATGGGTTTTTGGTATATACATTGAGTTATAAATTGAATTGGTCGTTAAAGGAGATTTATAAAATCGAAGTTAGAAAATAGAAATAGAATTTATAAACGTTGTTTTATAAATTTGAAATCAATTGAATTTGATAAATTAAATGTAGAAGGTTATTAAAGGAAATATATTCGCGATTTTGGATAGCGAATTATCCTTGAAATAAAAGGTGTAGAGATTATTGAAAATTGGTTAGTGAAGTATATTCACGATTTTGGACAGTGAATATATTCTTAAGGAAAATGGATATGGTTTTGGGAAAGTGATATTTGAAATGAAGTTAATTAATTTAAAAGATGTTTTAAATGTATTATGATATCGAATACATAGATTTCAACATTTTTATTGTTGAAATAGACATTTTCGAAAAATAAGGAAATGGTGGACTATAACACTGTTGTTATAGTAAATGATTTCCGAAAGGAAATGTTTTTATCTAGTATTGTGATTTAAATATCTATCTAAATTTCGAATCCCTATACTAGTGATTTTGAGTCGTCGTAACGATGTTTTACGTAACATTCGTTTTGACTCAAATAAATGTTGTTATAGTAAATGATTTTCTTAAAGAATGAATTTATACTTAAATTTGATTTAAGTATATTGAATATTTTCAAATGTTGAAAATAAATGATTTGTGAATTACTTATTATTAAATAAGTATGGAAATGCTTTTCCAATATGAAATGAAATGTTTTTGAGAATTTATCTTCTTAAAGATAAATTGAAATTGAATATTGAAATCGATTTGGAAATCGTATATCTGTAGATATTTGAAAATATAAATTCAATATGGAATTTATAAAAGAAAAGGGGATCTGTTTAAAAATAAATATTGATTTATTTTTGAAGTGTGGAAAAGTTTATATATCTAGTAAGATATTTTGGAAGATAAATAATTTGGAAAATTATTTGGAATCTGATGATGTTGCGCATCTTTATTGATAGTTAAATAACCGACTATCAATAATTACCTTGAATTGGTATTTGTTGTGAATTGGATGAATTTGAATGCCACACTTATTTTTGAATAATCGCTCACTATTCGGGTTAGCCGGGAAAGGACCATGGGGTCGTATAACCCATTCCGAATATGTGATACGTCGTTATGAATCGCATTTGATGACCGGTGTTGAAGACCGGATATTTTTGAAAACGGAAGGATTACCGTCGAGTTACTCTACATCGGCTGATCTCCGATTTAGAGGTTTTTATCACCCTTAGTGACGGGAAGTCCTGACGTGATTGAAAATTATCCGAAATTGCAAGGGCTTCGTGAGAAGTGCCTTCGGTTCTGTTCGATCCCGGAACAGACTTGTATGGATTGTATGTCTGACGTTACAATTTGAGATATAAAGCTGATTTCTTTCAAATACATTTCTGTTGGTGGCGGAGAATTTATTCTCTTAGCTTAACACCCTTCTCTGAGACGTATGAGCTCAGAGGTTATGTAGTTGAAATTCATCAGCGATATATCCTAATTTGGTAACGTGGCATACTGAGTGTTGCTGTGAAATGACCAGTGTTTGATCATTTGCGATATGATCATTTGTTTGATCTTATATCTTTGTGATCATAGGTTGATCATTTGTTTGACCCGAAGCATGGCTTTGTAGAAAGCGTAGCTTTGTGGACGAGACTTCGTCGAGCCTCACACGTCGGAAATGGTCAAAACAGGAAGGATGCGGCAAGGTTCTAGGGAGTAGCGCCCCTTAGTGTATGTCATTCCTTCTGGATAGAGGTGGTATCATGGTATGGAGCCCAGATACTTAACCTATGTGGTTACTGCATTATTATTATTATGTGGTTGTTGGAAATCGGGGATCCTCGGGAAGATCGGTTACGATCGGGGGATGGCATACGCGTGTCAGTAGTTACCTATTTTTGCAGAGGTAACCCGGCCTTGTGTTGGCAGAGATCTAACCGTAATGTTAGGTTATTTCTCGGGACGTCATTCCAGAGGCGTTCTGTTCGTGGAATAGGAAGTTCCTTAGCCTGACCATTTGTTGGAAATCCAAAGAAACAATACGTGACTTGTACGGTTTTAGTTGTATTACCTGCTATGGAATGTGGCGGTAACCTGCTATTAAACATAGTAGCTATAGTAGGCATAAGTGCGGAATGCCTATGCTGGCTAAGATTAATATTATACTTCCGAAATGATTTCTACACTATGCACTAATAATAATATCAAAAATGATTTGATTCTTGCGTAGTAAGCATCTTTGACTAACATAAGAAGAAATCTCCTCCAGGTCTGCGTTTGCATTGTGTGTGTGGTGGAAGGTCTTATGGTAGTTTCATTTTCCAAAGGCATTGCGAATCTATTTTAAAATATTCCTTTGTTGTTTTAAAGAATAACTGTTTTACGATCTCACACCAGTCACCATGACTGACTCGGAGTTTATTGTTTCCCTTCTAAACTCTGGGCGCCCACCAATTTCCACACGGGCAGCCTAGAGTTATGTTATCAGGATATTCTGGATATTCTAGAGCTTTGAAAGCAAGCTGGATGGCGAGACGTAGTATTTGTATCTAAAATTATTTATTCCGCTGTGTATTCTGTATGAGGACAAGTTTATATAACTGTCCATTGTTGTATATTGACTCTGATTGATGTATGTATAAAAACTGATATAGTTCTTTGTTTTAAAAGGCTAGTGATTATCTATTATATATTGTTCCGCTGCGATATGTGAGATTCTGATATTGTTTTTGTTCTGTTGTTCTTTCTTCTTCTGTTTTCTTCTTCTTCTTCTATTTCTTTTTCTTAAAACCCCTTAGGGTTCGTATTTCCGTGCATCTTGAGTTAATCAATGGAATTTAGTGTTTAATCAAGGGTACGGATTTGCGGGTCTTGACATGCGGCCCTCCTGAGATGGTATGGACCACTATCTTCTCTTGACTAGAGCTGCTAGCGTTGCGGTTTCCTGTGTCGGCCCCTGGTGAGGGTAGCCTTGGGTTTTCATTGGCAGGAGCTGGGGTCCTGTCTTGACCTTTTACATAACGTTCCAGTTTCTTCCTTCTGATGTGTTCCTCAATCAGATCTCGGAGATGATGGCATTCGTTGGTATCATGCCCGTGAGATTCGTGGAAGCGGCAGAACTTTGACTTCTGTGTGTTATCTGATTCCTTCTTGTATGGTGGGCGCTTGTATCTAACTTCGCCTTGGGTGGCAAGGAAGATATTTTCGACGGTCTCGTTCAAAGGAGTGTAAGTGTCGAATCTTGGTCCTGGCCGATATAGGCGCTTTTCTCCCTTCTTGCCCCCAGCATTGTCTCTGGAATCATTTCTTCGAACGTCCCTTGCCACAGCAGGGGCGTTGCCATGGGTTGTCTTATTTTGCTGTCCTGACTGCCCCTCAATGGCAGCATCCTCAAGCCTCATGTATTTCCCGGCTTCATGGAAGAAATCGGGTAAAGTAGCTGGTTTTTCTTTTGTCAACCTTCTAGCAAATTTAGTGTCCAGATGCACACCACTACAGAGGGCCATTAGGATAAGCTTCTCATCGGCATCTTGGACTGCGGCTGCCGCGGCGTTGAATCTGGTTAGGTATTGCTGCAGCTTCTCTCCAGGTTTCTGTTTGACGCTGGATAAGGAATAAGCATCCTTAGGTTGCTCCACATGAATGCGGAACTGAGTGATAAATTTTTCTTTCAACATTTCCCACGAGCTGATGGATCCCTGGGGTAGATGACAGAACCAGGAGGTAGCAAGATCTGCTAAGAAGAGCGGAAAGCATTTGCACAGTACTCCCTCTGTCACCCCACTCATGAGCATATGCTGCGTGTACCTCTGTAAGTGTACAACGGGGTCGGAGGTTCCTTTGTAGGGTTCCATTGTTGGCATCTTCCATTCTCGGGGGGTGATAGCAATTTCGATATTGCGGGCGAAAGGGCTGGTTACCCTAGCGCCTATCCCTCGATCTCTTTGCTCCCGTTGGACACACTCTCTGAATAAGCGTGCCATCCTTTCATCAGAATTTGGAGCAGATAGAAATGAGTTTGGTTCTGTTCTGTGGGATTGATTCCGTCCAGATGACCTGTAGGGATGGTATCGTCTATCATTCCTCATATTTTCCAGTGGCTGCCTTTGATCTTCTGGGAGCATGCTAGGGTCAGCTACAGTTGGCCCTTACCTTGATCTTCCCGTGCCGTGTTCTGATCTAAGCACTTCCTCGGGTCCAACTTCGGGCTGGACTCTAGCTCGGCCCCGTTCATTGGCGTTTCCGTGGTTAGGCAGTATGACAGGCTCAGCTACAGTTGACCTCCGTCCAGTACCTCCCCGGTTGGGTTTGGTACCAAACGTTTCCTCAGGCCTAACTTCGGGCTGTGCTCGGTCTCACCTCCTACCATGGCTACTTCTGCCATTAGCTCCTTCGAAGAAGGAAGATCTTTGTTGTCTCTGAGATCCTCCAGACTGGGACTCGCCCCATGATTCAGTGTTGCGGTTGGATTCTTCAGCGTCCCTTAAGCGTGACATGAGATGGGTCCACCAAGGCTTCCTACTGGGATGTGAAGCGGTTAGTTACTTCAACCACAACTCTGTCCAAATCTGCCGTAGTAATTGCTGTAGGCTGTTTTGTGGCAGGAGTGGTTGGGTTAGCCTGTCCTTCATTTGTTACTGTTGCTGGAGGAGGACGATTTACTTGATTCGTGATGGCTGGATCTGGAAGACTGCTGGATGCGATGTTTTTTCCTTTGTTAACATCTTTTCTCTGTTTGGGAGGCATGTTTTCCAAGTGGCGGACGATGCTGTTAGGAAAACTCGTTAAGTGGATGAAGCTGAAGCTTCAAGCTTCTAGTTCTCAGTGAAAGCACCAAAAATGTTTGCACAAAAAATGGACAAACACCTCAAAGTTGTATGATTTAGTAGATCTTATGTTGTTCTTAGTGATTTGAGTGATTTATGCAAATATATGAAAAGCAGGGGCTAAACTATAAAAAGACACGCAAATTTATAGTGGTTCAGCCAGAATGTGCCTACGTCCACTTTATATGTTATTTCTCTTCTCTTGTTTTGATTACAAGTACAAAGCTTTGATACAAGTAAAAGAAAGTTGTTTGAAAGTTCTCTCCGTGCTTGAGCTCTCAAACGTGTCCCTCATTGTTGTACCCCTGCCCCTCTATTTATAGAGTGAGGCTAGGGGTAGGGGTCTTGGAGGTATACAACAGTTGGTGGGCCTGGGCTGATGTAATCTGGTCTGGTGGAGCGGGTCCGGCTTACTTGGTTCGGTGGGAAGCATGTTGAGTGGACCGGTGTACTTGGTTCGGTGGGAAGCATGTTGGGTGGACCGGTGTACTTGGTTCGGTGGGAAGCATGTTGGGTGGTCCGGCGTACTTGGTTCGGTGGGAAGCACGTCGAGTGGACCGGTGTACCTGGTTCGGTGGGAAGCACGTCGAGTGGACCAGTGTACCTGGTTCGGTGGGAAGCATGTTGGGTGGTCCGACGTACTTGGTTCGGTGGGAAGCATGTTGGGTGAGATGGTATTTGGTTCGGAGAGACCGGTTGTGGAGTTTTGGTGGAGCTGGTCCGGTTGTAACTTGGATCGGTGGAGGATGGCCTGTTGGTTGGTTCGTAGCTGTGTTGATCCGGTGATGATGGTTCGGCTAGGCTGGTTCGATGGTAAGAATCCATCCAACAGTTAGGTTAGTCAAGTTAGCGGGTATCACAAGTTTACGTGTGTTTGTAAGCGTCTGACTACTTAATCTCTAGTAGAAACCTTGGGGGAAACACGTAGGCAGGTTTTTGGAGAAGCTGGTTAAATCTATGTATGATCTCTATTGCATTACTTTCTGCTTTTATTTTTATTTCCGCATTAATTTTGAGTACACCCTATTCACCCCCCTCTAGGGTGAAAACGATCCTATAATCAAAGAAGTTAAAAAATAGTTACTTAAACATTGTTACTATAACCCCCTTCACTTTTATAAACTAAACTTTTACCTTTCCTACCTTTTTATAAAAAGGTTCTGTATTTGTTATTATCTTTAAAATATCCACTATTAAATATCCTTAAAGTATTCAATGTTGAAGTACTAATTAATATTCCTAAGTCTAATTAATAAGGTTTAAGAAAATGTTACTAAAACATTTTTTACTACAACCCAAAACCATTTACTTATAATTATCTTTAAAATATTCATTATTAAAGTATTAGTTGTATTCCTAAGTATAATTTATAAGGATTAAAAACAAATGTTACTAAAACATTTTTTACTACAACCCAAAATCATTTTTATACTAACCATTAACTTTAAGGCTTTCATTTTAAAGGTCAAGCATATCCATACTTATTAATTAAGGTAATATGATTTTAATTAAATTTACAAAACCATTTTTTTAACTTAAGAGTTAAAATCCAAAACTTTTGTTACTGCTATTATGAAATACTTAACTTACTTATTAAATATATATATATATATATATATATATGTACGAGTAGATTGGCACGTGCGATGCACGTGCGCAGAAGGAGCTGGTGTTAAGAAACAATGTCTTTGAGAGTTGATGAATGTGACAAAATGACTGTGATGTACATGTATTGTTGAATATTTTGGATATTGACATGCAGAATGAATCTACAGCTGATGGACGTGGACGTAGAAAATTTGTATCGAACATGGGAAGAAGCGTTAGATCATACTGACATTGTGTGGGTAGGAAGAAAAGTAATATACATACGGTGTAACGAATTATTAACGCATGTTCATGCAAACCGTAGAGAATAACTTTGATTTGTAATGGAAATAGAATATGGTCTTGATTACGTATAGTAGGTGATCAGAGGTAGGTATGAAAGCATTTTGTGGGGATAGGGAAACAGAATGAGTTGTTGCACCTGAGAAACTATTTGATAGTAAATTGTAGGTAGTTAGTGTACTCGTCGTAACCGTTTTCTCTCCTCCTTGTTCTGAGCTTGAGACCGACATCAGCAGTAAGTTGATGGCGGAGTTAAAATCTGCGCACGTGCGGAAGAGGGACTGGTATTTAAAAACTCCAAAATATATCTACATTTGGAGTAAGGGACAACACATAAAGATGAGCATGAATATTTTTGCACAAACTACGAATGCACGAATAATCGCAAGCAAGAATTTCAGATTATAAATACTATAATAATACAGAATATATAGCATACTAATGATTATAGTAGCTCTACAAATCTGCAAATCATGAAGAAAAGATTTATCTGTCCAGTCAATCTCCAAAACTTAATTTGCAAGTGTGAAGCATAGTTTAAAATAACAACAAAACTACTACTGAAAATCCCTCGCTCAGCGAAAATGCTTTGGGCTACCGTACTTTCTTCAGACTACTTTATGAAGGCACTGCAAACAATAAAAATAAAAAGTTATTAGCTAAAGTTAATGTAAGATGGTTTATAAAGTTCTATATCACACTTTTTACATCACGGTCAAGCATACAGTTCTCACTTTTTTATTTTGTTGAAAATCGAAAGAATCCAAACTGACAAATTTAGCCTGACTCTTTAACTAAGAAAACATATAAAAAATAATTTATCAAATGTTTTATTTTAATTGAATCATTTATATGTATGGAGCTTCATTTATTGCAGTTTTGATAATCGCTTGGGAACTTGTACAATGTTTGAAAACGAACAGTTAAATACACTGAAATTTTTTGAAGTGTTGCTTGAAATCATGATGTATTTACTGTAGCTCATTTTTGAAGTACCGAGGATAAAAATCTATTGAGAACTAAATATAAAGATGCATGTTATCTCACAATTAATATAGCTCATTTGGGGGGCGATTTAAAAGTAACTCATGTCAATTATGATTTGACATGGCTCAGTCAATTATGGAATTGCATATATAATTATTTAACTAAATACGATTTTACTTGTTGGTGTAATAATGAAGAAAGTGAGAAGAAACTGATTTCCCAAATCTCCAGAAACAAACTATAAAAATCAACTAATATCAATATACCGATCTTTAAGTTTAAATTGTGTTTGATTTTATATTTCAAGTAACCAAAACACATCCACATAGCAATAGAGAACAGTAAACATAAAAAAATCGCAGTTGTGGATAATATATTTAATAAGTAAACATATAAAATTCCAGTGAAGGTTTATTGTCATATAAACACTAAGGTAATGCAAATAAAATATTCTTTTTGGAAAATTGAACATATAAGTCACTAAAAATGTCATCTAATTCTCACAAACAAAAATGAATAATTAACTATTGATTTTCTGTGTTTGAAAGGACGTTAAAGCATATCTCTTTGGCTCTTTTGCTGGCCATTTATAATCAAAATTGATTATCTTATGACCACGAAACGCTTGTAAAAGGTTAGTTCACCCTAAACTATAAGGCTTAAGATATAAATGAGATATGTTTTGCAATAATTTCATCGCTGATGTTAATTTTCACTACCCTACAGTCGAAACTCCCATGGTTACATGTAAAACTTGTTTGATATACAAATCTAAAATCCATTCGCAGTTGCCATAAAATTGGGGCTGAAAGGCCAATGTTTGAATAGCCAATGTTTAAAGTGGTTATATTAATCTTATTTTCACGCATTGTAATATCGGAATAAAATGTTAAATAACAATTTCTTGATAAATATTGGACACTTAATCAAATTATATCTTCTCAAAAACACAAATTGAAAACTATATCATACCCAACATTGTAAAACATTTTTCAACAGGGAAACCTACTTGGTTTTGATCTAGAAATTGCGGTGGCTGAGCTGTATAAGACATTTCATGGCAACTGATGATGCTATGGTGAATACCCTTTTGAAGAATTTTTCAACCTGCTACCTGCTGAAAAGCATTTATAGTCTTTCATGGGCATCTTTGTATGCATGAATCATAACCATACTTGATAGAAAGTATGATACGCTGGGCAACAATATTATACCTTCTGTTGGAATATCATGGGCCAACATGTCAGCATTGAAGCATCCATTATTTTAGTAACTGCAAATAAATGAAGAAGAACGAACTTAGTAGTTAGATTCAAAATTGATGGCAATAATATAGTAATATAATTATTAGAGGCAACAATAGTTCTTCGCCATACTCAAAGTGGTTGATTGTTTCAGATAAGCCATATATCATTTTATTGATAAAAAATGGTTATGTGTGACCTTATGATTACTGTTATGATATGTAGAGAAAAGTTTTGCTGATGAGGAAGAAGAAGAAGCTGGTGTTCAAGTCAGAAAAGAAATTAGAGGTTAGCAATACAGTTTTGTATATATAGGTATATCAGAAGAAATAGTTTTCTTTTGATATTAGCTGTAGTAGTTTGTTTTTTCTGACATAACTATTAAAACTTAATTACTCAATCAAGTAACATTACTGATTTGTAACATTTGACATGATCATAAGTGAATTACTGGGAAGACTACAGGTGAAAAGAAAATAAAATGTGAAATAAACATTGTTGGGCTAACAAAGTATTCATTAAACAAAAGATTTTAACAGAACCAAACTTACCAAAAAAACATTCATTTCCAAGTCTAGAAAATAGGCATATTTTTCACATGATTCATTTTTTTGAGAACATTACACAGTATAAAAAAACTGAAAATACAGACAAAGTGTTGTTGACTAATTATCAAAATACAACAAAATGCCACAGAAAAATTGTAAAAATGGCCTTTTCTTATTCAATATTGGAATCCCTTTAACGATTTCCAAAAATAATGACCATGATTTATGAAGAACTATCGGCGTGAAGTAAACAAATGCATGTTTACCTGCCTTAAGATCTATGAAAGTATTAGTGCAGTTTTAACGAAACAATGGTCCAGAAGTGAACAAATATACCTTAATAATAATTCCTTGGTAAATATATTTAAAATTTGTATAAACCGACACAAATGCAAATACCTTTACCCTACAGAGAGTTGGGAGGAAACCTTTCACAATCGAAAACATTGTTTAATCGTCATAGAAGAGCAGCACAATAAGCCCACATACCACACTCGTGGATACCTGCTATCATAGAAAATCCGTCTGTTAAAAGATATATCTGAGGTCATCTAAAGTTCAATATAATTTTCATATTATGATGTTTCAATAATAAAATCAGGTAAAGTACCGTGCCCAATTCACGGTGAACTATGTCTGATTCACGGTGAACCAAATGAATCGTCCAATTAGATCCAGGCAACATCATCTTCGAAGTAATCAGCTTCTCCACTCCCTACAATAACAACAAAGCCCTAATTACGAAAATCTGTAAAACCTAGAAAAACAAAGTGTAAGACGAAGAACTTGCCAGAACTATCCTCTCTTTGCATTTGATGTCGACGGCCTTGGCAGCATACTTGATCTGGAAGACGCGACCATCGGGAGAAAAGGTGGTGATGGATAGATCGTATCCAGTTTTGATGCTTCTCATTCTTTGGTAGTAGCCATTGAATTTCGGTTATTTTGGAGGCGGTTCAAAAATCATCTTTAATAAAAACGAAGAGAAAATATATCAGAAATACAGCAGAAAAAGCAGCAGAACAATTGTTACAGTTCGAAACAACGAATCCAGATCAGCTTGTACCGAAGAATGGAAAAGTTAAGATTTTCCAGCCGATAAATGGAAACTTTAGGAGATCTCACATTTTCTGGTGGTTGAGGTGGATCGATTTCAACAGCGGTTTCGATGGGAGTTTCGGATGGAAATGAGGAAGATAGTTTGGGTCAGAAGTAGGTACGGATCGTGGTGGCCTGGAAGAATTCTGGGATCTGATGAATTGTCTGCTTCACATCTCATGCCTCCTACATCAGGAACTCCTGTTAAGCTTTTGGGCAGGGATGACGCTAGCGTGTAAGGTCAGAAATTGAGAGGATGAAGAAATATGATTGAGGAATTGAGTCATAGAAGAGAAGGGAGCAATGAGATGAGAACGTGGAAAATAAAGGCTTCATTTGTAGAACTGTATTTGCAGACGTGGTCAGAACGTGGTAGTGAACCGATTGTGGAGCATGTGGAGAGAGGACAGTCGAATATACCCTCATCAATTATATAAGGAATTTAAAACCTAGTGGAGAGCGGAAAGGACATTTTTGGCAATCCGAAAAAGGCTTCACCTCCTCAAGTATTCCCTTTATATATAAGATATATATATATTTGAAAATAAAAGGTTTATTTATTAAAGACGTTGAGAACCATAAATAGAAGGATTCGCCTCCTTAAAAAACCTTACCATCATGGCAAGGAAAAAGAGTGCGACATGCTCTATTTGTACAGACTCTAATACAGTTGAGGAAAAAAAGATAAGCAATATACAAAAAAATAGCACACAAAGTAAAAACAACTTAATAAAACTAAGGCCCGACCCAATATTGGGTGATAAAAAACGCCACCGCCTTTCATATCCAACTAACCAACCTCGGCCCATGTAACAAGATGAAAAGCAGCACTCCCCCATAAAATCTTCATCGATAGAATCAATAATCATTTTATCCAGGGTCATCTAGATCTATTCCCTAAAGTAAAAAAATTCTTCTGTCAATCAAATGAGAGGAGCATAGTTGAAATCGCTTCTTCAGTTGTAGTCGTACGTCAATTTCGATCAATACAGTTCGTTGTTCTTTCGAGCAGCTCTTCCCTTCGAAGCGCCGCCGAGTTCTTTCCAACCATATGTGGTGAATTGTTGTTGCCACCGCAACGTAAGCTAGATGATGAGTCGCTGATTTTGTTGTGAATCTATGCCTTAGTGTGGAAATTTGTTCCCGCAGTGAATCTTCTGGTCTGGATTGAAACTCTAGTTTACGAAGCAGCTCCGACCACAGATAAGTGCTGTAGTTACATTCAATAAAAATATGTTGATGAGATTCAGTACAACTTTTACATAAATCACATTGTAGATTTACAGTCATTCCCCACGCTGCTAATCTATCTACAGTTGATAATCGTTGCATGTATGCCATGTATGTTGTGAATGAGAACTTTCTAGCGATTGTGTTATGCCATATAAGTTTATAATTGTCATCTCTGTCGGCATGTAGTCGAATCTCATTCCATACCGAAGAAAATATGAACTTTCTCTTATTAGCAATAGTCCAGTGGTCATTAAGCATTTCGGAAGAAAGATTAACCTGCCTAATATGAGATGCCACCTCCCTAGTCTCCGGCAATAACTGGGGTTGAAGTTGATTGTTATGAGTTATACAGTTCACCTTATTGTTAATCGTATTACTTAATGATACCCTGTTCCAGCCGATTAAATCCACTAGGGATTTGTGATTGATCCAGGGGTCATACCACAGATCTATATGATCTCCATTCACAATAATTCAAGACAAGAGATTCGCAGCAAGGTCCCTGTGACGTAGAATAGCTTTCATCGTACCGAAGAAATTACTATTAATGGGTACGACCCAAAAATTTGACTTCGATAAGTACTTGGTTTTCATCCAGTTGGACCACAGACTCTGTGTTGATAATAAGTTCCATAAAAGTTTCAATCTGGCGGTTATATTAAGGTCTGGAAACTTATGAATACCAATACCACCCTCCATTTTTGGTCTGCATAAGGTATCCCAGGATATCTTATGTAGCTTGCTTTTCCAGAAAAAATCCGCACACAAATTGTCTATTTTATGAAGAACTGATGCAGGCAAATGATAAATAAGAATCCAATACATAACAATTGGAGATTATACTATGTATTAACTCAGCACGTCCTGCTATTGTTAATAAGTTACTGCCCCATCCTTCTAATTTCGAAGTGATCTTGTTTAACAGGGGCAGACAATGGGTTGCATGGATATAATCTGAAGACAGTGGTACCCCAAGATATTTCACAAGTAAACTCTTCTTTGGAATGTTAAGAATACTTGAGATATCCGATTTCCAATTAGCACCTTTGCTAAAGAAAAGTTGAGATTTGGTCTGATTAATTCGCAGGCCAACAGTGTCCTCCATTGTAGTAAATATATAATTCATATAAGTAGCATTTTCTCTTGTTGCAGCGAGAAAAATCATAACATCGTCAGCATAGAGTAAGTGACTAATAGTAGGCTGCAGTTTATTCATAGGCTCTAAACATTTGCTAACAACTCCCTCCTCCATTAATAAAGTAAAATATTCCATAGCAATGCAAAATAAGTAGGGAGATAGCGGATCCCCCTGTCGTAGGCCTCTATTAGAAGTAATGAAGCCATGTGGTCTCCCATCAATCATTATAAAGAAGGTAGGAGTAGAAATACATTCGTGAATTAACTCTATAATGAAATCGGGAAAACCTAGAGCTTTGAGCATATGACAAACAAAATCACGATTCACCATGTCATAGGCGTTTTGTAAATCAATTTTAACACACATCTTTGGTTTACCATGTTTAGCGAAGTCCCGAACTTGTTCATGAGCCAACAAAACATTTTCTCCAATGTTTCTACCCGGTATAAAGGAGGACTGATTTTCTGCAATCAACAACGGAAGAAACCATTTAATTCTATTGCAAATAATTTTTGAAATAATCTTATAAAAAACATTAGCACATGCTATGGTTCTATAATCGGAAATAAGTTGGGGCTTATCTTTCCTGGGAATAAGAGTTATGAAATTTTGATTGACCCTCTTTGGCAATTTTTTTGAACAGAAAACTCTGATATAGCCTCATACATGTGTGATTGCAAGTCATCCCAATGAAACTTATAAAATTTGGCGGAGAAGCCATCAGGGCCCGGGCTTTTGGAATCATTGATGGAGAATAAAGCTGTTTTAATTTCTTCCATCGACAGCGGAGAAGATAAGTATTCTTGCCATATAGTATTAATTTGCATCCTAGTCTCTATATGGGGTAAAAAGTAGTTATGTCCCCATTAAACAGCTATTGGTAGTAATCAATAGCTGTTTCCTTTATGCTATTGCAATCGTAAATGAAATGTCCCTGTGGATCAAGCAGTGCATGTATCTTGTTTCTATGTCTCCACATGGACATTTTGGCATAAAATTATTTGGTATTACTATCCCATTATTGTAGCCATAGTACTTTACTTTATTGCATCAAAAATTGGTGATGTTTCTGAAGTTGGTCATTTAATTTGCGGCCTAACTGGTACATGCTATCATATAATATCATATTCTCGGGATCATGATCCAGTTGATGGAATAGTGATTCAAATTCAACCTCCAATTTAGTAAAAGAATTCTCTCGAGCTCTTAACCTATGCCATGATTTCAATTTTGACTTAACAGCCTTCAGTTTGTAAATAAACTTTTTAGTAAAAGACCCCCATGTATGACCTGATAGCCCTTTCTCTATACATTGAGCATATCCTGAACGTAGCACCAATTGTTCATAAATCGAAAAAGAGCTCTTTTCCGTTGATGATGTTGAGTGCTAAAAAATTTCAAAATAGAGGTGTGATCACTTATAGAGGAGGGCAAAGCGATAGTTCTGAATTGTGGGAACATAGACATAAATTCATAATTTACTAGAACTTTGTCTATGTTCGTTGCTATTCCCTTACGCCGCCAAGTAAATTTGCAGCCCTGTAAAGGAGATTCAACCAAGTTACAATTAAATATACAATTTTTAAAAGTTTGGAAGTAGGAAAAAGGGATAGGCAAACCTCCCTTCTTATCCTTTGGGTTAAGAGCATTATTAAAGTCCCCCATAGTTACTATGGAGACCTTATTGTAGAAGCGTCGGTAAGAAGCAAATCCCATAATTTTTTTCATTCAAAAAAAGAATTGCTGGTGTAAACACATGTACAATGGCACATCAACCCTCCTTTATTAGTCAGTAGCAAGGTAATATGTTGTTGTGATGTACTTACAACAACATATTCCCAAACTGATTTATCAACAAAGATGAGAATACGAACTTTACTGCCAGGATCGTTGTTATGTATAATATTCCAAGTAGAAAACTTCAGTCACAGTTTGTCAATGTTATATGTGGATAGTTTGGTCTCATCTAAACTTAGAAAACTAAGCTTGTGAGAGTGTAGAAGCATGAATACATGACTGATCTTGTCGTCAGTATTCATGCCTGTAACGACCTGCTATTTTGGACCATTCGCATCCATTATAAGTGTATAGGTAGACACTCATGCCGGAATTGAATTGCTCAAAATACCGCGTTGTTAATTTAAATTTGGCAAAACTGAATATATACAGTAAATAAAATAATCATAGATCACAGACACAGAATAATAAATGCAGCGGAAATAAAAGAGATAGTAGTTCATGAAGCTACTATATAAATGTATAAGTTACATCAGAGTTAAACCAGATACAACGGAAGAGTGATACGATATATCAGATACAAATCAGAATACATCACTGGAATCATCGGATACTGAAAGCAGAATAGATGGCTGGATCTTCAAGCAAAGCTCCAACTTCAAAGGTGAGTCTCGAATACTAGTACACTCGGTCTGACCCGAGCGTAAAGCAAAACACAAAACACTCGAGTCAGGATTAACATTCTTATATCAATAAATCCAACTCAAGTGAAATAGCAATTGAAATACAAGTAACTCAAAGGATGTTTGGAATAACCATCCTTTAAGGATCCGTTAAACTATCTACTATGTAGTAGTGTACGATAAGTAGATAATGTCTATCAGTAATATAAAGTATCAAAATAGTGTTAAAGCGTTACCATTATTCCCCTTAACACATATTTTTATTCCCAAGAGCATATACAAGACCGTAGTTTCCCCAAAACCGGAAGTCACCAGAGGGCAATCCATATGCTAAAGGTACAAACCAAAATCGTAGTGGTCGCATATATAGGGACACAAGTATGACAAGGCACATGAGGCAATACCCAAGGTAGTGAAACTACCGTTTGCCTGATCCGGACTGGTGAGAACGCATCGCCGCAGCGACCGCAACACCGCGAAACACACTCCCAAAATCAAGGGTGCACCAATCGACAACATGTAATGAGTAATTTTCGAAGAAGTGTGTTCGCTTGAGGTAGCTGACCTCCATTGGCCCGGCACGGCTCCTGTTTTAGTCATTTCCAATTTGACACAAGTTTCAAGGCTATCCATTATCGTTCTCTTTCTTCAGTCATCACGAACATCATTCCAACCACTTCATTCTGGATCACACTCCGCGTATAGTTATTAAAGTGGTTTTCGGTTTAGATAGAGAGTATATCCATAACCGATTCCGGTCTCTTTAATAACCTTCGAAATTATTTCACCGATTGGTCGTTTTTTTATTTCAAAACCAAATCAATTTCAATTTCAATCAGAGTTTATAAATCACCATTTCGTTTGTCTTTCTAAACCAATTTCCATAATTTACGTTTCAAAACTTCCAAATTACCATTTCAAAATCTTATAATACAATTTTAAATTTTATTTAAAACAATTCAAATATTGATTCAAGTTTGTATATAAGTTTCATTCCAAAATCATTTAAATAAATTTTATTTAACATTCGAATCAATTTAAAACTCATTTATCGATTTCATTCAATATTCGTTAAGTTACTTTATCATTCAAAACGATTTCTATTAAATTTCCAATTCATTAAATCAATTTCTTAAGTTCAACTTCATTAAATCAAAACTTACAATTTTGAATTAAATTAAATTCGTCAAATCAATTCTTTCAATTACAAGTCTTACATTAATTCCAAAAATATCACATTTTCATTTCTTGTTAAAGAAATTCAATTTCACTTATTTACTTTCTTAAATAATTTT
Source organism: Allium fistulosum (assembly GCA_030737815.1). Lineage (NCBI taxonomy): Eukaryota > Viridiplantae > Streptophyta > Magnoliopsida > Asparagales > Amaryllidaceae > Allium > Allium fistulosum. The sequence goes on along the minus strand of CM060905.1, from coordinate 264,907,725 downwards.
CCAAAAAACTTACTTAATAAAGAAAACTCCATTTCAATTATTTACGAAGTAAAATTCACTTATTCAAAAGTTCAATTTTACTTATTAAAGTATTCAATTCAATTTAATCATTAAATAATTCAATCTTATTTAATTATTAAATAATTCAAAACTTAATTATTAAATATTTCAAAGTTTAATAATTTCAACTTAATTATAATTTCAAACTTAATTATTAAATCATTTCAAACTTAATTCAATCTTTCTCAAATTAAACAACATTCTTTCATCAATTACATTGTTAATATTTTGTTTTCAGATTATTAAATATTAACATTTTCCTTTCATTAAAAATTCAAATTTTAACTTCATTTTAAAACCATATTATTTATTCAAATAAAATCTTCGTTTTATTTTTAAATCAAATTATTGACCAATCGAGTTTTTATTTAATTCTCTATCCAAAGTCAAAGTTTAATTTGGGTATTTATCATTTCAATCCGATTCCAATTCAATTCAAAAATCAAATCATAACAAAGGGAACTTGTAGTGATAACTGGGATGGTGTCAAAGTAAGTAAACAAGCAATAACAACAATCAATATCAATCCAATAATCAATTCAAATAATCCCGAAATAACCGTATTAATTCGCATTGTTATTTGTACGAATTAATATAATTATTTCTAGAATCTACACTATCATTTCATGTAGATTAAAGATTATTACATTGCGGTTTTTCACTTGTCATCTATTACAATTTCATCCATCATCAATTTAAACAATCTACATTCAACGGTTCAATGTGTAATTAACCAAATCCTACGTGGCAATTAATTTAACATTAAAGGGGTCACATTATACGAATTTTAACTAATCAAATTTAACATATAGATCCAATTTAAATCGTTAACTATCATGTATCAATTCAATTGCAAATTATTTATCACTTTAACATTAACAATTTAACGTCCAATATAAACATCAACAATCAATCATTTATCAACTAAACTAGATTATCATTGTATAAATAGCAGATAATGGTGTCAGATGTCACAGGTGAACTGATTCAGGTAATAACAGATATAACAGTGTAAATAACTAACAGTTGCATATTTCAATTGTCATTTCAATTGAAATCAGATTTAATAAATAAAAGAACATTAATCGTGAGTGATTGCTCACCTTTCGAGGCTAGAGAAAACATGAGATAACATGGATACGCACACAGATACAGACACTGAAATTGAGTTACGAATCCAAGCACGAATACGATGATCAAAGCTGATAACAAGGAATAGACGAAATCAAATCAGAATTGGGTCGATGAAGATAAATGGTGTAAGCAAACTTATATATATATATATATATATAAAGTCATATTCCAAATTTAAATACATTTTAAATAAAAATGTATTTCAAAATCATTGTTTTAAATAAAACACATATAATAAAACAAACATAATAATATTTGAAATAATTACATATATATATATATACTTAAATTTCAAATCTATATTAAATCCCAACACATAAAGTATCTATATATATTGGAAAACTCAAATTTACATATACTTTTAAATAAACTAACGTATACCAACCTATATGCAAACTTACTCACATGATATATATTTTAAAACAATATATATATATATATATATATGTATATCATAAAGTCAATATCGAACTTATTTTAACAAATATGTATAAACACGAACAATCAAATGTATATACGGTTCTAAAACCTACATATACTACAACCAGATTATATACAACTTGTATTATATACTAATATATATTATTAAAATATATCAATGCTAACATATAAAACAGACATAGCTATACTAAATTTCCAAACAACTATATACATTAAAGTAAAAGTATATATGTGTAGCATCATATACACTAGAACTTAAAGTTTATGTAACTGATATATATATATATATATCTATATCCAAACTCGTTATAAACTGCCAAACTATGTATACTAATACAAATGTAAACAACAGATAATATAGAATACTAATATACGTATTAAAATATGCAGACTCACATATATATATAAATCAATTTAAACACCGTACCTAGCATATACAACAAGTATGACCTATATATATCACCTATATAATATAGTATATTATTATGGACGTCAGATTAAAACTTTACATCGCAAATCTTATGGTATATAACTATAACATATCTATCTAATATACCTATTCATAATGTATGTATAATACAAGCAGGTAAGATAGGGAAGCAAATAGATTAATGCAAATATATTTATTTTAAACGTATATATATACTATTCACATAAACTCAGCTTATATATTTACAATAAAACAAATGTTCTAACAACTATATTTAGATAAAATTGTATGACAAAACTCGTAACAAACTATACATATTTTGTAAATGTATACTTAGATATAATAACTTTAACTATACTTAATATATTTCTTTACTCTTGACTAAAAATAAACAGTAAGGTGAATACACCTCTATAACTTTCTAAACTAACAGACTTTATAATACAATATGACACACTGTTATCTTATACCTAAAATATATATGCAGCTACAAACAAACAAGTAAAATGGAATTATGTATAGTTTATAAACTATGAATTTAAAGTATAAAACTAACATACATATAGACTGCAAAATATGCACAAACCCACCATACAGGTTAAAATATGGCTTATATACTAGCAACTTATTATATACAAGTGAATTGATAAAACAGCTATACCCGAGTGTGCGAATGAAAGCAAAGTGGAGGAGAGACACGCACGATCGGTGGCTAGGGAAACAAGATGGCCGAGCGATCTGTTATGGTGGAGACTGCGGCTCTTTGGCCATGGGGGAAGCTGCGACGTGGAAGGAAGGATGAGGCAGCAAGCGGAGCTCGGGAGAGTTTGGACGTGGAGGTGGTTAGCAGCTCGGCATGGGTTTGTGGCTGACGTGAAGTGATGGCCTGTCAGATCTGGACGCGCGGTGGGATGTGAGGTCGGGTTTTGTTGAGGTGAGGCCGAAAGCTTTGAGCCGATGGGCGAAGTGGGAAGAGGGGAGAGGAGGCTGCTGTTATTTCCTGGAGATGATGACGAGTGGTTGTGTGTTGTGGGAGTTGAAGGCATGGGGCTGGTTAAGGGCGGAAGGCCAGGTGTGAAGAGGAGGGTGGCAGCGCTCGAGTGGGAGACTGGGAAGGTTGCTTTGTCAGAGACGTGGTGTGCTTCATGGAAGAAGAGAAATGGTTGGAGGAGGGATCTAACAGAGAAGAAAAGAGATAAAATGTAAATAGACTTTGTAATAAAATGTTATTGGAAATTGTAGATGAGTTGGCTCTATCAAAACAACAATCGAGAATAAAAGCTGAAGAAAGTGAATTGTCCAAGGCTATTCGAATAACACGGAGGGAAATTGAATGGTCACAACAATATCAAAGCCAAATTGCAGAACCGATATGGGTATCGTTTTAAAGATTTCGCCGTCTCTCGGACTTTAAAATACAAAGTTGAATATACCGTGGAGATCAGCGCGACGAGACGATCAAAATGGTATACTGATAGCAGTGATTCGATTGAATTATACAAATTCGAATTTTCTACTATCGAAAAATGCAAGAAAACGCAGAAGATTAAGATCGACGGAGCCAAAGAAGTCCGAATTTTGAAAAACGAAAAATGACGTCTTGCTCAGAAGACGGTTTAGAATTTTTCTATGTAAAAATATTCAAGTTTCGAAAACGTTTTATTTTCATCGCTTTTAACTGATTAAATTGAAGTAAATTTATGCGCGAAATAAATTTTCGTATTTTCGGACGAAAATTTACCAGTTGCTATGTTTAACTAGACGCATTCCAAACATCAAATTTATATTTCAAAATTTTATCGTTTAAATTTCACAAAATTTCAACTAATTACGTTATTAAAACGGTTAAAATTTACGGGTCGTTACTCTCCCCCCCACTCAAAACTTTTCGTCCCCGAAAAGGAACGAGGTAGGAGAATAGAAACAACCAGAAAGAAAAACAGATTTGAAATACAAAATAACAATTAATTTAAACCATATAAATTCAAATTTAAATTAATTGATATTCAATAATTGATTGAATCCATTTGATTTCACTAAAATCAATCTTAACTGTTTCTAAATTCATTATCTTATTATCCAATTATCTTCAATTTACAATTTCTAAAACTATAAATTTGAATAGCCTTCCATTCAAAAAAAAAATTCCAGCAATTTAAATTCTTCTTTATTCCAAATTATTGTTAATTTTATTCTACTTAATATATCTAATCACATATATTTAACCCATATAAATTAATTTAAAACATAAAAGTTTCGATTTAAATTAATTTACATCTATTAATTTCTTTTAAATTCAAGGTATTTTCATATGTTGATCAAATTTCAATTTATTAGTTTTTCAAAACAAATTTATTTCATTATTAACTGAGTTTACTTATTATCCTATCTAACTCTATTAACATCTTTATAATCAAAATTTAGTGTATAACATTTATTATAAACACTCAAATTTTATTTATAAATTCAATTTATCTTATATATTATCCAATTACATATTCAACTTCTGAATGATTTAGGTAAGTTGTATTAGAATGCAGTTGAACAATATAGAAATAAAAATTTTCCCAATTCAATTATTCAAGTCTAAATATTTATCCAAAATTTAGCTTTATTTATAATTGAAAACATCCTTTATCATAATTTTAAGAATTAAATTTCCGTTTAATTTTCAAACCCTTTAGAGATAATTATGTATATACTATATATATTGAGTCAAATTAAATTTAAAATAATATACCCATATATTTATATAAATCAAGTCATACTTAAGAAATTCAAATCAAAATATTTCCCAAACAAAACCGTAGCAAAACTACAGAATGGTTTCTCCACTTCGAAACTCGAAAATGAATGTCGATGATGCGGCCGCCATCACCGAAATTATTTTCCAGCGACAAAGAGAAAAGCACTGATTTCAACACTTTAAATTCTTTGAAAACGGTTTATATTCGAAAATATTTTAAATACTATACACTTTAAAACTTTCAAATCAAAGTTTGAAATCACCAGAAATTAAATTCTCAAATTCTTTATTTAAATTCCTTTCAAATCCCAAATCAAATTACAACCAAGTTTCATAAATTCATTTATTTATATTGCAATAGTCAATGGTTTACAAAATAATAAATGAAAATCAATTATTATCATTTCTGACGACAAATTCATTAACAATTTAATTTGGAAAATTTACACTTATATATAATATAATCATATAAAATTTATTTCATTTACTAAATTTGAAAACAATATTGTGTCAGTTTGCTCTGTTAAAGTGTTTTAGAAATCCTATCGATAGCGTTGATCAGACGAATCGATCGGAAACCCAAATCAACATCAACAACTCAAACAACATAACATATATTAAAACATTTATATATTAGTTTACAAATACATTTCTTTGCTCGACGATACAGGAATGAAATTCCAAAATAAGGATAGGGTTTAATTTGATGGACTCAAATCAAAGAGAATTTTGATTCGAAGATAAGTTCGAAACAAAGATAAGATGATTAACAATAAAGTAGGAAGATTGATAAATTTATATAAATCACGGGCAACCTTAACCGAGTCGACCATGACTTTAAAAATAAGATCGATGTGGAATTCCGAGGTAAATCGACATTCGATCTCAAGAAATAGAATTCAGGTATAGCAGGAGATAGATAGCATCGTAAACCAAGGATACAGAAATCTCCGGTAAATCAATGCCTATTGTAAAGGAGTTTCACCCCTTTTCAAATCATTCAAAGTTTGGCGAGACTGCCGATTCATTATAAAGATTATTCGAAGTGGAGTTATGGGATACTCCAGAATTGAAAGAAGACGAATAGTGAGAGGCAAGAATGAAATTTGGAACCGTAGGGAACGTTCCAAAATTTAAAGGAATCGAGTCAAAAGGAAGAGATTGAAACTCGAATGAGAGTGATTCTGTAAATACATTTATCCTATATGTTGAGTTTTGCCTAGAGCTACCAGAGCTCTGATACCAACTGTAACGACCCGCTATTTTGGACCATTCGCATCCATTATAAGTGTATAGGTAGACACTCATGCCGGAATTGAATTGCTCAAAATACCGCGTTGTTAATTTAAATTTGGCAAAACTGAACATATACAGTAAATAAAATAATCACAGATCACAGACACAGAGTAATAAATGCAGCGGAAATAAAAGAGATAATAGTTCATGAAGCTACTATATAAATGTATAACTTACATCAGAGTTAAACCAGATACAACGGAAGAGTGATACGATATATCAGATACAAATCAGAATACATCACTGGAATCATCGGATACTGAAAGCAGAATAGATGGCTGGATCTTCAAGCAAAGCTCCAACTTCAAAGGTGAGTCTCGAATACTGGTACACTCGATCTGACCCGAGCGTAAAGCAAAACATAAAATACTCGAGTCAGGATTAACATTCTTATATCAATAAATCCAACTCAAGAGAAATAGCAATTGAAATACAAGTAACTCAAAGGATGTTTGGAATAACCATCCTTTAAGGATCCGTTAAACTATCTATTATGTAGTAGTGTACGATAAGTAGATAATGTCTATCAGTAATATAAGGTATCAAAATAGTGTTAAGGCGTTACCATTATTCCCCTTAACACATATTTTTATTCCCAAGAGCATATACAAGACCGTAGTTTCCCCAAAACCGGAAGTCACCAGAGGGCAATCCATATGCTAAAGGTACAAACCAAAATCGTAGTGGTCGCGTATATAGGGATACAAGTATGACAAGGCACATGAGGCAATACCCAAGGTAGTGAAACTACCGTTTGCCTAATCCGGACTGGTGAGAACGCATCGCCGCAGCGACCGCAACACCGCGAAACAACACTCCCAAAATCAAGGGTGCACCAATCGACAACAAGTAATGAGTAATTTTCGAAGAAGTGTGTTCGCTTGAGGTAGCTGACCTCCATTGGCCCGGCACGGCTCCTGTTTTAGTCATTTCCAATTTGACACAAGTGTCAAGGCTATCCATTATCGTTCTCTTTCTTCAGTCATCACGAACATCATTCCAACCACTTCATTCTGGATCACACTCCGCGTATAGTTATTAAAGTGGTTTTCGGTTTAGATAGAGAGTATATTCATAACCGATTCCGGTCTCTTTAATAACCTTCGAAATTATTTCACCGATTGGTCGTTTATTTATTTCAAAACCAAATCAATTTCAATTTCAATCAGAGTTTATAAATCAACATTTCGTTTGTCTTTCTAAACCAATTTCCATAATTTACGTTTCAAAACTTCCAAATTACCATTTCAAAATCTTATAATACAATTTTAAATTTTATTTAAAACAATTCAAATATTGATTCAAGTTCGTATATAAGTTTCATTCCGAAATCATTTAAATAAATTTTATTTAACATTCGAATCAATTTAAAACTCATTTATCGATTTCATTCAATATTCGTTAAGTTACTTTATCATTCAAAACGATTTCTATTAAATTTCCAATTCATTAAATCAATTTCTTAAGTTCAACTTCATTAAATCAAAACTTACAATTTTGAATTAAATTAAATTCGTCAAATCAATTCTTTCAATTACAAGTCTTACATTAATTCCAAAAATATCACATTTTCATTTCTTGTTAAAGAAATTCAATTTCACTTATTTACTTTCTTAAATAATTTTCCAAAAAACTTACTTAATAAAGAAAACTCCATTTCAATTATTTACGAAGTAAAATTCACTTATTCAAAAGTTCAATTTTACTTATTAAAGTATTCAATTCAATTTAATCATTAAATAATTCAATCTTATTTAATTATTAAATAATTCAAAACTTAATTATTAAATATTTCAAAGTTTAATAATTTCAACTTAATTATTAAATCATTTCAAACTTAATTCAATCATTTCTCAAATTAAACAACATTCTTTCATCAATTACATTGTTAATATTTTGTTTTCAGATTATTAAATATTAACATTTTCCTTTCATTAAAAATTCAAATTTTAACTTCATTTCAAAACCATATTATTTATTCAAATAAAATCTTCGTTTTATTTTTAAATCAAATTATTGACCAATCGGGTTTTTATTTAATTCTCTATCCAAAGTCAAGGTTTAATTTGGGTATTTATCATTTCAACCCGATTCCTATTCAATTCAAAAATCAAATCATAACAAAGGGAACTTGCAGTGTGATAACTGGGATGGTGTCAAAGTAAGTAAACAAGCAATAACAACAATCAATATCAATCCAATAATCAATTCAAATAATCCCGAAATAACCGTATTAATTCGCATTGTTATTTGTACGAATTAATATAATTATTTCTAGAATCTACACTATCATTTCATGTAGATTAAAGATTATTACATTGCGGTTTTTCACTTGTCATCTATTACAATTTCATCCATCATCAATTTAAACAATCTACATTCAACGGTTCAATGTGTAATTAACCAAATCCTACGTGGCAATTAATTTAACATTAAAGGGTCACATTATACGAATTTTAACTAATCAAATTTAACATATAGATCCAATTTAAATCGTTAACTATCATGTATCAATTCAATTGCAAATTATTTATCACTTTAACATTAACAATTTAACGTCCAATATAAACATCAACAATCAATCATTTATCAACTAAACTAGATTATCATTGTATAAATAGCAGATAATGGTGTCAGATGTCACAGGTGAACTGATTCAGGTAATAACAGATATAACAGTGTAAATAACTAACAGTTGCATATTTCAATTGTCATTTCAATTGAAATCAGATTTAATAAATAAAAGAACATTAATCGTGAGTGATTGCTCACCTTTCGAGGCTAGAGAAAACATGAGATAACATGGATACGCACACAGATACAGACACTGAAATTGAGTTACGAATCCAAGCACGAATACGATGATCAAAGCTGATAACAAGGAATAGACGAAATCAAATCAGAATTGGGTCGATGAAGATAAATGGTGTAAGCAAACTTATATATATATATATAAAGTCATATTCCAAATTTAAATACATTTTAAATAAAAATGTATTTCAAAATCATTGTTTTAAATAAAACACATATAATAAAACAAACATAATAATATTTGAAATAATTACATATATATATATATACTTAAATTTCAAATCTATATTAAATCCCAACACATAAAGTATCTATATATATTGGAAAACTCAAATTTACATATACTTTTAAATAAACTAACGTATACCAACCTATATGCAAACTTACTCACATGATATATATTTTAAAACAATATATATATATGTATGTATGTATATCATAAAGTCAATATCGAACTTATTTTAACAAATATGTATAAACACGAACAATCAAATGTATATACGGTTCTAAAACCTACATATACTACAACCAGATTATATACAACTTGTATTATATACTAATATATATTATTAAAATATATCAATGCTGACATATAAAACAGACATAGCTATACTAAATTTCCAGACAACTATATACATTAAAGTAAAAGTATATATGTGTAGCATCATATACACTAGAACTTAAAGTTTATGTAACTGATATATATATATATATATATATATATATATCCAAACTCGTTATAAACTGCCAAACTATGTATACTAATACAAATGTAAACAACAGATAATATAGAATACTAATATACGTATTAAAATATGCAGACTCACATATATATATAAATAAATTTAAACACCGTACCTAGCATATACAACAAGTATGACCTATATATATCACCTATATAATATAGTATATTATTATGGGCGTCAGATTAAAACTTTACATCGCAAATCTTACGGTATATAACCATAACATATCTATCTAATATACCTATTCATAATGTATGTATAATACAAGCAGGTAAGATAGGGAAGCAAATAGATTAATGCAAATATATTTATTTTAAACGTATATATATACTATTCACATAAACTCAGCTTATATATTTACAATAAAACAAATGTTCTAACAACTATATTTAGATAAAATTGTATGACAAAACTCGTAACAAACTATACATATTTTGTAAATTTATACCTAGATATAATAACTTTAACTATACTTAATATATTTCTTTACTCTTGACTAAAAATAAACAGTAAGGTGAATACACCTCTATAACTTTCTAAACTAACAGACTTTATAATACAATATGACACACTGTTATCTTATACCTAAAATATATATGCAGCTACAGACAAACAAGTAAAATGGAATTATGTATAGTTTATAAACTATGAATTTAAAGTATAAAACTAACATACATATAGACTGCAAAATATGCACAAACCCACCATACAGGTTAAAATATGGCTTATATACTAGCAACTTATTATATACAAGTGAATTGATAAAACAGCTATACCCGAGTGTGCGAATGAAAGCAAAGTGGAGGAGAGACACGCACGATCGGTGGCCAGGGAAACAAGATGGCCGAGCGATCTGTTATGGTGGAGACTGCGGCTCTTCGGCCATGGGGGAAGCTGCGACGTGGAAGGAAGGATGAGGCAGCAAGCGGAGCTCGGGAGAGTTTGGACGTGGAGGTGGTTAGCAGCTCGGCATGGGTTTGTGGCTGACGTGAAGTGATGGCCTGTCAGATCTGGACGCGCGGTGGGATGTGAGGTCGGGTTTTGTTGAGGTGAGGCCGAAAGCTTTGAGCCGATGGGCGAAGTGGGAAGAGGGGAGAGGAGGCTGCTGTTATTTCCTGGAGATGATGACGAGTGGTTGTGTGTTGTGGGAGTTGAAGGCATGGGGTTGGTTAAGGGCGGAAGGCCAGGCGTGAAGAGGAGGGTGGCAGCTCTCGAGTGGGAGACTGGGAAGGTTGCTTTGTCAGAGACGTGGTGTGCTTCATGGAAGAAGAGAAATGGTTGGAGGAGGGATCTAACAGAGAAGAAAAGAGATAAAATGTATACTTTGTAATAAAATGTTATTGGAAATTGTAGATGAGTTGGCTCTATCAAAACAACAATCGAGAATAAAAGCTGAAGAAAGTGAATCGTCCAAGGCTATTCGAATAACACGGAGGGAAATTGAATGGTCACAACAATATCAAAGCCAAATTGCAGAACCAATATGGGTATCGTTTTAAAGATTTCGCCGTCTCTCGGACTTTAAAATACAAAGTTGAATATACCGTGGAGATCAGCGCGACGAGACGATCAAAATGGTATACTGATAGCAGTGATTCGATTGAATTATACAAATTCGAATTTTCTACTATCGAAAAATGCAAGAAAACGCAGAAGATTAAGATCGACGGAGCCAAAAAAGTCCGAATTTTGAAAACCGAAAAATGACGTCTTGCTCAGAAGACGGTTTAGAATTTTTCTATGTAAAAATATTCAAGTTTCGAAAACGTTTTATTTTCATCGCTTTTAACGGATTAAATTGAAGTAAATTTAAGCGCGAAATAAACTTTCGTATTTTCGGACGAAAATTTACCAGTTGCTATGTTTAACTAGACGCATTCCAAATATCAAATTTAAATTTCAAAATTTTATCGTTTAAATTTCACAAAATTTCAACTAATTACGTTATAAAACGGTTAAAATTTACGGGTCGTTACAATGCCTCTAATATTCCAAGTCATAATATTTATTTACCCATCGCCGAGCTCCGCGTTGATCTTTTAGAAGGAGCCATTTGAGTTTTTTGGGTTTGCTGGAGTTTCATGCTTCTTCAAGTATATGGGGTTCTTCGACACCATGGGGGATACATTCAATTCAGATCTGAATTTCTCACCTGTCTCTTGTATATGTGTTGCAACATCCTGAATAAGAGCTTCAGTATTTTCATAGCAGTCAACTGTATCTTTATTCTTAGCCATGATAATATTACTAGTTTGTGCAGGATCAGTAGCAGGAGTCGTGTTCAAGGTTGGTAGAGAACTCGATGATAATGGAATAGAATGGGATAATACTCTGGCAGAGGAACCTTCATTTGTGTCATCCTTATTATTCTGATAAACTTCTGCAAAATCAGTTGCTATGCCCGTGGTTGCAGGCTGTGAAAGCATGGGAGGTGTTTCTAGTTCGTCTGCAACACCGGAAGAAGTATGGGGAGCTTCAAGGTCATTGGACAACACTGAAAATCGATTACTACTTACAATATTTATGTTATCGAGATTAGGTTTTGTCTGCACAGTTGTGTTGTCAGATTCACTTGTTGTAGTATGGTTATGTAAATTCTCTTCTGTATAACTGGACTGATTTTGGACTTTTAATGTATCATTGTTCTGCTTAGGTTTCCATTCCTTTCTTAAGGAAATAGTGCAATTTGAGTCCGTGTGTTCGAAAACCTGGCAAACAGAACAAGCAGTAAATCTATGTTTATACTAAACCTGTATTATGTCTCTATTGCCGTTATATAGTTCCATCGTGATGAAGTGAGGGTAGGAAAAGTTAACATCGATTTCAACAAGTACACGAGCGTAATTAAGCCTGTTTTCCATGGCCGTAGTTGAGTCCATGCAAATCGGACGGCCTAAAACGCTGGTTATTTTGCTAATGCCTTCATTATTCTATATTCAAGTCTCAAATCTATGAGGCAGACCTAAATTGGAATAGTGGAAAATGATTCCTTTGAGATTTCAATCCCTGGCTTCCATTTTTTAGTTATCAATATTTTGGATCCGATAGTGTATGGGCCAGAATGGATAATTCTAGAGCAGTCTTCAGAGTTATAAAATTTAATAAATATGAACCCATTTTTCTTGAAAAACAACTCGTAAGTTCCATTAGGTTTCCACGTCTTCTCTACGAAACCTTTAAAATTATCGTACGATGGTCTCCTTCCCATTAGGTAAACTACTAGAGTATGTTTCCATTTTTCTTCTGAAGCGGTGAATATAGTTTTCGGTATCATACCTTTGGTTGTTTCCCCGTCTAGAATTAAAGTAAAATAAGTTCGATCAGTGATCTCTGTGTCTCTCTCGGCAACAGTCTTTAACTGTCTCCACCCAAGAGCATTGTCATGTACAGCTGCGTGGAAGTTTAGCACTCATGTGTGATGTAGTTGTAGATCCTGGAACAGGAATATCTGGAGAGAGGACAGAGTGTGAGACGTTGTTATCTGAATGATTACTGCAACTGGACAATGGAGCGATGTGTCCTCTGTGAGTAGGAGAAGTGGTCCGTGTCTCTTGAATGTGGAAGGCCAGATCTGGTGGAGGAAGAAACGCAACCGATCCCGCTTGAATATCTTCATTCACCATGGCAGCAGTTTTTTTGTCATTTATATATAGACACACACTTTTAAAATACTTATAATTATGTTAAAATGAACTTTTAAACTACTCAAAAATATATTATAATTATCTATATAGAATATTATGCAAAAATAACAAATTTAGAAGTAAACAGAAAAATAAGAATAAACATGTTTTATTTTAAAAGCCTTTTACTTTAAAAATTCACAATTGATTATTAGAAATATATTTAAACTTGAAATCAAACACTCTAAAATAAGTTAGAAAACTACCCTAAAAAGATGAGAGAATAATGCTTAATTTAAATATGATTTTTACACAATTTAAAGTTTCAAACAGAAAAGGCAGCGTTTTTGGAAATGTTATCTTAAGTGTCTGCAATGGGTAAAAAGTGTTTCAGAATAAAAGACGCATTCTAGAAATGCTATCCAAAGTTCTAGGCTTGTCGTTAACACGATTTTGCTACAACTTTGAAGCTAGTTTCGACACTTAAACAATTAATTTTTGATTCGATTATTTTATTGTAGTTAGTATATATATATAGAGTACTTAAAAACCATTGAAAGAAACCCCTAAGAATAACTTTCAGTTGACTAATAAAAATTTCCAAAAATAAGGTGTTTTTTCGAAGTGCTTATATAACGACTATTTCGCTATAACTTCTGCCACTTTGTTCAACTAGTTTAAAACCTTTTTAAAACTTAATATTTTTACACCAGTAAGTACTTATATTTTACTTATATTTTTAAACCCTTTTAAAAATAGTTTGATAGAAGCCCCTAAGGATGTCTTCCAAAGTTGACTTAAAAATTGTCGAACACAAAGCGATTTCAAAGTGCATCCGTATCTACATTTTCGCTTCTAAATTTCACAACTTTGTTCTATTATTTTCACAGCTTTCCAAACCAATTCCTTTATGTCAAACATACCAAAACATGTATAGAGAACAACCAAATATATATTTTCACAATATATTCACATTTTAACTAATTTAACATATGTTAAATACAAGGTATTTCAAAGTGTGTACATAGTGACCATTTCGTTTGAATCATTCACAACACACTTAAACTTTACACACAACATTATCAAACATGTAATAATTCATGACCACGTTGCCTGTTTTTAAGGGTTACTGGAGAGATTGTACTACATATAATGTTGTCACTTGCTTTCCATAGCAAGGAGAGGTTCCAAAGTAATAACTTGCATTGTTCATTATATAATGTTATATTTCAACACAACAAACGCTATACATACAACATATATAATCCGATAGTGAGTAAACTAACTTATAAACATGGCAACCACAAGCACAAGCCTTAAAGAACCTAAGAACAATTTGCTACCATCACCCAAAGCCCAAAATTCCATGCTATTGACTTTCAAAGCCAAGCCAACTTCTCCATTGCCTTCCCACGCTCACGGCCTCCCAAAGCTCCCTTTTTTACATTTTTCTTCACTTCTAAGTTGCTATAATCTGTTATGATAGTGATCTAAGGTCTTTGTGAAAGTTTGGTAGAGACACGGAATTGGTTTGATATCATTTTGAGAAAGTTAAAGAATCGAAAGACATGAAAAGAGTGGATTTTATTTGAGGAAAAATAGCAACCCAATAATGTGAGCTAAGGGATGCATTTATAGGGTTGTGAAAGAGGTAATATGACCTAACATACCCCCCTTAGATCAACCCAAGGATGCTTCCTCTCACCTTCTTCTTCTTTGAACATGCCTTGAGACATGCCTTGATTGTCTCTAACTTCCATGCCTTAAATCAATGGTCATTGTCCCCATAGTTATTCTTATGTTTAGTCAATCTTTTGTTAAGAAAGATAGGTATTTATAAAACATGTTAATGTGTTCATATGTTACTATACAAGTTCCAAAGAGTTCGAACAACTTTTATCAAGTAAATAGTTGTTTACCGATAAAACGATTTTCGGACACATTATCGATATTTCTTCAAACTATTTATTTTTTAAACAAAATTCAAAAAAAAATTCTTTATTAGTTATTAATTAAAAGGGGGTTAACAAGGTTATAAAATCACATTTATTCATATTAAATTCAAAATTCAAATATTTAAATACGAAGAGTTCGAAATTTCAGATCGTAACATTCTCCCCCACTTAGAATATTTCTTCCTCGAAATTCCAAGACAAGCAACAAAAGAAACAATCACACATCAATACTTAACATCATTCAAATTTATTGGCAAACATAGCTCATGATTTGCTCGGGTTCAAAAACCTTTCAATCGCACAAGGATGATAAGCAACCTACTAAGCGTACCTTACGCTCAATAACCTTAGGTTATTACTTAGACGGTTATTCATGCTACCTTGAAACAAATCAAAGATTCATTTCCCAGCTCTCCATAAGCCATCAAAACATAGCGTACAAATATACTAAAGCATGTAAGATGTATATGGACCATCCGTACGCAAAATCAAATCTGATCATTAGCTTGATCATATAAATTCCACTTCCAAACTAGTATAGATCACTTAACCTTTTTAGTGAAGACTCCAATCAAGCTCCTTGATTAGAAACCTTCGTTTTCCATATATAGCCATATACCATGATAGAAAACTTTAGGATCATATCAAGAATCCATATAAAGTGTTCACCATCAAGAATCTAGTGAAAAATCCTTGTTTGGACTGGTGTAAACCATCTTGAAATCATGTACTCGAATCCTACATTAAGAACTATCATGCGAAAAAAATGACTACTTACAACTTACGTACAGTATTCCATTAGTTTCTTAATTACACCAATTACTTTACATTTTAAATCACATTCATGTACACAAAAATCATTTCTCATTTAATACAAAATTCATTTATGAAACCTTTCATAAAATATTACTTAAGTTTGTAAACATTTTATAAAGACTTATTTTTATATAAAAAACATTATTCCATTGGTTTCTTAACTTTAGATCGAGTATCACCAAAAAGATACAAGGAATTGGGTCCCACCAAGTAGTATCATACATCCCCTTACTAAAAAGGATAATACCCAAGAGAAGCGCTTACCACCCGAATACATCTCTTGCCTACTTTTAGTCACTTTCGAGCCACCCGAACCAGCTAACAAAAAAATACTTTATTCTTGAATCGTCTCGTTGATTCCGATAGCATCCTCGAATTCGAACTAACCTTAAAACTCTTTTAAAACACATTGGTCTTTTAAAACACTTTTAAATAATACTGTTAATATTTTCTTTAAAATCCGGAAAAACAATTTTCAAAAATATCGGGAATTAAGTTCTCAAATTCTCAATTTAAATCCTTTTTTTTATAAATCATATTTTTAAAACCGTACTTATATAAAATTCAACTTCTATTAAAAAATCTTTTTAGAATTATTTATTCTTAAAATAACTTATCTTTCTTTTAGATTTCAATAAACAACTTTTATTAAAGTTAATTTTTAACTCAACATTGTCATCGAACACCTTATAGTCAAATTATAAAAATTAATTCACAAGGTGTTCGCTTCGATGTTCCTACAATTATCATCTACCCAACCATGTAGTAAAATGGTAAATTGCTTATAAATAGGTTAAAAATAAAACAACAATCAACAAACAATAATCGATACTCATAAACTGGCCAGGCATGATTACACTAATAAATGAGGTGTAAATGAACATCGTTAATCACTACATAAATTAACTACATTATAAACTTATAATTATATATTACTAATATATAACAAATACATATACGCTCTCGTATATATAATACTCTAACTTATGCTAGGCCAATCCATACCTTATCTGTTAGTAAGTTATACCCAACCAAAGCCAACGTTCTCGCTTAACCTTCAGCTCTGATAACAAATGTAACATATGGCCTTTTTGACTTAAAACATGAATCTTTGAAATATCTTTTTACACAAAAAGACTTAAACATAATGTAGCAAGGGTAGTTGGAGTTTCTTGCGGTTTATGATCTAGATATATTATACACATCGAGAAAAGATAACATCGTAGCTGATGCAGTCAGTAGGAGGTATGTAGTTATGGCGAATGTTGTGGTTCGTCCAACTCTTATTAGTCGTACCGAAGGTAATCAGGTTAGAGATATTCATTTTACTAAGATAGTTAAGAATGTAAGTGAGAAGAGGCACCAGAGAGAAGGTCGGGATTCGAAATGGATAGTTATGGCATTTTGAGAATGAACGATAAGTTATGTGTTTCGAATGTTAATGGGGCTAGGCAGGAAGTTCTAGTAGAGAGTCACCATTCTAGATTGATGATACATCCTAGGTTCACTAAGATGTACCAAGACATAAAGAGGATTTTCTGATGGAAGGGCATGAAGAGGGACATTTCTATCTTTGTGAGCATGTGTGCTAACTGCTAACCGGTAAAGGGTAATCACTAGAAGAAGGCTGGACAGCTTCAGCCACTCGAGATTCCTAAGTGGAAGTGGGAGCAAATTTCCATGGACTTCATTGACGAATTGCCTAGGTTAAGGAGGGGTAAGAAGGTGTGTGGGTTATGGTGGATCGATAAACCAAGAGCACACACTTATTACATGTTAAGATTGAGAAGACAGCTTCTAATTTGGCTAAGTTATATGTTATAAATCGTCAGGTTGCACGGTGTTCCTTGTGATATCATGAGTGATAGAGATATGATATTCATAAGCCAATTCTAGAAGGGTTTGCATGAAGCATTAGGGACCGAGCTTAGTTTGAGTACCGATACCATCCGTAGGCTGATGGGCGAATGAAATGGGTGAACCAAGTGTTGGAGGACTTGCTATGAGCATGCATTTTAGATTCTGGGGGTTCGTGGGAAGAACACTTACCACTTGTGTTTTCATACAACAACAGTTATCAGGCCTATATCGGAATGACACCATTTGAAGTGTTGTATGGAAGGCCTTTCAAATCTCCATTGTGTTGGATAGAACAGTGGGATCGTCTTGTTCTTGGGCCAGAGATGAATTGAAAGGCGTTGGATAAGGTCATAGAGATTAAAAAGTGAATCAAGGAAGCACAGAATCGACAAAAGAGCTATGCAGATGAGAGATGCAGAGACTTGGAGTTTTCAGTTGGAGACTTTGTATTTGTAAAGGCTTCTTTGATGAGAAGTGTAGTTCGGTTTGGAAGAGCTGGGAAGTTGGCTCCTCGATATATATGACCATTCCCAATTCGGAAGAGGAATAGTACACTCGCTTATAGAGTCAAGTTACTGGCTATTAGGCGTGCATAATGTATTTCGTGTATCACATTTGTGTAAGTTTGTCCATGATCCTTCGATGCTAGTGGGAGCATAGTAGTAGGAGGACTTGGAGATTGAGCCAAATTAGACTGTATTGAGACAGCCTGTTTGTATTATTGATAAAGATATAGAGTGATTGAGGACTAAAGTTGTGAAGTTAGTCAAGGTACAATGGAGGGAGGATGCTAGGATTGTACGTGGGAAACAGAGTACGGTTTGAAAGAGTTCTATCCAAAATTGTTCAAAGACTAGAGATTTCTTATCTTAGTATCGTATATCTTTTGTAGTGTACTCACTGCTTGAGGTAGAGTCACTTAGCATGCATTTGGGTTGTAGTTTAGTTTATATATAGTTTCAGCAGTACTTAATATATGTATCTTTTTCTTCTATCTTCATTGATATCATTCTTGTTTGAATTTCGAGGATAAAATGTTCAAAGTGGGGGAGAATGCAGCGATCTGGAAATTCAAACATTTCATCTTCGAATACCGAAACGTTTTGATATTTAATTAAGTTTTATAAATATGATTCTATAACCTTGTTAAACATCATTTTATTAATGAATAATGACAAGAAACTTGTTTTTGAAAATTATTTACAAAAATATATTCAGATGGAAAATTGATAATGTAACCGAAAATCGGTTTATCGGTAAGCAACATTTCGATCGATATAAGTTGTTCGAACTCTTTTGCACTTGTCTAATGATCAAACGAACATATTAGCAACTAATTAACACACTCTACTCTTCATAAAGCAATGGAATGTTCTATAAGTTTCTATTAGGATAAGAGACATATTATCTTAAGAGTGTAAGTGTAATTAGCATAAAGGAGAAGTGATGGGAGGTGAGTTTTTCATGGCATGGTGGGGGGTGAAGGCAAGCTTAGGAAACACCATCTTGTGCCTATATAAGGAGAGGCACACCCTTATATATTATTCACAAATTCACAAAGCAAAAGTGAGCTCAATCCACGTCTTCTTCTTCTTCTTCCTAAATTCCTAAAGCAAAATAGTTGCAAATCATATCCAAATCAACTCAAATTTGGAGTGAAGCCTTAATACCACATTACAAAACATCCTACCTAGTTAGAAGTTAAAGAAACAAAGCCAAACTCTCCCTACTTGCAAAGGCCTTGAGCTTCTAGATTGGTTTGGAGGCAATGGCAAGGCAAAAGCAAGGAAAAGAAGGGAAGAAAAGGTGTTGCTAGGTTGAGGTTGGACTTAGATGCTTGGATCTCTATTGTTTGGAGGTTAAATGTGAGCTAACTCACAACTTTGATTGAAAATATTGTGCCTATATATTGGAGTTTGCTTTTGTTAAAGTTGTTTGAATTGAGACATGTTGAAACAATAGTTTTGATTCTTGCTTTGAAAGCAAGTGGCATATGTGTGGACTTGAACGAACTTGAACGGACTTAAATGGACTTGTATAACATTTAGAAAGGCTTTGGAACAAAGTACATAGGTTATAGATGGACTTTGGTTAAGGTCGGACTTGGATTTGAAACTGCACTTATAGCGATAGTCGCTATAAATGCAGTTCAGAATTGCTCTATTTTTGCGATTTCTATGGAACTTTATAGAGAGATCCTTAGGGTTTCTCACCATATTTATAATTTTTTATATGTATGTTTATTTCCATAAAAAGTATGGATAGTAAAAAGTTAAGTAATATCTCAAAAACGACCAAAACGTCATTAGTGCAAAACTGCCTCGTTTAAACTTGATTTTTGAACTTTAAAACGGTTGAAAAGATATTTAAATTTAAGTATTTTGTTTCATTCTTTTTATAAGCATTTACTAACTATTATTAGAGTATTTTAATAGTGGTTATAGATTCCTATGAATTTTTAAGAGTTAGTTGTGAATTTATAAAGAAGAGGTTTTTATAATGAAAACTTGTTTTTTCCAAGTTTTAAGGAAATTATAAACTTGTCATTTTAAAGTAATATTTTAGATAAATGTTTTAAAACCTATTATAAGTATTTTTTAAGTATTTCAAAAGTATAAACAAATGTTTTCAAAAAGGGGTAAGAATTGCTTAGGTTATAAATGGTTTTATTATGCGATTACTTATTGAAAAGTAATTAACTATGCTTAACACTAAAAGCCGAGTGAGGTAGACTTCTCTATTTATAAGAGTTAAGATTGATGCCGAATAGGGATGAAGCAATAGAGCTTTAACCTACCGACTACCCTCTTTATCGAGGAATAGTTGAGTTGGAATGTCAAAAATGTGTTAATCTTGTTGATTTTATCGTTTTTGATTTTGAATATTTAAATAAATTTAAATATTTAAATAATCGATGTTTAAAATATAAATAACTTATATTTAAATATTGGTATTATTTAAATATTTGATTTGAGAATTAAATATTAATTAAATGGATTTAATAGCTTTATTTAACTTCGTTTAATTAATGAATAATTATGGTAAATTCATTTGTAAATTCATTTGCAACAGTAAATAGTTTGAATAAATAATAAGAAAATCAATTACTAATAAAACGACTTGATTTTTATTATACTATTTTTAATTTAATTTATTGGATTTTTCCATAATTTTCAATTTGGAAAATATTAAAACTACCGTATGATGATTTTACGGCAAACGACGATACTTTTGAAATTTCACATAATTAAATAATATGTGTATTGTATTGTTGAATTAGGATCATGTCACATTTTGGTGCACGACCGTATGTTTATTTCTGTCATTCGTGGTCCGAACACTAATGGAATACTTTGTAGCGGGATACCGCAAATATTATTTTCAAAACTTATAAAATCAAATCAAAATTCAAAAGGTTTAGTCAAAATCTTGGGACGTGATACCTAAATGGGAATATTGGTTTACTTGTAATTGTTGGCTAACTTGAAAAGGTTTGATTATGTTATGGTTAACAGAGTGCATTTGATTTGAGGTACGGGAATTTGGATAGTATAAAATCTAAGTCAAACACTTATCTATTTTATCAATTCACCTTTTTAAATTTTACTTTATCTCTTCATGTTCTAACCTAGCCCATTTCCAGTAAAGAAAAAAATCACTGTCTTCCTTTAAAAATCTAAAACAAATTGAATACTCCATTATAAAACCTAAATCAAGTTTATTTGGATTCGTGGTGTTGAGCACTTCGATCCGTGTGAGTTTGAAGGCGTTCGGTTGTCATTGGCAAAGTTTGATGTGGATGAGGAGGAGCTAAGTTTTGGGTTTTTGAGTGTTATAAGCGGAGTTAGCATGAATTGAGTATGGATTTGTGTTTATGGAGGAGAGTAGCACCCGTGGCCACGAATCAGTGAAGTCTGATCCATTATTGGGTGATGCGACATCGTGAAGGCATGAAAGGGCATCAGGTCGGAAATGGAGTGGTTGATGCGGAGGTGAAGTGGTGGTAGCAAGGAGGAAGCTCTCGCGAAGGGGGGCGTGTTGGAAAAAAAGGAGTCGATTTCGTCGAGAAGTGGAAGAGTTATTGTTGATGAAAGGCTGCGTGCTTATGGGTATCCTTATGCAAGTGATACAGCCATGTATAGGAATGGTAATTACGAATTGGAGGAAAGAAGGATTATGGACTTGATTTGGTAATTAGTCAATTAATTTGGTAATTAATTAAATTATTTAAATTCGACATCTTATAAATTCAATAACTTTTGTGTAAGAGGTTGGATTCGGACGCGGTCAGTTGCCTTGAACTCATAGGAACATTAACTACGCAATGGAATTGGTTTGGTTGAACTTGGAGCTAGTTAAGTTTTAAGCTAAAATCGGACATCATTCGACTATAGACCAAACCAAAACGCGAAAGCGTCTGATGGAATTTCTATGAGTTAACTCACCTTTAAATAAACTATTTGGTTCCTGTGTTGTTATAGATTGTTGTTGAATTCTTGAATGTAATTTTGATGAAGTATAAGTTAGAGATAAAAGTATAATGGTTAAATTTAATTACACTTCACGTAATCAATTATACTTCGTTTGGGACATCTATTTAGCATAATAAAACGTCATTCTCCTATAATAAAATCGACTAGATTATTTGGATATCTATTGAGCAGAATAAATCACCGTTATGTGCTTGCAAAGTAAAAATATTAGTATTATTTAATTGTTTGTTCGGATTTGAATTCCCGCTGGATAGCGGATGAACTAAATAACCATTGTGTTGTAGGGGACAAAAAGTAGAAGTCGGAGTGTTTTCCAAGCGAATAGGTTGCTACGGACACTTCGAAGTACCTATATATATGAAATTTATAGGGGACTTTTATAGAGAGACCCAAAGGGGTTTGTCGCCATTATTTATTTACTGTTATCTACATCTTATTTATATTCTTTTATTTCATATATTGTTGTTTGGTTGAAATATTTGTGACATACTGTTTGAATTGTGTAAGTGTCATTATAGCAATTTTCGCTATATTGTCACTTATTTAGTATCATCTCCTTAAACCCTTATCTGCATTGAAATTCTACTTGTGTTTTTACAAAATAGATGTGTGGTCATGTTTTTGCACTTCGAAAGTTGTTTAAACTATATTTTCAAATATTTTGGCGAATTTTGAAAATACAGGATAAGAATTGATTAAAATTTATAAAGAGATTATAAATTTGATTAATTATCTTTTGAGTTAATTCAAATGGTTTAATTTTATAAAAGATAATAAATTTCATTTATTTTCCTTTGGGATAATAATAAAAGATTATGAATATGATTTATTATCTTCTGGGATAATTTATGTTGTTTTAAATTTATAAATGAATATAAATTGATTTTTAAATGATAATAAATTTGATTTATTATTTTTGGGACAACTAATGATGTTTAAATACATAAAAGGATTATAACTTGATTTATTGTCTTAATTAATGTGGTTTTTAAATTTATAAATGATGGTTTAGTATTATCCGACATTTTAACCCGGCTATATTGAACTAGTTACACAAGTTAGATTCAACTGCCATCAAGATCGATGACTCAAAAGTGATGATTGTGGGGCCCATAAGTCAAATATATATGGTAACATGAAGTCAAGGTTGAATGGACTTGATAGATATGCAAGGCAGAGTGTTCGAAGCATGAAATATGGCTCAACACATAAGAGGCATCGGCATAAATCAGCTCTAATAATAGGGATCCGCATGTTTCAAGGTGTGAGAGAATTCCTACAGAAAATAATTAATATCTCAAGATCAACAAGTCAAATGCATATGAAATTTTGTGAGCAAGACATAAGGACCCTACAGAGCCTACACTAAGGATCGCGCCTCAAAGAGATGAAGTTGGAGGTATCGGTATTCTTCCTTTGGAAGGGTTCGATAGCAATCAGAAAGCAAACCATGATGGAACAAAGATCGAGCAATAACTCAAGATTTACTGATCCAATTATCATGAAATTTGGAGGCTAAGTATATTTTAGTATGAGCAAGTCACCATAAGGATCGCTCCTAAAAATTCAACAAAGAAGGGATTGCTACCGATTCCCTCTTCTTTTGGAATTGGGCTATGTGATCCCTCCAATGACCCCATATGGTTTCGAAGGTCCTTCTGTCAAGTTTTCAGAGAGATATTTGGCCATCTTTGTCTATAAATACAAGCTTGGTTGTTCATTTTTAGGACCTTTACGCTGCTAGTTCCTTTATACTCTTTTGTAAATAAGGATTTTCGTCCGATCCCTATTGTACTCGGTTTATAAAGTAATCAATAAAGCAATCTATTCAAAGTGGACGTAGGCAAACAATGTCAAACCATTATAAATCTTTGTCTTCGTGTTATTATTTCAATTTACTACTGTTTCCTTGTTATTATCCTCTATTTTCATTTTATATTCTTCATTTATTTCTCTTTTGGTGCAAACATTTTGGTGCTTTCACTGAGAACCTTGATTCTCAGCTTATTTGGATCCTTTTGTTGCTACTGGATTGCATAAATCCCCCGAAGGAGATCCACAGTTATTTTAAGAAGTTTGCTCGTTCCACTAAAATTTGCAAAAATCTAAGCAAAGCTATCAACAATGGTGAGGAACGCTAGATCTACTTCTCAGAACGTGGAAGGAAACGAGAACGCTAGCATCCAGCAAGTAGGCCCGAGCAATCAACCAATGGATGTGAATGCTGATCCAGTTGAAGTCCAGAATTCAGCTAATTCTATTACAAGAGCTGAATTCCAGAATCTAATGAGAGAGCTAGTAGATAGCTGTCGACAGTTAAATCAGCAGATCCAAACCAATATCAACCTAATGAACCAACTCAGTCAGCAACAACGAGGAAAAGCTAGGAGGGACACTACCCCTTACTCGGCATCAGAGAGTTCTGTTTCATCGGACGAGTATCACAGGCATATAACTTGCAGAAAAGATGGATATTGTGCAGAAACTTCGGGGAGTCAATAGGAAGACCATCCTGGTCTGCCAGGATCGATTGGTGCCGATCCCTCCATAGGGGTCGGTACTGATCCCTTCTCCAGAGGAGGGAACTTATCTATGTATCCTAGGATTCAAGCCGGAGCTGTTGCGGCTGATTTGGATGATGGAGTTCGGTTAAATGTTGACCAAATGCTTCTCCGTAATGACGATGAAGTGAATTTACAAGATATACATCGGGAAGATGTTGAACCAAGAAGATGTGGAACGACCCATAAACATTGACCGGACCATTTACGTGAGGTGGAACACGACCACCACTTGGCACCAACTTTCCAAACGCTTGACTTATTTGGCTATGGTTAGACAATTAGTGAGAGAGAGCCAAGGCTTGACAATGATGACTGGGAATCTCAAGAAGCCATACCCCGTTTGTTGATAATGTCCTCCAAGGAGGTTCAACATGCCATTGATGCCTGCTTACAAGGGAAAAACCGACCCTAGGTAGCACATCATGAGATATGAATGGCTGATGAATTCCACTTGAGCAGATGATGCAACTAAGTGTAGACATTTTCCCATAACTATTTCTAGAATAGTAACAATGTGGTTTACAAGGTTACCCCCGTGGTCGAGCTCTAGATTTGATGATTTGGCAATAAGGTTTGTGGAGCAGTTTCAATGCGCGCCACTCACCCCAAAAATGTAATGTCATTGTCTAGCATGATCCATGCTCTGGGAGAATCGTTGAAATATTATTTGGAGGGATTCCATATAGCTGTTACAAAAATCAGTAATCTGAATGACCATGCAATATTGATGGTCGTAACAAGAGGGATTGATCCAGAGTCTGATTTTGGCGATTGGTTAGCTGGTAAGCCA
The DNA here is from genome assembly GCA_030737815.1 of Allium fistulosum. NCBI lineage: Eukaryota > Viridiplantae > Streptophyta > Magnoliopsida > Asparagales > Amaryllidaceae > Allium > Allium fistulosum. The sequence goes on along the minus strand of CM060905.1, from coordinate 264,881,960 downwards.
CCCGCAACGTTGGAGTGGTTTTACGCAAGGCGGCTCTGTATTTGAGGAAGGAGGAAGCCATATGCTCCAAGAAGAAGAAAGTTGCGGGACCAAGTGGAGAGGGAGTACAAAGTAATATTGCAGTAAAGTAGTCTGATGATAGCTCTGGAAAAGTCCAAGTGGATGTCCAGAATAAACCGAATCAACAAAAGAAAGGCGATGATAGGAACCGAGAACGAAAGAGGGATTCTGGAAGAGGGAAGCTTAGGATTCTGATGTACGATACTTACACGCCACTGAATACATCCCTGGAGAATATCTATTTGTCTACCTGCAATACCATGTAGTATAGGAAGCTGCCTCCAAAAGAATCAATGGAGAAGCAAAAACAAACCAGAAAATACTGCCGGTTTCAAGAATGCTATGGGAATAACACAAATGAATGCAGGCATCTCCGGGATATTATCGAAAAGCCGATTCGAGAAGAATTTTACAGCATTATGTAAAAACCCCGCAGGATGGCGGGCATGGGACATCCGACCCTAACCGGGGACAAGCACCGCATAGGGCTGAGGAGCATGCGTGGACTGGCAGAAGATTGGTAATCAATAGAATAGTCAGAGGATCACATCCGGCTGATAAGAGTTGGCATGAGATGGAGCGCTACGCTAGCTGAATAAGCATGTGTATTTTGAATGTTGTTCGAGTATGGAAGATGGAGCTCCGACAAAATAGCAACGTAAAATGGCAGATGATATTGTGTTTAGAAACAGAGATGCAAACAAGGTGGAGGCTCCAACGATCGACCCAATGGCCATTTCGGCCAAGATCGGCCCCGCTTTAGTGAGAAGGATATTTGTTGACTGTGGAAGTTCTGTAAATATAATTTTCAAAAAGGCTTACAATTAGATGAGGATGGAAGCCAAGGACTTGAAACCGTCTAAAGCATGCATTCATGGCTTTAATTGTGCTGCAACTGAACCTGTTGGTTATGTTGAATTACCTATAGAGTTGGGAGAAGGTGGCTATAGGAGAGTGCAGATTCTGCCTTTTGTTGTTTTGGATGTTGACTCTCCATACAACGCTTTTCTGGGCCGACCGACCCTAGTCGAGTTCCGAGTAGCTCTTGCCCCATGGTGTTTGACTTTGAAGTTCTCGATAGATAATGGTGTTGGAGTTGTTCATGGTGATCAAGCGACCGAACGTGCATGTTATGTAGCTGAGTTGAGGGATGCTCAATGGAAGGAGAAAGGTAAGGGTGTGGACAAGTCAGTCTGCATCTAAGCTACTGAAGATTGACAACTAGCGCATGAGCCTTGGCTCGGGTGCCACAGTCGGTTCTATAGAGATATAGATCCGAGAGATGACGAGGAGGAGTCCAAAGAGACCAAGGCTACACCGGTTGAGCTGACGATTGACATCACAGTTAGCCATGACGATCTGTCATGAGTCCTAAAGATCGAATCACAGCTCTGCCCCCCGATGATGAAAGAACTTGCTGGATTTCTCCATGCGAATCTCGACGTATTTGCTTGGACTCACTCTAACATGTGTGGGATCTCACTTGCCGTTGCGAGCCATGCATTGAATATCGACCAGGGGTATGTCCCGGTGAAACAAAAAAGACCTATCATGGATCTGGAGTGATCTGCCACTCTTAAAGAGGAGGTGGATATACTCAAAGACAAAGGGTTTATTCGCGATGCCCTCTACACAAAGTGGGTATCTAATCATGTACTTGTGAGAAAGGCGAATGGGAAATGGCAGACATGTGTTGAATACTCAGAGTTGAACAAGGCATGCCCAAAAGATAGCTTTCCCCTTCCAATGATCGACCAGCTGGTAGACTCAGCTACGGGACATGTATTGCTATCTTTCATGGACGCGTACTCAGGATATAACCAAATCCCGATGCACATTCTCGATCAAGAGCACACCAGTTTCATTACCGAAGTTGGATTATATTGCTATGTGGTGATGTTGTTTTGACTAAAGAATGAAGAAGCGACCTACCAGCGCCTAGTCAACAAAATGTTTAAAGATCAGATCGGAAAAAGAATGGAGGTATATGTGGATGATATGCTTGTGAAGTCACGACGGTCAAGCAACCACATTAGAGACCTGGTAGAAATGTTCGACATCCTCCGATATTACAAGATGAAGACTAATCCTCTGAAGTGTTCTTTTGGCGTCGCATCATGAAAGTTCTTGGGTTTCATCGTTAATGCCCATGGAATCGAAGCTAATCCTGAGAAGAACCAAGCTATTCACAATATCCAAGCACCGAAGGCTATCAAACAAGTACATAGCCGGAATGGGAAGGTTGATGCCTTAAGCCGATTTATTTCCAAAGCTACCGACATATGCATTCCTTTCTTTGATTTGATTAGGAGAGGAAAAGGGAATTTCGAATGGACAAAGGATTGTAGAGACACATTTCAAGCTTTGGTGAACCACTTAGAGAGACCTCTCATCTTATCAAAGCCAGTGGATCATGAAGATTTATATATATACTTAGCCGTGTCGGTACACGCTATAAGTCCGCGTAGCTTCATGAAGAGAATCAAATCCGAAGACCTGTCTATTATGTTAGATAGCGATTGAGAGGGGCTAAAAGGAACTATCCGAAGATAGAGAAACTGGCGTAGTGCTTGCTGATTGCATCACGAAAGCTACACCCTTATTTCCAGGCACACCCTATCAATGTTTACACCGACCAGCCGTTACGACAGGTCCTGCAGGGACCTAAGACGTTTGGAAGGTTACTCAAGTGGAATATCAAGCTTAGCTGTTATCCTGCCTTTTGGCAAGGCCGTGACACCAAGAACTTGACTAGAAACCAATGACAGTTCGTCTTAGAGATCGGTTATACGCAGGCTCACTATGGATATCAATGAATTTTTTCCGAGTCCAGATCGAGCTAAAATTGATATGACACGACAAGCAAAGCTATGAGAGCCAACGTTCCGAATTTCAAGGCAATCGGAGTTCATATGCTCAAGATATTAATCGATCACGGTTGAGAAATCCAAACTTGCATCGATCATAACTCGAGATCTACAAACCCAAATGCCACCAAATTTTAACAGGAGCTTAAATACAACATGAAGAATGTTCCTGCCAAATTTCGACTCGATCAGAGCAAGTCTTGATCGAGTCGAAATTCGTTCGAATCGATCGCGGATGGAAAAACTCCAACTTGCATCGATCATATCTCGAGATCCATAAGTCCAAATGCTATGAAATTTTCACAGCAGCTTAAATACAACATGAAGAATGTTCCTGCCAAATTTCGACTCGATCGGAGCAAGTCTTGACCGAGTCGAAATTCGTTCGTATCGATCGCGGATGGAAAAACTCCAACTTGCATCGATCATATCTCGAGATCCACAAGTCCAAATGCTATGAAATTTTCACAGCAGCTTAAATACAACATGAAGAATGTTCCTGCCAAATTTCGACTCGATCGGAGCAAGTCTTGACCGAGTCGAAATTCGTTCGTATCGATCGCGGATGGAAAAACTCCAACTTGCATCGATCATATCTTGAGATCTACAAGTCCAAATGCTATGAAATTTTCACAGCAGCTTAAGTACAACATGAAGAATGTTCCTGCCAAATTTCGACTCGATCAGAGCAAGTCTAGACCGAGTCGAAATTTGTTCGTATCGATCGCGGATGGAAAATCTCCAACTTGCATCGATCATATCTCGAGATCTACAAGTCCAAATGCTATGAAATTTTCACAGCAGCTTAAGTACAACATGAAGAATGTTCCTGCCAAATTTCGACTCGATCAGAGCAAGTCTAGACCGAGTCAACATTCGTTCGTATCGATCGCGGATGGAAAAATTCCAACTTGCATCGATCATATCTCGAGATCCACCAGTCCAAATGCAATGAAATTTTCACAGAAGCCTACGTGCATGTTAAAGAATGTCCATGCCAAATTTCGATTCCATCGGACACAATCTTGATCGATACGAAATCCGTTCGTATCTATCACGGATCGGACCGAAACTTCGTGGGCTTGGGCGTGCGGGCCTAGTCACGTGCCAGAGAGGGTCCCCTGAGATCTGAGTGAAATACCAGCCTCCTACACCTATAAATAGAGCCCCAGGGCATGTAGAAAAGGGGCTCCTTCTTCTTTGAATTCTCCAACGCCCAGACTCTGCCGGATCCAGATCTAAAACTCCATTGCTGTTGCTGCTAACAAATTTCACTTCTGTAAATCATTGATTATTTGCTGTAACCTGCTGAAATCAATTGTAATCCTCAAAGAAAGATCAATAAAGCAATCAACTTCATAGTGGACGTAGGCAATACGCCGAACCACTCTAAATTCTTGTGTCTCTGTGCATTTTAATTACTCTCATTATCTATTTTTGGAGTTTTTATTAGATAATCCTATTTTTCCATTAAATTTCTTTATTTTATCTCTTCAAAAACTTCCGAAGAGTGTTGTGCCCAATTTTGGTACAAACACTTTGGTGCTTTCACTGAGAAAAACCTTGCTTTTCTCCTGCTCTGTGGATCTACTACCATAGTTGGATTGCAAAAATCTAAGGAGGAGATCCAGATCTGTCGTCAAGTGGTTCCATCTATTCTATTCATATTTCTCCAGATCTAAGAGGAACTGCATTCATCCATCATTTCGTGTCCAGAAAATATGGTCATTTTCAAATCCATCATTTCATATCCAGAAAATATGGTCATTTTCGAATCCATCATTTCGTATCCAGAAAATATGGTCATTTTTGTATCCATATTTTCATATCCATGAAAATATGGTGTTTTTCATATCCATGTTTTCGTATCCAGAAAATATGGTCATTTTTGTATCCATATTTTCGTATCCATGAAAATATGGTGTTTTTCGTATCCTTGTTTTCGTATCCAGAAAATATGTCAAAGTTCGTCTCGATCAAGAGTGCTCTGTTCGTATCGATCTGCTTCACATCACTCTGTTCGTATCGATCGCCACTTTCCTGTTCGTATCGATCAAGAGTGCTCTGTTCGACTCGCTCCGCCTCGCATCCATCAGAGAGCCTTTGTTCGACTCGCTCCGCTTCGCATCCATCAGAGAGCATGTGTTCGGCTCGCTCCGCCTCGCATCCATCAGAGAGCCTCTGTTCGACTTGCTCCGCTTCGCCTCCATCAGAAGCCAACTTCGACTCGTTGCACAACCATCAAAAGTGACCATTTCGACTCGCTGCACAGCCATCAGAAGTGACCATTTCGACTCGCTTCACAGCCATCAGAAGTGACCATTTCGACTCGCTTCACAGCCATCAGAAGTGACCATGTCGACTCGCTTCACAGCCATCAGAAGTGACCATTTCGACCCGCTTCGCAGACATCAGAAGTGACCATTTCGACTCGCTTCGTAGCCATCAGAAGTGACCATTTCGACTCGCTTCGCAACCATCAGAAGTGACTGCTTCGACTCGCTCTGCTTCGCCTCCATCAGATGCCTTCTTCGACTCGCTCAGCTCGCATCCCTCAGAAGAGCCTTCTTCGACTCGCTCCGTTCGACTCCATCTGGGAATCCTACTTCGGCTCGCTCCGTTCGAACCACTGTTCGACTCCATCGACTTCGACTCCATTGGCGAAGCCACTGTTCGACTCGCTCCGCCTCGCATCCATCAGAGAGCCTCTGTTCGACTCGATCTGCTTTGCATTGCTATGTTCGTATCGATCGCCTGTGCTCTGTTCGTATCGATCGCAACTGCTCCAATTCGTATCGATACTCACACGTTGTTCGTATCGATCCATCTGCGTCCAATTCATATCGATACGAAATTTCACTAGCCGCAGTGCAGAGCACCCGCATAGTGAATTCAAAGCTCAATTTAATGAAGGAACATTCCATCCGTGCTTCTGATTGTTCCATGACTGAAAAAGACACAGGAGATCACAACAACAAATGCTGAATTGCAATCAAGGAATGGCTATGGTACGATGGCTAATATGACGACTCCCCTACACTGTTTACTCTGCCAACTCAAAGCATAGCTGGTCACCGCTGAACCATCTTCAAATGCCCGCATCTTAATCATTCCACGTCCACATGACTAAAAGCATGGCATACGACCTCAAGAGGACTTCCTTAATACCCTATATAGGTCTCCTATCTGGATGAAAGTTTGGGGAAAACACCAATCTATTAGCCCATTTTAACCAACTCGCCGTCCAATCGGCGTTGCCAACCACTCAAACGTTGGACAATCATGCACACATCATTCGCCAGTATTACAAGACCCCATAGCCATAAAATGGACCTAGTCATAATGACAATCGGAGAATCTTCCCCAGTGGAGACCTATTCATTGAAACCATCCTACTTGCAAAATTTCCAGTGAAAATTCAATATGTTGACTATGTCAATATACTATGGAAATACGACCCCCGACACTACCTCATGAAGTGAGAATGACACATGGACTCCACCAAGAGTGCTGAATGCCATTAAATGCAGATGTCTTCCCCCATTCCTCAAAGAACACTGTCATTCACGGTTAGACATACCAGTTCTACTTCTCATATTGCTAAAGGGAATAAAGAAGCTGGCAGCCAATGAATTTATCCAAAGCCCACATCCAGTTGTTGCCAATACCCATAAATGAATTCATCACCAGAGCTTATTTCCAGACTTTGATAAGAGAACTGGTGGGTAGCCGCCAACGAGTACACCAACATATCCATGCCAATATTGAGTTGATGAACCAGATGAAGGATCAACTTGGAGAGATAAGGAGGGAACCTACTCCATACTCTAGATCAGAAAACCCCCGTTCTTTAGATGGCTACCATGGATGCCAACGCCATAAGGCTGCTCCGGAAAGGATAACTCTGACAATATGTTCAAGCCTCATAAAACAAAGGACCGAGAACATCCGACCCCTATCGATCAAGGACTTTGATCAAATTGAACCAGTTGCATTAGACATCCAATTGTGAAGGGCTGGACCGAAGTGCAATAGCGAGCATACGACGCCGCTTCACTTATCAATGAGATTTAATCCGATCTCTTTTGAATTATTTCTATTTCAATTTCGTTTACGTCGCGAAATCTGACCTACTTGAATTAAACTACTTGCAAATGATGCAGGTAAGCGAGTACTTAAGATTGGGTGCAAAACAACCTCCGCGGACTATAATCAAATCATTGAGGTATCATCGTGACGAGCATGATTCAACCACTCATCGGCTACCATATGCCCCTGACTGGGGACAAGTCATCGAAGCGGAAGAGACCGACAAGGTCAGGACTCTAGTACAAAGTGGATGCAACCGACCATCCCCTCATCCGCCTATGCAATTTAATTGGAGATCTGGGAAAAACTCGGAGTGATATATCATAACAATGTACTCTCCATCTCGTACTTGAAGCTCGCCAAAATACTTATGCTTCTTTTAATGCCCGATAAAATCGGAATCACACCAAGGGTGGACGCAACGTCACCATCCATGCATCCAATCCTACATTAGACACTTGGGGTTATTTGAGAACACATGTTTAAAGTGGGTATGATTTGACCATTCACTCTACAGTTTGCGTCTGTAATTCGACAAAACAGTCAAGCCTTAAACAAACTTCATCAGGGTCCAACCCTCAATTTAAAGTCATCAACGACTGACTGCCTACTCCCTAACCATCACGAGCTGCCATTTCAACTCTCTTCCTTAGCTCGATCGAAAGAATGCAAAGTATAAATTGGACGTGACTCGACTGTCTGCTCTCCAATTCCTGCACCCGACTTATGGGAAAATACACAACTCAGAGTGGATGTAGTTCGACCATCCCTTCCTATGCTCGAGCACAAAGCTCGCCAGAACACTAATCTTACTCCTTAGGCTTGGAAAAAGCGGAATCCAAATGAACATGGACATGATCCAACCGTCCATGAACTAAATCTCATCCTTCGTTGAGGGGCATATAAGTGGAAGTTAATCGGGATCCCACCGATCACTCGCTAAGTGAAACCCTGAGCTCAGGGACAAGCCATCACACTACGGCAATAAGGGATTGATACACGACAATCCTCTAACTAACTCCGGCTCCCAAAGTGTGAGCTGGAGTATAAACTTACGGACATGGGCTCGAGGAGGATGGATCCGTCCATCTAACGACTTCGCCCGTGTTCAACCTAAACCCGAGGAGGATGGATCAGTACATCTAACGACCTCGCCTTCCATATTTACAAGCTCGAGGAGGATGGATCCGTCCATCTAACGACTTCGCTTGCCTACTCAGGGTGGGTATGATACAACCGTCCACGTACCTGATCAACTAACTCCAGATTCCCAGAGTGCGAACTGGAGTATAAGCATCAACTCCGGATTCCCAGAGTATGAAACGGAGTATAAACATCAACTCCGAACTCCTAGAGTGCGAGTCGGAGTATAAACATTTACTCCAGATTCCCAGAGTGCGAACTGGAGTATAAACATCAACTCCGGATTCCCAGAGTGCGAAACGGAGTATAAAAATCAACTCCGAACTCCCGGAGTGCGAGTCGGAGTATAAACATTAACTCCAAATTCCTAGAGTGCGAACTGGAATATAAACATCAACTCCGGAATCCCAGAGTGCGAAACAGAGTATAAACATCAACTCCGAACTCCCAGAGTGAGAGTCGGAGTATAAACATCAACTTCGGATTCCCAGAGTGCGAAACGGAGTATAAACATCAACTAACTCCAGATTTCCAGAGTGCGAACTGGAGTATAAACATCAACTAACTCCAGATTCCTAGAGTGCGAACTGGAGTATAAACATAACCTAACTCCAGATTCCCAGAGTGCGAACTGGAGTATAAACATCAACTAACTCCAGATTCCCAGAGTGCGAACTGGAGTATAAACATCAACAAATCCAAATTCCCAGAGTGTGAACTAGAGAATAAACTTCAACTAACCCTAAGTCCCCAGAGTGTGGACTGGAGTATAAACACCAATAGGATGCGAATGACCACCCATCAACTTGCTTCGGTCCCGAGAGCACAGGCTAGAGTATAAACACCAAATGGGTGTGAGTAACAACCCATCAACCAACTCCAGTCCTCAAATCATGGTTTGGAATATGAATACCAAAAGGGATGTGATTCGACTATCCATCTATCGGCTATGGTTCCTCATCAAGTTCTGTAGTACAAAAGGCGGATGTGGTTCGACCGTCTGCTCTCCAATCTTCCCCTGACACGGGGGCACACTTAACACACAAAATTGGATGCGATCCGACCATCCAGCACTAAGCGGGCATGACACAACCGTCCATGCATCAACTATTGTCCCTGGCATGGGACCCATAACGTAAATTTGTAGGGATGCACTCCAACCCTACAAGACAAAATTTCTTCCTTGATTCGACAGGGAGGCGTAGATTCGAAAAACGGACCTAGCTGGATGTCCCATTCTGAATTGATATTACTACCATCCAACCGCAAATGAACATGACATGACCGTTCAACTACTAACTCTCGCCAGTGAACCGACGGGTTGTGCGTGCAACATGGACGGATGTGACCTAACCATCCGCCAATCAATTCCTTCCTACAGTTTAGTGGGAGAAGCATCAAACTAAAGTTGTTGTAATTTGACCGGCCACACTTCGACTTTTGCCCTTGACTGGGGGCAGAGGAATTGACCGAGGAAAACACAGTCTGACCATTTTCTACAAAAAAACTTAGTCCCAGAGTGTGGACAGGGGTATAAACATCAAATAGGTGTGATGAATGGCCCATCAACTAACTCTGATCCCCAAAGTGTGGCTACAAGAATGGACAAACGAATGAATATGATTCGACCATTCATTCTCCAACTCTGACATGAACTCGACATGAGGAGTGTAAACTCACTACAGGTGCAATTAGACCATCCACGAACTAACTCTTCTAACTCAAGACTGGAGGTAGAAGTAAAAATCACCGAAAGAAGAGAAAGGTGACTCGCTACATCTCCGACTTAGCGTCCTTTACAACTTAAGGCAATGACTACAAGGAGACCCTAATGCTAACCAATCAGAATGATGCCCGAAGGTCTGGGCAACCAATTATATCGTACCGCCGGATCGACGGGAAATATCGATCTGCACCTTTCACATTGTATCATTGAATCGATGGTCAATTTCGGTCCTCTTCGTCTACAAGTCGATGTGACCCAAACTCCATCGAATACCTTCGACCAACAGAGCATGGATAGAAGAATAAACCACGAATGGGTGTGACTTGACCATTCGTCCTCCGTTACCTTCCTTCGATTCGTCAGGAAGAGCATGAGACCAGATGAGCATGACATGACCGCATTCGAGCTAACTTTATCCCTAAATCCGACGGGAGAACGTAAATCGAAATGGACATGGTTGATCACCCAACTCCAAATGAATGCAACGCGACCATTCATTCATTGACTCTTACCATGATCCGACTAAAAGAGAAATTCAAAACAAGTGCAACCTAAACATCTGCACACTGATTCTTACCCTGGATTCGACAAGGGAAGCATCAATCCTGCATTGGATCTGACTGGACGATTCACTCTTCAGGTTTTGCCCAAAGTATGACGACATAAGCAGCGAAGTGAATGCCATTGACCGTACAGAATCTAGCTTATGTCCGAATGTTGGCAAAGTAACAATGTATTCTGCCAAGAGGAAAGACTAGAACATAATACAAGATAGGCATGACTCAGCCTTCCATCGGTTAACTCGATCCCATGGTTCAATGGGATAGAATACAAAATTGAAGCGAACATTATCTACCCTGCCACTTATCGAGATATTCCCCAGACTTGGGGGCACGAACAAGAAGATAAGATTAATATGATTCAACCATTCATCAGTCAACCCTGGTTCTTAAAGCTTGAACTACAGTATAGACACAGCTAGGACGAGACCAGACCGTCCGCGTAATGCATCCGCCAACCTGAGACTGGGGGCAAAAGAGTAATTATTCGAGAATTGACTATGATAATTTGAACCTATGACCCATGCCTGATATTCATAACAACTCAAGGTTATGACTGAAAGGATGCCTAGAGATAGAATCATCAGATCGATACCTGAACTCATGGGCGACTGATCATCATTCCAACCCTTACAATGAGCAACGGATCGTGAGTACATTGAATGAAAAGCGCATCATTCAGAAACACAAGTGAATTCAATCTCAAAGCTGGAGCCAGCTATGTAGCAGCGTGCAGTACAAGGCTAAGTTCTACTAATCCTTTGATTCAACGTCCTTATAAGCCTGATCATTTACCATTGCAACTAAACACATGAGGCGCCTACAACCCATCACGAGTATTGTAGATCAGATCACAACTCTATGCAATTATGAAGAAAGATTCAATTGTTTTACTTCAGGTGAATCTTGATGTGTTCGCTTGGACTCGACCTCATATATATATATATGTATGTATGTATGTATATGTATATGGACTCTCGCTAGCCATGAAGAGACCTGCATTAAATGTCGACCCGAGGCATGTCTCGGTGAACAAAAACGATGCGACATGGATCCGGAGAGATCTGTTGCACTTGAAGAGAAGGCGAATCTGCTCAAAACCAGTGGGTTTATCCATGATGCCCTCCAACCAAAATGATTATCCAATCCTTTACTTATAAGAAAAACGAATAGAGAGTGGAGGACATACGCCAACTACTCAGATTTGCATGGGGTATGACAAAGCACGGCTTTCCACTTCCAATGATCAACCAACTGATGGACCTGACCATCAGACATGAATTACTCACATCCATGGATGCAAACTCAAAATACAATCGGATACTGAAGCATGTCCTAGACCAGGAATACAACTGTTTCATTACTGACCTGGGCCTATAGTGCTATGCTGAAATCCATGGATTCAAACTTGAGAACGCTTATGCTACGTACCAAAGAACGATTAACAGATCATTCAAAAAATCATATCGGCCGGTCGATAAAAGTAGATGTGTTTAATATGCTTGTGAGATCACGACTATCAAACGACCATATCGATGACTTGACAAAGGTATTCAGCGCTCTCCAAAAATGCAGGATGAAACTCGATCCTTTGAAATGCTCTTTCACCATTACATCAGAAAGATTCTTTGTTTTCATCATCAATTCTTATCAAATCAAGACTAATTTCTAGAAAATTCCGACTGTTAGAGACACCCATGTACCAAGGACAACCAAGCAGCTCTAATAGATCGCTTAAAGAGACCTTCCATTTTACCCAAACCTTTGGATCGCGAAGATTTATACATCAATTGGGTCATGTCAACATGCGCCATAAGCGTCACAATGCTATGTGAAGAGAAACGAATCCAAAGACCAGTATATAATGAAGGCTGGCTATTGACAAGCTCACCCCGTTAACGTCCATATCAACCAACCGTTACGATAGGTCCAATAGAAAACTTAGATGTCTGAAAAGTTACTCAAATGGAATATCAAGCTAAGCCAATTTGATATCACTTATCTCCCTCGGAGAGCTCTCCATGGTCAGACATTAGCATACTTCATATTTGATTTCACTACATCGGATGATTATCCGAAGAACAGTGGAGAACCGTCCAACCGATGGAGAACGTACACCGATGGAACTTCCAATAATCGGCTTTCTAACATCGAAGTTGCGTTAATGACTCTTGTGGAACGAACGATCTGCTACGCCCTGAAACTCAACTTCCCTGCAACAAATAACGAAGCTGAGTATGAAGTCTTGGCGCTCAAACTTGCAAGAAAACTAGGAGTGGAAACTTTACATGTCTTATGTGATTACTGGTTAGTAGTACGCCAAGTCAGGGAAGATTATCTGACTAGGGGGCAACGTCTTGCTCCTTATATCAACTAGGTCCAAAAGCTACTAGCCGACTTCGACTATTGCACCACTACACAAATCTCAGAGAACAAAACGAAAAGGCCGAATCACTCGCCAAGCTAGCCAGTTCTGGGGATGCGCGACAAATAGACTTTGTCTCGGTTGAAATGCTTATTATTCCAGGCATTGACATATGAAGATCAACTAGATCTTGGGGACATATCTAGAAAAAGAGTCATGGATGACTTCTATCAAAGATTATCCACAATCGGGGACTCTTATTGAATAAAGGAATGAGAAATGGCATATCCTCCGTGAAGCATCACTGCATGATTATGTCTCGATCGTTCGACTCCATCGATACAAAGCATTACTCCTGTATCCGCCAGTCCGAGACCCAATATGATGTATCCATCGATACGGAGCATACATTCCAACATCTCAGATCGATCCAGGAGAGGATCGATACAAAGGAAGGACTTAAAACAACCATCGAACGTTGTTACAACTCGAATTTCACATCGATCCAGGAGAGTATTGTTACGAAACTCGAAAAAAAACAAAAAAAAACTTGACAACGTCCCATGAACGTGCAAACGTTGATGGGAGTCAGGTTAACATACATACACGTATGACGAACTAATATTCAATTTTCAAAATTTACAGGAATTGAATGCTCACCTGATGACAATTACAACAGCGAACAACAAATCGCTAGCACTCGACACTCAGTTACAACAATGCGCTACATAATCATTGGTAGTCAACAAATCAACATTTATATTACTGGAAATCAATCGAAGGTTACATCTTTTGACGAAAATGTTATCCTGCCTTTTGGCAAGGCCGTGACACCAAGAACTTGACTAGAAACCAATGACAGTTCGTCTTAGAGATCGGTTATACGCAGGCTCACTATGGATATCGACGAATTTTTTCCGAGTCCGGATCGAGCTAAAATTGATATGACACGACAAGCAAAGCTATGAGAGCCAACGTTCCGAATTTCAAGTCAATCGGAGTTCATATGCTCAAGATATTGATCGATCACAGTTGAGAAATCCAAACTTGCATCGATCATAACTCGAGATCTACAAACCCAAATGCCACCAAATTTTAACAGGAGCTTAAATACAACATGAAGAAAGTTCCTGCCAAATTTCGACTCCATCGGACACAATCTTGATCGATACGAAATCCGTTCGTATCGATCACGGATCGGACCAAAACTTCGTGGGCTTGGGCGCGCAGGCCTAGTCACGTGCCAGAGAGGGTCTCCCGAGATCTGAGTGAAATACCAGCCTCCTACACCTATAAATAGAGCCCCAGGGCATGCAGAAAAGGGGCTCCTTCTTCTTTGAATTCTCTAACGCCCAGACTCTGCCGGATCCAGATCTAAAACTCCATTGCTGCTGCTGCTAACAAATTTCACTACTGTAAATCATTGATTATTTGCTGTAACCTTTGCTGTAACCTGCTGAAATCAATTGTAATCCTCAAAGAAAGATCAATAAAGCAATCAACTTCATAGCGGACGTAGGCAACACGCCGAACCACTCTAAATTCTTGTGTCTCTGTGCATTTTAATTACTCTCATTATCTGTTTTTGGAGTTTTTGTTAGATAATCCTATTTTTCCATTAAATTTCTTCATTTTATCTCTTCAAAAACTTCCGAAGAGTGTTGTGCCCAATTTTGGTACAAACATTAGCCAATTCGACATTACTTATCTTTTTCAGAGGGCTATCCAGGTTCAGGCACTAGCGGATTTTATAGTAGAATTTACCGCATAGAATGATTTCCCAAAGATCAGTGAAACCCCTACCATACGGTGGAAGTTATATACGGATGGAGCATCAATGATCTTGTTCTGGAGCTGGAATTATGCTGTAACTCCTGAAGATCGGTTAATTTGCTATGCTCTAAAGCTTAATTTCCTTGCAACAAACAATGAAGCTGAGTATGAGGCTTTGATTTCTAGACTCAAAGTCGCTAGAGAACTGGGGATAAAGTCTCTTGAAATCTTTTGTGACTCATAATTGGTAATATGCCAAGTCAGGGGAGATTACCAAGCTAAAGGACAATGACTTGCTCCATACCTTATCGAAGTCCAAGAGTTGTTGATTGACTTTGAGTACTGTGATATTACGCACATTCCTCGGGATTAAAACAGAGAGGTTGATTCATTGGCGAAGTTTGCTAGCATCATGGATGCACAACAGATGGGCTTGGGTTCCAGTCGAAGTGTTAAACGCTCCGAGCATAAACCCGACGGAAATAGATCGGGTATTAGCGACAAAGCCTGAGAAAGAGTCATGGATGACTCTGATTAAAGACTATTTGCTACAGGGAATTCTTCCTAGACAAAGGAACGAAAAGCAACGAGTCCTTCGTAAAGCTTCACGATATATCATACAGGAAGGAGTTATGTACAGAAAGGGTTTTTACATGCCCCTTCTCTAGTGTATCGCTGATAATGAAATAAAACGGGTCCTAAAAGAAGTTCATGAAGGAGAATGTGGCGGTCACACTGGGGCAAACTCTAGCAAAGAAAATACACCATCACTGGTATTATTGGATAACCGTCAATCGAGACGCTGCTAATTATGTAAGGCGATGCGACAAGTGCCAGATATATGCAAAAGTTCCAAGAGCTCCGCCGATGGAAATTACACAAATGGTCAGTCCATGGTCGTTTGCCATATGGGGCATAGATATTATTGGTTCCTTACCGATCTCTTAAGGTGATGCGAAGTACGCTATTGCCACAGTTGATTACTTCACTAATGGGCCGAAGTGGAACCATTAGATACAATCACAACGAAGAAAGTAATCAATTTCATTGTCCGGAACATCTTATGTCATTTTGGTCTTCCACGAACTATTGTAACAGATAATGGGACTCAATTCGACAGTGCTGAATTCAACAACTTCTGCCGTCGGCATCATATTGAAAATAGATTTGCAGCAGTCACTCACCCTCAAGCGAATGGCCAAGTTGAAGCTGTGAACAAAATCATAAAATACATTCCGAAAAAGCATTTGGGAAAGGCAAAAGACAAGTGGGTGAATGAACTCCCAACAGCACTATGGGCTTATAGGACCACCCACAAGTCCATGACCGGCCATACTCCATTTGCCCTTGCTTACGGTTCTGAAGCCGTTATTCATGTTGAGCTCGAAGTTCCTTCTCATCGAGTGACGTACTATGATCCTAGAACGAATAAAGATCTCATGTTGGAATCTCTAGACTTTGTAGATGAGATGCGCGAGGAAGCTGGTTTGAGGGCAACTGCACAACGATACCGAGTCGCTCGATACTACAACACCAAAGTCCGACCTAGAACCTTTGAAATCGGCGATCTCATCTTGAAATGGGTTTTTCCTGCCCCGTTGCATATGAATCCTACTTGGGTAGGACCATACATCATTAAAGAGAGGCTTGGAGAGGGAACTTTCAAGCTAGCGACTGTTGATGGCATCACACTCCAAAGGGTGTGGAACATTGAACATTTACGACACTATTTCACTTAGTTTATTTCTTTTCCATTTAGTTGTATTTAGATTCAAGGCTTGCTTTAGCATTTTGTTTTCCAAATATGCAATAAGAAAAATTATGTCATTTTTCCGTTTAGATAAAGTTTTGAATTTCCTTCATATCCGTGTTTGCTGTTACAGTACATATTAGTTACAATACTGGACTAACTAATATTGAAATGTCCGAGCAAGTTCCTAGAGTTTGGAGCAAGCCAAGTACATAAGTTCACGATTGAACTAAACAAATGAGAACGGTCTTACCGTTCATTTGACGATCCACGTTCACAATCCGATGGACGGAATGTTCAACGAGGGATGGATGTGGTTCGACCATCCAAAAACCAACTTTATCCCACTAAGCGATAGGACATTCATGAATCAAAAGCAATCTTGATATGACCGATTGCTCACTAAGTCAAACCCCTGGACTTGGGGGGAAAATTAGTCAATTAAGGAAAGTAAAATCCAACTATTTTCCAAGATAACTCTATGTCCATAGAGTGCAGACTGAAGTATGAACACAAGTCGGGTGCGATTCGACCACCCACTAACTAACTCTTATCCCCATAGTGCAGATATGAGTATAAACAAATAGATGAGTGTGGTTCGACCACTCACTATTCCATGAACTCTGGCCTGAAACCGATAGGAGGAGTATAAACTCGTAAAGGATGGAGTTCGACCATCCACCGTTTGACTCCGCTAACCCAAGACCGGGGGCAGGAGCATAATCATTCAAACCGCTGAATCCGACAGCGCAACACAAGGGCATGAGTCCCGTGTTTGGTTCAACTCAGGACCACGACCAGGTTGAGGCCTTGGGATAGAATTAACGGATCGCTATCTGAATCAACGAGCAACAAATTACAAGTACATTGAATGGAAAGTAATAACTCAACTACATAAGTAACAATTCACATGAGAGTTCATGTGGATACAGAAAACTTTAATTCACATAATAAGCTTCAAAATTGTGATATGAGTTTATTCCAAAATGGAGGTCGGTCTCGTACTATCGCATCCAATGAAGGGAAAACAGCTATGCAAGTTATTTAGAAACAGAGCCAAAGCGACGACTATTTCAATTGTCTTCTCTCCTTTATGGATTTTTCGAGAGTACTGCCACTAGAGCTTCTGCTTGTCCGTTTTCTCGATCCTTTACTACCTTTGGTGGGAGAGATTTCAAGAGTAGGAGGGAGTTTTTCGAAAATTGACCCGCGAGGTGGAATGACTTGTAATGGGACAAGATTTGGATCGTCGATATCCACATCGACCGGTTCAGCCTTGGCTTGTTTCTTCAACAACTCCTCCCTCTCGATGTGCTCCTTTAAGCTAAGCTCATCGGTGTGGTTAGTGGTATCGATTATCACAACATCATCAAATTCATCCAACAGTAGTGGATCTTCAGCTTTATCATCATCGAGTGCTCCGATAACTTGAGCATCGGGCCTTGGAGCATCGGCGGCCACCGGAATCTCAGTAGATGTTGATTGTTTCTCCACGGCGACATCGCTTTTTGGAGATTGGGTGGGACCCGGAAGACCTATGATATTGTGGAAAAAAGAAGATAAGCCCATGACTATTAGGCATGGAGAATGAAACCTCTCAAAAAGTGGAGAGTAAAGCGGAATACCTGGGTCCGGCTGACTCTCAGTTATCGTCAGAATTCTCCCTTCCAGAATAGGGGTAGCATTTTAGATTGACAACCGGGTTTGTCCGAATCGTAGCTCGGATCCTATCCAGGGCAGAAAGAAACTAATGCTCCTGCTACTTGAAAAGAAGATGGGCCCTTTAGATTAGACTCCAAAGACTCAACGATATTTTTCTCTTTTCTGGAAGGTGCTAGAATGTCAAAATATCGGAGTCTCACAGCGGCAAGGTCTAGGGGTTCATCTCTACAAAGGATCTCCCGCACTAGTTTTCTTCATCCAAATCAACTTCATCGAGGGATTTCTTTTTAATTTCAATAATATATTCCCAGGCCTCGGCAAGGGTCTCAAGATAACCCTCACCAAGAAAGATCAGATCGCGGTGGAGAAGGAATTTAGCATTGTATTCAATGATCAGGGGATTGAACATGTCTTTAATTTCATTTCGACTGGCTTCCTTGGCATCTTCTACCTAGGCCTCGAGTTATTCTCACATCTCATTGCGGCCTGCTTCCCTCGCCTCTTCTTTAAGGACTTTAATCTGAGCAAGTTGTTTATCAAGCTTAATCTTCAAGGTTCGAGCCTCAATAGCCTCTTTACAATATCTTTCCGATTCTGCTTGAGCTTCTATTTTCTCTTCCCTCTCCTTCTTAAGAAGTTCTTCAAGCTCCTCAACACGGTGGGCCAAAATAATTTTCTCCTTTTGCAATGTATCTTTTTCCAGTGCTAGTGCACCGCTGCGGTTGAGAGCAGCATCAAGTTCCTTTTTGTGGCAGTCTCTAGACGATCACCGCCTCAGATGTTTCCTTGGCACTTTTTTCTGCCTTGGTCAATTTTACCATCAAGTCCGAGATCTCATTGTCTTGATGTTTGATTATATCTTTATCATGGATCGCCTCTAGCTTTAGGCGATCGATTTCATGATGTCGCTCAATAGTCACCTCAAAGATCTTCTCTGCTAAGTGCTGGAATGATTCATGTTAAACAAAAATGTCGTTGACGCATGGGATAGAACTTGCCTTAACATACCCTGGGATTGTATGAATGGAGGGGATGAACTTAAGCCCATCAAAAAAAATCTTTGGGAAAATGACCTTAAGTTCGGCCAATTTCTCTACCGTGGAAGCTTCAGGAGCAGCGGTCGACAAAGATGGATCGAAAAGGACGATTGGACATTTGCTCAACTTGCGGTCATGGGACTGCTTGGAGCTGGATGAACTAGAATATTGCTCAGGTGGTACGGCAGTTGGAGGACCATGGAAAGAAGTCTGATCGCCACTATGCATGGGTAGATTAGGTTGCACTTCATGTCGAAACGACCGAGACTGTGATTTATGTTTTGAAGAGGAAGATTCCCTCGAACGACGACTTCTTTCTCGGTCGTCATCCCTCTCTCTACACCAAACCAATTCTGAATCATGTTTGGATCTGTATTGCATCGAGGAGCCTCTCAAGCGATCAAAAGCTCGAGATTAAGACATCGAACCTGAAAAAAACAAATACCAGAGTATAAGTCACAATTGCACAAAAGATAGATGGAAATCGTGTGGTGAAGTGCATGTGATTGTGAGTGTCCTAGTGTCCCCCCAGCGGACCGGTTGCTGTAGACTTGCTCATGGGAGTTTTTTCTCCTTTGCTGGTAGGAAGAATGCCATCACCACTTCTAGTGGGAGAATCGAGCCCATCAATATTGATGTTAGGGAAGTCATAATTCATGATGTTATTAGAGGTTTAAATATTTGAAAACCCTTTCATCGAGCTTTCTAAATTATAGGAAGATGACTCTTCATCGACAGAAGTGATAACAAACTCCAGATCCTTAGCAGTCTTTCTTCTGCAGAGCTTATATGCAAGCTTCTTTCTTCTCTAAGCTGGCGTGTGAGGTTGCATGCCTTGTGATGGTCCGACCACAGGCGCCTTGCTTGGGCCTACATCAGCGTCGCCTGGCTCATTGGTCTGGGCACCCCTAATTTCGCCTTCTTCGGCGTCATCCTGAGCCCCCTCGATTGGGGGAACGATAGGGTTATTGATATCCCCTTCTTGTACTATAATGTTTCTTGATAGTGCAGCACTTATAGGAAGCCCGATGCTACGGCCTTCTTCCAGTAGCCCGAATAGAGATAACCACTCGTCGGTTACGAGGATTCCAATGTCCCTGGTTATGACCGGGGTGGCGCGAATTGCAGAAATTGCTCTTGAAGAACTACCGCCCTTTGGACATGGGTGGACACCTGTAGATATTCAAAATGTTAGTTGATCCAGAATATGACTTGGATTAAGGAATTTAAGAATAAAGCGAAGACGACACTAACGTCCTTCTAACCATTGCCTTGCAAAGCCTGGTGGACATCAAACATAGAACCATTCATGTAAAAAGGGTGAGTTTGTTCCAAGCACCTGTTAATACTTGATAGTTGGGTGAGGGCTCGAGGAAAATATAGGAAGGACTTCCTAACCATCGTGTAAAGTTGTAGATAAACCTTATGTCCTTAAGAGTTGGCGGGCGTAACAGAACGCTCATAAATAATAAGAAATTTCCACAGAGAAAGGTATAACTGTTCGGGTGAAGCTAAGTGGAACTATTCTGAGATATTTTAGCATATCCCAGATGAAAGAATTAAAGGGCGGCACACATCCGGCCCAGCATATGAATTTGTTGCATGATGTGTACCCCTCCAGGGGCAAGTGAGCCCTGTCATTTACCGAAGGAGCCAGGACATCTTCAAATGGAATTTCGTGCCTGGAACACAGTATGCAAAGGGCGGCCTCACTAATTCTGGAGGCTTGAGAATCAGTCGAATTATCTACGAGTATAGTGCCTTCCACATTGTCTGGGGCAGGACTTATATCTTCTGCAGGGAGGACGGAAACATCAGAAAAAAGGTTGGCTAATGGCCGGGAAACTTCCGTTTGTTCAGTTTGATGACCAGGGAAAGCCTACCAGATATGGTTGCGGAACTCCACTCAGCTTCGGGACTACTATGCTGCGAGGCTAGTCCGGAAGACATTGCAGCTACACGCTCTGAACGTCTGAAGTTCATGTCAACTATACTCAGTAAAGAATCGAGATTAGAAAAGTTTACCTATTCCCCCATGCTAAGTGTAAGCTAGTAGGGGGAAGTGTAGAAATAAACAGCTTAAAATAAAAAAAAGCAAAGTGACGAGACTTTAGATTCCGACCATCTCAACTGGCGATGAGATTGATCGGTTATGTAAGCTTTGGGATCGACTATCGGCATGTCAAAGTGTGAAATCAGTTATTAAAGTCCATATGTTAAGTTTTAGTTCATGTTCTAAGTCCTAAGGAATTGATTGTTCAATCTTAAGTTCAATTGTCAATATGCAAGTCATGCTGTTCATCGTTGTCATATGTTCAAGTTCATTGAAATGAAATTGGTTTTGATTGCTCAAACGAGTGATTATAGATTGGTTTTCGAGTTCAATTCAAAACCTAAGAATTAGCCAAGTACATGCCGATCCCTATATAACGATCCCTATATGTCGATCCTTATCCCAGAGCATTACGACCGATCCCTTTCTCCAAACAAAAGACGCCGATCCCTTTCCTTTAACAAAAAATGCCGATCCCACCATGCTGATTATTTCCACCGATCCCACCACTTACAGTTTTCAACCTTCCACAAAATTTCCAATACCTACCCTTCCACATTAGCATACTCTAACGATCACTTCCTCATATTAAGTTTCTACCGATCCCTCCTCTATGCAACCTGCAATCTTTCTTCCTACACAACTGAACCCTTTGCCATACACTCCCTTCTTCTTCCCCCTCTTCTTCGTTTTGCCGAACCCTATCAAATCCCACATCTCCCCTCTTCCAGGAACCTCGGCCATCATTTCAACATTGCGTTGAACTTCACCCTAATCACCCGTAGCGTGGAATCCAACATCACGTTATAAAATGAAAATCGAAGGCGAGTAACCTACTGAATGGACCTAAGATGAGCGATTCGAGGAGAAAGGTTGGATTATGGTTCGAATGGGAGGCGAATTGACAATCTAAAGCTAACTTGAAAGGTTAATGTGCGGACGAAGGCGATGTTTAAGTAGGGATGGAAGGGTTTGGGTTTTTCGGAGGTAAAAGAGGGTTCGGTCTTAAGGATGTGAATGGGAAGTAGTTAGAAATGTTGGATATGTAAAAGATGGGAAGGAGGGATGTTAGCTTATATAAGGGAAGAGGAGTTGGCACTCGAAGCAAGGAGGGAGTGTTCGGCATAAAACGTACCGATCCTAGCAAACATAAAGAAAGAGAGAAGAGGGTCGGCTATACATATGTTGATCCCTACGAACACTTAAAAAAAAGGATCGACTATGAACATGTTCGCAAATAAACTTAGGAATGAAGATAATTCAAAGCACATACAAACAAAATGCAATGAAAATTGGCGACGACCCGTTGACATATGAACCCGTTTGGGGGCTAACAACAAGAATGTGCATATGAACCTGCATGTATATGACTTAAAGGATCAATTTATGAAATCGATAGAACTTGAAATCAAACCTGAAGATTTCAAGTTCGAGGCTAGACCAGATAACCAAAGCCTATTAGTCTCATGGAACCAGACTCATATATCAACCGACTTAATACAACCCTGGATTTATACTATCGGTAATCGACCAAGTGTCGTGATGATCAAAAAGAGATGCAACACTATGGGAAAATAGTCAGGCAAAGGGATATCCATTATTCAGGAAACTGGACAGATTTATTTTCGATGATTCTAACTTGCTTCGATTCAAAGCACGTCATGTTCATCAGTAGACATACTTTAGGGGGAAAGTATTATCCAGCATTTTAACCCGACTATATTGAACTAATTGCACAAGTTAGATTCGACTGCCATTAAGGCCGATGACTCCAATGTGATGATTGTGGGGCCCAGAAGTCAAGTATAGATGGTAACATGAAGTCAAGGTTGAATGGAATTAATTGATATGCAAGGCAGAATGTTCGAAGCATGAAATATGGTTCAACACATAGGAGGGATCAGCATAAATTAGCTCCAATAATAGGGATCATATGTTTTAAGGTGTGAGAGCATTCCTATAGAAAACAATTAATATCTCAAGATCCACAAGTCAGATGCATATGTAATTTTGTGAGCAAGACATGGGGATCCTAGGGAGCCTACCCTAGGGATCACACTTCAAGGAGATGAAGTTAGAGGGATCGGTATTCTTCCCTTTGAAGGGTTCGGCAGCAATCAGTAAGAAAACCATGATGGAACAAAGATCGCACAATATTTCAAGATTTACTGATCCAATTATCATGAAATTTGGAGGCTAAAAGTATTTTACTTTGAGCAAGCCACTATAGGGATTGCTCCCGAAAATTCAACAAAGAAGGGATCTGTACCGATCCCTCTTCTTTGGGAATTGGGCTATGCGATCCCTCTAGTGGCCCTATATGGTTTCGAAGTCCCTTCTACCGAGTTTCAGAGAGATATTTGCCCATCTTCGTCTATAAATACAAGCTTGGGTGTTCATTTTTAGGACCTTTACGCTGCTAGTTGCTTTATATTCTTTTGTAACTAAGGATTTTCATCCGATCCATATTGTACTCAATTTATAAAGTAATTAATAAAGCAATATATTCAAAGTGGACGTAGGCGAACAACTCCGAACCACTATAAATCGTTGTCTTCGTGTTATTCTTTCAGTTTACTATTGTTTCCTTGTTATTATCCTCTATTTTCAATTTATATTCTTCATTTATTTCTCTTTACAACCTATATTGGGTGTTTGTGCCAACTTTGGGTGCAAACATTTATAAATGTGGAAATCTTTAAAAAGGAATATTTTAAAAATAAACTAGGTGTAACTTTTAAATACACTTAGAAATACAATTTGCCTCTTTAAAAGAATATTTTTAAAGAGTGATTTTGAAGTGTTTTACAAATAATTATGATGTGAAAATCAAGCATAAATAAGAATTAAATGCTTTGAATCTTGATTCGTTTATTTGCGATAAGTGTATGCGATCTAATTCCCATATACAATCATTTGTTTACTTTTGGTAGTTGATTTCTTAGCTATCAATTTTGATATCATTCTTTGTGCTTATTAAATCTAAGACAATTTGTCACTCATTTTGAGCGTTGGCATCGAGCACCGCGGATAACTAAAACCAATGAGCGAGTATGAGCTAACCCAGGTGGGTTGCACCCATTAGGATATATTCACATTTATATAGAAAGTTGTTGGTAGCATGCATGCATTGATGTGAGTATATTCGGATGCCTGTGTATTTAACGGGGTCCAACTAGGAAGTTTCCCGATAGTGATGCGTATTTGGCGTGGGCTCTCAAGTATATTTTATCTAGAGGTACACTTTCGGTGCAGTGGGGCGCACCCTCCTAGTCATGTTGGATAAATTCATTCTCGTTGTTTCGATTCGAACCTTGGAATTATTCTTTTCTTCTTTTGTGTTTCAACAATCCAAGATGATTTATTGCTTATTTGAGCATATCCTTTGTCAGAAATGACTAAAACCAAAGAGCGAGTTGAACCTAAGCTATGTGGGCTACTCCCATTGGGGTATCTTCACATCTACTTTAGATTGGATTCAGTGGTATGCATTTGGAGATGTGAAATACTTGTATTCTCCATAAGGTTGGCGGGGTCCGGCTTAGACGTGTCTGAGAGCCATCAGAGTACTCAAATATATTTCTAGAGATATACTTTCAGTAAGGGGGATGCACCCTCCTAGCAATTGTTGGAAAATTTCCCTTTCCTTATTTGGTTCAAATCTTTGAATCTTTTCTTAATCACATCGAGAAGGGTCTGGAGCTCTTCTCGATGTTAATTATTTGTGTCCACAGTTTAAGTTTGGATTTTGCTCTTGACTGTGTTTATACTTTCTTGTTTGGATTGGTGTAATTTATTTTACATTTCTCTATGTATGGATGTTGTTCTTGTGAGGTAAATACTCGTTCCGCAATTAGTGGCATGGTCTCACAGAATTATTAAATGATCATCATATTACTTGAGTTTTCTCATGCTAGTTTTCCAGACTGATCTAGGTGTTATATTATTATAATGCTCGAGTCTAACCGAGTGTATTTCCAGGTTGTCATTGGTAGGACATGGAGCACTTGGAGTAAAGCTGGATGTTCACCCGCCGTAATATTTTTATTTTTTCATTGTATTATATATACCTATCAGAAACCGTAAGGTCGGAAATTTATAACTGATAGTTGATGGGGTTTGTATTAACTCTGATATACTTTGTATCTTGGAGCGACAGTTTGTGCTGTCTTTATTATATTATATCTTGTCATTTCCGCTCTGAGATTTTGTTTCCTCTACTTTTTCATTTTATTTTACCCTAAAAATCCGCCTTTTCGATGATTGGATGTTCGACATTGGAATACTGTGGATGTGTTTGTCATTGACTTTTGATGGTCGAAAAGGCAGGTCGTTACATTGAATAACTTGTATGGAAAAATGCTGACATTGCTGTGACGACCCATTTCTTTGGCCCTCGAGTCGACACTAATTCATCCTCGGTATTCACGTTCCGTAAATCCAAGTGCCGGAGAGGCGGTTCTTTAAGGGTAAGAAAGAGAATAAAGACATAATAGAATCTCATACAAATGGAATGACATATATTATTTCAACATATAATCTTTACAGCAAATTTTTTTAAATACATTTATCAGAGTTAAAAAAGGGACAGTTATAAATATCTGTCCTTACAAATGCGGAATACAATAGTACAGAAGTGTAGTGCAAATAAGGTAATAGCCTACTGAAGATTCTTCTAACTCCATGCTTCAAGCTCCATCCAGATATCTTTTAACAAACCTGACTACTAGGCTGCCCGGTGAAATTAGGGCACCCAGAGTTTAAGGGATAAGAAAAATAAAATCCGGGTCAGTTATGGGACTGGTGTGAGAAACTCCAAATACAGATGTTTTGAAAGGAAAAGGTATCTCATAACACCATGCCGCAAATAAACATGGAACGGGTTTTTACCTTATGATAACCGAAAACATTCGCTATGTAAAATCATTTGATATTATTTCTAATGACATTCTTTTAAAAGCATTCTTCAAATAAACATATTAAAATAGTCGAAATTGTTACATTGGTTAAATTTGAGGGCATAATAGGTTTACAACTAAGTCCAAAGGCACTTATTGGAGAATGGATTTCCATACAATGATAGGTAAGGGGCTACCTTTCGTACAATACATCTTTAAAGGAATGTATCAAGGATACACAAACAATCCTCCGCATCTGGCAGGACCGGTCTATCCCTATTTGGCACTCAGACATGGCATGAATAGAAACCGAATATGTCATCACCCCGGTCATTACCTATCCATCCAAGGCCTCATAACATACAAAACATAATCACCATATAGAGAGTTATCTAGAAAGGTGATGATCATACCCTAATGGTTGCGAACCATATAGCCTTACGGCGTACCCTGTTTAAGCCATTCCCAGGTGATGAGGCCAGATGTAACGATTACCATTCACATAGCACATTCCACTTTGAATGCCACACTGCCATTCCATGATCAAACAACTGATTTCTACAAACGTGTGACTCCTGAGCTCGTACATCTCAGGAAAGGGTGTTAAGCTAACAGAAGTTGCCTTCTCCACCACCAAACAGATGATACGTTCATAGAGATCAATCAATGTAATTAGAAATGCAACGTCATACATTCGTCCATACAAGTTGTCCAGGAGTAGAATAATCTGAAGGCATTCTCCTACCATATTCTGTCGGAAATTATCCCTAGGATTAGTAGCGAGAAGTCCTTGCATCGAAGGTCTGAAATGAAGAACTACTGTCACTTAAATATGATATGGGAAATTTCCTCCGAGGGTCAGTGACAAGCAGCCTTACATTCCATCTTCTAAATCATTTCAATTTCATGTCTTTGTTTTCAAACGCGTATATTGGTTCGAAGTGTTTTCGGATAGGAATCACCAAAATCCACCCACATTCCTTCAAATCAATTATCGATAAAAGAGGTGTTAAGTATATGGGTAATCATTTGATTAATTCATTCCTTTTTATCAAAAATATCTTTTACAGATATAAAATTTTAAACCATTTCTTTCCGGTAAATACGGAATCATTAAACCTCCCTTTATCTTTGGGAAATTATTTATTTAAATCTTAACAAAAATTTCTTAATTCCAAATCAAAATTTTGATTGAGTTGAAACAATGTTATATAGGATATTAACCCAAAACCAGTAAATATTAAGTGAGAAGAACCTATAGAAATCATCTAATTCTACTCCATATCTGTATTCAACTAGTACTATGGGCGGAATAATGGCGAAATCATCTTTTAAATTGCACGAATAGTACGAGTTCCCTCCTCAGAATTTAACACCAAGTATAAGAAGATTATCTTCATACAATCCAAGTTATTTAAATTTGGAAAATTGTATCTTTTATCCTTTGGGAATTTTGATCCGAGTGAATCAAATGTACAATCCCCTCCGTCTGGCCAGTCCGGGTAGCTAAGGAGGGCAAGCAATTGGTTTCCCAAACCCAAGCCTAGAGACTACCTCTCTGCCACCCATAAGATGGTCAAGTTATTTGATCGACTCTAAATCATTTAACCGACTTAATTTACTTTTAATTATTTTAGAGCATCCGGGCTTTCCCTTCGATCTGTTCCATTTTTCGGTCGGATTTTCCATGACAAATGGAACAAATGTACTAGTCGTTACCGCATTCTTATTTTTTAAACCTCTTAATCAACTTGAAATTACTTAATTATTTATTTAAAAGGATTCATGAAATATTCGGGAAAGAACAATTAAGTTAAAACCATTGTTTGCAAAAGCTATTAAAAGTGCTGCAAATAGTGTTCTAGAAGTTTATTTGATAAAAACAACTTTTCGATCATTTAAAAATCCATTTTTATGACTCAAATCTCTTTTAATTTTTTTAAAAAAATTATAGAATTTATTTCATATTTTTAAAGAATAAAAAATATTCATTTTAAAACATTTACTACTTTGGTCTACGAACTGCCAAAGCGCAATTTTATTTAAAACTTGATTTTGCTCATATTTTAAAATCTACTAAACGAAATCTTGATTTTCTTTCTTTATTTGAAAACTATGATTATAAGGTTTCGGAAAATTCTTATTTCAAAGCAATCAGACTCTGAATCTCAATTTAATCAAATCGAGTATATATCTTCATAAAACTATTATAAATGATTTATTATCACTTTATTACTATTTAAGATGAATTTTCATTATTTTAAAACAATTATTTGAATACTTATAATAATTATTATATCATTGTATCTAAATTTAAATTCATACATCTATATTTGGATATATTTTTTAAAAAAAATTAAAATATCCCTAACTAAAGTGATCAAAATTCGGGCCGTTGCATACTTCCCCCCTTAAAAGAATTTCGTCCTCGAAATTACCAAAAAAAACCCAAAGGTTTTGCCCAAAATATTTATTATAAACTCAATTCTATATGATATACATAGATCATCTACAATATCTGATTCAATCTTTTATTCAAATCCACGGCTTTACTTTCGAACTAGTATTGATCCCCCGATCCTCTAGTGTGAATTCCGATCAGGCCTTCCGATCAGAATATTTTTAGTTTTCCTTGCATAGCTCTTAACTATGATAGAAAACTTAAGTATCCAACTGTAAACCCTCATCAATGTTCGTCCTTAAGAATCGAGTGATAAATCCTTTTTCGGATCGGTATAAGCACCTTAAAGCTCTGTACTCAAATCTTATATCATAATCGTGCGATGAGATAATCCACGTATTTCATACTTACTTATTAGCCCTTACAAAATTCTTATATAAACTTTCATAGAACCTTTATCTTTGGTTTAAATAAACTTTCATAAACCATTTATTTCTTCAAAATGTTTGTCCATAAAAATATTCTTTGATCTTCTTTTAAGAGAAACTATTTTCTTTTAAAAATAATTTATCTTTTAATTTCCCTATTGTAATATAATTTCTTTAATACCTTCGTATCAATAAAACCTCAATTGCGTTAACCCAAAAAATGGATCTACACCTAGGATTGAGTGTGAAAGCACCAGCCCTGTTTCTTAAAGCAAACAATATAGAAAATGAATGGGAAAAGAGCAGAAACAGTAAAGAAACACAAAATTTTTTATAGTGGTTCGAATGTTAACGAAGCCTACGTCCACTTTATAGCTTTTATTGATCAAATTTTGTTACAAAGGAGTTTGGATTACTATATGATTCTTCTTTCCTAAGTTAGATCAAGCCACCATTGTTATTGACAACCTGAAGGATCTCAGTTGCCCTTTAATGGCTGTTGTGAGAGAGAAGAAGAGTGGAGAAACAATGGCAAAGTTTCAGTAGAGATAAAAGCAGATCCCTTTTCAGTTGCAGATGAGATGGTATTTATAGGATTTGGAGAGCACCTGGGCTAGGGCCGCTTTGCCAGGAGCCTGTATCTGTCATGTAGAAGGATCCCAAAAAGATTGGTGGTGATCTGAGCTAAGTATTTGGATCAGTACCTATCCGATGGGGTCGGATCGGTACCTATCCGAATACTTAGTGAATTTCTGAGTCCTTTGGAGGATATCTAAGCTAAGTATTTGGATCAGTACATATCTGATGGGGTCGAATCAGTACCTATCTGAATACTTGGTGAATTTTTGGATCATCTCGGTTTGGTTGTCTTTCTTTCCTATAATTGAGTGCCTTATCCGAATATCAAGTCTCCTAGAGTTCGTTGGATCATTCGCCTTCATGGATCATCCAATCCATCTGTTTGTAGAAGATCCACCCATAACTCACTCAATACTTAACCAAATGGCATGAAACTTCACACGTGCAATGTACATGAGTAGGAGAGCCTCTAAATTAGAACTTATGAGGATCCAAGCAAAGTATTTGGATCGGCGATGATCCAATTGAGTCAGATCGGCGGTGATCCAAACCCTTAGCTTATTTTTGAATCTCTTTTTCTGGGTCATAGGAGATCTAGCTATAAGTCACTCAATACTTAACCAAATGACATGAAATTTCATATATGTAATGTACATGAGTAGGAGAGCCTCCAAACCGGATCTCATGAGGTGGGGTCCATCCTAGGTGGGTTGGACCCGATCCGTCAAACTGGCTCAATTTGGGGGAGATCCATCCATAACTTGCTCGATACTTATCAAAATTAGATGAAGCTTTGCCAGTAGCTTCTAGTGGATGTGTGGGACCTACATTATGGATCACAAAGTGGTAAGGCCTAACCTAAATGGATCGGACAATCAAATGAGTTTGGATCAGTGCCTATCCAAATTGGCTTATCCAAATGACTTCATTTTTGGTGTGAGCCTTCTTTTATGTCTTCTTAGTGTTACCTAAATATTTCAAGTCAATCTTAGTCCGCATGATTTCTGTAGATCCATTTTAAGCTGCTCTGGTCAATAGCGGGTAATTATTTGAATGGATCATATGCGTCTTCATTTCGTGAATTAGGTTGCTTGGAATGCTATGAAACATGGAAAGTGTACTTAGAAGAGGTATAGAATCATGATGCAAGAGGTTGGAAGTCACCACGACTCATTCATTTGGATCTGTATCGATCCAATTGATTCGGATTGGTGCTGATCCAAAATGTTTGTCTATTTTTGAGAGATATTTCTTAGGGCCATTTTCTTGTTATTCTAACCCCTTTAGTCATGTTTCAAGTCATTTGAGCTTAATCTGGATGTCTAACTCCTTTTGAATTCTGCTGGATTAAAAACCCGGTTAACATTTGCCCCCAGAGTATGCTTTCGTTGAAGACAAGGTGTGCTCTAGTATTGATTATCTTTGGGTTTTTGTTTTGAGGAGTTTTGTTGTTCATGTCAAGCTATCTTGAAAAGCTATCTATGAATTACTGGTTATCTTTTCAGTCCTTAGTGTGAATCCCCATTGTTCGTGATTACGAAGTGATCTTGACTTGATAATTTCTAGAATGTATACGAATATCATGTAGAACATGTTAGGGGAATTTGGGATCATTTGGAAGCGTCAATTTGGGTCGGTACCGATCCAATTGGATCAGATCGGCATCGATTCGAATACTTTATAGGATTTCTCAATAAAGTTTTGCTTACTTAGACTTACTCCGAACTGAGTCATTTCGCTTTTGATTAGTTATCCATATTTTACTTCAATTCTAACTACTGAGGATGCAATCTTTGCCCCAAAATTTCACGGGGCCTTTGGTTGGTAAGTAGTTCCAAAGTGATGAGTTGGAGTTGACCAAGGTTGAAATTTTTTTGGAGGAATTTTCCTTCACTTATACTGCCTCTGATTAGTTACTTGGTTGGTTGTCCATTAATCGTTTATTCTAGTTTTAATTAGAATTCAGCTCGTCTATACCGGTAAAGCTATCTACACCTTGGAGATTACGTAGTTCTTTAGTTTGGTAGAAATTCTTTGCGATGATTTCAGGACGACGGTAATCTCGAAGGGAGCTGGTAGAATCTTGGACTGTACTCGATCGGTGGTGAAGCTGAGTTTTTCCTTGGACGAGTGTACTCCATTCCGGAGCCAAATCTTGATTTCCATCTTCAACTGTCTCTTTTCAAGGAATTGGCTAAGTTTTGATCGTCGTTTTGAATGCTAGCGCGATAATTTGTTCCAAAATTAGATATAATGGACGATTCCATTATATTGCTTTTCTTGTTTCTACATTTTCAGTGATCCTGAAAAGAGAAGCTTTCTGCATTACTTCGGACAGCGGTTTCGTTATCGATTTCTCATCGGTAACGGCTAAGTTCTAAGAAAGATAATCTTAAAGTACGACATGGATAAGCTATGTCCGAAAGATGGTCTGTTCTTGGTGCTCGGGTCATCGGACCCACTTCGTATAGATAACATATGCTCTTGCCCTGGTCAATGCCCTTTGACTTACGTCGACTTCCCTTGGATTTCGGGCGTTGATCATACGGGGATTTTATTCAAAGTAAAACATACCCGACAATGTTGAATGCCAAGTTTTGTTATTGAAGATGACTTTCTGGTCATCCTATCTTTAGTCCGGTGGAGGAACATATGTTCCTCTAGGAGCTGGATCCTCTACCGCTTAGATTTCGCCTTTTATTCCCATTATGTCAGGACAATTGAGTATGGTTGAATCCTAAGTTACAGTTACTTTTGTAGAGTTGTAGTTGAAGTTAGATCATGCATAGCTTCAGTCTTTGGAAACTAATGCATGAGTTATTCGGTTGCGAATATCCTTCCTTTATTGTTTTTGGAATTCAACCTGCATACTAACTTCTGTCTCCGGGGCCTATTAGCATAATTGATCAGTTTTGAGGATTTATTTTCTAGAACTATGAGGTAGCTTGTTCTAGCCAATTCCGTGACTATTCTTGTTTATGTTCAGTCGAGTGCACAGTTGAGTTCGTTCGACAAAGCGTTGGTGTATATGCCCCAGTCCATAGGGCTGACTACTTTGACTACTGAAACAACATGTTTTGGAAGACTAGGTCTCATGAGCAATAAGTTTGATTGCCCCATTTTGATTGACATGATAGCTCCTATCTTCGGGAAGTAGGGACTTTGTTGCTTGATCCCAAGATCTGAGTTTTGTAATGATGTCGGTATGCATTAGAAAGATGCGTTTCTGACATCTTTTGCTAAAGTAAATTTTTCTGAGTTCGCTGTTGAGATCCTAATCATGTATTGGTTTCTATCTTCGGAAACTCATGTACGGTTGGCTCAACCCTGTGGATTTTCCCTAATATTTTGGATCTTCGGATAATGTAAGATTCCAAAAGGTAGGATTAATGACTCGATTAAGCTTTTGCTTTTGTTTTCGAAAGCCAATGTATTGATAGTTTCATTTTATGGGTCTCTTCTTAGCATTACCTATCGTCGGGTGTTTGCACCAAAAATTAGCACAAACACCCAATAGAAACTTTTTGGAGAGAATTAAATAAAGAATAAAATGGAAACAGTGGATAATAACAAAGAAATAGTAATTAACTGAAAGAAAAAACACGCGCACACGATTTATAGTGGTTCAACGTTGTTTGCCTACATCCACTTTGAATAGATTGCTTTATTATTTCCTTTATAATCTAAATACAAGAGGGATAGGACCAAAATTCTTAGTTACCAAGAATATAAAGCAAACAGCAGTATAAAAGTCCCAAAAAATGAACAACCAAGCCTGTATTTATAGACGAAGATCGCCAACTATCTCTTTGGAAACTCGGCTGAAAGACCCTCAAAACCATATGGGCCCACTAGAGGGATCGCTAGGCCCAATTCCCAAAGAGGAAGGATCGGTTCCGTTCTCTTCTTTGGTCCAATTTTGAGGAGCGATCCCTATGGTGGCTTCCTCATGCAAAAATATGTTTAGCCTAGAAATTTCATGTCATTTGGGTTAATGGAGCTCGAGTTATTACTTGATCTTTGATTCAACATGGTTTGCATGCTGCTTTCTGCCGATCCCTTCCAAGGGATGTCTACCGATCTCTCCAACCTTGTCCTTTTGAGGTGCAATCCCTACGGTAGGTTCCCTAGGATCCCTATGTCTTGCTTTCCAAGTTTCATAGGCATTGGACTTGTAGATCTTGAGATATTGTTTATTTCTACAAGAATGCTTTCATCCCTTGAAACATGTCGATCCCCCTTGTTGAAGCTAGCTTATGTCGATCCCTCTTATATGTTGGACCATATTTCATACTTCGAACATTCTGCCTTGCATATACACCAAGTCCATTCAACATTGACTTCATGTTACCATATGTACTTGACTTCTGGGCCCCACAATCACTATTTTGGAGTCATCAACCTTAATGACAGTCGAATCTGACATGCGCAATCAGTTCAATATAGCCGGGTTAAAATTTCGGATAACACTTGCCCCCCAAAATGCATCTTGTGATGAACATGATGTGATTTGAATCGAAGCAAGTTAGAGTCATCCAAAAGAAATCCGTCCAATTTTTTGAATAGTTGTTATTCATCTGCCGAATTATTTTTCCAAGGTGCTGTATTTCTCATTGGTCATCATGACGTTTGGTCAGTTTCCACTAGTATAAATCCAGGGCTATATTCCATCAGTTGATGTATGTAAGTCTGGTTCCATAAGACTAAAAATCTTTGGTTATCTGGTTCACCCTTGAACTCGAGGGATTTAAGATTGGTTTAAATTTCTGTCGATTTTAAAAATTGAAATTTTTAGGTCATACATGTGCACATTAATATACATTTCTTGTTGTTGGCTCCCGGACGTGCTTGTACATTTACGGGTCATCACCAATTTTCATTACATTTTGTAGGTACATGCTTTTTATAATTTTCATGCCTATACTCATTTGAGTACATACTCATGGTCGATCCCTCACTCTCTATTATTTTTTATTATTATTTCATTTTATTTTACTTTTTTTTAGGATCGTCATACACTTAGCCGAACCTTTCTTCATTTTCTTCACGCTTGCAAGGGTTAGCATATTCTTTGCCGAATCCTTTCCTTTGCTTCAAATTGAAAATTCGAACCGAACCCCCTTTTCATTTATTCCATGCCGATCCCTCCACCTTGCCAGCCGATCCATCTTCCCTTGTTTTACGTGTCGAACCCTCTTTCCTTATATAAGCTATCATTCTGCCTTTCTAACTTCACTTGCCTTATTTTCTAAACATTCTCCTTTGCACCGAACCCTCTTGCTCCATTCACAAAACTGAACCCTCCAACCTTTAGCTTGAAATCCTTCTGCAATCTAAGATGTCCCACAAACTCGCCTCTTTTCACCTTCCACTTCGAATATCTCCAAATACTCGCCCACACTCTCTCACATAGGTAAGTTTTTAATTTATACTTTTTGATTTTATGATGGGATAATGGAATGTATGCCAACGGCGATCACGAAGGCATTTGATGGAATGATGAAACATGACCGAAGTGGTCTGGAGGTCGTAAGTTGTGGAGTGTGACAGGGCTCGGTAGAATAAGCAAGGAGGAAGAAGACGGGAGAATAGTGGAGGGATCGGTAGAGTGGAATACCGATCCCTCGTTTGATGACTTGGGAAGAAGATCAGCATGGAGGCTTGATGAGAGGATGGCTAAAACTTATGTGGGAGGATCGGTGTTGGAAGTTTGGTAGAAGATGGTGAAGTAGAGGGATCAGTATTATTTGTGGAAGAAAAGTAGAGGTCGGTAGGATTAGGGGTCGACAAGCTTTGTTTAAGTAAAGGGATCAATGTAATGGGTCGGCGTGGTGGGATCAACATAATTGTAGAAGGAAGAGGGTCGGTGTCCTATGTTTGAAGAGAGGGATCGATCGTAATGCTCCAGGGTTGGGATTGACATATAGGGATCAGCATATAGGGGTCGGCACATAGGGATCGGCATACATGTTCTTTGAACTTGAAACTAATCCAAAATTACTTGTTTGAGCAATTACTACTAATCCACCTCAATAAACTTGAACATATGACGACAATGAACAACGGGACTTGCATATTCACTATTGAACTTGAGATTGACCAATCAAATCCTCGGAACTTTCAACATGAACTAAAACTTAACACATGGACCTGAATAATAGATTTAACACTTTGATATGCCGATAGTCCATCCCAAAGCTTTTACAACCGATTAATCTCTTCGCCAGTTGAGACGATCAGGGATGACGGTCACTCTGGTCGGAATCCAAAGTCTCGTCATTTAACTTCGTTTTCTTATTTAAAGCTGTTTATTTCCGTTATACACTGCACTACACCGCACTAGCTCACACTTAGCTCGGGGGCAATAGGTAAACTTTTCTAATCTCGATTGTCTACTGAGTATAGTTAACATGTACTTCAGATGCTCATAGTGTTTAGCTGCAATGTCTTTTGGACCAGCCTCATAGCCTAGCAATCCTAAAGCATAGTCGAGTTCTGCGATTATATTTGGAAGGCTTTCTCCTGGTTATCAAACTAAACAAACGGAAGTTTCTGGCCCATCATCCAACCTTTTTTCTGACGTTCCCGTCCTCTCGGCGATGTAAGTCCTACGCCCGATGTTGTAGAAGGCGCCATTCTCTTAGATAACCCGATAGATTCTTAAGCCTTTAGAATCGGCAAGGTCGCCTTTCGCAGATTATGTTCCCGACACGGAATTCCATTCGAAGAGGTCCTAACTCCTCCGATAAACGACGGGGCTCACTTGCCTTCGGAGTGGTACAAAACATGCAACAAATTCATGTGTTGGGCCAGATGCGTGCCACCCTTCAATTCTTTGATTCGGGAAATGTTAAGATATCTTGGGATAAGTCCCAATCAACTTCACCCAAACAGCTACGCCTTTCTCTATAGAACTTTTTTTACTATTCATAAGCGTTCTGTTTCGCCCGCTAACTCCTGAGGACATAAGATTCATTTATAACTTTAAACGATGATCAGGAAGTCCCTCTTATGTCTTTCTCGAGCCTTCACCTAATTGCCAAGTCTTAACTGGTAATTGGTACAAACTTACCCTTTTAAACACGAATGGTTCTACATTCGATGTCCGCCTGGCTTTGCAAGGCAATGGTTGGAAGGACGTAAGTGTCATCTTCACTTTGTTTTCAAATTCACTAATCCAAGTCATATTATGGATCAACTAACATTCTA
Organism: Allium fistulosum; assembly: GCA_030737815.1. NCBI lineage: Eukaryota > Viridiplantae > Streptophyta > Magnoliopsida > Asparagales > Amaryllidaceae > Allium > Allium fistulosum. Next base: position 264,845,360 of record CM060905.1, on the reverse strand, counting down.
AATATCCACAGGTGTCCACCCACGTCCAGAGGGTGATAGTTTTTTAAGAGCAATCTCCATAATTCTTGCTATCTCTGTTGAAGACAGGGACATCAGACTTCTCATAACCGACGAGTTGTTATCTCTATTTAGGCTATTGGAAGAAGGATGCGGCATTGGGCTTCTTGGAAGTGCTGCATTGCCAAGAAACGTTGTAGAACAAGAAGGGGATATAAATAACCCTGTCATGCCCCCAGTCGAGGGGACTTAGGATACGCCGAAGAAGGCAAAATTAAGGATACCCAAGAGCCTGGCGATGCCGGTGCTGGCCCAGGCAAGGCGCTTGTGGTCGAACCATCATAGGACACGTGCAACCCCACACACTAATTAAAAGAAGAACGAAGCTTGCATGTAAACTTCATAGGAAAAAGACCGCTAAGGATCCAGAGTTCATTATCACTTCTATCGATGAAGAGTCATCTTCCCAACATCTAGAAAGCTCGATGAAAGGGTTTCTCAATCTTCAAATCCCCGATGACTTCTTGACTTATAATTATCCCAATATCAGTATTAGGGAGCTCAAATCGCATCACAGAAGCAGTGATGGCTCTCTTCCCACTAGTCAAGGAGAAAAAACATCTATTAGCAAGGCTACAGCAACCGGTCCGTCGAGGGGAAAACTAGGACACCCGCAATCACGTGCACATCACCGCACACTTTTCGTCTATTTTTTCTACAATAGTTACCTATACTTTGGTATTTGGTTTTTTGCAGGTTCGATGTCTCAATCTTGAGCTTACGATCGCCTATGGGGCTCTTCGATGCAATATGGATCTAGACGTGATTCGGAATCAGGTAGATGTAGAGAGAGGGACGATAAATGAGAAAGAAGTCTTCGCTCGAGGGAATCTTCTTCTTCCAGGTGCAAGTCCCAGTCTTAATCATCTCACCAGGAAGGTTGGCCCAATCTTATTGTTTACAGTGGAGATCAGACTTCCTTCCAGTGGCCTCAAATTCCCGTACCACATAAGCACTACTCTGGTTCTTCTAACTCCAGGTAATCTCGCGACCATAGATCGAGCAAGCATCCAATTGCCACTTCCGATCCATCTTTGCCGACCGCTGCTTCAGACGCTTCCACAACAGAGAAATTGGCCGAACTCAAGGTCACTTTCCCAAAAATTTGTTTTGACGGGCTTAAGTCCCTTCCCTCAATTCATGCGATCCTGGGGAACACCAAAGCAAGCTCTCTCACATTGTTAATGATGTTTTCATGCAGCATGAATCGTTCCAGCACTTAGCGGGAAAAGATCTCCAAGGTGTTAATCGAGCGATAACATAAAATAGATCGTCTCAAGCTAGAGGCGATCCATGATAAAGGTATCATTAAGCACCAAGATAATAAGATCTTGGAATTGAACAAAATAACTGAGGCAGAAAAGAGTGCCAAGGAAACATCTGAGGCAATGGGTCTTTTGGAAGCTGCCCATAAGATGGATCTTGATGCTGCCCTCAGCCGTAGTGGCGCACTCGCTCTGGAAAAGGACTCCTTGCAAAAGGAGAAAGATATCTTGGCCTGCCGCGTTGAGGAGCTTGAAGAGCTTCTTATGAAAGAAAGGGAAGAAAAGATCGAGGATCAAGAAGAATCATAGAGGTATTGTGAAGAGGCTATTGAAGCCATGAGTCTGAAAATCAAACTTGACAAGCAACTTGCTAAAATAGAATCCCTCAAAGAAGTGGCGAGAGAGGTAGGCCACAAGGAGAAGATAGAACAGATTGAAGCCCAGGTGGAGGATGCTAAATAGTCCGGTCAGAATGAAATCAAGGACATGTTTGATCCTCTTATCATCGAATATAATGCTAAATTCCTTATCCACCATGACCTGAGCTTCCTTGGCAAGGGGTATCTTGAGCCGCTTGCTAAGGCTTGGGAGTATATTTAAGATGAAAGAGAGAGACCTCGGCGAAGCCGATTAGACGAAAAGAAGTTGGTGCAAAAGATCCTTTGCGGAAATGAACCCCTAGACCTTGCCACCGCTAGACTTCGATATTTTGACATCCTAGGGCCTTTCGACAAAGGGAAAAATATTGCGGAATCTTCAGAGTCCAATCCCAAGGGACCATCCTTTTTTCAAGCAACTGGAGCATCAATTTCTTTTGGCACGGGGCAAGATTTGAGCTATGATCTGGACAAACCCATTACCAATCCAAAATGCTGACTCCTATTCTAGAAGGGGGCACTGCGGCGACAACCGAGAGTCAGCCGGATGTAGGTATTCCACTTTACGCTGCACTTTTCGAGAGGTTTCGTTCTTCATGCCCAATATTCTTAGGCTTATCTCCTTGTTTTGACCAATCCCCAGGCCTTCTAGGTCCCGACCAACTCTTAAAAGTGATGCCACCATGGAGCAACAAGCGACATCAATAGAAATTCTAGCAGTCACCGATGTTTCTGGGCTCGATGCTCAATCATCGGAGCACTCAATGATGATAAGGCCGAGGATCCGCTGCCATTGGATGAACCCGATGAAGTTGTGATTACCGGCGCATCTGAGTATACCAACAAGCTCGGCTTTAAAGAGCATATCGAAAAGAAGGAATCATTAAAGAAGAAATCTAAGGCTAAACCCACTGATGTGGATATTGACGATCCAAGTCTCATCCCATTATAAGTCATCACACATGGTGGGTCGATTCCTAATAAACTCCCTCCTACTTCTGAAGGCTCTCCTACGAAAGGCAGTAAGAGATTGAGGAAGCAGACAAGCGGGAGCTCGAGTGGCGCCACTCTCGAGAAATCCCAAAAGGAGAGAAGACAAAAGAAGTAGCCTCGCTTCGCCCATAATTGTGCATAACTTGTATAGCTGTTTTCTCTTTTGTTGGCCACTATTGTGTGGGTGCGGTCCCCGTTTTGGGAATAAACTTGTATCAAAATTTTGAAGTTTATAATGCTAATAAATGTTTTTTGTTTTCTTTTGAACTCTTGTGTGAATTGTTATTTAAGTAGTTGAGCTATTACCTTTCCATTCAATGTACTTGTAATTCGTTGCTCGTCGGTCCGGATGATGATCCATTAATTCAATACCAGGGCCTTTATGTGGTCCTGGCACTGAGTTGTACCAAACACCGAGCTCGAGCCAAAGTGTTATGCTGTTGAATTCAGCGGTTTGAGTGATTATACTCCTGCCTCCAGTCTTGAGTTAGCGGAGTTAGCCGGCGGATGGTCAAACTCCATCCTCGGCGAGTTTATACTCCTCATGTCGGTTTCAGACTGGAGTTCATAGAATAGCAAGTGGTTGGACCACACTCATCTATTTGTTTATACTCACATCCACTCTCCGGGGATAAGAGTTGGTTAGAGGGTGGGCGATTCACACCCAATTTATGTTTATACTCTAGTCCGCACTCTAGGGACTTAGAGTTAGCCGGTAGATGGTCGAACTCCATCCTCAGCGAGTTTATACTCCTATCGGTTTTAGGTCGGAGTTTATAGAATTGCGAGTGGTCTACCGCACTTATCTATTTTTTCATGCTCATATCCACTCTTTGGGAATAAGAGTTGGTTACCGGGTGGTCAATTCACACCTGATTCATGTTTATACTCCAGTCCGCACTATAGGGAGGAAGAGTTATTTGGCGGGTGGTCGATTCACACCCGATTCATGTTTATATTCCAGTCCACACTTTGGGGCCAGAGTTATTTCGGAAAATAGTCGAATTGTACTTTCCATAATTGATCGATTTGCCCCCTAAGGTCCGAGGTTTGATTTAGCGAGCGATCGGTCATGTTACGATCGCTCTTAATTTATTTTAGTCCTATCATTCGGTGGGATTTATTTGGTCATCAGATGGTTGAGTTACATCCATTCCTCATTATGTATCCCGTCCATTGGGTTATAAATGAGAGATATCAAATGAACGGTCGGACCATGCTCATCCTATTTAGTTCCATCGAGAACTAGCATAATGATTAGTTCAAAACTCTGAGAACCTGTTCGGACTTATCGACATCAATCAGTTTTGTAATGTAACCAATACGTAATGCTACATCAAACATAAATATAAAGGAAGTTCAAAACTTTATTTACTAGACGGAAAGAAATGACATAATTTGTCTTATTACCTATTCGAAAAATAAAATATTAAAGCAAATTCTAAAAGTAGATACAACTGAATGAAGAAAGAAATAAACTAAGTGGAATAGCGTCATAAATGTTCGCTATTCCATGCTCTTGGGAGTGTGATGCCATCAATAGTCGCTAGCTTGAAATTTCCCTCTCCAAGCCTCTATTCAATGATGTGTGGTCCTTCCCAAGTAGGGTTCATATGCCACGGGGCAGGAAAAACCCATTTCAAGGCGAGATCGCCGATTTCAAAGATTCTAGGTAGAACTTTGATGTTGTAGTATCGGGCGACTCGGTATGGTGCGCAGCTGCCCTCAAATCTGCTTCTTCGCGCTTCTCATCTACAAATTCTAGATTTTCCAAGAGAAGATCTTTATTCGTTATGGGATCATAGTAGGTCACTCGATGAGAAGGAACTTCGAGCTCAACGGGAATAACGGCTTCTGAAATGTAAGCAAAGGCGAATGGAATATGGATTCGAAAACGTAAGCAAGGGCGAATGGAGTATTCCCGGTTCTCAGGTTAGTTTAAGTCCAACAATCAGAGCCTCATACTCGGCTTCGTTGTTTGTCATAGGGAAATCAAGCTTTAAAGAATATCAGATCGACTGATCTTTAGGAGTTACAAGCATAATTCCAGCTACAGAACAATGATCATTGGATGCTCCATCGGTATACAATTTCCACCATATAGTAGGGATTTCATTGCTCTCCGGGAAATCATTCTGTGCAGTAAATTCTACTATAAAATCTGCCAGTGCCTGATCCTGGATAGCCCTCTGAGGAAGATAAGTGATATCGAATTGACTAAGCTCGATATTCCACTTAAGTAACCTTCCAGACGTCTCAGGTCGTTGTAGGACCTATCGTAACGGTTGGTCGGTGTAAACATTGATCTGGTGTGCCTGGAAGTATGGGCGGACTTTTCATGATGCAATTAGCAAACAATATGCTAGTTTCTTTATTTTTGGATAGTTCCTTTCAGCTCCCGTTAATCGCTTGCTGATGTAGTAGATCGTTCTCTGGATCTGATTCTCTTCACGAAGCAAAGCACACTTATAGCATGCGTAGACACGGCTAAGTGGATTTATAAATCTTCATGATCCACTGGCTTTGATAAGATGGGGGGTCTCTCTAAGGGGTTCACCAAAGCTTGAAATGCGTCTTTACAATCCCGCGTACTATCAAAATTTCGTTTTCCTTTCCTAATCAAGTCAAAGAAGGGAATACATTTGTCAGTGGCCCTGGAAATAAATCGGCTTAGGGCAGAAACCTTTCCATTTAGGCTCTATACCTGCTTGATTGTCTTTGGCGCTTGGATACTACGAATAGCCTGGATCTTTTTAGGATTAGCTTTAATTCTGCGGGCATTAATGATAAAACTCAAGAACTTCCTGATGCGGCACCAAAAGAACACTTCAAAGGATTAATCTTCACCTTGTAATGTCGGAGAAAGTCGAACATTTCAGCGAGGTCTCTAATGTGGTCGCTTGACCGTCGTGACTTCACAAGTATATCATCCACGTATACCTCCATCGTCTTTCCAATCTAATCTTTAAACATTCTATTGACTAAACGCTGGTTGGTTGCTCCTGTATTCTTTAGTCCAAACGGCATCACCACATAGCAATATAATCCAACATTGGTAATGAAACTGGTGTCCTCTTGATTAGCAATGTGCATCGAGATTGGGTTATATCTCGAGTACACATCCATGAAAGATAGCAATTCGTGTCCCGCGGTTGAGTCCACCAGCTAGTCGATCCTTGGAAGGGGAAAACTGTCTTTCGGGCACACCTTGTTCAAGTCTGAGTAATCAACACATGTTCTCCATTTCTCGTTTGCCTTCTTCACAAGTATAGGATTAGATACCCACTTAGGATAGTGGGCGTCACAAATAAACCCATTGTCTTTGAGTCTATCCACCTCCTCTTTAAGAGTGGCAGATATCGTCTGATCCATGCCGCGTCTTTTTTGTTTCATCGGGACATGCCTCAGGTCGATATTCAATGCATGGCTTGGAATGGCAGGCGAGAGCCCACACATATCAGAGTGAGTCCAAGCGAACACGTCAAGATTTGCTTGGAGAAATCCAGCAATTTCTTTCATTATCGGGTGGCTGCTCTGTGATCCGATCTTTAGGACCCATATCGGGTCACTGTGGCTAACTGTGATGTCAATTGTCAGCTCAACCAATGCAGCCTTGGTCTCTTTAGGCTCCTCCTCATCATCTCTCGGATCTAATCTCTATAGAACCGATGGTGGCGCCCGAGCGAAGGCTCAGGCATTAGTTGTCAATCTTCAGTGGCTTGGATGCAAACCGACTTGTCCACACCATTACCTTTCTCCTTCCGTTGAGCATCCCTCAACTCAGCTATATAACAGGCATGTCCAGTCGCTTGATCACCATGAACAACTCCAACGTCATTGTTTGTTGGAAACTTCAAAGTCAAACACCATGGGGGCAAGGGCTGCTCGGAATTCGGCTAGGGTCGGTTGTTATAGAAAAACATTATAAGGAGAGTCAACATCCAAAAAAATGAGCGGCAAGATTCGCACTCTCATACGGTCACATTCTCCCAACTCTATAGGTAATTAAGCATAACTAACGGGCTTCAGTTGCAGTACCGTTAAAACAATGTATGCGGGCTTTAGACGACTTCAAGTCCTTGACTTCCATCCTCATCTGGTCATAGCTTTTTTGAAAATTATATTTACAGAACTTCCACAATCAATCAATATCCTTCTCACTAAAGCGGGGCCGATCATGGTCGAAATGACCATTGGGTCGATCGTCGGAGCCTCCACCTTGTCTGCATCTCTGTTTCTAAACACAATACCATCTGCCATTCTACGTTGCTATTTTGTCGGAGCTCCATCTTCCGTATTCGAACAATATTAAAAATCCACATGCTTAATCGCGCTAGCATAACGCTCCATCTCATGCCAACTCTTACCTGTCGGGTGTGGTCCTTGGACTATTGGATTTATTACCAATCTTCCACCAGTTCGTGCAGGTTCCTCAGTCCTACGCAGTGCTTGTCCTCAATTGGGGTGGGATGTCCTATGTTCACCATCCTGCGGGGTTTTAACAAACTACTGCAACTTCCCTTCTCGAATCAGCTTTTCGATAATATCTTGGAGATTCCTGCATTCATTCGTGCTATGTCCATAGCATTCATGGAATCGAAAATGTTTTACGGTTTGTTTCTACTTTTCTGTTGATTCTTTCGGAGGCGGCTTTTTGTACTACATAATATTGCAAGTAGACAAATAGATATTCTCTAGAGATGTATTCAGGGGTGCGTAAGTACCATACATCGGAATCCTAGGCTTTCCTCTCCCAGAATCCCTATTTCATTCTCATCCCCTATCTCCGCCTTTCTTTTGTTGATTCGGCTTGTTTTGGGCATTCACTTGAACTTTTCCAGAGCAATCATCAGACTGCTTTACTGCAACATTACTCTATACTCCCTCTCCACTCAGTCCCGCAACATTATTCTTCCTGAAGGACCTGGCTTCCTCCTTTCTTAAATACTGAGCCGCCTTTGTGTAAAAGTGCTCCAATGTTGCGGGAGGCTTGCCAGCTAACCAATCGCCAAAATGAGAATCTGGATCAATCCCTCTCGTCATGGCCATCAATATTGCATGGTCATTTGGATTACCAATTTCTATAACAGCTATATGGAACCTCTCCAAATAATCTTTCATCGATTCTCTTGGAGCCTGGATCACACTCGATAGGGACATCACATCTTTGGGGCGAGTTGCATGCATATGGAACTACTCCACAAACCTTGTTGCCAAATCATCGAATCTAGAAATCGATCGTGGGGGTAACCTTTTGAACCACATCATTGCTATTCTAGAAAGAGTTATGGGAAAGCATATACACTTGGCTGCATCATTCGCTTATGCATAATCCATCAACCATTTATATCTCATGATGTGCTACCTGGGGTCGGTTTTTTCCTCGTAGGCGGGCATCAATGGCATGTTGAACCTCCTTGGATACTCCGCATGTAAAACATTATCACCGAATGGGATATGGCATTTCAAGATTCCCCGGTCATCGTTGGTCAAGCCCTGACTCTCTCTCACTAACTGTTTGACCATAGCTGATAAGTCCGGCATTTGATAGTTGATGCCAAGTGGTGGCCGTGCTCCACCTTACGTAAATGGACTAGCCGATGTCTACGGCCCGTTCCACGCCTTCTTGGTTCACTATCTTCCCAATGTATATCTCGTAAATTCACTTCATCGTCATTCCAGGGAAGCATTTGGTCAACATTTAATTGAACTCCACCATCCAAACCAACTGAAGCGGCTCTAGCTTGATTCCCAGTATGCATGATTGGTGCAAACACCCAATAGAAACTTTTTGAAGAGAATTAAATGAAGAATAAAATAGAAATGGTGGATAATAATAAAGAAAAAACAATTAATTGAAATAGCAGCATAATAGTCCCGAAAATGAACAACCAAGCCTGTATTTATAGACGAAGATCGCCAACTATCTCTCTGGAAACTCGGTTGAAAGACCCTCAAAACCATATGGGCCCACTAGAGGGATCGCTAGGCCCGAGGGATCGATACTGATCCCTTCTTTGGTCAACTTTTTGGGAGCGATCCCTATTGTGGCTTCCTCATGCAAAAATATATTTAGCCTCCAAATTTAATGTCATTTGGATCAAAGGAGCTTGAGTTATTACTTAATCTTTGATTCAACATGGCTTTCTTGCTGGTTTCTGCCGATCCCTTCCAAAGGATGTGTACTGATCCCTCCAACATTGTCCTTTTGATGTGCGATCCCCATGGTAAGTTCCCTAGGGTCCCTATGTCTTGCTCCCCAAGTTTCATAGGAATTAGACTTGTTGATCTAGGGATATTGATTGTTTTTTTAGAAGAATGCTTTCATCCCTTGAAACATGATGATCCCTCTTGTTGAAGCTAGCTTATGCCGATCCCTCCTATGTGTTGGACAATATTTCATACTTCGAACATTCTGCCTTGGATATACACCAAGTCCATTCAACGTTGACTTCATGTTACCATCTGTACTTGCCTTATGGGACCCACAATCACCACTCTAGAGTCATCGACCTTGATGGAAGTCAAATCTGACTTGTGCAATCAGTTCAATGTAGCCGGGTTAAAATGCCAGATAACATCGGGCGATGGCATATTCCTGCAAGATGGAAGCAAATGATCTAGTTGGACCATAAGTAGGTCATCAATCGTTCTCGTTATCGCCTTACTCTAAGCAACGGTTAATTTCTGAAAATTGAATCCTTCATTTCCTTTGCTGGCAATTTGCTGTTAAAAATGTCTATTTGCCAGAACGCACTATTATCTAACCAAATCCATGGTTTGGACTGAGGATTTGTGTGCCTAACCCTATTTGTGAGACTAGCTATTTCGAATGTTCGTATTTATATGCTTGCGAGAGATGTAAAGGTATGGGGTGAATTGCTCAATTGCCCCCAGTCTGGCTCTCAATCCCATTCTGGAATTGAGAAAGCTCTGGGATTTTATTTTCAATCTTCCATGATTGTTCTCACTTGTCCTTGGCTATGCATGCATTCCTTAGTTGCTGACGTCGTCACAGAAGTTTTGTACATATGTCAACTCCTGTCTTTGAGAATTGATGACCTTGTTGGGTCTAAACAACATTTTCTCGAGGCTGCCTAGTTTTTGGCTGTATCTAAATTCTTTTTAAGTTGAATCCTAGAAATTCTATTGTGCACCAGCTTTCATCCTTATAAATTAGCACACTAGCAATTCAATCCTAGGAATTCCTTTCTATGCAGCGTTAATCCCGTGCAGTGACTGATTCCTACGATGTTAGGCTGAACCATCCGATTGACCAATGAAAGGTTATGTCTTCATTTTGTTGTCTATCTTTGGGCAACGGTAGCTTTTCAAAAACAAGGGTGGAATTCAATCGAGAGCTAACTTCTATCTCCGGAAGTTAGTGCATTGATGGTTCACTATGGCGAGTGTTTCTCATCAACCCAGTTTCCATCTTCGGAAACTAGCACTTCGATGATTGGATTATAGAAGTCTTTTCTTAGTGTCGCCCATCTTCGGGCAGTGTTAATGTCATGTCGATAAGGATTAAATCAATCATTTGATCCTGTAGAGTTGAGTAGATTCCTTTTAACCTAATATAGCTGTTTTCTTAATGATTCTTAGCTCCGGGATATGCCATTTTTCGAAAGTATGAGAGTCCTAGGCATCTTCGTTACTTTTTTTTATATAACGGTCAAGTGCTTCCTTTGGAGGTATAGGGTCATTGTTTAACCAATTCCATGGTTGTTCTTGTGTAGGGTCAAATTCCCTTCGGTCGATTTTTGTTGCAAACTAACTTCCATTTGCGGAACTCATTATTCCCATATGCTAAATTCCAAGCACTTATAGAAGATTAGATGTTGTGGGGCAAGTCATTACATTTCCCCCTAGTACGCTTGCAATCTTCCTATCGTAATCATGGATCGGAAGAGTTAGGTAATGTTTGTCTTGAGTCTATGACAAATGACTTCGCTTGTTCCACACCATACGTGCTATGTTAAGGCATTGACGTTGTTGCGGATATCTGCCTTATTCATTAGTTCCAATCTTCGGGAATCAATGGTTTAGCTTCTCCATTCTAAGTGTTCTCTCCTTATCGTTGTCTTTCTTCGAACAACAACTGGTTTCCCGCAAGCAGGAGTCGAGGTATCTAATCAATCCCTGCATAGTTGATTACACCAAACGAGGCTAAAGTCTATGCCACGATGAATCTATAATAATCGGGAGTTATCCTTCCTGACGTCGCCATTTTCCGAGCGGTGTCAGATAGATGAAAGAGTTATTCCCTTCGGGCATCGCCAATCTTTGGGCTAAGCTGGATTCTTGCAAGTTAGGGTTTGAGTACTCAGTCGAGCACCTACTTCTATCTTTGGAAGCCAGTGCGTCGATGACTTGATTCTGGAAATGTCTTCCGTCATCGTCTATCTTTGGGCGACGGCAAGTTCCTCCTTTTATCGCCTATTTTTGAGTGATGATGAATTTTAAGAAGTTATTTTTTTCTCGTTGATATGACACTTTGGAGTTCTCGATATTCCTAAGGCAATATCGATGTCTAGCAAGTTAGAGCAGTTTCCCTTTTAATTCCGTAGTCGTTCAGCGTACTATACTGCTTAGTTCTATTGCAATTGCCGAAATTCTCTATTTGGTGTAACAGAACCATGGAGTGATTTTTTGTCCTGACCAAGTGTTAGTGTGTTATGTGTCCTCGGTCCACGAGGCTAATTACTTTGAACGCTTGATGCGAGACTTAATGTTCTGGGCGGCTCTTTGGACGCCCCCAGTCAAAGTTGTGTCGTAGCTCCTACCTCTAGGAGCTCGTGACTTGAATGTCTTAACTTTAGACATTTTGTCAAAGATCGGAATTCATTGTCAAAATCTTGGTTTGGGAACTATGCAGCATTGTTGGAGCAATGTCGGTCCCTTTGGGTGGTAGGGATCGATTCCTGTTAATCCTGCAATAAACAAGTTTCCCGGTGTTGTCAAGACAACACCGATACTTACAGAATTTTGATGGTCCGGTGATGATGCCGGAGCAACATTGAGAAGTGTTTGCGCAGCTTATGAGATGCGCGATTTTTGAGAGTTCACGGCTTATGAGATGTGCGGCTTACGAGACGTGTGGCTTCTGGGAGTGTGCGGCTTACGAAATGCACGGCTTATGGGATCGATACGACCCGTCGATTTAGGATGGTTTGGAACTTCTCGACATTGCCAATCTTCGGGTAACGTGAGAAATTCATGCTTCGAGAGCGTAGTTCCCTGGCCCAAGAAGTGATGCACGACTTATGGGTAGCATGGCTTATGAGAGTGCACGACTTATGGGATATGCGGCTTTTGGAGGTGTGCGGCTTATGAAATGCGCGGCTTATGGGATCGATATGACCTGTCGATCCGGAGTGGTTTGGAACTTCTCGACGTTGCCAATCTTTGGGTAATGTGAGGAGTTCATGCTTCAAGAGCATGGTTCCATGGCTCAAGAAGTGATGCTTGAGGGTTTGGGCCTTCCCGATGTTGCCAAAGGACCACCAGTTCTTAGAAGGCCAGGATCGAGATTTCCCATCTATTTGGTGGTTTAAGTCGATTCACTTTCTTTGACTCAGTGAGTAGATGGAGCGTGCTCGGGTGTGGTTTTACCAGTCCAAGCAGCTAAACAATGATTTTTGAATCGATTTGACCCTGTCGACTCAGCAGGTTGCTGACATGAACACGGTTTTATTAGTTCAAGAAGCTAAGCAATTTTTGGTTTGGGTAACCATGGCTTAGATGATCCTTTCGTGTTTCGAGAAGATATGCACGTCCAAACAGATCAGTTTGCCATGGTGGAGAGATCTATAGCTGACTACATAAAGATGGATATGAAGAAAGAGCCTGTAGGAGTTTATGGTAAGACTCTTAGCTCTTGGTCCAAACTGCCTTTAGAGAATGGGTCTTCAACTTGCATACGGTCTAAGAGGAAGAGGAACTAGTCACCAAGAGCGGTAAAGTAGGAGTTGGAAAGAAGTGGGCAAGTATTATGATTAGTATTTCATTTGTTGCACTAGCTAGGTCGTTAAGTCTGTAGTTGTCAGAATGCCAGAATTTTTGATCGTGTGTAACAGAACTATAGTATGATTAGTCTCGGCCTTCCTTGTGGCTATTAAGTGTGTGCGGTGCCCCCCATGCCACAGTGCTATTTGCATGCTTGAACAGTAACTCGGGTTTCTCCGTAACTTGTCTGATTGCCCCCGGTCTAGTGGGTGTGGCTGTGCCTCCTAGATGATTAAAGCATGGGAAAGCCTCTATCTTTGGAGACTTATATATTAGGGATCCGAGATTCTTTATTCTCCCGGGTGCCAAATCTTGGCTTGATTTGAGTCAGCCTCTGATTAATCACGAAGTCGATTCATTTTTGGTTTAGTTTCTTTGAGAAACTTCTAAGCTATGGAATTCAGCAATGTTTGCTTCTTCGGTCATTAGAAGTGATTCCATTGATTCTACGATGTGACTGATGTGATTGTTTATTCATAACCTCAGAGCATGGTTTCACTAACTTCGGGGAGTCCTGGATCAGATGACCATTAATACGCCAGTTCGCCTTCATGATGCTTTAGTTCATGAAGGACATTCACATTCGCAAAAGGTTTTTGTGGTCGGATGTCCGGCGACTAGACAGCCTTTAAGCGATAATTCATCGACTCCATGAGGAATTTTGGTTGGATGCCCGATGACCAGACGGCCTTGGGACTATAATTCATCAACTTCAAGAGGAATTTCGGTTAGATGTCCGACGACCAGACGATCTTAGAGCGATGATTTATCGACTCTAAGAGGAATTTTGGTCGGATGTCCTATGACCAGACAGCCTTGGGGTAATAATTCATCGACTCCAAGAGGAATTTTGATCAGATTTCTAGCGACCAAACGGCTTTGGAGCGATGATTCATCGACTCCAAGAGGAATTTTGGTCAGATGTCCTGTGACCAGACGGCCTTGGAATGGTGATTCATCGGCTCCAAAAAGAGTTTCAAGGCTTGGCTCGCTGAAATACAATTTTATCGATTCCTGGAGAATAGGAGGTTGGATCTGTTTACTTGATGAACCTTTGGTTAAGCCTTCTCTACGCTACCAAAACAATGCCACTTCTTGGAAAGAGGGATCGATATGACCCGTCTATTCGGCGGTTAGTAAGCATGTGCTTTCCATTCATAGTTTAAGGGCATAGAAGTGTTTCATTTTCCGTGCTTTCTGTGATGCCCCTAGTGTCCGGCAAGGCTCATTTGGAAAGGAAAATATATGGGAACGGTTGAGAAGGCATCACTTTAGGTCACTGCTTCATTCCTTAGTAGCTAGCTAGCCTGAGTGTTATTTGATAATCATCTTTCATCAGTTAGCCGGGGCGCTTCTCTGTTGGGTCTTAGCAGCCTTGCTTGAGCAGATGGTCTCTAGGGTCCTGTAGCTCCTTCACCACTTTGTGTGTTCTTTGGCAAATTGTCTGGTTTTCCTTCGGCCAATTGCACTACCTCCAGTCTCTAGAACTGGTTTTCCTCCTCATAGAATTCTTCTAGGATAGTAGGATGTTTCACCCTTTAATAATTCCTCAACTGTAGTAGACTGCATCCATCACCCTCGCTTCTTCCATATGCCAGTCATATGAATCATATATGCATGATTGTCCAAAGCTTGAAAGATTGGAAATGCCGATTGAATGGAAAATAAGTTAGGATGGGGTCATGGATCAATGAAAATCCCCAAATTTTTTGAAACTGGGTGATATTTGTATGAGATGACAAGGAAGGCCTCATTCCAAATTTCAAGGAATGTGGAGTTTGTATATTTGAGTTATGGGATAAAGAAGATGAATCGGCGTTGACAGGTCAATGGTATTTTACTTAGACTCTGACCCGAGGAAATTTGCCATTTTCTTGTAGTCAGCACACGGTTCACTTGGAGTCATGGCATTTGAAGTGCTGGGTTGGTGACTAACGATACTTGGAGTCATTTGCATGTTTACTTGGAGAAATTGTTGGTTTTACCCAAGTTGGATTTTTGGCCAGAATTTCCTAGGTTTACTTCGAGCCAAATGGGCGATTACCCGAGTTCGATTTTGAGTCAGGGCCCCTAGAATCTGCTTCAAGACAAATTAGCGATTACTTGAGTTCGACTTCCAGTCAACCTTGAAGTGAGTTTTTCATCAACCATTTTGACCATTTTTGATGATTTTCGATGACGACCACTTATGACTCGAAGATGGGATTTCTATGATGGGATTGGAGGCCGTTCAGTTGAGAGTAATCCCAATCTACAATGGGAGCTTGGTTCGGTAATCGATCCTTGGTTTTCCTACCTCCTGGTGTATCGTTTGAGTAGTAGTTCCTCGTCCATTACTTGGCACTATACTACTACACAAGTTCAGGTGTAGGAGCACTTCCAGTGAATAGGCCGATCCATTGTTTATAACTGATCTCCGTGTTCTCTACTGCTTCATCAGCAGGTCGCGAGGAGGTAACAATGGCTTTTTCCTTCCTAAGAGGCTTTGTAGTTAGTTTCCCTGTAGGCTTTTTCCACGTCTGAATAGAGTAGGAAACTTTGTAGATAGAAATATGGATCTTATCTCACGGATAATTGAATCCAAAGTAGATGGTGAGTTGATCTCCACAATGAGATATAATGGCTTGAGATGCAATCATTGTATGGCAAAGTTGTTTGTAATGACTTAAATCACACAATGTTGAATAATGGTTGTTTTTATTAAGCGCCCGCCCACATCTACAATGTATGTCTTGCTAGTTCGGTCATCCACAGGTCGACTATCAGTAGCTCTGCCAAGTGTTTGACTTCGCAAACGGCCTCGATTGGCTGGCTGAAGCCTAGGCTCTCCATTCTTCGGAAGTGACATTCCTGCACTTCTGGTATTCTGGACTAAGTCGGTCTTACAGGGGCAGTTTGAAGTTCCCTTCCGGTACTTTGGACATTAGCGTCCAAATTCAAGTCATCTTCGTTAAGGTGTATGTCATCTTCAGAATCCTAACATCCATTGCTATGTTTTCCCACAGAGTTTTCACTCCTAGATTTGGGTTTGTAGTAGGTGGTTTTGCGACAGGCGGAGTGTTTGCATTTTCTTCTATGACAATTCCTGTAGTTCTGCCCATCACTCCTTTTTGTTTAGTCTTCTATTTCTTCCTTTTAAGCCAGAAACAGAGGAATTCTCTTGGTCCGCAACAACTACATTCTCAGGTACCGTTCTGGGAGTAGTTAGTTGTTGGAGCGCTAAGAAAGCATTTATTTTGTCCATAAGAGTTTTCTGACTATTTGTCATTTTTTGGTTAATTTCATCAACCATCTTGTTCAATTCCCATTTAGGTAACAACCTCATGTTCAGTAGAGGATTTCGATGCTTGATCTCCGGTATAATTTCTTGTACTAGCCCCTGTTAGCAGGTTGTCGGTGTTGTAAACTTCATTTTGCTGGGGATTTTTCTCTTCTCCAGCGACAACGGCTCCTATGGATCTTCCAAAAGTAGTCATTTTTCTTCCCGCTATTAGTCTTTAATGATAAGATCACCAACTTCCTAAAGCTGATTTCGCAGATCTAACTTCTTGATCTGGTGGACCCAAAGAGGAAAATTAGATCTAAGCCTAAGTTCAACTCTCAATGAAAGCATCAAATGTTAACCCAAAAAATGGATCAACACCCTGGATTGAGTGTTAAAGCACCAGCCCTGTTTCTCAGAGCAAATAATATAGAAAATGAATGGGAAAAGAGCAGAAACAGTAAGGAGACACAAGAATTTTATAGTGGTTCGGCTGTTAACGAAGCCTATGTCACTTTATAGCTTTTATTGATCAACTGTTGTTACAAAGGAGTTTGGATTACAATATGATTCTTCTTTCCTAAGATAGATCAAGCCAACATTGTTAGAGCCAACTAGAAGGATCTCAGTTGCCCTTTAATGGCTGTTATGAGGGAGAGGAAGAGTGAAGAAACAATGGCAGAGTTTCAGGAGAGATCAGAGCAGGTCCTTTTTCTGTTGTAGATAGGATGGTAGTTATAGGATTTAGAGAGCACTTGGGCTAGGGCTACTTTGCCAGGAGACTGTATTTGTCATGCAGAAGGAGCCCAAAAAGATTGGTGGTGATCTGAGCTAAGTATTTGGATCGGTACCAACCTGATGGGGCCAGATCGGTACCTATCCGAATATTTAGTGAATTTATGAGTTTTGAGTCCTTTGGAGAGTATCTTAGCTAAGTATTCAGATCGGTACCTATCTGATGGGGTCGGATCGATACCTATCTGAATACTTGGTGAATTTTTGGGTCTTCTCGGTTTGGTTGTCTTCCTTTCCTATAATTGAGTGTCTTATCCAAATATCAAGTCGTTTGGAGTTCGTTTGATCATTCATCTTCATGGATCATCCAATCCATATGTTTGTAGGAGATCCATCCATAACTCACTCAATACTTAACCAAATGACACGAAACTTCATACGTGCAATGTACATGAGTATGAGAGCCTCCAAATTGGATCTTATAAGGATCCAAGCTAAGTATTTGGATCGGCGATGATCCAACTGAATCAGATCGGCGGTGATCCAAACCCTTAGCTTATTTTTGAATCTCTTCTTCTTAGTCGTAGGAGATCCAGCCATAACTTACTCAATGCTTAACCAAATGACATGAAACTTCATACATGCAATGTACATGAGTAGGAGAGCCTCCAAATTGGATCTCATAAGGTAGGGCCCATCCTAGGTGGGTCAGACCTGATCCGTCAAACTAGCTCAATTTGGAGGAGATCCATCCATAACCCACTCGATACTTTCGAAATCAAATGAAACTTTGCATGTAGCTTTTAGACGAGTGTGGGACCTACTCTATGGATCTCAAGTGGTGGGGCCCATCCTAAATGTATCGGACGATCCAATGAGTTTGGATCGGTGCCGATCCAAATTGGCTTGGCCAAATGACTTCATTTTTGGTTTGAGACTTCTCTTATGTCTTTTTAGTGTTCCCTCAAAATTTTAGTCTATATGAGTTCTGTAGGTCCGTTTTAAGCTGCTCGGGTCCAAAAGCGGGTAAATATTTGAATGGATCATATGAGTCTTCATTTCTTGAACTAGGTTGCTTGGAATGCTATGAAACATGGCAAGTGTACTTAGGAGAGGTATAGAATCACGATGTAAGAGGTTAGATGTCCCCATGACTCATTCCTTTGGATCTGTACCGATCCAAATAATTCGGATCGGTGCCGATCCAAAATGTTTGTCTATTTTCGAAAGATATTTCTTGGGGGGCCATTGTCTTTTTATTCTAACCCTTTTGGTCATGTTTCAAGTCATTTGAGCTTAATCTGGATGTTCTAACTCCTTTCGAATTCTGCTAAATTAAAAACCCAGTTAACACTTTGTTAGTCAAAACTTAATATTTCTTTAATGCATATACTGTAATTTCTCTTATCTTTGATTTTCTCTAGAATATATATTGAAAGATTTTGTTTTCAAGTCTTTTAAACACTTCATAATACCACTTTCTCTTATAAAAGAAAATCCTTCATTTAAATTTTCTTTCTTCTTTCCTCAAGAATTATCATCAATTTATTTAAGAGATTAATGTAAATGTACGAAGTTGAAACAAAATATCATAGTTATATTATATATCTCCATATTCAATATTCCAACTTAGACTTGGGTCCAGACCTCCAAACACTGATACATGGGGTAAAAAGTACTAATCATAGCAACATTTCATCCCCAGCCACACACACTACTATATAATATATATATATATATATTAAATAAATAGAGCCACCCTTTAATCACCATACTAAACATCTCCTTCATTCCTCTGAATCTAAAGCCAATGGTATGCTCCTGTGCCCAAAATCTATTAAAACTTCGCCAATTCCTTCTTCGTTGCTCCCCAGTTCATCACCAGCCTCATTGCCATCTTCAATTGGTTGCATTTCACCCTCAACATAGGGTAGCCATGGTTGGTTTCATGGAACATGTACTATACCAACTGTTACTCCTAGGATTACTTCTCCCTCTTCTATTTCTTCAAGACCTTGCACACCAACTTCCTAAGGGTTCACGAACA
Source organism: Allium fistulosum (assembly GCA_030737815.1). NCBI lineage: Eukaryota > Viridiplantae > Streptophyta > Magnoliopsida > Asparagales > Amaryllidaceae > Allium > Allium fistulosum. The sequence goes on along the minus strand of CM060905.1, from coordinate 264,826,616 downwards.
CTTCAGCTTCTTCTTCCTCTTCCGATACTTCATCCTCATTCCCCTCTATATCATCCTAGTTAATGTAGGAACTGGATGATTCTTCTTGCCAAATAACATGCTCCCTATCCAAGTCCCATATCATATTGTTGCCTTTGCTACTATCGTTAGATATCATGGCATTTGGATCTTCCATAGATTTTGATTCTTCCTTCATGGGTTCTGATTCTTCCTCCATAGGATCAAATTCTGCTATGGGTTCTAATTCAGAGCTAGCAGGATTCATAATCCATATTCTTTCTGAGACTTGCACAGGTTTGTCATCACTAGAAATTATAATCATCTCGGAGGTCGTGGGTGGTATGAGCATTCCTGCCATTGGATACCCATCTTCATTTCTTCGAGTGTACGGGGCATTCTCTCCATCAATCGGAGGCCAACCATTACTAGATAGACATTTCAGTTGTTCTTCCTTATTGCTAGAGAGAATAATGAGGTTGTCCTTCTCGCCCCAATTTGCCTTTGAGGTCTCTCCTTTAGAGTACTTTCCTCCATATGGTTTCTACAATGTAAACAACATCTCCTTAGATATAGGTACTAAGAAATTTACTTAATCTAACTCGTTCTAATGTCAAGTTATTGATATCTCATTAACTTAGGTATATTCTAATACAAAATATTAAGTAGAAAGGTTTTCTAATCACTTGGTATTACTTTCCTCAAACCAATGTTCGATCAATACTTAGAAAAAAACTGTGGTCTTTGTTCAATCCATTTCTAAAGATAGCCTTTCTCACTTAAAATTTTTTATATGTCAAAATGGTTTATCCCTTTCAAAAATCCTTTGAAATTTTTGCCAGAATGCTTTCCAAATTTTAGTGCTATCACTTCCCAAAATCCTTTCGAAATTCTAATCAACGGATGTTTTATACTTAGATTTCAAATAACCAAATTTTTAAATGATTATCCTTTTTATAAAATTTTAATCTTTATATCTAACTAAAATTTCTCAAAAAAACATATTTTTATATAAAATATAATACTAGGTAAAATTATTCCATTTACCAACTTTTTCGAAAAAATATCATTTATATATGTATTAACAAATACGCGCTCATATATAATACTCTCAACTCATTCTAGGGTGTTACTAACCCTATTTCTAATGAGTTACTCATTCTAGGGTATAACTAACCCTATCTCTGATGAGACTTTATCCCTACTAAAGCCTAGGTGTTCGCTCAACCTAAGATCTGACACCAAATGTGATGACCATTTATTCGGCCCTCGAAAATCGACACTAATACATCCTTGGTATTCACGTACCGCAAATCCAAGTGCCGGAGAGGCGGTTCTCTGAAGGTAAGAAAAAGAATAAAGACATAACAGAATCTTACACGAATGGAATAACATATGTTATTTCAACATATAATCTTTACAGTGGAATATTTTAAATACATTTATCAGAGTTAAAAATGGACAGTTATAAATATATGTCCTTAATAATGTGGAATATAATAATACAGAAGTGTGATGTAAATAAGGTAATAGCCTACTGAAGAATCTTCTAACTCCATGCTTTGAGCTCCATCCAGATTTCTTCTAATAAACCTGACTATTAGGCTGCCCAGGGAAATTAGGGCACCCATAGTTTAAGGGATAAGAAAAATAAACTCCGAGTCGGTTTTGGGACTGGTGTAAGAAACTCATAATACACATGTATTGAAGGGAAAATGTATCTTATAAGACCACATCGTACATAAACAAGAAACGAGTTTTTACTTTATGATAACCAAAAACATCTGCTACGTATAATCATTTGATATTATTTTTAATGACATTCTTTGAAAAACGTTTTTCAAATAAACATATTAAAATAGTCAAATTGTTACATTTGTTGAATTTGATGGCATAATAGGTTTACAACTAAGTTTGAAGGCACTTATTGGACAATGAATTTTCATACAATGGCAGGTAAGGGGCTACCTTCCATACAATACATCTCTAGAGGGGTATACCGAGAATACACAAACAATCCTCTGCATCTAGTAAGACCAGTCTATCCCTATTTGGCACTAAGACATGACCTGAATAGAAACCGAATATGTCATCACCCCAGTCGTTACTGATCTATCCGAGGCCCCATAGCATACACAACATACTCGACATACAGAGAGTTATCTAGAAAGGTGATGATCATACCCTAATGGTTGCGAACTACATAGCCTACAGCGCATCCAGTTTAAGCCATTACCAGGTGATGAGGCCAGAGGTAACGATTACCTTTCACATAACACATTCCACTTTGAATGCCACACTGCCATTCCATGATAACACAATTGATTTCTACAAACATATAACTCCTGAGCTCGTACGTCTCAGGAAAGGGTGTTAAGCTAGGAGAAGTTGCGTTCTCCACCACCAAACAGATGATACGTTTACAAAGTTCAATCAATGTAATTAGAAATGCAACGTTAGAAATTCATCCATATAAGTTGTCCATGAACAGGACAATCCGAAGGCACTCTCCTACCACATCCTGTCGGGAATTACCCCTAGGACTAGTAGCGAGAAGTCCTTGCATCGAAGATCTCAAATGAAGAACTACTGTCACATAAATATGATATGCAAAATTTCCTTCGAGGCTCAGGGACAAGCAGCCCTACATTCCATCTTCCAAATCATTTCCATTTCATGTCTTTGTTTTCGAACGCGTATATTGGTTCGAAGTGGTTTTCGGATAGGAATCACGCAAAACTGCCCCCCGGTTCCTTCAAACCAACTATCGATAAAAGAGGTGTTAAGTATAATGGGTAATCATTTGATTAATTCATTCCCTTTTATTAAACATATCTTTTAGAGATATAAAATTTGAAATCATTTCTTTCCGGTATATACGAATTTATTAAACCTCTCTTTATCTTTGGAAAATTATTTATTTAAATTTTAACAAAGATTTCTTAATTCCATATAAAAATTTTGATTGAGTTGAAACCATGTTATCTAGGATGTTAATCCAAAACCAGTAAATATTAAGTGAGAAGAATCTATAGAAATCATCTAATTCTACTCAATATCAATTTCTGTATTCAACAAGTACTATGGGTGGAATAACGATGAAATCATCTTTTAAATTCCACGAATAGTACGATTTTCCTCCTCGGAAACACTAAGTATAAGAAGATTATCTCTATACAATCCAAGTTATTTAAATTTGGAAAATTATACCTTTTATTCTTTGGGAATTTTGATCCGAGTAAATCAAATGTACTGTCCCCTCCGTCGGGCCAACTGGGTAGCTAGGGAGGGCAGGCAACTAGTTTCCCAAACCCATGCCTAGAGACTGCCTCTCTGTCACCTATAAGGTGGTAAAGTTATTTGATCAACTCTAAATCTTTCAACCTACTTAATTTACTTTTAATTATTTTAGAGCATCAAGGCCTTCCCTTCGATTTGTTCCATTCCTCGCTCGGATTTTCTTTGACATTCACAAATGGAACAAATGTATCGGTCGTTTCCGCATACTCATTTTTTAAACCTCTTAATCATCTTTAAATTACTTAGTTATTTATTTGAAAGAGTTTACGAAAGGTTCGGAAAAGAATAATTAAGTTAAAACCATTGTTTGTAAAATTTATTAGAAGTGCTGCGAAAAAGTGCGGCAAAGAGTGTTTTAGAAGCTTATTTGATAAAAACAACTTTTCGGTCATTTAAAAATCCATTTTTATGATACAAATCTCTTTTAAGAAATTTTAAAAGATTTATAGAGTTTATTTCATATTTTTAAAGAATAAAAAATATCCATTTTAAAATTTTACTACTTTGGCCTATGAACTACCGAAGCGCGATTTTATTTAAAACTTGATTTGCTCATATTTTAAAATATACTAAACAAAATCTTGGTTTTCTCTCTTTGTTTGAAAACTATGATTATAAGGGCTCGGAAAATTCTTATTTCAGAGCAATCAGACTCTAAATCCATCCTATAAATGGATTTCACTTTTAAGACGCGAAATCACGAACTACTATTACACGACGCGTCTATTTTTGACTAAATTTTCAATATTTATTTAAACTTTGTCAAAACACTTTTAAATATTTATAAAACATTTCTAAACCATATTTAACCATTTTTAAGAGGTTTAAACATTCCATATACACCATTTCATTAATAAAAGGAAAGTGATTTCCTTTGTGATTTTCGACGTGTATTAAATGTGACTTGTTAATACAATTAAACAACAATATTAAACAACCAAGCATGACGATCAAAGCATATTAAACATCCATTGCAAACATCGTATCATCATCCAAAAATATAATATAAGTAAGAGTTTCTCACCTTCATTTTTCCCTTGAGCTAATTTAAAATAGGCTATAGTTCCGCTATCACAAAATAAAACTCCACGAAATCAAGCTCGAGTGCCTTGGATGGGCTCGGTCTAACCTTGGGTGCTCACGATCTATGGTTAGAGGAGGTGGAAGGCTCGGCCAAGGGTGGAGGAAGGTGTGGCCATGGGTTTCTATTGTCGAAAGGAGGAGTTTTGAAGTTGTTTTGAGATGATTTACTACTATTATATATATATAATATACTAATTTAATTTCTTTTCATCTAATTTTTCTTCATAATTTTAACAAGATAGAAAGCCATTAAAAAACTTGAAAGTGAAGGAAGAATATGAAGGAATTTTTGTGAAAAAATTATGAAGTGTAGATACGTATTTATAGGAAAAGGTTTGGAAATAAATATCATAATGTGTATGAACCAAAATACCCCCAACCATCCCCTTCTAGCCTACCCTTAGGCCCATGGCAGCCCAACACCTCTATGTGATGGATGATGTGGAGATGATGGTGGTGGTGATGGTGATATAAGGTGGATTTGATGTGAGAAGATGTTTGCTTTTTAAACTTATAATATCTTAGATATTTTTCATACTTACCATATGTAAATATATTTCTATTTTTCTACCATTGTTATATGTATATGTATATGTTAATATATGTGTGTGCATGCCACAAAGGTGTATAAGTTATATAAACAACGTTGTATAACTTATATACGTTAAACCATTATGAATTTTAATCTCGACTCTCGGTTATATTTTCACTTATTAGTTAACATACATATATTTGTAAATAAATTTCTCATCATTATTAATAAATTAAAATGATCTTATTGGAAATAAAAAACCATATAAATTAATGTTAACAGATATTTACAAAAATCGCTATTATATTGATAAAGCGATAATATATTTTCAAATCAAATATATATCTTAATAAAACTATTATAAATGATTTATTATCACTTTATAACTATTAAAAATGAATTTTCATTATTTTTAAACAATTATTTGAAGAGTTATAATTATTATTATATCATTAAATCTTAATTAAATTCATAAATCTATATTTGGATATCTTTTTAAAATATATATATATATTTAAATATCCCTAATTAGAGTGATCAAAATTCGGGTCGTTATAATTGCATTGTTGTTTGGAGGGTAGTGTTAGCATTCCAAGTGGGATTTGCTAAAAAGGTAAAACGTAGCCTCAAGCCTCACACCAGGTAATGAGTAGAACATGGGATATGCGGCAGGGCTATGTGGATTATACCCATTAGGGTATGATCATCATCCGATCTAGATCGATATTTATGGATTTAAGTATACTTGGGGCATGTTACGCTTGTTGGCCACAACTGGGGTAGTGACTATTATATCTCCCTTTGAACAAGCAGTATATCATAAAAGTTGGCTAAATGGCTTTTGTGATCATCAAGGCAGGAAGCCTGGAGAGATGGTTATCAGGATCGAAAATCGATTATATTTGGAATTGTGGATAATAGTTGGGTGGATTTGGACCGGGTCCCAATCAAGGTGCAATCAGTATGAAGTGACAAGGAAGCCCCCATGACGCCATACTTCAAATTTCAAGTCCATCAGAGTTCGTATGCTCGAGTTATGAGCAAAGGAAGAATTTATATGAAACGATCGGGAACGATCCAAAAAACAGCGTAAATCAACGAAGATCGATCAATATCTCAAAATATAAAAATCTAATGCACTTGAAACTTTCAAAGCATCACTATATTGAATAGTGGAGCCCACAAAAATAATCATATGAAAAAACTCCCAAATCTTGGAAAATGAGGCGGATCGTTATTGAAACGGTTGTACAAATCAGCCATAACAATCCATAGTTTTATGGAAAATGCGATGTGTCAAAAACGGTATGTAAAAATTGCACGAAATTTGGTGAGAAAGTATCTTGCATTAGGGAGAACCTCCACGATCGATTGCAGCTCAAAAGGATGAAATCTTGGAAAATAGGCCGATCGTTATTGGAACGATCGTGATAATCAGCATAACGATCCATAGTTTAACGAATAATGCGATATCTCACAAACGGTACGTTGAAATTGCACCAAATTTGGAGAGCAAATATTTTACATCATGGAGCACCCCCAAGATTGATTGTAGCTCAAAATGATGAAATCTTGGAAAATAGGCCAATCGTTATTGGAATGATCGTAAAAATCAGCATCACGATCCATAGTTTTACGGAAAATACGATATCTCACAAACGGTACATCGGAATTGCACAAAATTTGGACAGCAAGTATCTTACATCATTGTTCGTCGACATATATAGTGATATAAAACCATCGAACGAATAAAATAAAAAATAACTGCAAGCGCACGGCGTACAATTTGTTAGTACGTGGGGAGTACGGGTCAATCCGCAGGGAATTGTTAGATTTCAAATTTCTATTCAATCAAATTAACCAAAGTTGAAAGTGTGATTAGCTAAAAATGTAAATAAAATAACTAACTAACAAAAGAAATTTTGGTAAAAATATGAGAGTTAAATGTCAATTTAGAGATAATTCCACTCTCTAGATCACATAGTTCAACAACATATGAAATTATGATCTCTCTTTTTTGGTCATAAGTGAGTTTAAATGATGTGCTTATCATAAGTATGACATATTTGTGCTATTAATTAGCCCAACATAAGCCATCAAACTATAACACAAGCTTTTAATCACTTTTAATTCTCATGAAAAATGATAACAAGTTGAAAATGAAATCTATTTTAAGCATGACCTATTAACTATTGTTTAGAAATATAGGCCATCAAATTTTAATTTCAACATTCACTTCTTTGCCATGATCATATTTAGATGAAGAGGCAATTTGTGTTTAGTGATTGGTTAAGCATAGCCTATTTGGTGTCAACAATATAGGCTATCAAATTCAAAGAAAAAACAACAAGTTAAACCACTTCAAGCATTGTCATTAAGTACAAAAAGAGAGCAATATTTATCAAAATGTTGAAGCTATATAATTAGATAGCTTTATTACCCCTAAATTGAAGCGGTTTAGCCTCTCATATTTGTTATCAAATCAACAAATATATCTTGCAACATGAAACAAAAAGAAATTACATGAAATAAAATCTATTCTACTTGCTTAAATAAGTAAATCTACACTACTAACATGAAAGGAAATAAAAAAGAAGAGAAAAGAACATGTATTAAATTGCATAAAAAGAAATTACATGAAATAAGAAATGGCTAAGTAGCCATGAAAAGGAAGAGACCTTTCATTTTAATTTTGTTCCTAAACTAAACTAAAGAGGAAGAGAGCCCAAGAGAAGAGAGGGGGGTTACATGATACATAATGGGTATTTATACATGTATGAAACCCTAATCCACTTTTTTGGGGAATGCCCAAAAGACTCTCTTAGAAGTGTGGAGGCCAAGTAATCATTAGCATTAAATAATCATCATTTAAGTGTGCATGAAGCTTTAAACTCTATTAGCATGTCCATTATCCTCTAATTTGTACATTAAGATAAGTGGGTAGTTGGGGTCCTCCATGATCCATGAAATGAATTATTTCCATCTCCATTCCTTTGTATTCACTCTTGTGCATGCATATATCTTCATGAAACCACTTGTATATGAAGCCAAATTCCTACAAAATAATATTGAAATTTCCAATTAAATTTTCTCAAATTAATATATGCACAAAAATAACCATTTTGCCCTTGGATGAAGATGAATATGTGACGATTTCAAAATAATTTGAATTTTTGTTTAAACATGTTAAAACACCCAATATGATCATTTATTTAATTTAAATAGATTAAATATAGTGGTAAAAATATGCACATTTACGTGCACATCAAATACCCCCACACTTATCTTTTTATTCTTCCTCGAATAAAGAAAAACTAAAATAAATTCGTTTTCGTAGGGAGCACGATTGCATTGAGCGTATGCAACAAGTCATTAAACCTCTGGGTGTCCCCAGTAGGACGAGTATTGTCTTGTGAGGGTTTTCAGTGGATACTACCCACAAAATCCAAATTCAAAGTGAAAAATATTTACAAAATGAGAAATTCCTAAATTCAAAATTTATTTATAATGATATGGATGCAAGTTTTTGAAAATATTTACAAATAAAGGATTTACTTTCAAATTGACACGAATAAGTTAAATATAAGTTTTGATTATTATCTTAAAAATTTAAGTAATTTACTCATCAAAATTTCCAACAAAAATCAAGTTATCATAACAAATAAACTATAGTTTAACTCGTTGTTTTGGTTGATAACACAGTGTAACTACGAAATAGATCCTTAGTTGATTACTAATGTTTTTAAAAGTGGCATTTTCATTTCTTTTCAATAGCAAGTCAAATCAAACAAGTTAAAATAGTGCTTGGATTTCATTTTCTTACTCTCTCTATTATTTTGAAAATTTATTGATATTCACAATATTTATATACGCCTAACTCAGAAAATTGAGGCCAGATATTTTACCCATGCATTGCATTTCGGACATACGTGAGGGGAATACAGAGCGTGGCGAGTAAACACACGAGTGTGAACGCCTATCGACTATAGGCGTTATTAAAAAGAATTTATATATATATACACCTAACTCGAATAAACTGAGGCCATATATACCGATCATGCACTGCCTTTCGGGCTTACGTGAGAAGGGTACAGAGCATGGCGAGTGAACACACGAGTGTGAACACATTACTCTAGGTGTTTATTAAAAAATTATACATATATACAGGAAATATATATATATTGAAGAGAGTTTTGCAAAATCATCTTAGCACTATTTAACTTAGAAGACAAAAAAAATGTTATATCCTTTTATTTGAATTCACCACTTTTTAAAACAAAGATTTTCAATTAGGATATTTCATAATTAACACGTATGCACCTTCCTATATACTAGTTAAACAATATTTATTTGTAATCAAACTTCATTTTTATTTTTGTTGAGACAAATAAATTTTCACAAATTTCAATTTAATAAACCAAAACCATATATTTATCCTAGTGTTTCTTCAAAAGTAATAAAATAATTGTTTTTGAGATTTTTTTAATTTTTCTTTTTGAGTTTTTGAAAGAAAAAATAAATAAATAAACTATGAAAAATTGAAAATGAAAATGATGAGACTCCCCCCACACTTGATTTTGACTGTGTCCCCACAGTCAACCCAAGTGAAAGGAGAAAAATGAACAAAAATAAAAGGATGTCCTATATTTACATGAAAATGAATGGTATTTACATGAGATCAGAAAGTAAATCATCAAAAAGTAAATGAAATGGTCTTCCAAAGACCGATTCATTTGTCTCTTCAAGTATACGAGACACAGCTTAAGCACAGAAAACCAGACCATAAAAGATTTCGAAGTAGAATGTTGATTTGGAAAAACGAACGTCGTTTTATCAGAAATCGAACAAGTTATTTTATTTTGGATTATTTTTGGGACCGATAAAACAATTGATTGAAGTTCAAGTTTATTTTCACCAAATTGAAATTCAAGTTTATCATTGAAAACTTCTTCATAATTATCGACTTCAAAATCAAAATGGGGATTTAAATCATCCCCTTAAGAGTTCAACAACTCATTTTCAAAAAGTCCAAAGATATTGTGTTCGTTAAATTCGTCTTCCTTTATTGGATTATCAACAACTTCATTGCATATATCATTTTCAAAATCCAACGTTGTTGTATTCAAATTTTCAAAATCGGAAAAAGGAAGATTTAAATTTTTATCGAGTTTCTCACCCTTAAGAGAATTGAAATCCAAATCAATTACCGTACTTTCAACAACATCATTATGATTATCATTTACAGTTTCAAAAGTTGTTATTTGAAAATTGTCGATTTCGGTAGAAGATGGATTATCATTTGACACTTCACAAGTTGCGATTTTCTTTTGTTGCTCATGAATTTTTTCCAATGTTTTAATCAACAAATCCGTGTGATCTTTTTCCATTTGCTCAACTAATTCAAATTCATGATTATTAATTTTAGAATTTTCAATTTGAATTTGTTGAGAGCAAAAATTATCAATTGCACCAAAATTGAAATTATTCCCATTGCCAAAATCATTTGAAAAATGATTCACATTTCCATTGTGATTTTGAAATTCATTTTGGAGTTCGAAGTTGACTTGGCATGGGTTATAATCAAAATCATTTGAATTTGGAAGTGAATTCAAATTTTGATTATTTTGAAAACTTTGACTTGAATTGTTGCATAGATATGATTTACACAAATCATTAAATTGAATTTGTTGTTCAAGTAAAGATTCAACTTTTTCAATACACCTTTCAAGAGTTGAGGGTTGACCATTATTTTGAAAAGCTTATGGTGCAAAATTCGAATAGTTTGTACAATAGTCGTTATTAAAATATCCATAAGAATTTTGAGCGAAATTATAAGGATTATATTGATTTTCACAACTATCGCAAAATTCATGTGCATATGGTAATTCAGACATTTTCAAGAATGTTTTTTAAAGTATTCACAAAGAATTTATTTTAAAACATAAAATTTGATTTTTGTTTTGTTTTTGGATTTTCAAAATATTTTTTGGTTTTTGAAAAGGTTTTATATATATATATATATATATATTATTTTGCTTTTCTAAACAAAATAAACTAAGTAAAATTTCTTTTTGGATTTTTGTTTTTGATTAAAAAATTTTAAAGGAAAAGGATTAAAAAAACTAAGTTGAAGAATATTTACAATTTTTTTAGTTTTGGATTTTGAATTTTTTTTAAATATGCATGAACTAATGCAACTAAATGAATGCAAGGTTTTAATTACAAATGATTTATCCTAAGTGGCTCCTAACCCAAAATTGTATAATCACACATTGCCTTAAATCAACAAGATAGTTCTCGGGCAGGTAACGGACAGGATTTATCGGTGCACCACGACTCACCGTAGCAATGCAGCCGAAGATTTAAGTACCTTCAGGGAAACAATTCAGTATAATATTTACGAATCACCGTAATCTTCATAACTGATTATTGCTCTGCCGTAGCCTAGACATCGAGAAATTAAATTGTTCAAAGAAGACAACTTGTCAATATACAATTAAGTGTGTTATTATTAATCAAATTCTAAGATGAAATGCAAAACGAAATTAAACGTGTATTAACAATGTAACGACGAATGAATTTTTGTTTTCATTTTTTTTTGAATTTTTGTTTACAATGCAAGCAAACAACAATGCAAGGCAAATCAAAACAATAGATAGAGGTGCAAATTTTTTTTTATAAGCAAGCAATTTATTTTTGGCAGCAGTTCTTCTCCTTCTGAAATTCTGCTTTAGCCACCTGAAATAAAAACAAGATATATACAAGGCTTTTTTTTGTATAAGGATGGAATTTAAAAGAAATTAAAACAAAAGAAAACCAGTTTAAAATTCAATTTTTTTGTCTAAAGAGACGGAAGACTAAAACAAAAACAAAAAGGATGAAACAAAACAAAATTAGAAGAAAGCAAAACAAACAAACCTAATTTTTTTTTGAAATAAACAAAACAAAATGAAAACAAACTAAATTAACATAAGACAAATTCTCAAAGCAAATTTCAAAACAATATTCACAAAACAACTAAGCCTGGCCTAAACCCAATATTAATAACACACAGAAGAAAACCAACTATCTTAAAACAAATTGGATCGAACGAAATCAATTTCTCGTTCAAAAATTAAATCAAAAGAAGTCAATTGCTCCGAACAAAAATTAATTTCCAAAATCTCCTCAAAACCAAAATCACGTTGTCAAAAACAAAATTACAATTTCCAATTTCATCTACGTTTGATGTCGTGGTTGGTTCGCGGTGGTGGGCGATTGCTTCAGGCACGGGTTCGCGTGGGAGTGGTTGGGTTAACTGTCAATTGCACATGGCAGTTTTGTGTTGACTGGCACATCAGCGGTTGAATATGGGTAGAGGTGAATGTGTAGTATTTGACTGTAAATGGTGGTAGGCGAGCAGATTGTGTAGGAGGATGTTAGAATGTTCACAGTGTAAGAGTTGAATCAACAACAGTGAGAATGTAGATAAGTGGTCGAGGATGTGTAGGGGTGTGCACTTTGGAATGATGGGGCAATGGTAAATGCTGCGATGAGGGGAGCAGTTTGTTATGGTGGATTTTTATGGTGGAAGCTTGCTTGTTGTAGATGAGTAGCGGTGATGGTGGCTTTGGGATGTAACAGTGGTGAATTGGGTGATGACGTTGAGGTGTTTGGAGCTGTCTGGCGACAGAGGAATGTGAATTAAAGTGAATTGATTGTAAGGAGGAGGTTAATTGTTGATTGTAGTGTGGTCGTTGCAATGAAATGTTGCAGTATGTAGATGGTTGTGGTTGGTGATATGAGATGGTTGCAGTAGTAGGGTAATGACTGGAGCGATGGTGGATGTTCAATAGGGGTATGAAGTGTGGATGTGGTTTGGGGATGAACTTACTGGCAGGGATGGTTACGTTACAGGAGGTGGCTGGTTTGTTGGAAGAGAAGATATTCAGTAGTGGGTGGAAGAGAAGTATTCAGGCAATGTGAAGTGTTGAGTGATATTTTTAATGTGCAGTAGTGGTGTAGGATGGCTGCACTGTGCAAGTCGTAGCTGTGGTCAGTGATGAAGTTGTTGTATGTGGATGTATTGTGGTGAACAAATGCTTGTAAATATGTAGATTGCAGCAAGGCTGACAGGCAAGTATTTGGTAAATGAATTGACAGGCAAGTGTAAGTTGTGATATGGTGGTGTTGATAGACAGTGGGAAGTGGAGATTGATGATGGGGTAAGAGTTGTGCACAAAAAAATGCACAGTTTGTCGAGGAGTTTTGTTATGGAAGTGTGATGTCGAAATGGCTGTGTGGGGATGAGCAGGGCAGAAGCTTGTATTGGCAGGGGATGGCTACTGGTTATTGAAGTAGTAGCTGAGATGATCAGTGGTGTAGTGGGTTGTTTGGGAAGAAGGGTGTATGACTAATTGCAGTGCACAGTAATGTAGTAGCAGTTGCAAAGTGGTGAAATGTTTAGTGCACAGTGGTGCACAGAAGTGTAACAGCAAATTGAACAGTGAAATGGAACTGTTTGCAAATTCAAAAGCAGAAGTTGTAAAATCAAAGCAAAAATTGTACATGTAAATGAAAATAAATGAAATAATTTTTTTTTGTTTTTGTTTTTGTTTTGTGTATGTTTTTTTAAAAATATGAAATGCAAATGAACAAAACACTAGAAACCAACAAAAAACACACAAATAAAATGCAAACAAAAATAATCAAACAAAAAACACAACATAATTTTGTTTTTGTTTTTTGTTTTTAATGCAAACAAGCACACAAAACACACACAATAAAATCAAACAAAATAATTTGAACAATAGAAATTAAAAATAAAAACTAATCCCCGGCAACAGCGCTAAAAACTTCTTCATCGATGGAAATTCTATCGGTTTAGAAAATCGTCGAACGAATAAAAATAAAAAATAACCACAAGTGTACGGCGTACAATTTGTTAGTACGTGGCGAGTACGGGTCGATCCGCAAGGAATTGTTAGATTTCAAATTTCTATTCAATCAAATTAACCAAAGTTGAAAGTGTGATTAGCTAAAAATGTAAATAAACTAACTAACTAACAAAAGTAATTTGATAAAAATATGAGAGTTAAATGTCAATTTAAAGATAATTCCAATCTCTAGATCATATAGTTCAACAACATATGAAATTATGATCTCTCTTTTTTGGTCATAAGTGAATTTAAAAGATGTGCTTATCATAAGTATGACATATTTGTGCTATTAATTAGCCCAACATAAGCCATCAAACTATAACACAACCTTTTAAACACTTTTAATTCTCATGAAAAACGACAATAAGTTGAAAATGAAATCTATTTTAAGCATGACCTATTAACTATTGTTTAGAAATATAGGCCATTAAATTTTAATTTCAACATTCACTTCTTTGCCATGATCATATTTAGATGAAGAGGCAATTTGTGTTTAGTGATTGTTTAAACATAGCCTATTTGGTGTCAACAATATAGGCTATCAAATTCAAAGCAAAAACAACAAGTTAAACCACTTCAAGCATTGTCATTAAGTACAAAAGGAGAGCAATAATTATCAAAATGTTGAAGCTATATAATTAGAGAGCTTCATTACCCCTAAATTGAAGGGGTTTAGCCTCTCATATTTGTTATCAAATCAACAAATATAGCTTGCAACATGAAACAAAAAGAAGAGGAACAAGAGAGCTAAATGAAAGAAGAGCTATTCTAATTGCATGAATTAAAATCTATTCTACTTGCATAAATAAGTAAATCTACACTACTAACATGAAAGGAAATAAAAAAGAAGAGAAAAGAGCATGTATTAGATTGCATAAAAAGAAATTACATGAAAAAGAAAGAGACCTTTCATTTTATTTTTGATCCTAAACTAAACTAAAGAGGAAGAGAGCCTAAGAGAAGAGAGGAGGGTTACATGATACATAATGGGCATTTATATATGTATGAAACCCTAATCCACTTTTTTGGGGAATGCCCAAAATACCCTCTTAGAAGTGTGGAGGCCAAGTAATCATTAGCATTAAATAATAATCATTTATGTGTGCATGAAGCTTTAAACTCTATTAGCATGTGCATTAGCCTCTAATTTGTACATTAAGATAAGTGGGTAGGTGGGGTCCTCCATGATCCATGAAATGAATTATTTACATCTCCATTCCTTTGTATTCACTCTTGTGCATGCATATATCTTCATGAAACCACTTGTATATGAATCCAAATTCCAAAAAATAGTATATAAATTTCCAATTAAATTTTCTCAAATTAATATATGCACAAAAATAACCATTTTGCCCTTGGATGAAGATGAATATGTGACGATTTCAAAATAATTTAAATTTTGGTTTAAACATGTTAAAACACCCAATATGATCATTTATTTAATTTAAATAGATTAAATATGGTGGTAAAAAATGCATATTTATGTGCACATCATTCATGGAGCAACCCCATGATCGATCGCTGCTCAAAAGGATGAAATTGTGGAAAATAGGCCGATCGTTATTGGAACGATCATACAAATCAGCATAACGATTCATAGTTTTACGGAAAACGCGATATCTCACAAACGGTACGTCGGAATTGCACGAAATTTGGAAAGCAAGTGTCTTACATCATTGAGCACCCCCATGATCGATTGTAGCTCAAAATGATGAAATATTGGAAATAGGACGATCGTTATTGGAACTATCGTACAAATCAGTATAACGATTCATAGTTTTATGGAAAACGCGATATCTCACAAATGGTACATCGGAATTGCACAAAATTTGGAAACAAAGTAGCTAACATCATGGGGAACCCACATGATCGATCGTAGATCAAAAGGAGGAAGCATGGAATGATCTCCTATGATCCAATTTCTAGTCAAAACACTGAAGATCGGTCGATATCTCAGAAACGGTAAGTCGGAATGGTGCAAAACTTTGGAAGCATGGACTAGAGGCATGGGGGACCCCCAAAAAATGATTGTAGCCCTATTGGAGTTAGTATGGAATGATCGGCTAAATTGATTTTTGGTGTTCGATCGAACCCAAATTTTATGGGTCGGGTCTTATGGGCCTGGAGGTTTTTCTACCGAAATTTCAGCCTGATCCATGCACATCTTCATCTATAAATACAACGGACTTGTCTCATTGTAAGGGACTTTTCGACTAGGTCTCCTTCATCATTTCTTATCTCTTTCTCCACAAATTTTCTAAGGAAAAAACAATTGTACTTGTAATCTTACAGTATTAATAAAAGATTATTGGAGTGGACGTAGGCCGGAGTTTGCCGAACCACTATAAAACTCATGCGTTCCTTTACTTTTTCTGCTATTTATCCTATGATCTACGTGCTTATCTTTCTTTTTGGATATTGTTTTTGGAAATTAGTGCTTTTACATACAACTGGGTGTTTGTGACCATTTTTGGCGCAATCATTTTGGTGCTTTCACTGAGATGGGACTTGCACCCGCGAATTTGGAAGCTTGGATACTTGGATCTAGAAAGCAATGGCTAGGCAATCAACAAGGAGACCATTAGCGGATAGGATCCATCATGGAGGGAGTCAGGAGGCTTCTTTTGGAGCTAGAGCTGAGCAAATCAGACATCTATTTACATCATCAGAGATGAAATGGGAACAATGATGGATGCTATGTAAGAGAGGATGCTAAAGAGATAGGAGGAGATGATGCAGAATCTACTCCGACAGATCGGACAAGCCGGAGTACAAAACCAAGGAAATGCAGTAGCAGGAAACGCTGGAATATGGATCATGGAGTTGGAGCACCAGGAGCTGAGGAAAACCAAAATCAGGACTTGGAGCAGAAAATAGCAGACTTGGATATGGATTGAAGCAACCGGAGGCAAACCCCGGCCAAGGAGAATGGATCAGCACTACTCCTCATGGAACCGGGGGCATGGATTTGGATGGTTTTGTAAGAAAAATGGATAGCGGTGAAAGAATATGAGCAGCCATCATCCGCCATAAATTGGAGCGAGCTCGGCTTAAGGGCACAGGTCATCATCTCTTGATCGGGATGGCATGAAGTAAAAGAAACTCAACATTAAAACAGCTAAGTCACTTACACATGTTTGGGATCGAGGTCGGTCCCTAGGCATGCTCTGAGATGGCGATAAACTACCATAACAAATGATTTCGGAACTCACTTGAATGTGAAAAACAAGTATTACGCCTCAAATAGACACTCGATCTCGAACGATCACATTTCGCCTCGAACAGGCACTCGATCTCGAACAATCACATTACGCCTCGAACATGCACTAGATCTCGAAGATTACATTATGCCTCGAATAGGCACTCGATCTCGAATGATCACATTTCACCTCGAATAGGCACTCGATCTCAAATGATCACATTTTTCCTCGAACGGGCACTCGATCTCGAATGATCAGATTACGCCTCGAACAGGCACTCGATCTCGAATGATCACATTTCGCCTTGAACAGTCACTCGATCTTGAATGATCCCATTTCGCCTCGAATAGGCACTCGACCTCGAATGATTGCATTTCACCTCAAACAGGCACTCGATCCTATGCGATCATCATCAGCCTGGGATGGCTAAGAATCTGATTAACGGTCCCAAACGGCCATTAATTAGGCAAGATCACAGATTTGTTCACAGGTCATCAACGGGTTTCGAACATTGGACTTAAGGCAATTCAAAACATTCCTTCCTACCACAAGGCATGTTTTGTGAGGCAAATGTTATACCACCTTTTGACCAGGTAGTATATCATAAAAGTTGGCTAAATGGCTTCTGTGCTCACCAAGGCAGGAAGCCCAGACAGATGGTTATCAGGCTCGGAAATCGATTATATTTGGAACTATGGACAATAGTTGGGCGGATTCAGACCAGGTCCCAATCAAGGTACAATCAATACGAAGTGACAAGGAAGGCCTCAAGAGGCCACATTTCAAATTTCAAGTCAATCAGAGTTCGTATGCTCGAGTTATGGGCAAAGGAAGAATTTATATGGATCAATCGGGAACGATCCATAAAACATCGTAAATCGACGAAGATCGATCAATATCTCAGAATTTACAAAGTCAATGCACTTGAAGCTTTCAAAGCATCACTATATTGAAGGGTGGAGACCAAAAAATGATCACATGACAAAACTCCCAAACCTTGGAAAAAGAGGCTAATTGTTATTGGAACGATCGTACAAATCAGCCTTAACGATCCATAGTTTTACGGAAAATGCGACATCTCACAAACGGTATGTCGAAATTGAACGAAATTTGGAGAAAACGTATGTTACATCTTGGAGCACCCCATTGATTGATCGCAGATTAAAAGGATGAATCTTGGAAAATAGGCCAATCGTTATTGGAACGATCGTACAAATTAGCATAACGATCCATAGTTTTACGGAAAACGCGATATCTCACAAACGCTACGTCGGAGTTGCACAAAATTTGTAGAGCAAGTATCTTACATCAAGGAGCACCCCCATGGTCGATTGTAGCTCAAAAGGATGAAATATTTGAAAATAGGTCGATCGTTATTGGAACAATCGTACAAATCAGCCATAACGGTCCATAGTTTTACGGAAAATGTGATAACTCGCAAACGGTATGTCAGAATTGAAAGAAATTTGAAGAGAAAGTATCTTAAATCATGGAGCACCCCCATGACCGATCTCATCTCAAAAGGATGAAACCTTAGAAAATAGGCCGATCGTTATTGGAACTATCGTAGAAATCAGCATAACAATTCATAGTTTTACGGAAAACGCGATATCTCGCAAACGATATATCGGAGTTGCACGAAATTTGGAGAGCAAGTATCTTACATCATGGAGCAACCCTATGATCGATTGCAGATCTAAAGGATGAAATATTGGAAAATAGGCTGATCGTTATTGGAACGATCGTACAAACCAGTATAACGATCCATAGTTTTACGGAAAACGCGATATCTCACAAACGGTACGTCGGAATTGCACGAAATTTGGAGAGAAAGTAGCTAACATCATGGCAAACCCACATGATCGATCGCAGCTAAAAAGAATGAAGCATGGAATGACCTCCTATGATCCAATTTCTAGTCAAAACAGCGAAGTTCAATCAATATCTCACAAACTGTAAGTCAGAATGGCGCGAAACTTTGGGAGCATGGACTAGAGGCATGTGGGAACCCATAGAAATGATCGCAGCCTCATTGGAGTCAATATGGAATGATCAGATAAATTATTGTTTTGGTGTTCGATCGATCCTAAATTTTGTAGGTCGGGTCGTATGGGCATGGAGGTTCTTTTACCGAAATTTAAGCCCGATCCGTGCATGTATTCACATATAAATACAGCGGACTTGGCTCATTGCAAGGGACTTTTCGACTGACTCTCCTTTAACGCTTCTTATTGCTTCCTCCACTAATTTTTCAAGGCAAAAACAACCTTACTTGCATTCTTAAAGTATCAATAAAAGATTATTGGAGTGGACGTAGGCCAGAGTTTGCCGAACCACTATAAAACTAGTGTGTTCCTTTACTTTTTCTGCTATTTATCCTATGATCTATGGGGTTATCTTTCTATTTGGATATTGTTTTTGGAAAGTGGTGCTTTCAGATACAACTGGGTGTTTGTGACCATTTTGGTGCAAACGGTGACATATTTGGTACTATCCAATAAGGGGTAGGCCAGTTCTTTGTTGGCGGTGGTCCATGTGAGGCCCTCAGTACATTGTTCTATAGATGTACAGTGGCAGGTGATACCTCAGTAGCCTTGTCATTGTATGGAATCCATTTTCCAATACTTTCCTTTATGGACTTAGTTTTATACTAAATATGTTATTGAATGTAATTAATGTAACCATTCCGGCTATGATTCTTTATTTATTTTTCAACCCTACACATTACTATATTATCACAAGATTTCCTATAAAATGGTTTGGTTATTATAAGGTAAAAACCGTTCATTTTAATGTGTGGCGTGGCTTACGACATACCTTTGTTTTTTAAATGGTTTTATAAATATAACAATCCATAAGATTTGAGTTTCTCGTGCTTTGTTTACCAAACCAATCTAGGTGTTATTTTCTTATAATACTTGGGTCAGACCTAAGTGCTTTTCCAGATTTAGCAATGGACACTTGGTGCTTTGGGAGATGAGCTGGATGATTTCATGACTTGATGTATTTTATTTTCCTCTGTATTTCCTGTTTTGTATTTATCAGCATTTGTAAGGACAAGCTGTTATAACTGTCCAGGCAAATGATAGGTTAGACTCTGATTATTGAAAAAATTTCTTTTGTAAAGATCATTTGGATATTATATATTACTCGTCATGATATGAGGTTCTATTCTGTCTTTTCTTTTCTTTCACCCCAACAATCTATCTTTTTGGCATTTGGAAGTTCAGCACGTAAATACCATGGATGTATTATTGTCGACTTTTAAGGGTCAAAAGGCGGGTCATTACACATGGTATCAGGGCTTAGGTTGAGCATACACTAAGGCCTTAGTGGGGTAAATTCATTAGAGATAGGGTAAGTGACACCCTAGAATGAGTTGAGTGTATTATATGAGAGCGCGTATTTGTTAGTGCTATAAAAATGTTTTATATTTTTTTGAAATGGGTAAATGAAATATTTTACCAAGATTTTATATTTTATATGTAAAGGATAATTTTCAAAAATTATTATATAGTTATTTTTGTTATGATTGTTTGTTAGGGAATGATGATATTTATTTATCATAATTTGTTAATTGATTATATATGCTCGGTCGGTTTAGGAGCATTTGTTGTATGAATTAAATACGAAGACCTTATGAATTTTGTTTCATGATTTGAAAATAAGGCGTTCGTTAATAATGTAAGTTTAATAAGTTTACTTAGTTGAAAGGGTTACTATAAAAAGGAATGATTTTATATAAAGAGATTTTACAAATTGGGTTTACAAATTGTGTTTTATAAATAAAGAGGATTTTTGAGAATTTAAATCCATGTGCCTTTGAAAAACGATTTCAAATGATTTTTGGAAAAAGTAATAATAGTATTACTTCAAAGAATTTTTAAGTATAAATATATCGAAGGGCATTTTAAGGTATATTTTCTTTGGATAGTTAGGAGAAAATGTCTCGATTAGTTTTGTGGTAATTTTAATAATCTTCTAAGTAACAATCAGATGTTTTCTTAGGCGGACGTTGTAGTGCACTTAGTAAATTATTTTCTTTGTCATTGTGCGATCGAAATGAGTTCAAATCCGAACAAACCTAAAACGGTTTTAGTAAATAAAGTGCTAAAGCTATTATATATATATATAAGAAATATATATAGTATTGTTTCAAAATGGGATTCGAAAAAGAAGAAATATCTTTATGTTAATTAGTTCGAGTGTCTCGAAAGTGACTAAAAATGGGCAAACAATGTGTTTGGATGGTAAGCGCTTCTCTTATATATTGCCCATCTTAGTAAGAGAATGCATGATACTACTTGGTAGGATCCAGTTCCTAGATTTCATTTGGTGTTACTTGGTCTATATGTATATCTTATATGGATTAAAGTATACAATATCATATCAAAAAGGTTTTGAAAGAAAAATTGGGTATTTAACTCTTAAGTTTCCTTGAAAATAATGAATTCGAAATACATAGGTATTTTGGTAAAAGAATGCATTGATAATGAATTTTTTAATATGAGTTATATCATTCTTGGTTAGAGAAGAGATAATTAAAATAAGTTTTTAAATGGGTTAAATTTAATAAGAAGGTTTTAATAAACTTGGTTTTATTGAAACCATGTCTGATGTTATTAGGTTGGCTAATAAACATATTTGCCTTCGAAATGTGTAAGGAAAGGTAGACTCTGGGATTGAGTTTGGATACCAACATCTTATTTTCTTAGCTACTTACCATACCGGATGGGTAAAGAGGCTGAAGTGGTCGACTCAGTTTTAAGACTCGAATTTATTGTGAGCCTACATTTGGATTTAATAAAAAAATAAGATAAAAGATTAAATGAGATAGTTGTATATACTCTCAGGATGTAGTAGGGTATTATACAAGTTTAAAACTTAAGTATTATTTTATGAAATGTTTTCATAGATAATTTTGGAAAATAAGAAGAATTGGAGTAGTATAGTAATCAAGTTATCCTAAAGGGATAAAAAATGTAAGTGGAACTTAGATCATTTTATTCAGATAACAGTTCTCGATCCAAAGTTCGGGCACATGATTTCTAGGTATTATACACTGGTCCGAACTAGTCATTTTCTCTCGATTCTTGTATGCGTGTACTTAAGAAGGATTCTTGGGATGATGTGAATGTTTTTTATCATAGTTTATAACTATGTAAGGAAGACATAAGTATCAAACAAGGAACCATATCAGGGTTCCACAATGAAGAAGTTAAGTGATCTATACTAGCTTGGATAAGAGATTTACCTATTTAAGCAAGTGATCGGGTCGAATATTGCATATGAATGATTCATGCACATCGTACAAGCTTAATTATATTCTCCTTTAATGTTTTATTGTTTATGAGGAGTTGGGTAGATGACTCTTCAATTTGTCATAAGGTAGTGTGAATAATTGATTGAGTAATAACTAATAGTTGTTGAGCATGAGGTATGCTACGTAGATTGTTTATTATCCTTGTGTGATGAGTGGATTGTAAACCTGGGCAAACTTTAAGTTAGTTTATTAGTCATTTAACATTTTGGAAAATGTTAAGGATTAGTATGGCTTTTTATGGGTTGTTTATTTGTGATGAAATTTCAGAGTCGAAATTCTTTCAAGGGGGAAGAATGTAACGACCCTGAATTTTACCTCTTTTCTTTGAGAATATTTAATTAACTTTAAATATTTCATTAATGGTTTTAATGATCAAATAACCCTTTTTAATTAATAACTAATGTCAGGAAATTTGTTTTTGAATTTTGTTTGCATAAATAAATAGGTTGGTGAAATATTGAAAATGTGACTAAAAATCGTTTTTCGAATTTTTGACTTTTCATCGAACGAAAGTTTCACAATGTGGTTGCACACTTATGTACACATACATAAACATTTGATTAAGTTAAAATTATACAAAAGGTATTAATTAAAATAAAGAATCTGTAAGTTATTTTTTAAATAGTTTTTAATTAAATAATGTGAACTTTATTTTCTGTTTAAGTAAATTAAGAAGAATTTTTCTTCTTATTTTAAGTACTTTTGTGTGTCATCATTATGGAAGTACTTGATGTGATGGAAGGCACATGGGTTGTAAGGGTTTAAGGGTGGTTTAGAATTTGATAAAGGGTAAAGGAGGTAATTTACCACTATTTCCGTGCTTATAAAAGGAGCAACACTTCTTTCTCTTTTTCCACATTTCATTTCCACTTCCATCTATCATTTTTCTCTCTTCTTCCCTCTCTTCTCTTCTCTCTTCTTTCTTCACTTTTCTAATCCAAAATCACTCCTTTTCTCCTCGAACTTCTTCTATAAACTTGTAATAATATTGTCTTCATCACCATCATTCCAAGGTTGCAAGTTTTGGAGCAGAAGCACCCCATTTTTGACCTGTTGTCATGGACAACTAGGTGGAGAGGGAGGGAAGCCCGAGAGCATGAGAAAGGGAGGCGAGGTGCTGTGAGGCTTGGACGTGAAGAAAGGAGGAAGCTTTGGTGTTTGGGTGATGGTAGATAGAAGTGGTAGCTTGTTCTGAAGTTTCATCGCGTTTGGAAGTAAGATATCTTACTTTAAAAATGTTTTAAATGAGGACATTCAAGTTGTAATAATTTATATTGAGTTACTTGTGTATATTGCTTGTTTGGATTTGATTCCCACGTAAAAGCGGATGGCATAAATAGCCATTATTTTGTAGGAGATAAAGCAAAGTGAATGGAAGTCGAAGTGTCTTTATAGCAAATAGGTCACTATGGATCACTTAGAAAAATATGAATTTTGTAGAGGGATCCAAAAGGATTCCTCTCTTGTTGATTTCACTTTACATTATTACTTGCTTGTATGATGTAATGAAGTGGATGTTGTTGATAGTCGACTTGCTTTGATGATTTGTTTTTATCCGACATTGGAATCCCATACTTTCTTTTAAGTGCTTTATTACTTGTTTTCTAAAGTGTTTTCATAATGATTTTCGAACTTGACTTTTGGTTTTTCAAACCTTTTTGGAAAAGGTATTTAAAGTGGTTTAAAATATAGAAAGAAAATGGGGTTTAGAAGTCATTTGATTTACAAAACAAGTTTTAAAAGTTATGTCCCACATAGCGATAGTTATTATGGATGCAGTTTTGAAATCTATGTTTTTAGTAAAGTAGAAAGGTTATCTACTTCAGATATTTTGTAAATTCCTTCCGAGTATGTTTTATAAAAGTAGTATAAGTAATTAAAAATGAGATCGAAGATTTAAATATATTTTTAAGAATTTAATTTGCAATTTAAACAAGAGGTTTAAATTTTGCTACTTTATTTCAAAAGTCATGTTTTGTTTAAAAGCGACCATCTTTAAGGGATATTTAAAATACAAGTTTCAAACTTGTTTTAAAGAGTTTTTAAAGTAATTTTAAAAGAGTAAGGAATCATGGATTATAACACTATTGTTGTAATAAACATTTTCGAGAAAATGAAAGAGATCATGGACTATAATAATTTTGTTATAGTAAATGGTTTCGGGAAATCGAAAAGGAAATTGGTTTGTAACACTTTATTATTATTAAAAAAAGTTGTTTACTTCATAAAAAGGAAAGATTTTGCCATTTAAATCCAACTTTGGTTTAGATAAGTGATTTTGGAAAATGTTTTTAATAATAAGTATATTAGGACTCTCGGATCCTAATTCTAAACTTCGGGGTACGAAAACTTGTTTTTATTTTGAAAGTTAAAAGTGAATATCGAGTCAAAGTTGAGAGGTAATAATACCCCAACTTGAACGGCTTCATTCTAACCAATGAAAAGTACTAGTTTGATATCGATGAGTAGTAGTAAGTTTATGAAGTTGGTATTCGAATTGTTTTAAAAAGACTTTGTTTTATACAAGGGGTTTCTTTATCGATGCCATTTAGTAACATAAAACAAATATGATAAACAGTGCTAAAATGTTGACATGTTATGAAAAGTAAGTCATCTTATATGTAGCATTAACCCGATGAGTAGACTTTCCTATATCTATAAGATCTAGAATCAGAGTGCTTTAACTAAGGCAAGGCCAAGTGTAACTAGTGCCTTGACTTACCTAGCTTCGATTCTGGGAGAGGGATAGAGAATCCAAAATATCGGGAGTGTGATCAGTATAAGTGGTTTAATTTCTATAAATAGGTCATGATTAATTAAGTATATAAAAGGTACTTTATCTTATACTTGACAATAAATTTCGAGGTATGGAAGCCTGTTTCTATTTGTAAGAGTTTAAGAATGTACGTCGAGGCAAGGGTAGTTCTTTAAATTGTCCAACGTCATTTTTAATTAAGGGATAACATGGGGTTGAAATTGAATATTTGGTGTCTGATTTTCCATATGCAAACTATATAGTTACACCAAATAGTGGTTGTCCACTATTAATAACTTGACCAATTTTGACTTAGGAAGTAGATGAAAGATTCACAAATTCATAGTTTGAGATTCCCTTGGGAGAACTCATTCCGATGAAACATCTCTCGCTTTAAGGATGGATATTCGAGATCTCCTTAGGACTCTTATATCATTTGCTTACTTCTGAAAGAACTGGAATTGAATCAACCGAAAACTATCGATTGTTAGTTCGGAGAGACCGGGATCGAATTAGCATGAGTTATTCAAAAACCACTTGGAACTAGCATAAGCATTCTTATTGGAGACATCTTGGAGATGATGGAATCAAAGACAGAATTCTTTGAAGTGCAAAGGCTACTTGCTTCTAATCTTGAGGATGTAGTAGAAGTAGCGCCTTCAGTTTTTTCATATCCTGAACAACTTGTATGGATGAATGCTGGCATTGCATTGTTGCCTGGAGGGCAGTGTTAGCATTCTAAGTGGGACTTGCTAAAAAGGTAAAACATAGCCTCAAGCCTAACACCCGGTAATGACTAAAATATGGGATATGTGGTAGGGCTATGTGCCCATTAGGGTATGGTCATCACCCGATCTAAATCGATATTTATGAATTTATGTATGCTTAGGGCCCATAATGGCTATTGGCCGCAACTGCGGTGGTGACATATTCGGTACCATCTGGGAAAGGGTAGGCTAGTTCTGTGTTAGCAAAGGGTCTATGTGAGGTCCTCGGTACATTTTTCTAGAGGTGTGCTATGGCAGAAGACGGTACCCAGTAGCCTTGTCATTGTACGGAATCCATTGTCCAATACGTGGCTTTGCAGACTTAGTTGTATACTAAATATGCTGTTGAATGTAATTAATGTAACCATTCCGGCTATGATTCATTATTTATTTTAACCCTAGATATTACTATAATATCACAAGATTTCCTATAAAATGGTTTGGTTATCGTAAGGTAAAAACCCGCCCGTGTTTATGTGCGGCGTGGTCGTACGAGATACCTTTATTTTTGAAAAGATTTCATAAATATAATAATCCACATGATTTAAGTTTCTCACGCTAGTTCACTAGACTAATCTATGTGTTATTTTCATATAATACTCGGGTCAGACCCGAGTACTTTTCCAGATTTAGTGATTGACACTTAGAGCTTCAGGAAACGAGTTGGATGCTTCCAAGAGTTGACGTATTTTATTTTCTGATGTATTTCCTATTTTGTATTTCTCATCATTTATAAGGACAAGCTGTTATAACTGCCATTGCTGATGATAGGTTAGACTCTGATTGCTGTAAAGTTTTCTTTTGTATAGATCATTTGGATATTATATATTACTCGTCATGATGTGAGATTTTGTCTTTTCTTTTCTTTCACCCTAATAATCTATCTTTCCGACACTTGAATGTTTGGCACGTGAATTTCATGGACGTATTAGTGTCGACTTTTGAGGGTCAGAAAGGCAGTTCATTACATGGCTTTTGGTGTTAAGTATAGTACTACTATCATTCCATATGCAAATTAAGTACACATTCATTATTTGCACAATGTAACTTCTCATCCCTTCTTCCAAAATAATAGTTTTTCAAAATACTTGTACATAAGTTAGAAATGTTTTTAAAATGGTATATATATATATATATGTATAATAATTTAGTTAAATATTTACTATATTTAATAGAATTTAAAATAAACTTAAAGAAGAAAAGTGAAAGGAAATTTTTTATGTTATAATAAAATATTAAACTAATTTTATAAAGTTATATATATGTATAAAATAACTTTTAAATACTTATAATAAGTTATAAGTAGTTATATAAAATATTACTTTAAAACTAATTACTTAATATTGATTTAAAAACCTTTTTTCTATTTAAACCAAATAAACAAGTTTTTATAAATATAAGTAGAAAACCTTTACTTTAAAATTTCAAAAAAAACTCTTTAATGATATATTTAAGCTTAAAACTTCTTTAAAAATACTTGTATACCATTTATCAAACACCAATGAAAAGGTTTTATAAAATATCTAAATGAAACAACATTTTAAACTTTGCTAAAAATAGGGATTTTCATAGTGCATCCATAGCGACTATCGCTATATGGACCATAACTTTTAAAACATTGTTTTATAAATTAAATAGCTTTTTAAAACAAATTATTACTATATTTTACACTACTATAAGTGTATAACACAAGTAAAACAAATCATTCAAAAATAGAGCTTAAAAAGTAAGATAAAAGAGAGCAGATTCAAAGTGCATTTATAGCGACTATCACCATACAAACAAATTCATTTTTCACTTCAAATTCGAACGCTGTTCATTAAAATATGAATACACAAGTATCAAGTCCAAAACACATCACAAAGAAGCATAGAAAAGAATAAATACAACATTTATACATGAAACACGAAATCCAAAATAAGAATGAATTACATAACATCAAAGTGCTTCTATAGCGACTATCGTTATCTAAACACTTTCATTTCAAGTCCATATCAAGTCTGTCCCCTACTAATCCTTTGTGCTTTGTTTCAAGGCTGTGCAATAAGTCATAACACAACATTTACATATATCATTGCTTTCCAAAGCAAGAATCAACTAATCAAGCAATACAAATTCAAATACTATTATTTAAACAACAACACATGTAATATACATATATATTTTTGATGGTGAGAAAACTCACCTATTTTCAAACAAAACCTAAGCATAAGCCACGACCTTCCTACCTCAACCAAAGAAATCACCAAAACCTTCCTACTATTTAACCTACATGCTCCAAAGTGCTCGGCCATAACCTTCCTAGGCCCTTGTTGCTCACGGCCTGGTAGAGGATGACAAATTATTTTGATTTATTTTAACTTTGAGATAATGGAATAGGTTGTAGTATGGTTCTAAGGATCAACTAAAGTACGATTTGATTTGGAGAAAGTTTGGATGGGTTTTGAGAAGAGAAAGTAGAGAAAGAAGTGAAGTAGAGTAGCCATTTTTTTAACTTTTCCTTAAGAAATGAAATATGGAATGTTTGTGCAAATGAAAAATGATAATAACACTCTCCTTCCCTCCTAAATTGGCCAGCCACACACATTTTCCTCCCCCCTTCATGCCTTGAAACAAGGCTCCATTATTCCCTCCATTCTTCATGCCACAATTCAACCCTTGATTTAAGGGTCAATGTCTCCATTACTTTTCTGAATTCTTTCTTTGTTTTTAATTAATCTTTGTTCAGGAAGAGAGGTGAATTAAATACTTTTTATGTCTTGATTTGTTAGTATTTAAGTTATAAAGATTTTGAACAACTTTTATCAAGTAAAAAGTCGTTTATGGATAAAACAATTTTGGTCACATTATCGGTATTTCTTCGAACTATTTATTTTTGTAAACAAAATTCAAAAATAATTTTTCCTCACTAGTCATTTATTATAAGGGGTTATGAAGGTTATAAAATCATATTTATTCACATTAAATCAAAGATACAAATATTTAAATATCTCAGATGTTTAAATATGAAGTGTTCGAAATTCCGAGTTGTTATAATACAGGCTTCTATCAAGCAACCATAAGTTATATTTTACATAATATATAAAATTCTATCGATTGTATATGGTATGCAAATAGTGAAACTGTTTTTAATCTTTGCACATCTTTGCCAGAGGATGGTAATGTTCTATTAATATATTTATAATATACCTTTAATTTTGTTTGTTACGTGTTATGAGTCAAATGTTAAAGGAACCATCATTTTATTTTCTTCAAAACATAGTAAATAGGTGCAAAAAGGTGCCAAGGACATAGTTTTCAGAGCTTTCAACTAGGAATTCGTGATCTTCTTCCAATACACTAGCCATTGGCAGAAAAAGTTCAGTCTATGACATAGATGCCAAAAACAAACCCAAACATGAAGGGTAGGAAAATATGATTTTACACAAGTTAATAAATAGATCAAGCCATTTTTATCACCAAATGCCTTATGCTCTTTCTGTTATATAGTTTACTTTATGAATGCCCTTGTTATTACTTTCTAACAATTATTGTCTAGTGTGTTTATTTAGGTGAATTAGCACCTGCTATTTTAGAGTTGGTATAAATCAACTGTAAAATAACACACCTTAGGATGCAAAAAGAAGCTGTGACATTTATGTTTCCAATTCTTTTTCTGTTGGTGGCAAAAATGGCCACCAACACCCAAATCAGTGTGAAAGCACCACCAATCCAATATTAAATATCTAAACAGAGAATTAAATGCACGGATCATAGATTCAATAGCAATAAATGAACACATGAATTTTATGGCGGTACGGCAAACTCTGGCCTACATCCACTCCAATAATCTTTTTATTATACCATAGGATTACAAATACAGTTTGTTTTAGCCTTAGAAAATTAATGGAGGAAGGAAAGAGAAACAATGAAGAAGAACCAAAAGAAGTTCCCTTGCAATGAGCCAATGGTCCTATTTTTATAAGAGAAGACGTGCAAATATCCAGTTCAAAATCCGCATGCAGAAGACCGAAGTCAAGACGGACTGATCCAGAAAGTACAAGACTTATCGCACCTCTATGAGGGATCGGCCTCGATAGGTATAGAATGCCACATGGCAGCATGCAATCCCTAAAGTGGGTCCCTCTCCATCTCTACATCTTGTTTCCAAAGTCATTTGCTTGATCCCCTGATGCTTGTTGAGTTACTGAGCGATCATCCTTGGGTTGAACTACCAATTCGACTGATCTATAGCCATATTGATCTGATCTGTACTCCATCACATTGATCTGATCTGATCCCCTGCCTAGGGGAAGCGCTAACTCCATACGTAGCCAATTCCAGAGCGTCATCTGTCCGAATTCGCTCCATTATCGTCCATAGTCTTGAATATATCCAATCTCTGAACTAATAATCATCACTCCAGGCTTCCTGCCTTGATGACTATGAAATCCATTGGGTTAAATCCATGATATCACTGCCTTGCCAAAGGGCGAGATAACATTTGATCCTTAAATCATGCCTTGCGATAGGAAGGTATGTTTTGAATTGCCAAATATCCAAAATCATAATCTGTAATCCACCGATAGCCGAGTTTCTAATCCATAATCCAATCCTTCTCCAAACAACGTTGATATAGTCCATGTCTATTCCGAGTAGATAGCCAACTCCAAAATCATTCCTAATCCTTAGACGAATCCTTATCCATCCAAAGCCAATAACCAAATCCATGATCTCACCGGATTGTTTGCCAATCCCAAGTCTCGCTGGACCAATAGCTTGGTTCATAGTCTCTCTAGACCAATTATAGCCTCTCTGAGCTCTTGCTGGACTCCATCTAGTCACTCTCCGGTGAAAGGGGGAACAACGATAAGTATGCCAATCATGTCCCTCTCTGGTGAAGCGGCAATACTTCCTTCACTTCGATTCAGTGTCCTTGAACATAAAGCGATGTCATGGCCTTCCTAGGCCGATCTTGGTCTCTCCGGACCCATGCTGAACCCCACTCACCCTCCGACGAGAAGGGTACAATGATAAGCAGGCTGATCCTGTCACTCTTTTGAGAAGCGGCCAACTTCTTACTTTTCTGGTTCCATCTCTTCGGTCGGAACATAACGCGATCTATGCGGTATTATTCTATAACCTTGATCTCCCAGTCAGGGCCCCAATCCATGTACGAGCCCATCCTTTAGCTTTTTGATGAAGGGACTCGTACCTTGCGGTTATTGCCCTGTCTCTTCAATCGGGACAACCGTGACCTGTTTTATTTATTACTTTTAAAAGAAGATTTGAGCATTCCAAAATCCATTCATTAAATTATCAAATTTAAGTTTTTATAACAAAAAAAACCAGAAAACCAAAAACAAGGAAAACCAAATACGCCTCTCTAGGCACGACGGTTTGTCATCATCTAAGAGAATGCTTAAGGACCAACCTCGATCATGTACATGTGTAAGTGACTTAGCCGTTTTATTATAGAGTTTATTATTTATTTAGTTCATGCCATCCTGATCAAGAGATGATAATCTGTGACCTCGATCCAAGGCCATTTCCATTAGATGCAGACGGTGGTTGTTCTTGTTCCACCACCACAGTCCGAGTCCTCATATATTGTAATAGCCTGCCTCCTTGACATGTTCCTCAATCATATCCTCCAAGTGCCTGCAATCATTGGTAATGTGCCCATCCAGCTCATGGAATAGGCAGTATTTTCCCAATACCCGCTACGCTCAGTGGGCTCCCACCTTACCATCTTTCAGTATGGAAAGAGTACTCGAGTATCCGAATAAACCCTTTCCAAAGTCTCGTTCAATTAGTATAAGAAGAGAACTTCAATTTTCTCCTTTGCTGTTTCGATCCGTTGAAGCCATCATCTGCTTTCCTTTATCCTTGCATGGACCTTCCCCAAACGATCCTCCTTATCTCGCTGTGTTAATCTCTTATCCACCTGCCTTAGCATCCTCCCACTGCATGAACCTCTTAGCCTCGTGATAAAATTCCCCAAGATCTGTCGGCGGATCCCATTCCAATGAAATCTTAAAGTCTGTGCCATCCGTAATCCCAAATACCACCGCCATTAAGACCATTGATGGATCCGACCGATCCATCGAGGGGACTACCGCATTAAACCGTGTAAGGAAATTCCTCAAAGACTCTCTCATCCTTTGATTTAGTGTTGCCAATGTTACTATGCTCTTTGGTCTTGTGATGTCGACCTGAAATTTCCTCATAAACCGATAGAACGTTCTTCAATTGCCTAAACCACATTGTAGCTATGTCCACCAAGTACAAGGGAAAACATCGCGCCATCAGTTCCTCTAATGCCCCCAGCAATTCCATATGCCTCATATACCTCATCAAATGAACAGTAGGGTCGGATTTTTCGTCATATGCCCCTAATGTTGGTAGTTTGAACTCTGGTGGATTCCTAGCACGCCTGATATTACGAGTAAATGGACTCCTATTCATATTTTCCAGATCCCTATTTACCAATCCACCTCTAATAGCTTGTCTGATCATCTCCGCAAACCTGTCATTATTATCCAATGGTAGCCTTCGATCATCATTTCCAACCTGCCCCATAAGTCCACGAGGGAATCCCGAAACATGCTTCTTTGGACGTAATCCGCATTTCAATCTGCAACAAACTATACAGCATCAACCACTGGCCTACCACCGACTAATCTAGCATGACTGGGGACATGCCCTCAAGTCCCAAGTGATCGGCACCAATCCCAATGGGGATCGTTGCCGAACGGTCCATGTTGACCGAAGGCTGCCCTCAACTGCTCCACTTGGTTCCTTTGCCTGTTATCTTTGTTTCCCTTCCTTGTTTTATTTTTCAGCAACTCCTATTGCTCCAATTCCTTAATCCAGATTGCCATTAGCTCCTATTCCAACTTGTCTAACTTGCCTAAGGAAATTCTAAATCGTCTCCTTTTGCCTCTTCATCATCCTCTCCTGCATAATATCCATCATCCTCTCGATCTCGTTCCTTGTGTTGTAGATGGAGAAGTGATTAGCCCCAGCTCATGAGGAAGCCTGTTGACTTCCTCCATGGTGACTCCTCTCTGCCAATAGTCTCCTTATTGATTACCTAACCATTGATCCAAATCCAAGCTCCAAATCCTTTCCAAATCAATGGGTGCTAGTTCTCTCAGTGAATGCACCAAAATGTTGGCAGTAAAAATGGCCACCAACGCCCAAATCAGTGTGAAAGCACCACTAATCCAATATTAAATATCCAAACAAAGAATTAAATGCGCATATCACAAATTCAATAGCAAAAAAGTAAACGAACGCACAAATTTTACAGTGGTTCGGCAAACTTTGGTCTATGTCCACTCCAATAATCTTTTTATTATACTATAGGATTAAAAATACAGTTTGTTTTAGCCTTAGAAAATTAATGGAGGTAGGAAAGAGAAACAATGAAGAAGAGCCAAAAGAAGATCCCTTGCAATGAGCCAATGATCTATATTTATAGGAGAAGACGTTTAAATATCTAGTTAAAAACTCCCATGTAGAAGACCAAAGCCAAGACGGACCGATCACAAAAGTACGAGACCGATTGCACCCCCTATGAGGGATCGACCCCGATCACTATAGAACAACACGTGGCAACGTGCGATCCCTAGAGTGGATCCCCCTCCATCTATATTTCATGTTTCCAAAGTTGTTTGCTTGATTCCGCTGGTACTTGTTGAGTTATTGAGTGATCATCATTGAGTTGAACTGCCAATCTGAGTGATCTATTGCCATATTGATCCAATCCATACTCCATCACATTGATCTGATCCCCTGCCTAGGGGATGCTCCAGCTCCATACTTAGCTAATTTTAGAGTGTCATTCGTCTGAATCCGCGCGACTATCATCCATAGTCTTGAATGTATCTGATCTCCGAACCTAATAATAATCTCTTTGGGCTTCCAGCCTTGATGACTACGATATCCATTTGGTTAAATTCATGATATCACGGCCTTGCCAAAAGGCAGGATAACATTTTCCTATGTTAGAAAGTAAGCCATTGGGCGGAGATCGATTTATAGAAAAGTGAATTGAATTGAAAGAGTTAAAGTTCTTGCTAAAAAAATAAGAATGTACACATTTTCACCTTATAGTAGTTTTCTTTTATATATTGTCTAAGTGTTCTGATATTCGTTCTTTTGAATAGGATCTTGCATCAAGCAGGCTTGTTGAACAAGAAACATGCATGAAGGAAAAACATACATTTTAAAGAAACTAGTTGATTTAAAGGTGTGGTAAAATGGATTTTTCTCTTTTATTTGCTTTATTTACTAAATTATTAAGCATTTGAATTTTCCTAAATAAATATATATATATATATATATATATATGTATACAAACATATTCGCAGAACGCTGTGACTGATGTACAAGGCATCATTTCACCTTGAACTTTTTTTCTTTATTTGAATGGCTAGATAAATAAAAAGAAGAAATGGGTCTACACTGGACCTCCATACTAAAACTACAGGTGATAACTATTCAAAAAACGATTATAGCCTCTATAATATATATTATTTTTTGATATGTGTATCTTAGTTGGCTAATGCTAGTTTAATTTTTTCATAATAGGTTAAAAGGAATATGGCTAATGTTTATCAAAGACTCTCTGCTTTCTCAGAATCTCATAGAGCTCGGTTGGAACTAAATTTGTAGAAATTACAAGAAGTACAGACTATGATCGTGTAATACCCAGACCTAACAGTTAATTTATTATTTAAAGAATTAAGATAGGTTCGCAAATGGTGTAAGAGGTAAATTTAACAATAGAAAATAGGCAATGAGATATTTCAAATTATTATGGTACAATAAACATAACTCTTCTCCATTCCTTTATTCCATTTTACTAAAAATAAAAATAAACACTTGAGAGTATATTAATGGTGGCAGCCTAAAGAGAGCAAATAAAGGAAAGATAAGGAAACGCAAGGTAAATGGGAATTAAAAAGACTAAAGCAAGATATTTCAAAGATCTAGGTGAGTAATACTAAACCTATTTTATCATTCTCAATTATTTATTTTCGATATGATTTTGTTTACATTTATATATGATGGAGTTTCATATGGATTTTCATTTACAAGTAAAATGTTTAATGGATGTTTTGGGGAAAAATAGATGAATATGGGATGTTTAGATGTATTTCCCTACTCTAAAGGTTTCAATATGCTATGAAAATTTAATATAATGTCCTAATCATGATTTTAGAAATGGTTTTTTAGTTTGGAAGGTTTTCAATGTCAAAATAATTTATTATGAATTTTTGAACAAGAATAATTAGAAGATAAATAAGGAAAATATCTGAAAAATCAAAATAAAGAATAAAATATATTAGAACAGTTATCCACAAATTTTCTATAATTTAATAAGGGATTCTATAAATAAAATAAGCTAATATAAAAGAGAAACTGTGTTGGGAAAAAGGGTTCTGCGATCGCTTTTAAATTATAATTACACGGTGAAATAAGCGTTAGATAAATTGGGCGCCTGATACGTATACAAACTGAAAGAAAAATAAAAGATACTTTCAATAAAAGAAAGTGGAATCGTGACATATCAAGTAGCGACATATGTAAAGATGTTGTCAGACGTGTTAGACTTTGTCTGATGTTAAGCTAAAGGAGCAGATTAACTTTTAGGGAGTCCAGGGTAGTGAATTGCCAAGTAAATCCAAGGACTTTCAGGGGAAAGTAGATTCATGCCACAATATTTTGAATACAAACTGCATCGTAAAATGTAAAGTTTGAAGAGATTAAATTGCACCGCAATAGGTAACAGACATAATGCGCGTAAAATTGTAAAGTGGGAAGAGACTAAACTGCGCAGCAATTGGTAAAGGACATACTATGCCGCAATGTGAAAGTGAACACTTAATAAGAAATTTTACTATGCACACAGGTTGGGGTAGGGTTGTACTGTGCTAAGGCAAGGTGTGAACAAAACCTAATAGAAGACAATTAGGTAGGAATCAGGGGAGCCCAGGGCCAGTAAAGGAAAGAACTGCAGCACAAGAGATAAGGTAGGAAGAGTTATTAAAGCTGGATGGGGATGCTCACTCGAATGCACATGTTAAGAGGGTGAGGAGAGGCATCAACTTCCTAGAGACTGTAGGAGGCTGATTCTATGCAGTTTCAAATTAAATAAATGATTAGAAAGAGATTACATGGGGATGATTCTATGCAGTTTCAAATTATATTAATATTTAGGGACTACGGGTGGCTGTTTCATAATAGTCCATAATTTATGTAAATAAATATATAGGGACTACATGTGGCTGTTTCTTTGTGGTCTAGAGTTTAATAAATAAATGATATAGAACTGCCGATGGCCGGTTCATTGCAGTGTAAAGTTTAAATAGAGAAATACAACAAGGGGCTGATTCCGTGCGGTGTCAAATTAAATAAAGGAATTAGAAGGATGCTACAGGGGGCAGGTTCCATGCAACGTCCCATTTAAAAGGTTGTTTTAACAAAACCGTGGGGTAACTGCATGAGCATGTAGTAGTAGTAGTAGAGGGAAATTTACGTAAGGTCACCTCAATAGGCACTGGGTATTAAGAAATTCCGTACAAGTAAACTATGGTTATTTTTATTGTGGTATGATGAATAGTGAGGGGAAACTCATTCTGCAATTTGGGACATGGTCTCACTATATATAAATAGAT
The DNA here is from genome assembly GCA_030737815.1 of Allium fistulosum. Classification (NCBI taxonomy): domain Eukaryota; kingdom Viridiplantae; phylum Streptophyta; class Magnoliopsida; order Asparagales; family Amaryllidaceae; genus Allium; species Allium fistulosum. The sequence continues at coordinate 264,790,074 of CM060905.1, read as the reverse complement.
ATTATATTTTTAGGTAAGGTATTATTTGCACCATACTTTATGTCTAACCCATGTTTTTATCATTATTTTCCCCATAAACTCACAGGTACCATATGAGTAGGTTGTGTTTGTGAGCTCAGGTAGGTTTATTTTAGACGTCACAATACTAAGATCGAAGATGAAGCTAGAGGCTTTATTAGCTAATAAAGACTGTTATTTCCATAATTTTATGGGTTTAGATAGAGTAGTACTATGTTATCTTCTATTGTACCCTACTTGGGCACGACCTGTTGGTTAATTTGGAGAACTATGTAAGTAGTAAATTTTTGAACCATGTAATGTGTAATAGAAATGTTTAACTGCTCTGTTAACTTAAATTGTTTATGAATATATAGAAATCACTTATGTCGCTTGAGAATAATCTTGGTGATGACAACAACATCATCGGCATTCATTTTTGGGTTTGAGTGGGGGATGCTATAGATAGAAAGCAAGCTTGAACAAGCTTCAAAAGAACCAAGTACTTTCCTTCTTTATTGCCAAACTAAGGTTAATAGTTTTGTTGGATTTTATATGCTATTTTATAAACTACGCTAATGAATAAAACGTACGAAATAAACAATGGCAGAGTTTAAATCACACATTCCATCTCATCCAAAGGATATGTCTCCCATGCAAAAAGATATAATTAAACATAAAGCATTAGCCCTAGATTTATATATTCTAAAATCTGAAATACAATAACTTTCTAGTTTATTAAGTACGAAGGTGAAGTATATCATACTTTGTTGGCATATTTGTCATTATGTATTAGATTTTAACTGCATTGGCATCAAGCATATTGTATCATACTTAAAGGTGAGTGAGTCGGATTCATTATCTAATAGATCCTCTCAACAACTTTAAAAAGGTAGAAAAAGATGTATTATTGCTTTTACTTCAATTTATACTTTTTTCATTGTGTTCTGGGAATAGTAATCGGTGCAACAATACTTAATTTGCTTTTCAAAGTACTTAAATGGTTTTGGTCCTATAAGTAGTCGTCTAAATATTTTATATTATTTTAGACAAAATTTTGAGCAAACATTTATAGCTAAATATTATATATTCCTATTGCAATATTTTGATGTGGAAGTTAAGGGAATAATAAACTATTTAGGTTTTACAAATTTTTTTAATAATTTGGAGCATCAAAATCGATTTCATAATATTCTTCCATTTGGTGTTTAAGAACCACAGTTATTTATTTATTGTTTTTTTTTGGATTTTGCTTCTATCATCTTCTTACCTTTGTCAACATTGATATATAAAGATTAATTCATACTTAATGGGTGGAAAGGGCAATAACCCTGATTTGATCAAAGGACTTATGACGAATATGGCTCTTATTCAAGCATAGTCTAGTTTTACTTATAGGATCCAATTCTTAGCTGTAGTTATTAGTTACACTTTAGGTAGTTAACGACTTCAAGTTCTTTAATTAGCATGTATCATAATGGATTGGTTTATATATGAAATCTAGTATTTAGACTTTCAAATTCTAGAAGTTATTCTGATGGAATCCTTATATGCCGTAAAGTTTTTATACTTTACTTTGTTCATGATTGTATAATGGTCATTTTTACCACACTCAAACTTAATTCTACTAAAGAAAGGTTCTTTTAAAAATATATATGTTGTTTTCTAGGTCCAAAGGTTAAGAAAAAGTGGCCATGAGTTTAGGCTATTCATAGAAATGTACAAACGTAAAACCGATTCCAGGTATTACAATTGCATTATTTCTGAAATATACAGTTATTCATCATATACATTTCAATGAAAAATAATAATTGGATCACAACTCTCATGAATGGGTGACATTATGTGGTATTATTGTTTTGTACGAGACGTCGTATGTTTTACCATAACACACACACACACACACAGAGTATTAGGTTAACTAGCTAATATATAGTGGAAACCTTAGCCTTGGTACCCCTAGTAAAAGCACTAAAATAGTCGTCGAAATAGGATGAAGCAGAATCAATAATATTAGGGTGGAATAGCATGGATTGTCTTATGAAATACGAGATTTAGGCTAAAGGCGAAACCAGAGATACAAATCACCCCTACCGGTTATTTGCTTAGTAATTAGATTTATCCTAAGTAATTTTTTTTGGCAAACTAAATGGGGTTGACCGGTCCCAAGTAATTTTTAGCAAGTTATTTTTTGGAAAAATAAAAAATCTAACCATAGCATTTCATTTTCTAAGTAATTAGATCTATCCCAAGTAATTTTTTTGGCAAAGTGCGAGGTTGACTAGTCCCCTACCAGTTTTATTGCAAACACAATAAAAGATACACACATCATAAGCAAGTCCTTAACAGACTAAGGACCTCAAGATAAGAAACAAAACTACAAGAAAATAGAGAAATAGCAAAGGATATAAAGAAGCTGCACACATAACAGAAACAACTAATAACATGAAAAGAGTAACTAGAAATCTCAATAATGTAAAACAGCAAACTTGGAGATATCAAAAGGGAATCCATATTCCCTCATAACAGTTTGAATTGCATTGCAAATTGCAAAATACAGAGCCACCTTTCCTTCAGATGAGCAATTAAATACTCTATTATTTCTCTCAACCCAAATGGCATTTATGAATTTTTTCAGAGAAAATATCATCCCATGTGAACTCATAGTTCTCCATTTCAAAACCTTGAAGATCAAGCACCATTTAATTGAGCTATCTCTATTTGTATTATCTCCATCTAATTTTTCCATGAGGCTTTTCCATAAATCATACATGAAAGTACAATTGAAGAAAAGACGCAAGCTATCCTCAACTATAGCATTACAAAAGACACAAATTGGATTAGCATCCATTCCCAACAAATTCAACTTGGCTTTAGTAAGATGCGCATTTCTAAAAACTTTCCATAGCAACAAATTCTCCCTTGCTTGTGAGTGATTAAGCCAAATTCTCTTGTGCCATATGAACACTGGTAAATGAGACCGGCCAGTTAACGCTTTATATACCACCTTAATGGAATGCAACTTATCCATTGTAGTCCAAACAGCAATGATGTTAGCCAATGGAGGAAATTGGTAGGCCTGAATTAAATTCCAAAATGAGCTAATTACCTGATTACTAGAGTAGGGAAAGGAAAGCAAACCATCATGCAAGAAATCTTTGACTTTAGCATCACAACTGATACCAGATTGAAGTAAGTGTTGATATGTCATGGTTTTGGAATGGATCGGACCATCCATAGGCCATGGGTCATTCTAGAAACTAGCAGTGTTCTCTTGAGAAGTTTCCATTTTACCAGAGGCAAAAGGAATAGGTCTCAATTTCAACAACTTGCGCCATGTCCAACAGTAGTCCTGAGGGATATCCATGGTCCATAAGCTTTTCCTTCCCACATTATGAACCAAAGTCCACCTGACCTAGATGTTATAATTCTTGTTAATTAGAGAATAAAAATGTTTACTAAACGTAGCAATGTTCCATTGAGTAATGCTTTTTAACCTAAGCCCACCATTTTGCAGAGGGAGCTCTATTTTGTCGTAAGCACAATGGATCAGCTTTCTTGTGTGAATGCTTCCTGACCAAAAAAATTTGTTCATAGCTCTTCTAATCATCCTCGTGAGTTTGGTAGGAAGCACTTATGTCCTAGCCCAATACACCATCATGGAAAAGGCAACAACTTTGACTAAGACCAATCTACCAACTTGACTTAAGAAGTTGTTGGCCAAACAATCCATGGTAGCAGTGTATTTAGCATAGAGAGGTTGACATTGGGCAGTAGTAATTTTGGAAGTGGCTAGTGGGAGACCTAAGTAATTCAAGTTAGCAGCCATTGGATGAAGCCCAACCATGTGATAAATTGATTCAAAGTGAGATTGAGAGACACCAGCAATTAATATGTGAGATTTCTGTATGTTAATTTTCAGGCCTATCATTCAATGGAAAGCATCAAGGGTATTAAGATCCCAAGTAATTTTAGAATAAATTAGGTTTGTGTTTAATATGAAGTGTAAAATAGTAAATCCTAAAGAACTAATAAATTAAGTAAAAAATAGAAAAATTGTAAAATAAATCTTTTAATCTAAAAATAAAAAAATAAGAAAAATTTCCTCTTAGAGAATGAAACTATCAGTGCAATATTTAAATTATAAACAACAGCGAGTAACATTAAATCTCGAATTAAATATGATATACACCTTTCAATATTAGTTCCTTAGATTTGATAATCAGGTATGCCAACTCCGATTATATTGCAAGATTGACATAAAGCAAGGGATGAAATGATACAGGCTACATATGTTAAACATGTTTTATAGAAATTTAACACATTAATAAGAAAATAACTAAGTTCGTAAAAATAAACTAAGTTTTATAAAAATTAACTAAGTTTTAAAAATTAATCAAATCTGGTAAGTTTATAAAAATTAACTAACTTCTATAGGAATTTAACTAAGTTGATTCTTTTATAAAACTTAATTAAGTTTACAAAAAGTAACTAATTTTTAGGAAAATTAACTATCTTATGCAATTTTTATAAAATTTAAACACATTTATGAGAACTTGTTAAGTTTCACAAATTCTTAACTAAGTTAACAATGTTTATAAAGAAATAACTAAGTTTATAAAAAGTTCGTTTTATAAAAATTTAACTAAGTTGAATAAAAGTTTATAAAAATTAACTAATGTTATAAAATTTAAGTAAGTTAACTAAGTTTATAAAAATTAACTAAGATTATAAAAATTAACAAAGTTAACCAAGTTTTATAGAAATTAACTAAGTTTTATAAAATTTAGATAAATTTATAAAAATTAACCAAGTTATATAAATATTTAACTAAGTTAACTAAGTTTTATAAAAAATAAATAATTTTCAAAATATTAAAAAAAATTATAAAAAATAAATAAATTTATAAAAATGTAGCTAAGTCAAATAAATTTTATAAAGATGAAGTAAATTTACGAAAATTAACTAAATTTATAAAAATTAACTATTTTGTATAAAAGGTAACTAGTATTTATAAAAATTAAATAAGTTTATAAGAATAACTAAGCTTATAAAAATCAATAAAAAAACAAAGTTTGTAAAAATAACTAAGTTTATAAAATATGCTTAATTTTTATAAAAGCTAACCAAGTTTTATAAACATTTGACTAAATTAACAAAGTTCGAAATATTTAACCAGGTGATATAAAAATTAGCCGAGTTATATAATAATAACATAAGTTTATAAAATTAAACTATGTTTTATAAAAATTTACCTAAATTAACTAAGTTTCTAAAGAAATTAAGTTTCATAAATGTTTAGCGAAGTTAACTATGTTTCTAAAAAATAACAAGGTTTTATTAAAATATACTAAGTTTTATAAAAATTAATAGTATCGGTAACAATATAAATAATAATAGTTGTTTAAAATTAAATAAGATCATAAAAATCTAAAACTGTTGTTTAATAGTCCCATTTTATCTGCATTTATTTCATGAATTATGCATGTTAGGGCTAACTATTGAACTTTCCCTTTGCAGGTAATTGGACATTTGGTGCGAGCAAGTAGTAACAAGCTGATTTGAAGTAATATATAGTGTCTTGTGTATCATTTTGGTCTTAATACTTTTATGTGTAGTTTGGTTAGAATGCTTGTATATATTATTGCATTTGGTTATTAGCATTTATGTAACGACCTAGATTTTCAAACTAATCAAAATTGCTGTAAACCCGTTCATTTTAAAACTAACAAATGACAACCACCATATTAATACACAATATTATATGATAAATATACAACAACACTAAACGTATAGGATACAATTTTAATAATACAAATTATCAGAGTAATCATTTATTATACTGGGTGTGCTTTAATACAAAGAAAACTCAAATACAATAAATCTACTGCTGTACAACTCTGATGAGAGAGACAACAATAGCCATTCCTGCAAACTCAATAAACAAGTTAACATGAAATAAAATGATAAGCAGGAAAGATACATCCACACACGATAGATAGCAAACAATAAAGAGGAAAATGATATATTATTATTAAGGCTGCATCACTACCACTTATGACTGCCTATGTACCTTTATCTAATTAGGTACCCAATTAGATATGGGATCAAGCCAACGTAGTTATCCTATACACGTTTCTACTCTCCTTCCCCCATCTCTCTCTTCCATTAGTCTGCCTGCACTTGTTTATACACTCACGTTCTCACTTACTTCTTCATTTCCTTTTTCACATGTACAAATTTTTTACACTCGAGTTTCCATGCCTGCTTCCACTTAAACCCTTTTACCTCCATACCACTACAGCCACATCCATGCCCTCCTCAACTCGAGCTACTCCACCATATCATCTTCACACTGAAACACAGGCAAGTAACACACACATGCTCATCACACATAGCCAAACTTGCACTCATGCTCAATCTGTGCAGTTAATGCCCCGCTATTACCCCGCTATAGCCCTGCTATATCTCATAGCGAATTTCTACCGCTACGATTTTTCCATATAGCCTCGAATATAGCCTTTTCGCTTTAAGCTCCGCTATTTTCGCTATATCCCATTATTCTCGCTATATTTCGCTATTTCCGCTATATCTTCTTTAAAAGAAATGAATTGAAAAATGACATTTATACATTATAAAAACTATGAAATTAAATTTATTTAACTGAATTTTTAATACATTTTCAGAAATGAAAATACTCTTATATTATACTAAATTCAATTATTTTATATAACAGTTTTATGTTTATTTACAGTATATTCGCATATGTTTTATTTAAAATTATTTATGTATATAATTATAATTCAATTGAATGTTAATTTTTCATTTAATTACCATTTATATATTTGTAAAAACATTAAGTACGAGTTTTATATGCTATTTTAGAGTCATCCGCTATATCCCGCTATATCCTTGCTGTATCCCTGCTATGACTTTTTGCACCTCCACCGCATTGAATCCGCCGAGCGCTTTAACTACACAGTGCTCAATAGTAAGAGTGCAAAGTATCATTATCATGCTGAGGAGAAAGATGGAGAGATAATGAAATATAAAGTGTAGAAGGAAGTCTGTGTATTTCATTTGTAAAGTGAAGAGGAAAAAAATTTTATATATGAAGAGAAAGGGATGTATATCTCATTACAAAGAAAGGGAAAAAAATGTTTCTCTTCCTCTATTCAAGCGTCTGTGGTGTTGTATATATAAGGGAAATTACTTAATGCCTAAGGTAAACAAGGACCAATATTAAATGATAAGTAAACAAAGTCAAGCATTAGGACAACCAAAGATATGCCCAACAGATATTGTGCTATCATGTACATTTTGATTTGAAAAAAAGTTTTGCAGTACCCCATTACATAACAATGTGTTCGCGTACGAGCGTGTACGAGCCACGAGCGACAAAAATAAAAATATAATCGTGTAAAATAAAATGAGATGATCATAAAACAAAAATAAAATACACTGATTAAATAAATCTATAAAGTTTTAAAATACCGACGTTTGCCTATGTGTTAAAGGAAAATTTGATTATTTCTCAAATTAAAAATTATGGAAAAATCCTCTAAATTAAATTAAAAATACGTCACCAATACTCAAGCTGTTATTTGAAACAAAAATTTTATTATATTTCAAATTCAAATCCAAATATTTAAATAAATTAAATATTCAAATTTGAAGAATCAAAAATAAAGGTTGTTACATTCTTCCCCTCTTAAAAGAATTTCGTGCCCGAAATTCCAAGGACGGAAAAATATAACGAAAAACAACCAATCAATAAAATTTAAGCACACCAAAAAACAATACCACCCATAACCCCGGTCGGGAGGTATGGTGCCTTATCCTATTTTTATTTATCTAATAAAGGTAGTTTCTTTTAAAATTCCTACGTTTATTTACTAACCTAGACAAATTTACCTTAGGCACCTAACCTAAGCTCTGATACCACTTGTAGGGAAGCAGATTTTCGGACTGCCGAAAACCCATCCATTTTAAAATTAACTAATGAATACTACCAGTTTAATACAAAATATTATTTGATAAATATACAACAACACTAAATGTATAGTGTACAATTTTAATAACACAACTTATCATAGTAATCATATACTCTACTAGGTGTGCTTTAATACAAAGAAAACTTAAATAAAATAAATCTACCACTGCACAACTCTGTTGAGAGAGGCAACAATAGCCATTCCTGCGAAACTCAATAAACAAGTTAATGTGGAATAAAATGATAAGCAGGAAAGATATATCAACACACGATAGATAGCAAACAATAAACAAGAAAATGATATATTATTATTGGGGCTGCATCACTATCGCTTGTGACTGCCTATATACCATTATCTAATTAGGTACCTATTTAGATATAGGATCAAGCTAACGTAGTTCTCTTATTCACGTTTGCACTCTCCTTCATCCATCTCTCTCTTGCATTAGCCTACCTGCACTTGTTTATACACTCACGTCCTCACTTTCTTCTTCATTTCCTCTTTCACATGTACACACTTTCTACACTTAAGTTTCCATGCCTGCTTGCACTCAAACCCTTTTACTTCCATACCACTAAATCTATAGCCATGCCCTCCTCAACCCGAGCTGCTCCTCCATATCACCTTCACACTGAAACACACGCAAGTAACACACACATGCTCATCACACACAGCCAAACTTGCACTCGTGCACGACAGTAGGAGTTGCATAGTGTTGTTATCATGCTGAGGAGAAAGATGGAGATATAACGAAATATATAGTGTAGAAGGAAGTCAGTGTATTTCATTTGTAAAGTGAAGAGAAAAAAATGTATACATGAAGATAATAAGATGTATATCTCATTACAGAAAAAGGAAAAAATTACTCCATGCCTAAGGTAAACAAGGACCAACATTAAATGCTAAGTAAACAAAGTTAAGCATTAGGACAACCAAAGGTATGTCCAAAAGATATTGTGTTGACATGTACATTTTGATTTGAAAAAAGGTTTTGTGGTACCCCGCTATATAATAATGCGTTCGTACGAGCAGCGAACGACAAAAATAAAAATACAATCATGCAAAACAATGCGAGACGATCATAAAACAATAATAAAATACACTGGTTAACTAAATTTGTAAAGGTTCAAAAATGCCGACGTTGCTGCAAAATGCGTCAAATGAAAATTTAATTATTTTCCAAATTAAAAATTATAGAAAAATCCTATAAATTAAATTGAAAATACGTCATCAAAAATCAAGCATTTCTCTAAAACACGGATTTTATTATATTTTAAATTCAAATTCGAATATTTAAATAAATTAAATATTCAACTTCGAAAACATAAAAATATGGGTCGTCACAATTTGTAATCTTTGTCTTTATTATGAATTATCATGTACGTATATTGTGTTTTGGTGTAATTTTATTTGATTACATATAATGTGTTTGTTATAAAATGTGATCTTAGTGATATTTTAAATATATATATATATATATGTATATATATATATATATCTGTGTGTGTGTATTGAAATGCCTCCAGGAGTGCGAAAAATGTTATGTAATAAGACGATAACATTTTAAAAATGTTGTAACCGTTAACGATAGCATTATAAAAATGCTATTGTTAAGGACATTTGATAACGTTTTTAAAATGCTATCTTTAGTGACTTTTAAAATACACTATAGCGTTTTCAATTGTTGTAGACTTTTGAGAGTGTTTTTCTCGCCGTCATCTATCCCTCACTTTTAATAAAATATTATTTCATAACGTTTGTAAAAATGCTATTAAATTCATTTATAGCATATATTAAACGCTATTAAAAGTTTTTGTTGATAGCTTTTTTGATTTTACTATTGTAAGTCGCTGACCTATAATAAAATGTTGATATATAACACTTCTAAAAAGGTAATTCAAGCCTTTAGGAGCGTTTTTCAAACGTTAATAAAATTCCAGATTGTTGTAGTCCTTCATCTACTGAAAGGGACACCCCTCATGGGGGTAGTAGCATGTTGAAAAATAAAAGATGTTGGTCATCCACAAGGGTGGAAAGAAGTAATCTAACTTCCTATTATTTTCCTTTTTGTTCCCTTTTGTTTGATTTTCTTGTACTTAGGCAATTGAGAAGTACGGGCCTAACTCCCATTTTTGTATTCAAAAAGTGAAATCATAAAAGAATTCTTTTTGTTTAGTCTATGTCGTTTACTTTACTGCACTTTTAGTTCTTATACCTATGTATTATTCTTGCAAAAGTGTATATATAAAGAAAGAAATATCAATAATGTTTTACCTTTATATTATACATGCCTTTGTGTGTTGATCTATGTAATGCATTTATTTACTATAACTTCGTATACTTGAATAAACTAACGTTATCATGCAGTACCATCCTTTTACATAGCTTTATTTACTGCTTGTTTAACCATAAATAAACCTATGGTGTTCTTGGTTGTGTATACATGGCTTTCCTCTTATGTTCACACAAGCAGCAATGTAATCCTTATGCAATGTACCTTCATAAGTTCCATTATACACCAACGCTTACCTTAGAGCGACGACGTCCATTGACACCTATTTCGACGCATCGGTCCTTAACGTCACTTATCTCAGGGTATTTGTCAAAGATAAGACGTGCATGGGAAAATTATCTGATCTGCCCCCTTGTTAGACTATATTCCAGGGAACCAATCATGGTTCAAAAGAGTCTAACGGTACTTATCTTCAAGTACTTAGAGATCCAGTTTTCAAAACACGCTCCATTTATGTTACTAATCCTATAACATGAAGTTTAACTGAATGAACATTGTCCCACTAATTTTAAAAGCTAATTTATTCCAATTCAAACGGTGAATCCTTCTTTATTACATCAAATCCAATTTAGAGAATGTAAAATGAAAGAAAATGAGTAAAATTGAAAAGAATCAAGTGAAATAGCAGCGTAAATGCTCACTATTCCACGCCTATAGAATTGGGTCTTAGTTAGTTATTTCTAGCTCAAAGTTTCTCTCGAAGTTTCTTCCCTATCATGTAGAGTCCCTCCTAATTCGGATCAAGTGCCCTCGTACTCGAAATGACCCATTTCAAAACAAGGTCACCTATCTCAAAAGTCTGGTTCTAGACCTTACCATTGAACTGCTGCGTTACTCTTTGTTAGTTACCAGCTACCCTTAAGTTTTCCTTGTATCGCTTTTCCACCACTAACTCAAAGGATGTTAACAATACTTCCTCATTCACCTTGGGGTCCTAGTGCATGAGCCAGTGAGAAGGGACTTTTGCTTCATTTGTTATCATCACATCAATTGTGTATGCTGGTGTGAATAGACTGTGTTCAGCTCTAGATTTTTTGGTTATTAGATAAGCCCACACTACCAGTGGTATCTCACATCTAGTTAACCTTCACTTGCTTCAATATCTTATTGGTGATGGATTTGATGATCTTGTTAATCGCTTCAACCTATCCGTTCACCTACGAATGTGCTACCGCCGAGAAACTTTTCTCAATTCGACATCGATCAGAAATTCACCGAACTTTGCACTTTCGAATTGAGTTCCATTATCCATTATCATCATCACCACTACTCCAACCCTATGCAAAATGATTTTAGCTACAACGTTAATCGCTTTTTCTAAAGTGATCATGGTGAGTGACTCCGCATCAACACATTTTGTGAATTAGTCCACTGCTACTTTGCAAACTTTCCTCTTCTACATGCCATCTATAGCACTCCAATAATGCTAATTGTCTAAATAGAAAGTGGCCATCAACTAACCATCTACTTGCTCATTGGATGATGCCCTAAGAATATTTGTAAATCTCTGGCACTTGTCACATTTATTGAAAATTTTTGCTACAACTTGATTGACATTTGGCCAAAAATATCGTAGTGAATTACTTCTTTGCTAAATTCTCCCCCTTCCCCCGATGTGATCTCCACAACTTCTTTGATGAACATCCTCAAGGATTTGTGCGAACATCTCCTCTTCAGTAACCGCTCGAGCCTCGTTGGGGGCATCAGTAGTTGGCATTGAAGAACTTGTAGCAGGAGCGCCTCCACCCATAACAAATGGCAGCTCGGCAAGAGGATCGCCATGACGGCGAAAGAGTTCTTCCATCAACTGCTCATCAAACACAAGCGTGCTCCCCTGCGTATCGTCAAGTGGGGCAGTTGTAGTTACAGTGATCGCTTCGGTCACGATAGCCTCCTGCGTCTGATATGATTCTTGAGTAGCAGGAGGCATGGCCGATGCAGCATCGATCACTGAACAAAAAATAAGAGAACTGTTAGAATTTAATTCAGATAAATATTCCGACTTAAGGAAGATATGTGGAATGTTCAGAATACCTTCCTCAGTTTGACTTGTATGCGGCTGAACAACTTCAGCAACTTGCTCTGTAGCCGGAGACATCTGCGGTTGATCCGTATTGTAGGCAGGAACAGCTTGGGGATCAACCGTGGGCAAGGATTCAGACTGGGTTGATGCCGGAACTTCAAGACTCGCCTCATGATGGTCAACCCCTGAACCCTCTCCTACTTCGAAGTGTTGGGCGCCGAGCCTTTCTTTCTCATGCAGAATCATCGACTCGTGGAGAATCTTCCTTTCATCTTCATTCAGAATGCGATTCTCGAGTTCAAATTTATCTACAGACTCATCCAGATGCGCCTCCTTCTCTTCTTCAACTAATCGGCCCCAAGCGTTGTATAGATGCGGTGGATAATCATCGAGCTAGGCTAGACCCCTGTGCCTCATCACGTTAGCGTTGTAAACAATGAGAAGGTCTTCGATATCAGCCTCTAGCCTGGACTCGGCCGATTTCACCTTCTCCTCGACCTCAGTCTCCACCTTGCGGACTTTAGCCACAGCCGCATCCCGTTCACCCCGGAACAGAACAGCCTGCTCACACGCCTCCTGGGCCGCGTTGTTCGCATCATCATTTTCCTTAGCCATGTCCGCAAATTTGACCTTAAGCTCGTTGAGTTCCTTAACCGCCACATCCCGTTCTGCGGTGACTGTGGTGTATCGATGGCCCATCTCCTCCACCAAGGCAACATGCGTCTGCCTTAACCTATCCATCGCCACAGTCGCTTCGTCAGCCTTTTTGGTGGCCTCAATTTCAGATATCCGAGAAGACTCGGCCTCGGTGTTGAGCACCTGGATGATTCGGTCCTTTTTGGCGAGTTCGGACTCCATCTTCTCAATAGCTTTGGCTCGCTCAAAGGCCAACTTGGAAGCTTTCTCTGCAGCCTTTACCCACTCTCTATACTGGGTGTAGACGTCATGAATATAGTCATGCATCGTGTTTTCTACCCCAGATGGGATTCTTTTTAAGTGAGGTGGAAAGACGTAGCCATCGAAGCATATGTTCGAGAACTCCTTCCTCAGCTGAGCAATTTTAATAGCCCCTTCCCCCATGGGCTCAGTAATGGCCTGCTCTGCAATTATGGGGGGGCACGGGTTCAACTCGATGGTGTTGAGTTTCGGACCTCAAAGTTTGAGAAGACAGTCTATGTCGTGGAGGCTCTGGTGGGTGTGGAACAAGAATAGGAGGTGGAGATGGAAGTCTAAGAGGTGGAGAGCGAGACCTAGATCGGTGTTTATATTCTTTGCCCCTGTCCCGCTCATACCTCTCTTGACTAGAGTACCCGCGATCGCGGTCTCTACCCGAATCTCTCCTGCGGGAATCATAATAAGAAGAAGAAGACTTACGGGCCGAGCGAAGGCTCCCAAGCATTGATCCTCTCCCGGACATTGTACCTGAAAATGAGAAGTGAAGGAAAAGTTAGTGATCTCTTGGGTTGGACGATTTACAGTTATGAATCATGTAGTGTAGTGAAGTGTATGTATGTGCAACCTCCCGACCAATCGGAAATGTCTGCCACACTCATAGCAAGCGACCCACTCAGCTCAAGAGCATTGTCGAGCTCCTCCGTCCAGGTGTCGTGTTGAAACGACACATAATCCGGAATCGGAATATCAGCAAGCCCTTCAAAAGGATTCTCTACTTATGGGGGAGGAGCCTCCAAAATTCTAATCCTCGGGACGGGCAAGGACATAACCACGGATTTCAATCTCACGGATTTAGAACGCTTATGAGCGGCTGCCTTGCCTTTTCTCCTTCCTCTTGAATCTTGAAAACCGGAAGAAGGCCCAGCTTGGAGTTCGTTATTAGTGGGCGTCCTCTCCGGATCAACTTCTTCAGCTATTACGACTCCGGGCGCTTTACATTTCAACCGCTTCTTCGAGACCGCTCTAAGTGTCCCTTCCAGCCGTATGCTTTGCTACGTTCAATCAGCCAGACAATTCTCAAGTTTCTGTCGATTAGAACCAAGTCAATGTGCCTTTCTTCACCCGGAACCGTTGGAGGATCCGAACCAGCTCTCTGAAATATCCACCGTCAGGTCGTGAGATTGCAGCTGTGAAAGAAGAGAAGTGTGTCAGTTTTGAGGTCGGTTATTATTATCTCGATAATTCAAGAGAAAGATTGCAACGCTTACGTCTATCCAACCATCGCCTAGCGAATCCAGGGAGGCACCGAACGTAGAACCATTCAGTTTTAAAGTAACTCAGCCTTCCCCAGGACCCAGTTACTATTTGACAGTTCCTAATCTCTTCCAAGAAGGTGAAAGAAGGGCTGTCTCCACGACTCTTAATGTTAAATAGATATCTAATCTCGATCGGCTTTGGTGGTCAAAAGAGAATTTCCATAAACAGAATGAAAGTGCTATTCAACAAGGCATATCCGTTGGGGTGAAGCTGGGATAGAGCTATTCCAAGGAATGATAACATATCCCTTATATATTGATTGAAAGGAGGATGTATCCCCGCTGTGCAAGCGTGACGGTTGAAAGCAGTAAACCCCTCCGGGGGAGCATGTGGTCTATCATTTGGCCCTGGCAGTAATACGTCATCGAGCGACAAACCATGTCTTAAACAAATCTGTCCCAGCATATCTTCAGAGATGCCGGATGACACAGAGTCTTGAGGACGACAGATGAACCGGGCGCCTGGAAACTCGTCCTGTGCTGGATCTATGACTTCGGCCTCGATGGACGGTATCTCGATTATTGAAGGGATTGAACCTTGAACTTACTGCTGTTGTGAACTTGAAGGTTCCATGACTAACTAACTTATGAAAAATCATCGTTAACCAGATAATAAACCCGTGCATCCCGCAGTATGGAGTGTGTGAATATGTTGTGCAGTGCAGTGCTGTGTATCATTTAACAAATTCTACGGATTTAAAGAAAGCATGTGAATGATAAGACTTCAAAATTCAGTCGGAATGACCGTCATCGCTGACCGTCACAACTGTGCCATCCAGTTATTAGTGATCGATCCAAGTCATAGTTTGTTAAAGTTTTGTTAAGTTACAGTTCCATCGATGAGCTCCGATAGGCAGTTAAATATGTAGGGTAATAGTTAAGACCAAATATGCAAGAATGAAGCTCATCGGAAATCATGCTATCGGTTATTCAAGGTTTCGTATCCATCAAAATCCGTTCGTATCAGTCGTCAGTAATTTTCTTCGAATCGATCATCAGTATCCGGTTTCGTATCGATCAAGGTCAGAGGCTTCGAATCGATCATGGACGATTGGGTTCGTATCAGCCAGGGGAGCCCCGACTTCGTATCGGTCGCATTCACTCGATGCATTTCGTATCGATCGAAGGAGTATTTTTAGAATCGATCTGAAGCCAAGGACTTCGACTCGATCACTGGCCTAGTTTTCGTATCGATCATACAGGACGAGTCCACGCAACAATCATTACAGATCGACACGAAAAGAAGATCGAGCCATCCTCCTCCATACTCTTTCTTCCCCAGATCGATTCGAACTCCATTTTTACTCCTTCCTCGACCTCGCACAATGTCTACTTCCCCAGACAACGTTTGAACATGAATTCGAATGAAATGGCATTAGAATTTGAGTCTCATCATTTTAGGACTGAGTTTGTTCAATTGATTACCTGATTTCGATAACTGGTTGAAGGGATTAAAGGTTTTGATTCGATTCGAAGGCAAAGAGCAGTTTTTTCTCTTAGTCTCCGGAGCAATACGAAAGCGAAGACGAAGTAAAAAGTAAAAAGTGAAAAACGACTAAGTCCACAGTATTTATATGGACTTGAGTGTGAATGGAAAAACGGTTCGCCAACCAGTGGATTCGACCGGTTGCAAAATATTACCACAGGATCGATTCGAACGAACTATTCGTATCCATCCACTCGATTTTCATCGATACAAAATCTGTAACAGGGATTTTTCTGAATCACCAAGGTCCATCGATACGAGACTATTGTTCGTATCCACTGCTTCCGACTCCATCCACAATCCATCGATACAAAATCCTTGTTCGTATCGATCATTTTCTACTCCTTCCCCAAAGCATCGATACGAACGATCAGTTTGAATCCATCAAATCACAACTCCCAGAAGCCAATACCCATCGATACGAATTATCTATTCGTATCCAATGACACCAGATCCATCGATTCGAAATATATAACAAGGGCTGTTCTGAAGGCATCGAACTCCATCGATACGAACAAACGCTTCGTATCCATCGAACCTCACATCAATCGATTCGAAATGTTCATTACGTATCCATCCATGCAATTCATATCGATGCAAAGACAATATTTCAACCTTTTACTCGACTCAGGAGAGGATCGTTACAAAGGAACATTCAAAAACAACCATCGAGCGTTGTTACAATTCGAATTTCACATCGGTTCAGGAGAGGATCGATACAGAATTCGATATGAGATAAACTGACAACGACTCGTAAATGTCAGCGAGAGACAGACTAACGTATATGCATATATGTCGGACTAATATTCAATTCTTGACATTCACAGGAATTGAATACTTATCTGATAACGATTACAACAACAAACGGCTAATCTCAGTCGAGCAGCAATCAGTTACAACAATACAGGGTACAACAGTTAACAGTCAATAGTTTACATTACTGAGGAAATCAGTCAAAGATTACAACTTTCATCGAAAAGACGATAACTATTCAGGATGAAGATTGCAGCACTTCAAAGAACATCATGTTTGCACAAGACATACTTTGGGGGGCAAATGTCATCCCGCCTTTTGGCAAGGCCGTGACACCAAGAACATGAGTAAAAACCAATGACGGTTCGTCTTAGAGATCGGTTATACGCAGACTCACCATGGATATCGATGAATTTTGTCCGAGTCCGAATAAAGCTACAATTGATAAGACACGGCGAGCGAAGCAATGAAAGTCAACATTCCAAATTTCAAGTCAATCCGAGTTCGTATGCTCAAGTTACGATCGATGCAAAATTGGATAAAAAACAGCCTCGCGTTCGAATCCATCGACCGGCCACTGTTCGACTCGATCGAGTTCGAATCCATCGCCTGGCTGCTGTTCGAATTGATCGAGTTCGAATCCATCAGGGAAAGCTTTGTTCGAATCGATCGACTCCGCATCGATCATCAAAGGCTACTTCGAATCGATCAGCTCCGCATCGATCATCCAATGTTCACTTCGTATCCATCAGAGAACCTTTGTTCGAATCCATTAAGGCGCACTGTTCGTATCCATCAATGGACCACTATTCGTATCCTTCAAACCCAGTTACTTCATATCCATCGAGAAGTCCTTGTTCGTATCGATCCACGTCATGATTATTCGTATCGATCGAGCTACCATTGTTCGAGTCCTTCTGGTCACGACAACTTCGTATCGATCAAATGGAGTCATTCCCAATCGGTACGAACGAGGCCACGCAGTTAACTTATTCCACGTGTCCCCCATCGACACGAACAAAGCTCGTTGCATCGATACGAAATAAGGGCCACCTCCCATCGATTCGAACAAGACAAGTGCCTCGATACGAACAAGGTGAAAGTCCTGGAACGACTCGATCAACTCAGCGAAGAAGGTGGGTCGATCCAAAGAATGCTCGCCACGTCACCACTTGATCACGCGCAACTATCGATTCGAACAGGATCGAGTCAAAATGATTGAGTCGAACGAAGCAGTCAACCGAGAATCCCAATTCGTATCGATCATATCTCGTGATCCACAAGTCCAAATGCCACCAAATTTTCACAGAAGCTTACGTACATGCTAAAGAATGTCCACGCCAAATTCCGACTCCATCGGACGCAATCTTGATCAATACGAAATCCATTCGTATCGATCACGGATCGGGCCGAAACTTCACGGGCTTGGTTGCGCGGGCCTACTCACGTGCCAGAAGAAGTCTCCCGAGATCAGAGCGAAATATCAGCCTCCTACGCCTATAAATAGAGCCCCAGGGCATGCAGAAGGGGGGATCTTCTTCTTCTTTGAATTCTCCAACGCCCAGACTCTGCCGGATCCAGTTCTAACCTCCATTGCTGCTGCTACTAACGAATTTCACTGCTGTAAATCATTATTATCTACTATAACCCACTGAAATCAATTGTAATCATCAAAGAAACATCAATAAAGCAATCAACTTCATAGTGGACGTAGGCAACATGCCGAACCACTTTAAATTTTTGTGTTTCTGTGCGTTCTTATTACTTTCATTATCTGTTTTTGGAGTTTTTGTTAGGTAATCCTTTTTTTCCATTTAATTTCTTCATTTTATCTCTTCAAAAACTTCTGAAGAGTGTTGTGCCCATTTTTGGTACCAACCCTCATGTATTTATGAAATACTAGAGAATTGTTTATAGAAATAACTAACTTCTTATAAAGAAGTGTTCGGACTCAAACTTTATAAGTGATTTTAAGTATATTATGTCAATAATAAATTCAAATTAAGAAACTTCAAGGTGGAAATGTTTCAAATAGAAAAGATTATGGTTGATTCAATGAAAAATCTAAGTACATTCACCTGAATAGCGTCATAATAAAAGCAATATGTATGTAATAAATGCATAAATTTATAACTGGGCCAAGGGTGATTCCAGATGTTGAGAATCCTATAACATTATTATATGATAATAATGTCACGATATAGTTTGTAACAGAACTTAGATCTCACTAGAAGTAGAGAGACATACTCCAAATTATTCCACGTGATAAAAAAAAATTATCAGCATCGGGGAGATAATTGATTGAGTAGATAATTGAAGATAAAAGCATACCCATTCACTAAGGGACTGACTTGATTGGTTTAAGGAAACTGATTGGAGAAGTTGGAATAAGATTCCATAATTGACACCACATGCAAGTGGGAGATTGATAGAGTTAGGGATATGCCCAAGGGGCAATTATGTATTTTATTACATATATCTAACTCGATAATCAATCTTGTTCGAAATAAATGTGTTTCCTTTTTATTGTATACTTGATATAACGTGTTGTATTAACTAGTTAATTTAGTTAAAAGTATATTTAATAGAAAATCCATAAATGGTATATTTTGTAATAGTAAAGTGTTGTAACCGTGAGTAATTGATCATAATGAAAATAAATACACCATTTTAAATGTTCCTAGTCAAGATTTATCAAGACTGGATATTTGTTAAGACTAGACTATGTAATGCTCTCTAAATGTTGGGTTGTGTATTACTCATGGTTGCTGGGGGAACTATGGGGTTACATACTGATAGTTATTGGATAACTATGGAATGACTCACTCGATAGTTTTCTGTTGGTTAATATAACTAAGGTCAAACAGAAAATGTAACAACCCACATATTTTACGATTGTATATTAAAATATTTTATTTAAATATAGCGTCGTTAGTCGGATTAAAGTCTGAAAATCAACTTTTTGCAAACAGTCGAATTAGGACTCGAGACCACTTCCATTGAGTCCAAAATGGCGTTTGCGACCTTTTTAAGTATAAGCATCGATATGTTTGGAGTTGAGTGAATTTTGCTATTTTTCACTTAGGGCTTTGGGTTTGGATTTTAGCCCAATAACCTAACATAACCCCTAGCTCAGTCCCCACTCTTCTCTTCATTCACTTTCATTTCCTAACACTTTCAAGCTTTTGAGATTAATGGGGGAAAAAGATTGGAAATAGAAACTCAAAACCCTAGTTTCCTTTGCAAGCTCCATTTCTTGCTCCAAAATCAAGGTGAAGCTTTGGTAAACCTCCTCTTCATCTTCTCCAACTCATTCTCTCTTCAATTTCAGAAATTTCCTAAACCTAACTTAGGAAATGTTCTTCTTTTTAGCTTAGATTCAAGCTACTTTGGGTTGAAGTGAAGAGTGTTGATCTTTCCTTTGTGATTAAGCTTCTCATTCATTGTTTTTGGGATTAAAGGTGAGATTTTTATCTCACATCTATGTCTATAACTATCTTTGATTGTTAGGTATGAATTCCTAACATCTTTACATGTTCATTTGATTTTGATTTGGATTTATTTGGTGAATATTCCAATTTTTGGTTTTTAGTCCAATTTTGTGAAAATCCTTTTACGGATGTTTGAACACGTTAGCGGAGTGTTTCGGAGGGCCATACAAGGCTGGGTTGTCGTTTGGCGTAATTCCTCAGTCGTAGTTGCACGCTCGTCGCTCCCATTTTCGTGTTGTCAAATTTGCCCCAATTGGGGCTAGACTGAATGTGCTTCAGAAGCAGGTTCAGTCGACTGAACCAGAAGGCATAAAATGCCTTAGAAGCAGGTCCAGTCGACTAAACCAGACCCAGGAAATTGCCTGGGTCTATATCAGTCGACTGACCATCTGGGTCAGTTGACTGGCCCTGGGGATACGAAAATTTTATCCCTGTGTCAGTCGACTGACCACCTGGTTCAGTCAACTGACCTAACTGCCTTAGCAAAATTGATGATTTTGTCTTCGATTTCCAATTTTTATCGATTCGTGATTTTCGATTTGTCGTTGTCGTTTATTATCTTCTCTGATGACTTTTTTTCGGGATTTTTGTGGTTATCCATTTTGATGGATTCTGTATCGATTTCTCTGGATTTGATTCATGTCTTCGTATGTGAATTTTGATGGTTGATTGTTTCTACAATCATTTCTGTGCTTTGTCACTTTAAATTACAAATGTTTCTATGCTAGTAGTAAATACTCAAACTCTTTCATCAAAATGATTTCAACACTACTTTTAATACAAAGCTCGTTTATAAAACCGTTTTCTAATCTATTAGTATATACAAACCTTTACCTCATTCGTACGAGAAAATCTAATTAAATGGCTTGGCAAAACAAGTGGTATGAAACGCTTGTGTTTACTTCGTCAGTTAATTCTTTGACTTGTTCGATTGAAACTCTTGTGACAATTTTCGAGTGGAAATCTACAATTTGTTCGTGAATATTTGAGTTAAGCAAGTGGTTATGGGACATGAAGCTAAACTCTTATATTCACTAACTTTGTGTAATCGACACTTCTTGATGATCAATGATGATCATTTTATGGTTTAGACTAGCAATGTGCGATGTCTCTTTGTCCACGTGGGGGACGGTACCTCGTCCTAATGAGCTTCGTCTCGTTTTTTATGGGCTAGCGACCCATGGTCTTTGGACCGTTCGTGGAGCAATCGGCTCAATTAGTCGGTGCATGGGGTGTATCTTTTCAGGTGCATCGATGTTCGTCTATGCATGGGGCGTATCTTTTTAGGTGTGTCGATGTCTGACTATACATGGGGTGTATCTTTTTAGGTGCATCGATGTTAGTTTATACATGGGGCGTATCTTTTCAGGTGCGTCGATGTTCTACTGTGCATGGGGCGTATCTTTCTAGGTGCGTCGATGTTCAGTTTATGGGATAGCGTCTCGTTTGTGATACACATGTTGGGAGTTTTCATGCTCCCGTTTGTAATAGGCCTCCACCTTTTGTGATTTCTGGATTTCTCGTTGTGATTTCTAGAATTTGTGTTTCACCAACTTTTGCGATTGGCATTTATATGTTTGTCAATATTTGTAGTTTGGTGAATAAAATATAGAATATGATATTCTTTTTGGTATTTTGAGATGATTGGAGATATTGTATGATTTTTGTTGTTATTTAATGTATACTTGACACAATATGGCATTTCTTTATTATCATACGTTTTTGGTCACATCTCTTATCCTATCTCATTTTATCTGATAATTATAGCTAGACTAATCCGTTTATTATTTTCTTCTTAAATAATACTCGGGTCAGACCGAGACATTTCAGGTGCTCCCGCTTGACTTCTTATCAGGGACTATCATCTGATTCTTTTGGCTAACTACTTTAGATTAGTAGTTTTTGTTATTATACATTTGAGATATGGACTCCTTGATGTATAATTATACTTTTGTCTCACACTTGTATCTATTCATTGTGATGTAGTGGATCTTGTTTTACCACTACTTTGATGTACCTTCTTTGTGTTATATTCATATCTGTTTCCGTCTTTGTGATATGAATAGCTGTGACTGATTTGTGTTATGTTCATTTCTACGTTTGTTTCCGAAGGCCTCATAGCCACTGTGTGGTAGCTTTGATCTTGTATCGGTATGTCAGATTTCCTCTTGAAATGAAATGCATGTTATACTATCTGACATATCGGTGCTCGCACAAGACAATTGCACAGATGGTCGCTCCTCAACAGCCATATTCTTCGCGCTAGTCGACAGCATTACCCCGTAGTGTCCTTGGCTAGCGTGAGCATAGAGGTGGGGCGTCACATCATGGTATCAAAGCCAAACTTTGGAACAATGTATAATAATCTAGCAAGGATCATTGTCCTAAGTCTTTCTTAGGAATCATGCCATAGGATTTAATTCGAGTCTTCGTACCGTTCTATCCTATTTTCTTTTGTGATGCCTTGTTTTATCGATCAAGGTTGTTTGATATTCATTTTGAGAATAACCTTTTTCCTCTTCTTTCTTTCTTTCTTAGAAAAGAGAAATGGTTAGACCTGGCCGTCCCAGCGCCGGTCAATCTAGTGCTACTCCCCAGGATTGAGTATTTATGTCTGCTCAACAACTTTTAGATCTTGTGAACAATGTCCAAGCTGCCGGACCCGCTCCACCACCAACTCACCCTAAATCCGGGTTTGCACGCTTGTGCAGGGATTATACCGCTTTGGGTGAAAGGCCATTCAAGGGTTCCGAAACAGTTATAGAAATCCAAGCTTGGCTTAGATCATGTGCTCGCATCTTTTCCCGCATGAATCTTATTGGTTCACTTCGTGTCCAAGTGGCTTCTAGCATGCTCCAAGAAAGAGCATTAGATTGGTACGAGCTTTTGATTTCTGAAATTATCGAAGCGGTACTTACTTGGGAGCAATTCCGGGAAAGATTCGAATTGAAGTTTGTGCCAGAGGCTGAAAAAGTAACTTTAGCCCGATGCTTTATTGACCTAGTTCAAGGTGAATCTTCGATGACGGATTACGTCGCATCTTTTGAATCTCTATCTAAATATGGGGCCGAGTATATTAATACCCCATTGAAGAAAAATCAGAGATTTGTCCATGGGTTGAATAAGAACCTTAAAAAGCCTTTGCTTCTGAAACTAGAAGTTTCTTTTGATCAGCTTGTTGATATCGCTCTTCGACTTGAAGAGGCAGATAATGAAAGTAATGTTGAAGTTGTGGGTGCCAAACAGAATTTCAACAATAACATGAAGAGGCCTATTAAGTTCAAAGGCCCCAATCCCGACAAGAAAGGGAAGCAAGAAACTTCTGTAGCAAAGACTCCTACCACTAGTCGTGGACGATGCTACAATTGTGATTCTATGGACCACTATGCAAAGGAGTGTCCGCAACCCCTCTATTGTCGCTATTCCAAAAGTTTAAGTCATCATATATCTGCGTGACCCATACTTCAAGCAAGAAGGAGGGAAAGCTAAATGTTGTGCAAACCTCTACTAGCACTTCTTTTGGTCAAGGTATTTCTTATTCTATCCTTGACGACATTTGTTTTGTGATTTTTTTTATTCGAGTTCTTTTTGATTGGGTTCATCTCATTATTTTATATCAAAAGAACTTGATGATTCTTTCTCTTTTTAATTTTATGGGCTTGATGATGTCATTGAGAATTGCGAATTTGATTGATGGATCCGCAACACTCAATTTACTTTGTGAAAATGTCGAGATTATTTTTGTGATTTTTCTGTTCGAGCCGATTTGCATGTTATGCGTTATTTAGGCTTCGAAATTGATTTTTGGGAAAGGATTGGCTTAATTATGAAGGCCATATCCTATGTCCAATGTGGACTATTTATCTTCGACATCTTCAATCTATTAAGCAGATTTCTTTTGTTCTTAATAATTTTGATTTCCAAATTCGGTGATATCATTTTAATTCTTTAAACTCACTTGATGAGGAAAGTGTTATTTCTCTCATTCCAGTAGTTTGTGAATTTTCTGGTATTTTGAGCTTGTCTTAGGATTTTCACTTAAGCAATCTATCGTGTGGTGCTAAGGTCTTTTCAGCTCGACCTTGCCATCAGTTTTCATCATCTACGAGTTGCGGAGAGTAGCATTCCACTTACCGCATTCCGCACTCGTCATGATTCTTGTGAGTGGTTCGTTATGTCATTCGATTTTGATGAACCTTCTACCTTATTTCATCCATTTTGTGAATCGAGTATTCAACGAATATCTCGATTAGTTTATTCTTATATTTATTGATTATGGATGAAAATAACAAATTTAAAATTTGCAAATCTTTTTAATAAGATATTTATAAGTATAATTGGATTTTGTTCTTAAAACGAAAAAAGAATATTTGTAAATTTTATAAGAGGCATGTTTATCATATAGAAGATGGGTTTGTGTTGTTTTGCCCATTGAGTGCTTTAAGAATTTTGGTCGATGCGCTTGATCAACGTTATCGATAGGAATCTCCTAAATGCTATGATGAGACAGTCAAACACAGTAAAATTTTTGTAAAAAGTAAATTTTTCTAAGAAGAGGATTACATAAAGTTAATTATAATTTTGAAAGTCTTAGCTTTTCGGGAAAGAGGATCATTTAAAAGAACTCTTTTCTGATATTTGTATTCTTGCGATTTCCGAAGGGAATTAAGACTTTATTGTTTTTACCAATACTAGTCGTATTGGTTTGAGTGTCATTCTCTTGCAAGAGGGAATGTGTTATCGCATTTGCTTCTTGACAATTAAAGCTTGTTGAGACTAGATATACCACTCATGATCTAGAGCTCGCGGCCATTGTTTTCGCTCTTAGAATTTGGCTCATTATCTTTTGGGAGAGAAATTTGTTCTCTACTCCGATCATAAATCTTTGAAATATTTATTTTCTCAAAAGAAACTTAATTTGTGTCAACAACGTTGGCTCGAGTTCTTTGTATCTCATGATCTTGATATTCTTTATACTCCGGGAAAGGGTAATCGTGTTGCCGATGCTCTTAGCCGAAAGCAACAAGTAGTTGTTTCTATGATGATATCCGGATGGAAAGATCTCGAGAGCTTATCCACTTGTAAGATTCGAGATCGTGAATCTGATTCATGTTCATCTCTTGTTTTGTGTAGCCTTGAGGCTCGTCCTTCTCTTTTAGACCGTACCTCTTTTGGCTAAACTCTATGTCAAATAAATAGTTAAATTGC
This sequence comes from Allium fistulosum, assembly GCA_030737815.1. Lineage (NCBI taxonomy): Eukaryota > Viridiplantae > Streptophyta > Magnoliopsida > Asparagales > Amaryllidaceae > Allium > Allium fistulosum. The sequence goes on along the minus strand of CM060905.1, from coordinate 264,764,619 downwards.
ATAGAGTTCCTACTTCTATTGTTAGCAATCGTGATCCATTATTTTACTAGTGGATTTTGGTAAGGTCTTCAAAAGCTTTGGGAACAAATCTTAATTCTAGCACCGCTTATCGTCCTCGATCCGATGGACAAATAGAGCGTGTGAAATCAAATTCTTGAAGATCTTCTTCGTGCATGTATTCTTGTTTTTGGTGGAAGTTGGGAAGATCATATTTCTCTTGTTGAGTTTTCTTCCTATAATAGCTTCCAATCTTGTATTGGTATGGTACCTTTCGAGGCACTCTACGGAAGGCCATGCCGATTTTTTTTTTGGATTGGCTTAAAGCCAGTGAGAAGCTGGTTTTAGGTCCAGATGTATATTTGTGTTTCACCTATGAGGGGTGTTGTGCGTTTCAGTCGATCGGGAAAGTTAGCACCTCGTTATGTTGGTCCATTTCCCATCACCGGACGTATTTGTTCCATGGCTTATTGCCTTTTTATTACCGGCTCAATCTTTTGCTATTCTTGACGCTCTCAACGTCTCTCTACTACGGAAATACCTTAGGGATTCCGATTTTTATTCTTGAGCCCGGTGTTGTTGAAGAGATTGAGGTTTCACCAAATTTGACTTATGAGCAACATTCTATTCGTATCATTACTTTGGAGATTAAACACCTTCGAAATAAATATGTTCTTCTTGTAAAAGTTCAATGGTCCTCAAATCCTAAGGATTGCTCATGGGAATCTTGAGAATTCATCGAGCAAACACATCCGGACTTACTCTTTCATGCTCTTTATGGTGAACTTCTTATTTCAAATTTTCTTTTATGGTGAATTCATCGAGCACCTTTGATATGCTTTTATGGTTGTTACTTTTATTTTCCACTTAATTATTGCGAGGACGCAATTTCTTTAAGGAGGGGAGTCTGTAACAACCCGCATATTTTACGATTGTATATTTAAATATTTTATTTAAATATAGCGTCGTTAGTCGGATTAAAGTCCGAAAAGCTACTTTTTGCAAACAGTCGAATTAGGACTCGAGACCACTTCCATTGAGTCCAAAATGGCATTTGCGACCTTTTTAAGTATAAGCATCGATATGTTTGGAGTTGAGTGAATTTTGCTATTTTTCACTTAGGGCTTTGGGTTTGGGTTTTAGCCCAATAACCTAACATAACCCCTAGCTCAGTCCCCACTCTTCTCTTCATTCACTTTCATTTTCTAACACTTTCAAGCTTTTAAGATTAATGGGGGAAAAAGATTGGAAATAGAAACTCAAAATCCTAGTTTCCTTTGCAAGCTCCATTTCTTACTCCAAAATCAAGGTGAAGCTTTGGTAAGCCTCCTCTTCATCTTCTCCAACTCATTCTCTCTTCAATTTCAGAAATTTCCTAAACCTAACTTAGGGAATGTTCTTCTTTTTAGCTTAGATTCAAGCTACTTAGGGTTGAAGTGAAGAGTGTTGATCTTTCCTTTGTGATTAAGCTTCTCATTCATTGTTTTTGGGATTAAATGTGAGATTTTTATCTCACATCTATGTCTATAACTATCTTTGATTGTTAGGTATGAATTCCTAACATCTTTACATGTTCATTTGATTTTGATTTGGATTTATTTGGTGAATATTCCAATTTTTGGTTTTTAGTCCAATTTTGTGAAAATCCTTTTACGAATGTTTGAACACGTTAGCAGAGTGTTTCGGAGGGCCATACAAGGCTAGGTTGTCGTTTGGCGTAATTCCTCAGTCGTAGTTGCATGCTCGTCGCTCCCATTTTCGTGTTGTCAAATTTGCCCTAATTGGGGCTAGACTGAATGTGCTTCAGAAGCAGGTTCAGTCGACTGAACCAGTGGTTCAGTCGACTGAACCACACCCAGGAAATTGCCTAGGTCTGTATCAGTCGACTGACCATCTGGGTCAGTCGATTGACCCTGGAGATACGAAAATTGTATCCCTGTGTCAGTCGACTGACCACCTGGTTCAGTCAACTGACCTGATTGCCTTAGCAAAATTGATGATTTTTTCTTCGATTTCCAATTTTTATCGATTCGTGATTTCCGATTTGTCGTTGTCGTTTATTATCTTCTCTGATGACTTCTTTTCGGGATTTTTGTGGTTATCCATTTTGATGGATTCAGTATCGATTTCTCTGGATTTGATTCACATCTTCATATGTGAATTTTGATGGTTGATTGTTTCTACAATCATTTCTGTGCTTTGTCACTTTAAATTACAAAGGTTTCTATGCTAGTAGTAAATACTCAAACTCTTTCATCAAAATGATTTCAACACTACTTTTAATACAAAGCTCGTTTATAAAACCGTTTTCTAATCTATTAGTATATACAAACCTTTACCTCATTCGTACGAGAAAATCTAATTAAACGGCTTGGCAAAACAAGTGGTATGAAACGCTTGCGTTTACTTCGTCGGTTAATTCTTTGACTTGTTCGATTGAAACTCTTGTAACAATTTTCGAGTGAAAATCTACAATTTGTTCGTGAATATTTGAGTTAAGAAAGTGGTTATGGGACATGAAGCTAAACTCTTATATTCACTAGATTAGTGTAATCGACACTTCTTGATGATCAATGATGATCATTTTATGGTTTAGACTAGCAATGTGCGATGTCTCTTTGTCCACGTGGGGGACAGTACCTCGTCCTAATGAGCTTCGTCTCATTTTTTATGGGCTAGCGACCCATGGTCTTTGGACCGTTCGTGGAGCAATCGGCTAAATAAGTCGGTGCATGGGGTGTATCTTTTCAGGTGCATCGATCTTCGTCTATGCATGGGGCGTATCTTTTTAGGTGCGTCGATGTTCGACTTTGCATGGGGTGTATCTTTTTAGGTACGTCGATGTTAGACTAGGCATGGGGTGTATCTTTTTAGGTGCATCGATGTCCGACTATACATGGGGTGTATCTTTTTAGGTGCATCGATGTTATTTTATACATGGGGCGTATCTTTTCAGGTGCGTCGATGTTCTACTGTGCATGGGGCGTATCTTTCTAGGTGCGTCGATGTTCAGTTTATGGGATAGCGTCTCGTTTGTGATACACGTGTTGGGAGTTTTCATGCTCCCGTTTGTAATAGGCCTCCCCCTTTTGTGATTTCTAGAATTTTTGTTTCACCAACTTTTGCGATTGGCATTTATATGTTTGTCAATATTTGTAGTTTGGTGAATAAAATATAGAATATGATATTCTTTTTGGTATTTTGAGATGATTGGAGATATTGTATGATTTTTGTTGTTATTTAATGTATACTTGACACAATATGGCATTTCTTTATTATCATACGTTTTTGGTCACATCTCTTATCCTATCTCATTTTATCTGATAATTATAGCTAGACTGATCCATTTATTATTTTCTTCTTAAATAATACTCGGGTCAAACCGAGACATTTCAGGTGCTCCTGCTTGACTTCTTATCAGGGACTATCATCTGATTCTTTTGGCTAACTACTTTAGATTAGTAGTTTTTGTTATTATACATTTGAGATATGGACTCCTTAATGTATAATTATACTTTTGTCTCGCACTTGTATATATTCATTGTGATGTAGTGGATCTTGTTTTACCACTACTTTGATGTACCTTCTTTGTGTTATATTCATATATGTTTCCGCCTTTGTGATATGAATAGCTGTGACTGATTTGTGTTATGTTTATTTCTACGTTTGTTTCTGAAGGCCTCATAGCCACTGTGTGGTAGCTTTGATCTTGTATCGGTATGTCAGATTTCCTCTTGAAATGAAATGCATGTTATACTATCTGACATATCGGTGCTCGCACAAGGCAATTGCACAGATGGTCGCTCCTCAATGGCCTTATTCTTCGCGCTAGTCGACGGCATTACCCCGTAGTGTCCTTGGCTAGCTTGAGCATAGAGGTGGGGCGTCATAGAAAATATCGTTGTGACAAAATTTACACGGTTCACTTTACTTAAGAATACTATTGATCTTCAATATGCAAGCTCAATTTGATTATAGTTAAATCATGGCACGGCATCCATCGCAAAACCATGAAGTTACATATTTAATATAAATTATTTTGTGACCTTTATTTGTATTAATATATATTTATCATTATACACATACATATAGATATAAGTATTTAATATATATATATATATGTATGTATATATATATATATATAATAAACTTATATTTGAACATACTGTTTCCCTTATAGCAAAAAAATTATTATTATTATATTTAATATATTTTGTAAATGATATAAACATATTCATATAGTTATATATATATATATATATTATTAATGTTTCATACTTATGCTTATATATATATCTATACAAAATTATATAAATAAAAATTATAGTTTATGCATATACACACGCACATATATTTGAAATATATTATATATATAATTAAAAGTATACAAACATACATTTGGATAGTATATTTGTATATTGGATGAGCTAAGGTGTCTATTGCGACGTAAGTCCAAACATCCACATGGGCATGTTATACCTTCCATAGATTTCGATGTTACACATGCACACACATATATATCTGTATATAATACAGCCATGTATATGATATAACATAAATTAAATAATATAATATCATTTCTAAATTTAAATAAAATAAAGATTTTATTTAAAAGAAATTTAGAAATGTTCTAAATAAATTAGACTTCATAGGCCCAATAAAGATCCAATATTGTAAAAAAATGAAATTCACCATAACTTCCGCTGCAGGCTAGCCTAGTTCCAACACTTTTGAAGTACATCAAACATTTTTGATAAATTGCCTACATGGTTAGTTGATCTTCTTTAATTCACTAGCATATCTTTCACAATGACTTCCATTGATTATTTGATTTCTTCCAAGAATATTTTGTTATCTAAATGGTATTAATTAGCTCCAATGTTCTTCAAACTGAATGACATACCTTGTAGAAATACAGTACCAAGTCCATTAACATGCATCACAATATGATTTTAGCCGGAATACGCATTTATAAAAGATAGACCCCAGTTCCATCCACGAGTTGGTTAATCTGTCGAAGTGGAAAGCAAGCCTTTGAGAATGCCTTATTCAAGTTTGAATAATCAATGCATGCCATCCACTTTCCATTATCATTCATAACCATCATGGGATTAGCTACCCATTCTGGGTATAATGCTTCTTAGAGAAATTTGTTTGCCAACAACTTATCCACTTCTTCCTTCAATGCATCAGATCTCTACGGTTCTAAATTGTGTATTTTCTGCTTCACGGGAACACAAGTTGGAATGACATTCAATGTGTGGCATGTAATTTCAAGCGAAATTTCACACATGTCGGAATGAGTCTATGCGAACACACCTCGGTTTTCTCTCTAAAACCTAACTACTTCCTTCTTCGTCCTCAAGCTGTATTGAGAACCAATTTTGACGATCTTCATTTGGTCTTCTTTGTCTCTTGAATCTCATCCACTAGCTCCATCAATCTCACCCATGCCTTTTCCTTATTCCTTAAAGGGATTGATAGGGGAATCGAGCGAAAGGTCAGATGGAAATTTTTATACTTTCTAAGTTTTGATCTAGAGAGCCTTTCCCGGACCTTTTCCTTTCTACCTATGGCTCGCTTCCAGAAGTTTTGCGAAGTAGCATTCCCTTTTAGTACTTTGGTCTTATTGGATCACCCCGACTCTGTTATTTATGGGATGTTTGTTTATTAAACACCATGGAGCAAGAGCAATCCTAAAATAAACAAGGTGAATACACCTATGGAGTATCCTACACACCGTATCTACATGCACCTCATAAGCTGACTAGGCTCTCCATAACCCCTATCATCAATGTATGTTCACAAGTAGGATAATTGGAATGCATATGAACACCCATCAAATTTTCATAAAGCCCACTCAAACATGCTCACTTCCCTACTCTCCATACAATCTGGAAAGGCCCAACAACAAATGGTGCTAGCTTTCCCCATATAACATATCTCAATAGCAAGTCCTTAACTCACACCAGACCACCTATTGTGAGCTCTCCATTCATACCTATCCTATGTGATTTCCATTCCTTTTCTTATGATTGAGGTGTCTCTAATTATATAATGTCCAGGTATAGCTTTAATTTAAATATAATTCACTACTAGCATACCTCCATCGTCGAATACTATGCAACATACTTCGCCGCTTGTTTCTTCATCATTGGTAATAGAAAATCCTCTTTGTATCCTTTAACGTACCTTACTAAACTCCTTCTTTAAGTCCATGGGCAAGACAACACAATAACTGATGGTGTTTCCCTTCTAAATGGAATAACATTTTGGATTCTTATTTGAACATTATACTCCATCATCATTTAACTACAAACATCATAAATGGATGATGTTTTAATTTTGGTGAATAGAATATTACTATAACGAACTCACAGACTTGGTTGTGCACTTTTCACGTGCATCGGGCACTTAAAATAAGTTATGCATAAAAAGTCACAATTTCTTAAAATTGACTTAATAAGATAGTTATTTCCATCCAATTGATGACTAAAAAGAACTAATCTTTCATGATAGTCAACTTTCTTCTAAATCGACAACTATTGCCTTTCTTAAAATTGTCTTTTTACCTTATCACATGAAAGTAAAGACAATTACTTCATGACTTGAAATCATACAACAGTAGATACTTCAAAAATAATATTAGTTCTGATGCTTGTGAAGCCCTATAAACTAATAGTGTAATGACCCAGAATTTCGAGCACTTCGTATTTTAATATTTAACTCTTGGAATTAATGTAAATAAATGTGATTTTATAACCATGTCAACCCATTTTAATTAATTACTAATGATAATAAACTTGTTTTTGAAATTTGTTGAAAAAAATAAATAATTCGAAGAAATATCAATAATGTGATCGAAAATCACTTTATCGATAAACGACTTTTTACTAAATAAAAGTTATTTGAATTCTTTCGCACTTGTATAGTAACATATGAAGACATTAACAAGAGTTTAATTCACCTAATTTCATTAGAAATTTATTTAGAATAAGCATGCTTCTAGAAGAGGGATTTAAGGAGGGAATCATGTAGTGATTTAAGGAAGGTATGGTGTGCATGTGCTAGCATGGAAAGGAGAGAGGGAGAGGGCTTGTGGTCAGCCAAAACAAGGGTATTTTGGGGTCTTTTTGTGTTTCCAAATCATTCAGCATGTATCTCTTTCATTTTATTATTTCATTTCAAAAAATTTGGGACAAAAACTCTTAAACTCTAACACTCCTTTCGCTTCTTTAATTCTTCAAATCAAAATCAACCCAATTTCTTTCTCTTTCAAACTTTGGAAAATGCCTTATATCACCATTAGCACACATAATAGCATATAATAAGTGAATAAATGAATGAGAAAGTGGGACACATGCTCCAGGCCGTAAGCACTTAAGAGGTGTAGGGGGATTGGCTTTGTGATTTTGAAGGAAAAGGTGGTTGGTTTAAGCTTTGGGTGATGGTAGGAAGTTGTTCCTTTATTCTAGAGACTTGTGATTATTATATTATTGGTTTTAAAGTGAGTTTACTCACCATTTGTTTGTGCGTATGTGTATATAATGTTTGATTGTTGAAATATAAAATGTAAAGTGAAGAACATTGCAAGTTATTACTTTTGGGCCCTCCTTTCTTTAGAAAGCAAGTGACAACATTACATGTATTATAATATCTCTTGTAATCCTTTAAAACATGTATCGTGACCATGACTTGTTATTTACATGTTTGATAATATTCTATGTGAAGTTGAAGTCTGTTGAGGATGGTTGAAGTGAAATAGTCACTATAAACGCACTTTGAAATACTTTGTATTTAACATATGTTAAATTGGTTAAAATGTGAATATATTGTAAAAGTATATGATTGGTTGTTCTATACACATGCTTTGGTGTGTTTGACATAAAGGAATTGGTTTGGAAAGTTGTGGATACCAAAGTTGTGAAAGTTAGAAGCAAAAAGGTCGCTATGGATGTACTTTGAAATCACTTTGTGTTTGCAATTTTCAAGTCTACTTTGGAAGATATCCTTAGTGTTTCTTTATGGTTTTAATAATTAAAATATAAGTACTTACTAGTGTAAAAATATCAAGTTCTAAAAAGGTATAAAATTGTTCAAACAAAGTTAATAAAGTTTGAAGTAAAAAGGTCGTTGTATGATCACTCTGGAAAAATACCTTATTTTTTGGAATTTTTATAAATAAATTAAAAGATATTCTTAGGGGTTTCTTTCCATTGATTTTAAGTATTCTAAATATACTAACTACTATAAAAATTGGATCAGAAATCAATTGTATACGTGTTGAAAAATAGCTTCAAAGTTCATGCAAAATCGTGTTAAAACTGGCATAGAACTTTAAAGAGCATTTGGAAAAGTGCTTTCTTTGCTTCTAAAACACATTTTTCCCATTGCAAATACTTTAGATAACATCACCAGAGATGTTCTTTTCTGTTTGAAATATTATATTGTGTAAAAATGATATTTAAATTAAGTATTTTTCTCTAACCTTTTTAGAGCTGTTTTCTAACTTATATTAGACTTTTTAGAAGTGGTGTCATATTTAATATATTTAATAATTAATTATGAATTTTTAAAGTATGTGGCTTTTAAAATAAAACATGTTTACTTTTGGTTTTTCCGTTTATTTCAAAATTTGTTATTTTTACAAAATATTATATGTAGATAATTATAATATATTTTTTTGCAAAGCTAGCCGGCTTTATAGTGGGAAGTGCTACTGTATAAATAATGGGAAAACATGTGTTCTGCACATGCACAGAATAGCTAAATGGGAGCAAAAACCCAACCACAATGAAAAATGAATTATAGGAGCAAGGTAAAAGGAGCCTAGACTACTAAACAACTAAACTACGTGCCCTCCGAAGAGGAGCAGCCAGTACGAACGTCAGACGACGGGCCAATTACATGAACAAACCCAGAGCATAGTGCAACCAGATTTGGATCATAACCTTTAGAAGCAGGTGAGTAAATAATTTTGCTATCCCAACTGATATAAATTATAATATATTTTAAGTAGTTTAAAAGTGTTTTATCATAATTATAAGTGTTTTAAATATATACGTGTGTGTGTGTGTGAGTTTTAAAAAGTTAAGTTAAGTATTTTATAAAAGTAGTAAAAAAGTTTTGGATTTTAACTCTTATGGTTTTGAGGAGTTAAATAAAAGTGTATTACCATAATCAATAATTGTGGATATGCTTAGATCTTTAAAATGAATATCTTAAAGTTAACGAAAAGTATAAAATGGTATTGCATTGTAGTAAACAATGTTTAAGCAACATTTGTTTTAACCTTTATTAATTATACTTAGGATTATAAGTAGATCTTTTAAAAGAATGTTTTAAAGATAATTCTAAGTAATATGATTTTGGGTTTGTAGCGATAAATGTTTAAGTAAAAATTGTCTTTAACCCTTATAAATATACTTAGATCTTTAATAATGGGTATTTTAAAGATAATTACAAGTATGGAATCTTTTATAAAAAGATAGAAAAGGCAAAATTTTAACTTATAAAAGCGAAGGGGTTTATAGTAAGTAATGTTTAAGTAACATTTGTTTTTGACCTATGTGGTTATATTTTGAAGTAAAAAAATCCTGTTAAATGGTTTACAAATATACTTATATCGTTGAGATAAGTATATGTACTTTTGAAGAATTGAAAAGAGTATAAATAAATAGTGAAAAGAGTATAAATAAATAGTGAAATAGTAGAATGCAAGTATATATCTTTTATAAAGGTAAATTAAATATATATATATATATATATACAAGTATAAAAAGGAAGTATCTAAAAGCTTTATGGCTTCATGCGATTTGAGAACCCCCGGAAAGGAGCATTGGTATGAAACGTCTTTAGCTTTAAGAACTTATACATACTAGATCCCCAGAGGAGCACTCTTATATATAGTTCGTGTACTTCTAAAGAAAGTAGTAATTAATAGACGAAGTTTTATTAATTAATAAAGGAGTTTATTTAATAAGGGAGTTTAATTAATAAAGGATTTTCAATTAATAAAGAATGTTTTAGTTAATGAATGAAGTTTCAATTAATAAAAGAAGTTTTAATTAACTAAGGAGTTTTATTAATAAAGGAGTTTAATTAATTAAGAAGTTTGATTAATAAAGGAGTTTTAATTAATAAAGGAAGTTTTAATTAATGAAAAAAGTTTTAATTAATAAAGGAAGTTTTAATTAAGGAGTTTAATTAATGAAGGAGTTTAATTAATAAAGAAGTTTAATTAAATATGGAAGTTTTAATTAATGAAAGATGTTTTATTAGATAAAAAGGAGTTTTATTAACAAAAGATGTTTTAATCAATAAAGGATTGATCGAATAAAAAGGGGATTAGAAGTCGTTTATGTGACTTGATCGTGCTTTATGTGAATTAATCGTGTTTTATGTGTCACTTGTCTATCGAAAGTGTTTAGTCGTGTACTTAGCACTAAAAGCCAACAAAATATACTTAATTCTATCCGTGAGAGTTAAGCATGATGATTCAAGTAGGGTGTAGAAGCAATAGTGCTCTAACCCACTGAGCTTTACTCTTGACTAAGGGATGGTGGAAGTTGAGAAAGTCGGAAACATGATAACTATACGAGACTTAGTTCTCATATATGATCATTCTCATTGTTGTTGAATATGAACAAATTAACTTAGGAAATATCTAGAAGAAACAGAGTAATTATAAGGTATGGTTATTCACATGGTGAAGATATAACCTAAGTATAAACTCATCTTGCTCTTCTACGACAAGTTATAAAGAAATCCATACAGGTAGGAGATTATCTCCACCCTTATCGTTGTTTATTTATTTTTGAAAGCACCGGAGTTAACTGAAAATTCATCGATTCAGTCTCAAAGAGCCCAAGATCAAATAAGTATACTTAGGTAATACTTACCAAAAGCCACTTCAAGACTGAGATACTTGTTCTATCTCTTGGAAGTGGATCTGTTTGAGATGCTGGAATCCATACGTGGTTTCGAGATCTGTTCGAGATGTAGGAATCCATGTAGGGATTCATGATCTGTTTGAGTGATGATGGCTCATGTATTGAGATGCTAAACGTGACTTCACCCTCGGCAATAACATAAAACAAACTATGCGCATAACCAAGGGGGTTTAGCTAACCCCAAAGGTATATCAACTCCATATCTAGAGATGCTTTCAATATGTTAGCCGGCGGGAGTTGATGACATCCGGGATCACATTTTTAAGCATGGCCCAGCTATGTTTACTTTATTGGTATATTTTATCTAAAGATATATGACTCTCAAAAGGTAGTTTTTGACCCCTGTTAGAAGGTCCACCTCTATGTGCTGCGGGCACCTCCAATGGAAAATCCATATGCAAACGTACCTTAGCGGTTTTGATAGTACTTCAATATTGTTGTATCACGAGATGCAAGCGGCATGGCTATTTTCTAATTTATATTCTTTACCCAAGACATTATCTATGTATCACCTTATGTACTTATTAGATGGGTTGTTCTTTTGAGGGGATAACCATTTCGGCACTCTATGCAATTTTAAAAGTACTGTTATATGTTTGCTACATATTTCTTAAGTTTCTCATAATAGACTTCTGCCTGGCTCGTGGTTTTATATTTCCCTTATTTCCATGGATGCTCTTTCGAACAGTTTGAGAAAATCATGTTTTCTTTGATGTTCATTGGGCTCTTAGAGAGGAGCTGAATGTTATACCTACCATAGTGTTTATTTTCGCTGCATTACTTTATGTATATACATCAGCAATTGTAAGGATGGATTGCTATAGTGTCCAAGCAAATGATAGTACTTTGATTAGTAACTCTGAAATGCTATGTATATTAGTGTAGCTCTGTGTAGTATCTTTTGATATATGTTATCATTCCTCATGCGAGATTCTTATGTTTTTGTTCTCCTCTTTCTTCTTCCTTTTTTTCTTTTTCTTTACTCTAACAATCGGTCTTTCCGGCACTTGGATGCTTGGTACGTAAATACGGTGGATGTATTATTGGCGACATTCGAAGATCGAAAAGGGACGTCATTACAAATATAGAGCTAGAATACCTTATGTACATCGCCATACTCGAAAAACGTTGTACATAGATAAGCATTATCATCCTCTATCAGCAACTGTCTTATACAACCAAACTTCTATTACTTAACCTTTTAGGGAACTTTTCACTTAACAGGGCTCTCATGCTTCTCACATCTTATATAAGCATATCTCAACCCTTAACACAAACATATATATATTGATTTCAACAAATATTTAATCTGTATTCTCAATAATTCAAAATAATAAATTTAAACTTGTTATGTTCTTCTTAAGAATAAATTATCTCAATATTGTCTATTATAAACACTTTTTCTCTATTACCTCAAAATAGTATATATTTTTTCAAATTGATAATATACTTCAAAAAAATCCTTTATTTTCAACATATCTCTTTAAATATACCAAAAATCATTATTTAATCCCAAAATAATACTTTTCATCAAATTTCCTTCCAAACAATAATATTATTGTCACTTCACATCAAAATAATAATATTTTAAATCATTTTTTTACAATCACTTTATCATTATCTAATTCAAAAATAACAGCTTTCTGCATTAAATCCCAAAAATCCTTTTTCGTGTTATTTATATAAAAATTAGTAATAAATTCTCATCCAAAATATTCATGGAAAATATCTCTTTATTATTATTATTATTCTCAAAATACCTCTTATTTTTATTACTTAATAATATTGATTTTTTCATAAACTCCATAAAATAGTCATATTATTATTTGCACAAAATTTCGGTAGCCTTCCAAAAATCATATTACTATTTATTTAAATTCAACTTTACTTTATAAATAATAGTGCGATTCAAAATAGATTTTTCCTTATTGTTTCAAAATTTTCCCAAAATTCATAAATAACACCCTCATTAAAATCTTTAAACCAAAAATCCATAGTGTTCATTTCTAGTAAGTCCTTAGCACGCTGGCAAATTGACTATCCTAACTAGTTCACTATAATCAATTCAACTTTATAGGCTGTATAATTCTTTTCTAGCTCCAATCAAAATTCAATTGAAAATATCAATAACTTTCCAGTTCAGTTTTTAAATCAAAATTGTTGATCTCACATCTTATTCTTCACAAAAATAGTAATATTTAAAGACAATAAAATTCATTGTTAACTTTAATCAACATCTAATTTTGATCATCGTACTTTTCTTTTAAATTAAATTCTTTAAATGCTATTTAAACAAATTTTTAGAGAAAAGTTTTACTTTAGATGTTTTATATTAATCATTTTATAAGAAATCATATACGAAGTTCGATTTCCTAAGGTAATTTGTAACAACCCGCAGATTTAACCGGTTTTAATAACGTTATTAATTGGAATTTTGTGGGATTTTTAAACGATAAAATTTTAAAATATAAATTTGATATTTGGAATGCGTCTAGTTAAACATAGCAACTGGTATATTTTCATCCGAAAATATGAAAGTTTATTTCGCGCGTAAATTTACTTCAATTTAATCAGTTAAAAAGCGATGAATATAAAATATTTTTGGAACCTAAATATTTTTACATAGAAAAATTCTAAACCATCTTTTGAGCAAACACTATTTTTCGTTAATCTAAATTCGGACATCTTTAGCTCCGTCGATCATATTTTTCTGTGTTTTTCTTGCATTTTTCCACCAGTAGAAAATTCGAATTTTTATAATCAAATTGTACCACCAATATCTGTATACCGTTTTGATCGCCTCGTCGCACTGGTCTTTGCAGTATATTCAATTCTGTGTTTTGAGATTCAGTTCGAAACGCAACGCGTGTAAATGGTAACCGTTTCGGTAGGCGGTATGTGCCTTTTGACTTCTTAAACCCAAATAGCCGTTGCTTTTAATTATTCGAAAATTTATGAAGACTGACGTTCATTGTTCCATGTATATTAGCTGTCTTATTTATTTGTTTCATTCATTCGCGGTGATTCCTCCGCCTTCCTTTCTTTCGTTCTCTGTGCGTAGTATATTTTCAATGTTACAGCTCATCTGCTCTTGTCTTACCATTTACACTTGCTTCCTCAACTCCTTCTTTGTTCTCTTCCCTTCCCTTCTCTATTTTTCTTCCTGGGCTACAACTAAAAAAAAAGGAAAGTCTTGAAACCGATCAGTTCCTTGGATCTCCACCATCAGATGTAAGCTCGGCCGAATACATCATCTTCCCTAGCCTCGTCCTCCTCTCTCTCTCCCAATAGTTTTTCCACCGAGCCAACTCACCTCCCTTTCCTACAGCCACGCTTCACACCTTGATCGGCCACCGTACCCATCCCTCACGTGAAACCTCCATCACCGATACTTGCCTAGCCGCCACCGCCCGACTTCCACCAGTGCTCATCACTGCCCTCCGCCGCTTCATTCGTCTCCCCTTCAGATAATCGTTCTCCGACCGCCGCCGTAGTCTCCGCCTCCGCCCAGTGCCTCCTCTAGTATAATATAGGTAATATATTTATTCTGGAAGTGGTTAAGTATAAGAGTTTATGTATATTATTTTATATACTGATAATTATATAATTGTTATGTATATTACAGTTTATTTTAGCAAAAGTTGTTGAATCTGCTTCATAGTCTTATAAAGAGTTTATATATATAGTTTGTATACAAAAGTTTAAAGTTATAAAAGATTTTACAACTTAAACGGGTATTGTATCATTTATATATTCAATATATGCATATTCTGATAAAAATAAATTATATATATAGTTGTATACCTGTGTTTGTTCGAGCATATATATGTTTTCGGTTGTATAAGATTGTTTCAGAAATTATGTTTACAAGTCATATATTTATATTATCCTTTGCAAATAATTAAGCAAGTGTTGCCTGTGATTGGTTTATGTCAGTATATTTGTGTTTGGGTGTATATATCGTGTGGGTTCTTCAAGTGTTATATAATTTCGGCTAATTGCATATTCAGAGTTTTTTTAACATAAGTTTTGCAGTAGGGTGTTTGTATATATATTATAATAATTTGTTTTTTTTCACAAGTTGTACATAGGATATTGGTTTTATATAGATAGGCTGCACTGTACCTATACAGTCATTTTTATTTTTAAATGTATATAGTACTTCTAAGATATTATGCCCAGATTTCAAAGATTTTTTTTCCTGTTATTATTTAAGTCTATATATATATATATATTTCTGCTAGCGTATTACATATGTCAGTCTATTCTTTATTGATCTGTTTAGTAGTATATGTATATATTTTATAAATTGAGGTATTATAAATATATATACCGGATATACTTTGTATGAAGCAAAATTGATAAATTATTATGTATAGATCTTTACTTTAAAATAAGTTTTAAATTATATATATATGCATGGGTAAGTTATAAATTGCAAATTTCTGCTATTATATGTGTATATATATGTGTATATATATATAGATTTTGAAGTCATGTATTTATTTTTCTTAATTTATTTATTCAGTTGTGATAAATCTATATATAATTTGTGTTATGTTTGGAATACAATCTGGATTTGAATTATATGTTTTGAAATTTATTTAGAAAACAAATAATATATATATATATATATAATATAATAACAATGTGTATATTTTTGTTTGTATCAAAACTAATTCGTTTGGTTCATCGATCCCTGTTATCAGCTTTGCTCGTCAAAGTTCGTGCCAATTTTGCGTTGCTTGGATTCGTAATTCAATTTCAGTGTCTGTATCAGTGTGCGTATCCATGCTATCTTCTGTATTCTCTAGCCTCGAAAGGTGAGCAATCACTCACGATTAACGTTCTTTTATTTATTAAATTTGATTTCAAATTGAAATGACAAATTGAAATATGCTGTGTTAGTTAATTACATTGTTATATATGCTATTACCTGTATATGTTCACCTATGACATCTAATACCATTATCTGTTAATTATTTATGCGATAATAATACAGTTTGGCTGATAATTGATTGATTGTTGATGTTTAATTAGACGTTAATTGTAAATGTTAAGTGATAAATAGTATGCAATTGAATTTGATATAAGATTGTTAACAATTTAAAATGGATTTATATGTTGAATTTGATTAAGTTAAATATGACCCCTTTAAATGTTGAATTAATTGACACGTAGAAATTTGGTAAAAATACCTTGAACCATTTAAATGTTTGTTGCTTAAATTTATGTAGTATGAAATTAAATAATTGATATCAAATGAAGAACCATATTAATATTAGTGTAGTAATCTTTAATCTACATGAAATGATAGTGTAGATTCTAGAAATAATTATATTAATTTGCACAAATAACATTGTGAATTAATACGATTATTTTGGGATTATTTGAATTAATTATTGGATTGTTATTGATGTCTGCTATTGCTTGTTTATTTACTTTGACACCATCCCAGTTATCACACTGCAAGTTCCCTTTGCTATGCTTGATTTTTGAATTGAAATGGAATCGGGTTGAAATGATAAATACCCAAATTAAACTTTGACCTAGGATAGAGAATTAAATAAAAATCGATTGGTCAATAATTTGATTTAAAAATAAAATGAAGATTTTATTTGGATAAACAATAAGGTTTTGAAATGAAGTTGAAATCTGAATTTTCAATGAAAGGAAAATGTTAATATTTAATAATCTGAAACAAAATATTTACAATGTAATTGATGTAAGAACGTTATTAAATTTGAGAAATGATTGAATTAAGTTTGAAATTATTTAATAATCTAATAAGTTGAATTATTTAATACTGAAATAAAATTGAATTCTTTGATAAGTGAAATTGAACTTCTTTGATAAGTGAAATTGAACTTCTTTAATAAATGAAATCAAGTTTCTTTATAAATTGATTTTTGAGATTTGTAACTAAGAAAATAAATCAGTGAAATTGAATTTCTTAAACAAGAAATAAAAATGTGATTTATGTGTTGAAATAAATATAAGACTTGTAAATTAAAGAATTCGATTTGACAAATTTAATTTAATTCAATTTGAAGTTTTGATATAATAAAGTTGAACTTAAGTAATTGATTTAATGAATTGGGAGTTAAAAAGAATTGTTTTGAATGATAAATTAACTTAACGAATATTGAATGAAGTCGATCAATGATTTTAAATTGTTTTGAATGTTAAATTAAATTAATTTAAATGTTTTCGAAATGAAACTTATATACGAACTTGAATCAATATTTGAATTGTTTTAAATAAAATTTGAAATTGAATTATAAGATTTTGAAATGGGAATTTGGAAATTTTGAAACGTAAATTATGGAAATTGATTTAGAAAGAGAAATGAAATGTTGGTGTACAAATTCTATTTGAAATTGAATTTAATTTGGTTTTGAAATATATTAAACGACCAATCGGTGTAATAATTACGAAAGTTATTAAAGAGACCGGAATCGGTTAGGGACATACTCACTGTCTAAACCGAAAACCACTTTAATAACTATACGCGGAGTGTGATCCAGAATGAAGTGGTTGGAATGATGAACGTGATGACTGAAGAAAGAGAACGATAATGGATAGCCTTGACACTTGTGTCAAATTGGAAATGACTAAAACAGGAGCCGTGCCGGGCCAAATGGGGTTAGCTACCTCGAGCGAACACACTTCTTCGTAAACTACTCATTACTTGTTGTCGATTGGTGCACCCTCGAATTTTGGGAGTGTTGTTTCGTGGTGTTGCGATCGCTGCGGCGATGCGTTCTCACC
Organism: Allium fistulosum; assembly: GCA_030737815.1. Taxonomy (NCBI): domain Eukaryota; kingdom Viridiplantae; phylum Streptophyta; class Magnoliopsida; order Asparagales; family Amaryllidaceae; genus Allium; species Allium fistulosum. Next base: position 264,746,899 of record CM060905.1, on the reverse strand, counting down.
AGTACGGATCAGGCAAATGGTAGTTTCACTACCTTGGGTATTGCCTCATGTGCCTTGTCATACTTGTAACCCTATATACGCGACCACTACGATTTGTTTTGTGTTATACCTACGGAGTACTCCCTGATATCCCACTAGTTTACGGTGGAGTTTACAGTGCTGTATAGACTATAACGCTTATATAAAATGTGTTAAGGGGAATAATGGTAATGCCTTAACACTATCTTGATACTTTATATTACTGATAGGCATTATCTATTTACCGTACACTACTACATAGTAGATAGTTTAACGGATCCTTAAAGGATGGTTATTCCAAACATCCTTTGAGTTACTTGTATTTCAGTTGCTATTTCACTTGAGTTGGATTTATTGATATAAGAATGTTAATCCTGACTCGAGTGTTTTGTGTTTTGCTTTATGCTCGGGTCAGACTGAGTGTACCAGTATTCGAAACTCACCTTTGGAGTTGGAGCTTCGCTTGGAGATCCAGCCATCTATCCAGCTTTCAGATATTCAGTTGATTCCAGTGATGTATTCTGGTATTGTATTTCACTATTGTATTCGAGACTTCTGTTGTACCTTATTTAACTCTGATATGTATATAGTAGCTTCATGAACTACTATCTTTTGTTTCCGCTGCATTTATTACTCTGTATCTGTGATCTGTGATTATTTTATTTACTGTATATGCTCAGTTTTTCCAAATTTAAATTAACTATTCGGTATTTTGAATTATTCAAGTCCGACATGTGCGGATGTGAATGGTGCAAAATACCGGGTCGTTACATAATTTCTTTTCAACAACTCTTATAAATATTGAACTTCCAAAACTAAATTCTTTTTAGACTTACCAAATTCAATATAAATTTCTGAAAACCAATTAGATTTGAAATCACTTCAGTAATTTTCTGAAATACTCGTACTCACTACAACAAAATACCCCTTTTACAACGGGCAATGCCCGTTGTAATAGGGGTTTCGCAACGGGCCTAGGTCTATTGTATTATGCGATGTTGTAATAGAGTGGATGAATTTTACAACGGTTATTGCCCATTGCAATAGGGGGTCTTTTACAACGGTTTTTGCCCGTTGCAAAAGGGTCTTTTACAACTATTTTTGGCCGTTGTAATTAATCCTTTTACAACTGTTTTTTCCCGTTGCAAAAGGGTCTTTTGCAACTGTTTTTGCCCGTTGTTAAAAAATTCAAATGAGAAAAAAAATAAAACTACTATAATGCACGTGTAAATTTTAAACTAATTTGAATTGAAACAAAATTATTATACTAATGAAAACTATATTTATTCATATTTACTAAAAATAGCAAAAGAAATTCATATTTCAAAATAACAAAAAGATTTATCAATTCACATCATTCATAAAATTTTACATAGTTACAAAACATCGAATACAACCGTAAACTAACATAACACGTAGTACATACAAATAATAACACGATTTAAAATTTAGACCGAACGACATTGAAGCAAACCTTGAACCATAATATTTTAGTTAATCAAAACCCACATAGACATAGCAGTACATATGCATTTATATTCTTCTGGCGATGCATTCATGTATTCCAGAACCTATATGAAAAAAATGTCATAACTATGAAGAAAAGAAGTTAAGAAGGAGGCAAACAGATTTCAAAATTTTGCTGTAAGATCTAAATTGCACCTGAATATTGATCTCTTTCCAAGTTAGAAGGATGGAGCTATTTCTTTTTTGCATCTCAATTACTATTCGTACTTGAACTCTAAAACACATTAAATCTGTTCTTATTAATAGATTTGTATTTCAGAGTGACATAGATATAGCTCAACTGCGGAAACAACAACTTGAATTAGTAACATTAATGAGTTTAAAAATTATCATACAATGCATACACTTCAGACTATTTAGACTCAGGTAAACTGTTTAGTTTAATTTCAACCTGACATATTTATATTTCAACAAGTATAACTCTACTGTGAATATATTTTTCATTTCCTAAGCTCTTTCTGAATCATCAAGCAAACACTGAAACGTTAAGTCTCATAAACTATTAATATTGCTCACTAACATAAACCCAAACAAGCTACAGATCAAGCAAACAACTTCAGAAACCAATACCATAATCAATGGTATATTAAATCACCTATTGGCTGCCGAATTACTAGGCAACACAATACAGTTTAGTCCCAAAGTCCATCAGTAACCCATGTTTATATTCGCTTTAATGCTGACAATATTTCCTTATTTTTGAATTCATTTTGTGCTTAGTCTATGTTATTATAACGTCTTCAGTGCTTTTTATTCTTTTTCTATAAGTATTAAGTGAAAATTCATTCTGCAGGGTGACTTTGCACCATTAATGGCACCTCACTTTTCATACGGATAAAGAGAATTGAGTGTTGTCACTATTTTAAATCTTCTGTATTAATACCCAATTCAAAATCTGTTTTAAAGGGAGCATATATAAATGTTCGCTTTGCCAATCTACAGATAATATTTGTGTCAGAGTAAATGTTGTGCGTGTGTGTATTTTTTTCCTTTCCATTTTTAATTAAACTTTTGAGCTTAAAATAATAATAAGATTCTGTTGTTTGTGAGTTTTGTAATATAGAGTAGGATTTGAACTTCTGTTCACCGCTTTGGGTGAAAGGCCATTCAAGGGTTCCGAAACCGTTATAGAAATCCAAGTTTGGCTTAGATCATGCGCTCGCATCTTTTCCCACATGAATCTTATTGGTTCACTTCGTGTCCAAGTGGCTTCTAGCATGCTCCAAGAAAGAGCATTAGATTGGTACGAGCTTTTGATTTCTGAAATTATCGAAGCGGTACTTACTTGGGAGCAATTCTGGGAAAGATTCGAATTGAAGTTTGTGCCGGAGGCTGAAAAAGTAACTTTAGCCCGACGCTTTATTGACCTTGTTCAAGGTGAATCTTCTATGACGGATTACGTCGCATCTTTTGAATCTCTATCTAAATATGTGGTCGAGTATATTAATACCCCATTGAAGAAAAATCAGAGATTTGTCCATAGGTTGAATAAGAACCTTAAAAAGCCTTTGCTTCTGAAACTAGAAGTTTCTTTTGATCAGCTTGTTGATATCGCTCTTTGACTTGAAGAGGTCGATAATGAAAGTAATGTTGAAGTTGTGGGTGCCAAACAGAATTTCAACAATAACATGAAGAGGCCTATTAAGTTCAAAGGCCCCAATCCCGACAAGAAAGGGAAGCAAGAAACTTCTGTAGCAAAGACTCCTACCACTAGTCGTGGACGATGCTACAATTGTGATTCTATGGACCACTATGCAAAGGAGTGTCCGCAACCCCTCTATTGTCGCTATTCCAAAAGTTTAAGTCATCATATATCTGTGTGACCCATACTTCAAGCAAGAAGGAGGGAAAGCTAAATGTTGTGCAAACCTCTACTAGCACTTCTTTTGGTCAAGGTATTTCTTATTCTATCCTTGACGACATTTGTTTTGTGATTTTTTTTATTCGAGTTCTTTTTGATTGGGTTCATCTCATTATTTTATATCAAAAGAACTTGATGATTCTTTCTCTTTTTAATTTTATGGGCTTGATGATTTCATTGAGAATTACGAATTTGATTGATGGATCCGCAACACTCAATTTACTTATTGAAAATGTCGAGATTATTTTTGTGATTTTTCTGTTCGAGCCGATTTGCATGTTATGCGTTATTTAGGCTTCGAAATTGATTTTTGGGAAAGGATTGGATTAATTATTATGAAGGCCATATCCTATGTCCAATGTGGACTATTTATCTTCGACATCTTCAATCTGTTAAGCAGATTTCTTTTGTTCTTAATAATTTTGATTTCCAAATTCGGTGATATCATTTTAATTCTTTAAACTCACTTGATGAGGAAAGTGTTATTTCTCTCATTCCAGTAGTTTGTGAATTTTCTGATATTTTGAGCTTGTATTAGGATTTTCACTAAAGCAATCTATCGTGTGGTGCTAAGGTCTTTTCAGCTCGACCTTGCCATCAGTTTTCATCATCTACGAGTTGCGGAGAGTAGCATTCCACTTACCGCATTCCGCACTCGTCATGATTCTTGTGAGTGGTTCGTTATGTCATTCGATTGTGATGAACCTTCTACCTTATTTCATCCATTTTGTGAATCGAGTATTCAACGAATATCTCGATTAGTTTATTCTTATATTTATTGATTATGGATGAAAATAACAAATTTAAAATTTGCAAATCTTTTTAATAAGATATTTGTAAGTATAATTGGATTTTGTTCTTAAAACGAAAAAAGAATATTTGTAAATTTTATAAGAGGCATGTTTATCATATAGAAGATGGGTTTGTGTTGTTTTGCCTATTGAGTGCTTTAAGAATTCTGGTCGATGCGCTTGATCAACGTTATCGATAGGAATCTCCTAAATGCTATGATGAGACAGTCAAACACAGTAAAAATTTTGTAAAAAGTAAATTTTTCTAAGAAGAGGATTACATAAAGTTAATTATAATTTTGAAAGTCTTAGCTTTTCGGGAAAGAGGATCATTTAAAAGAACCCTTTTCCGATATTTGTATTCTTGCGATTTCCGAAGGGAATTAAGACTTTATTGTTTTTACCAATACTAGTCGTATTGGTTTGAGTGTCATTCTCTTGCAAGAGGGAATGTGTTATCGCATTTGCTTCTTGACAATTAAAGCTTGTTGAGACTAGATATACCACTCATGATCTAGAGCTCGCAGCCATTGTTTTCGCTCTTAGAATTTGGCTCATTATCTTTTGGGAGAGAAATTTGTTCTCTACTCCGATCATAAATCTTTGAAATATTTATTTTCTCAAAAGGAAATTAATTTGTGTCAACAACGTTGGCTCGAGTTCTTTGTATCTCATGATCTTGATATTCTTTATACTCCGGGAAAGGGTAATCGTGTTGCCGATGCTCTTAGCCGAAAGCAACAAGTAGTTGTTTCTATGATGATATCCGGATGGAAAGATCTCGAGACCTTATCCACTTGTAAGATTCGAGATCGTGAATCTGATTCATGTTCATCTCTTGTTTTGTGTAGCCTTGAGGCTCGTCCTTCTCTTTTGGACCGTACCTCTTTTGGCTAAACTCTATGTCAAATAAATAGTTAAATTGCATAGAGTTCCTACTTCTATTGTTAGCAATCGTGATCCATTATTTTACCAGTGGATTTTGGTAAGGTCTTCAAAAGCTTTGGGAACAAAGCTTAATTCTAGCACCGCTTATCGTCCTCGATCCGATGGACAAATAGAGCGTGTGAAATCAAATTCTTGAAGATCTTCTTCGTGCATGTATTCTTGTTTTTGGTGGAAGTTGGGAAGATCATATTTCTCTTGTTGAGTTTTCTTCCTATAATAGCTTCCAATCTTGTATTGGTATGGTACCTTTCGAGGCACTCTACGGAAGGCCATGCCGATTTTTTTTTTGGATTGGCTTAAAGCCAGTGAGAAGCTGGTTTTAGGTCCAGATGTATATTTGTGTTTCACCTATGAGGGGTGTTGTGCGTTTCAGTCGATCGGGAAAGTTAGCACCTCGTTATGTTGGTCCATTTCCCATCACCGGACGTATTTGTTCCATGGCTTATCGCCTTTTTATTACCGGCTCAATCTTTTGCTATTCTTGACGCTCTCAACGTCTCTCTACTACGGAAATACCTTAGGGATTCCGATTTTTATTCTTGAGCCCGGTTTTGTTGAAGAGATTGAGGTTTCACCAAATTTGACTTATGAGCAACATTCTATTCGTACCATTGCTTTGGAGATTAAACACCTTCGAAATAAATATGTTCTTCTTGTAAAAGTTCAATGGTCCTCAAATCCTAAGGATTGCTCATGGGAATCTTGAGAATTCATCGAGCAAACACATCCGGACTTACTCTTTTATGCTCTTTATGGTGAACTTCTTATTTCAAATTTTCTTTTATGGTGAATTCATCGAGCACCTTTGATATGCTTTTATGGTTGTTACTTTTATTTTCCTCTTAATTATTGCGAGGACGCAATTTCTTTAAGGAGGGGAGTCTGTAACAACCCGCATATTTTACGATTGTATATTTAAATATTTTATTTAAATATAGCATCGTTAGTCGGATTAAAGTCCGAAAAGCTACTTTTTGCAAACAGTCGAATTAGGACTCGAGACCACTTCGATTGAGTCCAAAATGGCGTTTGCGACCTTTTTAAGTATAAGCATCAATATGTTTGGAGTTGAGTGAATTTTGCTATTTTTCACTTTAGGGCTTTGGGTTTGGGTTTTAGCCCAATAACCTAACATAACCCCTAGCTCAGTCCCCACTCTTCTCTTCATTCACTTTCATTTTCTAACACTTTCAAGCTTTTGAGATTAATGGGGGAAAAAGATTGGAAATAGAAACTCAAAACCCTAGTTTCCTTTGCAAGCTCCATTTCTTACTCCAAAATCAAGGTGAAGCTTTGGTAAGCCTCCTCTTCATCTTCTCCAACTCATTCTCTCTTCAATTTCAGAAATTTCCTAAACCTAACTTAGGGAATGTTCTTCTTTTTAGCTTAGATTCAAGCTACTTTGGGTTGAAGTGAAGAGTGTTGATCTTTCCTTTGTGATTAAGCTTCTCATTCATTGTTTTTGGGATTAAAGGTGAGATTTTTATCTCACATCTATGTCTATAACTATCTTTGATTGTTAGGTATGAATTCCTAACATCTTTACATGTTCATTTGGTTTTGATTTGGATTTATTTGGTGAATATTCCAATTTTTGGTTTTTAGTCCAATTTTGTGAAAATCCTTTTACGAATGTTTGAACACGTTAGCGGAGTGTTTCGGAGGGCCATACAAGGCTGGGTTGTCGTTTGGCGTAATTCCTCGGTCGTAGTTGCACGCTCGTCGCTCCCATTTTCGTGTTGTCAAATTTTCCCTAATTGGGGCTAGACTGAATGTGCTTCAGAAGCAGGTTCAGTCGACTGAACCAGTGGTTCAGTCGACTGAACCACACCCAGGAAATTGCCTGGGTCTGTATCAGTCGATTGACCCTGGGGATACGAAAATTGTATCCCTGTGTCAGTCGACTGACCACCTGGTTCAGTCAACTGACCTGATTGCCTTAGCAAAATTGATGATTTTGTCTTCGATTTCCAATTTTTATCGATTCGTGATTTCCGATTTGTCGTTGTCGTTTATTATCTTCTCTGATGACTTCTTTTCGGGATTTTTGTGGTTATCCATTTTGATGGATACGGTATTGATTTCTCTGTATTTGATTCACGTCTTCGTATGTGAATTTTGATGGTTGATTGTTTCTACAATCATTTCTGTGCTTTGTCACTTTAAATTACAAAGGTTTCTATGCTAGTAGTAAATACTCAAACTCTTTCATCAAAATGATTTCAACACTACTTTTAATACAAAGCTCGTTTATAAAACTGTTTTCTAATCTATTAGTATATACAAACCTTTACCTCATACGTACGAGAAAATCTAATTAAACGGCTTGGCAAAACAAGTGGTATGAAACGCTTGCATTTACTTCGTTGGTTAATTCTTTGACTTGTTCGATTGAAACTCTTGTAACAATTTTCGAGTGAAAATCTACAATTTGTTCGTGAATATTTGAGTTAAGCAAGTGGTTATGGGACATGAAGCTAAACTCTTATATTCACTAGATTAGTGTAATCGACACTTCTTGATGATCAATGATGATCATTTTATGGTTTAGACTAGCAATGTGCGATGTCTCTTTGTCCACGTGGGGGACGGTACCTCGTCCTAATGAGCTTCGTCTCATTTTTTATGGGCTAGCGACCCATGGTCTTTGGACCGTTCGTGGAGCAATCGGCTAAATAAGTCGGTGCATGGGGTGTATCTTTTCAGGTGCATCGATCTTCGTCTATGCATGGGGCGTATCTTTTTAGGTGCGTCGATGTTCGACTTTGCATGGGGCGTATCTTTTTAGGTACGTCGATGTTAGACTAGGCATGGGGTGTATCTTTTTAGGTGCATCGATGTTCGACTATACATGGGGTGTATCTTTTTAGGTGCATCGATGTTAGTTTATACATGGGGCGTATCTTTTCAGGTGCGTCGATGTTCTACTGTGCATGGGGCGTATCTTTCTAGGTGCGTCGATGTTCAGTTTATGGGATAGCGTCTCGTTTGTGATACACGTGTTGGGAGTTTTCATGCTCCCGTTTGTAATAGGCCTCCCCCTTTTGTGATTTCTAGAATTTTTGTTTCACCAACTTTTGCGATTGGCATTTATATGTTTGTCAATATTTGTAGTTTGGTGAATAAAATAAAGAATATGATATTCTTTTTGGTATTTTGAGATGATTGGAGATATTGTATGATTTTTGTTGTTATTTAATGTATACTTGACACAATATGGCATTTCTTTATTATCATACGTTTTTGGTCACATCTCTTATCCTATCTCATTTTATCTGATAATTATAGCTAGACTGATCCGTTTATTATTTTCTTCTTAAATAATACTCGGGTCAAACCGAGACATTTCAGGTGCTCCTGCTTGACTTCTTATCAGGGACTATCATCTGATTCTTTTGGCTAACTACTTTAGATTAGTAGTTTTTGTTATTATACATTTGAGATATGGACTCCTTAATGTATAATTATACTTTTGTCTCGCACTTGTATATATTCATTGTGATGTAGTGGATCTTGTTTTACCACTACTTTGATGTACCTTCTTTGTGTTATATTCATATCTGTTTCCGCCTTTGTGACATGAATAGCTGTGACTGATTTGTGTTATGTTTATTTCTACGTTTGTTTCCGAAGGCCTCATAGCCACTGTGTGGTAGCTTTGATCTTGTATCGGTATGTCGGATTTCCTCTTGAAATGAAATGCATGTTATACTATCTGACATATCGGTGCTCGCACAAGGCAATTGCACAGATGGTCGCTCCTCAATGGCCTTATTCTTCGCGCTAGTCGACGGCATTACCCCGTAGTGTCCTTGGCTAGCGTGAGCATAGAGGTGGGGCGTCATAGAAAATATCGTTGTGACAAAATTTACACGGTTCACTTTACTTAAGAATACTATTGATCTTCAATATGCAAGCTCAATTTGATTATAGTTAAATCATGGCACGACATCCATCGAACAACTATAGTTGGGTCGAGTGGAAGCATTGGAAGCGAAACACTATCCAAGACAGAATTCGTCTCCTTGGTTATATGAAGTTAATATCACGGTCAACTGAAGTTAACTCAAAGTCAAATTCTCTTGCCATAGCATTTCGGTTAATAGTAATTGTCATTATTGAACTAAGAACTTTATGTCTGGACTATAGAGTAGAATGTGGATGATATTGGAATTTTGACCATTACCAAATTCCATAATTCCAAAGTGATATAGTTTTGACGAAGAGAATTGGTATAAATAATAGTCACAACCAAACGCTTAACAAAGAAAAATTGAATTTTACTGAAACCAAGTAAGCGATAAATTTGGCTAAAATGTGACACCACCTGCTAAGTGACGTGTGAATGTAAATATTCGAATAGTTCCTTATTAATCGCTGACCAAATTTACACCTAACGGGTTACACAACCAAAACAATGAATACTCCTTTGACTAAATGATTTGATTAATTTGTAAATGTTACAAATTAATTAAATTAGTAAATATTTTTGAAATATTAGTTATAACATTTGATATTTATTTGAGGAATAAATATTATTAAATGTATTTATAGAAATATAAATATATTAGTCGATAAATGATATCGATAAGCGTTGAAATTGGATTTAAATGTAAAATATTTGTTTAGGCTTTAAATGGGTTTTAAGCCCATATAGGGCCTGGTTATATTCAGCTATAATAGGGTTATATGCAGCCATATGATGGTTTGTTAGAGGGCTTTGATGTGGTTGGCCAGGATGGAAGAGAATGGGTAAGAGATAAAGGAGGATATGGATTCTAATTTGTCTCTAAATTATCCTCTATATAAGCATCTCTACCCTCGCCTTTTTGAAGACTTTTGAGCCTCCATATACCCTCTACATCTAGCTAAACTCTCCCCCTTGATCTCTCTAATTGTAACGACCCGTATTTTTACGGATCGACATGTTCGTCAAAATCTGGAATTTTAGCACTTTCATGTCATTTCAGATTTTTAGGCAGATTTGTCTAAGTCCTAGGTCGTGGACGACCTAAGAGCTAAGTCGTGACCGACCTATAGGATGGTAGCGAGTTAAGAGCTATGTTGTAGACGACTTAGGCATGTGGTGCGACCTAAGTATGTTGGGTTTAGGTCGCAGACGACCTTAGATAGGAGACTTAAGAGTTTCGGGCGAGTTAAGGGTTTTTGAGCGACCTAAGGGATAGGTCGGTAACGACCTAAGGAGGACCAGCAGTTGGATTGCGTAGTGGTTTAGGTCACGAGTTAGTTTGGGTCAGCCTATAGAATGTTTGCGACCTAAGGGAAGCGCGAGCTAAGGAACTTACGACCTAGTGGTTAACGAGTTAGCGACCTAGTATATAGTTAGGTCGGCAACGACCCAAGGAAGCTGGGGCTGTAGTGAGCAACCTAAGAGTTGAGTGGTAGGTCGTAACACCATTAGGTCGCGTGGGTGCTAAGTTGTTAGGTCGCAGGGTTTTGTAAGTCTTAGGTCGTAGCTTAGTAAGTTGTTAGGTCGCTGGTTGGCTTAAGTGTTAGGTCGCGTGGGAGTCTAAGGTATTAAGTCGTAACCTCGTTATGTCGTAGGTCGGCAAGGCAGTTAAGTGTTAGGTCGGCAACGACCTAAGTTAGGTCGTAGACTTCTATGGTTGTTAAGTCGCGATGTGTTAGGTCGCTGAGGAGTTGAGTCGTAACCTATGTGTTAAGGCGCGCGTTGCGTTAGGTCGTAGGTCGCTGGGTGTTTGGATGCGCAGAAGGGTTAGGTCGGAGAGGCTTAGGTCGTAAGTCGGAAGCGACTTAGGGAGATAGCCAGATTTCGACTTAAGGAATTTCAGCTATAAATAGGAGGGGTTGTTCTCACTTTTTGGGATCCGGATTTTTGAAGCGACGAAGTGCTGCCATTTTGAGAGCTCGACTTCTACACTTCTTCACTTCTTTCCTCCGCTCAAATCTAGTGCTTCCATCCATCCAAATCGAAGATCAAGATTGAAGATCCAAGAGCTTAGATTGAAGATCTTCATCTTTTCAAGAGAGATTTCTTCGTTTGAAGCGGATTCGTGATAGATCAAGCTTCATCCTTCGCTGTCCAGATCTGAAGTGTGTTGATTTGGGTTTGTTTAGGTGATTCGGTGAGTGGTGATTATCTCTCACACGGATCCAAAGGAGTATATCGGATTGTTGGCTCGATTTGGTGTTAAAATAGGGATTTCCATGCATTTTCTTCATCCTAAGTGTAGATCCATATAGATCCATTGTTCATGATGATGTTACATCCATTTTATCATATGTTAACCTATGCAAGTTCATTCATCAAGTTTGTAGAGATATAATCCATGTTTTCATGCTTATTGGACTTTCAACTCTTTAATTACGAAAATGCCATTATTGTTATAATTGTCTACTTAGATCATATTTGAATGCTTGATTGCTTGGATTGATGTTTGATTTGATTGCTTGTTATGAACTTGATGATTGATGATTAGATTTAGACCGAAGATGATTCAAAAGCTAAGGGAAAGGCTCTTGAATTGGGAAAGCTGCTCGTGGCATATGTAGCGGGATGATGAAGCTCTTATGCATAGATTTGATGATGTGAAGTTGAGATGACGCTTTGCGAGGATGTAATGAAGCGAGGCATCATATGATGAAGACTTGGTCTAATCCAGACGGGATCATTCCAAGCATGTTGATAACTCGGTGATATGATTCGAGTTGAGGATAATGAATGGATATGAGAATAGTCATCGAGGAGGATGACTAGGAGGCTTGGATAGCATCGTTGTTGAAGGTTCTAGCATGCTCTAAGCAAGAGTACGTTTGGGCAGAATCGATAGTCCCAACGGCTAACTGTTGATGGTCGAGTACTCTGGGCAGATTCGATAGTCCTAGGCACGGGCTGCGACGACGTGCGGGAGTTATGTCTAGAACCGGGGTTTCCATTAGCCCTTGACGGACGGCTGAAAGAATGTGCCGGTCATTCAATTAACGGTGATATCGAAGCAATGATAACAGTGATAGCCAGAGTCATGGATGTTTGGTTGTAACGTCATTCGGACTCAAGAGCGGTATTTTCTGGGTGCTTATCTGATTTAGGCCTTGGTACTTGGAAAACATCGCCCTTGACTCGAGTGATAGTAGCTTTACTTTAAATTGTATGCTCTGCTATGTTGCTTCTGCCTAGTGTGTGTCTGGGGGCTATCACTGTAGAATGAGGTTGGAGTGGGAGGGTTGTATTCCTATTCCTTTTCCTTTATGCTCTTTTGGTATGTTGTTAGTTAATTTACTGCTCACTAAGACTGTTGTCTGACTCAAGGCTTTATGTTTTAATTCTTATTGCCTTGGGCTGTTCGTCCATTTTGGGACGGGCAGACTAGGTAGCAGGTGACAGGTGCTGTTCTCTCCTCACGATGCTGATATCGAAGACGAGCCAGAGGGTTGCATATTATCTTCTTATTATATGTACTGGATATTCCGCTGTTTTGTATTCTCTGAGAGATATGTAGTGAGGCTGGATGTATTGACTATGTGGATGCTTGTATTCAACTATTATGGAGTTTTATATGATGTCATTTTGTTCTGTAAAGCTTCACTATACATATGTTCTATTGTATTTTGTCCATGCGCTGTGAGTAATACGATAGATTCTTTTGTTTTTAAATCTTACCTTGACAACCGTCCATGGTCGCCTGGCACACTTTACAGCGCTCTATCTCTAGATTCGGTGCAGGGGTCATGGGCGGTCGTCACATTTGGTATCAGAGCATTGGTTAATCGATTTTACCCAACGCTCGCTGTCGTAACTACGTATGAGAGACGTAATTGTAATTTTGATGGATGACTACTATATATAATATAGTAGCTTAGTGGAGTTTGAGTCCTTTATGTAGTTGTTTCTCTAGATGTTCTAATCATTCCTTTTTATAGATATTGAGAATGAGTCGAAGAGGGAGACTAGCTGCTAGGGAAGGCCGTGCTACTGAAGAGACTGCTGATTATGCAGCCATGTTCGAAGCTATGATGACTTCGATCATGAGAAGGATACCAGTTCCGGGGGCAGCAGTTGATGTTGGAGTTCAAGTCCAAACTCCGAAACCAGTGGATTTTGCTAAGCTGTGCAAGGATTATACTGCTCTTGGAGGGAAGGTTTTCTTGGGAACAGAATCTACCATCGAGGTCCAGAGGTGGATAGATGCTTGTAGAAGGATCTTTGGTGATTTGGGAATTGATGATGCAACTAAGAGGAGGTTGGCATCAAGGCAGCTTCAAGGGAGAGCCTCTGATTGGTGGAACTCTATTACCATCAATACTCCGGAGGAAGAGATTACTTGGGAGCAATTCCAAGCTAGGTTTGAAGCTAAGTTCATTTCTACAGCTCAGAAGTCTGTTCTGTTCAAGAAGTTTGTAGAGCTCAAGCAGGGTGGAAGATCTGTTCTTGAGTATGTTTCTGAGTTTGAAGCTTTGTCCAAGTATGCCCGGTCATATATTGAATCTGCTTATCAGAAGAATGAGAAGTTTGTGACCGGCTTGGATAGTTATCTTGGGAGGCAGTTGGTGGATCATTTGGACGATTCATTTGAGAAGCTTGTGGAGAAAGCTCTTAGGCATGAGAGTCTGTTTCCTAAGGAAGGATCTGTTGTTGCTGTGACCAGGGAAGAGTCTAAACCCCAGCAGGGTGGAAACAAGAAGAGGAAGCAGCAGCAGCAGAAGGGTAAGGATGGTCAGAAGAAGCCGAAAGGCGAAGTGACTTGCTACAATTGTCAGCAGAAGGGCCATTTCTCTAAGGATTGTAAGAATCCGAAGGTGCCAATGAAGTGTCACAACTGTGACAAGCCAGGGCATTTCAGGAAGAATTGTCCAGAACCGAGGAGGGACAAGCAGATTGTGCAAGCTTATGCTTTGGGAGCTGTTCCGTCGTCTTCGAAAGCTCCTACTGCTGAAGAGAAAGGAAAGAGTGTGGTTGTTCAAGGTACTCTTTTCCTATGTGGTGTTCCAGTTAGAGTTTTGTTTGATACTGGAGCGTCACATTCGTTTGTTTGTAATGAACTCGTAGACCGGTTAGATTTGAAGCCGGATATTGTTGATAGGCCATTGGCTGTGACTAATCCAGTTGGGGGTTCGTCTTGTTTGTGTATGTTATGCCGTGGTCTAGTTGTATCGAGTCATGGTTGCTCTTTTGTTTGTGATTGCTTTGTTCTGAACTTTACGGGGTTCGGAATTATTTTGGGTATGGACTGGCTTAGGAAGTATGCGGCAAAGGTTGATTGCGAGAGGTTGGAAGTGACAGTCGAGAATGTGGAGGGGCGAAAGGTTGTGATACGATGTAAGCATGAAGAAGGCGTCTTCATGAGCTTCATGTATTCGCTGGTTATTCCACGGGATGGACTGTCATCAGTGCCGATCGCTAATGAATTCGAGGATGTCTTTGACGAAGTCAAAGGGTTGCCGCCGCATAGAGAGATCGAGTTTCGTATAGATCTAGTTGAAGGAGCCAGACCTGTTGTGATGCCTCTTAGGCGGATGGCGCCTAAGGAACAACAGGAGTTGAGGGTGCAAGTTGATTATCTTTTGCAGAAAGGATTCATTCGGCGTAGTGTGTCCGAGTGGGGTGCACCAGTTGTGTTTGCAACCAAGGCAGATGGATCGTTGAGATTGTGTGTGGATTATCGTGAGCTGAATAAGGTGACTAAGAAGAACAAGTATCCATTGCCGAGAATAGATGACTTGTTTGATCAGCTTCACGAAGCTAAGGTGTTTTCTCAGATGGAGTTGGCAACGGGATTTCACCAGTTGAGAGTGGCTAAAGATAGTGTGCCGAAGACTGCTTTTCGGACACCATCGGGTTTCTTTGAGTGGCTGGTAATGCCGTTTGGATTGACTAACGCGCCAGCATATTTTGTGGATCTTATGAATAGAGTATTCAGAGATCAGTTGAACAAGTTCGTACTTGTGTTCGTGGATGATATTCTGATTTATTCCAGAACGGAAGAGGAGCACAAGACGCACTTGCGTATTGTTTTGGAGATCTTACGGAAACATCAGCTGAAGGCTAAGTTTTCGAAGTGTCACTTCTGGAAGAGTGAAGTGAGGTTCTTAGGCCATGTGATTTCTGGAAATGGAATAGCGGTTGATCCCGCTAAGGTGGCAGCAATCCAGGATTGGGTTAGACCTAAGAATGCATCTGATGTGAGAAGTTTTCTTGGATTAGCAGGATATTATCGACGGTTTATCAAAGACTTCTCTAAGGTAGCAGCACCATTAACAGGATTGACGAAGAAGAACCAAGTGTTCAGTTGGGATGCTAAGTGTGAGCAAGCTTTCGGAATCCTGAAAGAGAGATTGACGAGTGCTCCTGTTTTGACTATTCCTAGTGGGAATGATGAGATGGTGGTTTACACCGACGCATGTGGTACTGGACTTGGAGCAGTGCTGATGCAGAAGGATAAAGTTGTTGCGTATGCCAGTCGACAACTGAAGCCGCATGAAAGGAATTACCCAACTCATGATTTGGAATTAGCGGCGATTGTATTTGCTCTGAAGATGTGGAGGCATTATCTGTTAGGAGTTCGATTCGAGTTGTTTACGGATCATAAGTCGTTGAAGTATCTTTTCTCCCAAAAGGATTTGAATCTTCGGCAGCAGCGTTGGCTAGAGTTTTTAGCATCATATGATTTTGGTATAGCTTATACTCCGGGAAAAGGTAACGCAGTGGCAGATGCGTTAAGTCGAAGACATGCGGGATTGGGAGCCATGTTTTCAGAATGGAAGAGTCTCGAGTATTTAGCTGGATTTGACTTCAGTCCTAGATGTGAATTGGAACCTGAGATGTTGGCAAACTTATCGATAAGACCTTCTCTTGTGGAAAGAATTGGCAAGAGCCAAAAGCGAGATGATAAGCTTGTCAAGATTGTCCGTGATTTGGAATCTGGATTGGAGCCAGAAAAGGATAAAGGATTCGAGGTCGATAGAGAAGGTTGGCTTCGAAAGCAAGGACGGCTAGTTGTTCCCGATATAGATGAATTGAGGAGTGAAGTTCTGAAGGAAAGTCATCATTTGAAGTTGACAATTCATCCAGGTGGAAATAAGATGTATCGGGATATGAAGAGAACCTACTATTGGGAAAGTATGAAGAAGGATGTTGGAAATTTTATTTCCAAATGTATGAACTGCCAGTTGGTAAAAGCCGAACAGAAGAAGCCAAGTGGATTGCTTCAGCCATTAGAAGTTCCTACATGGAAGTAGGAACAAGTGTCGATGGATTTTATCGATGGATTGCCTAGAACCAGAACGGGAAATGAAGGAATTTGGGTCATTGTAGATCGTCTGACTAAGAGTGCTAGATTCATTCCTGTTCGATCGACTAGGACTGCATCAAAGTTGGCTGAGTTGTATGTTAAGTGGATAGTTCGATTCCATGGTATTCCGAAGAGTATAGTGAGCGATCGAGACCCATTGTTCACTAGTGGATTTTGGAAGAGCTTCCAGGAAGTCTTGGGAACCGAGTTGTGTTTAAGTACAGCTTATCATCCCCAAACGGATGGTCAGACCGAGAGAGTCAACCGAGTTTTGGAAGATCTTCTTAGAGCTTGTGTTTTGGACTTCGGAGGATCATGGGAAGATCACCTTCATTTGGTGGAGTTTGCGTACAACAACAGTTACCAGTCAAGCATTGGTATGGCACCGTATGAGGCATTGTATGGAAGACCGTGTAACTCTCCGACATGTTGGTTGGAAACTGGAGAAAAGTTGATGCTTGGGCCAGAGATGATTCGACAGACTTCAGATTGTATAGAGATCATTCGGCAACGAATGAAGGCAGCCCAAGACCGTCAGAAAAGTTATGCCGATAAGCGTCGAAAGGATTTGGAATTCAACATAGGAGATATGGTTTTTGTGAAGATTTCTCCACTAAAGAATGTTATTCGATTCGGGAAGAAAGGAAAATTGAATCCGAGATTTGTTGGACCATTCCCGATCATCGAGCGAATTGGAAAGCTTGCCTACAGATTGGAGTTACCGGAGAAGATGTCGGGTGTGCACAATGTTTTTCACATATCATATCTACGGAAGTATGTGCACGACTCGAATACGGTAGTTTCTGCTGATAGCTGTGAAGATTTCGAAGTTGATCCAGTTGATAGAAGACCTCGTAAGCCGCTTCGTGTTGTTGAAACCGACACGAAACAGCTTAGGAGAAAGGTAGTTAAGTTGCTCAAGATACAATGGAGTGATGATGATAACGACTGTACGTGGGAGGTGGAAGAGAGGATGAAGGCAGCTCATCCTGAACTCTTCAAGGTATGGCCCTAAGGTGTCGTCTCATCTCACGATATTGTAACTTGTTCTAAGTCTTAGAATTCTGTACGCTAAGCTAGAATTGGATGCATGGTTTGTTGATTGCTATGGATGGTAGGCGTACAGAATAGTTTTTGATTGCTTGGAATTTCGGGGGCGAAATTTCTAAGGGGGAGAGAATGTAACGACCCGTATTTTTACGGATCGACATGTTCGTCAAAATCTGGAATTTTAGCACTTTCATGTCATTTCAGATTTTTAGGCAGATTTGTCTAAGTCCTAGGTCGTGGACGACCTAAGAGCTAAGTCGTGACCGACCTATAGGATGGTAGCGAGTTAAGAGCTATGTTGTAGACGACTTAGGCATGTGGTGCGACCTAAGTATGTTGGGTTTAGGTCGCAGACGACCTTAGATAGGAGACTTAAGAGTTTCGGGCGAGTTAAGGGTTTTTGAGCGACCTAAGGGATAGGTCGGTAACGACCTAAGGAGGACCAGCAGTTGGATTGCGTAGTGGTTTAGGTCGCGAGTTAGTTTGGGTCAGCCTATAGAATGTTTGCGACCTAAGGGAAGCGCGAGCTAAGGAACTTACGACCTAGTGGTTAACGAGTTAGCGACCTAGTATATAGTTAGGTCGGCAACGACCCAAGGAAGCTGGGGCTGTAGTGAGCAACCTAAGAGTTGAGTGGTAGGTCGTAACACCATTAGGTCGCGTGGGTGCTAAGTTGTTAGGTCGTAGGGTTTTGTAAGTCTTAGGTCGTAGCTTAGTAAGTTGTTAGGTCGCGGGTTGGCTTAAGTGTTAGGTCGCGTGGGAGTCTAAGGTATTAAGTCGTAACCTCGTTATGTCGTAGGTCGGCAAGGCAGTTAAGTGTTAGGTCGGCAACGACCTAAGTTAGGTCGTAGACTTCTATGGTTGTTAAGTCGCGATGTGTTAGGTCGCTGAGGAGTTGAGTCGTAACCTATGTGTTAAGGCGCGCGTTGCGTTAGGTCGTAGGTCGCTGGGTGTTTGGATGCGCAGAAGGGTTAGGTCGGAGAGGCTTAGGTCGTAAGTCGGAAGCGACTTAGGGAGATAGCCAGATTTCGACTTAAGGAATTTCAGCTATAAATAGGAGGGGTTGTTCTCACTTTTTGGGATCCGGATTTTTGAAGCGACGAAGTGCTGCCATTTTGAGAGCTCGACTTCTACATTTCTTCACTTCTTTCCTCCGCTCAAATCTAGTGCTTCCATCCATCCAAATCGAAGATCAAGATTGAAGATCCAAGAGCTTAGATTGAAGATCTTCATCTTTTCAAGAGAGATTTCTTCGTTTGAAGTGGATTCGTGATAGATCAAGCTTCATCCTTCGTTGTCCAGATCTGAAGTGTGTTGATTTGGGTTTGTTTAGGTGATTCGGTGAGTGGTGATTATCTCTCACACGGATCCAAAGGAGTATATCGGATTGTTGGCTCGATTTGGTGTTAAAATAGGGATTTCCATGCATTTTCTTCATCCTAAGTGTAGATCCATATAGATCCATTGTTCATGATGATGTTACATCCATTTTATCATATGTTAACCTATGCAAGTTCATTCATCAAGTTTGTAGAGATATAATCCATGTTTTCATGCTTATTGGACTTTCAACTCTTTAATTACGAAAATGCCATTATTGTTATAATTGTCTACTTAGATCATATTTGAATGCTTGATTGCTTGGATTGATGTTTGATTTGATTGCTTGTTATGAACTTGATGATTGATGATTAGATTTAGACCGAAGATGATTCAAAAGCTAAGGGAAAGGCTCTTGAATTGGGAAAGCTGCTCGTGGCATATGTAGCGGGATGATGAAGCTCTTATGCATAGATTTGATGATGTGAAGTTGAGATGACACTTTGCGAGGATGTAATGAAGCGAGGCATCATATGATGAAGACTTGGTCTAATCCAGACGGGATCATTCCAAGCATGTTGATAACTCGGTGATATGATTCGAGTTGAGGATAATGAATGGATATGAGAATAGTCGTCGAGGAGGATGACTAGGAGGCTTGGATAGCATCGTTGTTGAAGGTTCTAGCATGCTCTAAGCAAGAGTACGTTTGGGCAGATTCGATAGTCCCAACGGCTAACTGTTGATGGTCGAGTACTCTGGGCAGATTCGATAGTCCTAGGCACGGGCTGCGACGACGTGCGGGAGTTATGTCTAGAACCGGGGTTTCCATTAGCCCTTGACGGACGGCTGAAAGAATGTGCCGGTCATTCAATTAACGGTGATATCGAAGCAATGATAACAGTGATAGCCAGAGTCATGGATGTTTGGTTGTAACGTCATTCGGACTCAAGAGCGGTATTTTCTAGGTGCTTATCTGATTTAGGCCTTGGTACTTGGAAAACATCGCCCTTGACTCGAGTGATAGTAGCTTTACTTTAAATTGTATGCTCTGCTATGTTGCTTCTGCCTAGTGTGTGTCTGGGGGCTATCACTGTAGAATGAGGTTGGAGTGGGAGGGTTGTATTCCTATTCCTTTTCCTTTATGCTCTTTTGGTATGTTGTTAGTTAATTTACTGCTCACTAAGACTGTTGTCTGACTCAAGGCTTTATGTTTTAATTCTTATTGCCTTGGGCTGTTCGTCCATTTTGGGACGGGCAGACTAGGTAGCAGGTGACAGGTGCTGTTCTCTCCTCACGATGCTGATATCGAAGACGAGCCAGAGGGTTGCATATTATCTTCTTATTATATGTACTGGATATTCCGCTGTTTTGTATTCTCTGAGAGATATGTAGTGAGGCTGGATGTATTGACTATGTGGATGCTTGTATTCAACTATTATGGAGTTTTATATGATGTCATTTTGTTCTGTAAAGCTTCACTATACATATGTTCTATTGTATTTTGTCCATGCGCTGTGAGTAATACGATAGATTCTTTTGTTTTTAAATCTTACCTTGACAACCGTCCATGGTCGCCTGGCACACTTTACAGCGCTCTATCTCTAGATTCGGTGCAGGGGTCATGGGCGGTCGTCACACTAATTTTCTAAGTTCAAACCAAATCGAATCAAGTGCTATTTGATAGCTGGTGGTCAATGGTTCAGGGACTAGCACTCTCTTGATTGGAAACTAGTTTGAGGATCAGATCTCATCGTTCCATGGTATACTTATAGGCTTTGCCTATAAGGTATATACCAAAGCAATAAATGTTTATAAATATTAATCTATATATACAATGTTTATTTTATATATTATATTGTTAGTTAGGTGACGATTCTAGCATATAAATATATTATGACAATTTTGATTGATTGTATGTATATATATGTTTTATATTAAATTTGTTTATGAAAACATACTTATATGCAGCATGGCTCCACATTAAAAAAACAATTAATTATTATTTTAAATAATTTAATATATGTATATATTATAATTTAAATACTACTTTATACTTATGTAAAATATGGAAATATAATTTTATACATAACGTTTAATAGGTATAATATTTTCGACAGTAACAAAATATTTTATATATTTATATATTATTTTAAAATAATATTTAAATCAATTTATCATATAAATGTTTATATAGATACATATATGTATTATAAATATGTTTTAATTAAATTAATACACATTGTACTTTCGGCAAAAAATAAAAGAAGTAACAACATTTTTCTATTTTTAAAACATTTAAATACAAACCAAAAATTAAAAAAATAGATTTTTAAATTGTTTTAAATTATAAAATTATGTAATAACTTTTCCAATTACAAAATTATCCTATAAAATTTTACTAGAAACATAAATTTTCAAAATTTCAGTTTCGAAAAGTAATTTTTGATTAATTTTATAAATTTTCTTTCGAATATTAATTATAACATATATTTTAAAATTAAAAAAAACAAGGCCATGCGCAAAACCATGAAGTTACATATTTAACATAAATTATTTTGTGACCTTTAGTTGTATTAATATATATTTATCATTATACACATACATATAGATATAAGTATTTAATATATATATATGTATGTATATATATATAATAAACTTATATTTGAACATACTGTTTTCCCTTATAGCAAAAAAATTATTATTATTATATTTAATATATTTTGTAAATGATATAAACATATTCATATATTTATATATATATATATTGTTAATGTTTCATACTTATGCTTATATATATATATATATCTATACAAAATTATATAAATAAAAATTATAGTTTATGCATATACACACGCACATATATTTGAAATATATTATATATATAATTAAAAGTATACAAACATACATTTGGATAGTATATTTGTATATTGGATGAGCTAAGGTGTCTATTGCGACGTAAGTCCCAACATCCACATGGGCATGTTATACCTTCCATAGATTTCGATGTTACACATGCACACACATATATATCTGTATATAATACAGCCATGTATATGATATAACATAAATTAAATAATATAATATCATTTCTAAATTTAAATAAAATAAAGATTTTATTTAAAAGAAATTTAGAAATGTTCTAAATAAATTAGACTTCATAGGCCCAATAAAGATCCAATATTGTAAAAAAAATGAAATTCACCATAACTTCCGCTGCAGGCTAGCCTAGTTCCAACACTTTTGAAGTACATCAAACATTTTTGATAAATTGCCTACATGGTTAGGTGATCTTCTTTAATTCACTAGCATATCTTTCACAATGACTTCCATTGATTATTTGATTTCTTCCAAGAATATTTTGTTATCTAAATGGTATTAATTAGCTCCAATGTTCTTCAAACTGAATGACATACCTTGTAGAAATACAGTACCAAGTCCATTAACATGCATCATAATATGATTTTAGCCGGAATACGCATTTATAAAAGATAGACCCCAGTTCCATCCACGAGTTGGTTAATCTGTCGAAGTGGAAAGCAAGCCTTTGAGAATGCCTTATTCAAGTTTGAATAATCAATGCATGCCATCCACTTTCCATTATCATTCATAACCATCATGGGATTAGCTACCCATTCTGGGTATAATGCTTCTTAGAGAAATTTGTTTGCCAACAACTTATCCACTTCTTCCTTCAATGCATCAGATCTCTACGGTTCTAAATT
Organism: Allium fistulosum; assembly: GCA_030737815.1. Classification (NCBI taxonomy): domain Eukaryota; kingdom Viridiplantae; phylum Streptophyta; class Magnoliopsida; order Asparagales; family Amaryllidaceae; genus Allium; species Allium fistulosum. The sequence goes on along the minus strand of CM060905.1, from coordinate 264,724,389 downwards.
GTGTATTTTCTGCTTCACGGGAACACAAGTTGGAATGACATTCAATGTGTGGCATGTAATTTCAAGCGAAATTTCACACATGTCGGAATGAGTCTATGCGAACACACCTCGGTTTTCTCTCTAAAACCTAACTAGTTCCTTCTTCGTCCTCAAGCTGTATTGAGAACCAATTTTGACGATCTTCATTTGGTCTTCTTTGTCTCTTGAATCTCATCCACTAGCTCCATCAATCTCACCCATGCCTTTTCCTTATTCCTTAAAGGGATTGATAGGGGAATCGAGCGAAAGGTCAGATGGAAATTTTTATACTTTCTAAGTTTTGATCTAGAGAGCCTTTCCCGGACCTTTTCCTTTCTACCTATGGCTCGCTTCCAGAAGTTTTGCGAAGTAGCATTCCCTTTTAGTACTTTGGTCTTATTGGATCACCCCGACTCTGTTATTTATGGGATGTTTGTTTATTAAACACCATGGAGCAAGAGCAATCCTAAAATCAACAAGGTGAATACACCTATGGAGTATCCTACACACCGTATCTACATGCACCTCATAAGCTGACTAGGCTCTCCAAAACCCCTATCATCAATGTATGTTCACAAGTAGGATAATTGGAATGCATATGAACACCCATCAAATTTTCATAAAGCCCACTCAAACATGCTCACTTCCCTACTCTCCATACAATCTGGAAAGGCCCAACAACAAATGGTGCTAGCTTTCCCCATATAACATATCTCAATAGCAAGTCCTTAACTCACACCAGACCACCTATTGTGAGCTCTCCATTCATACCTATCCTATGTGATTTCCATTCCTTTTCTTATGATTGAGGTGTCTCTAATTATATAATGTCCAGGTATAGCTTTAATTTAAATATAATTCACTACTAGCATACCTCCATCGTCGAATACCATGCAACATACTTCGCCGCTTGTTTCTTCATCATTGGTAATAGAAAATCCTCTTTGTATCCTTTAACGTACCTTACTAAACTCCTTCTTTAAGTCGATGGGCAAGACAACACAATAACTGATGGTGTTTCCCTTCTAAACGGAATAACATTTTGGATTCTTATTTGAAGATTATACTCCATCATCATTTAACTACAAACATCATAAATGGATGATGTTTTAATTTTGGTGAATAGAATATTACTATAACGAACTCACAGACTTGGTTGTGCACTTTTCACGTGCATCGGGCACTTAAAATAAGTTATGCATAAAAAGTCACAATTTCTTAAAATTGACTTAATAAGATAGTTATTTCCATCCAATTGATGACTAAAAAGAACTAATCTTTCCTGATAGTCAACTTTCTTCTAAATCGACAACTATTGCCTTTCTTAAAATTGTCTTTTTACCTTATCACATGAAAGTAAAGACAATTACTTCATGACTTGAAATCATACAACAGTAGATACTTCAAAAATAATATTAGTTCCGATGCTTGTGAAGCCCTATAAACTAATAGTGTAATGACCCAGAATTTCGAGCACTTCGTATTTTAATATTTAACTCTTGGAATTAATGTAAATAAATGTGATTTTATAACCATGTCAACCCATTTTAATTAATTGCTAATGATAATATACTTGTTTTTGAAATTTGTTGAAAAAAATAAATAATTCGAAGAAATATCAATAATGTGACCGAAAATCACTTTATCGATAAACGACTTTTTACTAAATAAAAGTTATTTGAATTCTTTCGCACTTGTATAGTAACATATGAAGACATTAACAAGAGTTTAATTCACCTAATTTCATTAGAAAATTATTTAGAATAAGCATGCTTCTAGAAGAGGGATTTAAGGAGGGAATCATGGAGTGATTTAAGGAAGGTATGGTGTGCATGTGCTAGCATGGAAAGGAGAGAGGGAGAGGGCTTATGGTCAGCCAAAACAAGGGTGTTTTGGGGTCTTTATGTGTTTCCAAATCATTCAGCATGTATCTCTTTCATTTTATTATTTCATTTCAAAAAAATTGGGACAAAAACTCTTAAACTCTAACACTCCTTTCTCTTCTTTAATTCTTCAAATCAAAATCAACCCAATTTCTTTCTCTTTCAAACTTTGGAAAATGCCTTATATCACCATTAGAACACATAATAGCATATAATAAGTGAATAAATGAATGAGAAAGTGGGACACATGCTCCAGGCCGTAAGCACTTAAGAGGTGTAGAAGGCTTGGCTTTGTGATTTTGAAGGAAAAGGTGGTTGGTTTAAGCTTTGGGTGATGGTAGGAAGTTGTTCCTTTATTCTAGAGACTTGTGATTATTATATTATTGGTTTTAAAGTGAGTTTACTCACCATTTGTTTGTGCATATGTGTATATAATGTTTGATTGTTGAAATATAAAATGTAAAGTGAAGAACGTTGCAAGTTATTACTTTTGGGCCCTCCTTTCTTTAGAAAGCAAGTGACAACATTACATGTATTATAATATCTCTTGTAATCCTTTAAAACATGTATCGTGACCGTGACTTGTTATTTACATGTTTGATAATGTTCTATGTGAAGTTGAAGTCTGTTGAGGATGGTTGAAGCGAAATAGTCACTATAAACGCAATTTGAATTACATTGTATTTAACATATGTTAAATTGGTTAAAATGTGAATATATTGTAAAAGTATATGATTGGTTGTTCTATACACATGCTTTGGTGTGTTTGACATAAAGGAATTGGTTTGGAAAGTTGTGGATACCAAAGTTGTGAAAGTTAGAAGCAAAAAGGTCGCTATGGATGTACTTTGAAATCACTTTGTGTTTGCAATTTTCAAGTCTACTTTGGAAGATATCCTTAGTGTTTCTTTATGGTTTTAATAATTAAAATATAAGTACTTACTAGTGTAAAAATATCAAGTTCTAAAAAGGTATAAAATTGTTCAAACAAAGTTAATAAAGTTTGAAGTAAAAAGGTCGTTGTATGATCACTCTTTAAAAATACCTTATTTTTTGGAATTTTTATAAATAAATTAAAAGATATTCTTAGGGGTTTCTTTCCATTGATTTTAAGTATTCTAAATATACTAACTACTATAAAAATTGGATCAGAAATCAATTGTTTATGTGTCGAAAAATAGCTTCAAAGTTCATGCAAAATCGTGTTAAAACTGGCATAGAACTTTAAAGAGCATTTGGAAAAGTGCTTTCTTTGCTTCTAAAACACATTTTTCCCATTGCAAATACTTTAGATAATATCACCAGAGATGTTCTTTTCTGTTTGAAATATTATATTGTGTAAAAATGATATTTAAATTAAGTATTTTTCTCTAATCTTTTAGAGCTGTTTTCTAACTTATATTAGACTTTTTAGAAGTGGTGTCATATTTAATATATTTAATAATTAATTATGAATTTTTAAAGTATGTGGCTTTTAAAATAAAACATGTTTACTTTTGGTTTTTCCGTTTATTTCAAAATTTGTTATTTTTACAAAATATTATATGTAGATAATTATAATATATTTTTTTGCAAAGCTAGCCGGCTTTATAGTGGGAAGTGCTACTGTATAAATAATGGGAAAACAGGTGTTCTGCACATGCACAGAACAGCTAAATGGGAGCAAAAACCCAACCACAATGAAAAATGAATTATAGGAGCAAGGTAAAACGAGCCTAGACTACTAAACAACTAAACTACGCGCCCTCCGAAGAGGAGCAGCCAGTACGAACGTCAGACGACGGGCCAATTACATGAACAAACCCAGAGCATAGTGCAACCAGATTTGGATCATAACCTTTAGAAGCAGGTGAGTAAATAATTTTGCTATCCCAACTGATATAAATTATAATATATTTTAAGTAGTTTAAAAGTGTTTTATCATAATTATAAGTGTTTTAAATATATACACGTGTGTGTGTGTGTGTGAGTTTTAAAAAGTTAAGTATTTTATAAAAGTAGTAAAAAAGTTTAGGATTTTAACTCTTATGGTTTTGAGGAGTTAAATAAAAGTGTATTACCATAATCAATAATTGTGGATATGCTTAGATCTTTAAAATGAATATCTTAAAGTTAACGAAAAGTATAAAATGTTTTTGCGTTGTAGTAAACAATGTTTAAGCAACATTTGTTTTAACCTTTATTAATTATACTTAGGATTATAAGTAGATCTTTTAAAAGAATGTTTTAAAGATAATTCTAAGTAATATGATTTTGGGTTTGTAGCGATAAATGTTTAAGTAAAAATTGTCTTTAACCCTTATAAATATACTTAGATCTTTAATAATGGGTATTTTAAAGATAATTACAAGTATGGAATCTTTTATAAAAAGATAGAAAAGGAAAAATTTTAACTTATAAAAGCGAAGGGGTTTATAGTAAGTAATGTTTAAGTAACATTTGTTTTTGACCTATGTGGTTATATTTTGAAGTAAGAAAATCCTGTTAAATGGTTTGCGAATATATTTATATCGTTGAGATAAGTATATGTACTTTTGAAGTATTGAAAAGAGTATAAATAAATAGTGAAAAGAGTATAAATAAATAGTGAAATAGTAGAATGCAAGTATATATCTTTTATAAAGGTAAATTAAATATATATATATATATACAAGTATAAAAAGGAAGTATCTAAAAGCTTTATGGCTTCATGCGATTTGAGAACCCCCGGAAAGGAGCATTGGTATGAAACGTCTTTAGCTTTAAGAACTTATACATACTAGATCCCCCGAGGAGCACTCCTATATATAGTTCGTGTACTTCTAAAGAAAGTAGTAATTAATAGACGAAGTTTTATTAATTAATAAAGGAGTTTATTTAATAAGGGAGTTTAATTAATAAAGGAGTTTCAATTAATAAAGAATGTTTTAGTTAATGAATGAAGTTTTAATTAATAAAAGAAGTTTTAATTAACTAAGGAGTTTTATTAATAAAGGAGTTTAATTAATAAAGAAGTTTGATTAATAAAGGAGTTTTAATTAATAAAGGAAGTTTTAATTAATGAAAAAAGTTTTAATTAATAAAGGAAGTTTTAATTAAGGAGTTTAATTAATGAAGGAGTTTAATTAATAAAGAAGTTTAATTAAATATGGAAGTTTTAATTAATGAAAGATGTTTTATTAGATAAAAAGGAGTTTTATTAACAAAAGTTGTTTTAATCAATAAAGGATTGATCGGATAAAAAGGGGATTAGAAGTCGTTTATGTGACTTGATCGTGCTTTATGTGAATTAATCGTGTTTTATGTGTCACTTGTCTATCGAAAGTGTTTAGTCATGTACTTAGCACTAAAAGCCAACAAAATATACTTAATTCTATCCGTGAGAGTTAAGCATGATGATTCAAGTAGGGTGTAGAAGCAATAGTGCTCTAACCCACTGAGCTTTACTCTTGACTAAGGGATGGTGGAAGTTGAGAAAGTCAGAAACATGATAACTATACGAGACTTAGTTCTCATATATGATCATTCTCATTGTTGTTGAATATGAACAAATTAACTTAGGAAATATCTAGAAGAAACAGAGGAATTATAAGGTATGGTTATTCACATGGTGAAGATATAACCTAAGTATAAACTCATCTTGCTCTTCTACGACAAGTGATAAAGAAATCCATACAGGTAGGAGATTATCTCCACCCTTATCGTTGTTTATTTATTTTTGAAAGCACCGGAGTTAACTGAAAATTCATCGATTCAGTCTCAAAGAGCCCAAGATCAAATAAGTATACTTAGGTAATACTTACCAAAAGCCACTTCAAGACTGAGATACTTGTTCTATCTCTTGAAAGTGGATCTGTTTGAGATGCTGGAATCCATACGTGGTTTCGAGATCTGTTCGAGATGTGGGAATCCATGTAGGGATTCATGATCTGTTTGAGTGATGATGGCTCATGTATTGAGATGCTAAACGTGACTTCACCCTCGGCAATAACATAAAACAAACTATGCGCATAACTAAGGGGGTTTAGGTAACCCCAAAGGTATATCAACTCCATATCTAGAGATGCTTTCAATATGTTAGCCGGCGGGAGTTGATGACATTCGGGATCACATTTTCAAGCATGGCCCAGCTATGTTTACTTTATTGGTATATTTTATCTAAAGATATATGACTCTCAAAAGGTAGTTTTTGACCCCTGTTAGAAGGTCCACCTCTATGTGCTGCGGGCACCTCCAATGGAAAATCCATATGCAAACGTACCTTAGCGGTTTTGATAGTACTTCAATATTGTTGTATCACGAGATGCAAGCGGCATGGCTATTTTCTAATTTATATTCTTTACCCAAGACATTATCTATGTATCACCTTATGTACTTATTAGATGGGTTGTTCTTTTGAGGGGATAACCATTTCGGCACTCTATGCAATTTTAAAAGTACCGTTATATATTTGCTACATATTTCTTAAGTTTCTCATAATAGACTTCTGCCTGGCTCGTGGTTTTATATTTCCCTTATTTCCATGGATGCTCTTTCGAACAGTTTGAGAAAATCATGTTTTCTTTGATGTTCATTGGGCTCTTAGAGAGGAGCTGAATGTTATACCTACCATAGTGTTTATTTTCGCTGTATTACTTTATGTATATACATCAGTAATTGTAAGGATGGATTGCTATAGTGTCCAAGCAAATGATAGTACTTTGATTAGTAACTCTGAAATGCTATGTATATTAGTGTAGCTCTGTGCAGTATCTTTTGATATATGTTATCATTCCTCATGCGAGATTCTTATGTTTTTGTTCTCCTCTTTCTTCTTCCTTTTTTTTCTTTTTCTTTACTCTAACAATCGGTCTTTCCGGCACTTGGATGCTTGGTACGTAAATACGGTGGATGTATTATTGGCGACATTCGAAGATCGAAAAGGGACGTCATTACAAATATAGAGCTAGAATACCTTATGTACATCGCCATACTCGAAAAACGCTGTACATAGATAAGCATTATCATCCTCTATCAACAACTGTCTTATACAACCAAACTTCTATTACTTAACCTTTTAGGGAACTTTTCACTTAACAGGGCTCTCATGCTTCTCACATCTTATATACGCATATCTCAACCCTTAACACAAACATATATATATATATATTGATTTCAAAAAATATTTAATCTGCATTCTCAATAATTCAAAATAATAAATTTAAACTTGTTATGTTCTTCTTAAGAATAAATTATCTCAATATTGTCTATTATAAACACTTTTTCTCTATTACCTCAAAATAGTATATATTTTTTCAAATTGATAATATACTTCAAAAAAATCCTTTACTTTCAACATATCTCTTTAAATATACCAAAAATCATTATTTAATCCCAAAATAATACTTTTCATCAAATTTCCTTCCAAACAATAATATTATTGTCACTTCACATCAAAATAATAATATTTTAAATCATTTTTTACAATCACTTTATCATTATCTAATTCAAAAATAACAGCTTTCTGCATTAAATCCCAAAAATCCTTTTTCGTGTTATTTATATAAAAATTAGTAATAATTTCTCATCCAAAATATTCATGGAAAATATCTCTTTATTATTATTATTATTCTCAAAATACCTCTTATTTTTATTACTTAATAATATTGATTTTTTCATAAACTCCATAAAATAGTCATATTATTATTTGCACAAAATTTCGGTAGCCTTCCAAAAATCATATTACTATTTATTTAAATTCAACTTTACTTTATAAATAATAGTGCGATTCAAAATAGATTTTTCCTTATTGTTTCAAAATTTTCCCAAAGTTCATAAATAACACCCTCATTAAAATCTTTAAACCAAAAATTCATAGCGTTCATTTCTAGTAAGTCCTTAGCACGCTGGCAAATTGACTATCCTAACTAGTTCACTATAATCAATTCAACTTTATAGGCTGTATAATTCTTTTCTAGCTCCAATCAAAATTCAATTGAAAATATCAATAACTTTCCAGTTCAGTTTTTAAATCAAAATTGTTGATCTCACATCTTATTCTTCACAAAAATAGTAATATTTAAAGACAATAAAATTCATTGTTAACTTTAACCAACATCTAATTTTGATCATCGTACTTTTCTTTTAAATTAAATTCTTTAAATGCTATTTAAACAAATTTTTAGAGAAAAGTTTTACTTTAGATGTTTTATATTAATCATTTTATAAGAAATCATATACGAAGTTCGATTTCCTAAGGTAATTTGTAACAACCCGCAGATTTAACCGGTTTTAATAACGTTATTAATTGGAATTTTGTGGGATTTTTAAACGATAAAATTTTAAAATATAAATTTGATATTTGGAATGCGTCTAGTTAAACATAGCAACTGGTATATTTTCGTCCGAAAATATGAAAGTTTATTTCGCGCGTAAATTTACTTCAATTTAATCAGTTAAAAAGCGATGAAAATAAAATATTTTCGGAACCTAAATATTTTTACATAGAAAAATTCTAAACCATCTTTTGAGCAAACGCTATTTTTCGTTAATCTAAATTCGGACATCTTTAGCTTCGTCGATCATATTTTTCTGTGTTTTTCTTGCATTTTTCCACCAGTAGAAAATTCGAATTTTTATAATCAAATTGTACCACCAATATCTGTATACCGTTTTGATCGTCTCGTCGCACTGGTCTTTGCAGTATATTCAATTCTGTGTTTTGAGATTCAGTTCGAAACGCAACGCGTGTAAATGGTAACCGTATCGGTAAGCGGTATGTGCCTTTTGACTTCTTAAACCCAAATAGCCGTTGCTTTTAATTATTCGAAAATTTATGAAGACTGACGTTCACTGTTCCCTTTATATTAGCTGTCTTATTTATTTGTTTCATTCATTCGCGGTGATTCCTCCGCCTTCCTTTCTTTCGTTCTCTGTGCGTAGTATATTTTCAATGTTACAGCTCATCTTCTCTTGTCTTACCATTTACACTTGCTTCCTCAACTCCTTCTTTGTTCTCTTCCCTTCCCTTCTCTATTTTTCTTCCTGGGCTACAGCTAAAAAAAAAAAGAAAAGTCTTGAAATCGATCAGTTCCTTGGATCTCCACCATCAGATGCAAGCTCGGCCGAATACATCATCTTCCCTAGCCTCGTCCTCCTCTCTCTCTCCCAATAGTTTTTCCACCGAGCCAACTCACCTCCCTTTCCTACAGCCACGCTTCACACCTTGATCGGCCACCGTACCCATCCCTCACGTGAAACCTCCATCACCGATACTTGCCTAGCCGCCACCGCCCGACTTCCACCAGTGCTCATCACTGCCCTCCGCCGCTTCATTCCTCTCCCCTTCAGACAATCGTTCTCCGACCGCCGCCGTAGTCTCCGCCTCCGCCCAGTGCCTCCTCTAGTATAATATAGGTAATATATTTATTCTGGAAGTGGTTGAGTATAAGAGTTTATGTATATTATTTTATATACTGATAATTATATAATTGTTATGTATATTACAGTTTATTTTAGCAAAAGTTGTTGAATCTGCTTCATAGTCTTATAAAGAGTTTATATATATAGTTTGTATACAAAAGTTTAAAGTTATAAAAGATTTTACAACATAAACGGGTATTGTATCATTTATATATTCAATATATGCATATTCTGATAAAAATAAATTATATATATATAGTTGTATACCTGTGTTTGTTCGAGCATATATATGTTTTCAGTTGTATAAGATTGTTTCAGAAATTATGTTTACAAGTCATATATTTATATTATCCTTTGCAAATAATTAAGCAAATGTTGCCTGTGATTGGTTTATGTCAGTATATTTGTGTTTGGGTGTATATATCGTGTGGGTTCTTCAAGTGTTATATAATTTCGGCTAATTGCATATTCAGAGTTTTTTTAACATAAGTTTTGCAGTAGGGTGTTTGTATATATATTATAATAATTTGTTTTTTTTTCACAAGTTGTACATAGGATATTGGTTTTATATAGATAGGCTGCACTGTACCTATACAGTCATTTTTATTTTTAAATGTATATAGTACTTCTAAGATGTTATGCCCAGATTTCAAAGATTTTTTTTCTGTTATTATTTAAGTCTATATATATATATATATCTGCTAGCATATTACATATGTCAGTCTATTCTTTATTGATCTGTTTAGTAGTATATGTATATATTTTATAAATTGAGGTATTATAAATATATATACCGGATATATTTTGTATGAAGCAAAATTGATAAATTATTATGTATAGATCTTTACTTTAAAATAAGTTTTAAATTATATATATATGCATGGGTAAGTTATAAATTGCAAATTTCTGCTATTATATGTGTATATATATGTGTATATATATATAGATTTTGAAGTCATGTGTTTATTTTTCTTAATTTATTTATTCAGTTGTGATAAATCTATATATAATTTGTGTTATGTTTGGAATACAATCTGGATTTGAATTATATGTTTTGAAATTTATTTAGAAAACAAATAATATATATATATAATATAATAACAATGTGTATATTTTTGTTTGTATCAAAACTAATTCGTTTGGTTCATCGATCCCTGTTATCAGCTTTGCTCGTCAAAGTTCGTGCCAATTTTGCATTGCTTGGATTCATAATTCAATTTCAGTGTCTGTATCAGTGTGCGTATCCATGTTATCTTCTGTATTCTCTAGCCTCGAAAGGTGAGCAATCACTCACGATTAACGTTCTTTTATTTATTAAATTTGATTTCAAATTGAAATGACAAATTGAAATATGCTGTGTTAGTTAATTACATTGTTATATATGCTATTACCTGTATATGTTCACCTATGACATCTAATACCATTATCTGTTAATTATTTATGTGATAATAATACAGTTTGGTTGATAATTGATTGATTGTTGATGTTTAATTAGACGTTAATTGTAAATGTTAAGTGATAAATAGTATGCAATTGAATTTGATATAAGATTGTTAACAATTTAAAATGGATTTATATGTTGAATTTGATTAAGTTAAATATGACCCCTTTAAATGTTGAATTAATTGACACGTAGAAATTTGGTAAAAATACCTTGAACCATTTAAATGTTTGTTGCTTAAATTTATGTAGTATGAAATTAAATAATTGATATCAAATGAAGAACCGTATTAATATTAGTGTAGTAATCTTTAATCTACATGAAATGATAGTGTAGATTCTAGAAATAATTATATTAATTTGCACAAATAACATTGTGAATTAATACGATTATTTTGGGATTTTTTGAATTAATTATTGGATTGTTATTGATGTCTGCTATTGCTTGTTTATTTACTTTGACACCATCCCAGTTATCACACTACAAGTTCCCTTTGCTATGCTTGATTTTTGAATTGAAATGGAATCGGGTTGAAATGATAAATACCCAAATTAAACTTTGACTTAGGATAGAGAATTAAATAAAAATCGATTGGTCAATAATTTGATTTAAAAATAAAATGAAGATTTTATTTGGATAAACAATAAGGTTTTGAAATGAAGTTGAAATTTGAATTTTCAATGAAAGGAAAATGTTAATATTTAATAATCTGAAACAAAATATTTACAATGTAATTGATGAAAGAACGTTGTTAAATTTGAGAAATGATTGAATTAAGTTTGAAATTATTTAATAATCTAATAAGTTGAATTATTTAATACTGAAATAAAATTGAATTCTTTGATAAGTGAAATTGAACTTCTTTGATAAGTGAAATTGAACTTCTTTAATAAATGAAATCAAGTTTCTTTATAAATTGATTTTTGAGATTTGTAACTAAGAAAATAAATCAGTGAAATTGAATTTCTTAAACAAGAAATAAAAATGTGATTTATGTGTTGAAATAAATATAAGACTTGTAAATTAAAGAATTCGATTTGACAAATTTAATTTAATTCAATTTGAAGTTTTGATATAATAAAGTTGAACTTAAGTAATTGATTTAATGAATTGGGAGTTAAAAAGAATTGTTTTGAATGATAAATTAACTTAACGAATATTGAATGAAGTCGATCAATGATTTTAAATTGTTTTGAATGTTAAATTAAATTAATTTAAATGTTTTCGAAATGAAACTTATATACGAACTTGAATCAATATTTGAATTGTTTTAAATAAAATTTGAAATTGAATTATAAGATTTTGAAATGGGAATTTGGAAATTTTGAAACGTAAATTATGGAAATTGATTTAGAAAGAGAAATGAAATGTTGGTGTACAAATTCTATTTGAAATTGAATTTGATTTGGTTTTGAAATATATTAAACGACCAATCGGTGTAATAATTACGAAAGTTATTAAAGAGACCGGAATCGGTTAGGGACATACTCACTGTCTAAACCGAAAACCACTTTAATAACTATACGCGGAGTGTGATCCAGAATGAAGTGGTTGGAATGATGAACGTGATGACTGAAGAAAGAGAACGATAATGGATAGCCTTGACACTTGTGTCAAATTGGAAATGACTAAAACAGGAGCCGTGCCGGGCCAAATGGGGTTAGCTACCTCGAGCGAACACACTTCTTCGTAAACTACTCATTACTTGTTGTCGATTGGTGCACCCTCGAATTTTGGGAGTGTTGTTTCGCGGTGTTGCGATCGCTGCGGCGATGCGTTCTCACCAGTACGGATCAGGCAAATGGTAGTTTCACTACCTTGGGTATTGCCTCATGTGCCTTGTCATACTTGTAACCCTATATACGCGACCACTACGATTTGTTTTGTGTTATACCTACGGAGTACTCCCTGATATCCCACTAGTTTACGGTGGAGTTTACAGTGCTGTATAGACTATAACGCTTATATAAAATGTGTTAAGGGGAATAATGGTAATGCCTAACACTATCTTGATACTTTATATTACTGATAGGCATTATCTATTTACCGTACACTACTACATAGTAGATAGTTTAACGGATCCTTAAAGGATGGTTATTCCAAACATCCTTTGAGTTACTTGTATTTCAGTTGCTATTTCACTTGAGTTGGATTTATTGATATAAGAATGTTAATCCTGACTCGAGTGTTTTGTGTTTTGCTTTACGCTCGGGTCAGACTGAGTGTACCAGTATTCGAAACTCACCTTTGGAGTTGGAGCTTCGCTTGGAGATCCAGCCATCTATCCAGCTTTCAGATATTCGGTTGATTCCAGTGATGTATTCTGGTATTGTATTTCACTATTGTATTCGAGACTTCTGTTGTACCTTATTTAACTCTGATATGTATATAGTAGCTTCATGAACTACTATCTTTTGTTTCTGCTGCATTTATTACTCTGTATCTGTGATCTGTGATTATTTTATTTACTGTATATGCTCAGTTTTGCCAAATTTAAATTAACTATTCGGTATTTTGAATTATTCAAGTCCGACATGTGCGGATGTGAATGGTGCAAAATACCGGGTCGTTACATAATTTCTTTTCAACAACCCTTATAAATATTGAACTTCCAAAACTAAATTCTTTTTAGACTTACCAAATTCAATATAAATTTCTGAAAACCAATTAGATTTGAAATCACTTCAGTAATTTTCTGAAATACTCGTACTCACTACAACAAAATACCCCTTTTACAACGGGCAATGCCCGTTGTAATAGGGGTTTCGCAACGGGCCTAGGTCTGTTGTATTATGCGATGTTGTAATAGAGTGGATGAATTTTACAACGGTTATTGCCCATTGCAATAGGGGGTCTTTTACAACTGTTTTTGCCCGTTGCAAAAGGGTCTTTTACAACTATTTTTGGCCGTTGTAATTAATCCTTTTACAACTGTTTTTTCCCGTTGCAAAAGGGTCTTTTGCAACTATTTTTGCCCGTTGTTAAAAAATTCAAATGAGAAAAAAAATAAAACTACTACAATGCACGTGTAAATTTTAAACTAATTTGAATTGAAACAAAATTATTATACTAATGACAACTATATTTATTCATATTTACTAAAAATAGCAAAAGAAATTCATATTTCAAAATAACAAAAAGATTTATCAATTCACATTATTCATAAAATTTTACATAGTTACAAAACATCGAATACAACCGTAAACTAACATAACACGTAGTACATACAAATAATAACACGATTTAAAATTTAGACCGAACGACATTGAAGCAAACCTTGAACCATAATATTTTAGTTAATCAAAACCCACATAGACATAGCAGTACATATGCATTTATATTCTTCTGGCGATGCATTCATGTATTCCAGAACCTATATGAAAAAAATGTCATAACTATGAAGAAAAGAAGTTAAGAAGGAGGCAAACAGATTTCAAAATTTTGCTGTAAGATCTAAATTGCACCTGAATATTGATCTCTTTCCAAGTTAGAAGGATGGAGCTATTTCTTTTTTGCATCTCAATTACTATTCGTACTTGAACTCTAAAACACATTAAATCTGTTCCTATTAATAGATTTGTATTTCAGAGTGACATAGATATAGCTCAACTGCGGAAACAACAACTTGAATTAGTAACATTAATGAGTTTAAAAATTATCATACACTTCAGACTATTTAGACTCAGGTAAACTGTTTAGTTTAATTTCAGCCTGACATATTTATATTTCAACAAGTATAACTCTACTGTGAATATATTTTTCATTTCCTAAGCTCTTTCTGAATCATCAAGCAAACACTGAAACGTTAAGTCTCATAAACTATTAATATTGCTCACTAACATAAACCCAAACAAGCTACAGATCAAGCAAACAACTTCAGAAACCAATACCATAATCAATGGTATATTAAATCACCTATTGGCTGCCGAATTACTAGGCAACACAATACAGTTTAGTCCCAAAGTCCATCAGTAACCCATGTTTATATTCGCTTTAATGCTGACAATATTTCCTTATTTTTGAATTCATTTTGTGCTTAGTCTATGTTATTATAACGTCTTCAGTGCTTTTTATTCTTTTTCTATAACTATTAAGTGAAAATTCATTCTGCAGGGTGACTTTGCACCATTAATGGCGCCTCACTTTTCATACGGATAAAGAGAATTGAGTGTTGTCACTATTTTAAATCTTCTGTATTAATACCCAATTCAAAATCTGTTTTAAAGGGAGCATATATAAATGTTCGCTTTGCCAATCTACAGATAATATTTGTGTCAGAGTAAATGTTGTGCGTGTGTGTATTTTTTTCCTTTCCATTTTTAATTAAACTTTTGAGCTTAAAATAATAATAAGATTCTGTTGTTTGTGAGTTTTGTAATATAGAGTAGGATTTGAACTTCTGTTCACCGCTTTGGGTGAAAGGCCATTCAAGGGTTCTGAAACCGTTATAGAAATCCAAGCTTGGCTTAGATCATGCGCTCGCATCTTTTCCCGCATGAATCTTATTGGTTCACTTCGTGTCCAAGTGGCTTCTAGCATGCTCCAAGAAAGAGCATTAGATTGGTACGAGCTTTTGATTTCTGAAATTATCGAAGCGGTACTTACTTGGGAGCAATTCTGGGAAAGATTCGAATTGAAGTTTGTGCCGGAGGCTGAAAAAGTAACTTTAGCCCGACGCTTTATTGACCTTGTTCAAGGTGAATCTTCTATGACGGATTACGTCGCATCTTTTGAATCTCTATCTAAATATGGGGTCGAGTATATTAATACCCCATTGAAGAAAAATCAAAGATTTGTCCATGGGTTGAATAAGAACCTTAAAAAGCCTTTGCTTCTGAAACTAGAAGTTTCTTTTGATCAGCTTGTTGATATCGCTCTTCGACTTGAAGAGGCCGATAATGAAAGTAATGTTGAAGTTGTGGGTGCCAAACAGAATTTCAACAATAACATGAAGAGGCCTATTAAGTTCAAAGGCCCCAATCCCGACAAGAAAGGGAAGCAAGAAACTTCTGTAGCAAAGACTCCTACCACTAGTCGTGGACGATGCTACAATTGTGATTCTATGGACCACTATGCAAAGGAGTGTCCGCAACCCCTCTATTGTCGCTATTCCAAAAGTTTAAGTCATCATATATCTGCGTGACCCATACTTCAAGCAAGAAGGAGGGAAAGCTAAATGTTGTGCAAACCTCTACTAGCACTTCTTTTGGTCAAGGTATTTCTTATTCTATCCTTGACGACATTTGTTTTGTGATTTTTTTTATTCGAGTTCTTTTTGA
The DNA here is from genome assembly GCA_030737815.1 of Allium fistulosum. NCBI lineage: Eukaryota > Viridiplantae > Streptophyta > Magnoliopsida > Asparagales > Amaryllidaceae > Allium > Allium fistulosum. The sequence goes on along the minus strand of CM060905.1, from coordinate 264,708,388 downwards.
TTGGGTTCATCTCATTATTTTATATCAAAAGAACTTGATGATTCTTTCTCTTTTTAATTTTATAGGCTTGATGATTTCATTGAGAATTGCGAATTTGATTGATGGATCCGCAACACTCAATTTACTTTGTGAAAATGTCGAGATTATTTTTGTGATTTTTCTGTTCGAGCCAATTTGCATGTTATGCGTTATTTTGGCTTCGAAATTGATTTTTGGGAAAGGATTGGCTTAATTATTATGAAGGCCATATCCTATGTCCAATGTGGACTATTTATCTTCGACATCTTCAATTTGTTAAGCAGATTTCTTTTGTTCTTAATAATTTTGATTTCCAAATTCGGTGATATCATTTTAATTCTTTAAACTCACTTGATGAGGAAAGTGTTATTTCTCTCATTCCAGTAGTTTGTGAATTTTCTGGTATTTTGAGCTTGTATTAGGATTTTCACTTAAGCAATCTATCGTGTGGTGCTAAGGTCTTTTCAGCTCGACCTTGCCATCAGTTTTCATCATCTACGAGTTGCGGAGAGTAGCATTCCACTTACCGCATTCCGCACTCGTCATGATTCTTGTGAGTGGTTCGTTATGTCATTCGATTGTGATGAACCTTCTACCTTATTTCATCCATTTTGTGAATCGAGTATTCAACGAATATCTCGATTAGTTTATTCTTATATTTATTGATTATGGATGAAAATAACAAATTTAAAATTTGCAAATCTTTTTAATAAGATATTTATAAGTATAATTGGATTTTGTTCTTAAAACGAAAAAAGAATATTTGTAAATTTTATAAGAGGCATGTTTATCATATAGAAGATGGGTTTGTGTTGTTTTGCCCATTGAGTGCTTTAAGAATTCTGGTCGATGCGCTTGATCAACGTTATCGATAGGAATCTCCTAAATGCTATGATGAGACAGTCAAACACAGTAAAAATTTTGTAAAAATTAAATTTTTCTAAGAAGAGGATTACATAAAGTTAATTATAATTTTGAAAGTCTTAGCTTTTCGGGAAAGAGGATCGTTTAAAAGAACTCTTTTCCGATATTTGTATTCTTGCGATTTCCGAAGGGAATTAAGACTTTATTGTTTTTACCAATACTAGTCGTATTGGTTTGAGTGTCATTCTCTTGCAAGAGGGAATGTGTTATCGCATTTGCTTCTTGACAATTAAAGCTTGTTGAGACTAGATATACCACTCATGAGCTAGAGCTCGCGGCCATTGTTTTCGCTCTTAGAATTTGGCTCATTATCTTTTGGGGGAGAAATTTGTTCTCTACTCCGATCATAAATCTTTGAAATATTTATTTTCTCAAAAGGAACTTAATTTGTGTCAACAACGTTGGCTCGAGTTCTTTGTATCTCATGATCTTGATATTCTTTATACTCCGGGAAAGGGTAATCGTGTTGCCGATGCTCTTAGCCGAAAGCAACAAGTAGTTGTTTCTATGATGATATCCGGATGGAAAGATCTCGAGACCTTATCCACTTGTAAGATTCAAGATCGTGAATCTGATTCATGTTCATCTCTTGTTTTGTGTAGCCTTGAGGCTCGTCCTTCTCTTTTGGACCGTACCTCTTTTGGCTAATCTCTATGTCAAATAAATAGTTAAATTACATAGAGTTCCTACTTCTATTGTTAGCAATCGTGATCCATTATTTTACCAGTGGATTTTGGTAAGGTCTTCAAAAGCTTTGGGAACAAAGCTTAATTCTAGCACCGCTTATCGTCCTCGATCCGATGGACAAATAGAGCGTGTGAAATCAAATTCTTGAAGATCTTCTTCGTGCATGTATTCTTGTTTTTGGTGGAAGTTGGGAAGATCATATTTCTCTTGTTGAGTTTTCTTCCTATAATAGCTTCCAATCTTGTATTGGTATGGTACCTTTCGAGGCACTCTACGGAAGGCCATGTCGATTTTTTTTTGGATTGGCTTAAAGCCAGTGAGAAGCTGGTTTTAGGTCCAGATGTATATTTGTGTTTCACCTATGAGGGGTGTTGTGCGTTTCAGTCGATCGGGAAAGTTAGCACCTCGTTATGTTGGTCCATTTCCCATCACCGGACGTATTTGTTCCATGGCTTATCGCCTTTTATTACCGGCTCAATCTTTTGCTATTCTTGACGCTCTCAACGTCTCTCTACTACGGAAATACCTTAGAGATTCCGATTTTTATTCTTGAGCCCGGTGTTGTTGAAGAGATTGAGGTTTCACCAAATTTGACTTATGAGCAACATTCTATTCGTATCATTGCTTTGGAGATTAAACACCTTCGAAATAAATATGTTCTTCTTGTAAAAGTTCAATGGTCCTCAAATCCTAAGGATTGCTCATAGGAATCTTGAGAATTCATCGAGCAAACACATCCAGACTTACTCTTTCATGCTCTTTATGGTGAACTTCTTATTTCAAATTTTCTTTTATGGTGAATTCATCGAGCACCTTTGATATGCTTTTATGGTTGTTACTTTTATTTTCCTCTTAATTATTGCGAGGACGCAATTTCTTTAAGGAGGGGAGTCTATAACAACCCGCATATTTTACGATTGTATATTTAAATATTTTATTTAAATATAGCGTCGTTAGTCGGATTAAAGTCCGAAAAGCTACCTTTTGCAAACAGTCGAATTACGACTTAAGACCACTTCCATTGAGTCCAAAATGGCATTTGCGACTTTTTAAGTATAAGCATCGATATGTTTGGAGTTGAGTGAATTTTGCTATTTTTCACTTAGGGCTTTGGGTTTGGGTTTTAGCCCAATAACCTAACATAACCCCTAGCTCAGTCCCCACTCTTCTCTTCATTCACTTTCATTTTCTAACACTTTCAAGCTTTTGAGATTAATGGGGGAAAAAGATTGGAAATAGAAACTCAAAACCCTAGTTTCCTTTGCAAGCTCCATTTCTTACTCCAAAATCAAGGTGAAGCTTTGGTAAGCCTCCTCTTCATCTTCTCCAACTCATTCTCTCTTCAATTTCAGAAATTTCCTGGGTAACTTGCCCAATGGGAAAGGTAAATACATATGGTCGGATGGGTGTATATATAGTGGTGAATGGATGAGAGGATTGAATTCAGCTTCTATCAAAAATAAGGAAATATTTTCAATGAAAGTTGTCTCGACCATTAAATTCAAAATCATTCAGTAGTATTTTTTATGGCAAAAAATGTGACCGCTCAACATTCTCAAAGTTATAGTTTCATACAATCTTATGTGAAATTAAAAATAATATTTTAAAACTCTTTGTTATGTAAAATATGGATGTTTTAAAATTCTCTTATTTGCATGTTTGTGTTTGACTCTAAAAGTTGTACTCTGCTTACGCCACCTCTCCCTTGTTTAAACTAACATATGTTTTTGATATTGTATCTCTTGTTCAAACTAATATATGTCTCTAATATTGTAGATAGATAACACGTGAACACTAAAATATCATTGTGGTTGAACCAATATAAACATTAAAACATCTTTAAATGAAAAGAAGGATAATTTTTGTATGCAAGAATAAACAAGAAAAAATGCTTACATCCAAAATGAAAAGAAGTGCCATAATTGGAGGAGCTGCATAACCAAGCCCATCCACTATTGCCTTCAAAGATGGATAATATCCTCTCGTACTGTCCATTCCTATAACCGAGCATATGAAACTTCCAGCTAGTGCCATTGCTCCATATACACCTGCACTTAAAATAACAAGTTAAAGATTTTACCGACTATGAATGTAGTTATTAATTTGGATGTATGTGTACAAATACATATGAAACTTCCAGCTAGTGCCAATTCTCCATACACACCTACATTCATAGCAAGTGATGTATGTACATCTCCAACACTCATGGGGGAAATCACAGGATATGAGTGAAAACTATGGTGTACCTAGCTTTTTCAGTCATGCCACTAAACTCAAATTTGAACTAAAAGTTTCACTACCTCTGAACAAGATCCAAGATTATGAAATTAATTTTAAGATAACTAAAAGTTACTTTACATGTAGAATTATGGTGTTGATAAATAAATAAATAAAATTAAGTGAATATTGTGATTGTATTGGTAACCAGCTAATAGATGGTTGCTCACAAGTAAATACTGATGAATGATGATTTCACCATAACATATTCTTGCTTTTATTTTTCCAATTTTCATTAATATGTATATTGATATAAAGCAGTCTAAAGATGCATCCAAAACTTGTCCAAACAGGAATACTCTCTTCTATGTATTATTAATAACATGGATATGAAACAGATCAAATGAAATAATGCACACTATAATCTAATTTATATATTGATTTATATAGGGCAGGATACATTGGATGCATCTTTAGTTATAAAGCAAGATTTGCAGACATTATTATACATACATTTTCAAAGATCATATTGATTTTTGAGGGCGGTATATGGGAACATTTCCATTTTGGAATAAAGGTTAGTAGTGCCCTTTACACTATCATATCCAGCGAACCTTAATTTTATTCTGCTTTCATTATATTACAGAAGCCTTTTGACTGTTCTACTGTTTTCATTGACCCAAAACTCACTTAAATATGAAGGTAAAAGCCTAAAAGGCATGTTAGAACAAATCATACTTAAGTCACAATATTCTTGGAAAGGCATGTCATGTGGAAATGTGTTTACAAAAAGAAAACTTAGAGATCAACTGGTTCTTAGTATAATTATGTAAAAGAACAATAATATTAGATGATATACAACTTTCCATTTTCGATATTATTAAGCAAAAATTTGAGGCTATCCTAGATATCAACCAGTAGTTTGTAATTTAGGTTTGCATACAGTGTTGTGTACATGAAGGATATTTTTGATCAAAAATTTGCATTTCTAAACCAACTATCTATTACTTAAATAGGAAAAGAGAATCCACACTTTAGTTATTTGACATGTGTCCATTCTTCTTAAGAAACAACTGGAAAAATTAGCATTCCCTAAAATGTGCATTTCAACTTCCTTTAGCATACCTATTCGACAGTTATTATTTCTCTCTCTGTGCCAAATACCAGTTCCAAAAATAGTGAAAGAAAACATAATAATGTGAGAAATCCCAAATCGACATTCTCCATCAGACTAACGAATCATATTTCCTTAAAAACAACTTCGCAGCGTCCGCAAGAATCACCCAAATCTCAATGTCTCCAGCAACGATGAAGTCACGGAACTCCACCCTTCTGACGTTGACTTAGTGGCCGCTCTTGAGGTAATTGAATCCAAAATCTATTAATTTTATTCGTCTAATTCTAATAAGGGAACCATCTTCATATGCTTTTGTGAATATTACTTCTGACAAATTAGGGCAGGAGATTACGCTTTTTATGAAGTAATCGAAGAAACGTTCCATTTTCAACTGATGCTCTAATGGAGATTACAGAAATTGAGTTATAATACGTAATTTACTATGTACGGTTCTAGCAATAAAGAAAATTATCTATAATTACAACCTTAGCCTTGGGACCATCCAAGGGGTTTTACATTTTTAGAATTGAAATAATTATTTTCATGGTACTTTTGATTTAAGTGGATTAATGATTTGAATTTAATAAATGAATAAAACGACTATATTGCTTAATGTATTTCTACATAGGAAACAATGTCTCATGTTGGTGACAGTATGTATATTATAACACATCTTCTTAGATTATCTACTTGAATTAAGAATGTATTATTGTTAAGTAGTATATTTTTTATGATTCATAGCAAATATGTAATATAAATATTGTGAAAAGTCTTAAATTTTTTATTATATGGAGTTCACACACTAACAAGTAAAAATTATGCATTATGTGTTTGAGTATTTTGATAGTTTTGGTAGCTTTAATTTATTTTACAATTTGATGCACATAGAATAAGTTTGGATGGAATGTAGTTCATGGTCCTATGCTAAACTAAATCGAACATTTGATATAAAAATTAAATAATACATACTAAAATTTCAGATATACGGGAAAACAAATGGACATCAGTAAACATCTGCGCCATTCTTATTTCCTATAATATACAAACCTCTACTATTAATCTAGGAGCTCCAAGTAATATTTATTCTTTAAGCATGTCATAGATAATCATAATTTTTAAACCATATATTTTTAAAGATGAAAAGCTACCTAATCTCATGATTTCACTCAGAGTGGCAACATATGAAAACGACGAAGATATCTCATATGCTAAAGAATATATATATATATATATATATATATATATATAATGTGTGTGCGCACACACTTATATATATAAAGGAATTCACAATGATAGAAGAAAGTATTACAAAAGTGGATAATAATTGTTGAAATTGCGCTCATACATGATTATAAGGTGGAATTTGTAGTGGGAATTTCGATCTCATTTTTTTTGGATGCATACATGTCATTATTTTAGTATATGTACTAATTATGAATACATTTTCACAAGTTCATATTACATGTACTATGCTGCATTTAGTTACCTAACATCAAGTATTCGGTCAACAAAATTTTAGATTGTAAATTTTAGTGATTTAGAGAACTGTGAAACTAATATAGACTTTTTTATATATTTTGAAAGCAATTGATGATTATCTTTGCTATTTTAAAGCCACCATGGGTATATATATCAACAATATTGGTATGCTTTTATCCTTATATTATATATGTTACAACGCAATCAGGAAAATATGGTTTGGCATGAATTTGCACATGCATCACTTTTTATTGTTCCGTGGTTGAATTCTTACTGTCTATTGGATAAAAGGAAAATGATCCTTACTAAAGTATGGTCGAAATATGACTATCTTTTATGATTTAGGGGAATGCATTTTGTATAACACTTGCAGTCAAATTCATAACCAACCAACAGTAATCCACTGAATAATTTATTTTGTATACTCCAGCATTATATTTTGATGAAAAGAAAGTTTCAAAAGCCTGGTGTTATCTGACAAAGTTTCATTAAAAATGGAGTACAAGATATAAATTAAAAAAATAAAATGATCTATGTCAAAATGGAAATATATATATATATATATATATACATTAGCATACATAATTATTTAGTAATCATGCATGCATCATCCCATATTCATGAATTAAGCATATCCATACATGCAATACAGCTTTAATCCTTAGAGAAACAAATTTAAACCCAATATATCTAACTTTTACTCAACTGATCCGTTATCTATTACTTAAATAGGAAAACAGAAACCACACATTTAAAAGCATAACTTGTGTCAAGTAAATAATTTTAATAATCTGATAACTACAGTGGTGAGTACCCTCGATTCACTAATTGTTCATCTCTATTGGTTTCTGCATGTGTTTTTTACATGGTTCCTATGCTGGAATGCTTTATTCGTGCACTTAATGTCAAACGTTTTTTAGGTATGAACAATAATAATTAATTAAAAAGTATGCTTTGAATAATATTACAAGTGAAGTAATTTATGAATTGTTGTTTTTATCAAAATTATATTTATGTTGATTAAGTTTTGCATTTAAGAGACTGGATTCAGTTAGAGACCTAATTTTCTAAACTATGCTTTCTGTACTATAAGAGAAGGGTGCTCTGAAATTCTGAGAAGTTTAACTGGAAATATTGAGATCATAATGAGGCTAATGCATTCTATTCTTAAAACTAATCAATCACATAACACGATCTTCGATTTTTTTTACTTAATGCAATAGATCGTATTATGGCTGTAATTTTAGTTATTCTCCACATATATATTGAATCTAAAAAGGGGTTTTTAATAAATTACCGTAATAAAATAACCTCCATAAACAAATCATACCATTGTTCTCCATAAACAAAAATTTCAAGTCAATTGATTTCCTATTGCATAATATAATATATGAAGCACTGACCTCAATTCATAAAAAAGTATATACATATTGATACTCCCCATCGATCTTTAAACATTGATATTTCTGAATTTTCTGCACAAGTAAGATATCATTTTTTTCTTTTCATGTAGTTATATATTAAAACAATTTTGTGTTTTCCATATTCTTTGAATGGTATACTAATGGTGACAAATCAGTTGATATAATCATCTCAGTTCATTTCTAAACTAAATTTCGTTTGATTATCGTAGTCACTCTTACTTTCATTATGTTAGTCTGATTGTAAACTAGAATCAATTTAGTTGATGCTATGTTTTAGTATATGCAATTATTGGAACTTTAGTGTAAGACTGTAAAAGATAAGAAGTTTATGTTGTTTCTCTTCTATTCAAGACCGTAGGGCAGTTCAAAATTGGACCATTTATTCAACTTATTGATAACCCCATATGGATTCTCAAAAAATATAGTTGATTCCATGCATCCTCTCATTGGTTTCAAGTAAGTTTCCAGTACATCCTTATACATTCTAAGGTCAAACTGTATGTTTCTAATTGATTTCTTTTAGTTACCATTTGTCAAAATTATTGCCTTTTTACAGACAAAGGTAGCAATTATTTATCGATTGTTTATGGTTATATAATAGCATGTGCATTTACAACATTTGTTGTAATTTCATAGTAATCTATAAGTTTCAATATATCAATATATTTATTCATTTGAAAGGAAAAGTCACTTATTCTTATGTGCTTGGCTGTTTACCTTAACTTCAAGAATAAACTTAGTTCCATATCTAAACTGTTAGGCTGATAGCATCCTAGAATTAGATAATATACTTGATAACACCATGTCTCATTAATAAGTGATTTAAGTGGTATGCTTTGAACATTAAATAGTCATCATATTAGGCCAAAATACAAGTATTTAGGTGGTCTTAGCATTTGGAAGATATACAAATGTTTTGCTGGTCTGTCATAATTTGCACAAGGAAGAAATACAAATTATTTTATTGATATCTTTTATGTTTGATACTTAAATGACTAAATTTGGTAACGTTAGGACTGGCAAGTCCTTTGATTATGCATAGGATTGAGCTTAGTCACGTCAAATCGGTAGTTCATGTTTATTATTTATGGTCATTCATGTTGGTAGTGCATGTCAAACTGGAATATAAGCCAAACAACATTTCAATACCTTCAATAGACTATTACACATGGTCATTACCTATGTACTTTGCCATGCTTAATAGTCTGCTGCCAGCCGAAGAATTTCTTTTTAAAACATGTAGGAAAAAATTTCAGGTTTCACTTTTAAATATAATTTTTCCTATGTATCGGTTAAATGTGCATGTTTCACCAAAAAACCATTAATGTCATTGCGCAAAAGTTACTAAAATGGTTCTTAGATTTGGATTCTTTGAATTCAATCAGGATATATGCATGTTAGTCCAAAGTTGTGTAGTGACACAAATAACTGTTGTATATATACCTCTTTTCTAATGCTTTGCTGACCTGATACGCCACTGAAAATAACATTATAAATTAGCGAAAAAAAGCTATGAAAACATACAACAAACAGGGTCTACAACGGATGGATGAGATATGAGATAGAACATGGTTAGGATCAGTTAAAGACTGTAACAACCCGCATATTTATCGGTTGTATATTTAAATATTTTATTTAAATATAATGTCGTTTGTCGGATTATAGTCCGAAAAGCTACTTTTTGCAAACGGTCGAATTGGGACTTGAGACCACTTCCATTGAGTTCAAAATGCCGTTTGCGATCTTTTTGAGTATAAGCTTCGACATGTTTGGAGTATGTCGAAATCTGCTACTTTTTCTAGTTGGGTTTTGGGTTGGGTTCAGCCCACTAGCTAACTAAACCCACTTAACCCCCCTAACTCAGCTCCTTCTCTTCATTCCATCTTCATTTCATTTCTTTTCTCAAGCTAAAACTGAAATGGGGGAAAGGAAGAGGAAATAGAAATTGCAAACCCTAGTTTCTTCTTGCATCTTGATTTCTTGCTCCAAAATCAAATAGAAGCCATTGGTAAGCCTCCTCTTCATCTTCTCCAACTCTTTCTCCTTCAATTTCAGAAAGTTTCCTAACCCTAACTTAGGAAATACTTGTTTTTATCTTAGATTGAAGCTTGTTGAGTTGAAGTAGTGAGTGGTTGATCTTCTCTTTGCAATTGAGCTTCTTCTTCTTTGTTTTGGGTAAAAAGGTGAGATTTTTATCTCACATCTATGTGTATATCTATCATTGATGTTGGGTATGAATTCCTAACAAATATTCATGTGCTATTGCTTTTGGTTTGGAAAGAATTGGTATTCACTTGATAGGGCAAGAAGTGCTGGAAAACAGGCTCCGGCCGACCGAACGCAGGGTCCGGTCGACCGACCTGCTACCTGAGCACTTCCCTGCCTCTGTTTTGGGAGTGCAGGAATCTGGGCTCCGGCTGACCGACCCAGGAAGTCCGATCAACCGACCTGCTTCCCGAGAATTTTTCAGAACAGTGTCCGGTCGACCGAGCCCTGTAGCCGGCCGACCGACCTGCTCCTGTTTTCCCTGTTTTGCCTATTTTTGTTCGGTTTGATCAGTTTTCCAAATCTTATCAATGCAAGTTGGTTTTTAATGTTTGTTATTGCATCTTTGGCTTTGATAACATACTTTTGACTTCATTCACGAGCTTTATAATTAATCCCTCTAAATCGTATTAAAAGCTCCCTTCTCCGCTTTGTAAATTTCTATTTAAACACACACGATTTTGCACTTCGAACGAAGTGGAAAGGAGATTAAATGGTTAGATAAAACACGGACCATGAATCCACGCGTTCACCTTTCCGATTAGTCCCCGACCTATTCGATTGATCGTTTTGACCTTTGTGTCTGGTTTACCGATGACATGAGGTAAACTTTGTAATGCTTTGAGTGTGAAAGTGGCTAATGGATAGTAAACCGTTTAGTGCGAACGAGTGGTTATGGGACATGCGTTAACACTTTTCGGGTTCCTTTTCGAGAGTTATGACACATTCCGCCAGTTAGTGGTGTCCAGTACTGGGCCTCCGGACCTTCACCACTACGGTTTGTTGCCTTTGGGATAGTGTCTTCGGACAGTCTCCCTAGGTTTGTTGCCTTCGGGTATGTGCCTTCGGGTTTGTTGCCCTATAGTATCGCTTCCGATGTTGGTCTTTTTGAGCCGCATGGGTGATATTTGGGTTTGGAGCCTTCGGGCTCATGGATCCTTGTTTATACAGTACTGAGATCGAGCAATCTTTTGTTGTTTTCATTGATACGTATATTCCCTAGGTATCGCCCTTCGGTGTTGGTCTTTTTGAGCCGCATGATATGTAGCGATCATCTAGTGGAACTTGTATACCTTTATTGGTATTTATTATTTGCCTTTTGGCTTGATTTGGGATATGATGTCCTTTGTTTATTTGAGATGCCGATGATACGAGGCTTGTTTTGTTATGTTCATCTTTTGTTAGATGAGTGTGTTATCTCATATAGAGATATTTGTTATACCATACGATTTTGCAGGTTTATTGTTGATCAGTTTATCTAACTGATTTGTTTAGTTAGACTGACCCGTGTATTTTATACTCGGGTCAGACCGAGTTGTTTCAAGTTAGGTGCTTTTGGACTTAGCCTCTTTTGCTTCCGCTAGCTCCTTTTTGTCTTAGCTTTTTGTGTAGTCCTTATCTATTGTAACTATGATATGTATTCTTGTGAACTCGTCTGTATATTGTGGTTTGCTATACCACTTGACATGTATCATTTTGTATACTCTGCTTTGTATCAGTATATGTGTTTATGATGATCAGCTGTTCTGTGATGTATATTACATTGAGTTGTTACATTTTGTTCTGATAGATCCTATAGCCATTGTAGTTTTGCTTTAAGTATTTATTGAACTTGTCGAACCACATGAGATGATAAAAACCACTTTTCGGCATGTTCAGTAGATAGTTAAAGTAAGACTACACATGGTCGCTTCCATTATACTCTATTGTCCGCATTAGCAGACGGTATTATCCATATAATACTCTTTGTTAATGAGGCTCTCGGAGTGGGGCGTTACAGCTTGGTATCAGAGCTAAGTTCAGAACAAAGTATGATAAACACAGAACAAAAGCACATATGAAGGTACATCAAAGTGTAACAAGTGTTACAAATCTTTGAATTGTCGTGTCCCTCTATTCCTTCTACTTTGGGAATACGTCTAGGAATGCATTTAAATTCCGTAGTATTCCATATTGAATTATCTTCCTTTGTGATTTTGATTCCAATTTGATGGCATCATTTTATTCTGTAAGCCATCATGACGAGGAAAGTGTTGTTTCTCTCATTCTTGTAGTTTGAGAATTTTCTGGTATTTTGGTATTGTCTTAGGATTATTACCTAAGCAATCTTTTGAGTAGTGTTAAGGTCTTTTTAGCTCGACCTTACCACCGGTTTTCATTTGGCTACGAGTTGTGGATGTTAGCATTCCACTTACCGCATTCCGCACTCGTTGTGATTCTTATGAATGATTTATTATGTCATTCAGTTTGTCTAGCTCATTTCATCCATTTTATGAATCGAGTATTCTGTGAATATCTCGATGATTCCATTTTAGTATTTATTGGTTTTGGATGGAAATTAGCAATTTAAATTTTTTGCAAATCTTTTTCATAAGATTTATTTATAAGTATAAATGGGATTTTTGTTCTTAAAACAAACAAAGAGAATTTTTAAAAAAAAAAGTTTTTAAGAAACATGTTTATTATCTAAAAGATGATTTTGTGATTGTATTGCCCATTGAGTGCTTTAAGAATTCTGGTCGATGCGCTTGATCAACGTTATCGATAGGAATTTCCTAAACGCTTTGATGAGACAATTTGACACACTAAATTGATATGAAATAAGGAAATTTTTCTAGAAAGATGATTTCATGAAGGTAATTGAAATTTGAAGCTTTAGCTTTTCAGTAAAGAATATTATTTGAAAGAACTCTTTTCTAATACTCTCATTCTTTTTATTCCCGAAAGGGGGATCGTGTTGCCAATGCATTTAGTTGTAAGCAACAAGTGATTGTTTCTCTGTTGATGTCTGAATGGAATGATCTTTTTACCAAGTTCATCGGACGTTTTGTTGCACTTCATTTGTGAGCTTCGATTCATTTGACGTATTGTTTATACCACGTCGGTGTTCCGAATTATTTTGAGCTTAGGAATCAATTGAATTCTCTGAGCAAGCAAGTTCGGGCTTATCCTTTCGTGCACTTTATGGTGAACTTCTTATTCTGTTCTTCTTATGTGTTGATATGTTTTTGGTTGTTACTCTTTATTTTCTTCTTAAGAATTGCGAGGACGCAATTTCTTAAGGAGGGGAGTCTGTAACAACCCGCATATTTATCGGTTGTATATTTAAATATTTTATTTAAATATAATGTCGATTGTCGGATTATAGTCCAAAAAGCTACTTTTTGCAAACAGTCGAATTGGGACTTGAGACCACTTCCATTGAGTTCAAAATGCCGTTTGCGATCTTTTTGAGTATAAGCTTCGACATGTTTGGAGTATGTTGAAATCTGCTACTTTTTCTAGTTGGGTTTTGGGTTGGGTTCAGCCCACTAGCTAACTAAACCCACTTAACCCCCCTAACTCAGCTCCTTCTCTTCATTCCATCTTCATTTCATTTCTTTTCTCAAGCTAAAATGAAATGGGGGAAAGGAAGAGGAAATAGAAATTGCAAACCCTAGTTTCTTCTTGCATCTTGATTTCTTGCTCCAAAATCAAATAGAAGCCATTGGTAAGCCTCCTCTTCATCTTCTCCAACTCTTTCTCCTTCAATTTCAGAAAGTTTCCTAACCCTAACTTAGGAAATACTTGTTTTGATCTTAGATTGAAGCTTGTTGAGTTGAAGTAGTGAGTGGTTGATCTTCTCTTTGCAATTGAGCTTCTTCTTCTTTGTTTTGGGTAAAAAGGTGAGATTTTTATCTCACATCTATGTGTATATCTATCATTGATGTTGGGTATGAATTCCTAACAAATATTCATGTGCTATTGCTTTTGGTTTGGAAAGAATTGGTATTCACTTGATAGGGCAAGAAGTGCTGGAAAACAGGCTCCGGCCGACCGAACGCAGGGTCCGGTCGACCGACCTGCTACCTGAGCACTTCCCTGCCTCTGTTTTGGGAGTGCAGGAATCTGGGCTCCGGCTGACCGACCCAGGAAGTCCGGTCAACCGACCTGCTTCCCGAGAATTTTTTAGAACAGTGTCCGGTCGACCGAGCCCTGTAGCCGGCCGACCGACCTGCTCATGTTTTCCCTGTTTTGCCTATTTTTGTTCGTTTTGATCGGTTTTCCAAATCTTATCAATGCAAGTTGGTTTTTAATGTTTGTTATTGCATCTTTGGCTTTGATAACATACTTTTGACTTCATTCACGAGTTTTATAAATAATCCCTCTAAATCGTATTAAAAGCTCCCTTCTCCGCTTTGTAAATTTCTATTTAAACACACACGATTTTGCACTTCGAACGAAGTGGAAAGGAGATTAAATGGTTAGGTAAAACACGGACCATGAATCCGCGCGTTCACCTTTCCGATTAGTCCCCGACCTATTCGATTGATCGTTTTGACCTTTGTGTTTGGTTTACCGATGACATGAGGTAAACTTTGTAATGCTTTGAGTGTGAAAGTGGCTAATGGATAGTAAACCGTTTAGTGCGAACGAGTGGTTATGGGACATACGTTAACACTTTTCGGGTTCCTTTTCGAGAGTTACGACACATTCCGCCAGTTAGTGGTGTCCAGTACTGGGCCTCCGGACCTTCACCACTACGGTTTGTTGCCTTTGGGATAGTGTCTTCGGACAGTCTCCCTAGGTTTGTTGCCTTCGGGTATGTGCCTTCGGGTTTGTGCCTTCGGGTTTGTTGCCCTATAGTATCGCTTCCGATGTTGGTCTTTTTGAGCCGCATGGGTGATAATTGGGTTTGGAGCCTTCGGGCTCATGGATCCTTGTTTATACAGTACTGAGCTCGAGCAATCTTTTGTTGTTTTCATTGATACGTATATTCCCTAGGTATCGCCCTTCGGTGTTGGTCTTTTTGAGCCGCATGATATGTAGCGATCATCTAGTGGAACTTGTATACCTTTATTGGTATTTATTATTTGCCTTTTGGCTTGATTTGGGATATGATGTCCTTTGTTTATTTGAGATGCCGATGATACGAGGCTTGTTTTGTTATGTTCATCTTTTGTTAGATGAGTGTGTTATCTCATATAGAGATATTTGTTATACCATACGATTTTGCAGGTTTATTGTTGATCAGTTTATCTAACTGATTTGTTTAGCTAGACTGACCCGTGTATTTTATACTCGGGTCAGACCGAGTTGTTTCAGGTTAGGTGCTTTTGGACTTAGCCTCTTTTGCTTCCGCTAGCTCCTTTTTGTCTTAGCTTTTTGTGTAGTCCTTATCTATTGTAACTCTGATATGTATTCTTGTGAACTCGTCTGTATATTGTGGTTTGCTATACCACTTGACATGTATCATTTTGTATACTCTGCTTTGTATCAGTATATGTGTTTATGATGATCAGCTGTTCTGTGATGTATATTACATTGAGTTGTTACATTTTGTTCTGATAGATCCTATAGCCATTGTAGTTTTGCTTTAAGTATTTATTGAACTTGTCGAACCACATGAGATGATAAAAACCACTTTTCGGCGTGTTCAGTAGATAGTTAAAGTAAGACTACACATGGTCGCTTCCATTATACTCTATTGTCCGCATTAGCAGACGGTATTATCCATATAATACTCTTTGTTAATGAGGCTCTCGGAGTGGGGCGTTACAAAGACATAATATTGGAGAGTGCAGTTTTCTCCTGCAAATTGATCTTTAAAAGAATTAGGCAGCTAGAAGGACAAATTGCATATTTACTGTAAGTGTAGATCAAAAGCAAGTGATTATTGTAGCCACAGACCTGGGACTAGGCATGGGGTTAGGGTTAGGTTTGCATTAATTCTTACAAACTATCAGTAAACGGAGCGATGAAATGAAATGTTGCTCCCGGTTGAGTTAAATGATGTTGGAAATGGTTGCAATGGAGTTGACGAGGATAGTGCTTGATGGAAGGGAGAGTAAGACTACCTTTGATTGGTTTTCTTATTACATAAGATGATGCATGTTTATGGTGAATTACCATAACTAATTAAGATATTCAAATATCCACTGATCCTTTTAGATTTACTAACACGTTTGGTATATATCTATCAACTAAAACCCTCCCAGCCTAATAATCTATATATTTATAGTGAGTTACTATAAGTAATTAAGCTGTAATGCTAATAAATCCTTATAGGTTTTCCTAACATGTTTCGTATCGATTGAAAAAAAAACTTCCTATCATTTGTTTTATCCGCATCTTAATGATGAGTTACTGTACATAATTAACATGCTTAAATCTTCGGCAATTTTACTTAACGTGTTTGGTATATCCATGAAATAAAACCTTCCTAGCTTGTGTTTAATATTCATATTTATTGGGAGTTATTGTAAATAGTTAAGAGGTTCAAATCATTAATTATTCAACAATATAAATAGCTTTGTATACTATTTAGTTGGTTTAAGTATATTTATTTTTCACTGGAAAGCAAGAAAAAGTAGTATTGAATTTGTATGATTTAATGTCCTCAAATAACATAAATCCTCAACTATTTCAGTAATTTGTTTACATAAGGGGTTGGATTTTACAAGGGTACTGATCGCCTATTTTTTCCCAACATGAAAGTTAATCTGTGAGGCTGATATACTGTTATTTTACAAGGGTACAACAATCATGTTTCCAAGAGGTCAGGGATCAGTCAAAGCCAGCTCTTGCATGCATATGATGAGAGAATTTTTTTATAAATCATGTACAGGGACTTTGTAGTTGAAATATGTAAATGACGGGACAATCAAACTTGCCAGGTCTATGTAGTTTTCATTTTTTATCATTGATGTTAGATGATGCACAGTATATTTTTGTTGGTTGTATAGAAATAAATCAAAATTTTATTACGAGGCATTGTTTATTATTTTCCTTGCATCATCTGACAACAAATACTACGATAGATCTGTGATACTTGAATTTTCTTTTGATTTTGGGTCAGCTAAATAGTTGTTACCTTCAATGTACCAAAATTTTGCGAAACGGCTATTTATATGTACCATCATTTTCTAATTTGTTGAAAATTAGTTAAGAATGTCAGATTTAGTTGCATCATATATGAATGTCCCCTTTCTTTGTCCTCATTTATGTCATTATTTCACCAACTCTTAACAATCTTAAAATGTGATATTATTTAAATATCCAGGGGAATGATTTTCTTCTTCTAAAGGTTGCATAGTTTTATATACGCATGTGCAGTAATGTGAATGATGGATGTACATGAGTTAAAAGAATATCCAAATTTTTGTTAATTTAGAATTCGTAGTATAATGTTTGATAGTTGGAATATGGAGACGGTTATACAATGCTTAAGTTTTATATATACTAATATTTTGATTCATCTATTAATTGTCTTTATATTAACTTCAGATCGCTATTTGTTATCTGAAATGTAAACCGAGTCTCCATCACTATGCCTGTCAATGGATGCTTTCGGATGCGGATAGTGCCATATCTGCATTTGCATTTAAAATTATTTTTGAATGTTGGATATACGCATCCGCGGATACGGACGGATATCGGATAATTATTCTATCCGCTAACCAACGATAAATCTATAATTATAAAATGAAAATTTTAGTTTAACAGAAATATTTTTCATAGCATTGATTATAAAAGTGTTAAAATATTAACAAACATGATGATAAAAAATAGTTTTGAATAGTTAATAAACATTAAATGCATATAATATAAATTACTAACTTAATAAACTAATAAACGAATATCTTTCACTTCACTAAAATACACTTAATTTGAACTATAAGCTTTGATAAAAACCGGACGGATAATTTTCGAATGCGGATGTCTTTGTATCCGCATTCACATCCGTTTTTTCGGATGTCGAATATTTATCCGTTTTTTAGATGCGGATGCAGACAGATTTCGAATTTTCCGTTATCCACTGATCGCCCTAACTATCGCTAATTTTTTGTAAATTTGGTCCCAACTTCTTTAACATCACATCCAATAAATAACTTCACCAATCAACTCATTTGTTACAATCTTTAAAGTGTGATAACTTCTTACAGATTAATCGGATTTAACAAATCGTTTTCACATTTACATCATAAATTTAATAAACTTTCAATGATAACCATTGTTGATAACCGAAAATAAATTTTTTTAAATCATAATTTTGCATGGCAATTTTAGCTGCATTTATTTAATGCAGTTTGTATTATCCCTTTCTGTAACTACATTTAAACGCATTAACAATATGCAGTTATAATTAGGAATGGCAATGGGGCGGGTTGGGGCGGGTTTTTAGTGCCCCATACCCGCCCCGGATTTTTTAGACCTCGCCCCAGACCCGCCCCGTAGACCCGGTGCGGGTCTGGAATTTTGCCCCGTACCCGGGACCCGTGCGGGTCAGGGTAGACCCGACCCGCCCCAAGACCCGATGAGTCTCTATATATTGATTGAAAATTATGTAGCAACGTACATATATTTATTTGTTTATAATCGTTATCACCAAATAATATATAAAATACAAATAACAATGTGTCTATGGGAAGTTAATAAAAATGATGTCTACAATAACAATTCAGAAAATATATACATATGTTATTGTATAATTATCAATGACGCAACTTAATACTCTAATTTTTTCTATAGATATTGATTGGAACATTTTAATATCCATGCTAGAATCACTTATAACTAAAAAGATTAATAAATCATTATAATAATAAAGTGGTTTCATGAGATGTTAGTAGTGCGGGTCGGGTTGGGCCGGGTCGGCCAAGCCCCAACCCGACCCTAGACCCGGAGTACTCAAGAACGGGTCACGGGTCTACCCGCCCCAATGACCCAATGGGGTGGGTCTTGACGGGCCAAAACAGGGGCGGGTCGACCGGGTTTGGTCCCTAGACCCGCCCCATTGCCATCCCTAGTTATAATTGCATTAAGAAAATGCAGTTATAAATGCATTAATATAATGCAGTTATAAGTCTACATATTCGATCTTAATGCAAAATTTAACCGCATTAAGAAATTATAGTTATAACCACATTAAGAAAATGCAGTTATAATTCTGCATATTCGATCATAATGTAGAATTTAACTGCATTAAGAAAATACAGTTATAATTCAACATATTTTTATTCTTGAACGTTCTAATTTGAATGATGCACTTATAATTGCATTTTGAAAGATGCAGTTTTAAATGCGTTATTTATATGGAAAAGAATACACTTCTTCAAAAAAAATCAATGACAAAATATTTACCTATGAATAACACATATCGTTTAAAAGATGATAAAATTTATGATTTATTGATGAAAATGGTTTGTTGATATGATATTTCTACAAAAATTTATTGCATTTTAAATATTGAAATAAAAATAGAATGTGAAATATTAATATGGGTGTGAAAATATCAGCTAGTCGTAAAGGAAAAACGCGGCCAAGGATCTAATTCACATTAAATTATAAGGGCGGGTATTTTGTATTTGAATTATTTATATGGACTTGACTCCAAACCCCATAAAATATTACATACTCATGCATCTACCGATATAGTCCATATAATTACTATATATTTATTTTAAAAACGAAAGGCAATAATTGAAAACTTCATACACATATAGAGTTTTGCAAAAAAATTAACAATATTAACCGTAGTCACCATGTAGCATTTAGAACGAAAGGTGAGAAAAACATAATCAATCATCTCCTTTTCAAGATGATTCAATCAAAACGAAGTTACATTAATACAAAATTGACCAATATAAGTGTACTTCATACACACAAGGGAACAAAAAAAATTACTAGCAACATTTTACAGTTTATAACCCGAACTTAGGATTTCAACAACTGCCCGTGTGCGTAGCACGGGCCACGTACTAGTTAATAAAGATAAGAGGACATAGTTCAAAGTTCTAATACAAGACAGACTGTATGATTTGAGAAGTGAGTTTGATACCATCCCTCATTACGTGGTTGTTCAATCAATACTTAAAGCCTGGATAGGAATAGACGGACCAAATGTCTTGGCGTTAGTTCGATATGCTGGTGATATGAGAAGTTATGAATAATTACTAACAGTATCCGTCCGTCATGTATTAACAATATTTTGATAATTTCTTATTATTTTCTATCCTTACCGATTAACAGTGAAACTATAAATACTGGCCAAGCGTCAAAAATTCCTTTTTTATATTACTGTGCTTTTAGTAACATTAGACCATTACTCAGATGCATACACGTAGTTTTTCCCTGGCTCATTGTATTTTATCCACAGAAATAAAACTATAAATATATTGTGAGAAATGGAAAAAATTCAACTAGTTATTTAATATAGGCTCAGTAGTCTCAACCATAGCCCATGAGTCCTTGCAAAGCGCAGAGTGCTGTTCAAATTGCAGAGTGCTGTTAAATGATTAGCACTGAGAAAATTACTAAAAGCAAACTACTGAGAAAATTAAGGAGGCGGCTCCAAAAATAGAGTGCACTGCACTATTCTAGTTAGATTAAGCAGCAGATATATACCATGAAATTCATAAATAGAACATACATGTAGAATAATGGATGCAACCTGCCTATTCAAGCTTTCTGATAGCTCTGATGTTTACACTGCCTTCTTGCCAACTGAGTCGCAACCCACGCTTCAATGTTTTAAAATAAGATAACTGCATAAGCACATTACAAACATTATCTGATAAATGGGTGGACTTGTAAAAAGTGAAACATACAAGAGCAATTAATAGTATTTTATATATTAGAGAATGAATTTAGCATATCATTTTCACTCACCTGTTAATATAGGTAAACTGCATACAACTCAGTAATGGGTGATGTTGTCCAGTAATTAACTGCATTAATGATAGCATCAATAAAATTAATGAACATTTGAAATAACGTTTTCCCTTAATTACCTCCACATTTAACTCCGTTCTTTAATCTCGTCTCCCTCACCATTCATTTTCTCCTGCATAAAAAGAGAACAGAAACAATTAATATGCACCTTCAAATAATAACCCACAACTCCAAAAGAAGTAAAATAATAATAATAATAATACAAATGTCAGATTCAAAGTAAATATTTATGGAGGATACTGACCGACCCACTCAATCATCTTCAGTTTCATCAGTGACTGCATATTAAAACTCCGATCTTAGCAGTGTGTAATAAGATGTTATAAACTAGTATATGCACCTAATTATAAATAAAGAATTAGCAGTGTGTAATAAGCAAGTAGAAACAACAAAATAAAACTTTGTGACATAAAAACATCAATACATTCTAAGAATTAGCAGTGTATCAGATACATCAATACATTCTCATTTCTTCCACTATCAGATTTTCATAAACTAGTATACTTGTAGCAATATTAACTTCTAGGCTTTTCAACTAAGTAATATCTTGCGAAAGTCACAATTCAACTGACTTGTGGTCACTAGTTAGGACCAAAAATACATGCTTGTTTGGCATCGGTAAGCTAAAAAAAACTAGACTTTCTGAGTATGGTTAAATTCTAAGAATGCTTATACAATAATTAACAAATAATCTAAAACATTGCAGCTATCTAAGGTAGAAGATCCTCTTGACATAGAAAGCGAATTAACTAAAAATCTCACGATTAGTAAATTAGACTCACCTAAGAATGTTAAAGTGAATGCATCAAAGTCTGAAGAATATAACGCGGTGGAATAATCATCGGCAAAATGAATAATTCACATACCTCTGTAGACGAACTCGATCCAAATTGGAGAAGCCGTGTGCTAAAAGAAGAGAATCGAGCGACAAAGGAAGCACCTAAATTTCGATCGAGACGGCAGCTTCAATTTTTCGACCAGCCCTAATTTCGATCAAACGAGCGAAGGAACGAAATAATTTCAATTTTTCGACCAGCCCTAGTTTCGAACAAACGAGCAAATTAGGAAGGAAATAAAAGAAATAAAAGGGCCGGCCTTGATTTTTTAATAAAGGCTTTGTTTGTGACCGTTGTAATTTATGACCAGGGCAATTTCTGAGTGTTGTAATTTGGCACCTTTTACAATGGGCAATTTGTGACCGTTGTAAAGTTGGCATCTCTTACAACAGGCCTGAGAGGACTGTTGTAATAGCCTTCTATTACAACGGGCAACCAATGCCCATTGTAAAAAAGACGTTGTATACGGTATCTTTTACAACGGGCCTGAAAGGACCGTTGTAATAGCCTTCTATTACAACGGGCGACCAATGCCCGTTGTAAAAAGGGCGTTGTAATATGATATTTTTGTTGTAGTGACTTCAGTTTTACAACATTATTTCATATAAACCAATTTATAATACATACGTACATACATACATACAAACATACATACATACATACATGTATATAAGTCTATATATAATCTATTTTATTATATATATGTAAATAAAAGAGAATACAAGACTATACATATTCTTTCTTCTCAATCAATCTCAAGTTGTATGCTAATCTCTCATCAAGTCTAGCCATTTTTTTTACTATTAAGCCCTCTAACCTTTTTCTTCATATTAATAAATTAGAGTCACTGACAATTGAAGGGTCATGTTTTCTCTTAATTGATTTGTAATAAATTTACCCTTCCTCTTTCTCATTCTATTTCACTATTAAAATTCATCAATCCAATTTCATTTCAATGACATTTGTTCCATCTCCTTTATAATCTTACCTTCTCTAATTCATATTACCTTCCTAATCCTTTGGTGCTTCAGAAAATCAAAAAAAAATTAATTTCTTAGTAAATAAGAAAACCTGCTTCATTACATTATGCATGGTGTGCATTCTTTTTCCATCTACCATGGATCTTTGGGTTATGGTTCTTATAATGATGTATTCGATCCAAATATAATATGTTGCGTTAAAAGGTATGTTCTAATCTTTTCTCCCTATATTTTTTTTGAAAAACGTTCATTAATGCCAACAAATGTCTATCTCAGGGATCGAACTCATGGCATTTAATTTTGGAGTCTGAACTACCAACCATCTGAGCCAACCCTATTTGCCCGAATTTTCTTTTACATTATTTTTTCCCGTTTTATGCATACCTTTCCCCATAAGTGGAGTTAATGGTATTTTTAGGAGCTTTGGTTAATTTTATTCTGATGTTTTTTTTGTTACAACTTTGTTGAAATCATTTTACATTTTGAAAAAGGCTTATTTTTTATATTTTCAAAATGGTTGTTATTACTATACATGATATGTAAATTAGTTTAATCTATATTGTAAATTTAAGCATGCTATATTTTGAATTTTCTCAAGTGTTCCACTTTGATTTATTATACACATGTCCGTGTTAAAGTTAGCATTAACGAAAATAACACTTGCTCTTAGTGAGTTAATAATTTTTTATTATTGTATATGAAGGGTCACCATTTATTTTCTTTTTTTCACATTTTCTATCGCTTTTTAACGAATAAATCATAAAACATTGACTAAGAAGGTGATCCATTCATTATCATACCGTAAAATTACCTCTTCAACTCAAAGTCTTTGATAATGATTAAAGTTATGCTAGATAATTTTGCTATTAAAATTATATTTTTTAATTATATGGTATGTTTGAATTCCCTTCGGTTCTCAATTTCAATTATACAAGAAGTTCAATATTTGGCTTTCATCTCATTCTCCACAATTGTTCTCATTAAAGACCTCTCATGGCTTTCAGACATAATTATACATTTGACTCTTTTTTATAATTTCACTTTCAAAGTTTTGATTTAAAGACTAGCAAATACATTATTTATAGTTCCACAGTTGTTTCTACAACGGTTGTTGTATATGGAGGGTCGCCAATTTGTTATAAGACTTTCACATTTTTTATATTTCCTAATTATAATAAAGTGAAATATTGAACTTATATTATATAAAAGGATATATTTAATAATGACCCCTTTTCATAGTTTTAGTTTCAAAGTTTTAGTTCAAAGATAGGAAAATAGAATCAATGGTTGTGACATCTAAAGGATTTACAATTGATTATAAGTCTTTCACGTTATTTATCATTTTCAAAATACAATAGATAAAATCAATTGTTGTTGTATATGGAGAGTTTAATAGTTTATTTTCATTGCCTTTGTTTCTTTCCCACTATTTTTTCATTTTCAGAAGAATTATTCCATTAGACATTAACTGAGAAATAAGGATCTGTTAATTAATAAATTCCATATATTACCTCTACACCTTCATACCTTTAATTATGCTTCAATTCCCTCCAATTCAGCTAGCATTATTTCTCCTTTTTTGCACATTTCTTTTTTCAAGGAATTATTAATAGAAATCAAGTTAGGGTCAACATTGATGTAACTTTTTAAATGTTGATTTGCAGCTAAGTATGTCGTATTATGTTAACCATTATAGTTGTACAACTAGTGCGGCAATAATTTTTTTTACCATTGTCTACCCTCATTTATAACTAACTTTCATTTTGTTAAGTTTACAAAGGGTTGCCATGCTCATTCATTCTCATTGAAGCAAATCTACTCCAATAACTATTTTTTCTTATTTTTTTATTTTCTTCCCATCTTTGATTTTCTTATGTTTCACAGTTCCACTTTTAAATCATTTATTCTCTTCTAATCGCAATACTATATCCTTTTATGATCATAAATTTATTGAACTTGGGTATGGTCTTTTATCGAATGGAATTTTGAAGGAAAAAAGAGTCCATCTGATTTAGATTATTGAATGATCCATTTACCACCCTTCCTTTCATTCATATTGTAATGTAAAAATAGTGTCAATCTTAAAAAAAGTCAAATATGTAAATAAATCACCAATATGTGTTTATAGTAGCAAACAATGACAATTAACATATTACCAATATATTATGTAATGACCTGGAATTTTATCGCTTTGATCGTGAATATTTAATTAATTTTAAATATTTAAAAAATTGATTTTAAAAGCTTAAATAACTCATTTTATTAATTAATAGTAATGGTGAACTCATTTTAAGAAAAAAATTACAAAAATAAATAAGTCGGAGAAAATTTGAAAATGTGATCAAAAATCGTTTTTTGGATTTTTCAACTTTTTATCGAACGAAAGTTGTTAAAACGTTGTTTTCACACACGCAAAAATAGTGTACACACAAACACACACACACACACACACACATATATATATATATATATATATCAAATAGGGGTCTAATTAGCACTAGATAGATTAATTAAACTAAAGAGTCCTTAAGTGCTTTTAGAATGTAATTAAAGGTAAAAAAGAAAGAAGAATTTTCTTTCGATGTGATGGGTAGTACATATCATTATGGTTTCATGTACTAGTGCACATGGAGGGGGTCTGGTGCATGGGTTAGCACATGCAAAGGTGTATGGAAGAAGGCATCTTGGGAGAGTAGTTAAGTAATTTGGCTAAGGAGCATTGGAAGTAATTTTCCATTTTCCAAAAGTCTATATAAGTAGGGGTTTGGTTCTTATTCTTACGTTTGTTCATTCCATAAGCTATTTGCTCTCTTTCCATCTTCTTTCTCTTCACCAATTAAAACGACCACCTTTCTTGCACCGAAAGACGAGCCATTAAAGGTAGAAGAAAAGGAAAGATAAGAAGAAACTACACAATCACAGAATCTCACCATGAATCAGAATAACATATAATAGATAATTGTAACATTCCCTATCTTGAGGCCCGAAGTTAAACGCTACAGATGCTGTGAAAGTCTACGTGGATCGTATATGTAAATAGTATATGACAAGTACGTATATGATAGTATGAATTGCACAGAGTAATAATGCAGGTAAAATAAAAAATAAAAAGATCACACAAGAACTTTTATACTGGTTCGGACCTCCCGTCCTACCTCCAGTCCCGAAGATCCTCTTCGGAATTTCTCTAATCAATAATCCTCACTTCGCCCAGAGGAATAGGCTTGTTACAATAGAGATCTTTCATCAAGAATGTGCTCTGAATAACACTGATATTGACAATATGTACAAGTCTTCCTATAACCTCCACTGGATATGTATAGATATAAATTTATGTGTGCTTTGAAAATATGGAAGAAAATTGAACCAAAGTTAATGATCTTTGGTTAAAATATTGATAGCAAAAATGAGTAACCTTGAATTTGAATGCAAACTCAATATAGAGAATAGAAATCAGAAAGTTAGTAATTTGATTGTAAAATCTTTGATGTATATATAGTTGTGAAAAAAGGGTTGGTTTGAAGTGTTGCTACCATTTCTCTTCGTTTCTGGAGATGCTTCTGTTTGAATAGAACTGAATTGAAGAAGAGATGCACAAAGTAGCCTTTCAGATTTTGAAAGTTGCATTTAAAAAAAAATCCTGGAGCCAAATCCAGACGTCTGGATTATGATAACCAGACGTCTGGTCATGCGTTGTATATAAAAAAATTGCAGAGGCTCAGACCAGATGTCTGGAGTAGTAAACCAGACGTCTGGTATATGTTGAATTATGTTCTATTTGAAAGTATGTAGGGAGATTTTTACATTCTATTTCTAGGATTTGTATACAATGTTTAACTTTCCACTGCTGTGATCTATGTTCCTTACTTTGATTTGTATCCTTGAGAATCTGCTAAAAAGCTAAGATACGAGATATATGAATAATTATTATAATGTGGTTTGTCATCATCAATACTTGTAGATAGGAGTTCCTAACATTCTCCCCCTTTTTGATGATGACAAACTATGTATATATTTACTCCCTCTATATACATGTATATTATATGTTATCCTTCCCCTATGTGTGTGCATATTTTCTCCCCCTTTTGGAATTATCAAAAAGAAAATAGAGAAAACAGAAAATGAAATGTAAAACATAGAACTTGGAGTGCATAATATCTGAATTAAGAGTACATAAAGTGAGAAAATGCAGAAATGAACATATAGTGGAAAAAAAGGTGGAAACTACTGGTAATAGTTAGTTGAATCAAAGAAACTGCCATAGGTATTATATAGGATCCCCAAAAAGCTGAAGGATCAGAAGTATTCTCTGACCAGTGACGTTCATCATTATACTCTTCATCCTCGTGAATAGATAACCCTTGAAAAGCCAAGTACTGCAGATGATGGGAAGGATCTTGCATATTAGATTCCTCACTTTCCTCTTCATCTGTGTCCTGTAATGGTTTGTCTTCCATGGTTCCTTTTCGTCATAATTGTGTTGAAGACCCTGGAATTGAAGAGACATATGGAGTAGGTGAAGGAGCTAATGGTGACGATGATGAAGACCGAGATGATGATCGACCACGAACTTTTCTCATTATTTTCCCAAGAGTAGATACAACCTTATATAGTGTTTTCTCAACTTTACCCATTTGAGAAGATATGCTTGAGACAGATCTATCAAGACGAACAACTTTCTTTCCTAAGATTTGTTGATTACGAGATAAAAGTTGTTGATTTCGAATGGATAAGTCAAGATATGATTCTGTTGAAGTAGGTTCTCCTTGGGCTTCTAAGATCTCTGAGTCTGAGTGATATTCGGAAGGATGTTGTTGGAAAACATATGGACCTGGTTGTTGTGGAGGGGGTTGTTGCTGCTCTTGTGGAGGTTACTGCTGATGTTGTTGTTGTTGCTGAAGTGTCCATTGCGGAAATGATATTATCGGTGGCGGTTCGTCCGGTAGATGCATAAGTTTGAAGTATTCGGACCCACTTTCTTTAATTTGCAGTTCTTCAAAATATGATAGATAAGAAGGAATACCTTGTGATTGAAGAATCCGCATTATATAAGGTGTATAAACAATTGTTTGACGCTTTTGAATCCAGAAATTTTTAATTTCGTCAAAAAGAAATTGAGCCCAATTAACTTTAATACCTCCAAATATAGCATACATAGCTTTGTGATCAGTTTCATATATTTGCTCGTGACTTCTTTTTCTTGGTATTATAGTGTTAATAATCATACGATTTAATAATCTTGCCCTAGGTCGAAGGTTCTTTGTGTTCCATTGTTCCATATGATCTTCCCAAAGGAGGTGAGTGACCTCATCACGGGGTAAAAATCTTTTGTCTGGTATGTCTTTTAATTCGATACCTGTGTAAGAGCAATAGAGAATTCGTCCTAACATACCAGGAGTAAGTTTGATGATTTTCCATATACACTAGTCCAAAGCCAATTTTTGTCATCTTCAGGATTCCAAATGGAAGAATTACATAGATTTGAGTAAAAGAGAAAATTAGCTAGCTGATCTATGGTTACCTCATTTGGTCCTTGTTGAATCAGATAGTTAACCTCGACATCTTCGCATAATGAATGCATTTCATAGAGAGGAAATCGTAGTAGTTGGTAGAAGGGACCTAGATGAAACTTCATAATTTTCAAATCTTCAAACCTTTTGATGGAACTAAGGCTTTGATCAAGCCAAGATTTGATGTGAGAATCAGTGACAATAGTTGATTGAGTTGCAGAACCTTGATCTTTCTTTTGTTTCTTTGTAGGTTTTGATTTTGGTGGCATTGTTTTTGAAACTTGAAAGTAAATATTTAGATCTGGGTTTTGATGGGGTTTTGATGGGGTTTTGATGAGGTTTTGTAGAGAATGAAAAGATGATGTAAAAAATGAAGAGTTGTTGTAATATAGTAGAAAGGCAGTAGATTGTCAAAGGCAGAAACATACTCCAGACGTTTGGATTGATAAGACATACGTTTGTGCCTTTAAAAAAAATTATATCACAGTAGGTAGAAAGCAAGGCCAGACGTCTGGGAACATGTAGTCAGACGTTTGGATGTTGCAGAAATTGTGAGAGAGGTTTCCGATAGTGTAATCGGACGACTGGTTCTATATTCCAAACGTCTGTTTTGACAGATTTTTGCTATTTTGATTGTCTAAGATTGTACAAATTTGTTATTATAGTTATAGCGAGATATACAGTATATGCTTGAATGAATTGAGTCTTATTACAACTTTGAATATAGTATATACGTACATTATATATATATAATATATATATATATATATGAAATATGATTTTTAGAAGAACAAAGTTATTTTTTCTCCTATGAATTTGGTTTTGCCTTTGTATTTTCTTTTGATGCTCGTATTGAAGACCAAGAAGGAGGTACTGGACTGAATTGGTCTTCAGATGTTCCTTCTCCCCATAGTTTACGTGGAGTTAAGTAACGAGCATGAGGAGGAGTTTCGGTTAGACGAGGAGATCGTACATGAACACAATCCTTAGTAGGAGAATGTCCATATATGGCAAGGATGCATTTCTCCAGAAATTTTAAATGAGCTCCCTGGCGTTTTTGTTCGTAATACATTTCTCTTTGTACATCCATCATTTCTTTTTGATAATGATGGATTTCGTCGGCTTTGTCCGAAAGAGAGTATGTTTGAAGATTAATACCACGTTTGGCTTTCTTTCGTTTTGGAGAGTAGCCAGTATGATATGTAGGCGAGGGAACAATGTGAAGGGATGGAGATGATTTTGAAGTTGTTTTTGCAGGAGATGTGTATGTACTACCCGATGATGGAGATGAAAAATCAATGGTAGAGTAAGTGGAGTTGTGATCGGATGACATGTTGGAAAACTTTGATATTGATTAACAAAGGTATATTAGAAATTTACTGTGATTTGGTTAAAAAAATTTGATATATATATATATAAGAGTAGGATTTTCTAATTTAAACATTAGTTTGTTTTATTTGATAAAATATTAGTGGTTTGCAGAAAAACTTGGTATAGAATATTAGATGACCTGTTAGCCACTAATGTTGAGAGGTAAAAAGAATTCTAAATTTTATTCCAGTGTTTCTTAAAGTTCAGATAAGGAGCATATTCTGAGTTCTCTTCTAAGTCTTATAAATGATTTTTCACATAATGGTTTTGTAAAAATGTCTGCTATCTGGTTGTCGGTGTTAATGAATTCTAAAGATATTACTCCTTTTTCTACGTCATCTCTAAGAAAATGGTGTCATATGTCAATATGTTTAGTTCGAGAATGGTTAACTGGATTTTTAGATAAATTGATAGCTCTAGTATTGTCGCAGTATATTGGAGATTTTTCAGCTATTTTATCAAAATCTCTAAGTGTTTGTTGCATATAGATGACTTGAGCACAAGCTAAGGCGGCAGAGATATACTCTGCTTCACATGTAGAGAGGAAAAAACACAATTTTGCTTTTTGCTAAACCATGAAACTAAAGATTGTCCGATAAAATGACAGGTACCACTTGTGCTTTTTATGTCTGTTTTACATCCTCCGAAGTCTGCATCGCTATATGATATGAGTTGAAAGGCCGTATCTTTAGGATAAAATAAGTTGTAATCCGTGGTGTTAGTTAAGTATCATAAAATTCGTTTGACTGCTCGATGATGTGATTCCTTAGGTTGAGCTTGAAATCGAGCGCACAGACAGACACTCATCATTATATCAGGTCTACTAGCTGTTAAATATAATAGAGAGCCGATCATACTACGATAAGATTTTTGATCATAGTCTTTTCCCTTCTCATCTTTATCTAAATACAAAGTTGTGCTCATAGGAGTTGGTTTACTAGTGGTGTTCTCCATTCCGAACGTTTAAGTAAATCTTTACAATATTTTTCTTGATTTATAAAACTACCATTGTCCAATTGTTTTATTTGTAATCCTAGTAAAAAAATTAATTCGCCCACGTGTGACATTTCAAACTCATTTTTCATTATTTCAAAAAATTCATTACATAAATTTTCATTAGTTAATCCAAATATGATGTCATCAACATATATTTGTACAACTAATATATCATTATTTTTATGTTTTATAAATAGTGTAGTATCTATTTTGCCTATCTTAAATTCAGAATTTTGTAGATGAGTTTTTAGTCGATCGTACCAAGCACGTGGTGCTTATTTTAAGCCGTATAGAGCCTTTTTGAGTTTAAAAACATAATCTGGATATTTTTCATGAATAAATAATAGTGGTTGTTCTACAAAAACCTTTTCTTTAATAAAACCATTTAAGAAGGCACTCTTAACATCCATTTGAAATAATTTAAAGTTGTGATGGCATGCAAAAGCAAGTAGAGTACGAATTGCTTCGAGACGAGCTACGGGAGCAAATGTCTCTTCATAATCAATTCCCTCTTCTTGGTTGTAACTTTGAGCCATTAATCTTTCTTTGTTACGAATAATATTTCCATTTTCATCTGTTTTGTTTTTGAACCCATTTTGTTCCTATTACAGATTGATCTGTTGGTCTAGGAACGAGTTCCCATACATTATTACGTTCAAATTGATTTAATTCTTCTTGCATTGCTAAGATCCAAGAATTATCTTTAGATGCTTCTTTATAATTTTTAGGTTCTGTATTTGAGATAAAAGCAACATGACTAATTTGATTTAAGTTATTTCTAGTGACTCGAGAATTTAAGTCTCCAATTATATTATCCAAAGGATTATTTTTTAATGTTCGTGTGGGTGATCTTAAAATATTTTCCTTATTATCAGAGGATGAATTATTCATATTATTTATATTTTCAGTTTGATTTTGAGTTAAAATTTCATCTTCTTCTTCTTTAATAGTTTGTTGGAAATTTTCATCAAAAGATACATGTAAGCTTTCTTCTATAATATTTGTTCGTTTATTATAAATTCTATAAGCTTTACTACGTTCTGAATAACCAATGAAAATTCCTTCGTCCGCTTTGGGATCAAAATTTCCAAGATTATCTTTAGTATTTAAAATAAAACCTTTTGACCCAAAAGTTCTGAAATACGAAACTTTTGATTTTCTTCCATAAAATATTTCATAACATGTATTTTTAGTCATAGGTCGAAGTGTGACACGATTTAATACATAACAGGCAGTGGTAATGGCTTCAGCCCAGAAATGTTTGGGTAGATTACCACTATTTAGTAGTGTTCGTGCACATTCCTGTAATGTTCGGTTTTTCCTTTCAGCAACACCATTTTGTTGTGGTGTTCGTGGAATCGAAAATTACGACTAATTCCCTTTTTGTTACAAAAATTAGTAAAAAATTCATTTTCGAATTCTCCTCCATGATCGTTGCGTATATTTTTTATTTTTAAATCCATTAAGTTCATAATCCGTTTTGCAAAGATTTTAAACATTCCAAAAGTGTCACTTTTATGTTTTAAAAATAATGTCTAGGTATATCATGAAAAATCATCTATAATTACGAACACATATTTGTTATGATTTATACTACGTACTTGTGTTGGTCCAAATAAATATAAATAAAGTAATTCTAATTGTTGCTTAGTAGATATTTTATTTTTTAGATTTGGAAGAACTTTTCTTTAATTTGCCCTTTTGAAAAGCGTCACATAAATTTTTAATTTTGTAAATAATTTTAGGTAGACCTCTAACTAGATCATGTTTTGCTAGTTTGTTGATATATTTAAAATTTATATGACAAAAACGTTTGTGCCAAATCCAAGGATCATCTTGATTTGCGGATAGATATAAGTCTGAATTATTTTTAATGTTCATATTTAGGATATATATTACGATTTCTAAAACCTTCAAAGAGTAAATTTTTGCTTTGGTCGAAAATTTTACATGTATCTTTTTCAAATTTTATTTCAAAACCTTTATCACACAACTGACTTATACTAAGAAGATTATGTTTTAGGTTTTCTACTAATAAAACATTTGTAATAATAGGAGAGTTAGAGATACCGATATTAATGACTTCTCCAATGCCAATGACGAACCCTTTTGAATTATCACCAAAAATTACAGTGCCACCATCAATGTATTTTATATTTGACAACATGTGAGCATTTCCTGTCATGTGCTTGGAGCATCCACTATCTAATATCCATTTCTCTTTATTTTTGTATTTGGATACCTTCAAAAAATAAAAATATTTAAATTGGTACCCATTTTATTTTTGGGTCCTAAGTGTTAGTTTGTGAGGGTAACCATACCCAAGATGGTTTGGTTCCTTTAGAAATGTAATTATTATTGTGAATTACTTCTTTTATATAATTACCTATATATTTTTGCTTAATTAGGTTGTTATTTGTTTTAGGAACCCATATTTTAATCATTTTTGAATTTGTGATTGATTTCTTATTTTTGGAAGAAGGTTTTATCATAGTATAAATCTTACTATACTTTGTAATTTTTGTTTTATTCTCAAATCCTATTCCATTTCGATTTTTGAATGGCTTGGAAATTTTAATTAAATTCTCCAAGTCTTGTTTACCTTTGTTAAATTTCGTAACATTATTTGTAATTTTATCCAACTTGTTTCTAAGATCAATATTTTTAGATTTTGAGATTTCTAGATTATCTTTTAAGACAGTGTGTTCATTATTAATTTTATTATTTTCTAGTTTAACCTTTTCTAATTCACAAGATAAAGCAATATTTTCAATAGAAATATCCTTAAATTTTTCTTGAGCATTTTCTAATTCTTCTTCTAAAATAGATTTTTCATCTTTTAGTAACCCTATTTCAAGTTCTAATCGATTTATTTTAGCAACATATTCCTTATTTAATTTTTTAGTTTCTCTATATTTGTCATCGAGTTCCATACTTATTTCTAAAATTTCATCATAAGTAAGATTGGGACATACCTCATTAGTGTGTGCCAGGAAACATACATTTGCTTGCTCTATATCACTTTCACTGTCACTATCGGATGAAGAAGAAGAATCAGAGTAATCCCATGTGACTTGGAATGCCTTTCTCTTTTTCTTAAATTTCTCAAAATTATTTTTCTTCTTCTCGGTGTTGAGTTTTGGGCAATCCTTCTTCATATGTCCAAATTGATCACATCCAAAGCATTTAATCGAAGTTTGATTTGATGAGTTTGATCTTCCGTTATTTTGGAATCTAGTCATTTTCATGAATTTCTTAAATTTGTTGTAGTTCTTCGCAATAAAAACAATTTCAACTTCATCCAATTTAGAATCTTCATTGCTTGCTTGAAATGCTATGTTCTTCTTTTCATGATTTTGTTCCTTTCTGGCCTGCAAATTTGCTGCATATGACATTAAATTTCCAATCAACTCTTCAATTTTGAGTACAGAGAGATCATTAGCTTCTTCGATAGTCAGTACTTTTCTTTCCCACTCAATTGTTAAAGAGTTGAGAATTCGAGATACTAAATCAAAATCAGTAAATTTAACTCTTAGTGCCATAAGATCGTGTTGTATGGTTTGAAATCTTGAATACATGTCAACAATTGACTCATTTTGTTTCATTTTGAAAGATGAAAATTGATTTTGTAAAATTGATATTTTTGTTTGTTTGACCTTAGTTGTACCTTCGTGTGTAACTTGTAAAGTATGCCATATATCATATGCAGTAGTACATAACATAACACGTGAGAATTCATTTTTATCAAGAGAACAAAATAGTACATTCATAGCTTTAGCATTATTAGAAGCATCGGTTTTTTGTGCATCTGTCCATGTGCTAATATTTGTTTCATGTGCTATATACTTATTTTGAGTTGCTGACCATATTTATAAACCACTTTCTTCCATAAAAATTCTCATTCGAGTTGACCAATATGCATAATTAGATCCGGTGAATAGTGGAGGACGTGTAGTTGACTGACCTTCTTGAAAGATACTTGCCATATTAACAAATTTTCAAACACGTGCTACTGTGATTTGAACTAACCTTGCTCTGATACCAATTGAAAGTCTATGTGGATCGTATATGTATATAGTATATGAAAAGTACGTATATGACAGTATGAATTGCATAGAGTAATAATGCAAGTAAACTAAAAAATAAAAAGATCACACCAGAACTTTTATACTGGCTCGGACCTCCCGTCCTATGTCCAGTCCCGAAGCTCCTCTTCGGAATTTCACTAATCAATAATCCTCACTTTGCCCGGAGGAATAGGCTTGTTACAATAGAGATCTTTCGTCAAGAATGTGCTCTGAATAACACTGATATTGACAATATGTACAAGTCTTCCTATAATCTCCATTGGATATGTATAGATATAAATTTATGTGTGCTTTGAAAATATGGAAGAAAATTGAACCAAAGTTAATGATCTTTGGTTAAAATATTGATAGCAAAAATGAGTAATCTTGAATTTGAATGCAAGTCAATATAGAGAATAGAAATAAAAAAAAGTTTGTAATTTGATTGTAAAATTTGTGATGTATTTATAGTTGTGAAAAAAGGGTTGGTTTGAAGTGTTGCTACCATTTCTCTTCGTTTTTGGAGATGCTTTTGTTTGAATAGAACTGAATTGAAGAAGAGATGCACAAAGTAGCCTTTCAGATTTTGACAGTTGCATTGTTTTTTAAATTCCCAGAGCCAAATCTAGATGTCTGGATTATGATGACCAGACGTCTGGTCATGCATTGTATATAAAAAAAATTGCAAAGGCTCAGACCAGGCGTTTGGAGTAATAAACCAGACGTCTGGTATATGTTGAATTTTGTTCTATTTGAAAGTATGTAGGGAGGTTTTTACATTCTATTTCTAGGATTTGTATACAATGTTTAACTTTCCACTGCTGTGATCTATGTTCCTTACTTTGATTTGTATCCTTGAGAATCTGCAAAAAAGCTAAGATACGAGATATATGAATAATTATTATAATGTGGTTTGTCATCATCAAAACTTATAGATAGGAGTTCCTAACATGCTGCAGCCATCCATAGTATTAACTTCCGGTGATAAAATACGATAATGTTAATGGTAACCATAATATCAGAAGCACATGAATATGAAATAAAATCATCACAGATTTCAAAAACAACTTTTCTTGATTACATTTCAAATCAATATTTCATATTCAGTTGCATAATCTTAAAACGGTTCCCAGGTTTTGATCAAATATAATTATTACAAATTATGCCAAGAGCGACATATGAAGATGCCTTCTTCGATGATCAGAGTACTAAATAGATATATCAGTCATAAATACACCACAGTGGAAAACAAATACTAAATAGCTCCTACATGATTAGCTTTGCCTCCTGCACATCTTCGGAAGCTTATTCGTCCAAACTAATAAACCTGAAAAGTCCTTAACTCTCAATCTACTTAAATTTAATTTTGAGCACCCGAGAGTTTAAAGGGAAACATAAACTTCAAGTTGGACATAAAGCCTGGTGTAAATAATACTATTACATCACAATTTACTGATATCAAGTGAGATCACGCCGCTTAGCGGAATGGGTTTCCCCTCACTAATATCCTTTTAAAAGCATAACTTTTGCAAATCAAAATCTTGCAATCAAACTGATTATAACAATAATAGCAATTACATATATGCATAATAATCAGGAAATCAATGGACTATCTGTCCGCACTATAGTTTTATCTGGCTAACTATTAACCACTGGCTGACTCAGGCCTACCAGAGATAATTAATAATCTAACTTCTGTTAGACACAATACTGGCCATCTGCCCTTAATTATCATATTTAGGGTCAACTGATCCTAATGGTTTTGCGGGCTCACCAATAACCTATCTTTACTCTGTATGTAACATTATTTTAGTCCCATCTGTGACAAAGCCCTACACACTAGAATTTTGGACTTATATTAGCTAGGGGCTATTAGCTAAAGTATAGGGTGCGACCCCATACCACTCCCATCTCGTCTTCTAATATCTGACTCACAAACTTAGGGTTAACTACCCTATTCAAATATCATTTCCTGTCATATACTTAGGGTTGACTACCCTATTCAAATCTCATTTCCTTATAAACAATCTTTGTAAATGATTTACCCCTGAAATCATATCTTTATAAAATAAGGAAATCATATACTTTGCTTTACTCAAAACAACTATGTCATGATATATGCTCTACACAAAACAATGTTAATGAAATCTAATCAATGGGATTATCTATCCCTTTATAATAAGTTAAAACTTCTTTTTAACTTAGAAAGCATTAAGCTACAAGAGCAAAATAATACCTTTGAAACCTTTGTTTAAAACCCTAAACAATCCCCTTTGAATTCATTGAAAGTACCCCTTTCAAAATAAGTTAATTACTTTAACCTTGAAAACATTAGGCCAAAAGGCCAAAACATACCTTTCTAATGTATTAAAGATAGACCTTTCGAAATCATCACTTGTCTTATGAAAGCATTGGAAATCTTCCTTTCAACACACATAAAACAAACCTTTCGGTACACTTAAATATACCTTTCATAAACATTGGGGGCTTCCCCTCCGAAACACTTACAACATACTTTTCGAAAGCATTGGGTTCAAGTAAAAGTTTGTGCAAACATTTTTTCAAAACCATTTAAAATCATTCCTTTAGAAACCATTGGGTTTAACTTTTAATATAACTAAAGGGTCATAAAGAACTGGGGCTACAGCATTACTTTCAGAAGCATTAATCCCAAGTAAAAGAAAGAGGATAGTTTCAAAACCCACCCTTTCGAAACCATTGCGTCCAAAACCATTTGAAAGCGAATACATGACCCTTTCGAATGCATTAAGAAGGCGGCTTCAAAGTAAAAAGGCAAAAGCACCCTTTCGAATACATTTTTTTAAGGCTATAAAGAAAAGCGGCCTTAACTAATTCGGAAGGTATAAATGCGGCAGCATAGATTTCGAATAGGTTCAAAGCGGCTGTCCTTTCGAAAGCTTCTTTTAAAACAAAAGGAGGCAACTCTTTCGAAAGCTCTATTCTAAAAACAAAGACAAGCGGCAACTTGTTTGAAAGCATCTTTTATATATAGAAGTAAGTAAAGGATTCAAAAGCTTATAAGATTAACTTCTACCCTTTTAAAAGCATGGTTTCGAAACGGTCTCTTCCACCTTTCTCCAATGTGCTACGTATCAATTGCTACTATATGCATTGGTTTCGAATGGGTTCTTTAGTGGAGGTATGGTGACGAAAGCTAACAGATAGAAGTGGTGACGTGGTAAATTAAAACAAAACTGATTTTATGCCTTTCAAAGCAATTTCTTTTCACCTAACTTGCCTACTTTGTCAAAATGTAATTGGTTGCCATTTTTTATCAAAATCCTTTTCTAAAAGGCTTCCGAATTCAAAATTATCAATTAAAACATTTTAACAAATAAGCCCCGTCTCCTTGATAAAACAGATAATACATTTAAGTCCTTTAACTTAAATAATTTTATAACCATAATAAAATACTTAGGAAAATTCTCCAAAAATCACCATAAATCACTTAATATGTTTTCCAACATATATAAATTTCTGACCCAAATACATTATATTTGTCTTAATAATTTAAACCCAATATCAACTATTTTCTCTCATAGAAAATTCATAATATAACTTAGAAAAATATGAAACTTGAAACCCGCTTCTAAAATAACAATATCGACCATATATCAAAAATGCAAGTCATTTAGATGTCATTTAATATGTTTTTCAATCTAAACTTATCATAAAATCTATATGAAATGATATAAATCATCAACAAGCATATATATATCCATTTAGACAAACTTAACATGACATATTATTTGCAAAATTAAATAAGGTCAAACCTTGAAACCGAAATTATTATCAAAAGTGAGATGTAAATCAAATTATTCACCTTGGCTTGGTGTTAAGAAGATTTAGATTTTCCCTTTGATTAATTTCTTCAAGCTTTCTACTTGTTTCCTAGCTTATCTTCTTTTGATTCTTCTTAATAGTGGTCGGTCGAGCTCTTGGGGGTTTTAGTTTTGTTTGGGAATGTTAAAATGAATAATAAATAGAAGGGTTTAGAGTATAAGAACAAAGCTATTCCTATTTTTCCCTTACCATATTCCTCATACTTACTTATTTTTAATTCTCTTTTGCCTATACATTTATTTAAGGCATGACCTCTTATTAATTAACAAATCTCAATCCCTCAACCATCTACATCATTTCATTTAATTTATCTAATTAAATGTCCTAAATAATGTCGGTCATAATTAGGGTCATTACAGACTCCCTTCCTTAAAGAATTTTGTCCTCGAAATTACGATAAGGTACTCACAGTAACCAAACATAAAGGTAAAACATACCATGAAACAAGTCCGGATAAGTATCTCTAATCCTACTCTCAATTTCCCAAGTACAGTCCCTTCCATTGTCACTCCATTAAACTTTGATTAATCTGACTGCCTTGTTCCTTAGTCTTTTCTCATCTCTCGCAACAATACAAACTAGTTCTCTGAATATAGTCTTATCCGGTTCCACTACTAGATCATCTAACACAATTAGTGTAATAGTAGTTTCTGGATCTCGAGTACACTTTCTTAGATGAGAAATATGAAAAACATTGTAGAATCCTACCAAAATATTCGGTAACTCTACTCTGTACGCGAGTTTCCTGATCCTTTCTACAATAGGAAATGGCCCAACAAATCGTGGTGCCAATTTTCCTGATTTTCCAAATTTGATTACACCTTTCATCGGTGACACCTTGACGAAGACATGATCTCCAACTGAGAACTCTAAGTCTTTCCGTCTTTTATCAGCACAACTCTTCTGCCTAGACTGAGCTTCTTTCATCCTAGCCCAGATCAACTCAATCTTCTCTGTTGCCTCTCTTACCAGATCTGGACCTAAGACTAATCTGTCTCCAGTTTCCAACCAACATGCTGGTGACTTGCATGGCTACGCATAAAAAGCTTCGAAAGGCGCCATTCCTATACTAGTCTGATAACTGTTATTATAGGAAAACTCAACTAAGTGTAGGTGGTCTTCCCATGATCCCCGGAAATCTAGCACACAAGCTCTTAACAAATCCTCTAAGACTTTGTTAATTCTCTCTGTTTTCCCATCTTTCCGAGGATGGTAAGCGGTAATCATCTTGAGCTTGGTACCTAAAGTCTCCAGTAGACTTTTCCAGAATTCGCTAGTAAATAAGGAATCTCTATTAGTTACTAAACTACTAGGAATTCCATGTAGTCTAACTATATTTATCATGAATAATATAGCTAAATCCGATGCTGTTCTGGTCCACTTAATGGGTATAAAGTGTGCACTCTTAGTCAATCTATCCACTATAACCCATATACTCTCATTTCCTCTATTCGACCTTGGCAACCCATTTATGAAATCCATTGAGATAGAATCTCATTTTCAGACTGGAACATCTAAAGGTGAAGTAACCCACTCGGTTTTTGATGTTCAGCGTTTAACTATTGACAATTCAAACACTACCTCACCCATAAGCCTACATCTCTCTTCAAAACTTCCCAGAAGAAACTCCTTTCATATCATGATCCATCTTAGTTCCTCTCGGATGAATAGTGAACTTCGAATGATGGCATTCTCTAAGATCTTCTTTCCTAATGTTTCCCACATTCGGAACACATAGTCTTCCTTTCTTCCCCAACCACACATTCTGGTCAAGGCTGAAATCTTTCAAGTCATCGCTCTTTGTTATATTCCTTAACTTTCTGATCCATTCAGCGAATAATGGATCCTCCCCTTGTTTAGAAGCAATCCTTTCGATCATCACTGGTCGAACTTCCAAACACAACAACATAGTAGTTTCTTGACTAGAACAACTCTTTGATCTCCATTGTACTCCACATGTACTCAATGCTTCTAAATATTTCCACTTGGCTATCATTGCCAATACTGCATTTTGATATTTTTTGCTAAGTGCATCTACAACCTTGTTCCCTTTTTCTGGTGTGTACTCAATACCAAAGTCATAAGTGGCTAAAAACTCTAACCACCTCTGTTGTCTCATATTCAATTCCTTCTGAGAGAATAAATATTTTAGTGACTTATGATTCGTATACAACTCAAATCTTTCTCCCAAAAGGTAATGTCTCTACACCTTCAACGCGTAAATCACTACAGCCAATTCCAAATCATGAGTTGAATATCTAACTTCACGTGGTATGAGCTATCGAGAAGCATAGGCAATCACTTTACCCTCTGCATTAACACGATTCCTAATCCTGTTCTGCATGCATCCGTGTACACCACTAAGTCCTGATTCCCCTCTGGAACAACTAACACAAGTGCATTAATGAGTAAATATTTCAGTTTCTGGAATGCCTCCTCACACTTATCAGTCCAGACAAACTTTGCATCTTTCCGAGTTAGCTTAGTTACCGGTGCCGCTATCCGCTAAAAGTCCTTAATGAATCTCCGATAATAACCAGCTAATCCAAGAAATCTCTTTACCTTAGTCACTGTCTCGGGTCTCTTCTAACTATTCACTGCCTCGATCTTAGCTGAATCTACTGATAAACCCTTCTCTGAGACTACATGACCAAGAAACTTCACTTCCTTCTTCCAAAAATGACACTTCGAAAATTTTACTTTCAGTTGATGTTGCCTCAACGTCTCAAGCACCACTCTAAGATGAACTTCATGCCCTCTTTCATCCTGAGAGTATATCAAAATGTTGTCTATGAATACTAACACAAATCTGTCCAAATGTTCCTGGAAGATTCTGTTCATCAAGTCCACGAAGAATGTCGGAACATTAGTTAGTCTGAACGGCATCACTAACCATTCGTATGATCCATATCTGGTCCTAAATGTCGTCAAAGAAATACTATCCTCTGCTACTCTAAGCTAATGGAACCATGTTGCCAAATCAAACTGGGAAAATACTATTGCTCCACTCAACTGATCAAATAAATCGTCGATTCTAGGTAACGGATATCGGTTCTTTATCGTCTTCTCATTCAGCTTACGATGATCGATACACCACCTCATCAATCCAACCGGTTTCTTTGCAAACGATGCGATTGTTCCTCAAGGCGAACTTCTTGGTCTGATAAGATTCTTACCTTCTAGATCCATAAACTGCACCTTTAACTCCTTCATCTTGGTAGGTGTCATTCTACTTGGCGGTCTACTCATCGATTCTGCTCCTGGTACTAAATCTATTCGAAATTCAATGTCTCATTTCGGCGGTAGTTCAATCACGGGCACAAAGACATCTGCGAATTCTCTAACAACGAAAACTCGATTCAACTCGTCTTCTGCCTCCATAACACCCAACAAAGCATTAACCTTAAAACTAGGGTTTCTACGGAGATATAATCCAATCACTACAACTAGGTTGTCTAAGTGATATTTTCCTATCATGGTAAAATATCCTAGCATCGTATTTACTTGCCCAGTCCATACCCAAAATGATTCCAAACCATACAAAATCAAACACTTGCAAACTGCAAGCAAATACATGTCCTATCAATTCAAAGGTCACATCTCATCCCAAGAGTCGCATATCCTCCTATCAGATTCGCAACCCTTAAGGAAGTAACTAGGTATGAGGGTTCTAGGTTAAGCTTATCTACCAAACAATGAGATATAAAAGAATGCGATGCACCAACATCAAATAGAACTCTAACTGGCATATCACGAATCAAAAGAATACCTCCCAACACAGCTTTTCCTTTCCCCTCTACTATTGGTCTTGAGGTAGCTGGTTCTAATGCAAACACTTTTCCCTTTCCACCCTTGGCTAGTTCCTTGCCTGGTTCTTATAATGCCGAATCTGATCACAGTTGAAACATTTTACTTCTTTCTTAATAGCAGCTTTCTTCCCTTTGCATGTCCGACACTCGTGAGCATAATGTCCCTTCTTGTCGTACTTATAGCAAACTACATCAGCCTTCCTTTTCTTGGCTGCTCCCCTTTTCTGAGCGCCTTTCTTATGGAAAAATTTATCTTCTAGTTCTGCCCGTCTTGAGCTTCCCTTACTTTGTTACCATCAAGAAGAAAGCATCTCTTCCTATCTCAAGGCCATCTCAACAACTACATCACACGGATCCCTAATATGTGGTAACGTTGCTTTAGCAAGCTCAGGTTTCAGTCCGCGGATAAACTTTTCATTTTGTTTGATAACTGTATCAACTGTAGCATATCTGTATCTCGACAGCTCCTCAAATCTGGTAGCATACTCAAGCACTGTCATGTCTCCCTACAACAACTCAGCGAACTTCCTGAACAGAGTTACTTAGCAATCTCCAATATGAATCTTTCCTCAAACCTCCTTCTGAATTCTATCCAAGTCATGGTATCTTCATTAACTTCCACAGTAACATTGTTCCACCAGTATAGTGCTTCCCCTTACAACTACCTAGAAGCGAGCCTCCTCTTCCGCTCATCATTAAGCCCTAAATCAGCAAAAAATCCTTTCGCAATGAAGCAAACAATTCTCCACTTCTATTGCGTCCTCCGTCCCGATAAACGGCTTTTCTCCAAGCCTAGCATAATCTCTACTTAGTACTGCATAGTTATTGACCACCGGAGCTTCCTGATTTCCTCCAACTAATCCCACAGCAGCTATAGCTTGCATCATGTTGATGAAGAATTAATACATAGCTCCGATATCAAATTGCAGTGCTCCATCACCCACACTAGAAGTTTGTGCCCGACCCAGATTCCTTCTAGTATTTGGACTGGCATTTCCATTAGTTGTGCTGCTTCCTCCACCAATGTTAACTCTTCCACTCCTGGCATCCATATCTTACTTTCTTAAAATTGCATTTGAGTCTTTGTAAGATGCAGAAGAATAGTCTAATAGAGATGAGAGAATAGAGATAAAGCATATACTTATATATAGCAAATACAAGTACATTACAATAGCGCTATCCCAAACCCCAACTTTTCTCTAATTCCTTAGGATTATGTTTTCAGAATCATTTTAAGTTTAAAATTCCTTTTAAGTTTTCATAAACCTATGCTCTAATACCAAGTTGTTACGTCCTCTATCTTGAGGCCCGATATAACAACCCGGTATTTTCAACCATTCGCATCTGCACATGTCGGACTTGAATTGCTCAAAATATCAGATTGTTAATTTAAAATTTGGCAAAACTCAGCATATACAGTAAATAAATCAATCACAGAATCACAGACACAGAGTAATACAATAATACGCAGCGGAAAAGATAAAATAGTAGTTCATGAAGCTACTATATAAACATCAGAGTTAAAAATAAAATACAATAGAATATCTCAAATACAGTGAAGTCTTCAGTACGAATAGATGACCTCTCTGAACAAATCAACTGGAAAAGCTGAAAGCTGAATCGATAGTTGGATCTCCAAATGAAGCTCCAAACTCTAAGGGTGAGTCTCAAATGCTGTATCACTCGGTCTGACCCGAGCGTAAAGCAAAACACAAAACACTCGAGTCAGGATTTACATTCTTATATCAATAAATCCAACTCAAGTGAAATATCAATTGAAATACAAGTAACTTAAAGGATGTTTGGGATAACCATCCTCTAAGGATCTGCGGAACTATCTACAAGGTAGAAATATACACTATAACACCGTGGTCATTTCAAATTAATTTATTCTTCAAACCCAAATATCATTTCATTCCAAATATATCTATTTTCCTAAATAATTT
The DNA here is from genome assembly GCA_030737815.1 of Allium fistulosum. NCBI lineage: Eukaryota > Viridiplantae > Streptophyta > Magnoliopsida > Asparagales > Amaryllidaceae > Allium > Allium fistulosum. Next base: position 264,664,165 of record CM060905.1, on the reverse strand, counting down.
ATAAAGTAAAGTATTTATAATTTCCTCAAGTCTCATAAATCGATTCAAATCAACTCAAATTCCAAATTTCAATTTAATCCAATCTAAAATTTTCCATTTTAATTCAATTTAGTTTCTAAATAACAAATTCAAATTATATTGATTTCAAATACAGAGCTGAATCACAAAATAAACCATTTAAATTCCCATATATTTCAAAGCTTTAATATTCAACAAATCAAAGTTAAATTTAACAGTTTCATATAGCTCTTGATTTAACTTCATTTATTATTTAATCAGGGAATATTCATTTAATAAATTCAATATCATTTAACTAGCCTTAAATTACATTTTACTAAATATTTCCTTAAATTTATTTAAACAAGAAATATTTATTAAATTACTTAAATCAAACCCAAGTTATAAATCATATCTTAAATCTCAATTTCAATAAGTTTCAAATCGGTTTAATTAAATAAAATTATCTTCCCAACCTTAACTTATTCAAATTATTACCGAAATCTATTTTGAAACATAAATTTTAAATACTTAACCAAATTATATGTATTAAATCAGCCTTAATTAAATTAAATATTATTATTAAATATATATATATCATTACCATTTATATATAATAATTTAAGAATTAACATTTATTAAAACCATATATTTCTTCCCAAATCCATAGAATTTATTTTCAAAATATTTACATATATGGACCAACGGTGTCTGTATATATATATCTATCAAATGGTTAAGTGATACAGATATTTATCATTTCAATCTGTAATTTAAATATATACGGGTAGATATCATTACAACCCATAGTGAATTCTATACTAACAGGGAACTTGCAGAGTGATAACAGATAATATAAAATACAACAACAGGCATATATCATCAATAACAGTATAATATAGACAATAGGATATGGTGTCATATCCCACAAGTGAACAGTTACAGATAATAGCATATATATTAATTTAAACAACTAACAGCAGCATATTTCAATTGTCGTTTCAATTGAAATCAAATTTAATAAATAAAAGAAAGTTAATCGTGAGTAATTGCTCACCTTTCGAGGCTAGAGAAATTTGACAATGAAATGAGCTACGAATTCCAAAGCAACGCTAGACGGACATGATTCGATGAAGAAGACATGCACGATGGTCAAAGCTGATAGATAAGGAATTTACGAAATCAAATCAGAACTGGATTGATGATGATAAATGATATAGGTGAATTTATATATATATATATAACTATATATATAATCAAATTCTAAATTCAAAAATATATTAAATTAAATATATATAGGAATTTCAAAATCCATTATTTCAAATTTAAATCTATATATTACAAATCAACAAATATACATAGTATATTAAAATCAATACTTATACCTAAGAATTAAAATTCACATTCATCATTTAACATATAATTCATTTTTAAGTATATTTTTGTTTTGAAAACCCATATATATATGTTGAATCAATATCAAAAACTTCATATAATATATACACAACATATTATATATAAACCTATATGACTATATATATATATATATAAACAGAGCTTATATTGTTACAGACAAAAGTAGCAACCCAAACCACATATAAAATACATATATACAATACATATATATAGACTTATATATCTACAGCTATTATAACTTCCATCATGAACCATTTATTATAATATACATATAACTTTATATATGCAACTCATATTGTCAACATATTGTTTAACTAATATATATATACTTTACAGACATACATATATATATAAACCAAACTAGATTATACTTTATATATACTATATATATGCAGGGACTAACAGCTCTAATAACTTGTAGTTTGTGTTAAACAATAACTTAAATAAGATCTGATATTATAAAACATATATTTTATATATATACAGATCTTTAAAGTCACATAAATTTTAACACTTAATACTAAAATTCCAATACATAAATATAATCTAACCTCAGATTCTCTTCTCTGACAAGTACCAAATCATATATTTTCTGAAACAATTGAACAGGCAAAGCTTTTATATTTTACAAAACTTATATATACTATTGAACAAATTACAAAATATTGTGTAACATATATATATACGAAGGTAAACATATATACTGCAGATATATATATATATACATATATAAAATACCTACCATATGTATACATTTAAAATCCCATATATATATAATATTGTAAAACAGTATACACAAATGACTATAATTAATATTTATTACATGTAATCGCCGAGCATATATATCAAGCATATATAAACTATTGAATTGTAAAACATATATATAGCAACTACAATAAACTCTGCGTAAGAAATATTACATATTAAAACACATATAACAACATATTATGTGCTCGGATCCAATATATATGTGCTTTGAAAACCGGTATATAGGCAAAACATGTACAAGAACTAATAAATTTAAAACATTATATATACACATAATACTAACTTATATGCGCATAGCACAAATAGAGAAATATAAGAATATATATATATATATATATATATCTATATATGACTCAACAAACTTACTATATACAGAAAAACAAGTCATAGAAAGCTATATATACACTTTATACATAACATAGTATAATATAATATAATAAATAGAAAATATTGGAGTGTTGCTTACTGGTCGGGTGTAGGCTGAAGGGGTTGAACACGTGGGAATGGAGTTGCGTGGTTCTCTGCATGCGGAAGTGATAATGAATGGTTGACGTGGAGCATGGCTTGGAGATGGCTAATCGGCGAGTCTGGGGTGGTGGACACGGTAGTGGGTTGGAGGCATGGCCGAGCTTTGTTTTTGGCATGAGTGGTTTCAGCGGCTACATGGAGGAGGAGAAGAGGCACGGGTGAAGGTGGATGTGGTGTTTCGGTAGCCAAGGGGGATGGTCTTCGGCGAAGAGAGAAGGTGATGCTGAGATTTGGAAGTGGGAAACGTCAGGGGCAGATATCATATTTGCAAAATACAATTGTAACAGTAGAAAGAAAGAAGGTGGGAGGACACAGCTAAGTTGCAGGCAAAACAAAGGGAATGAAATGAAAGACCGATGAATTATAAAGGCAATAGAAAAAAACTGAACCGTCCTATTATTTCAAAACAAATGAACAGTGGACGAAAATGTATAGGGTAAAAGAAACGTACCACAGTAAATATATTGAAGTGATGGGGATGTAACAGCTGCCATTGATTGAGAAGTTATTAAAGCAATTTATTATATTGCTTGGAATTGATGCTTCAATTTGAAAAGGCAAAGGAAAGCTAACAGTGTACCGATATGACGCACCGTTTCATTGTTTCATTCGCGAATCGGACCTCAAAACACAGAAATGAATATACCGTGGTGATCAGTACGATGAGACAATCAAAACGGCATACAGATATCCATGGTATGATTATCCGATCAAAAGTCGATACAGACACTAATATACGTTGCTATTCCGTACGGAAAAAAATCCAAACGGAGCTAGAAACGTACGAAATTTGCTAAAGGAATTTCGCAGTCAGATTCAGAGTGTTCCAAATAAATTTTCTCATGTTGACATATTTAGGTTTTGGAATACTTTTAAATTCAACTGTTATTAACTGATTTAAATTGAAATAAAATTTCACAAAAATTAACTTCAATATTATCAGATGAAAATTTACCAGTTGCTATATTAAAATAGACATATTCCAAATAATAAATTTTTATTTTCAAATTCAATTGATAAAAATTCCACAAAATTTTCAGTTAAATAAAAATTTAAAACTATTAAAATTCGCGGGTCGTTACACTCTCCCCCACTCAAAACTTTTCATCCCAGAAAAGGAAGGAGGTAGGAGAATAAAAACAACCAGAAAAGAAGATAGATTGAAAGACAAGGATAACCATTAATTTAAAACTATATAAATTATACTTGAAATGTTCATTTGAAAACTTCATTTGCAGTTCAATTATCTTTAAAACTTTAAAACTTTTTTTAAAAACCTATTTGTAAAATTTCTTGCTTCCTTTATAAATATCATTTATATGTTTAAATAACACCTTTATAAATATATGAAAACTATTTGAAAACAATTATTTATATCATTACTTATATTTACAAAGAAGCTATTGAAAACATTAAATCCATAATTCATAAATTTATAAATTTTATCTCAAGACACTTTCAAATATTATTAATAAATCAATAATCACTTACTTTAAATATGTTCCATTTAATTAGAACTTCTAAAATATTTATAACACTTATAATTTACTATTAAACCATGTAGTATATAAATAAACAATATTTAAAAAGGATATAGTCAACAAGAAAAAGGAGGAGGATTTGGAAAAACAGAATATAGGTGAATAAATAAAGCTGAGTAGATAAGGTAGATTCAAAAGAAAAGTATCGGGCATGAATAATTAATTCAAACCATAAGAATTTCAATTTCAAATATTTATACAAAATTTATTTGTTGGAAATACTTTTATACTAAATTACCTTTATATCGAAACAAATTTCCTTTCGAAAATAGTTTTATAACTCGATGTCTCAACAAGTTTATCCTCGTTCCTGCAGACTCTGGCAGTGCGTTGATCAAGCGCAAAGCTAGAATTCTTCAGGTACTTAGTAGACCTGTTTCAACACCCAGTGAAAATACTGGAAAACTTTTAAAAACAGATATGGAAAGTACAATCCAAAAAAGAAAAAAAAACAAAACATGTCGATCATGGATCGCGGATACACAATGGTTACGCTTGGATCCCCCAGGAAACATCCGTACCCGTAGGACGCCCCCCAACCTTGCGATTACGCCATGAAGACTAGTAGTACTGCAGATACACAATGGTTATGCCTGGATCTCCCAGGAAACATCTGTACCCTAGGCTCTCGCAGCCCCTGCTGATTACGCTACCAAGCAACCCAATAGATCGCAGATACACAATGGTTACGCCTGGATCTCCCAGGAAACATCCGTACCCGTAGGCCGCCCTCCAACCCTGTGATTACGCCATGAAGTTGCGCTCGTAAGACCATGGGTAACGCCATGGAATTCGATGGAAACTCGAGTATCATATCCGGAAAACCAAATCAAAGAATAATATCGATAGAATGAATCCACAATATGGCCACAAAGCGGATATCAAGCAGAAGGCGCTTTCCATATCTTTACTTCGAAAATATGTATCATATAGTACCTTTTTAAATCACTTTCAAATATCGTACTTATATAAGGTCCATTATATATAATATTTTATTTTCAAATCAGATACCTTTCCAAAATCAAAAGTATATCAAATCACACTTATATAGACTTCAATTATATAAGATTTCACTTTTCAAATTAAGTACCTTTTAAAATCAATATTTTCAAATCAACATCATACTTATACAAATCAATTTTATATAAGTTCGATAACTCCCAAATCAAGTATTTAGTAACATAAGGTTCTCAATTTCAATTTGTTTCAATATCAGTTCAGTTTCAAAACCATATACGGTTCACCAACTTACTTCTTCCAACTTAATTAACTTCAGTTTCAACGTTTCCAAAATAATAGGTTTAGAAAATAATCCAAGTTTCCCAATCAACATAATTTAAGTCAAACAAATTTATTTCCAAAATCATCATATAAATACTGGGTTTTAAATTCCAATCTATTTACGAACCAAATATTTTCTCAAAAATCAATTATACCCAAAATGATTACCGAGTTTATAACCCTCCCTTTAAATCCTTTTTAAACTATTTATTTCTTTTTATTTGAAAGATCCACTTTACCCATTGAAAATTATTATTATTATATATATATATGGTTTTATAAAAGATGTTACTAAGTTAAAACATTTAAAACTAAATTTTATTCAAAATATTTTGAAAACTAAATTTCATATTAGTATAATTCAAAATAGTCTTATTCATTTACTTAACAAAAAGTTTCAACTTATTAAAATCATATTACTTCATACTTTAAACATACAAGACTAAACTTATATACTTTATCAAATAATTTATACCTTTCAAAATTACTTAGCTTTGAAAATTAAACCTTGATTTGGAAGTGTTCGAACATTCAAAATAGTCGGAGAAATCATATTTAAAATCCAAGAGTTGGAAATCATCAACAAATTAGTAAATCAATTCCATAAGATAGGATTATATCAAATCAAATCCAAAACTCAAGGACTGAACACCGGCTCACATCAAATCATTTCAAATATATATACATATATCTTTCGAAAATCAAATCATACTTCGGAATTTGATATCAAAATTTGGTTTCACAAAATCACTCGCATAGCAAAGCTATTAAAGTGGCCTCTCCCTCACTCTGAAACTCGAAAATCAATGTCGATGATGCGTGCACTCATCACCGAAATTATTTTCCAGCGACATAATGTAACGACCCGTATTTTTACGGATCGAAACATCGTAAAACAGTTGACATTTGGTCGCATGGTTGATAAGTTGTCCAGAGTTAAGTCTTAGGTCGTATGGTGGTTAGGTCGTAGTAGGCGACCTAAGAAGTGGAGCGACTTAAGAGGTTGGAACGACCTAAGCAATTAGGTCGTATGATAGATAATTCGTAGGTTGAGGCTTAGGTCGTAGACAACTTAAGGAAATAGGCGACTCATAGAAACTGGCGACCTAAGGTAGTGGACGACTTATGGGGTAGACGACCTAAGGAGTTTAGGATAGGTCGTATGGGAGATAGGTCGTGTGATAGCCTAGGTTATGGGATAGGTTAGGTCGAGTGGATGACCTAAGTATTGGAGCGACCTATAGAATTAGACGACCTAAGGATTTCCGACCTAAGAGTTAGCGACTTATAGGAGGTAGCGAGTTAACGACCTAGGAGATAGGCAGGTTAGCAACCTAAGGAAGTTAGGTCGGCAACGACCTAAGGAGCTGGTGGTAGCAGTGAGCGACCTATAGGAATTAGCGACCTAAGGGTTAGATGGTTAGTGTAGTTAGGTCGTGAGCGACCTAAGTCCAGTAGTAGAGTAGTTAGGTCGTTAGACGACCTAAGGTGTTAGGTCACGTGAGTGTTAGGTCGTGTATGTGTTAGGTCGCAGGAGCGTTAGGTCGCGAAGAGGCGGTCTGTTTAGGTCGCAGATTTGTTAGGTCGGAGCTGTTGTTAGGTCGCGAGGAAGTGTGTCTGCGTTAGGTCGCTGGGTTTTGGCTGAGTGTTAGGTCGTGAGCGACCTAGGAGTTGTTAAGTCGCGAGCGACTTAGGAGTTAAGCCGCTAAGTCGTAAGTCGTAGACAGGTGGGTCTGGTAGGTCGTGAGTGCGCATGGGCTTAGGTCGTAGGTCGCGGGATCTCTTTAGGTCGTGGACGACCTAATTCCGAGTAACGACTTAAGGAGGATTTCAGCTATAAATACTCATCCATTTCTTCATTTTTGGGATCCGAATTTCGAAGCGACGAAGTGCTGCCATTTTGAGAGCTCGACTTCTACACTTCTTCACTTCTTTTCTTCACTCTAATCTAGTGATTCCTTCCATCCATATCGAAGATCAAATCGAAGATTGAAGAGCTTAGATTGAAGATCTTCATCCATCGAAGAGAGATTTCATCGTTTGAAGAGGATTTGTGATAGATCAAGTTAGATCCTTCGCTGTCCAGATCTGAAGTGTGTTGCTTTTGGGTTGTTTAGGTGATTTGGTGAGTGGTGATTATCTCTCTCACAGATCCAAAGGAGTATATCGGATCGTTGGCTTGATTTTGTGCTTTAGTAGTGATTTCCATGCATTTTTGTAAACCTAAGTATAGATCCATATAGATCCATTGTTCATAATGATTTGACAACCATTTTACTACATGTTAGCCTATGCAAGTTCATTCATCAAGATTATAGAGACATTGCTCATGATTTCATGCTTGTTAGACTTTTGACTCTTTAATTACGAAATTGCCATTATTGTTATAATTGTCTATTTTGATCATATTTGGATGCTTGATTACTTGGATTAATGTTTGACTTGATTGATTGCTATGAATTAGATGATTGATGATTTGATTTAGACAAGTTGGTCGAAGATGATTCAAAAGCTAAGGGAAAGGCTCTTGAATTGGAAAAGCTGCTCGTGGCATATGTAACGGATGATGAAGCTCATATGGATAGATTTGATGATGATGTCGAGATGAAGCTTTGCTATGATGATGATGAGGCGAAGCATGATATGAGATAGTCTTGGTCTAATCCAGACAGGATCATTCCAAGCATGTTGATAACTCGGTGAAATGGTTCGAGTTTGAGGATAATGGATGCTCGAGAGGCGCTTGAGCTAGTATGAGAATAGTCATCGAGGAGGATGACTAGGAGGCTGAGATCTCATCGTTGTTGAAGGTTCTAGCATGCTCAAATCAAGAGTACATGGGGACGCCCAAAAGACTAACCGTTGATGGTCGAGTACTCTGGGCAGATTCGATAGTCCTAGGCACGGGTCACGACGACGTGCGAGAGTTATGTCTAGAACCGGGGTTACCATTAGCCCTAGACTGACGGCTGAAAGAAGGTGCCGATCATTCAATTAACGGTGATATCGAAGCAATGATAACAGTGATAGCCAGAGTCATGGATGTTTGGTTGTATCGTCATTCGGTCTCAAGAGCAGTGTTTTCTAGGTGCTTATCTGATCTTGGTTTAGGCCTTGGGGGTTTGTGCTTGGAAAACATCGCCCTTGACTCGAGTGATAATTGTTTTACTTTAAATTGTATGCTCTGCTATGTTTGCTTCTGCTTAGTGTGTGTCTGGGGGCTATCACTGTAGAAAGAGGTGGAGTGGGAGGGTTATATTCCTATTCCTTTTCCTTTATGCTCTTTTGGTATGTTGTTAGTTAATTTACCGCTCACTAAGACTGTTGTCTGACTCAAGGCTTTATGTTTTAACTCTTATTGCCTTGGGCTGTTCATCCATTTTGGGACGGGCAGACTAGGTAGCGGGTGACAGGTGTTGTTCTTGCTTCCCACGATGCTGATGTCGAAGACGAGCTGGAGGCTTGCATATTATCTTCTTACTATATGTACTGGATGTTCCGCTGTTTGTATATTCTCTGAGTGTTATGTAGTGAGGCTTGATGTATTGACTATCCAGATGTTTGTATTCAACTATTATGAAGTTTTATTGATGAGATTCTATTCTGTGAAGCTTCACTATATATATGTTATATTGTATTTTGTCCATGCGCTGTGAGGAATACGATAGATTCTGTTGTTTTAATTTACCCTGACAATCGTCCATGGTCGCCTGGCACACTTTACAGCGCACTATTTCTAGGTTCAGTGCAGGGGTCATGGGCGGTCGTGACATTTGGTATCAGAGCATTGGTAAATCGATTTTACCCAACGCTCGCTGACGTAACTACGTATGAGAGACGTAATTGTATTTTGATGGATGATTACTATATATAATATAGTAGCTTAGTAGAGTTTGAGTCCTTTATGCATTTGTTTCTCTAGATGTGCTAATCATCCCTTTTTATAGATATTGAGAATGAGTCGAAGAGGGAGACCAGCTGCTAGGGAAGGCCGTGCTACTGAGGGGGCTTCTGATTATGCTGCTATGTTCGAAGCTATGATGACTTCGATCATGAGAAGGATGCCAGCTCCGGGGCCATCGGTGGATGTTGGAGTTCAAGTTCAAACTCCAAAACCGGTGGATTTTGCTAAGCTGTGTAAGGACTACACTGCTCTTGGAGGAAAGGTTTTCTTGGGAACAGAATCAACCATTGAAGTTCAGAGGTGGATAGATGCTTGTAGAAGGATCTTTGGTGACTTGGGAATTGAGGATGCAACTAAGAGGAAGTTAGCATCAAGACAGCTTCAAGGAAGAGCTTCTGATTGGTGGAATTCTATCACTATTGATACTCCGGAGGAAGAGATTACTTGGGTGCAATTCCAAGCCAGATTTGAAGCTAAGTTCATTTCTACAGCTCAGAAGTCTGTTCTGTTCAAGAAGTTTGTGGAGCTCAAGCAAGGTGGAAGACCAGTTCTTGAGTATGTTTCTGAGTTTGAAGCTTTGTCCAAGTATGCCCGGTCGTATATTGAATCTTCGTATCAGAAGAATGAGAAGTTTGTGACAGGCTTGGACAGTTATCTTGGGAGGCAGTTGGTGGATCATTTGGACGATTCATTTGAGAAGCTCGTGGAGAAAGCTCTCAGGCATGAGAATCTATTTCCTAAGGAAGGATCTGTTGCTGCTGTAACCAGGGAAGAGTCTAAACCCCAGCAAGGTGGAAACAAGAAGAGGAAGCAGCAGCAGCAAAAGGGTAAGGATGGCCAGAAGAAGCCGAAAGGCGAGGTGACCTGCTACAATTGTCAGCAGAAGGGCCATTTCTCTAAGGATTGCAAGAATCCGAAGGTGCCGATGAAGTGTCACAACTGTGACAAGCCGGGGCATATCAGGAAGAATTGTCCAGAACCGAGGAGGGACAAGCAGATTGTGCAAGCTTATGCTTTGGGGGCTGTTCCATCGTCTTCGAAAGCTTCTACCGCTGAAGAGAAAGGAAAGAGTGTAGTGGTTCAAGGTACTCTTTCCATATGTGGTGTTCCAGTTAGAGTTCTGTTTGACACTGGGGCGTCGCATTCGTTTGTTTGTAATGAACTTGTAGGCCGGTTAGGTTTGGAACCGGATATTGTTGATAGGCCATTGGTTGTGACTAATCCAGTTGGGGGTTCGTCTTGTTTGTGTATGTTATGCCGTGGTCTGATTGTATCGAGTCATGATTACTCTTTTGTTTATGATTGTTTTGTTCTGAACTTTGCGGGGTTCAGAATTATTTGGGGTATGGACTGGCTTAGGAAGTATGCGACAAAGGTTGATTATGAAAGGTTGGAAGTGACAGTCGAGAATGTGGATGGGCGAAAGATTGTGATACGATGTAAGCATGAAGAAGGCATCTTCATGAGCTTCATGTATTCGCTGGTTGTTCCACGGGATGGACTGTCATCTGTGCCAATCGCTAATGGATTTGAGGATGTCTTTGACGTGACGAGGTCAAAGGGTTACCGCCGCATAGAGAGATCGAGTTTCGTATAGATCTAGTTGAAGGAGCCAGACCTGTTGTGATGCCTCTTAGGCGGATGGCGCCTAGGGAACAGCAGGAGTTGAGGGTGCAGGTTGATGATCTTTTGCAGAAAGGATTCATTCGGCGTACTGTGTCCAAATGGGGTGCACCAGTTGTGTTCGCAACCAAAGCGGATGGATCGTTGAGGTTGTGCGTGGATTATCGTGAGCTGAATAAGGTAACTAAAAAGAACAAGTATCCATTGCCGAGAATAGATGACTTGTTTGATCAGCTTCACAAAGCTAAGGTGTTTTCTCAGATGGATTTGGCAACGGGATTTCACCAGTTGAGAGTGGCTAAGGATAGTGTGCCGAAGACTGCTTTTAGGACACCATCCGGTTTCTTTGAGTGGCTGGTAATGCCGTTTGGATTGACTAACGCACCAGCATATTTTGTGGATCTTATGAATAGAGTGTTCAGAGATCAGTTGAACAAGTTCGTGCTTGTGTTCGTGGATGATATTCTGATTTATTCCAGAACTGAAGAAGAGCACAAGACGCACTTGCGTATTGTTTTGGAAATCTTACGGAAACATCAGCTGAAGGCTAAGTTTTCGAAGTGTCACTTCTGGAAGAGTGAAGTGAGGTTCTTAGGCCATGTTATCTCTGGAAATGGAATAGCGGTTGATCCCGCTAAGGTGGCAGCAATCCAGGATTGGGTTAGACCTAAGAATGCATCTGATGTGAGAAGTTTTCTTGGATTAGCAGGATATTATCGACGGTTTATCAAAGACTTCTCCAAGGTGGCTGCACCATTAACAGTATTGACAAAGAAGAACCAAGTGTTCAGATGGGAAGATAAGTGTGAGCAAGCTTTCAGAATCCTGAAAGAACGATTGACAAGTGCTCCTGTTTTGACTATTCCAAGTAGGAATGACGAGATGGTGGTTTACACCGACGCATGTGGTACTGGACTTGGAGCAGTGCTGATGCAGAGGGATAAAGTTGTTGCGTATGCAAGTCGACAACTGAAGCCGCATGAGAGGAATTACCCGACTCATGATTTGGAGTTAGCGGCGATTGTTTTTGCTCTGAAGATGTGGAGACATGATCTATTGGGAGTTCGATTCGAGTTGTTTACGGATCATAAGTCGTTGAAGTATCTTTTCTCCCAAAAGGATTTGAATCTTCGGCAGCAACGTTGGCTAGAGTTTTTGGCATCATATGATTTTGGTATAGCTTATACTCCGGGAAAAGGTAATGCAGTGGCAGATGCGTTAAGTCGAAGACATGCAGGATTGGGAGCCATGTTTTCAGAATGGAAGAATCTCGAGTATTTAGCTGGTTTTGACTTCAGGCCCAGATGTGGATTGGAACCTGAGATGTTGGCAAACTTATCGATAAGACCCACTCTTGTGGAAAGGATTGGCGAGAGCCAAAAGCGAGACGATAAGCTTGTCAAGATTATCCATGATTTAGAATCTGGAATGGACCCAGAAAAGGATAAAGGGTTCGAGGTCGATCGAGAAGGTTGGCTTCGGAAACAAGGATGACTAGTTGTTCCCGATATAGATGAATTGAGAAGTGAAGTTCTGAAGGAAAGTCATCACTCAAAGTTGACAATTCATCCAGGTGGAAATAAGATGTATCGGGGTATGAAGAGAACCTATTACTGGGAAGGTATGAAGAAGGATGTTGGAAATTTTATTTCCAAGTATATAAACTGCCAGTTGGTAAAAGCCGAACAGAAGAAGCCAAGTGGATTGCTTCAGCCATTAGAAGTTCCTACATGGAAATGGGAGCAAATATCTATGGACTTTGTCAATGGGTTACCTAGAACCAGAGCGGGAAATGAAGGGATTTGGGTCATCATAGATCGTTTGACTAAGAGTGCAAGATTCATTCCTGTTCGATCGACTAGGACTGCATCAAAGTTGGCTGAGTTGTATGTTAAGTGGATTGTTCGATTCCATGGTATTCCGAAGAGTATAGTGAGCGATCGAGACCCATTGTTCACTAGTGGATTTTGGAAGAGCTTCCAGGAAGTTTTGGGAACTGAGTTGTGTTTGAGTACAGCTTATCACCCCCAAACAGATGATCAGACTGAGAGAGTCAACCGAGTTTTGGAAGATCTCCTTAGAGCTTGTGTTTTGGATTTCGGAGGATCGTGGGAAGATCACCTTCATCTGGTGGAATTTTCATATAACAACAGTTACCAGTCGAGCATTGGTATGGCACCGTATGAGGCATTGTATGGAAGACCGTGTAACTCTCCGACATGTTGGTTAGAGACCGGAGAAAAGTTGATGCTTGGACCAGAGATGATTCGACAGACTTCGGATTGCATAGAGATCATTCGGCAACGAATGAAGGCAGCCCAAGATCGTCAGAAAAGTTATGTCGATAAGCGTCGTAAGGATTTGGAATTCGATGTAGGTGATATGGTCTTTATGAAGATTTCTCCATTGAGAATGTTATTCGATTCGGGAAGAAAGGAAAATTGACTCCGAGATTTGTTGGACCATTCCCGATCATCGAGCGAATTGGAAAGCTCGCCTACAGGTTGGAGTTACCAAAGAAGATGTCGAGTGTGCACAATGTTTTTCATGTATCCTATCTACGGAAGTATGTGCACGACTCGAATACAGTGGTTTCTGCTGATAGCTGTGAAGATTTTGAAGTTGATCCAGTCGATAAGAGACCTCGTAATCCGCTTCGTGTTGAGGAAACCGACACGAAACAGCTTAGGAGGAAGGTAGTTAAGTTGCTCAAGATACAATGGAGTGATGATGATAACGACTGTACGTGGGAGGTGGAAGAGAGGATGAAGGCAGCTCATCCTGAACTCTTCAAGGTATGGCCCTAAGGTGTCGTGTCATCTCACGATATTGTAACTTGTTCTAGTTTTAGAATTCTGCATGCTAAGCTAGAATTGGATGCATGGTTTGTTGATCGCTATGGATGGTAGGCGTGCAGAATAGTCTTTGATTGCTCTTGTTTGTTTGGAATTTCGGGGGCGAAATTCCTAAGGGGGAGAGAAAGTAACGACCCGTATTTTTACGGATCGAAACATCGTAAAATAGTTGACATTTGGTCGCATGGTTGATAAGTTGTCCAGAGTTAAGTCTTAGGTCGTATGGTGGTTAGGTCGTAGTAGGCGACCTAAGAAGTGGAGCGACTTAAGAGGTTGGAACGACCTAAGCAATTAGGTCGTATGATAGATAAGTCGTAGGTTGAGGCTTAGGTCGTAGACGACTTAAGGAAATAGGTGACTCATAGAAACTGGCGACCTAAGGTAGTGGACGACTTATGGGGTAGACGACCTAAGGAGTTTAGGATAGGTCGTATGGGAGATAGGTCGTGTGATAGCCTAGGTTGTGGGATAGGTTAGGTCGAGTGGACGACCTAAGTATTGGAGCGACCTATAGAATTAGACGACCTAAGGATTTCCGACCTAAGAGTTAGCGACTTATAGGAGGTAGCGAGTTAACGACCTAGGAGATAGGCAGGTTAGCAACCTAAGGAAGTTAGGTCGGCAACGACCTAAGGAGCTGGTGGTAGCAGTGAGCGACCTATAGGAATTAGCGACCTAAGGGTTAGCTGGTTAGCGTAGTTAGGTCGTGAGCGACCTAAGTCCAGTAGTAGAGTAGTTAGGTCGTTAGACGACCTAAGGTGTTAGGTCGCGCGAGTGTTAGGTCGTGTATGTGTTAGGTCGCAGGAGCGTTAGGTCGCGAAGAGACGGTCTGTTTAGGTCGCAGATTTGTTAGGTCGGAGCTGTTGTTAGGTCGCGAGGAAGTGTGTCTGCGTTAGGTCGCTGGGTTTTGGCTGAGTGTTAGGTCGTGAGCGACCTAGGAGTTGTTAAGTCGCAAGCGACTTAGGAGTTAAGCCGCTAAGTCGTAAGTCGTAGACAGGTGGGTCTGGTAGGTCGTGAGTGCGCATGGGCTTAGGTCGTAGGTCGCGGGATCTCTTTAGGTCGTGGATGACCTAATTCCGAGTAACGACTTAAGGAGGATTTCAGCTATAAATACTCGTCCATTTCTTCATTTTTGGGATCCGGATTTCGAAGCGACGAAGTGCTGCCATTTTGAGAGCTCGACTTCTACACTTCTTCACTTCTTTTCTCCACTCTAATCTAGTGATTCCTTCCATCCATATCGAAGATCAAATCAAAGATTGAAGAGCTTAGATTGAAGATCTTCATCCATCGAAGAGAGATTTCATCGTTTGAAGAGGATTTGTGATAGATCAAGTTAGATCCTTCGCTGTCCAGATCTGAAGTGTGTTGCTTTTGGGTTGTTTAGGTGATTTGGTGAGTGGTGATTATCTCTCACACAGATCCAAAGGAGTATATCGGATCGTTGGCTTGATTTTGTGCTTTAGTAGTGATTTCCATGCATTTTTGTAAACCTAAGTATAGATCCATTGTTCATAATGATTTGAAAACCATTTTACTACATGTTTGCCTATGCAAGTTCATTCATCAAGATTATAGAGACATTGCTCATGATTTCATGCTTGTTAGACTTTTGACTCTTTAATTACGAAATTGCCATTATTGTTATAATTGTCTATTTTGATCATATTTGGATGCTTGATTACTTGGATTAATGTTTGACTTGATTGATTGCTATGAATTAGATGATTGATTATTTGATTTAGACAAGTTGGTCGAAGATGATTCAAAAGCTAAGGGAAAGGCTCTTGAATTGGAAAAGCTGCTCGTGGCATATGTAACGGATGATGAAGCTCATATGGATAGATTTGATGATGATGTCGAGATGAAGCTTTGCTATGATGATGATGACGCGAAGCATGATATGAGATAGTCTTGGTCTAATCCAGATGGGATCATTCCAAGCATGTTGATAACTCGGTGAAATGGTTCGAGTTTGAGGATAATGGATGCTCGAGAGGCGCTTGAGCTAGTATGAGAATAGTCATCGAGGAGGATGACTAGGAGGCTGAGATCTCATCGTTGTTGAAGGTTCTAGCATGCTCAAAGCAAGAGTACATGGGGACGCCCAAAAGACTAACCGTTGATGGTCGAGTACTCTGGGCAGATTCGATAGTCCTAGGCATGGGTCACGACGACGTGCGGGAGTTATGTCTAGAACCGGGGTTACCATTAGCCCTAGACTGACGGCTGAAAGAAGGTGCCGATCATTCAATTAACGGTGATATCGAAGCAATGATAACAGTGATAGCCAGAGTCATGGATGTTTGGTTGTATCGTCATTCGGTCTCAAGAGCAGTGTTTTCTAGGTGCTTATCTGATCTTGGTTTAGGCCTTGGGGGTTTGTGCTTGGAAAACATCGCCCTTGACTCGAGCGATAATTGCTTTACTTAATATTGTATGCTCTGCTATGTTTGCTTCTGCTTAGTGTGTGTCTGGGGGCTATCACTGTAGAAAGAGGTGGAGTGGGAGGGTTATATTCCTATTCCTTTTCCTTTATGCTCTTTTGGTATGTTGTTAGTTAATTTACCGCTCACTAAGACTGTTGTCTGACTCAAGGATTTATGATTTAACTCTTATTGCCTTGGGCTGTTCGTCCATTTTGGGACGGGCATACTAGGTAGTGGGTGACAGGTGCTGTTCTTGCTTCCCACGATGCTGATGTCGAAGACGAGCTGGAGGCTTGCATATTATCTTCTTACTATATGTACTGGATGTTCCGCTGTTTGTATATTCTCTGAGTGTTATGTAGTGAGGCTTGATGTATTGACTATCCAGATGTTTGTATTCAACTATTATGAAGTTTTATTGATGAGATTCTATTCTGTGAAGCTTCACTATATATATGTTATATTGTATTTTGTCCATGCGCTGTGAGGAATACGATAGATTCTGTTGTTTTAATTTACCCTGACAATCGTCCATGGTCGCCTGGCACACTTTACAGCGCACTATTTCTAGGTTCAGTGCAGGGGTCATGGGCGGTCGTGACATTTGGTATCAGAGCATTGGTAAATCGATTTTACCCAACGCTCGCTGACGTAACTACGTATGAGAGACGTAATTGTATTTTGATGGATGATTACTATATATAATATAGTAGCTTAGTAGAGTTTGAGTCCTTTATGCATTTGTTTCTCTAGATGTGCTAATCATCCCTTTTTATAGATATTGAGAATGAGTCGAAGAGGGAGACCAGCTGCTAGGGAAGGCCGTGCTACTGAGGGGGCTTCTGATTATGCTGCTATGTTCGAAGCTATGATGACTTCGATCATGAGAAGGATGCCAGCTCCGGGGCCATCGGTGGATGTTGGAGTTCAAGTTCAAACTCCAAAACCGGTGGATTTTGCTAAGCTGTGTAAGGACTACACTGCTCTTGGAGGAAAGGTTTTCTTGGGAACAGAATCAACCATTGAAGTTCAGAGGTGGATAGATGCTTGTAGAAGGATCTTTGGTGACTTGGGAATTGAGGATGCAACTAAGAGGAAGTTAGCATCAAGACAGCTTCAAGGAAGAGCTTCTGATTGGTGGAATTCTATCACTATTGATACTCCGGAGGAAGAGATTACTTGGGTGCAATTCCAAGCCAGATTTGAAGCTAAGTTCATTTCTACAGCTCAGAAGTCTGTTCTGTTCAAGAAGTTTGTGGAGCTCAAGCAAGGTGGAAGACCAGTTCTTGAGTATGTTTCTGAGTTTGAAGCTTTGTCCAAGTATGCCCGGTCGTATATTGAATCTTCGTATCAGAAGAATGAGAAGTTTGTGACAGGCTTGGACAGTTATCTTGGGAGGCAGTTGGTGGATCATTTGGACGATTCATTTGAGAAGCTCGTGGAGAAAGCTCTCAGGCATGAGAATCTATTTCCTAAGGAAGGATCTGTTGCTGCTGTAACCAGGTAAGAGTCTAAACCCCAGCAGGGTGGAAACAAGAAGAGGAAGCAGCAGCAGCAAAAGGGTAAGGATGGCCAGAAGAAGCCGAAAGGCGAGGTGACCTGCTACAATTGTCAGCAGAAGGGCCATTTCTCTAAGGATTGCAAGAATCCGAAGGTGCCGATGAAGTGTCACAACTGTGACAAGCCGGGGCATATCAGGAAGAATTGTCCAGAACCGAGGAGGGACAAGCAGATTGTGCAAGCTTATGCTTTGGGGGCTGTTCCATCGTCTTCGAAAGCTTCTACCGCTGAAGAGAAAGGAAAGAGTGTAGTGGTTCAAGGTACTCTTTCCATATGTGGTGTTCCAGTTAGAGTTCTGTTTGACACTGGGGCGTCGCATTCGTTTGTTTGTAATGAACTTGTAGGCCGGTTAGGTTTGGAACCGGATATTGTTGATAGGCCATTGGTTGTGACTAATCCAGTTGGGGGTTCGTCTTGTTTGTGTATGTTATGCCGTGGTCTGATTGTATCGAGTCATGATTACTCTTTTGTTTGTGATTGTTTTGTTCTGAACTTTGCGGGGTTCAGAATTATTTTGGGTATGGACTGGCTTAGGAAGTATGCGACAAAGGTTGATTATGAAAGGTTGGAAGTGACAGTCGAGAATGTGGATGGGCGAAAGGTTGTGATACGATGTAAGCATGAAGAAGGCATCTTCATGAGCTTCATGTATTCGCTGGTTGTTCCACGGGATGGACTGTCATCTGTGCCAATCGCTAATGGATTTGAGGATGTCTTTGACGTGACGAGGTCAAAGGGTTACCGCCGCATAGAGAGATCGAGTTTCGTATAGATCTAGTTGAAGGAGCCAGACCTGTTGTGATGCCTCTTAGGCGGATGGCGCCTAGGGAACAGCAGGAGTTGAGGGTGCAGGTTGATGATCTTTTGCAGAAAGGATTCATTCGGCGTAGTGTGTCCGAATGGGGTGCACCAGTTGTGTTCGCAACCAAAGCGGATGGATCGTTGAGGTTGTGCGTGGATTATCGTGAGCTGAATAAGGTAACTAAAAAGAACAAGTATCCATTGCCGAGAATAGATGACTTGTTTGATCAGCTTCACAAAGCTAAGGTGTTTTCTCAGATGGATTTGGCAACGGGATTTCACCAGTTGAGAGTGGCTAAGGATAGTGTGCCGAAGACTGCTTTTAGGACACCATCCGGTTTCTTTGAGTGGCTGGTAATGCCGTTTGGATTGACTAACGCACCAGCATATTTTGTGGATCTTATGAAAAGAGTGTTCAGAGATCAGTTGAACAAGTTCGTGCTTGTGTTCGTGGATGATATTCTGATTTATTCCAGAACTGAAGAAGAGCACAAGACGCACTTGCGTATTGTTTTGGAAATCTTACGGAAACATCAGCTGAAGGCTAAGTTTTCGAAGTGTCACTTCTGGAAGAGTGAAGTGAGGTTCTTAGGCCATGTTATCTCTGGAAATGGAATAGCGGTTGATCCCGCTAAGGTGGCAGCAATCCAGGATTGGGTTAGACCTAAGAATGCATCTGATGTGAGAAGTTTTCTTGGATTAGCAGGATATTATCGACGGTTTATCAAAGACTTCTCCAAGGTGGCTGCACCATTAACAGTATTGACAAAGAAGAACCAAGTGTTCAGATGGGAAGATAAGTGTGAGCAAGCTTTCAGAATCCTGAAAGAACGATTGACAAGTGCTCCTGTTTTGACTATTCCAAGTAGGAATGACGAGATGGTGGTTTACACCGACGCATGTGGTACTGGACTTGGAGCAGTGCTGATGCAGAGGGATAAAGTTGTTGCGTATGCAAGTCGACAACTGAAGCCGCATGAGAGGAATTACCCGACTCATGATTTGGAGTTAGCGGCGATTGTTTTTGCTCTGAAGATGTGGAGACATGATCTATTGGGAGTTCGATTCGAGTTGTTTACGGATCATAAGTCGTTGAAGTATCTTTTCTCCCAAAAGGATTTGAATCTTCGGCAGCAACGTTGGCTAGAGTTTTTGGCATCATATGATTTTGGTATAGCTTATACTCCGGGAAAAGGTAATGCAGTGGCAGATGCGTTAAGTCGAAGACATGCAGGATTGGGAGCCATGTTTTCAGAATGGAAGAATCTCGAGTATTTAGCTGGTTTTGACTTCAGGCCCAGATGTGGATTGGAACCTGAGATGTTGGCAAACTTATCGATAAGACCCACTCTTGTGGAAAGGATTGGCGAGAGCCAAAAGCGAGACGATAAGCTTGTCAAGATTATCCATGATTTAGAATCTGGAATGGACCCAGAAAAGGATAAAGGGTTCGAGGTCGATCGAGAAGGTTGGCTTCGGAAACAAGGACGACTAGTTGTTCCCGATATAGATGAATTGAGAAGTGAAGTTCTGAAGGAAAGTCATCACTCAAAGTTGACAATTCATCCAGGTGGAAATAAGATGTATCGGGATATGAAGAGAACCTATTACTGGGAAGGTATGAAGAAGGATGTTGGAAATTTTATTTCCAAGTATATAAACTGCCAGTTGGTAAAAGCCGAACAGAAGAAGCCAAGTGGATTGCTTCAGCCATTAGAAGTTCCTACATGGAAATGGGAGCAAATATCTATGGACTTTGTCAATGGGTTACCTAGAACCAGAGCGGGAAATGAAGGGATTTGGGTCATCATAGATCGTTTGACTAAGAGTGCAAGATTCATTCCTGTTCGATCGACTAGGACTGCATCAAAGTTGGCTAAGTTGTATGTTAAGTGGATTGTTCGATTCCATGGTATTCCGAAGAGTATAGTGAGCGATCGAGACCCATTGTTCACTAGTGGATTTTGGAAGAGCTTCCAGGAAGTTTTGGGAACTGAGTTGTGTTTGAGTACAGCTTATCACCCCCAAACAGATGGTCAGACTGAGAGAGTCAACCGAGTTTTGGAAGATCTCCTTAGAGCTTGTGTTTTGGATTTCGGAGGATCGTGGGAAGATCACCTTCATCTGGTGGAATTTTCATATAACAACAGTTACCAGTCGAGCATTGGTATGGCACCGTATGAGGCATTGTATGGAAGACCGTGTAACTCTCCGACATGTTGGTTAGAGACCGGAGAAAAGTTGATGCTTGGACCAGAGATGATTCGACAGACTTCGGATTGCATAGAGATCATTCGGCAACGAATGAAGGCAGCCCAAGATCGTCAGAAAAGTTATGCCGATAAGCGTCGTAAGGATCTGGAATTCGATGTAGGTGATATGGTCTTTATGAAGATTTCTCCATTGAAGAATGTTATTCGATTCGGGAAGAAAGGAAAATTGACTCCGAGATTTGTTGGACCATTCCCGATCATCGAGCGAATTGGAAAGCTCGCCTACAGGTTGGAGTTACCAAAGAAGATGTCGAGTGTGCACAATGTTTTTCATGTATCCTATCTACGGAAGTATGTGCACGACTCGAATACAGTGGTTTCTGCTGATAGCTGTGAAGATTTTGAAGTTGATCCAGTCGATAAGAGACCTCGTAATCCGCTTCGTGTTGAGGAAACCGACACGAAACAGCTTAGGAGGAAGGTAGTTAAGTTGCTCAAGATACAATGGAGTGATGATGATAACGACTGTACGTGGGAGGTGGAAGAGAGGATGAAGGCAGCTCATCCTGAACTCTTCAAGGTATGGCCCTAAGGTGTCGTGTCATCTCACGATATTGTAACTTGTTCTAGTTTTAGAATTCTGCATGCTAAGCTAGAATTGGATGCATGGTTTGTTGATCGCTATGGATGGTAGGCGTGCAGAATAGTCTTTGATTGCTCTTGTTTGTTTGGAATTTCGGGGGCGAAATTCCTAAGGGGGAGAGAAAGTAACGACCCGTATTTTTACGGATCGAAACATCGTAAAATAGTTGACATTTGGTCGCATGGTTGATAAGTTGTCCAGAGTTAAGTCTTAGGTCGTATGGTGGTTAGGTCGTAGTAGGCGACCTAAGAAGTGGAGCGACTTAAGAGGTTGGAACGACCTAAGCAATTAGGTCGTATGATAGATAAGTCGTAGGTTGAGGCTTAGGTCGTAGACGACTTAAGGAAATAGGTGACTCATAGAAACTGGCGACCTAAGGTAGTGGACGACTTATGGGGTAGACGACCTAAGGAGTTTAGGATAGGTCGTATGGGAGATAGGTCGTGTGATAGCCTAGGTTGTGGGATAGGTTAGGTCGAGTGGACGACCTAAGTATTGGAGCGACCTATAGAATTAGACGACCTAAGGATTTCCGACCTAAGAGTTAGCGACTTATAGGAGGTAGCGAGTTAACGACCTAGGAGATAGGCAGGTTAGCAACCTAAGGAAGTTAGGTCGGCAACGACCTAAGGAGCTGGTGGTAGCAGTGAGCGACCTATAGGAATTAGCGACCTAAGGGTTAGCTGGTTAGCGTAGTTAGGTCGTGAGCGACCTAAGTCCAGTAGTAGAGTAGTTAGGTCGTTAGACGACCTAAGGTGTTAGGTCGCGCGAGTGTTAGGTCGTGTATGTGTTAGGTCGCAGGAGCGTTAGGTCGCGAAGAGGCGGTCTGTTTAGGTCGCAGATTTGTTAGGTCGGAGCTGTTGTTAGGTCACGAGGAAGTGTGTCTGCGTTAGGTCGCTGGGTTTTGGCTGAGTGTTAGGTCGTGAGCGACCTAGGAGTTGTTAAGTCGCAAGCGACTTAGGAGTTAAGCCGCTAAGTCGTAAGTCGTAGACAGGTGGGTCTGGTAGGTCGTGAGTGCGCATGGGCTTAGGTCGTAGGTCGCGGGATCTCTTTAGGTCGTGGATGACCTAATTCCGAGTAACGACTTAAGGAGGATTTCAGCTATAAATACTCGTCCATTTCTTCATTTTTGGGATCCGGATTTCGAAGCGACGAAGTGCTGCAATTTTGAGAGCTCGACTTCTACACTTCTTCACTTCTTTTCTCCACTCTAATCTAGTGATTCCTTCCATCCATATCGAAGATCAAATCAAAGATTGAAGAGCTTAGATTGAAGATCTTCATCCATCGAAGAGAGATTTCATCGTTTGAAGAGGATTTGTGATAGATCAAGTTAGATCCTTCGCTGTCCAGATCTGAAGTGTGTTGCTTTTGGGTTGTTTAGGTGATTTGGTGAGTGGTGATTATCTCTCACACAGATCCAAAGGAGTATATCGGATCGTTGGCTTGATTTTGTGCTTTAGTAGTGATTTCCATGCATTTTTGTAAACCTAAGTATAGATCCATTGTTCATAATGATTTGAAAACCATTTTACTACATGTTTGCCTGTGCAAGTTCATTCATCAAGATTATAGAGACATTGCTCATGATTTCATGCTTGTTAGACTTTTGACTCTTTAATTACGAAATTGCCATTATTGTTATAATTGTCTATTTTGATCATATTTGGATGCTTGATTACTTGGATTAATGTTTGACTTGATTGATTGCTATGAATTAGATGATTGATGATTTGATTTAGACAAGTTGGTCGAAGATGATTCAAAAGCTAAGGGAAAGGCTCTTGAATTGGAAAAGCTGCTCGTGGCATATGTAACGGATGATGAAGCTCATATGGATAGATTTGATGATGATGTCGAGATGAAGCTTTGCTATGATGATGATGATGCGAAGCATGATATGAGATAGTCTTGGTCTAATCCAGATGGGATCATTCCAAGCATGTTGATAACTCGGTGAAATGGTTCGAGTTTGAGGATAATGGATGCTCGAGAGGCGCTTGAGCTAGTATGAGAATAGTCATCGAGGAGGATGACTAGGAGGCTGAGATCTCATCGTTGTTGAAGGTTCTAGCATGCTCAAAGCAAGAGTACATGGGGACGCCCAAAAGACTAACCGTTGATGGTCGAGTACTCTGGGCAGATTCGATAGTCCTAGGCACGGGTCACGACGACGTGCGGGAGTTATGTCTAGAACCGGGGTTACCATTAGCCCTAGACTGACGGCTGAAAGAAGGTGCCGATCATTCAATTAACGGTGATATCGAAGCAATGATAACAGTGATAGCCAGAGTCATGGATGTTTGGTTGTATCGTCATTCGGTCTCAAGAGCAGTGTTTTCTAGGTGCTTATCTGATCTTGGTTTAGGCCTTGGGGGTTTGTGCTTGGAAAACATCGCCCTTGACTCGAGCGATAATTGCTTTACTTAATATTGTATGCTCTGCTATGTTTGCTTCTGCTTAGTGTGTGTCTGGGGGCTATCACTGTAGAAAGAGGTGGAGTGGGAGGGTTATATTCCTATTCCTTTTCCTTTATGCTCTTTTGGTATGTTGTTAGTTAATTTACCGCTCACTAAGACTGTTGTCTGACTCAAGGATTTATGTTTTAACTCTTATTGCCTTGGGCTGTTCGTCCATTTTGGGACGGGCATACTAGGTAGTGGGTGACAGGTGCTGTTCTTGCTTCCCACGATGCTGATGTCGAAGACGAGCTGGAGGCTTGCATATTATCTTCTTACTATATGTACTGGATGTTCCGCTGTTTGTATATTCTCTGAGTGTTATGTAGTGAGGCTTGATGTATTGACTATCCAGATGTTTGTATTCAACTATTATGAAGTTTTATTGATGAGATTCTATTCTGTGAAGCTTCACTATATATATGTTCTATTGTATTTTATCCATGCGCTGTGAGGAATACGATAGATTCTGTTGTTTTAATTTACCCTGACAATCGTCCATGGTCGCCTGGCACACTTTACAGCGCACTATTTCTAGGTTCAGTGCAGGGGTCATGGGCGGTCGTGACATTTGGTATCAGAGCATTGGTAAATCGATTTTACCCAACGCTCGCTGACGTAACTACGTATGAGAGACGTAATTGTATTTTGATGGATGATTACTATATATAATATAGTAGCTTAGTAGAGTTTGAGTCCTTTATGCATTTGTTTCTCTAGATGTGCTAATCATCCCTTTTTATAGATATTGAGAATGAGTCGAAGAGGGAGACCAGCTGCTAGGGAAGGCCGTGCTACTGAGGGGGCTTCTGATTATGCTGCTATGTTCGAAGCTATGATGACTTCGATCATGAGAAGGATGCCAGCTCCGGGGCCATCGGTGGATGTTGGAGTTCAAGTTCAAAATCCAAAACCGGTGGATTTTGCTAAGCTGTGTAAGGACTACACTGCTCTTGGAGGAAAGGTTTTCTTGGGAACAGAATCAACCATTGAAGTTCAGAGGTGGATAGATGCTTGTAGAAGGATCTTTGGTGACTTGGGAATTGAGGATGCAACTAAGAGGAAGTTAGCATCAAGACAGCTTCAAGGAAGAGCTTCTGATTGGTGGAATTCTATCACTATTGATACTCCGGAGGAAGAGATTACTTGGGTGCAATTCCAAGCCAGATTTGAAGCTAAGTTCATTTCTACAGCTCAGAAGTCTGTTCTGTTCAAGAAGTTTGTGGAGCTCAAGCAAGGTGGAAGACCAGTTCTTGAGTATGTTTCTGAGTTTGAAGCTTTGTCCAAGTATGCCCGGTCGTATATTGAATCTTCGTATCAGAAGAATGAGAAGTTTGTGACAGGCTTGGACAGTTATCTTGGGAGGCAGTTGGTGGATCATTTGGACGATTCATTTAAGAAGCTCGTGGAGAAAGCTCTCAGGCATGAGAATCTATTTCCTAAGGAAGGATCTGTTGCTGCTGTAACCAGGGAAGAGTCTAAACCCCAGCAGGGTGGAAACAAGAAGAGGAAGCAGCAGCAGCAAAAGGGTAAGGATGGCCAGAAGAAGCCGAAAGGCGAGGTGACCTGCTACAATTGTCAGCAGAAGGGCCATTTCTCTAAGGATTGCAAGAATCCGAAGGTGCCGATGAAGTGTCACAACTGTGACAAGCCGGGGCATATCAGGAAGAATTGTCCAGAACCGAGGAGGGACAAGCAGATTGTGCAAGCTTATGCTTTGGGGGCTGTTCCATCGTCTTCGAAAGCTTCTACCGCTGAAGAGAAAGGAAAGAGTGTAGTGGTTCAATGTACTCTTTCCATATGTGGTGTTCCAGTTAGAGTTCTGTTTGACACTGGGGCGTCGCATTCGTTTGTTTGTAATGAACTTGTAGGCCGGTTAGGTTTGAAACCGGATATTGTTGATAGGCCATTGGTTGTGACTAATCCAGTTGGGGGTTCGTCTTGTTTGTGTATGTTATGCCGTGGTCTGATTGTATCGAGTCATGATTACTCTTTTGTTTGTGATTGTTTTGTTCTGAACTTTGCGGGGTTCAGAATTATTTTGGGTATGGACTGGCTTAGGAAGTATGCGACAAAGGTTGATTATGAAAGGTTGGAAGTGACAGTCGAGAATGTGGATGGGCGAAAGGTTGTGATACGATGTAAGCATGAAGAAGGCATCTTCATGAGCTTCATGTATTCGCTGGTTGTTCCACGGGATGGACTGTCATCTGTGCCAATCGCTAATGGATTTGAGGATGTCTTTGACGTGACGAGGTCAAAGGGTTACCGCCGCATAGAGAGATCGAGTTTCGTATAGATCTAGTTGAAGGAGCCA
This sequence comes from Allium fistulosum, assembly GCA_030737815.1. Taxonomy (NCBI): domain Eukaryota; kingdom Viridiplantae; phylum Streptophyta; class Magnoliopsida; order Asparagales; family Amaryllidaceae; genus Allium; species Allium fistulosum. The sequence goes on along the minus strand of CM060905.1, from coordinate 264,637,830 downwards.
GACCTGTTGTGATGCCTCTTAGGCGGATGGCGCCTAGGGAACAGCAGGAGTTGAGGGTGCAGGTTGATGATCTTTTGCAGAAAGGATTCATTCGGCGTAGTGTGTCCGAATGGGGTGCACCAGTTGTGTTCGCAACCAAAGCGGATGGATCGTTGAGGTTGTGCGTGGATTATCGTGAGCTGAATAAGGTAACTAAAAAGAACAAGTATCCATTGCCGAGAATAGATGACTTGTTTGATCAGCTTCACAAAGCTAAGGTGTTTTCTCAGATGGATTTGGCAACGGGATTTCACCAGTTGAGAGTGGCTAAGGATAGTGTGCCGAAGACTGCTTTTAGGACACCATCCGGTTTCTTTGAGTGGCTGGTAATGCCGTTTGGATTGACTAACGCACCAGCATATTTTGTGGATCTTATGAATAGAGTGTTCAGAGATCAGTTGAACAAGTTCGTGCTTGTGTTCGTGGATGATATTCTGATTTATTCCAGAACTGAAGAAGAGCACAAGACGCACTTGCGTATTGTTTTGGAAATCTTACGGAAACATCAGCTGAAGGCTAAGTTTTCGAAGTGTCACTTCTGGAAGAGTGAAGTGAGGTTCTTAGGCCATGTTATCTCTGGAAATGGAATAGCGGTTGATCCCGCTAAGGTGGCAGCAATCCAGGATTGGGTTAGACCTAAGAATGCATCTGATGTGAGAAGTTTTCTTGGATTAGCAGGATATTATCGACGGTTTATCAAAGACTTCTCCAAGGTGGCTGCACCATTAACAGTATTGACAAAGAAGAACCAAGTGTTCAGATGGGAAGATAAGTGTGAGCAAGCTTTCAGAATCCTGAAAGAACGATTGACAAGTGCTCCTGTTTTGACTATTCCAAGTAGGAATGACGAGATGGTGGTTTACACCGACGCATGTGGTACTGGACTTGGAGCAGTGCTGATGCAGAGGGATAAAGTTGTTGCGTATGCAAGTCGACAACTGAAGCCACATGAGAGGAATTACCCGACTCATGATTTGGAGTTAGCGGCGATTGTTTTTGCTCTGAAGATGTGGAGACATGATCTATTGGGAGTTCGATTCGAGTTGTTTACGGATCATAAGTCGTTGAAGTATCTTTTCTCCCAAAAGGATTTGAATCTTCGGCAGCAACGTTGGCTAGAGTTTTTGGCATCATATGATTTTGGTATAGCTTATACTCCGGGAAAAGGTAATGCAGTGGCAGATGCGTTAAGTCGAAGACATGCAGGATTGGGAGCCATGTTTTCAGAATGGAAGAATCTCGAGTATTTAGCTGGTTTTGACTTCAGGCCCAGATGTGGATTGGAACCTGAGATGTTGGCAAACTTATCGATAAGACCCACTCTTGTGGAAAGGATTGGCGAGAGCCAAAAGCGAGACGATAAGCTTGTCAAGATTATCCATGATTTAGAATCTGGAATGGACCCAGAAAAGGATAAAGGGTTCGAGGTCGATCGAGAAGGTTGGCTTCGGAAACAAGGACGACTAGTTGTTCCCGATATAGATGAATTGAGAAGTGAAGTTCTGAAGGAAAGTCATCACTCAAAGTTGACAATTCATCCAGGTGGAAATAAGATGTATCGGGATATGAAGAGAACCTATTACTGGGAAGGTATGAAGAAGGATGTTGGAAATTTTATTTCCAGGTACATAAACTGCCAGTTGGTAAAAGCCGAACAGAAGAAGCCAAGTGGATTGCTTCAGCCATTAGAAGTTCCTACATGGAAATGGGAGCAAATATCTATGGACTTTGTCAATGGGTTACCTAGAACCAGAGCGGGAAATGAAGGGATTTGGGTCATCATAGATCGTTTGACTAAGAGTGCAAGATTCATTCCTGTTCGATCGACTAGGACTGCATCAAAGTTGGCTGAGTTGTATGTTAAGTGGATTGTTCGATTCCATGGTATTCCGAAGAGTATAGTGAGCGATCGAGACCCATTGTTCACTAGTGGATTTTGGAAGAGCTTCCAGGAAGTTTTGGGAACTGAGTTGTGTTTGAGTACAGCTTATCACCCCCAAACAGATGGTCAGACTGAGAGAGTCAACCGAGTTTTGGAAGATCTCCTTAGAGCTTGTGTTTTGGATTTCGGAGGATCATGGGAAGATCACCTTCATCTGGTGGAATTTTCATATAACAACAGTTACCAGTCGAGCATTGGTATGGCACCGTATGAGGCATTGTATGGAAGACCGTGTAACTCTCCGACATGTTGGTTAGAGACCGGAGAAAAGTTGATGCTTGGGCCAGAGATGATTCGACAGACTTCGGATTGCATAGAGATCATTCGGCAACGAATGAAGACAGCCCAAGATCGTCAGAAAAGTTATGCCGATAAGCGTCGTAAGGATCTGGAATTCGATGTAGGTGATATGGTCTTTATGAAGATTTCTCCATTGAAGAATGTTATTCGATTCAGGAAGAAAGGAAAATTGACTCCGAGATTTGTTGGACCATTCCCGATCATCGAGCGAATTGGAAAGCTCGCCTACAGGTTGGAGTTACCAAAGAAGATGTCGAGTGTGCACAATGTTTTTCATGTATCCTATCTACGGAAGTATGTGCACGACTCGAATACAGTGGTTTCTGCTGATAGCTGTGAAGATTTTGAAGTTGATCCAGTCGATAAGAGACCTCGTAATCCGCTTCGTGTTGAGGAAACCGACACGAAACAGCTTAGGAGGAAGGTAGTTAAGTTGCTCAAGATACAATGGAGTGATGATGATAACGACTGTACGTGGGAGATGGAAGAGAGGATGAAGGCAGCTCATCCTGAACTCTTCAAGGTATGGCCCTAAGGTATCGTGTCATCTCACGATATTGTAACTTGTTCTAGTTTTAGAATTCTGCATGCTAAGCTAGAATTGGATGCATGGTTTGTTGATCGCTATGGATGGTAGGCGTGCAGAATAGTCTTTGATTGCTCTTGTTTGTTTGGAATTTCGGGGGCGAAATTCCTAAGGGGGAGAGAAAGTAACGACCCGTATTTTTATGGATCGAAACATCGTAAAATAGTTGACATTTGGTCGCATGGTTGATAAGTTGTCCAGAGTTAAGTCTTAGGTCGTATGGTGGTTAGGTCGTAGTAGGCGACCTAAGAAGTGGAGCGACTTAAGAGGTTGGAACGACCTAAGCAATTAGGTCGTATGATAGATAAGTCGTAGGTTGAGGCTTAGGTCGTAGACGACTTAAGGAAATAGGTGACTCATAGAAACTGGCAACCTAAGGTAGTGGACGACTTATGGGGTAGACGACCTAAGGAGTTTAGGATAGGTCGTATGGGAGATAGGTCGTGTGATAGCCTAGGTTGTGGGATAGGTTAGGTCGAGTGGACGACCTAAGTATTGGAGCGACCTATAGAATTAGACGACCTAAGGATTTCCGACCTAAGAGTTAGCGACTTATAGGAGGTAGCGAGTTAACGACCTAGGAGATAGGCAGGTTAGCAACCTAAGGAAGTTAGGTCGGCAACGACCTAAGGAGCTGGTGGTAGCAGTGAGCGACCTATAGGAATTAGCGACCTAAGGGTTAGCTGGTTAGCGTAGTTAGGTCGTGAGCGACCTAAGTCCAGTAGTAGAGTAGTTAGGTCGTTAGACGACCTAAGGTGTTAGGTCGCGCGAGTGTTAGGTCGTGTATGTGTTAGGTCGCAGGAGCGTTAGGTCGCGAAGAGGCGGTCTGTTTAGGTCGCAGATTTGTTAGGTCGGAGCTGTTGTTAGGTCGCGAGGAAGTGTGTCTGCGTTAGGTCGATGGGTTTTGGCTGAGTGTTAGGTCGTGAGCGACCTAGGAGTTGTTAAGTCGCAAGCGACTTAGGAGTTAAGCCGCTAAGTCGTAAGTCGTAGACAGGTGGGTCTGGTAGGTCGTGAGTGCGCATGGGCTTAGGTCGTAGGTCGCGGGATCTCTTTAGGTCGTGGATGACCTAATTCCGAGTAACGACTTAAGGAGGATTTCAGCTATAAATACTCGTCCATTTCTTCATTTTTGGGATCCGGATTTCGAAGCGACGAAGTGCTGCCATTTTGAGAGCTCGACTTCTACACTTCTTCACTTCTTTTCTCCACTCTAATCTAGTGATTCCTTCCATCCATATCGAAGATCAAATCGAAGATTGAAGAGCTTAGATTGAAGATCTTCATCCATCGAAGAGAGATTTCATCGTTTGAAGAGGATTTGTGATAGATCAAGTTAGATCCTTCGCTATCCAGATCTGAAGTGTGTTGCTTTTGGGTTATTTAGGTGATTTGGTGAGTGGTGATTATCTCTCACACAGATCCAAAGGAGTATATCGGATCGTTGGCTTGATTTTGTGCTTTAGTAGTGATTTCCATGCATTTTTGTAAACCTAAGTATAGATCCATATAGATCCATTGTTCATAATGATTTGAAAACCATTTTACTACATGTTAGCCTATGCAAGTTCATTCATCAAGATTATAGAGACATTGCTCATGATTTCATGCTTGTTAGACTTTTGACTCTTTTATTACGAAATTGCCATTATTGTTATAATTGTCTATTTTGATCATATTTGGATGCTTGATTACTTGGATTAATGTTTGACTTGATTGATTGCTATGAATTAGATGATTGATGATTTGATTTAGACAAGTTGGTCGAAGATGATTCAAAAGCTAAGGGAAAGGCTCTTGAATTGGAAAAGCTGCTCGTGGCATATGTAACGGATGATGAAGCTCATATGGATAGATTTGATGATGATGTCGAGATGAAGCTTTGCTATGATGATGATGACGCGAAGCATGATATGAGATAGTCTTGGTCTAATCCAGATGGGATCATTCCAAGCATGTTGATAACTCGGTGAAATGGTTCGAGTTTGAGGATAATGGATGCTCGAGAGGCGCTTGAGCTAGTATGAGAATAGTCATCGAGGAGGATGACTAGGAGGCTGAGATCTCATCGTTGTTGAAGGTTCTAGCATGCTCAAAGCAAGAGTACATGGGGACACCCAAAAGACTAACCGTTGATGGTCGAGTACTCTGGGCAGATTCGATAGTCCTAGGCACGGGTCACGACGACGTGCGGGAGTTATGTCTAGAACCGGGGTTACCATTAGCCCTAGACTGACGGCTGAAAGAAGGTGCCGATCATTCAATTAACGGTGATATCGAAGCAATGATAACAGTGATAGCCAGAGTCATGGATGTTTGGTTGTATCGTCATTCGGTCTCAAGAGCAGTGTTTTCTAGGTGCTTATCTGATCTTGGTTTAGGCCTTGGGGGTTTGTGCTTGGAAAACATCGCCCTTGACTCGAGCGATAATTGCTTTACTTAATATTGTATGCTCTGCTATGTTTGCTTCTGCTTAGTGTGTGTCTGGGGGCTATCACTGTAGAAAGAGGTGGAGTGGGAGGGTTATATTCCTATTCCTTTTCCTTTATGCTCTTTTGGTATGTTGTTAGTTAATTTACCGCTCACTAAGACTGTTGTCTGACTCAAGGCTTTATGTTTTAACTCTTATTGCCTTGGGCTGTTCGTCCATTTTGGGACGGGCATACTAGGTAGTGGGTGACAGGTGTTGTTCTTGCTTCCCACGATGCTGATGTCGAAGACGAGCTGGAGGCTTGCATATTATCTTCTTACTATATGTACTGGATGTTCCGCTGTTTGTATATTCTCTGAGTGTTATGTAGTGAGGCTTGATGTATTGACTATCCAGATGTTTGTATTCAACTATTATGAAGTTTTATTGATGAGATTCTATTCTGTGAAGCTTCACTATATATATGTTCTATTGTATTTTGTCCATGCGCTGTGAGGAATACGATAGATTCTGTTGTTTTAATTTACCCTGACAATCGTCCATGGTCGCCTGGCACACTTTACAGCGCACTATTTCTAGTTTCAGTGCAGGGGTCATGGGCGGTCATCACAAGTGAGTTCTGGACTTCTATTTTCTTGAAAACTTCTTTGAAATTTCTTCGAAATCATTGGAACTCATTTGAAGTCATTTGAAACATTTCTTATTCGGAGAATACTTTTTAATCGTATTATTATATATTTTCCAAAATCTTAAAACCAATTTCAAAACACCGGAGTACAATCTCTCGAATTTCAAATTCAAAACCCTTTCAGTTATAAATCATTTTTATATAAATCAAATTTCTTATAAAATTTTCAAAATTTCAAATCCTTTCTAAACCTCAAATTCTCATTTTTAAAAAGGGTATATAGTCTTTATCGAAAACATTTCACTTTTATATATATAATATAATCATACTTATCAAAATAATAATTTTGATATATAAAACACTTTCTAAAAATACAAACAAACCCAATTTTCAATGGTTTCAAAACAAAGATAGAGATTCCAATTAGAGGGACTCCAGTCGGATAGAATTCTAACTTGAAGATAGGCTCGAACGAAGATGAGATAACTAAATTACCAAAATATAAGATAGATATATTTTTATAAATCGCGGATGACCCTAGGGTCAACCATGACTTCAAAATAAGGTTGGTGCAGAATTCTGAGGCAAATCGACATTCGATTGCCAAAGATAGAATTCGGCATAACAAGAGATAACAACATCAAACCGAGGGATATATAAATCTCCGGTGAATCAATGCCAATTGTAAAGGAGTTCCACTCCTTTACAAATCATTCAAAGATTGGCGGGATCGCTATTCTTATAGAGGTCATTCGAAGTGGAGTTATGGGATACTCCAGAATCAAAAGAATACAAATAGGGAGAGACAAGAATGAATTTTGGAACCGCAAGGAACGTTCCAAATTTCAAAGGAAATTGAGTCAAAAGGAAAAGATTCAAACTCGAACGAAAGTAATTCTGTAAATAAATTTACTATATATGCTAAGCTTTGCCAAGAGCCAAAGCTCTGATACCAACTGTAACGACCCGGTATTTTCAACCATTCGCATCCGCACATGTCGAACTTGAATTGCTCAAAATATCAGATTGTTAATTTAAAATTTGGCAAAACTCAGCATATACAGTAAATAAATCAATCACAGAATCACAGACACAGAGTAATACAATAATACGCAGCGGAAAAGATAAAATAGTAGTTCATGAAGCTACTATATAAACATCAGAGTTAAAAATAAAATACAATAGAATATCTCAAATACAGTGAAGTTTTCAGTACGAATAGATGACCTCTCTGAACAAATCAACTGGAAAAGCTGAAAGCTGAATCGATAGTTGGATCTCCAAATGAAGCTCCAAACTCTAAGGGTGAGTCTCAAATGCTGTATCACTCGGTCTGACCCGAGCGTAAAGCAAAACACAAAACACTCGAGTCAGGATTAACATTCTTATATCAATAAATCCAACTCAAGTGAAATATCAACTGAAATACAAGTAACTTAAAGGATGTTTAGGATAACCATCTTCTAAGGATCTACGGAACTATCTACAAGGTAGAAATATACACTATAACACCATGGTCATTTCAAATTAATTTATTCTTTAAACCCAAATATCATTTCATTTCAAATATATCTATTTTCCTAAATAATTTATAAAGTAAAGTATTTATAATTTCCTCAAGTCTCACAAATCGATTCAAATCAACTCAAATTCCAAATTTCAATTTAATCCAATCTAATTTTTTCCATTTTAATTCAATTCAGTTTCGAAATAACAAATTCAAATTATATTGATTTCAAATACAGAGCTGAATCACAAAATAAACCATTTAAATTCCAATATATTTCAAAGCTTTAATATTCAACAATTTCAAAGTTAAATTTAACAGTTTCATATAGCTCTTGATTTAACTTCATTTATTATTTAATCAGGGAATATTCACTTAATAAATTCAATATCATTTAACTAGCCTTAAATTACATTTTACTAAATATTTCCTTAAATTTATTTAAACAAGAAATATTTATTAAATTACTTAAATCAAACCCAAGTTATAAATCATATCTTAAATCTCAATTTCAATAAGTTTCAAATCGGTTTAATTAAATAAAATTATCTTCCCAACCTTAAGTTATTCAAATTATTACCGAAATCTATTTTGAAACATAAATTTTAAATACTTAACCAAATTATATGTATTAAATCAGTCTTAATTAAATTAAATATTATTAAAAAATCTATATATATCATTACTATTTATATATAATAATTTAAGAATTAACATTTATTAAAACCATATATTTCTTCCCGAATCCATAGAATTTATTTTCAAAATATTTACATATATGGACCAATGGTGTCTGTATATATATTTATCAAATGGTTAAGTGATACGGATATTTATCATTTGAATCTGTAATTTAAATATGTACGGGTAGATATCATTTCAACCCATAGTGAATTCTATACTAACAGGGAACTTGCATAGTGATAACAGATAATATAAAATACAACAACTGGCATATATCATCAATAACAGTATAATATAGACAATAGGATATGGTGTCATATCCCACAAGTGAACAGTTACAGATAATAGCATATATATCAATTTAAACAACTAACAGCAGCATATTTCAATTGTCGTTTCAATTGAAATCAAATTTAATAAATAAAAGAAAGTTAATCGTGAGTGATTGCTCACCTTTCGAGGCTAGAGAAATTTGACAATGAAATGAGCTACGAATTCCAAAGCAACGCTAGACGGACATGATTCGATGAAGAAGACATGCACGATGGTCAAAGCTGATAGATAACGAATTTACGAAATCAAATCAGAACAGGATTGATGATGATAAATGATATAGGTGAATTTATATATATATAACTATATATATATATAATCAAATTCTAAATTCAAACATATATTAAATTAAATATATATAGGAATTTCAAAATCCATTGTTTCAAATTTAAATCTATATATTACAAATCAACAAATATACATAGTATATTAAAATCAATACTTATACCTAAGAATTAAAATTCACATTCATCATTTAACATATAATTCATTTTCAAGTATATTTTTGTTTTGAAAACCCATATATATGTTGAATCAATATCAAAAACTTCATATAATATATACATAACATATTATATACAAACCTATATGACTATATATATATAAACAGAGCTTATATTGTTACAGACAAAAGTAGCAACCCAAACCATATATAAAATACATATATACAATACATATATATAGACTTATATATCTACAGTTATTATAACTTCCATCATGAACCATTTATTGTAATTTACATATAACTTTATATATGCAACTCATATTGTCAACATATTGTTTAACTAATATATATATATATACTTTACAGACATACATACATACATATATATATATAAACCAAACTAGATTACACTTTATATATACTATACATATGCAGGGACTAACAGCTCTAATAACTTGTAGTTTATGTTAAACAATGACTTAAATAAGATCTAATATTATAAAACATATATTTTACACATATACAGATCTTTAAAGTCACATAAATTTTAACACTTAATACTAAAATTCCAATACATAAATATAATCTAACCTCAGATTTTCTTCTCTGATAAGTACCAAATCATATATTTTCTGAACCAATTGAACAGGCAAAGCTTTTATATTTTACAAAACTTATATATACTATTGAACATATTGCAAAATATTATATAACATATATATATATATACGAAGGTAAACATATATACTGCAGATATATATATATACACATATATATAATACCTACTATATATATACATTTAAAATCCCATATATATATATAATATTGCAAAACAGTATACGCAAATGACTTTAATTAATATTTATTACATGTAATGGTCGAGCATATATATCAAACATATATAAACTATTGAATTGTAAAACATATATGCAGCAACTATAATAATAAACTCTGCGTAAGAAATATTACATATTAAAACTCATGTAACAACATATTATGTGCTCAGATCCAATATATATGTGCTTTGAAAACCGGTATATAGGCAAAACATGTACAAGAACTAATAAATTTAAAGCATTATATATACACATAATACTAACTTATATGCGCATAGCACAAATACAAAAATATAAGAATATATATCTATATATGACTCAACAAACTTACTATATTACAGAAAAACAAGTCATAGAAAGCTATATATACACTTTATACATAACATAGTATAATATAATATAATAAATAGAAAATATTGCAGTGTTGCTTACTGGTCGGGTTTAGGCTGAAGGGGTTGAACACGTGGGAATGGAGTTGCGTGGTTCTCTGCATGCGGAAGTGATAATGAATGGTTGACGTGGAGCATGGCTTGGAGATGGCTAATCGGCGAGTCTGGGGTGGTGGACACGGTAGTGGGTTGGAGGCATGGCCGAGATTTGTTTTTGGTGTGAGTGGTTTCAGCGGCTACATGGAGGAGGAGAAGAGGCACGGGTGAAGGTGGATGTGGGGTTTCGGCAGCCAAGGGGGATGGTCTTCGGCGGAGAGAGAAGGTGATGCTGAGATTTGGAAGTGGGAAACGTCAGGGGCAGATATCATATTTGCAAAATACAATTGTAACAGTAGAAAGAAAGAAGGTGGGAGGACGCAGCTAAGTTGCAGGCAAAACAAAGGGAATGAAATGAAAGACCGATGAAGTTATAAAGGCAAAAGAAAAAAAACTGAACCGTCCTATTATTTCAAAACAAATGAACAGTGGACGAAAATGTATAGGGTAAAAGAAACGTACCACAGTAAATATATTGAAGTGATGGGGATGTTACAGCTGCCATTGATTGAGAAGCTATTAAAGCAATTTATTATATTGCTTGGAATTGACGCTTCAATTTGAAAAGGAAAAGGAAAGCTAACAGTGTATCGATATGACGCACCGTTTATTGTTTCCGTCGCGAATCGGACCTCAAAACACAGAAATGAATATACCATGGTGATCAGCACGATGAGACAATCAAAACGGTATAAGATATCAGTGGTACGATTATCCGATCAAAAGTCGATACAGACACTAATATACGTTGCTATTCCGTACGGAAAAAATCCAAACGGAGCTAGAAACGTCCGAAATTTGTGAAACGAATTTCGCAGTCAGATTCAGAGTGTTCCAAATAAATTTTCTCATGTTGACATATTTAGGTTTTGGAATACTTTTAAATTCAACTGTTATTAACTGATTTAAATTGAATTAAAATTTCACAAAAATTAACTTCAATATTATCAGATGAAAATTTACCAGTTGCTATATTAAAATAGACGTATTCCAAATAATAAATTTTTATTTTCAAATTCAATTGATAAAAATTCCACAAAATTTTCAGTTAAATAAAAATTTAAAACTATTAAAATTCGCGGGTCATTACACCCGAAGTGTATTAACTTCTGGTGATAAAATATGGTAATGTTAATGGTATCCATAATATCAGAAGCACATGAATATGAAATAAAATCATCACAGATTTCAAAAACAACTTTTTTGATTACATTTTGAATCAATATTTCATATTCAGTTCCATAATCCTAAAACAATTCCCAGGTTTTGATCAAATATAATTATTATAAATTATGCCAAGAGTGGCATATGAAGATGCCCCCTTGGATGATCAAAGTACTAAATAGACATATCAGTCATAAATATATCATAGCGGAAACAATACCAAATAGCTCTTACATAACTAGCTTTGTCTCATGCACGTCTTCGGAAGCTTATTCGTCCAACCTACTAAACTTAAAAAGTTCTTAACTCTCCGTCTACTCAAATTTAATTTTGAGCACCCGAGATTTTAAAGGGAAAACATAAACTTCGAGTCAGACATAAATAATGGTGTGAATAATACTATCTCAATTTACTGATATTAAGTGAGACCACGCCGCTTAGCGGAATAGGTTTCCCCTCACTAATATCCTTTTAAAAGCATACCTTTTGCAAATCAAAATCTTGCAATCAAACTGATTATAACAATAATAGAAATTACATATATGCATAATAATCAGGAAATCAATGGACTATTATTCCACAAAGTAGTTTAATCTGGCTAACTATTAACCACTGGCTAACACGGGCCTACTAGACATAATCAATAATCTAACTTCTGTTAGACACAATATTGGCCATCTACCCTTAACTATCTTCTTCTAGGGTCAACTGATCCTAATAGTTTTGCGGGCTCACCAATAACCTATCTTTACTCTGTATTTTCCCTTCTGTGTGTAAAATTATTTTAGTCTCATCTGTGACAAAGCCCTACAAACTGGAATTTTGGACTTATATTAGCTAGGGCTATTACCTAAAGTATAGGGCATGACCCCATACCAGTCTCATCTGGCCTTCTAGTATATGAGTCATAAACTTAAGGTAACTAACCTATTTAAATTTCATTTCCTATCATACACTTAAGGTTGACTACCCTATCCAAATCTAATTTCCTTGTAAACAATCTTTGCAAATGATTTACCCTTGAAATCATATCTTTATAAAACAAGGAAATCATATACTTTGCTTTACTCAAAACACTTATGCCATGATATATGTTTTACACAAAACAATGTTGAGGAAACCTAATCAATGAGATTATCTATCCCTTCATAATAAGTTAAAACCTCTTTTTAACTTAGAAAGCTTTAGGCTACAAGGCCAAAACAATTACTTCGAAACCTTTGTTTAAAATTTTAAACAATCCCTTTCGAATTCATTGAAAGTACCCCTTTCAAAATAAGTTAATTACTTTAACCTTGAAAACATTAGGACGAAAGGCCAAAACATACCATTCGAATGTATTAAAGATAGAACTTTAGAAATCATCACTTAACTTTTGAAATCATTGAAAATCTTCCTTTCAACACACTTAAAACAAACCTTTCGGTACATTTAAATATACCTTTTGAAAACATTGGGGGCTTCCCCTTCGAAACACTTGCAACATACTTTTCGAAAGCATTTGTTCAAGTAAAGGTTTGTAGAAACATTACTTCGAAACCATTTAAAATCATTCCTTTCAAAACCATTGGTTTTAACTTTAATATAACTAAAGGGTCATAAAGAACTAGGGCGACAACATTACTTTCGAAAGCATCAATCCCAAGTAATAGAAAGATGATAGTTTCGAAACCCACCCTTTCAAAACCATTACCTCTAAAACCATTCGAAAGTGGCTACACGACCCTTTTGAAGCATTGAGAAGGTGGCTTCAAAGTAAAAAGGCGAAAGCACCCTTTCGAATACGTTATTTTAAGGCTATAAAGAAAAGCGGCCTTAACTAGTTCGAAAGGTATAAATGAAGCAGCATATGTTTCGAATAGGTTCCAAGTGGCTATCTTTTCATAAGCTTCTTTTAAAACAAAAGGCGGTAACTCTTTCGAAAGCACTTTCCTAAAAACAAAGGCAAGCGGCAACTTGTTTGAAAGCATCTTTTATAAACAGAAGTAAGTGAAGGATTCGAAAGATTATAAGAATAACTTCTACCCCTTCGGACGCATGGTTTCAACTCAGTCTGTTCCGCCTTTTTCCAATGCGCTACGTATCAACTTCTTGATACCATGTGCTTTGGTTTCGAATGGATTCTTTAGCAGAGGTATGGTGACGAAAGCTAACAGATAGAAGTGGCAAAGTGGTAAATTAAAACAAAACTGATTTATGCCTTTCAAAGTAATTTCCTTTCACCTAACTTGCCTACTTTATCAAAATGTAATTGGTTGCCATTTCTTTATCAAAATCCTTTTCTAAAAGGCTGTCGAATTCAAAATTATCAATTAAAACATTTTAACAAATAAGCCCCTTCTCCTTGATAAAACATATAAAACGTTTAAGTCCCTTAACTTAATAATTTTATAACCATAATAAAATACTTAGGAAATTTCCCCAAAAATCACCATAATTCACTTTTAATATGTTTGCCAACATATATAAATTTCTGACTCAAATACATTACATATTTATCTTAGTAATTTGAACCCAATATCAACTATTTTCTCTCATAGAAAACTCATAATAAATCCACGATAACTTAGAAAATTATGAAACTCGAAACCCACTTCTAAAATAACGTTTTCGACCATATATCAAAAATGCAAGTCATTTGGATGTCATTTAATAGGTTTTCCAATCTAAACTTATCATAAAATCAATATGAAAAAAATAAATCATCAACATGCTGTTAGTCCCTGAGAAGTTGGTTTTGATGACAACAACCTTAGAATAAGATTATAAAATATAAATACTAACATTATTGTTTAGATATATATGTATATGCAGGATATATATACAGGTACCAAAGAATGAAGACTGTACAGTATAGAGATTCAAGAACTGATAAACTCAAGATCGAAGATATCAAGATTCAAGACTCATGAATATCAAGATTATCAAGAGCTCAAGATTTCAAGATAAGTAATTTAGTTAGGAATTTTGTTAAAACTCCTAGAAAACACTGACATCTTAAAATCCATTTTATTCGTGGAATGGAATCCACTTCGAACCTGTTAAAGGGATGGAACCCTAAGTAGGATGGAACCTATGAAAAATCTAGTGGAACATCGTTTTGTGTCCACTAACTTTTATTCAAATGTTTTACAAAATTATATCTTGTTTCAAAATGATTTCAAAATCTTCCTTTTTAAATCAAAAACATCTATCCTGGTTTTAAATACTTTTAGCCTCAAAATAATCTTTATTTTCAATATCAAAATTATACTTGGTTTTAAACTATCTTTAATTATAATGTACTTAACTTTTAATATTTATATTTAAGATTTAAATATGAAATTATAGTAAAATTTTATATATACCAAAATATTATTCTCTATACTTATTTGTGTATTTTAACTATGGTATATTTATAAAGTTTAAAATAGTGTTAATATAAGATAGAAGTTATTTTCAAAAGAAAAACAAATTATCAAAAATACCTTAGGCATGTCGACAACCCCTAGGTACCCATGTCGACATGATGATAGTTTATTTCAAAAGTTTGAATTTCAAAAGAAGTGCCTATTCATCATATCTTTTCCCGAATGGACATGGCTGTTGTTCTACTATAAATAGGGGATGTTTTAAACGAATTTATATTCATATTTTTCTAATTTCACTTCTCTTCTTCTTCCACATTTCTTTATATACATTTTTACTATTACTCTGCCGAAATCTCCATTGAATCTAACTAGATCATCTCTGGTTTGATTCTCTATCACTATCTCAACAAGATCCCAGTGCTATTCGGTGTTATAGGCTTCTTTGTAATCAATCGAGCGAGAAAAGGTGTGATTGTAGCCTGTAAAATCAATCAAGTGAGAGAAGGTGTGATTATAGCCTAGGAAATCAATTGGGTGAACTTGTTGCCCGTAAAATCAAGTATCTCTACCCAGAGGATTGTGAATCTGGAGTGGTGTACCTCATGGCCTTGAAATCGAGGGTGTAATTGTAAGAATTGATTTTGAAAGGAAATCCGTACTTGTGTTGCGGGACTGTATGTAGGGTAACTCCGAACCAGTATAAAATCCGGTGTGTTCTTTCCTTTATTGCTTTTACTTTATATCTGCATTTGTGTTTGATTCTGTGATCATATTTGTGTATGAATATTGCATACATTTGTGTTCAAATTAATATAAACTCAAAAAGAATTAGTAATTCCTTAAAACACTATTCATCCCCCTCTAGTGTTAATTCTAGCCTTAAGATCCGTAATCCGCATTTCTCACATTTGGTATCAGAGCAAGGTTTTCAAAGTTTGATAATATGAATTTTGAAAATTTATTTAAAATGGCTATGTTTGAAAAACTTGTTAATGCTAGTTTAGAAATATTCAGATCATCATTGTCTCATGAGTCTGCATATAATCGATATTCAAATTCAAGTTGTCTACAGAAATTTTATGATGTGCAGGAAACATGTTTTATGGGTGTTGAGGAATCAATCCACAATGGACAAATTGTGCAGATCAAAAAGAATAAATGGATACTCGATAGTGGATGCTCTAGACACATGACTGGTAATCCGGATATGCTGAATGATATAATATACAAAGACGGAGGACTGGTTAACTTTGGAGACAACTCAAAAGGATATGTGATTGGCTTCCGCAATGTCGGTAACTCTGAAACTCCTATTATTACTAATGTTCTGCTAGTTAAGAATCTGAAACATAATCTGCTAAGTATTAGTCAACTTTGCGATAAAGGATATAAAATTAAATTTGAAAAAGATAAGTGTCACATTGAAGATAATAATTCAACCATAATATTTGAGGGAATTAGGAAAAAGAATATTTATATTCTTAGTATGAAAGTTTCAAATGATAACCTGTGTCTTTTGGCAAATACAAGTGACCCTTGGATTTGGCATAAGAGATTTGGGCATTTGAATTTCAAACTCTTATCTAGACTGTCAAAACATGATCTAGTAAGAGGTCTCCCTAAAATGAATTTTAAAGTAGATAGTTTATGTGATGCATGTCAATTAGGAAAACTTAGAAAAAGTTCCTTTAAATTAAAAGATGTGATTTCAACTTCAAAACCTCTTGAATTACTTCATCTAGATTTATTTGGTCCATCTCAAATTCAGTCAATAAATCACAGTAACTATGTTTTTGTAATTGTAGATGATTATTCTAGATTTACATGGACAATATTTTTGAAACATAAAAGTGATACTTTTGAAAGTTTTAAGAACTTTACAAAAAGAATTCAAAATCAACTTTCTGTAAAATTATAACCATCCGTAGTGATCACGGTGGTGAATTTGAAAATGAAAAGTTTGAGGAATTCTGCAATAAAAAGGGAATAACTCACAATTTTTCATTTCCAAGAACTCCACAACAAAACGGAGTAGTAGAACGTAAAAATAGGACGATTCAAGAGTGTGCGAGAACTATGCTTTCAGATAGTAAATTACCAAAACATTTTTGGGAAGAAGCAGTTGCTACTGCCTGTTATATTTTAAATAGAATTTTAATTAGACCTTTAACTGATAAGACATCTTATGAACTTCTTCACGGAAAGAAATCTAAGGTATCTTATTTTAGAATTTTTGGAAGTAAATGTTTTATTTTAAATACAAAAGATAACTTAGCTAAATTTGATCCTAAATCCGACAAAGGTATCTTTATCGGATATTCTAATAGAAGTAAAGCATAAAGAGTGTTTAATTTAAGAACTAACACCATTGAAGAAACAATGCATGTTTCATTCGATGAAAATATCAAAAATTTTGAAGATACAAATGATGAAGATGATTTAATTACTCAAAATCAGGAGTCAACTGAAGCTAATAATGAAATTAATCATCCTAATAAAAAGATTAAACTTTTAAAAGATCATCCTATAGAAAATATACTAGGAGATATGCAATATGTTGTTTCAACTAGAAATCAACTAAGTAAAATGAGCAATATAGCCTTTATATCAACTATTGAACCCAAAAGTCCAAAAGAAGCATCAACTTATGATTCATGGATTTTGTCTATGCAAGAAGAACTAAATCAATTCACTAGAAATGATGTTTGGGAACTTGTTCCTAGACCTGAAAATAAAACTATAATTGGAACAAAATGGGTTTATAAAAATAAAATGAATGAACAAGGTGAGGTCGTTAGAAATAAAGCCCGGTTAGTCGCTCAAGGTTATTGTCAAGAGGAAGGAATAGATTGTGATGAAACCTTTGCTCCCGTAGCAAGATTAGAAGCCATTAGGATTCTACTTGCTTTCGCAAATCATAATAATTTCAAATTATTTCAAATGGATGTTAAAAGTGCCTTTTTAAATGGATTTGTAAAAGAGGAAGTATATGTTGAACAACCACCACTTTTTGAAGATGAAAAATTACCAAATCATGTTTACAAACTTAAGAAAGCTCTATATGGTCTAAAACAAGCTCCTAGAGCCTGGTATGATAGACTAAGATCTTACTTATTACAATCAAACTTTGAAATTGGTAAAATAGATAATACTCTTTTTATTAAAAGAAATAAGAATGATATTCAACTAGTACAAGTTTACGTAGATGATATCATTTTCGGATCAACTAATTTTGAAATGAATAAAGAATTTTCCGAAAAAATGACAAAAGAGTTTGAGATGAGTCATATGGGTGAATTAAACTTCTTTCTAGGATTGCAAATAAAACAATTAGATAATGGTATCATTATTAGTCAAGAAAAATATGCTAAAGACCTAGTTAGTAAATTTTGTTTGACTACTGCAAGTGGAAAACTCACTCCCATGGCAACCAATGAGTACCAAAGTAAAGAAGATCTCTCGAAAGATGTAGATAAAAAATTATACAGAGGAATGATTGGATCACTACTCTATATCACTGCTAGTAGACCTGATATCATGCATAGTGTTTGTCTCTGTGCAAGATATCAATCCCAACCTAAAGAGACCCACTTAAAAGCTGTAAAACGTATCATAAGATATGTTAAACACACCTTTGATTATGGCTTATTTTATCCTAAAAATGATTCTTTTGAATTAATATCTTACTATGATGCTGACTATGCTGGTTGTAAATCAGACCGAAAAAGTACAAGTGGAACTTGTCACTTTTTGGGGCATTATCTGGTTTCCTGGTTTAGTAAAAAGCAAAACACAGTTTCTTTATCAACAACCGAAGCAGAGTATATTTCTGCTGCTTTGGCTTGTTCTCAAGTAATATATATGCAACAAACTTTAAAAGATTTTGGTTTAAATATCTCAAAATCACCAATTTATTGTGATAATACTAGTGCAATAAATTTATCCAAAAATCCTACTCATCATGCTCGAACTAAACATATTGATATCAGACATCATTTTCTCAGAGATAATATAAGTAAAGAAGTAATTTCTCTCGATTATATTAGTTCCGAGAATCAAATTGTTGATATCTTAACAAAACCCTTAAATGAATCTATATTTACTAAATTAAGAAGAGAATTAGGTATTTGTTCAATAACTGAAATATAAAATATAAATATATAACAACAATAATTAAAATTAAATTAAATCAAATCAAATAAGAAAAACTACAAGTACCCTGTCGACATCCCCCCTATACCCCTGTCGACATACAACGTTTTTAATTTAAGTTTTTTTCGTACCAAAATTAAAAATGAATGGTTATATATTCTTCCTGTTTCGAAATTTTGTTCATTCCTTATGTTCTTTCTCTGATTCTAACTTCTAAAAAATTAAAACAATGGCCTCCTCCAAATCAAACAAAAATTCAACCTTTTCGTTCCCTTCTTCTTCAACCGGACCATTTCAACGTACTACGCTTGCACGGGTGATGAAAATGGAAGATTTCTTGAAGGATGCACTGCAACTTATGACTGAAATTCAAGTGGTGCAAATCAGAAAGGCCAAAGAACAAAAACGACAAGGCAAAATCCTTAGAAACTTGCAAAAGTTTCTAATGGACAATCACGCCAATCCCATCTTGATCGATGAAGAATCTTCAGGTGTTCAAGTGCAAAAGGACAGCGAGGAAGAAGAAGAAGAAGCCCCCATGGACGAAGAGCACACTGAAGATGACGACAAAGTTGTTTGCATTGGCGAAGTGTGCTTTGACAAGGATGGAAATCTAGTCGAACAAAATGGAAATTTCTGTTTCCATTACCCAAATTGCTCGATTCATAGGTCTTCCATTGTCAAGAATACACATTAGTTTCTTTTCGTTCTTTCCTATTTGTATATAATCTTGCTTATGTTTTCTACACAAATGTAAATATAACATTATTTAATAAATGATTTGTGTTTATCACATTATCATATATGGATTCTTAGTTAGGAGAGTTAGTTATTAAGGGCTAAGTTTTAGATTCAGAATTAAGTATTGATTATTTATGATAGCACTATCATTATAATCACATATAGTACAGTATTAGATTAAGGGGGAGTTCTATAGTTTGGAGTTAGTTTGTTTTTGTTGATGACAAAGGGGGAGAAGTATAAAATAGGATAGTTAGGCATAGATTAAGGGGGAGTTATTAGTTTTAGGGGGAGTTATTAGAGAGTTATTAGGATAGAAGTAATATTTTATAAACAAAGGTTGTCATCATCAAAAAGAGGGAGATTGTTAGTCCTTGAGAAGTTGGTTTTGATGACAACAACCTTAGAATAAGATTATAAAATATAAATACTAACATTATTGTTTAGATATATATGTATATGCAGGATATATATACAAGTACCAAAGAATGAAGACTGTACAGTATAGAAATTCAAGAACTGATGAACTCAAGATCGAAGATATCAAGATTCAAGACTCATGAGTATCAAGATTATCAAGAGTTCAAGATTTCAAGATAAGTAATTTAGTTAGGAATTTTGTTAAAACTCCTAGAAAAGCACTGACATCTTAAAATCCATTTTATTTGTGGAATGGAATCCACTTCGAGCCTGTTAAAGGGATGGAACCCTAAGCAGGATGGAACCTACAAAAAATCTAGTGGAACATCGTGTTGTATCCACTAACTTTTATTCAAATGTTTTACAAATTATATCTTGTTTTCAAAATGATTTCAAAATCTTCCTTTTTAAATCAAAAACATCTATCCTAGTTTTAAATACTTTTAGCCTCAAAATAATCTTTATTTTCAATATCAAAATTATACTTGGTTTTAAACTATCTTTAATTATAATGTACTTAACTTTTAATATTTATATTTAAGATTTAAATATGAAATTATAGTAACATTTTATATATACCAAAATATTATTCTCTATACTTATTTATGTATTTTAACTATGGTATATTTATAAAGTTTAAAATAGTGTTAATATAAGATAGAAGTTATTTTCAAAAGAAAAACAAATTATCAAAAATACCTTAGGCATGTCGACAACTCCTAGGTACCCATGTCGACATGATGACAGATTATTTCAAAAGTTTGAATTTCAAAAGAAGTGTCTATTCGTCATATCCTTTCCCGAATGGACATGGCTGTTGTTCTACTATAAATAGGGGATGTTTTAAACGAATTTATATGCATATTTTTCTGATTTCACTTCTCTTCTTCTTCCACATTTCTTTATATACATTTTTACTATTACTCTGTCGAAATCTCCATTGAATCTAACTAGATCATCTCTGGTTTGATTCTCTATCACTATCTCAACAAGATCCCAGTGCTATTCAGAGTTATAGGCTTCTTTGTAATCAATCGAGCGAGAAAAGGTGTGATTGTAGCCTGGAAAATCAATCAAGTGAGAGAAGGTGTGATTGTAGCCTAGGAAATCAATTGGGTGAACTTGTTGCCCGTAAAATCAAGTATCTCTACCCAGAGGATTGTGAATCTGGAGTGGTGTACCTCGTGGCCTTGAAATTGAGGGTGTAATTGTAAGAATTGATTTTGAAAGGAAATCCGTACATGTGTTGCGGGACTGGATGTAGGGTAACTCCGAACCAGTATAAAATCCGGTGTGTTCTTTCCTTTATTGCTTTTACTTTATATCTGCATCTGTGTTTGATTCTGTGATCATATCTGATTCTGAATATTGCATACATTTGTGTTCAAATTAATATAAACTCAAAAAGAATTAGTAATTCCTTAAAACACTATTCACCCCCCTCTAGTGTTAATTCTAGCCTTAAGATCCGTAATCCGCATTTCTCACACATGCATATATATCCATTTAAACAAACATAACATGGCATATTATTTGCAAAATTAATTCGGATCAAACCTAGAAATAGAAATCATTATCAAAAGTGAGATGTAAATCAAATTATTCACCTTAGCTTGGTGTTAAGAAGATTGAGATTTGCCCTTTGATTAATTTCTTCAAGCATTCTACTTATTTCCTAGCTTATCTTCTTTTAATTCTTCTTAATGGTGATCGACCGAGCTCTTGGGGGCTTTAGTTTTGTTTGGGAATGTTAAAATGATTAATGAATAAAGGATAGAAGGGTTTAGGGTATAAGAACAAAGGCTATTCCTATTTTTCCCTTACCATATTCCTCCTACTTACTTAATTTTAATTCTCTTTTGCTTATACATTTACTTATGGCAGGGCCCCATATTGATTAACAAATCTCAATCCCTTAACCATCTACATCATTTCATTTAATTTATCTAATTAAATGTCCTAACTAATGTCAGTCATAATTAGGGTCATTACAATAACATAAGGTATTACATAGTCATTTCCATATAAATAATTCATCAGAGTCTTTATTACAACTTCAACTAGATAGTTATAACTACCTGTCCATCACAAAAAAACATAGACCATACACAAGTACACAACGGAATAATATAATAATTAGTTAACAGTGAAGCTACCTGCTCCAGCTCCTTGCAAAATGCTTCCGTAAGAAACCTAGATCAGTTGGATACTCATACAAATTTGAGTACCCAAAAGTTTTAGGAAAAGAAACAAAACTTCGAATCGGACATGAGTCTGGTGTGAGTAAATTCAAACAACTTAATTTTTAATTTTATAAAACACTTTGAAAATCAAAAGTATCTCATAAGACCACGCTGCACATAAACAAGGATGGGTTTTACCTTACGATAACCAAAAGAATTTATATAGAAATCCAGTGATATTATCATAATGTTTAGGGTTTTCAAATAAATAATTCACATAGCCAAAATTGTTACATTAATTAAATTCCAGCATAATAGGTACACAACTAAGACTGAAGGCATTTATTGGGAAATGGATTCCATACAATAACTAGGCTACTGGGGTACCTCTCGTCATGGTTCATCTATAGATAAAATAACACCGAGGTCTAACCTATCGACCCCTACCAACACAAGATCGATCTAACCTGTAGTTGATAGTACCAAATAAGATCACCCCTCGGTTGGGTTCAACAACCGTATCAAAGCATACATGAGTTAATAGTAGGGACTCTAAATAGGGATGACCTTACCCTCATGGGAGCGACCCACCTAGCCTTGTCGCATCTCCGCTGTTTTAGTCATTCCCGATTGATGAGGCCTGAGGGTAGGTTTACCTTTATTATAGCATTGCTACTTGGAAAGCTAACATTGCCTTCCATATGTTGACACAATGTCAACACTCGTCCATACAAGTCATTCAGGAGATGAACGTACCGAAGGCACTATCTCCACTACACTCGTTTTGGAATCACCCTTAGGGTTAGTAGAAAATAGCCCTTGCACTTCAAAGTCTTCATCTTGGACCTTGCCTTTACTATTTCCAATTTGAATGTTTACGTTGGTTCGAAGTGGTTTTTAGATAACAACTAATATCTGATCCCGGTCTCCCCAAATTCGATAATTTAAAAGGTCAAGTTTTTTTATAGTTGACCATTCCACTGTTAGGGTGTAAAGATTTACATATGAACATATGTTCCATATGCTTAGATTATCATGACCCGCTTGTCGAAATTAACCCTATTGTGTTCAACACGTTTCTGAAGTGCGGTATTTGTGATAAGTACAAGTCGACTTACTTTCAATAAAACGTGTCAACTTTATTACAACTACTTTAATTCATTTTTCTACTTAATAGCATGGACAAGAGATCCTTGGTTTTAAAATAATTTACTTAAACAAGAAAGTTGGTTAAAATAAATAAACGATAGAGTTTTAAAAGAAACTTTAAAATAAATAAACTTTAATTAATAATGAGTTTAATATTTAATTAAACTTTAATAAATCTTAATTAAATCAAAAATCATACTTTAAACTTAATTAATTTAAAATTATTCATAATTAAACTTTAATTTAAATAACATTCATTTAAGAAATTAAACCCTAAATAAGTGGATAATTAACCGTTAATTAAACAATAATTAATTAAACAAATAACTCTAATTAAATAATTAATTAAAGCAATTAAACTTGATTAAATAGAAATTAATTTTCTTTTATCTTAATTAATCATTATTTAAAACTTACTTAATTAGAAATATTCAACTTAGTTAATAATTTCTTAAACTTTAATTACTTAACCTAATTACATAATTAATTAATAATTACCCTAATTAATAAATTAAATTATTAAATAATTAAAAACTTAAACTTTTAACCTACTTAATTAGTTTGAATGAGTTCTCAAAAATGATTCGAAAGAAAACACTTTAAAACTTAAAATCATGAAATTTCACGAACTCCATCTATAGCGACTATCGTTATGAGCGTAGTTCGCTAGAATTGATTTTTAGGTGAAAACTTCACTTTAACTCTAGCTATAACATATTTGAAAACATAAATGGAAAAGTTTTGAAAACTTAAACAAAAGGTGAAACTTGGAAAACATTTTCAAAATCCAAAACTAAATAAAAGAGCTTTTCGTTTTCAATCGGATCTCAAGTCCTTTGCGACTTTTCAAGGTGCTATCTTCACCACATTTACACACAACACTTGATTTTGTTTCATAAACATACTACCAACATATCATAATCAACCAATCACATGTCCATATCCAAACATATAATCATATATCATTATTAACAATCAAATCACAAATCCAAGCTCAATCATAAACATATAATCATATATCATCAACACAACAACCACTATATTTTCACAATATATAGTTCATCAAAATCAAGTATTTTTCTTTTCCAAAAACAAAAGTTTTACTCACCGAAACTTTTTAAATTCAAGATGGACTTTTGCCAAAACTTGAAAACACTTTAGAAACTTTGGTTGCTCGAACACTTAGATGAGCTCGGCCGAAGGCTAGTAGAGCTCGACCATATGAAGTTTGGGCTCGGCCATCATGGGTTTTGGGAATTGTGGGCTTGGAACTTGGAAGAGGACGTGTTGTAGTATACGTAGAAGTCATTTTGTGAACTTAAAAGGAGATTTTTAACAAAATAAAGTAGATTTTTTCACTTTGAAAATTATGAAGAGTAAGCCATGGCTGTTTGCTTAAGGTCATAAGAATTTTAAAGTAGAGAAGGAGATTGTAAAATGAAAGTTAGGGGGTATATATAGGCTTAGGAAATTAGTTAAAAATTATATAAGTGCTTAAATATATGTATGCATGCACTACCATACTCCTTCCCCACTTCATTTCTGTCCTCATTGTAGCCCCTTCCTCCCCCCCCCCCATCTTGCACTACTCAAGCCATGCACTAGGTACTTGTGTTGAAAAAGAGAGTTTTATATGTATATACACACACACACACACTTTTCTTTATAAAATATTTTCTTTTATCCTTATATATATACACTTTAAAGAGAGGCATATACATGCACATATACACATGTATTCATCATGTATAAATAGTTTGTAGTATGTGCACATGTGTTTACAATAGTTCTATAACATTTTAATTAACTTTTAACCAATGAAAAATCAATATTTCGGAAAATAATTTCCGGTCACATTTTCTATTTCTTTATGAACTATATATCTTGGTAAACAAATTTTAAAAACAATTTTATCATCATCAGTTATTATTTAAAATAATTTTAGATGTTAATAAAAATCCATTTAAAAATTATTTAAAAATATAATTAAATATTCATTCAAATAGCGATTAAATTCTGGGTCGTTACACCAATATTTCTAAATCAAAGCAACTCAAAATCTTCTTCAATCATCTCTATATTCAAATATAGTTTTTATAACATCATTAAAACACACATTAGCAAGTCGAAGCATGAAGAACTGGAACACACAAGCCCCTTGGAAGCCATGGCCGTATGCAATTAAGGGGAGAGAAGGTGGCATGGGAAGGACTTGGAGTGAGCAATAGGTGGCATGGGAAGGAGTTTTTGAGAGCTAAGGCAAGGAAAGGTGGTAGCTTGTGATGTTTGTTGGTTTGTATGAGGAAGTAAGAAACTTACCTTTATAAGTCATATAATTATTGTTGTAAATGTTGCTAAAATTCTTATGTGCTTGTTTATGTATGTTTTACATATGAATGAAATATGTATATGTGATGGTTTGGAATTTATTCCCGCTTGGAAGTGGAGGACACATAAGGAATAGATAGGGAACTAGTAAAAGAGAATGGAAGTCGAAGTGTTCGTAGCGAATAGGTCACGATGAAACACTTTGAAGTACATATGACATGATTTACATGGGACTCTTGTTGTAGAGGGACTCTATGGAGTTCCTTGCCATGTTGATTTTCATTTACACATAGTCTTGTTTATGTAAATGCTTGAGTATATGGAAAGTGAATGTTGCATATCTATAGTCGACCTATTTGTTGTTGGTTTTTATGCGACATTGAAATCTCATACTCTCTTTTAAGGGGTAAACCACTTTGTTTTCTAAAAGTGTTTTGAAATGGTTCCCAAACTGGGCTTTTATTTTCAAACCTTTTTTCAAAGGTATTAAAGTGGTTTAAAATATAGAAAAAAATGTGGTTTAAAAGCAATTTGATTTACAAAATAATGTTTTAAAAGTTACGGTCCATATAGCGATAGTCGCTATGATGCACTTTAGAAATCTATGATTTTAGTAAAGTATAAAAGGGTTATCTATTTTAAATATTTTGTAAAAAAATTCGAATGTGTATTATAAAAGTGTATAAATATTTTAGAAGGAGTTTGAAGATTTAAATATATTTTTAATAATTATTTTGAGTTATTTAAGCAAGAGGTTTAAATTTTATAAAGGAAACTCTTTTATTTCAAAAGTCAAGTTTTGTTTAGAAGCGACCATCTTTAAAGGGATGTATTAAATACAAGTTTTAAACTATGTTTTAAAGAGTTTTAAAAGTAATTTTTAAATATGAAGAAAGCATGGATTACAACACTATTATTGTAATAAATGTTTCTCAAGAAAATGGAAGGAGATCGAACTCTTGGATCCTATTTTATTTCTAGGATTTGAGGTAGGGAAACTTGTTTCTATTTGAAGTTAGAAATAAATGTCGAGTAAAGGTTTGAGAGGTAATAATACCCCAAATCAAACGACTTCATTTCTAATTGATGAATAGTACTAGTTTGAAATCGAAGATTAGTGATAAGTTTATGGAGTTGGTTATCAGATTTATTTTAAAAAGACTTTGTTTTATGCAAGGGATTTCTTTGTCAGTGCCATTAATTAACATAAAACAAATGATAAGTAGTGCTAAAATGTAGACACATTTATGGAAAGTAAGTCATCTTATATTTAGCACTAAAACCTGATGAGTAGACTTTCTCTATCTGCGAGATCTAGAGTCGGGGTGTTTTAACTAAGGCAAGGCCAGGTGTAATTAGTGCTCTAACTTATCTGGCTTCATTTCTGGATGTGGGATAGAGTAGGTCAAAATAACAAAAACATGAAAAAGTGTAGGAGATTCGATTTCTATAAATAATCTTTCAAATTTATGGTGGTATAGAAAATATTCATTTCATACTTAACACCAAATTTTGAGGTATGAAAACTTGTCTCATCTATGAGAATTAAGAACGTATGTCAAGGCAAGGATAGTTTTCTAACTTGTCCAATATCATATTTAATCAAGTGATAACACAAGTTTGAAATCAGGAAGTGGTGGTAAGTATATTTGGTCTAATTTCCATACGACCCATTTACTTACACCAAAAGGAAAGTGGTTTGGGTTTATAGTAAACAGTGTTTTTAAATGACATTTGTTTTTGACCCATTAAATATGATTTTGGATAAGGGGAAATCTTCCTTAGGATTTGTGAATATACTTATACCATTGAGATAAGTATATGAAGACGTTTTCTAAGTATTGAAAGTGAAATGTTTTATGAATATACTTATACAATTGAGATAAGTATACTTATACTTTTCAAGTATTGAAAGAGTAGAGAGGGTCTGTGTATTTATCTTTGTAAAAGGTATTTTTAATACAAGTATTTACAAAGTGATTTTAATTAATGAAAGGATTAATTAAAGAGGCTTAGTGGTTGCTTATGTGTTTAATCATGCTAGGTTTCCGTGTGAAATTAAGATCTCTGATTTGGTTGTTTGCTTATTTGATAGTTAAATAACAACCTATCAAACCTTGGCCAGTTTTGAAAATATCGATTGCTGGTTCAGAGAGAGTGAGATCGGATAAGCATGAGTTATCCAAAAATCATTTCGAACTGGCATAAGCATTCGAATTAAAACATCTTGAAGATGATGGAAATCAAAGACGGAGTTCTTTGAAGTGCAAGGGCTACTTGCTACTAATTCTGAGGGTGATTCCGTAAAGGCTATAGTAGAAATGGTGCCTTCAGTTTGTTAATATCCTAAACAACTTGTATGGGTAAAAGTTGGCATTGCATCATTGCCTAGAGGGCACTGTTAGCATTCAAAGTGGGATTTGCTAAAAAGGTAAATCTTTGTTGTTTGCGCCAAAAATGGTCACAAACCCCGAATGTTATTAAAGCACCAGTGTTTACACATAAATCCTTAGTATCCAGTCACAAATCTCAGATCCAGATGATGCAGAGAGTAAAAATGAAGAAATAACAAAATTAAAATGAAAGCAGGTAAGAGAAGACACGAGATTTATAGAGGTTCGGCTATCTCTGGCCTACGTCCACTTTGAATTGATCCTTTTATTTCCTTTATTCTATGGTTACATTTACAATCCTTTGAATATCAATAACCAAAATGGCAGAGTTTAGCCAAAAAAGAAGAAGAAGATCCCCCTTTTAGTTGCAATAGAGGTGCTATTTATAGGTGTGGAGCTAGAAATATCTGCCTTGAATCTTGAAGATCGATCCAAGGTCGATCCATATTGTCTTCGTATCGATCAAGAAATGGTCCAATCGAGCTGAGATCGATCATGGTTAAAGATGATAGTGCAAAGTCCTTGCTCTCCAAATTTCATGAAATTCCAGTGTGTAGTTTCTGAGATATGACCGATCCAAGTTTGCCTTCGCCAATGTAGGCTGGTGATTTCGTATCCATCAAGAGCTTCGTAACCATCATACATATATCCATCAATCACGCATCCATCAATTACGTATCGATCCGAGTTTTACGTTTTGATCCATGCGATGCGCTCCTTCCCTTAACCGGTCCCTTCGTATCGATCGATACGAACGCGATCGATACAAAATGGCTCCTGAGTGCTTTTCGTATCCATCCAGCATCCTTCCTTCGTATCGGTCCCAAGCATTCTAGAAGCATATGTGTTAACCTGCCTTTTGGAAAGGTAACATACAGGCGGATTTAACCCAATTGACTGCACGGTTATCGAGACTGGAATATGATGGTATTGGTTCAGATGATGGATGACGATCAATCACGGATGATAAGCATGAATATGTGGCCGGGATTTGGCATAGTCGATGGACAAAAGGCGTGGGATACTTTAAATATGGGTTTCGACAAAAGTCGAGTTGATTCGGGATGCTTGGAGTTTGCTTCGAGTCGCATTGGGTTTACTTCGGGTTTTCACCTAGGTCTCTTCGAGTCAGGCAAGGGAAAGCTTTGGGTCTTGGAGGGATCGACATGTTTTCACGAGCTCGGCAATTACTTCGGGTCGACATCATTTCTGCTTCGGGTCGGCATCATTCCTACTTCGGGTCGGCATTGACATCGAGGGGTCGGCAAAGTTTTGGGGTCGGCTACTTCGGGTTGGTGCTTGCTCAACTTTGGGTCAGTATATGGGTCATCGAGTAGGCATATGGTGAAGGTCACTTAGAAGGGTCGGGATGGAGAAATGGCTTCGGGTCGTCATAGGCGAGGGCTCGGGTCTGCATAATGATCTTGGGGTTGGAATTTTGAGTTAGGAAGGGGTCGGCCTAGGATGGAGGTGGAGTTACTTCGAGTCTGGGCTGAGTTCACTTCGAGTCAGTATGTCAATTTATCCTGGTCAACACTAGGAATACTTCGGGTCGGCCATGCTTTGATATGGGATCAGCATATTTGGATTCTCAGGTCGGCATCATTTCACTTCGAGTCATATTGTAGTCAACTTCGGGTCATATAGGGAGCTGCTTCGTGTCATCTTCATGGTAACTCTGGGTCGACATATTATCAACTTGGGGTCATCATCGATGAAGTATATGGGCTCGGCTATGTTTTTGGTGGGCCCATATCACTGAGGAAGCCCAATAACCAGAGTTTTGCCTATAAATACAGCAGGCGGGGCTTCAGAGAAGAGGATTCTCATTCTGTTTCCCTTCATCTTCTACCTAAAGGCTACTCTGCCATTTTTGTTTTAAAAACTCCGGATTGTAATTGTAATCAATTCTCTGATAATAAAAAAGGAAATTTCTGGAGTGGACGTAGGCCAGAGTCAGTCGAACCACTATAAATCTCGTCTTTTTTCTGCTTTAATTTTAATTTTTGTTGTTCTTCATATTTATATCCTCTTCATATATTCTATCTATGAACTATGATTGTGAATTGGTGCTTTCATCTGCGATTAGGTGTTTGTGACCATTTTTGGCACAAACAATATGCTTTCGTATCCATCCAATCGATGCACACGTATCGATACAAAGTCCACATCCATCAACTTGTGCCCATCCTGGAGCTGCCTAATCGATATGAATTGTATCAATCCGAGATATATCGATACGAATGTCAATCGATCCAAACTAAACACCACAATGATCGATACGAAAGTATCGATACGAAACCATTTCTCACCAATATCGATCCATCCATAACTTGAGCGTATGAACTTCGATTGACCTGAAATTTGAAAGGTAGCCTCACCTAGCCTTGTTTATCATTCCCTATCGATCCCACCTTGATTGGAGCTTGGTCCAATTTTGACGGTATCGATCATTGCCTTGTTTCCAATCGATCTCCAATCCTAATATCCATCCTTTTTAGCCAATTTGTTGATATCCCGACCTTGACCAAAAGGCGGGGTAACATTCGCCCCCCAAAACATGCCTTGTGGTAGGAAGGCGTGTTTTGAACAGCCTTAAATCCAACATCCAAAGTCCATATTCCATCCATAGCCATATTATCTGATCCATAATCCAATCCATTACCAAGCCATTCTATCCAAGTGCCATATCCTTATCCAAATTCGCGACTGTTCTGAGTCGATATCCAGTTCCGAATCCAATAACCAAATCCTTAGCCAATTCCATATCCATCCGAACCTGACAATTGAGTTCTAATCCATCCATATCCTGTAACCAATAACCAAATTCATGACCTCTTTGGGTTGATATCCAAATCCGGGACCACTCCGGGTTCATGCCCAAATCCTTAGCTATTCATTGCCAATATCCGAATACATAACCTTTCTAGGTTCTTGCTAAGCGTAATCCACACTCGACGACTTGCATTAAGCAATGCCTTGGCGTAAGTACTAGATTGACAATGATCCTGGTTCAATGTCCCTGAACACTGAGTAATGCCGTGGCTTAAGTCCTAAGCTGAATCCTGGTCTCTACGGACCCTTGCCGAGCATAGTCCATACTCGACGACCTGAAATAATAAATGATAGATAATATGGGGCCTATGTCCTAGGCCAAATCCTGGTCTCTCCGGACCCTTGCCGAGCATAGTCCATACTCGACGACCTGAATAAGTCGATTAGCCATGTTCGGACGAAGCGACTTACCCCTTGCCAGGCATAATCCATACACGATGACCTTTTACCAAAAACCAGATAAAAATCCAATCAAAATCCAATCCGAAACCCAGATCAAATCTAAAAACCAAAAATCCATATCAAAAATCCAAACCAAGATCCAAACAAAAAGATAAGCATCCAAACCAAAATCAAAACCAAAAAATCAACAAAACCTAGAGTCCAAACCAAACTCCAAAACCAAAACAGAAAAAAGCAAATGTCCAAACCAGAAAGAAAAAGCAGGTTTCACAAACTAGAGCATCACGGTTTATCATCATCTCAGAGCATGCCTAGGGGCTATCTCCGTCCCTGTACATGAGTAAGTGACATGGTCGTTTGCCCAAAGTTTGCTACTTATTCCATACCATCTCGATTAGTCGATGACCAACCGACCATCATTCCTAGGCCTCGCGTCGTCGTCGTTTGAGGTAGATGGTGGCTGCTCCTGTTCCACCGCCGCATTCCAAGTCTCAGCATATTTCTGCAACTGACCATTCCTTACGCGCTTCTCGATTATATCCTTTAGATGCCTGCAGCTGTTAGTATCATGCATGTCCAGGTCATGAAAGAGACAGTGCCTTCCCGGTGCCCTCTCGCGTTCTGAGGGTTCCCTCCTTGCCGGTCTTCGGTAAGGAAGGCGATCCCAAGTTTCCATGTATATATGTTCCAATGTCTCATTCAGTCCTATGTAAGTGGAGAATTTTGATTCTCCCCAGCGCTTCCTTGCTCTGCCAGAATCGTCATCCGATTTCCTTTTCCCTTATCCTTATCCTTACCTGAGCTTTCACGGGATGGTCCTCCATCCTTAACCACGTTTACTTCCTTTAGTTTCATATCCAAACTTGCATCCTCCTATTGAAGAAATATCTCGGTTTCGTGAAAGAATTCCCCAAGATTCATTGGTGGATCCCGTATTAACGATATTTTGAAATCCGAGTTGTCCCTGACTCCTGACACTGCTGCCATTAGAACCATTAATGGATCCGGTCGATCCACCAAAGCAACCGCCACATTAAACTGGGTTAAGAAAGTCCTGAGCGACTCTCCTGTCCTCTGTTTCACCAACATCAGTGTCATCACATTCTTCGGCCTCTTGATATAAACCCGAAACTGGTTTAGAAACCTGTCCACCAATTTTGTTCATGTCCTAATAGATCTATTTTCCAACTACCTGAACCACATAGCAGCTACATCCGTCAAGTACAGGGGGAAACATTGAGCCATAACCTCCTCCGATGCCCCCAGCACTTCCATGTGTCTTGTATACCTCATCAAATGATCGGTAGGATTTGTCCTACCGTTGTATACTTCCAAATTAGGCAGCTTGAACTTTGGTGGATTCCTAGCCATCCTGATGTTACGGGTAAATGGACTCATGTTTACTCCTTCCAGATCTCTGTTTGTTAGACCTCCGCGCATAGTTTGCCTGATAATTTCAACCAATCCAGTGTTGTCCACCAAGAGTCGCCCCCCGTCTTCATTTCCTAACTGCCCCTCAAGTCCTTTAGGGAATTCTGGTACGTAGTCCTCGTCACGCACTCCTGTATTCCTATTGGTGTCGGGCTATGCAGCATCCTCTGGCATTCTACCAGGGATTGGTCCAGCATTACACGGAGGTGTGTCCCCGAGTCTAGATCCATCTAGATTGGTAGTTGTGTGTTGATTGGGGGCTACCCCTTGCTGAACTGCTCTATCTGGTTGACTGTTGAGTCCCTCTGATCCAGCTCCATGGATTTGTGCTCCAGCAGCTCCTGCCTGTCCAAATTGTCTGAGAAGGTTCTGCATCATCTCCTCCTACCTTCTCAACAACCGTTCCTGCATGGAATCCATCATAGTCTGCATCTCATCCCTCGTGATGTAGATGGATGCCTGATCTGC
Source organism: Allium fistulosum (assembly GCA_030737815.1). Taxonomy (NCBI): domain Eukaryota; kingdom Viridiplantae; phylum Streptophyta; class Magnoliopsida; order Asparagales; family Amaryllidaceae; genus Allium; species Allium fistulosum. The sequence goes on along the minus strand of CM060905.1, from coordinate 264,604,601 downwards.
TCCAGCTCCGGAGGAAACCTCTTGACTTCCCTCTTGATGGCTCCTTTCTGGTAATGTCCTTCTGGTTGATTGCCTAACCATGGTTCCTCCTAGATCCAATCCTTTAGCTTTCCAAATCTGAACTCCAAATCCGATGTAGCGGATGCTAGTCCTTCTTAGTGAAAGCACCAAAGTGTTTGCGCCAAAAATGGTCACAACCCCGAATGTTATAAAAGCACCGGTGTTTACACACAAATCCTTAGTATCCAGTCACAGATCTCGGATCCAGATGATGTAGAGAGTAAAATTGAAGAAATAACAAAATTAAAATGAAAGCAAGTAAGAGAAGACATGAGATTTATAGTGGTTTGGCTATCTCTGGCCTACGTCCACTTTGAATTGATCCTTTTATTTCCTTTATACTGTGGTTACAATTACAATCCTTTGAATATCAATAACCAAAATGGCAGAGTCTAGCCAAAAAAGAAGAAGAAGATCCCCCTTTTAGTTGCAATGGAGGTGCTATTTATAGGTGTGGAGTTGGAAATATCTACCTTGAATCTTGGAATACCCTTTCTCATGCGTAGGTGAGCACACATAATCGATCTGGAGTGGTTTGGGATCGATCCAAGATCGATCCATGTTGTAACGACCCAGAATTTCTGTCAGTTGAAATTTAGATATTTAATTAATTTTAAATATTAATAAGTAAGATTTGGAAGTCGAATTTATTTAATTTCGATATAGCGATTTAATTGGACAATTAAATTTTTAATTTAATATTTGAAATTTTGGAAATAATTGGAATCTGGATCAAATGTGAATAAAAATGATTTGTAAAGTTATAATAAATCATATTGGAGTTAGAATGATGTTTGTAAACTTTTAAAATCGAATTAAAGGTTAAATTGTAAAAATTGAATATTTTAATATTTAATTGACGAGTAAAATTGACCATTTTTCAAACAGTCTCGGATTTCGACGAAACTAGTTTCATCGGATCAGTAATGTGAAATTATTGTAAGGTTTCAAATTTCGTGTCAATCGGATGTACGGTTTGTCCGGGGCAAGCCAAAACGCATCGAAATCGTTTTAAATCGGTTTAATTTAAATTTGATCGTTTATTTCCGTAACTCTCACATACGATCGAATTAGCTTCCGAAACACGTTCCATTGTGTTCAGAATGCGGGTAAAACATTAGAAACGCCAGCCAGCACGCTTCTTTTGGAGTTCGGAAAATTTTCGATGAATAGTGTTTTGGAGAATTTTCTGTACAAGGACTTGCTTTCTTCATTTTGCATTCAGAAACCCTAGCTAGGGTTAGCCGCCACTTATACTTTCAATGGCCAGAAATTTCTAATCTTCTCCTCCAATTATCTTCCAATCCACAAACAATTACGCGAAATGCTCAACTACAAAGTTGTAGAGGACGATGAGAGCTTCAAATCCATACAGAGATGATCGGAAATAGAGCGACGAATCAACGGGAATTTGCGAACAAAGTTACACGTTTGAGCATGTATTTCGAGGGCTGTAGGTGGCCGAGCTTCGAGCTATTCCAGGCGTGGGTAGAGCTCGACGTTGGCTTCGTGGTGGTGGTAGTTGATCGGGTTGAAGTTCGTCGGTGGTGGCTCGATAATTGGAGAAGGAAGTGGCGGCTATGGGTTTTGTACGTGAGTTTTTCACGTTGGGAGGAGGAAGGTAACACACGGTCTGATGTAGAGAGGGTGGAATGAGTGGCCAGATTTGAATCTAGGGTAAAATTTAAATAAAAGAAAATGAAATTGATTTATTATTATATTATAACCGTATAAACTTTAAACCGTCATAACTTTTTGATACGAGGTCGGAATTCGACGAAACTTTTTGCATTGGAATCGTTTTGTCGAGCTCTTTGCAATGGAACAGAATTGGAGTTGATTGGAGTCAGTGAAAATTTTGAGTAAAATTAAACGTGCGTTTAATTTTATTCAAAATAAAACGCTGCAACCGTTATAAAAAGCAAAGGTGAGAACTTCTCACTCAATCGAATATTTTGTTCCGATTTTAAATTTTAAATAGTTAGATTTAAAATTGTTGATAGTGTTGATGGTGATGATTGGATGATAAATTGTTATCTATTGTGTTAAATAGAACCTATACGCCGAATATTAAGCGGAGGTTATTTATTAAAAACATATACCGCAACAATTTCACATTGAAGTGGAATTGGTATTATATATGTATTTGGAGTTGATTTCCCGCATTATATAGCGGATGAGACCCTATTGCGCCGCATAATAGCGGATAGTATTTTATAAATCCCATATACCGCGATAATTTCACATTGAAGTGAAATTGGTATTGTGCTAACATCTGTGGATGCAGGGAAACAGGTTGGAGGGATCCAACTGGATTCCTCAAACATTTGAATTTATTTCAATATCGTGTGTTGATTTATTTATAATCGCTGTGTGATTATATTGTGATTGAAATTGTTGACGGCTATAATTTAGCCGAATATATTTTCGGTATCGTTGGATACCAGAAATAGATAAAAATTGGATTTTTGAAATTTAAGTTGAAAATTTATCGAAAAATTTATTTTTGATAATTGGATAAATTTAAAAAGAGGTTTTAAAAGATAAAAGTCTTATTTTTGAACTGGATTGAATTAAATTTCAAATTTTGGGAAAAAGGCTTAATAAATGGATTTCAGAAATATTATTTATAAATTGAAGAATTTATTTAAAAATTGTATTTTCGGATAGATTTGAAGAGATAAAGAAATTTATTTTAAAAGGGAAATCTTTTGAAAATGTTTGGAAATTTATTTGGTGTTTTGAAATAAATTTGAAAAAATCAATTTGAAATTAATTGATTATAAATTTTACTATAACTAGTAAAATTGATTTATTAAAATTTATCTGATTTGAATTAATCGGGTAATTAAATTAATCCTACTTATGGATGTTTGGATTATATTGGATGTTGAATTGTTTGACATCTTTGATGTGTGATGCTTTGTGATACATCCTGTTTTGTGTGTGATCTGTATTTTGTTTATCTGTGATATATATATATATATATATCTGTGATCTATGAATGATAGATAAGCGTTTATAGTTTATACCGCTTAACGAATATATTGTTATATTTGATCTGTGATGATTGAATGTTGTTGCACTATTGTGTTAAACCCTTGGACTACACAACACACACACAAATTTGGATTTCACGTGGAAATCGGTTAAGTCACAGATTTTTATAAATTTAGAAAAATTGAATTTTTGAATCCAAAATAGTTTTGGAGTTGAAATTGAAAGCTTTTGAAATGAGTTTCAGAAATAAAAGTTATTTTAAATAACTTAATAGAATTTGAATTTAAATCATTTGATTTAAGTTTGAATTCAATATTTTAAAATTGAATTCAATAATTTGGGAATTTTGGTTTAAAGGATTTTACAAATTATAAAAGGTGTTTATATGGGTTTTAAACCATTTAAAATATGGTTTTGGAAATTTAAATTTAAGTTCAAGTTTAACCTGTGTAATTGTAACTAGTTTTTCCCAAAACAAAAACTATCTGTTTTCAAATAATAATAGCTTTCATAAAGTGAAAAGATTTCCAATTTGTATCGAAATATTTCAAGTTGAAATGAAATTGTGAATAGTTTGAAAAAACTATAAATTAACCTTTGTGAAGATGATTAAAACTTTATTTTGAAATCAAAAAAGATTTTAAAAGGTGTATCTTTATATAATAAAAGACTTAAATTGTGAATAGTTTTGAAAGCTATAAATTAAATCTTAATTTAAGATTTAATGGGTTAATCAAATTGAAATGGAAACTGATTTGGAAATCTGTGAATGAAACTTTGTGAAACTGGATAACCTTTGTGAAATAAATCTTTTTGTTTAAAAGATTTAAAATGGTAATTTGTTTAAACCATTTAAAGGAAAGGATTTGGGTAATAAGTTGTGACTTAATTGAAATCCCTATATCCATATGTTTTAAATATTGTGCTCACTATTCGGGTTAGTCGGGAAAAGATATTTGTGTCATATAACCCATTCCGAATTAGTGATACGACGATATGGATCGTATTGAAGACCGGTGGTAAAGACCGGGTATTTGTGAAAACGATAGGATGACCTATCGATTGTCTCTGCACCGTTAGCTACGGTATAGAGATTTCCTTTGTGATGGGAAGTTTTATCGGGATTGTGAATACCCGAATTGCAAGGGCTTCTTTGGAAGTGCCTTCGGTTCTGTTCGAACCCGGAACAGACTTGTATGGTTACATGTCTGACATTACATTTTGAGATATAAAGCTGATTTCTTTCAAATACATTTCTGTTGGTGGTGGAGAATTTATTCTCTTAGCTTAACACCCTTCTCTAAGACGTACGAGCTTAGAGGTTATGTAGTTGAAATTTATCAGTGACATACTCCTAATTTGGTAGTGTGGCATGCTGAGTGTTGCTGTGTGATGATCATTTATTGATCATTTGTGATCAAAGCGTGGCTTTGTGAAAAAGAGTAGCTTTGTGGACGAGACTTCGTCGGACCTCACAACCCGGAAATGGTCAAAACAGGAATGATGCGGCAAGGTTATGAGGGTCGCTCCCTTTAGGGTATGCCATTTCCTTCTGGAAAAGGGTGGTATCAGGTATGGAGCCCTGGTATTTAACCTATGTGGATACTCCAGTCTCATTTATTGTGTGATTGTTGTTTGATCGAGGCGCCTCGGATAAAGGTCCCAAAGGACCGGGGAATGGCATAGTCGTGAAGTAGTTACCTATACCTAGAGGTAACCCGGCCTTGTGTTGGCAGAGAGCCAGGTTGGTTTCTCGGGACGTCCATCCAGAGGCGATCCCAGTGACAGTAGGAAGTTCCTTAGCCTGACCATTTGTTGGAAATCCAAAGAAACAATACGAACCTTTTACGATTTTAGTTGTATAACCTGCTATGGAATGTGGCGGTAACCTGCTATTTAACATAGTGGCTATAGTAGGCATACGATACTGGTCGTATGTTGGCTAAGATTAATATTATACTTTCGAAATATTTTCTGCACTATGCACTAATAATAATAATATCGAATGATTTTGCATAGTAAGCATATTTAACTATCATAAGAAGAAATCTTCTCCAATTCTGCGTTCGCATTGTGTGTGTGGCGGGAGGTCTTATGGTAGTTTCATTTTCCAAAAGCATTGCGAATGTCTTTTACTTCCTTTGTTTGTTGTTGTTTTAAAGATAATAACTGTTTTAGTTCTCACACCAGTCACCATGACTAACCTGGAGTTTATTGTTTCCTTCCTAAACTCTGGATGCCCACCAATTTCCACACGGGCAGTCTAGAGTCAGGTTATCAGGTCATTCTGGATTCAGGAGATGTTGTGGACCTCAGTGGCGAGCTAGATGGCGAGACGTATCACTTGTATATGATATTATTTATTCCGCTGTGTATTCTGTATGAGGACAAGTTTATATAACTGTCCAGTGTTGTATATTGTTGTTGTAAACTCTGATGATGATGTAATATATAAAATGATATAGTTCTTTGATTTAAAGATTATTCATTTATCTATTATATGTTGTTCCGCTGCGAATGTGATATTCTGATATTGTTCTGTGTTTTTCTGTTGTTTCTTTTTTCTTTTTCTTCTGTCTTCTTCTACCTCTTCTTTTTCTCCATAACAATTCGGTTTTCCGGCATTCGATTGCTCGGCAGTTGATACAGTGGACGTATTAATTTTGATTTTCGAGCGTCGAAAAATCGCAATCGTTACACATGTTGTCTTAGTATCGATAAAGAAATGGTCCAATTGAGCTGAGATTGATCATGGTTATAGATGATAGTGCAAAGTCCTTGCTCTCCAAATTTCATGAAATTCCAGTGTGTAGTTTTTGAGATATGATCGATCCAAGTTTGCCTTTGCTAATGTAGGCTGGTGATTTCGTATCCATCAAGAGCTTCGTATCCATCATATCTGTATCCATCAATCACACATCCATCAATTACGTATCGATCCAAATTTTACGCTTCGATCCATGCGATGCGCTCCTTTCCTTTACCAGTCCCTTCGTATCGATCGATAAGAAGGCGATCGATACGAAATGGCTCCCGAGTGCTTTTCGTATCCATCTAGCATCCTTCCTTCGTATCGGTCCCAAGCGTTTTGGAAGCATATGCTTTCGTATCCATCCAATCGATACACACATATCGATACGAAGTCCACATCCATCAACATGTGCCCATCTTGGAGCTGCCTAATCGATATGAATTGTATCGATCCGAGATATATCGATACGAATGTCGATCGATCCAAACTAAAAGCCACAATGATCGATACAAAACCATTTCTCACCAATATCGATCCATACATAACTTGAGCGTATGAACTCCAATCAACCTAAAATTTGAAAGGTAGCCTCACCTAGCCTTGTTTATCATTCCCTATCGATCCCACCTTGATTGGAGTTTGGTCCAACTTTGACGGTATCAATCATAGCCTTGTTTCCAATCGATCTCCAATCTTGATATCCATCCTTTTTAGCCAATTTGTTGATATCCCGGCCTTGACCAAAAGGCCGGGTAACAGTTGCCTCAAGCTTCACACCTGAGAATGACTAACACAGGGGATATGTCGCAAGGCTATGTGGTTCGCTACCATTACGGTAAGATCATCCCTAATCTAGATCGATATTTCTCTGGATGAATGCTACGAGCTTGGTACTATTGTTGATCGCAACCGAGGGATAATTGTATTCAGTACTATCCAGGAAAGGGTAGGCCGGTCTTGCCATATAGAGGTGCAATGTTTGTAGCCTCGGTACATTTTATCTAAAGGTGTACTGTGACAAGCAGTACCCCAGTAGCCTTGTCATTGTTGGAATCCTTTTTCTAATACATGCTTTACGGACCTGGTTGTATACTAAATATGTCGTTGAATGTAATTAATGTAACCATTCTAGCTATTTTAAATATTTTTTTTCAATCCTAGACATTATTATAATATCACAATATTTCTAATAAAATGGTTTGGTTATCGTAAGGTAAAAACCCATCCATGTTTATTTGCGGCATGGTCTTATGAGATACCTTTATTTTTGAAGGGCTTTATAAATACAAAAATCCATATGATTGAGTTTCTCACGCTGGCTTGTCGAACTAATCCAGGTGTTATTTTCTTATAATGCTCGGATCAGACTCGAGTTTGTTTCCAGATTTAGCGATGGATGTTTTGGAGCTCCACAAGACATGTTGGATGCCTCTAAGCTGAACTATTTACGTATTTTATTTCTGATGTATTTCTTGTTTGTATTTATCAGCATCTGTGAGGATGGACTGTTATAACTGTCTAGACTGGTGATAGGTTAGTTACTCTGATTATTGTATGTATATTAAAGTTTTTTTGTAAAGATCATTTGGATATTATATATTACTCATCACGATGTGAGATTATGTTTTGTATTTTCTTTTCTTTTACCCTAACAATCTGTCTTTCTGACACATGTATGCTCGACCTGTGAATATCGTGGATGTATTAGTGCTGACTTTTGAGGGTCGAAAAGGCCAATCGTTACATATTATCATGGTGTTGTTTTCCAAAAACATTTAGCAAATAATTCCAATATGGACGATAACTATTAAAAATAATACCAATTTAGTATTCTTGTCTACTAGGTTGTCTGTATTTAATTGTATAGTCAATGAATATTTTGTTGGTATGAGATCTTAGAAATTTATTTAATATACAATTGTTATCATTTCAAATAAATGCTTCATAGCGCTTGTGGATATAATTTCATTTTTGACCGTTTTCCATAATTTAACTTTTAAAGTTTTAGCCTAGAAATCATCAAAAATAATTAGTGGTTGCTGAACGTGCAGGGTCTCCGACTTATTATCAATTTCTTTATTTCCTTCACAATGTTTATCATTTCCCAACCATAAGAAATACAATTAAATATTGATGTACTATTAGTTTTTTATTTCATTCTCATTATTTACCTTTTCCCACCCATAACTAATAAAATTGATGGTTGGTGTATGTGGGGAGTTTTATGTTATTATCGGTTTCATTATTTCTTTCACATTATCTATCATTTTCCAATGATAACAAAAAAAATTTAATTGTTGATGTATTTTTGGTTTGTTTATTTATTTGACATTATTTACCATTTCTCAACCTTAAAATTTAAAACTAATGGTTGATGTATATGGAGACTCTCCAAATTATTATGTTTCTTATTATTTATCATTTTCTAATGATTAATTCCATAAGACATTTACTAAGAAATTATGGATCCATTAATTAATCAATTCCAAAAATGTTCCTCTTCCATGCCTTTAATTTTCTTAGATTCGCATATTAGCTAATTTTATATCAAGATTGTATTATTTTTTAAATTATTTACCATAGTTTATTTCCATTCAATTCAACTAGTATTAATCTTTTATCTTTTTCTAGATTTCATTGTTCTTATTACACTACAAGAGATTAAGGTTATTCCAACGGCTCCAAGCCGTTGGCGGCCGTTGGGAGCCGTTGGAAATGCCGTTGGAATAGCGTTCACGCTTTCCAACGGCTTCCAACGGAAGCAACGGGGCTATTCCAACGGCATTTCCAACGGCTACCAACGGCAATTAACCGATGGACGCCGTTGGAAGTCGTTGCAATAAAATGACCAATTAGCCGTTGGTAGCCGTTGCTAATCTGGGTGAATTTTTTTTTATAGCAGCAAGCCATTCACCTTCCAGCCACACAAAATCAATATATATCAATTTCCATTCCATTTCCATTCCATTTCCACTCCATTTCACATATATATCACATATTCAACACATTATACCACAAACAATATAAACAACCAAAAATCAACATCAAACATTACATTTTCAAACCAAACTCCAAGTCAATATGTACATAAACAACAAAACCCTCACCAACACCAACTCCAACTCTATATTCAAGTCAATATATACAATGCAAACACTTAAACCTCACCACCTCAAAGTCAATACATACACAATAACCATCACACACAATCCTCACCACCTCAAAGTCAATATATACAATAACTAACCACAAAGACAATAATCATCATACCTCTCAAGCATCATCATCACCTCCGGAAGCACCAGACGACGAAGGGAAGGAACCATGCCTCTGCGCGTACTCCGCTAAACGTTGATTCAGCTGCTTCATTTGTATAGCGCGAAGACGGTCCTGCTCTTGCAGCTGCTCAACCATGGTTCTAAGCTCTTTTATTTTAGCTTTGTCACACGCCTTTTGAGCTGCCCGAACCTGCAAATAGAATATGAGATGTTCACATTTGTATTATAATCATTTTCTTAAGCAATGTATATTTTAAAATATAGAAACGTAAATGACGTGATCTTAAGCAATGCATATACCACAAAGAAATGCATATTTTTAATACAATATATAGGTGTTAAAAGTATTCTTATATATTTTTTTTGTTCATCCATTTTCATCACATATCTTTGTATATTTTTCCTTTTTTACTTATCTAATATTTATAAATCACGTATATGTTAGATTTTACTCAACTAGAAATCATCATATGTATAGTGTACCTATAGGTTAATTTATTAAATATAATATTGCAATGTTTATAAGATTACCGCTTGGTTTCCATAGCCATAGCGCCTATTCCGCTGCGTCGGATCCATAATAACGTCGAAAATATTATCTTCCTCCTCTACCGTCAACTCATCGCGATCCGATTCGGAAAGCAGCTCTGCCCGTGCCTCCTGAAACTTTGCCTAAAATAAAAAACAATTACAGGTTAAAATTAGTAGAATAGGATTTAAACATATCGATATTAATAAAATAAGATTTAAAATATGCATACATATGCAGCCGTCGCCTTATCATCACCATCCCACTGATATGTAATATTGCCAGCATTGTCTGCTTGTCTTGATGCGTGGGTGCGGGTAAATACCTCCATCATAGACACACGACGTCCAACCGATCTTTCCTGCAATAAATAATTTATATATTTTAATTTTTCATAGCTAATTACTGAACTAATTAATATACAAAATGTAATAACGGTTTAGATAAATTTACCAAGTCCTCACTTAGACATTTAGACATGTATCAATTTTTTGATACGGCAAACCGAAAGATGACATTAGTTTTTTCACTTCATAATAATTTTTGCACATTAAATTATCTGATGGCATATGGCGTTTAGCAGCTTGTACAACAACCATAAATCCGGCTTTTGTGAAGTTGTACTTTGATTTCATCGCAATGTACTCTGCAGTTGCCGATAATTGAGTGTCGCTAGAACATCCATTCCAAAGAGGTTTCTTAGCAGCATCCAATAAATCATATATTTTTTTCGCTCCAACATTTGGTTCCTCTTCGACGTTAACATCGTCGTTATTAATTTCAACAGTAGGGAACATTGATCATGCTGCATCTTCAACCATATGTTCTATGAGATTCGTCGTACTAACTTCACCACTAATGACCTCTATTGACTGTTCTTCATTACGTGTTATAATTTCTCCATGACGATCCCACACCAAATAATTGGTTACGAAACCATATTGGCGCAAATGAATCCTAACCATATTCGGTACTAAATGCTTCAACAATTTGCACCTACTACATGGACAACGAATTTCTACGTCGTTTCCAATATTACTTAAAGCAAATTCGACAAACACATTTACCCCGTTAAGAAAATGTGTACTTATTGAGCTTCTCATTTCTCTTTTTTGATACATCCAGCTCCGATCAATAAAATAATTGACCATTTTTCCTACTGTAAAACCCATGATCAATAGTAAAAAAACTATTAATCAAATTCGATAAACACATTTTAGATTTTACTGTTTTTTATAATCCATTTTCGTTTATATACAAAGTTATATTTCTTGCTATTTTGTTTACATTTTTGTACCTTTTATGATGGTCGGTTATCCTACTTCCCATTACAAACACAATAGTAATTACATTTCTTAAATCATATCATTATAAACGATTTCCCAAAATTTCGGCAGCACTTCCCCGTGTTCCTTGTATCGTACACATATGCATGTACACAAGGAATGAAAAGGAAATGCCGTTGAAATTTGAACCGTTTATAACGATATGATTTACGAAACGTAATTACTTTATAGTGTTTGTAACTTGTCCAATACAGGGACAAATCCAACAAATATTGTATTGGATGAATATGAATATCCGTTTTGCGATAAAAACGAATATTCATACAACGATCATATACAACACTTGTCAGACGGGGCCAAAAATTCACTAAGAGATTTAAATTTTGTTTGTCTAATAATTTAAAAGATATAATTTAAAGCAATCATATAGGCCAAAATTTCACTAAGAGACCATATTACTAAAAGATATAATTCATGTTCGTAAAATATTCGACTAATTCATGTTTGCCTAATATTTTACAAAACATACACAAAATAATTTAAAGCAATCCTAACTAATCTAATGCTAACTCAAATGCGCATTTACACTAAATTATCAACATATGTATATATGTGCATAATATATATACACAAACAATTTGGACATTTAGATGGTAATAATTGTAATTAGCAATTAGTTTGGTATAATAAAAAATTAATAGGCCATTAGATACAACTATAACAAACAATTAAACACAAAATTAGCAAATTTTTAAAATTTAGGGTTTTAGGCAAAACCTGATTTTGGAGTGGAATTGGATGGAGAGAGGCCGCTGGTGTTGATTGATGGCGTCGGAGGGGCTGTCGGTTGCGTGGGGAGGCTGGGAGCAAGAGAAGAGGAGGAGTGGAGGAAGAGGGTGGAGGTTTTGGGGTATTTTGTTGAAGGAAGAAGAATGAAATCTGCTCTCGGCCAGCTGCAGGTTTACACGAATATTTCCAACGGCTTCCAACGGCCGCAAACGGCAATTTTTCAACGGTTACCAACGGCTTGTTAAAAAAATAACGAGCCGTTGGAAAACCCCGTTGGCGACCGTTGGAAAACTGTCGTGGCTATATACTGTAGTTCTAGTAGTGTTACTTGAACTAAAGTTAATGGTCAGTATTGGTGTAATTATTTTAATGTTGATTTACATGTAAGTGATGTTGAATTATGATAATTACAATTTTTTGCATAGTATTGTAAAAAGAATTGTCCATGAACCACCATTTTTAACTTTATGCGGAATTGATCTTCATTTCCTTGGGTATACAAGTGGTTGTCGTGCTCATTCTGTTCCATCGTCCGTTGTATGTTTTGCCCAGACTATTTTTTACTCTCTACCCAACATCTAGCTTTTCGTTGTTCTATGATTCCACTTCTAAACTCTTTCTTCTATTCAAATCGTGGTATTATATCCTTTCATGATTATAGTTTTTTTTTCAACTGTCTTTCTTGAAGCTTTTTTAATTTAGTTTTTGATTATGTAAATAAATCACCTATACATATTTATACTAGTAGGCATGACAAGTGATAAATTACGAAAATATTACCATGACACTATTTTAGAAAGAAAAAAATAGCAAAAAATTTCAGTATGGACGATAACTATAGATAATAAATCTAATATGATATCAATGTTTTAAAGGTTGCTTCTTATTTAATTATATTGTCAACAAACATCTTGCTTGAATAAGGTCTTGGTAACTTACTTAAATATACCACTTTTCTCATTTCATATAATAACCTCTTAGCCTCGGTAGATAAAATATTACATGACAAATTCTATTAATACATAAAAAATAACGTAACATACATTGAGAAAATCTATTATATATTGATTTACTCATCTTCTTAGTTATATTTTAGTCTTTTTCTTATAATCCATCAAAATTAAAACATTAAAATTAATGATATTGATCTCATTCACATATTTTGATGAAGAAGTGATTATTGGTGTATGACCACCTTCTTTTCGCATTCAAAGATTTATTTCAGATGTTAATAAATACAATTAAATTGAAAGATGACTCTGGCTTATAAGTAGTGAGAAACTAATATTGAAAAATAAATATTGTTGTATCCACAAATTGCAAGTGCATGGTAAATAAATGATTAAAATTAATGCAATTTCACCGAGCATTAGCTAAACCGGTCAATTTCATGAAATAAAGCAAAGCCAACAAATAAATTAATAAGTTTCAATTATGTTGGTGGAGATAGCAAATATATATAATTATGACTAGCTAAATTTTTATTACATATTAGACGTGGTAGACCATGGAAATCTGGAAATCACATGTTAGAACCTCGCTAATAACAACGTTTTAAATTTATATGATTGTTTAGTATGCAGTTTATTTGAGTTATTTTATAGAATTTTCAATTGTGATGCCTCATGTTACGTACATGCGTCGAGACCTAAATGTCCATGTGTCGCTGCAAGAAAATAAATGAAAGTCGCTACCGACGAATGGTTTTCATCCATTTGCCATTATTTATTGTTGTAACGATAACTTAGTTCTTTTTTAAAAGAAGACCACCACCAATAATAAAATAGCTACAATTGCATACCAAACATCTGCCATCTGAATATGATAGTCATGTATTCATTTAAAAGGCATGCAGCATGAAAATATGTAAGAAGGGTCCTCACCTTACTAAGAGGTTAGGTGGGAGTAATTTAAGTTATTTAGTTCGTCTTTTTATTTTATTTTTTTATTTTTTATTTTTGGGTCATAAGTTATGTTGCAGTAAACGGATAGGATGAAAGTTATAATTAGAAGTCACCACTCATGGATTCAAACCTTAAAATTTTGTTGATTTGGTTATCAATTAACATGATAATAAGTGAACGCATACTTCAGAGACTTGTATTGTAAGAGTTATTATATCAAATGCGGGTTGTTTACTATGGGCCAACCCGCAGCCCATTTGCTATGTTAATTGCCTATATACAGGCACAAATGTTATACAATGTGAGAACACTGCTTTCTCTGAATATTATACAAATTACAACATTTCTTACAGACTTTATCTTGGTATCAGAGCGAATTCAAAACTGCTTAACAGCAGATCACTCTCATCAGAGAGATATCATCACTTGAGAGTATTTGTTCATCATTTGATTCAAGTGCCGTGCCAAGAAGAAGGATCTCAGAGAAATCTCATCACTGATCCTACATCGGCTGCACTCGTTTCATCAGAAATTTCAAGAATTCCAGTACCTTACCCATTGTGCCTTACCGAAGGACAGGTGTTAGAGATTGTTCATCATCCACCCGATCCTGGTTGCATCCCACTGCTTCAGATTGCATTTCTTGATTCGTTTCTGGCCTCAACATCTTGATCTCGAACATTTTAAAGATTTTCTTGCTATGGCTGATGAAAACAGCAATATTGAAATGTCTCCAAGTTCAGTTTCAATAACTGCTCAAACTCAGTCAAATGACACTCAAGATTTGATCAGATCCATCATCAAGCCTCAGAGTCAGATCATCACCATCCAATTGGATGAATCCAATTTTCTGCTATGGAAATTCCAGATCGAAACAGCCATAAGAGGCTATGGCTTGCAAGAATTTGTGTACGGCACTTCAATCACCCCACCAAAATTCACTACAGATAATGAAGGAAAACTAGTCAGTAACAAAGACTATATCACTCATGAAAGACAAGACAGCCTGATCAGTTCTTGGCTACTGTCTTCAGTTGGTGCAAATCTTATGCCACAGTTAGTTGGGTGTAAAACAGCACATGAGATTTGGCACACAATAGAACAAATTTTCAGCTCTCAATCTGCAGCAAGAATAATGCAATATAAAAGACAATTGCAGAACTTAAGGAAAGACAGTGCCAGTATGAGAGACTATCTGTCAAAGGCAAAAACAATATGTGATCAACTGGCATGTGCTGGACATAAAGTAGCAGACACTGCACAGATACTGTGTATTCTAAGTGGTTTGGATGAGGAATATGAAGCTGTAGTAGCCATCATATCATCTAATGAAAAACTACCTTCACTTCATTCTGTTCAGTCAATGCCGATTGCTCATGAAGGCAGATTAGAGTTAAAGAAACCAACAAATGTGGAGTGTAATGTCAATTATGCATCTACCAGCAGAAATAGGAATCAACCAACTAATTATAGAGGTAGCCAGTCTAACAGAGGCAGAGGAAGGAGTGGTAGACCAAATTATAACAACAACAACAAACCAAGATGTCAAATATGCAAGAAGTATGGTCACACTACAAACAAGTGCTACTTTAGATTCGATGCTAACTTTACTCCTGTGCAACAGAACAACAACAATGCAAGATCTCAAAATCCCAGTGCTAATTTGGCAAACATGCAGTAAGAAACTAAGTCAGAAAGCTCAAACAACAGCATAGCAAAAGTTGAAGACATTCAAGATGACAGCTGGTTTCCAGACTCTGGTGCAACTAACCACGTGACCAACAACTTAAATCAACTAAATCTTGGCAACAGGGAATACAAAGGTAAACATTCACTGTACATGGGTGATGGTAAGTCTATACATATATCTCATACTGGAAATGCAAGTATTAATGGTACTAGGCAACTCTATCTCAAGAATCTACTAAGAGTACCATTAATTAAGAAAAACTTGATGAGTGTTTCACAATTTGCCAAAGACAATAATGTCTATTTTCAATTTCATTCAAAACACTGTGTTGTGAAGGATAATCTAACTAATGAAGTTCTTTTGCAGGGTAGAGAATACAATGGCTTATACAAGTTTGATGTTATAAGCCCAAGAAAACCTGACTGCAAAAGTAAATCATGTCATGTAATTGAAACAAGAAATGTTGAAAAATTCAGTGACAAAATTGATGTATGGCACTGTAGACTGGGACATCCCAGTATAAATGTTGTTAAACATGTTTTGAATGAATGTGATAACATTCTTGTTGAGAAAATTCCCAATTCTTATTTATGTACATATTGTCAACTTGGCAAAAGTCATAAACTTGCATTTCCAGATTCAGAGACTGTGTATAGTAATGCACTTGAACTAGTTGCTGCAGACCTCTGGGGGCCTGCTCCAATTAGTACTGATTACGGTTACAAATATTATATTTCTTTTATTGATGCTCATTCTAGACATGTATGGATCTATTTTTTAAAATCAAAGTCTGAGACTAACAATGCAGTGATACAATTCATCACAAATGTTGAAAGGCAAACAAACAACCAGGTAAAAGTTGTGCAGACAGATGGAGGTAAGGAATTCTTGCCATTAAAAGGGTATTTTCAAAATAAAGGAATAACACACAGAATCACTTGTCCTTACACATCTGAGCAAAATGGTCTTATTGAGAGAAAACACCGACACATTGTTGAGACTGGTCTAACCCTACTAGCACAAGCATCTTTGCCACTTAAATTCTGGCCAGATGCCTTCTCAACTGCAGTCTATTTAATCAATAGACTGCCCACAAAGGTACTGAAATACAAAAGTCCTATGGAGGTGCTAACTAAAATTAGACCAAACTATCAAACTTTAAAAAAAATTGGATGTCAGTGTTTTCCCTATCTAAGACCATATAACTCATATAAACTTGACTACAGATCTACACCTTGCACTTTTTTGGGTTACCCTACAAATCAAAAAGGCTACAAGTGTCTTGATAGTAATGGCAGGGTTTATATATCTAGACATGTGATATTTAATGAGCATGAATTTCCTTTTAGCAATGCAAATATCAAGACATCTCAAAAAGTTTACAATGCAAAAATTCTGTACCTCCTATAATCTCATCACCAGAGATAATCATACCAGTTCATAATGAAGATAACCATACCAGAAGAGACATCAGCCCACAACACACAATGCCCATAAGTGAACCAGGTCATGGGCAGAATGAAGCATCATCAAGAGTCACTGAATCTGACAGCAATAACTTAGGTGATCCATGTCAAGTATTGAATGATCAGCAATTCACTGAGGCTCAACAAGGGACCACTAATACTGAAGAAAATCACTCTACTGTGCGTGAAAACACTGGTCACCACATGATAACTAGGTCAAAAAGCGGTATATTCAAACCAAAAGTGTTTAGTATTGAATCAGATATAAGTGAGCCTAGCACATATCAATAGGCAGTTACAGATGATAACTGGAGAGCTGCTATGAGAGAGGAATATGATGCATTAATCAAAAATAATACTTGGGATCTTGTACCATGGCCTATAAATAAAAATACTATAGGATGCAAGTGGACATACAAGTTAAAGAAAAATTCTGATGGCACAATTCTTAGGCATAAAGAAAGATTGGTGGCAAAGGGATTCTCACAACAAAATGGGTTTGATTTTAATGAAACATTTTCCCCTGTTGTGAAACCAACATCAATCAGAATAATTCTAACTATTGCTTTGCATAAGAATTGGGCCATTCAACAATTAGATGTGAATAATGCTTTCCTTAATGGTGAATTGCAGGAAGAAGTATACATGGAGCAACCATATGGATTCACAGAGAGTGGCAATGAACAACTTGTGTGCAAATTTAACAAAGCACTTTATGGACTCAAACAAGCCCCTAGAGTTTGGTTCGAGAAACTGAAGACCACATTATGCAGACATAGCTATCATCAAACAAAATCTGATAACTCCTTGTTCATTAAATTTTTTAATCATACTATCACATATATACTAATTTATGTAGATAACTTTATCATTACAGGAAATAGCAAATCTGAGATTGATAACATCACACAATGTTTAAAGGAAGAATTCTCCATTAAAGACCTGGGAGAATTAAACTATTTCTTAGGCATTGAAGTTAAAAGAGTATCAGATTCTGAAATTCATCTTAACCAGAAAAAATACATCAATGACATTTTGGTTAAAGCCAAGATGGACAAGGCTAATCCACTTCCCACTCCAATGACAAGTAATCTACATCTGTCAAAAAATAAAGGTGATCCAATATTGAATGACAAGCAATATAGGAGTATCGTGGGGGCATTACAGTATGCTACTATAACCAGACCAGACATTGCCTATAGTGTTAATAAAGTCAGCCAATTCATGCAAAGACCACTAGATGAGCACTGGAAAGCTGTAAAAAGGATTTTGAGATATCTCAAAGGATCTATTAACCAAGGACTAATTCTACAATCATGTTCATCTCTACACATTACTGGTTATTCCAATTCAGACTGGGCAACAGATTATGATGATAGAAAATCAACCACTGGCTAATGTGTGTTCTTAGGCAACAATCTTATATCATGGTGTGCGAAAAAACAACAAACAGTTTCAAGATCTAGCACTGAAGCTGAATACCAAAGCATAGCAAGTACCACTGCCGAAATTATGTGGATAAAGTCTCTTCTAAGTGAATTACACATCAGATTTAACAGCAGAGCTACTATATGGTGCGATAATCAAAGTGCTATATCACTTACAGCCAATCCAGTTCTACATTCTCGTATGAAACATATAGAACTGGATCTATACTTCGTACGAGAGCAAGTTATCAAAGGAGAATTAAGAGTTAACTACGTACCTTCCACTTACCAGAAGGCCGACATACTAACCAAGCCCCTGTCAAGACAGAGCTTTACTCGCTTCAGGCATGAGATCAACGTTGATGAAGTTGATAGTAATCTGAGGTCAAAAACTCAGATTTACATTCCTCCACCAACAATTGAAGCATACAATGACCGACAACATAACTCAACTTCAAAAACGAGCTCGCTGAATCTCTCAACAGGGAGCAACATGTCTTAATCCTGAAGATAACTGATTGAAGTCATCTGGAATCATTCATCTCACTTAATTTCCTCAAAGTTTTCAAGTTAGCAGCGGATCTGAAGAATCGCTCGCAACCCTAAACATAATTTGGGTTTGAGGGGGGTGAATAAGTGAACGCATACTTCAGAGACTTGTATTGTAAGAGTTATTATATCAAATGCGGGTTGTTTACTATGGGCCAACTCGCAGCCCATTTGCTATGTTAATTGCCTATATAAAGGCACGAATGTTATACAATGTAAGAACACTGCTTTCTCTGAATATTATACAAATTACAACATTTCTTACAGACTTTATCTATGATCATATTTCAAAGTCAAAACATAATTCTGTAATGGTATTGCCTCAGCAAAAAAATTAACTTTGGCCAAAGAAAGACAAAAAATAGATAATTTCGTTTGCTAATGCTCGTAATAATAAACTTGTTTTATACTTGTATATGTTGTACGCAAGGAGATTGTAGGAGAGTTAACAGACTTGATTATCTTGATATATTAGCAAACATAAACACATAGGCATTAGTTATATTATTTGCGCTCCAAAGCAGCAGATGGCGTTTGCAGTCTACTCAATTTTAATTGAAACGTATTCCCAACATTAACTATTAACGCTAACTGTTAATAGAGAACAAGCGGTTGTAAAACAATATGTAATATCATATATCTCAAAGCATAAGGTTCGGGTATATAACCCAACTTACTCCAATAACCAAGTATTGTGCATTATAAATACAATGTACCGTGTAACCAAATTGTTAATAATAAAATCATTCTTCAAATTCTTTTTTATGGTATCAGAGCAGCCGTAGCCTAACGACATCATCGGCTAAAGCAATTACCATTGCAGTAACTCCATCAGAAAAACTTCATCATTTGGAGTTCTAAATAGTGTTTTCTCTTCAGAATTCATATCATCATCAGAGAATTCCTCTACCATCGTTTACCTGCTGTTCTCATCAAGAATCTTGTTCATGATCAAATTTCTTGAAGTGTGCCTTGCCAGAAGCATTCAATCAGCATCATCATCCCGAATCTTGGCTGCCACTGTTGTGTCAATAGAAAACCTGAACTTCTTTTCATCATATTCCTGTTCTGGCTGCAAACTGAAACCCAGTTTGCTACTGAATTTCAATCTTCCTCGCCAAGAAAATCATTATATCTTTTCAACTCAGTTCTCATCATGTCTGAAAGAGAAGATAATGATTCAACTTCCACATCTGCTAGTGAAACCACCACTTTATCTCTCATAAAACTCAAAATCCATCTTGTCAATATTCAACTCGATGAAAATAACTTCTTGCTTTGGAAATATTAAGTTAAAACTGCCATAAGTGGCTATGGTCTTGAAGATTTCATCAAAGGGACTTCTGCAATTCCAACCATGATGACTGCAGATAAAGAATGAAAGATGATAAGCAATCAAGAATGTGTAAAGTATAAAAGACAAGACAGTTTACTATCAGCATTGCTTCTATCATCAATCAGTATCAACTTATTATTGTTGGAAAATTTCAATATGTGGGCCACATATGTAAAATAAATTTGTCGTGCTATTTTGGTGTAAAGCCTAATTAAAGTGATCAAATTATGAATTAAAATTTAAAGGCTTACAGGTATAATTGTCATGGTATTAATGTGTAGATACTGGGGAAATTCTATTTTGTTGAAGGGCAAAATTAGAAAATGCCAACATTATAAATAAGGGGTTATGGTCCCCAAATTACATAAGCTCTGGTTATTCTCTTAATCTTTTCTATGGAAATAATTCAGATCTAGGGTTTATGTCAATTTGGAAGATCAGATCCAACTCTTATCTTTTAGATCTATTTCTTTCTCTTAATCAGTTATGGAAGCAGCAACTATGAATTCAGATCTAATATAATTTCTAGGGTTTGTATCAGTATAGAAAACCAAACCAAATTTACTTTTCCAACAGCAACTATGAATTCAGGTATGACTTCTGCTAACCCGTTTACTTTCCTCTATTTCTTTTCATTTGAATCAATATGGGTCACTTATTCAGATCTAGGGTTTCATGATTAATCGGTCTTAAAGTATATTGAAATTCTAATAAGTGGTATCAAAGTCACCCATCATTGATTTCATTGAATTTTTTTTTAATTATGCGTAAGTTTTGAATTGAACTTTTTTTAGAAGTCCTGTATAATTTAGAACCATTTATGCAAAAATATAGATTCGATTCTATGATTATTTTGCCTTACTTAACTTTTGATTAAGTAATTTGGATATTTATATATGGTATGGGTTATTTAGAATTTAAATTAATTAAAAAAAGTATGCTCCTTTAATGTGTTTATATTTATTTTTTTATAATTGAAATAAATTTTAACATGACACTAGTTTACATTTTGGACCACATAATGGTCAATTGCATTTATTTTTATCATAATTGCATTAAATGTGGTAGTTATTGTAATAAATAAATAAATTTTTATCATAAATGCAGTAAATGTGTCAATTGCAATAAATTTAACGATGCGGCATGTTTGTATTTGGAATAAAAAAAGACATATGGTTTATTATTTGATGTATTTATGCTTAATAGTTACATATATTTTACATGTTTGACTAATGCTTGCTGAAAACATGTTTCACCTTCATGCTTGGGTTTTCATGAAATAAAAGAAGCAACAATTTTCATATTATGCCAAAATGCATGGTTACTAACCTTAATTAAGTATTCAAATAATAAACTAAAGATAAAGTGATACAGTAGCATTCTGTATAGCTATATTGTGGTTCAGATATATATCATAGCTACTACATTCATTCATGTTATTTATTACAACATTTGCTATGTCATTTATGTATAATTTTATATGGCATTTAATTATAGCGTTCATCTGTGACATTTGTTATATGATTTATTTATGATATCTTCTATCATACTTATTTAGGAAATGTCATGAATGTAACCACATACTTAAAGTAAAACATTATAACAGTTATGATTAAAACAAGTTGTGTCATAGTTGTAATTTTGAGATTTTCATGTGTCATATGGACTTAAAATGCTTTTGGGAGTATTTTATAGCACTTGAAATATTTACATACACTAAGAAATAAATTTATATATATTTTTGGTGTCTCTTTGCAAACTAATTGTAAATATCCTACATTCCAAGTGGGCTAATTGAAATAACATGTCACCGAAGTGACCTCTTTTATTTTAGTTGTTCATGAAAATGTTTGATATTTGTGTGTATTTATTCATGCGGATGTTAGCCAGCCCAAAGAAAGACTAATATTTGGCCGAATAACTTACACATGTGTGGTGATAAATATGTAATAATTATAAGGTTTTACAAGTGAATAACTATTTTTTAATCAGCCCAAAGGAAGATTGTTATTTTACTTGAATTTATTATCAGTGTTTGATCATTACAACAAGGATAACACTTACAGTTAATATTACTGTCCAAAGACTTGATATTAATATTGTGCTAGGTATCTTGACAAGAGACTTACCAATTATTTGAATTTACTATGGATGATATTTGGATATGGGCATATACGGTCAATCCTTAATTTTTGTTCAATTTTCAACTAATTTGGCTAAAGTGTCTGCCAATTTTAATGTTCTCATCTTGTTTGGGGCTAACTCTAAGGATTATTAAGAGAACAACTTGTTTGTTCTTAACTTCATGGATCTAGCTCTTGCAATTATGAGGGTTACACCCACCCATATTATGGTTGAATACTCTTACAATATTATGAAGAACATTCAGAGGTGAGATAATTAAAAAAAAGCAAGAGTCAAAAGATCATAAAGTAAAATATGTCAGAAGGTTTAAAGGATGTGGTACCCGTAGGGATAACCAATTTTAAGGAGTTCTTTATTGAGAATGAAAAGTGTTTTGTTACAATGGTAAGGAGAAACAAGCACACTTTATATTGTTTTATTCCATAAAGTCAAAATAAAGAAAACATAAATAAGTACTATATGTAACATATTGCTTCAAAAGTTAAAAGCACTCAAGTTATTGTTATTTTTTCTTGCACTCTCTTTATTCACGGTATAACCATTTTAAGACTATTATTAATTTTCTAAGAATAAAATGACCTTTATTGAGCCCATTTCACATTGTGGTAAGAAGAAAAGAGATTGAAGCATGGTAAGATAGAAAGTACCTATTTATCGTACACTGTACATAAATGTATAAATAAGGATAATAAAGTCGCTAAGGATCTATAAGAAACATATAAATATATTTATAGTTGTTTCTTTAATAAGATATACAGATATATAAAGTAAAGTTTACTAGATATTTTTAAGATATTATTGAGATTTCAATAATTTTGTTTGGATTTATTTGATATTTTTGTTATGCTGTCATTTAGATAGATTTCAGTTTTCTATTTCTAATATGAACAAATTGGGTTATTACTGTTCATTTAGAAATAATAAGATTAATTTATGAATAAATTCAAACGTTGTTGGAATTAAAGCTCTTAATGTTTAAAATATAACTTATATATATATATATATACTTATGCTAAACACCTTTTATAATGAAGTCTCAAATTTTGATTCAATGATTAATATGATTATTTGTTTCAGCTTACTAAGTAATTGTAGATTGAGGCATTAAAGATAGCAAAACTTTGTTAGTATTCTAAGTGACTTAAAAGCTACATGTTTTATAAACCCATACCAAGAAAAAATTATAAGATGAGAAATGCTACAATTTTTGAGGATGTTGAGTTTGGAGGGAGAAATAAAGAATGGATCATTGTCTTTAAGGAGAATCATTATTTCGATTCAACTACGGTTACTTTTTCGGATAATGTATAAGATTTGTTTCCTTTCATTAACAAAAAGTAAATTAAGAACCATAATAAGATAGTGCTAAACAAAATTTTAAGGTATGTATTATTATCTTTAAGGAGAATCATTATATTTGATTCAACTACAGTTACTTCTACGGATAATGTATAACACTTGTTTCCTTTCATTAAAAAGAAGTAAATTAAGAACCATAATAAGACAATGTCAAACAAAATTTTCTTCAAATTAAGGTTATTGTTTTAAGAAAACAGACTCAACAACCTCAAAGTGCAAGGTCACTAAGGAAATCCACTTGAAAAGAAAGAAATATTATTCTGGATGACTATGTAGTATTTTTTCATAAAGATAAATATTGTATTGGTGAAGATGATTCTTTGGACTTACATCAATCCATACAAGGTACTAATTTGAAATGTGGATTTAAGGTATGAATATATAATGTAAATCTATAAGGACAACAAAGTTTGAGATCTTTCTCATCGCATTATGATAATAAGATCATTGGTTATGAATAACTATTCAAAACAAAAAGGGATTAAGTGGGTAATGTGAAAATGTACAAGGCTTATTACAGAAAAAACTATACTCAAAAAGGAAAACAATGTTTTATTTTTAAATAGTTATACTCTTTGGTTTTACTGAAAGACTCTTTAGAATTATTTTGAAACTTGTTATAGATTATGATTTTAAGCAATATCAGAAGGATATTAAAGTCGTGTTTCTCAATGGAGACATTGATGAAACAACTTAAGAAAACCACTTATGGATTATCCTTTTGTATTAGGGATTCAAATAAACAATTATTATTCATGGGGTGCTATTTGGATTATCACAAAAGGGCTGGGTGGATAAGGCTTTAAAAAAAAGGGTTTGGTATGCAAACTACAAATCAATTCTCTTTTGTCAAGATAGACAAATGTTGTCTTATATAGTAATATAAGAACATCCTTGAAGCTAAAGAAATGCAAAAGATTCCTCATGCATTAGCGGTGTGGAGTCTAATGCATGCTAAAGCATATACACATATGGATATTGTGTGTATTATTTGGCAGATATCTTATTGACATTAAAAGTGGATCAATTGTTAGTAACCGAAAATGGTTACGAGATATCTTTAAGAAACAAAGGATTATATGCTCAAGACGGATTGGTTGGAGATCATAAGGCATTACGGTCCGACTATTTTGGATGCCAAGAGTACAAAAGATCCACTTCAGATAACAATAATATTATTGTTGTTGTTGTTATTTTTTTGGATAAAGCTATATAAGGAAAGTTGTCATATAGATACTTATAGTCTTCTTTGCTATTTTTCGTTATAGGGCATCCAACGATGGAAAATAATTGTATAATTTTTTCATAAAGTAATGGACTATTGAATAAAGAAATTGAAAGATCATTAAAGTAATATTGTAACAATAAACAACATATTATTTTCCAGTAAGGGGAGAGTGCAAAATAGATTGTAATTCATAGAGCATACTGTGACAAACACCAATATGGCGCATTCGCTTACAAAAGAATTATTACCCAAGGTCTTTCATGAGCATCTTGCTCAATTGGTGTAACTTTTATGTAAGAATATTTTTGTTCAGGGGGAGTTTGTATTTGGTACTATCATATGACACATTTCCCTATACTATGGTTACAGATACATATCAAGTTTTTTTTCTGATCAGAAATAAAGTAATAAAGTTTTGTTCGCACTCTAGGTTCTTCAAATATTGAACGTTTTGATCTCACTAAAGTAGGACCAGTTGGAAATAGACATGTACAGATCACATCTCATGTAATTTCCATGCTACGCATCCATGATTGATGTATGTCGTTTGATTGTGTTGGTATATGTGACCATTGATTGGTTTAGTTACACTGAATGTAACGAAAGCCACTTTGATCCTTTGTCAGCATAGTTAATGGACGAGATTGTTTCAGAAACACCTTATGTTATAAATAGCAAATTTTGGAGCTCATAAAGTTAAACACATATATAAGGTTATTACATATATGGCCCGGGAGGAGATTGTTGGAATATTTCAATATGTGGGCCACATATGTAAAATAAATGTGTCATGCTATTTTGGTGTAAAGCCTAATTAAAGTGATCAAATTATGAATTAAAATTTAAAGGCTTACAGGTATAATTGTCATGGTATTAATGTGTAGATATTGGGGCAATTCTATTTTATTGAAGGGCCAAATTAGAATATGTCAACATTATAAATAAGGGGTTATGGTCACCAAGTTATATAAACTCCAGTTATTCTCCTAATCTCTTCTATGGAAATAATTCAGGTCTAGGGTTTATGTCAATTTGGAAGATCGGATCCAACTCTTATCTTTTAGATCTATCCCTTTCTCTTAATCAATTTATGAAAGCAGCAACTATGAATTCAGATCTAATATAAGGTATAGGGTTTGTATCAATATTGGAAAACCAAACCAAATATACTTTTCCAATAGCAACTATGAATTCAGGTATGGCTTCTGCTAACCCATTTACTTTCCTCTATTTCTTTTCAATTAGATCAATATGGGTCACCAATTCAGATCTAGGGTTTCATGATTAATCGGCCTTAAAGTATATTGAAATCCTAACGATTATCTCAACTTGATGGGTGTGGATCATCCTATGAAATATGGAAGACCGTGGAACAGATCTTCAATTCATAATCTGCTGCACGAATCATGCATTATAAGAGATAGTTGCAAAATCTAAAATTGGAAAATATGTCAATGAGGGAGTATCTGACCAAGATTAAAACATTTTGTGATTTATTAGAAACTGATGGTCACAAAATTTCAAAAACTGAGCAAATCTTGATGATAATGAATGGACTTGATGAAGAGTATGAATTTGTCATTGCAGTTATCTCATCAAGAGAGACATTGCCTGATATGCAATTTGTACATTCCACACTAATTGCTCATGAAGGAAGAGTAGAACAAAGGAAATCAACTTCAACAGATTATTCAATAAATTATGCTTCCAGCTCAAGAAAAAAGAATCAAGAAAATTTTCACAGTCATAGAGGTGGCCATAAATAGAGAGGTAGAGGGAGAAGTGGAAGGTGGAGTAACAACAACAGGGTTAAGTGTCAAATTTGTGAGAAGTTTGGTCATATTGCAAGTAACTGCTACTTTAGATACACTGCAGATTATAGTGCAAGTCAACAAAATCTAAGCATGTAGAGAAATTACAATCCAAATGCAAATGTTGCTCAATTAAAGCAACCATCAAGAAATCAAGGTGAGAGTACAAGAAATATACAGATAAATTCAAACAACATTACCAGGAAAGAGGATATACATAGTAAAGAATGGTATCCTAATTCAGGTGCCACCAATCATCTGACAAATAACATTTAGAATCTGAATCTTTGTAATAAGGAATACTCGGGTACACAAACTATACATATGGGTAATGGTGAAGCTGTAAGTATCACGCGTGTTGGAAATGGTAGCATCAAAGGTAAAAGACAACTCTATTTAAACAATTTGTTAACAGTTCCTCAAATAAAAAAGGATCTCATCAGTACTTCACAATTTGCCAATGAAAACAATGTGTACTTTGAGTTTCACCCAAAATTTTGCATAGTAATAAATTTATTAAATCAGGATATACTGTTACAGGGTAGGTTGCATAAGAGACTTTACAAATTCAGCTTTGGAAATGCAAGAAAATTTACTAATAGGAGACCATGGTGCAACAATTTAGAATCTAGTGCTGATAGCAGTAAGAGTGTATTCGATTTGTGGCATTGTAAACTGGGACATCCCGGTATTAAGATTGTAAAACAAGTTCTGAAAGATAATAATATTTCCTTTGAAAATATTTCTACTCTTTATATATGCACATGTTGTCAATTAGGCAAAAGTCATAAACTGCCATTTATAGATTCTACTACTATTTATAACAAACCACTTGAGCTTGTAGCTACAAATCTTTGGGGACCATCTCCAGTAAACTCAGATTATGGGTTCAGATATTATATTTCATTTGTAGATGCTTACTCAAGATACACCTGGATATATTTTCTCAAAGCAAAATCAGAGGTATGTAAAGCAGTAATACAATTTATTACTCAAGCTGAAAAACAATGCAGCGATGAGGTAAAAGTCATGCAAACAGATGGGGGTGCTGAATTTAAGCCTCCTAAGGAATATTTTCAAAACAAGGTAATCATTCATAGAATCACATGCCCGCATACCTCTGAACAAAATGGTCTTGTAGAAAAAAAACATAAACATGTAGTGGAAACTGGATTGACACTCTTAGCAAAAGGTTCACTACCAATGAAAATTTGGCCTGATGCATTTGCTACATAAGTTTATTTAATTAACAAGCTACCAACCAAGGTTCTAGGATTTAAAGGTCCAACTGAAATTTTATTTAATCTAAAACCAGACTATTTAAGTCTAAGAACTTTTGGTTGCTTATGTTTTCCATGTCTCGGGCCATATAATACCCACAAGTTAAGCCTCGGGTCTGCTCCTTGTATCTTCATAGGCTATGCTAATAACCAGAAAGGCTATAAATGTTTTGGCAATACAGGTAAAATTTATATTTCAAGATATGTTGTGTTTAATGAAAATATTTTTCCTTTTGCAGATAAAGGAATCAAAACTACTCAGAAGATATATAAAGCTAAAGTGTCAATTCCACCAATACCTGAATTTACTGGTGGGAGTACTGAGCAGAAAAATGAAGAGACATCAGGACCACAAAACATATTGTCCAACATCAGACCATGTCACGGTTCAACTGATTCATTTGATCACCTCAACAATTCACCACAGTGTAATTCCAACCATTAAGGAAGTCCATAACATGATGAAAGTCATTCACCATATTCTGAACAATCATGTGATAACGATAACAATCAAGTAAGTATCCCTACAAGAACAGAACATCACATGATTACAAGGGCTAAAAGTGGAATCTTTAAACCTGAAATATATACAGCTCATTTAAGTCACATGGAACCTACTACTTATGAAGAAGAAATCAAGTATGATCACTGGAAACTAGCCATGGATGAGGAGTACAATGCCCTCACAAAGAACAAAACATGGAGCTTAGTGCATCTACCCAGTCACAAAAATGTTATTGGAAGCAAGTGGACATATATAAAATAAAGAGAAATCCTAATGGCAGCATATCAAAATACAAAGCAAGACTTGTTGCAAAAGGGTATACATAGCAGTTTGGTTTGACTTCAATGTGACTTTCTCTCCAGTTGTAAAGCCAACCACCATACAAATTATTTTAACCATAGCACTACACAATCAGTGGAGAATCAAACAACTAAATGTAAACAATGCATTTCTTAATGGTAAGTTACAAGAGGAAGTTCATATGGAGCAGCCAAAAGGTTACATTCAAAACAGCAATGCAAATTTAGTGTGTAAACTTCATAAGGCCACCTATGGACCCAAACAAGCTCCAGAGTGTGGTACGAGAAACTCAAGGTAACTTTGGTCAACTTAGGGTACAAGTCAACCAAGTCAGACCACTCACTATATATAAAATAAACCATAGCAAGGCAATTTACCTACTTGTGTATGTAGATGACCTCTTAATTACAAGCGGTGATGATGAGGAAATCAACAAAACCATACAGCATCTAAATCAGACATTCTTAATCAAAGAACTTGATGAATTAAGCTATTTTCTAGGAATAGAAGTCATAAAGAAAGGTACATCAGAATTAATACTAAGACAATATCAGAAATTCTTGCCGAGGCAAAAATGGACTTAGCTAAACCACTGCCCACTCCTATGATTAGAAATCTGCATCTCTCCAAAAGCAAAGGAGAACACATTACTAATGATCGACAATATAGAAGCATAGTGCGTGCATTACAATATGTCACAATCACAAGACCAGAAATATGTTACAGTGTTAATAAAGTCTGTCAATTTATGCAATAACCCAGAGATGAACATTGGAAGGCAGTAAAGCGAGTGTTACGCTATCTTATAGGAACACTTGATCATGGAATAGTACTAAAGTCATATAAAGAGTTAAATGTACAAGCTTACGTTGATGTCGACTGGGCTACCGATCCAGACGACAGAAGATCCACATCAGGCTACTGTATCTATCTTGGCAACAATCCAATCTCGTGGTATTCAAAGAAGCAAGCAACAGTTTCTCGCTCCAATACCGAAGCGGAGTACAGATGCGTGGCAAGTACAACGGCTGAGTTAATATGGATTGAATATCTGCTTCATGAAATCAGAATCAAACCGACTAAAAAGCCAATTATTTGGTGCGATAATCTCAGCATGGTTGCTCTTTCTGCCAACCCTATTCTCCATTCACGAACAAAGCACATCGAAATTGATTTGCACTTTGTTCGTGAACAAATTGCTAAAGGAAAGCTTGAAGTCTGCCATGTTCCAGCAGCATATCAACGCGCAGATATTCTAACCAAAGCACTCTCAGCAAAATAAATCCTCAAGATTGAAGATGGATCTAAAAGTAATTAATGGCAGCGCAGAGGGAGAAGGAAAAGAAAACCCTAGCTAAATTTGAAAGGGGGTAATAGAGCCATGAAACAAGCGAACGAAATCTACACTGTATCATGGAAAATTTTCTCAAGATTGGAGATATATCTAAAAGTAATTGATGGCGGCGCAGAGGAAGAAGGAAAAGAAAACCTAGCTAAATTTAAAAGGGGGTAATAGAGAATAAGCGGCTGTAAACCAATATGTAGTATCATATATCTCAAAGCATAGGATTCGGGTGTATAACCCAACATAGCCCAATAACCAAGTATTGTACATTATAAATACAATGTACCATGTAACCAAATTGTTAATAATAAAATCATTCTTCAAATTCTCTTTTATGGTATCAGAGCAGCCGTAGCCTAACGGCATCATCGGCTAAAGCAATTACCACTTCACTAACTCCATCAAAAAAACTTCATCATTTGGAGTTCCAAACAGTGTTTTCTCTTCAGAATTCATATCATCGTCAGAGAATTCCCCTACCCTCATTTACCAGCTGTTCTGATCAAGAATCTTGTTCTTGATCAAATTTCTTGAAGTGTGCCTTGCCAGAAGCATTCAGTCAGCATCATCATCCTGAATCTTGGTTGCCACTGTTTTGTCATCAGAAAAGAGTTCTTGAACTTCTTTTCATCATATTCCTGTTCTGGCTGCAAACTGAAACCCAGTTTGCTACTGAATTTCAATCTTCCTCGCCAAGAAAATCATTATATCTTTTCAACTCAGTTCTCATCATGTTTGAAAGAGAAGATAATGATTCAACTTCCACATCTGCTAGTGAAACCACCACTTTATCTCTCATAAAACTCAAAAGCCACCTTGTCAATATTCAACTCGATGAAAATAACTTCTTGCTTTGGAAATATTAAGTTAAAACTTCCATAAGAGGCTATGGTCTTGAAGATTTCATCAAAGGGACTTCTGCAATTCCAACCATGATGACTGCAAATAATGAATGAAAGATGATAAGCAATCAAGAATGTGTAAAGTATAAAAGACAAGACAGTTTACTATCAGCATGGCTTCTATCATCAATCGGTATCAACTTATTATTGTTGGAAAATTTCAATATGTGGGTCACATATGTAAAATAAATGTGTCTTGCTATTTTGGTGTAAAGCCTAATTAATGTTACCAAATTATGAATTAAAATTTAAAGGCTTACAAGTATAATTGTCATGGCATTAATGTGTAGATACTGGGGCAATTCTATTTTGTTGAAAGGCAAAATTAGAAAATGCCAACATTATAAATAAGGGGTCATGGTCCCCAAATTACATAAGATCCAGTTATTCTCCTAATCTCTTCTATGGAAATAATTCAGATCTTGGGTTTATGTCAATTTGGAAGATCAGATCCAACTCTTATCTTTTAGATCTATCTCTTTCCCTTAATCAGTTTATGAAAGCAGCAACTATGAATTCAGATCTAATATAAGGTCTAAGGTTTGTATCAATATGGAAAACAAAACCAAATTTACTTTTCCAACAGCAACTATGAATTCAGGTATGGCTTCTGCTAACCCGTTTACTTTCCTCTATTTCTTTTCAGTTAAATCAATATGGGTCACCTATTCAGATCTAGGGTTTCATGATTAATCGGTCTTAAAGTATATTGAAATTCTAACAAGTGGTATCAGAGCCATCCATCATTGATTTCATTGAATTTTGTTTTAATTATGAGTAAGTTTTGAATTGAACTTTTTTTAGAAGTCCTGTATAATTTAGAACCATTTATGCAAAAATATAGATTCGATTCTATGATTATTTTGCCTTACTTAACTTTTGATTAAGTAATTTGGATATTAATATATGGTATGGGTTATTTCAGAAATTTTAGTTAATTAAAAAAAAGTATGCTCCTTTAATGTGTTTATATTTATTTTTTTATAATTGAAATAAATTTTAACATGACACTAGTTTACATTTTGGACCACATAATGGTCAATTGCATTTATTTTTATCATAATTGCATTAAATGTGGTAGTTATAGTAATAAATAAATTAATTTATTATCATAAATGCAGTAAAAGCATCAATTGCAATAAATTTAACGATGCAGCATGTTTGTATTTGGAATAAAAAAAGACATATGGTTTATTATTTGATGCATTTATGCTTAATACTTACATATATTTTACATATTTGACCAATGCTTGCTGAAAACATGTTTCACCTTCATGCTTGGGTTTTCATGAAATAAAAGAAGCAACAGTTTTCATATTATGCCAGAATGCATGGTTACTGACCTTAATTAAGTATTCAAATAATAAACTAAAGATAAAGTGATACAGTAGCATTATGTATAGCTATATTGTGGTTCAGATATATATCATAGCTACTACATTCATTCATGTTATTTATTACAACATTTGTTATGTCATTTATGTATAATTTTATATGGCATTTAATTATGGCGTTCATCCGTGACATTTGTTAAATGATTTATTTATGATATCTTCTATCATACTTATTTAGGAAATGTCATGAATGTAACCACATACTGAAAGTAAAAGACTATAACAGCTATGATTAAAAAAAGTTGTGCCATAGTTGTAATTTTGAGATTTGCATGTGTCATATGGACTTAAAATGCTTTTGGGAGTATTTTATAGCACTTGAAATATTGTACATACACTAAGAAATAAATTTAAATATATTTTTGGTGTCTCTTTGCAAACTAATTATAAATATCCTACATCCCAAGTGGGCTAATTGAAATAACATGTCACCGAAGTGACCTCTTTTATTTTAGTTGTTCATGAAATTTTTTTATATTTGTGTGTATTTATTCATGCGGATGTTAGCCAGCCCAAAGAAAGACTAATATTTGGCCGAATAACTTACACATGTGTGGTGATAAATATGTGATAATTATAAGGTTTTACAAGTGAATAACAAATCGGCCCAAAGGAAGATTGTTATTTGACTTGAATTTATTATCAGTGTTTGATCATTACAACAAGAGTACCACTTATAGTTAATATTACTATCCAAAGACTTGATATTAATATTGTTCTAGGTATTTTGAGAAGAGACTTGCCAATTATTTGAATTTACTATGGATGATATTTGGATATGGGCATATACGGTCAATCCTTAATTTTTGTTCAATTTTCAACTAATTTGGCTAAACTGTCTGTCAATTTTAATGTTCTCATCTTGTTTGGGACTAACTCTAAGGATTATTAAGAGAACAACTTGTTTGTTCTTAACTTCATGGATCTAGCTCTTGCAATTATGAGGGTTACACCCACCCATATTATGGTTGAATACTCTTATAATAGTATGAAGAACTTTCAGAGATGAGATAATTCTGAAAAAAGCAAGAGTCAAAAGATCATAAAGTAAAATATTTCAGAAGGTTTAAAGGATGTAGTACACGTAGGGATAACCAATTTTAAGGAGTTCTTTATTGAGAATGAAAAGCATTTTGTTAAACTGGTTTGATTGAGACTTATGTTTCTGGAAATAAATTTACTTGGAAATCTGGTTTTGAGAAAAATATTCATTGTAAACTTGATAGTGTGCTAGTGAATAATGAATTTTATAAAATTTTCCCAAATTTTGATTGTAGCACCCTAGAACATAATGCAAGTGATCATACACCAATTTTCATAAAGCTTTTTAATGAAGTGGATAATCTTGATAAAAAAAATGTGCCTTTTAGATTTTAAAATGGATGGATTTGTGATGAGAAGTATGATGGTTTAATTAAAGACTGTCTTAATTTTTCTTGTGATGGTAATAAACAGTTTCAGTGTAATATGTTATTGAAACATATTAAATATAACTTAAAAGATCGGAACTCATTTTCAGGATAAAAACATTCTGAACAAACTTAAGAAAGAAGGGAAAACTTTACAAGATCTTGTTGATCAAAAACCCGAGGATCTAAATTCTGTTAATTTTTTTTTGAGAATCAGCAGAATCTATCTAAAGAAATGTACATCAATTCTGTTAATGCTAAACAAAAAGCTAAAGTGGATTGGCTTACTTTGGGGGATGACTGCACCAAATTTTTCATGCTAAAATGTCAACTAGAAAACATATGAATAACATAGGGAATATTATTGACAGTTCTGGTAAGTCTACCAATTCTTATAACTCTATTGTTGAAGAAGCTTTGAATTTTTATAATGAACTTTACTTTTCTGAAAATCAAATTCATAATTTCCCAAAAATAATTTGCAAACATAAACTGAACAGTGTGGTAGAAGAAATTCTGCTTGCTCCTGTGTTAGAAACTAAAATTAAGGCTATTATTTTAATGTTGGGGATAATATAAGTCCTGGCCTTGATGGTTTTAATGCTAAATTTTATAAAAACCATTGGGATAGTTTAAGAGGCCAGGTGACTGATGTTGTTAATGAATTTTTTGAAAAAGGTAAACGTTTGAAAAGTATGAATCATACTTTTATTACTTTAATCCCTAAAAATAAAAATCCATCTAGCATTGGAGACTTTAGACCTATATCTTGCTGTAATGTTATTTATAAGATTATTTCTAGTGTGCTTAGCAATAGAATTAAGGTGTTTCTGCCCTTTCTAATCTCAGAAAACCAAAGTGCTTTTGTTCCTGGTAGATTGATATATGAAAACTCTATGTTAGCCCATGAGATGGTTAGGAACTTCAATACTAAAAGTGGTGATAATATGTGCCTTAAAATTGATTTACAGAAGGCATACGATAAAGTCAATAGACGGTTTATTTACCATATGATGAATAGCTTGGGTTTTCCCATTAAATTTTGTGATTTGGTATATGAATGTATTAGTACCCCTACTTTCTCTATCCTTATTCAGGGTAAACCAGTGGGTTTTATCAAAAGCAATAGGGGTATTAGACAAGGTGACCCTCTATCACCATATCTTTTCACTATAGTCATGGAATATTTCTCCATTCTTGTTGAGATAGAACTTTTAAAGGGTTATATTTCTCCTATAAATAGAGTTCAACCTACTATTTCTCATCTAATATATGCAGATGATTTGATGCTCTTTACCAAAGGAAATTAACAGAATGGTTATGCTATTTCACAAATTCTTATGAATTTACATAAGTATGCAGGTTTGCAGGTTAATGATCTTAAGAGTAAAGCATACTTTAGTAAATGCAGTAAATATAAAAATGAAATGTTAGATATATTGCTTGTTACTGAAGGAAAGTTGCCAATTAAATACTTAGGGTTACCACTTTCTGTTAATCAAATTAAAGATAGTGATTGTTCTATGCTTATTGAAAAAATTCAAGAAAGAGTGGAAACATGGTCATGTAAACTCCTCTCCATAGCTGGGAGAATGGAGTTGATTAAAACTATTATTTATGCCATTATTTTATACTGGCTTCAAACATACCATATACCAGCTGCATCTATTAAGAAATTAGAAAGTAGATGTGCTGATTTCCTTTGGAAAGGGGGTTACCATAAAATCAGTTGGGAAAAAATTTGTAAACCCAAAAAAGAAGGGGGGTGGGGATTAGAAATTTGAATGACTTAAGCATCACATGTCATTTAAAAATGTTCTGGAGATTTTTGAGCACTGACTCATTATGGTCAAAATGGATGAAGGATAAGTATCTCAAAAAAGGTAATTTTTGGAACATTTTGTTTAAAGATAATCAATCAAATGCTTGGAAACAGATTTTAAAATGTAGAAACATTGGTAAACCTCTATTAGAAAGGATTTTTAAATAAGGGAATGAAACTAATTTATGGTTTGACCCCTGGTTTCAGCATGATTCCTTTGTAAATAGAATTGGCTGGGATAATTTAGTTATTTTTGGCAATGCTAATGCAAATGTTTCCATGATTATCAAAGATAATCAGTAGCAGCCTCAACTACATCCCATTACTAATCCACATAAGAATGTAATCAGATGTATTCCCATTGATTCTAATGCTGAGACTGATTACTGGGAATGGACTGCTAGTTGTAAAGGGAAGTTTTCTTTTAAAAAAACTTAGGAGTGTGTCAGAAACAAACAGTCTACAGTAGACTGGTATCATTGCATTTGGAACAAAGTAAACAATCCCAAGATGGCAATCTGTTCATATTTTGCTATAAATAATAGATTACCAACTTGGGGATAGAATAAAGAAGTGGGATAAAAATGCTAAATCACTTTGTTCCTTGTGCAACAGTGAGGATGAATGTATTAATCATCTATTTTTTGAGTGTAGTTATGCCTATTACATCTGGAATCAAATTCAAACTACATTGGGAATTCAGAACAATGGGCTTATGGATCTTAAACATGCAGTGCAACATATCAACATTAATTTCAATGGCAAATCATTAGAGAAAGACTTTGCAAATATTCTGCTTACTACTGCTATCTATCATATATGGAAAGAAAGGAACAATCGCAATCACAATAAAGCAAAACTTACTAAAGAGCAAAGATGGTTACTGATAGAGTCGGATAGCAGAATTATGCTTCATAAGTCAAAGACAAAAAGTAAAAAATCAAACCAAATATGCCCTTTTAGCTGAACACTGGAGCAGAGAAGCGGGTAACAAGCATATGGAGAGGTATTTGCATAACCCGAAAGTCATTTCAAACAAGTTGGAGCTTTATCAGAGCAGTTCTGATAAAGCTGGCAACTTTCGCTCATGCAAAGTTCAGGAGTCAAATAATATGAAGGATTCTTCATTTTTATGCTACCGGGAGCTCAGATCTACTAATCAAATCAGTGATCTGAACAACAGAAGCTTAAATAGTGGATTAGAAGTGAAGAGGAGTAGATTCAAGGATGTTCTATCTTTTTGGGAAAGAGGGGAGAAGAGCGGAGCTAAAGAGTATGGTTGAAGCTCGCGTGCATCCGCCATTTTTGAGTTTTCTGTGTATTTTAGGGTTTCTCGCGTTATGTCGGCGGTAACCCTAAATGTGGTTTGTTTGTAGTCTTTGGGTTTTCACCCAGTTATGTTTTCTTTGGGCCATGGACCATGTACCCTTATTCAAAAAAAATCTAGATCGTTAATAATAAAATCATTCTCCAAATTCTCTTTTAACTATATTTGTATTACTAATACCAATATAAAAGTGTAGTATTCTTGGCTATATGCAACAGACTATGCTACCCAAAATCTTTGTTTTAACAATTTGTAACCATTGATAACCAATTCCTCGGTCCAATCTATAGTGAAGTGACGTAGTTGTTCTTTTTTTATGACATAGCTATGATTATCTTTATCAAGATTACCACGGATTAACATTAAACACATTTCTCATGATGAAAAATTATCACCACTTTAACTGCTCTTTGTATTATCAAATAACTAAAAACTGTCAATTCAGGAGCCTCTAACATGATAAAATAGTATAAATTCACATAAATGAATAAAGCCTAAAAACATCCTACTCATAAACATATGCAAGATTCTAGGGACTGTAGAAAAGGTAATGTCCAAATCAAATATATATCCTAGAATTTATGGAAGTTATGAATTAAAATGGTGGGTGACTCTCTACTATATCATAATTAGCAAATTTGTACGACTGGAGGATGACTTGGCTGGAACTAATAAAATAAATTAGTTCAAGCATAAAAAATAAAATATACCCTGAATATTCATAAAAGGCAAAGCAACTCGCTAGCTATTCCTTCGTCTTTCTAAATATAGTATGTCTGCCATATCTAGATATCCCAAAAAAATAACTCTTCTTATAAAGTAGGAAACTTATTAAAAATGCATTTTTCTAATATGTTTTTTAATTCATATAAGTTGATAAAATTACATACCAACATTATTACCAGCATATCCCAAGATTGACATAAATCTATGTTCTACCCACACTACAAAACATTTAAACACTTCATATCAATATATAAAATAATTTTTCTATAATTAGAATGCAAAATAAAGTATTATATATTTAAAATGCTCATATATGTCAATGTGTATCTGTACATTAACCAAACGAAAATGCAGTCACAGCTATGGTTTTTTTCCTTGATAAAGCACAAATATCTATCAGTTTTTAAAGACTATCAGTTGCTTCCAATAATCACATTAATTGCTAAGACATTAGCTAAGAAATTAGGGATTCATTAATTAATCAATTTAAGAAAGTGTCTCTTCACCACCATGCCTTTATGTTCAGATTTATGATGAATGTTAAGTAATTCTGCTTCATGTATGAAGTTCAATCTCTTAACATATTTATCTTCTCATTTTATCTCTACTTGAATACTACATTCTCCTTAATTTTAGGAACATTTTTTCTTTAAAACCCTTGCAGAATATTTATTATTACTCGAAGCATACAATTATTAACTTTCAACTAATGGTATTAATATTCGTTTTGTAATAGATAGAATTCAATAGCCACTCTTTTACATGTTTTGTTTCCATTAATAAACTGATAATATTCATTTTATTGACATTTTTTTGTTAGAATTTAATATTCGTTCCTCCATTATTTCTTATCCCTTTCCTTAAATAAATATTTGTTTTCTTCTACACATTATCATTTTGTAATTTATATGAATTTAATTATCAATCAATTCAACATCCCTCTTTCATCAGTTCAACCAATTATCTCATTTCATTAAGCTTTTAGTTTTCAACAAAATCATTTAGCATCCTTCCATTTCTTTAGCTCTCAACCAATTTATGTATGATTTTCATTTAGGATTGATAATTTTGATTATATGTAAATTGCTGCAAGTGTTTATAAGTCAAACAATTGATATTTGTTATCATCATTATTAACCTTAAAGATATGCGTCATGAATATGACGTCGCCTTTCAAGATGGAAGTAACATCGTGCTTTAACAATATTGTCCAATACCGCATATGATCAATAACGCACACTGCCGATACTGCTTCTCTTTGATGTCACCTCCTATCTACATCGCATCTCCTCAATGTCGTATCCCTTCAAGGAAATGATGATATTGAATGCAATCAATAAGCCATCAATGTACATGAACATGAGTTATGCCGCACCTCATTGATGTCGCATTTTATCAATGATGTCTTTCACTTGTGAAGATGGAATGTACGCCACTCCAATGATACTTCTATAAAGCAATACCATCGTTAACTAGTGCTGCGTCTTATTAATGGCGCATTTCATCTGTACTTATATAACACCACACATTTTGATGTCGAAAGTCATCAGTATCCATAGAAGTTATCAAGGCCAATGTTATACCAATCCATGCTGCTCCATATTGATACCGCCCTAGATCACTTTCGCATCATGCCAAACATTGCTTCGATTCGGTACTCCTATCAACCAATGGAGAGCACTGATCATCACAATAGAAGCCGTCAATGCCGAGAGTCGTTGATGCTGTGCAACTTCATTCATGAGACGATGCCGAAGCCCTATCCTGCACCTAAGGATGTCAAAGGATGTTGTCAAACAAAGTTAGCATCGTGCAAGATTAAAGTGACGAGACCAAGCACGTCGAAGCCATGCGTTGTGCGCCATGCCACATTTTCTTTCCTATGAACATGGACCTAGGGGCGCTATGGAAGGGGGGAACCATTCTTATCTCTCTTCTTACATTTTAAACTTTGTAACCCTAAATTGGGATTCATAGCCGATTGTAGCACTTGAACTGTTGGACTTTGTACCTTTGATATTATATTGAATGAAAACAAGATTTCTCAAATTATGACTTACTTTTGAGTTCCAAAGCATATATGATTTTCTAATCAAGGATTGATTCAAACTCCAACAGTACTCATATTCTTCATTTTTACATTTGCATACAATTGATTATACGAATTTACTTCATGAGCATATGATCTTACATGACTTTGCATAAGACTTCACAATGGACTTGAGCTTGCTCATTCACTCCTCTTAAGCCTTAACTCAACCAAATGTCACCTTGTGCCAACACTCATTGAGATTAAATTTAGGCTCTCCAATCTCCATCATTTTCCAAGGTTCAACCCCTTGCACTTTTTGGGGTTGACGAATTTTGGCGCTAGAAGGAGGGCTTGAACTCCGTCTCTATTAAAACCCTAAGTGGAACTACCTTAGCTTGCATATTTAGGGCTTAAAGTACGTGCCCCTACCAAACAAATCCAATTCCAAGCTAACTAACATTTGATTCTTAACACGAGTTAGTCGCATTAACTAAGTTTTGTTTAGTCGTGCCAACTAATCGTGTTAAAATCTCTGAACAAGGATCCTCCAAGTCTCAAATGACTAGGCCAACTTACCAAATCATTAATGATCCCTGGCTTTATGAAGAACAAGTGCTAAGGCTCGTAACATTACAAGTTATGGAAGTGAAGAAAAAACAAGTGGTTCAATACAATCTAGAAAAATGAAGTTTGAATCCCTTTCATATCGTTCCAACACTGATCTTTGCCTTAGGTAGGCAATACAAAAAAGATACTATCTTCTTGAAAATGGGAAAAGAGATTCAACTCAAAGCCAAGGGGACCATTTTTGAAAGGAAAATAGAAACAGACTTCGAACGGTTCCTAGAAAATGGAGAAGTGTGCTTGATCGATCCTACAAAACCAATGCAGCACAAATCTCCCTAAAGAGGAAACTAATCATCAAAGACAAAGAGTCAATCTCAAGCAATAAAGGAATCAAATACCAATCGAATGGACATCCTCCAAAGGTCACTATTTTTCAAGAATTGCACCCTCACTACTCCTATTAAAAACATCTATCTCTTGACCAAAGGCAAACTCAACCACTGGCCCTCGCAAAATAAGCGTCCAAAAAATGAAAGGAATCTCAAAGGATTATACTATTACTATCATCGGGCTAATAGACATAACACAAACTGATGTCGAAGCTTGGAAGGCTTGATCAACAATTTCCTAGGACAAGGAAAGCTGAATAAAGTCGTACAAAGATGTTAAATTAGCCATCAATAAAATAAGATCTACTGAAACAAATAAGTATATGCATGTAGTTGAGGATTAAAATTCTCCTAAAATAATGGAAACCCTAAACCACTGCCTAAGATGGTAGTAAGGGGCTAAAGCCTTTGTCCCTATGAAGAAGGCCCGGTACAAGCATGTCTTAGAGGGGGTCAGATTAAGCCTTTGGTTCCATCAGAAAAGGCTTAACCAAAGCATATAAAAGCCTTCAACCCCTGCCTACACGGCCTGGTTAAAGCGCTTCCTAGAGTGAGGATGGGTAAGCCTTTAGCCTATCTAAAGCGCTGAACCAACCTTCAGTGCCGTCATCAAAGGGGTTAACCCAAAGAATGAATCAACACCCTGGAGTATGAGGTTAAAGCACTAGCCTTGTTGGAACAGAGCAAATGAAATAGAAAATAGCAGAAAGGTAAATAAGACACAATGATTTTTATAGTAGCTCGGCTGCTAATTAATTCTATGTCCACTTTATAGCTTTGATTATTGGTTTGATCTAGCCTGAATGATATTACAAGGGATTTGAGAGAGAACAAGTCACAAGTACATGGGTCAGACTGATTCTAAATCTTAGAATTGCCTAGAGTAGCTGCCTTGATGACTATGGTGTAGAGGGAAGAGTTGAGGAAGAGACAGAGCTTCCGCGTAGTGATGATAGAAACCAGATCCTCTTTTAGTTATAGTATGGAATGTATTTATAGGAGTAGCAGTCGTATTAGATCATAAGTATGCTACTATAGAAGTCCAGGGAGTGGCCTAAGGCAGTATGAAAAATGTTGTGACAACTCGAGTTTTTCATTAGACTCGATACTAAGTCCAGACCTTGACTCAGAGCTGGATCTAATCCTAATCACAACTTGAATAAATCTTTTTATTTCGAGATCTTTGTTTCGTCTAAATGTCCTCCATGTAATTTGGTAGATTGTTAACGAGTTTTGATTATCATTCCTCCTTGACTTGGATTATCTTGCCCCTTGGACCGTTACGTCTTCGTTCCTTATGATAGGCTCTCTAGAACTCTACGAAACTTCACGAACATGCATAGGATGACTAGGGGATAAATTGGCATAAATACGAAGATGCCGTGATGTGGCATCTAAACTTGGTGCCGAGTCAAAGCTTAACACGGGACGAGGTACCGAATTAGCCTCTTTTGGGTTCTATATTTTCTTGAGCCCTTCCTATAGTCTTTCTAAGTATCTTTGCCATGTTTCAGGTCATTTCATCTTCATACCAACGTTTTAACTTCTATTAATTTCTACTTGGTTAAAAACCTAGTTAAGGTTTGCCTCTTAGAGTATACTTTCGTTGGAAACAAAGTATGCTCTGGAACGTGGTAAGCCTTGAGCTGTTATCCTATAAGTTTCAGTTGATTGTTAGATTCCATCTTGTGATGTTGATTTCAATGGGTTGACTTCCGATTAGTTATTCATTCTGATTTCAATTTGAAATCCAATTCTCTGTACTGACGATGCTATTTCGCTTTGAAATTAATGTAAGGCTTTAAGTCGGCATGTAAGTTTATTGTGATGAGTTGGAGCTAACCTGAGTTGAAAAGGTAAACTCGGTATCGGGTTAACCATTAACTCAACCCAAGTTAAGGACTTAGGTAATTTTCTAAGTAATTTTTTCTTACTTATACTACCCTGTTCATCTTAACTCCTCACTTGCTTTATTTTCATCGGACCGACCTTGCTCTACTCTTCTCCAGCCGTTTCAAGCTTTATTTCTACTGCCGTTCAACCACCAAGCTCCACCGCCTACATGCATCTCTCGCCGTCATCCGATCAAGTCACCGCTACTCAGGCCAATGCTTGGAAGACCCGGACCTAACTCATCACAAACTCTAGGTCGAAGCTGCTTCTTGTGTGGACTTAAGGTTGGCGATGGTGGACTCATGCTTTGGTGGAGATAGGGATGGTTATTCGCTTTAGTCGAATGTAATTTTGAGATG
Organism: Allium fistulosum; assembly: GCA_030737815.1. Lineage (NCBI taxonomy): Eukaryota > Viridiplantae > Streptophyta > Magnoliopsida > Asparagales > Amaryllidaceae > Allium > Allium fistulosum. Next base: position 264,561,742 of record CM060905.1, on the reverse strand, counting down.
GAGATGGTTGAATCCAAACACAATTTGTTAGTGGTATAGTTAGTGTTTGATCTTATGTTGGATGTGTGTGAATTGAGAGACAAGACATGCTTTATAGTTTTACCCTTTTCACGGAATTGACTAAAGCTAGATCATCGAATTGATTCTGATATGACAATTCGCTTTAGATTTGAATGTATTGGATGGCTCCATTACTTTGCATTTTTGCACGTCCAGTGCTCCTTAAAATAAATAACTTTCCGCATCACTCTGGACAATGGATCCGTTACCGATTATCGATTGATAACGGGTAAAACCGAAATATGATTTCAAAGGACAATACGAATCATTTTTTCAATACGAGCGAGTTATCTACACAGTATGATCCGTTCGTAGTGTTCGGGACATTGGACTCATTCCATATAGGTTACACACTGCACCTGCCCTGGTCAACACTTGGAATCCAATTGGTCAGCACAAGCCGACTTCCTTTGGATTTCAAGCGTTAATCACACAGGAATTCTTATTAGAAATAAAACATACTTGACCGTGATCAACGAGTTTTATTATCTTGAATGATGTGTCAGTCGCCATGCGGCAAGTCTATTAATAGAGCGTCCATGCTTTCAAAGGTTGTTTCAACAATTGCCCCAGTTTCTCCATCCATTCCCGTAGGGCCAAGCCAACCCGTGACTTCTGATTTCTATGGCCCGCTAGTTCTAGTAGGACATGTACTTGACCAGTTACCACTTGGACTGGGAATTCTAATTGACCCTCCGAAGCAAACGCCTTCAATCCTAATAGCTAAAATGCTTGGAAATATATGTGTACAGCATGGCATCCCCGAGGGTGACATTCATCTACCTACTCGAGTCGAATTTGCGTATAATCCTCCTGAAGCCTTACTGCTTGTAACTGATATATGTGCCTGAGTGGTGTTGTGCCACCGTTCAATCATTTCTTGTATGTGGTGCTTCAAGAATTAGGATTGGGGCCATTCCATATCCACCCTAACGGTTATGCACTCCTAAGCTCCATGTACATCTTATTTATAACCAGGCTTGGGCGCCCCCAAGGTTAAATGAGCTTTTATATCTCCTACACTTCAAGAGGTGGCGGGACTGTCCATCCTTTTTATTATAGAAGCCTGGAGGGGCTGTAAGTTGATAAAAGATCTCCATAACAAATGTTCGGCTTTTAAAAATGACTTTTTCTTTATCCGACGTCCAGAGGGCTTCAATTGATTCTGGCTATCTGGGGGTAAGTCCTAATTCCTCAGCGCTTGCCACTCCAAATGATTCTCAAATTGACCCTTCATACGTTTTATTACAGTCATCCCAAAGAGGGAAAGGAACGACGAGCTTGACGAAATGCTTGAAACTTTCAAGGCTATGAGAGCTTTCGAGTGCACAATAGAGTTCCTTTTGATGAACAAGAACCTTTCGACTTACTTCATCCTAATAGATTTAATGTAGATGACGAGCCGTCAATATCGAGTGACCAAAAGAGACATACTCGTTCCTCGACCCATGCTGGTGACTCTAACGAGGAGGCTCAAGAAGAAATGGTTGGTCCATCAGAGGAAGCACAACACAAAGAGGTTCCTAGAGATGATATTGATTTACCCTCCGAAGAGGACATTATAGGGGATAGGGATGAGGCCCATAGGATGTCTTCGATCCTCAAAGGAGAAGATGAGTCATTTCAAAGGAGAGAGGGGAAGCAGCCGATGGCCGAAGAAGGAGAGGAAAAGGGTTCACATGGCGATGACAGCGACTTTCACATCTCCGAAGAGAGAGATAAATTTTTCGACGAGTCGCCAGAAATAAGCCTTGATTTTCCCAAGCTGCCTTCTCCAGACTTGTTAACCACCAAGGCATTAAGGCCCATACTACCGATTTCTCCTCCTTAAGAACAACATACTATCGAGACCCCACGGTCTGCCAAAGGTCAAGCTACTAGGACCCCCGATGTAGATACATCTACTTTTGATTTCATGAGAGATGTCTCCATCTATGTAGATGAACATGGGGATATCTCCATTAGCAAAATGATAGCTGAGATTGGCTCAGAAATTGACATTTCCTCAAGCGCATTTGTGAGTAGTGATGAAAACATTCTGACCCTTAAACCCTGCTGATATAGCTGGTAGAGTATATAGGGGGTCATCAGCACTACACACTTCACTTTAGGATCACGGATACACATCTCTACATTGCATTAAGTTCCTAAGTTTGAGTATTAACTTCATTCTTGTTTTTGTTTTAGGTACCATGGGACATTGGTTATACTATTAGTTACGTCAAGACACCTGCTCTTACAGAGGAAAAACTTCTGATATGGCTTACCGCCCTCCTTGTGAAGTGGATGAGGAGAGAAGGAAAAGAATGGAGGATGAGGCTTGCCAACTGGAGCGAGAGCGCGAGAGGAGAGAAAAGAGAAAAGGAGATGATGAGAGTAGTGCTCCCGATGATATACACAAGTGCCATAGAGACTTTCATTACCGCCATAGGCCCTCATTATCGATTACTCCTCCCCATACTGATGCTCGGACTGCTGAAATGTCAAAAATTCCATCTTCTTAAGTTAGAACCGTTGCAAGGCCCCTACTTCTTCCAGACAAACCGAGAAGTTTGTTCTTCCGCCGGGTCCACCCATGCTTCAAGCTTCCTTTCCAAATCTGTTCTTGAAGGGAGTCAAGTATGACAAGAAAATAAAACCCCTTAACAGGGCGACTTCTCTCGGCAATCTAGAGACAGTCCATGAGGACTTGAAAGCCAGGTGTGATATGCAGCAGTCAGTGAAGGCCCTTTCGGATGTAAATCGCAATAAATAGTAGGAGATCATCTCGTTAGAGGCCTACAATTCTTTTTACATAATACATTAAGAGTAGAAATATCCTTACTCATTAAAAATTAAGATAAAAAAGGTCTTATAGAGAAAATGTCGAGGGAATTTTATGTAAAATATTTAGTATACATGCTCTGTTATATATGACAAAATAACCAATAGTTGAATGTATTAAATACCAAAGGTAAAAAATATTATTTATTTGAATAAGAAACAAGTGTAGGAACTCAAGTATCAAGGCCCAAAGGATTTATTCATTAAATATTATAGGTACTTTATAAAGAAAAGGGAGATGACCTTAGGAACATGCGCCTTAAACAACATGCAGCAACAATACCATGGAACTATGCAATCTCAAACATTCAATAATGCCATATGTCAACATAAGGTGATACTTTTGGAGAAATCAATAGGCATCAGCAAATAACACATCATTAATTCACATCAATCAATGTGTAACCAGATTGCCAAAAGTGTCTCAATCATAGCCCTCAAACTTGCTAAGTCAGCAATGTGCTGTAAGCTCTCCATAATAGTTGAGCAGCAAAACTACTATTAATAGTCGTGGATCGCACAACAAATGAAAATGCAAGAATTTAGATACTGTAACTAAAGAGTAATTTTATAGTTTAGTGAAACTTGTAAACTCGTTAACCGTTTCCATTGTAATTTATGTATCTTTGGACATAAATCAATATAGAAAGGCACTAATAATGTATATATATCCTAAACCACGATAAACCTTTATGTCTCTTATATTGCCACATTTTTTTTCTTCCTTCAATATTTCTTTTCAACATTTTCTACTACTAAGCATATTTTAACTTTAGTTCACTTCTAAAACTGAAGCCCTTTCGAACTAAAGCCAGCCTTCGATCATTAGTTATTAAACAACCAACCTCTTCAACAACAGATTAAATATTTTGATACAAATTGCAACGTTACAGAATAAATAGTAAAATTTTAGGTCTTTACCATGATTTCTCTTCCACTACGTTAGCTTCATCACCCTCAGAGTTATTGGAGATGGTCTAGTTCAGGGATGACTCACTAGAAAGATGAACTATCCCCAGCCTTCTTCCTTTCTTTATGTAGCTCGAGAAATATACATAAACATATTCCTCATTCTCAATAAGGAAAGAGAGATCTAAGTTGTTGTTACCACTGCAAGTAAAATGGTATACTAAGAAGAGGACTTCAAAAGCTTTGTCTGTAGTAGTTGTTTCAAAGTTGGCTTTGTTACCATAGGCCGCCTTGAGCTTAGAAAAACCGTCTAGTTATAGGAAACTTTAATGTCCAAGATGATTTAGATGTGGGAAATAACTTGATCTTAAAGATTTGTTTTGGCTATGATGAGAGAAGCAAAGATGGTTTCCATCCTTCTTTCAAAAGAAAAATGGTTTTTAGCTCCTCAACTTCTTTTGAAGGAGATTGACTATCCTGGCCTCTTGCACTTCTTCTTTCTCCGTATCGCAAAGGCCTATATAGATAATGTTGCAACATCCTTCAACAACGAAATCTCAAGCAAGTTTCTAGAAAATGTACGTTACCTTTGAGTATTCGTGTGTATGTGTATTAAAATTAAATATAGATTTAAAGTATGAAGGTTACTACCTTGACATTAAAAGCAACATTTTAAGAAACTAAAGTCTTAAGCACTACATTGAGAAGCATATATTAAAGATACTTCAGTAACCTTAGTAGGAATAGTGGCGACAACCCCAATCATAGGTAATGCCTTGAGAAAATTTTCCAGTGAATAGGCCATGGAAGGAGGTGGACAACACATGGACAAGGGAACCCTTCAGAAGTTAACCTTTGCCCTTCTTCGAATTTGAGGGAGGTAAGGTCTTAGTGGATCCTATTTTGGACTAAATGACAATTTATCTGGTATTTTTGTAACAACCCGTCCTTTATAATATCCAAAAATAAATTTCTCACATCAGTACCTGACTTTCGAATACCACAAAAGACAGATTGTCTATAAAATTAAATAAACAAACATTCTACCAAGGCTTAACGATATAATCTCATTGCGGAATGATAATATATAATATAATGAATATACATGAATAGAATTAGAATATCTGCTGCAATGAGTCTCATATATAAATAACATCTGTCATGCACTACTATAATATCAAGTGTATATATCCAGAGTATCATCTTTGCCTCTAAAACTCCAACTGCGCCACCCTGATAGTGTATTCCCAAAAGCACCTGGCTCTCAAACTACCCAATCGAGTATCCGATAGTTTTCATGACACAAACAGAAAAAGACAAAAAGCGGTCAGACATAAAGCTTGGTGTGAGGGAAACTATCTCAAAATACCGTATATTAAAACTATATATAAATAGAACATGAACTACTAAGGTACGACCGGCCTTTCCACAAATGTGGTTCAGGGATAATCAGGACTGCCCATAAACAAGCAAAGTAAACTCATTACACAAGTATGGAATCATACCATAACCTGCTTTTCTCATGTAATCAACGAGTCAGCATAACTAACATAATATCACTGATATGTAACAATATACTATGATAAAGATAACCCAATATGCAAATATAGGGGTGGTATAAATATCACAATATAAGTATATCCTAGAATACACAATAACAATATCAGCTAACTACTATACTATGCCCCGTCTATAACCTAACGATATACGAAGAACAGTATGTGTAAATCGATACTCATCATTGCTGATGAGTGAAGTCCAAAGTGGACATTAACCGTGATTCAATGATCCCTATGTAGGGTCCAAAATATATATAGTCATTAACTAATTGTACATAGACCCCGAGCCGCATCAAGTGTGATTGAACTCATGTAGATCTTACCATACCCTATATCAAGTGTAAATGATATATGACATACTCTAGATATTTAACACTTATATAGATCTCACTATAATCCAACGATTCTCATTTAGGGTCCAAAATAAATAGAGCCAGTACCTAATCGTACCATAGACCCCGAGCCGCATATTGATTGATCGAACTTGTATAGATCTCACCATACCCCATATTGAGCATAAGTGATATATGACCTACTCCGGATATTTGAAACCTGTGTGGACCTCACCATATCCCATATCGATCATAAATAATAAATGATCCACACGTAGATGATCATCATCATATCCTCTTTAGACATCATGGATTTCTTAGCAAATTCATATAACGCCTCTACAAAAGAGAACAACGGGCGTGTCCCATATAATACTCTATTGGGACCACAAAGGAACACCAATGTCGTGTGTGTGTATTAAAATATAACGACACGTAATCAAATACGCCTGTCACAAGCAAAGACCGATAGCTTGTCATCGTGTATCTATATGGATGTCCTATACTATATGGCAGCAATATGTACAACCACTAATATGAGGCCAATAAAATGTATGTTCACTAAAATAATACCAGTACTGGGTATGGTCACCAATATAAGACCAATACCATTAATTAAAACATCTACCCAAGGTCGATACAAAAAGGTAGGGACTTGCATAACACTTCTCCGAGTAGCCCAAAATTCTTCTCGAAGTCACTCATAGGAATCATTACGAACTCGATGCAAAATGCTTTGGATCTGGGCATCATTTCCTAGCCAGTCAACCGCCACCGGTCCATCGGTCCATGCTTTGAGGTGGGCAATAATGCCTAGCTTGGAGCATGATTCGAGGCCCGATTTTCGATTGTTTCATCGCACTGCCTTCTCCATTGAGTAACTTGCGCATCCCGCCATGTTGTATTCATCACGTAGTTGAAGTTTAATGCCTTATGGTTGAGTCTACGCGTTGATTCCTTCGAGTGTTCGGGAGGGATGTCCGTGACGTCACGAATCCTTTTCCCAATCATATCTACCGAATTGCGATGTGCATCTCAGCAACCTAATTACACTCTACACGTCACATTTCTTTAGTATAGATGTATATTTATATGCTAATGTACATAATACACCACAATTGACACACACTTTTACACTTATACCTCACAATTCACATTTTGAGCCTCATCGAAGCGATTACTTGACCCAGTATCACCTCATGTAGCTTATCGCATATGATAGTCACTACGGCTACAAGAGGTGCTCGTGACATGCTTATACACATATACGTTTTCTATAAGAACCCAGCTTTCTACGCCGTATACATAAATAATTTTACTAAAATAAAATTGTTCAAATTCGATATTTGATAATTGATAAATTCTTTTCAGATAATATACTGAAATTGAATAAAATGGTTTAATAAATATAAAATATTCTGAAGTGTAAATAATTTCGATATGATTGAAATAGTTCAAAAAAATTTACTTTATGGTAATACAATGAATGGTTAAATAAAAGTAATCAAATATTGAATCGAATAAAATTATTTACTATCGAAATATATTCTGTACAATGTAATGTAAATTAAATTAAATTAGTTGAAATATACATATAAAAAAATGAGAATTAACTAAAAATAAGTAAAAGAGAAGTGAATATATTTAAATTAGTGGGCCAACAATCAATTAATAGTCCATGTCCACATTCATTCCTAGAATTCTCCCTCTCTTCACGGTTGCAAACACAAACCCATGTATCCAAAATCCCTACGTTCTCCAGAATGCCCATTTTTAAAATTGTGATCAAAACTTAAAAAAAAGAAACAAAGAGAAATGTGGTTGAAGTCATCGCACTCGGTAGGACTGGCACAGGCAAACGTCGAGGTAGATATGTGACCATTCGAGTCAAGCGCTCGATTTTAGGGCCATTGCTAGGAAAGGAAATGCAACGAGATGGAGATATAGGGCTAGGGCGAGTGCATGCACCATGGAGGGGGATGGTGACACCGTGGATGATTTTAAGGAGGCGTGCGACCCTGGTTTCTAACGTGTGTGACTGGAGGGTGTGCGATGTTGAGTATTTGTTGGCGGAAGCTGGGATGCAGTGATGCAGATGATAGTGATGTGGAGGTAGCAACTGGCGTCGATAGTTGCTGCTAAGGTTAATGCTTGGGCTGGTGCAACGACACAACGAAGGACTTAGTCGTTGATTTGGTTATTCTAGCACTGTTTCGGTGAGTATACACTCACAATTATATCTATGATTTATTGCTTATTATATATCTATCTCAATATTGATTGAATTGCCTGGTTAAGATGTTTGTTTGGGATAATTGATTGATTGTGATTATTGGTTGAATCATATGATTGGTATATTTATTTGAGAATGATTGTTGTTGGATGTTAGATGATTATGCTGATTGAAAGTGTTAATTTACAACAAGAACTTTGTCAATTTGCGAATTAACTTTATATATATTTGAATATTATATGCGTGTTTTTGTGGATGTTTTATCCATTTTCATGTCTAAATGATTTTGAAAAGTTTTGAAAAATTGTTTTAACGGCTTTTTTAAAAGAGTGTATTATAAATTATTAACTAAACATTTACTTAATTTAACTTATTTTCTGTATTTTAGAAATCTATATTTAAAAAAAAGTTTACTTTAGATTTTAAAACCCTTTATAAATCAATATTATGGTTATATGTTTTAAATCTAAGTGTGTTTTTTAAATCATTACTTAGAAATTTTATATATTGTCCAGAAAATTTGAAAAGATTTCTAAAGTGCATTTAATTAATTTAAAAGAGCATTATCAAGAATTTTGGACGTAAAAAGGAGATTTTGGGTAGTATTCTTTCGCTTGGAATGAATAAAATCTATTTTGCAGATTATAAATTTATATAATGATATTTTGGTAATTAAGAAAGGCTATGGAATCATTTTTAATTGATATTAAATGTTTTAATATGAATCGAGTATAAAGTGAAATTTAAATAGTAATCTAAATTTTTAAACAAAAAGAAATTTATTTTGAAGTTTATATATTTATATTAAAAGAATAACTAATTGTAGAAAATTATGGAAAGACTTCTATAAAGGAATTTGATTTATAAAGTGATTTTGAATGTTATATATATATATGGATATTTGATTTAATTGTTTAAAGAAAGATTTTGTTGAATTTTATTATTATTATTTCATTTCTGAATTAAATTGAGATTTCATGTATGATTTCTATATTTTCTGATTTCACATTTTCCTATATATATATATTTCAATATCATGAAGGATTCACCATTGATATTGATTTGATATATTATCCTGATATGATATGGTGATGACATCTTTCTATTTAATTTTGTGATATTTAATTTTATGTAGCGAGAAATTTGAATAAACAGTTGTATAATATTGTTTGGGATGGGGCATTCATTAATATTTCTCTAGTTATTCTTTGGGCTCGTTATATAGAATATTTGGAGATTGAGTGTAGTTTATAAGCCGTGAATAAATGTTTGAGTATCACTCGGTGATATGGGACATTGTAGTGATTTATTTGGTTATTCATGGTAAGTAGATGACATTCATGTGATGGGTCAATAATATAAGATTGTGCTTATGTGAGGTGATGCTCATAGGTACGAGCATGGTAAGTGCCCTTATATTTATTGATTTTATGTGCCACACTGCCACTATCATGATGTACTCCTTTTGTTGGTGTTGGAGAGAACCAAATGGCTAGAATCCATCATAGCGGCCTGATCTTAAGGTCCCGCCATAGATTCGCAACACCTTTTTATTGGATATTATTTTGGATATGCATCACATGATTCGGGTTAGGTGACCCATGGGGTAGGTGCCCCCACATTATGTGATTTGGGTTAGGTGACCCATAGGGTGATGCCTCATGGCCCCTTTTATGTCACGTAGGCCAACAGTCTGTTACCTATAAGGGCAAAGTAGGGTCGTGACTGAGAGGCTACGCATTGACGAGCTATTGGTGGATATGTCACGATGCTCATCGAGGTAACTAAAGACTATAGGAGCAGATCTGGTTAGGTGACCTTTGGCTCCTAGAGCAAGCAAACAGCCATCAGTCTCCCTTCTGATTCTAATAGAGTGGTAGATTGGCATACATTATTGATTTTCCTCACTTAATATGAGTATGGGATAGGCGACCCAGGGTTAAGAGACCCAGATATTGATGTATATATATGACTCTACTTGAGACTTTGTGTTTGTCGTATAGTCATTCCTCATGATTTATTTTGATTATTTATATATGAGAAAATGAGATTATATCTAGCTAGGTGTTCAGATTATAGTGGATTCTCACATCTTTATTATATATTTGATTTACCCTATAGGTGCCTTATATTTATATATATTTACATTGATGTTGATGTTATATTATTGAGACTGAGAGATATATTTGGCTAATTCTATATGTTAGCCTGATCATTCTTGGTGATATCTCACTTATTATTGATCTATGATTTTTGACGATGATTTATGGATATGTATGATTTACCCATTGGATGTTGATTCCATGATTACCTATTTGGTATGATTTCATATGGGTGATGACAACTTTGTGTACGCTTTAAATTGTTGTCTTCAATAATAGAGATGTGTTGATATAGTTTGTTGTATCATTCTATGCATATACTTTTCATCTATATATATATATGTGTGTATAATCCTTGATTTAGATATAGTCTGACCCATGTGTTATTTATATAATACTCAGGTTAGTCCAAGACATTTCAGCTACAAGGATGGCATAACCAATTTGGGTTTTGGTTATAGAGGAGATTAGTATTCAGTATAGTGTTTATCATCATGTATTATATAGACTTTTGTACGTATATCGATGTGATGTATATTAGATATATTTTGTATATTATATATTATCAATGCGATTGACTCTGTGATCTCTTATATTTTTGTATACTGTGTATTGTTCTATCCTGGAAGCACACGGGTTTATTGCTTTGTTGTAACTGCGTATGTATAGGTGAGTTATTTATTTGATGTTTAAATACATACCAATGTTGGCCCAAGGGATATTCATGTGTGTACCCCATATAGCTTAATTCTCTGTATTTTCTGACAGTATTACTCAGTAATACTCTTGGATAGTGTGGGTATAGAGAGGTGTGGTGTCTTACAATTTGGTATCAGAGTAAGGTTCAGAATAATACATCATATATAAAAGACACGAGACAAGACCTTAGAGAGACTTAAAGTCCCTGTCCCCTTGGGTGTGTTATGTAGTTACCATATATTAACGGGATAGTAGAGCGTGCGATGATTACTCAAGTAATCATCAGGGGATGTACTTGTTATTTTTCTTACCATATATATATATATATATTATATCCCTATCACTTCTGTGTGTTTGTTCCTTATGGAATTTAAGTGGATGGAAGTATTGAAGTAAAAAGTAGTTAGCCAGACTAGTAGTGTCGGCATTGCTGAAGGTGAATAAACCTATATGTGACTTTGAATAGAGTAGCCTGATCCAGTAGAGATGAGAGTGCGAAGCAGATGCTGATAAAAAGGTTTCTGCTAAAGGCATTTATTTGTTGATTGGTTGACATGTGTTTGATTGTATTGTTATTAATGATTGTTGAATTGAATGTATATATGAGTTTTGAAATTTAATATCTTATTTCAAATAAGCATATGATTTAATAAAATAGAAATAAAATTTCATATAGTTATTGAAAATGTGGTTTATTTTGGTATTAGTTGTCCGTAGAGTGAGTTAAGAATTGTGGTCGATACGTCTGATCAACATTATCGATATGGATTCCTAAACGCTTATACGAGGCAGTCTAACATAATATTTGGGGAATGGTGTGTGAATTATTTTACAAAGAATCGTGCATAGTTTTATTAAGTAATATATTATTTTATAAAATCGAAAATATTATTTTTCTAGATTTGAATATTTTTGAACAACGTATGTAGCCATTGGATATTAGTGTGAAGTTGAGGTCACTGGCGAGGCAATGTTGATATATTGTCCTAGGCAGTCAACATTACAGCCAATTGGCGAAACAGATCGCTAAAATTTATGGCATGACAACGTTGTCTATTTTAGTAGCAAATTGATTTATGGATTATTGTATGTAAATATAAATATTTTTTTAAGATGATATTAAAAGTATTTTATAAAGAAATATATATGTAGATATATAAAAAAATTCTTTTGACTTGAATATAAATTTTCTAAAGGAAAAAAAATGTTTGAAATCATTTCAAAAGAAATAAAATTCATTAAATAATATATATGTTTTGTTATTGAAATAAAAGATAAGTATATAAAAAATGAATGAATAAAAGTCTTAATTGATTATTGAAAATGTATTTATGAATTAAGAAAGAAATATATTGTAAAATAATATCGATAAAATAAATTTAGAAACAAAGGTCTTCCTATATGATGTAATAGATTTGGAAAATTGAAGTAAGTTTATAATTTTGTGAAACGAAGGAAATTGAAAAAAATACGTGATGAATAATTTCAGATTTAAAATTTTCGGAGTGAATTAATATGTAAACCAAAGTTTTTAAATGATAAAATAATAATAAGGTTGGTAATTTGAAATGATAATTCTATTATTTTTGAATTTAGTATGAAATAATTTATTTTCGTAAAAGAAATTTTAATACCTATGATATTTGAATTGTAATTATTGTTGTTTATCTTGATCCAATGTAAATAAATTTGACTGATTGCATGAGATATGAGAGCATTTTATTTCTATGTGTTTTTAATAGAGTGTTTGAAAACTTAATGTTTACTTAAGTAGCAAGTTAATAACTCAAAAGGAAAAAAAATTGCTTATGACTTATTTCATCCTTTCATATATTAAAATTTCCACTTATTTGTCCAAAGGTGACTACATTTTACTGGCCATTTTAAATACTTAGAAATTACAAACCAAACTATTTAAGTAGTATACGGATAAATTGTTTCTATATAGCCTTTAAGTAGTTCCATAAAAATTTGCCACTGAATTTCTTACTTAGATATGTAATTGGGAGATGAAAAATTGCACAACTCTTCCTCCCTTCCATACAATTAAACCCATATGCATACATTAACCAACTCTTCGCAATTGGTGAATGCCAATCATTCTTCTCTATTCTCAAACCATCATCAGATCAAGGCAAAATATTTCCATGTATCATTTCATTATGCACTCCTGTTCCCCTGTTCACTGCCTTCCCCCAATGACATTTTGTTGAACGAAGAAGTTAAGACATAGGTCAGTCTTTCAATTTGTATTTCACATTTTTTTTCATATTTTTTTATTTATTTATTCAATTTTAGTTCTGGATCTATTTTATCATGCTTTGAAACCTTAGTTTCTAATCTCAGTTATCATATTTTCAATCTTTCCTTTTGAACTACAAAACCCATAATCAGCTGATGTATCAAGGTGTTATTCAACAGTCTAAAATAGTAGTATTTTATGGATAAAGGATAGTTGTCGAGTGTGCTTATTTCAATTGGGTATAAATTTCAAGGCTGCATTAGTCTGAAATGAGTAGGAATCGTGCCCAAAAGGTTGATTTGCACCTCTAAAGCTTACCGTTAACATGTTCCATTCACATCTTCTCTATTAGGCGATCATAAGTAAAATTTATTTTCTTAGATTTGAATAATGTTGAGATTGGTTGGCACAATTCTTATATTTATTTTAAACCTTTGCTCAATGAATGGAAGATGTAAACTATCATATTCAATATTGTGTATTATGTAAGGGAAAACCGACGTATTGTCTCTTATGTGATTTAACATATATGTCTTGCTTAAAGAATTAATGATTATCGAGAAATCTGGATATAAGTTGTTTTGGAAAGATAATTCACTATATGACAATTTATTCTTTAAGACTATGATCTAGTTGTGTTTTAAAACTAAAACCTTTATTGAGAAATGTCTTAAAGTAAGAAAGTTATGTTTTATCTACTACATGTTTACATACTTATTATACTTCATCATATGTGACTAATATTTAAATTTGAGATTAAGAATAGTTACATTTGGAGCTTGTGGGGTTTACTTTGCAGCGGTAGCTTGCTTTTGCTTACATTACAATAAAGAAACTTGCTTAAATGCTAAATAAAAAGGTATATTTTTAGTGATATTGATATATGTGTAACGACCCTGAAATTCAGACCCAGTTTAAAATTTTTAAAACCGCTTATTTAATGTAGAAAATTTGAATTTTCACAAACAACTTCCGTTGCCATTCAAACTTCACATTTGGAATGCGCCTAGATAGACATAGGCGTACGCCAAATTTCGTCGAAAAATATTAAAGTAAATTTCGCTCGCCAAATTTACATATCAGTTTAAATTTTATGTGTAAATTTTCTATCGTCTGAACTCAAATATTTTTCACAATGTTGCATAAGAAAAATATTCTGATCATGACGGCGCATTTCGTTTCGTCAAATTCTGCTTTTAATTGCTAGTTAAATTGTCGCTCGAGCAAATAGTTCAATAAGATTTACCACTTCGCAAACAACGTCAAACCACCAATATCTTTATACCGTTGTGACCGCCTCGTCGCGCTGATCAAAACGGTATATTTGTTTGTGTCAATCGGAGTTCGGCGTTGCAAGTTATAAATTGGTTAACGGAGTACAAACTGGTCCGTTACGCCACAAAAACTGGTACCCAACTCTCCAACGCTCGGAATTCTAAGGGCCTTGTCCATTCAGAAACCCAACAGCCATTGCGGTTACCAAGGTGATTAGACTGGTGCTTTTGAGCTTCTGTATCTTTTTATATAAGGTAGCTGTCTTCATTTATATCTCTGCAAAATCCCCTGCTCTACATCAATTACCAGCTCACCTCATAAATTTGCACTGCATTTTGCTTTTCTCTGGTACGTGCTCTCTTTCCCTTCTTCATAACTGTTTATTTGCTTCCAGAGAAGATGAAACCAACCTCTCCTCCCTTTCTTTTCTCTTCACTTTTTTTTTCTTTTTTTTTGTACTTCAAAACCCTTCGCCTGCACGTCTTTCTCCCCATGCAGCTCCGCCTCCACCACTCGGCCACCCCACCATCACCTGCTACGCAGCCCGCCCCTCCGCCCCATGCCGTCCCCGCGTCCAGCTCCACCCAGCCACCCACCCATCCCCGCGTCCAGCTCCGCCCAGCCACCCACCCGTCCCCGCGCCCAGCCACCCACCCGTCCCCGCGTCCAGCTCCACCCAGCCACCCACCGGTCCCCGCGCCCAGCCACCCACCCCATCCCCGCGTCCAGCTCCGCCCAGCCCCGCCTGCCGTCCCCACCTGCCCCGCTTCCTCTTCCCCGCATCCAAATGCAGGTTGTATGAATGTGTAGCATAGTTTTATAGATAATGAGTTTTATACAAATAGTAGTTTAGTTTATAACCTTATAACTGAGGAATGTTTTATAACTATGTTTTGTTATAAAAGCAGCAGCATCCTTTTAGTATGCATAAGTATGAACAGTATGTTCTATGAAATGGTTTTATACATATATGAGCAGCAGTAGTTGATATCCAGTTTTAAGTTTGCAAGTTATTGATGAAAGTTAATATATGAGAGTAGGTATATTATACGGAATTTTCAATATAAGTGGAATGATTAGTTATTTAAAAGCACACAAATAGTTGTTGTATTTATATATAATAGGTTTTATATATGCATTGTGTTTCAGTTGTTTATGAATAGTACAACATAGTTTCAGTTTTATATATACTGCAGTTAAGTAATATATGTTTATGTAGTATGTTTCGTATTTTATTTAATTTATCAAATTTAAGGAATTAAATTATATATATTTTAATAAACTTTGCGTGTTGTTTCAGTCACCGCTCCGGATTCTTAGGACATCGCTTCGGCTCATTCGCTCTCATCCCGACTTGTTTTGGTACGTTTTATATATACAAGTGTTATATATATACGTCAAATCGATTGTCGAATAACTTCCTTGTTGAATTTCAGTTGTAGCTAATCCGGAATCTCAGGCCTAGGCTTCCATCTACCTTATTTGCATCTAGTTGCTGTTCGTATTCGTGCTTGTGTCGTCTATTTTATCTATTCGTCTTCGTGCTTCGCCGTCATCTTCTTCAACCACGCAAGGTGAATATTTTATTCACGACTCAATCTATTATGCTATGATAATCAAGTGATAATTGTTATATTAATTTGGATATTAAATTGTTGATTGTTAAAATTGTTGAAATAAGAATTATAAATCGCCATGCAAGTTAAATTTGAATATTGTTAGTTTACGACAAATAGTTGTGACACTAAAGTTGTTATGTGATGTTGAATGTGGTTGTTAATATAGGTGAGATTTAATATGAAATCGAAATTGGTATAGGATAACCAACAATTTAAAATGGATTATGTATGTTGAACTTGACCCTTTTGGACGTTAAATAAATCGTCGCGTAGAAATAGCGGTAACTACACTTTGAACCATTGAATGTATGATTGATGTAGTAATTTGATAATCGACACCAAGTGAAACCATAATGTAATAATCTTAAATCTGCATGAAACGATAGTGTGAATTCTAGGAGTAATTATATTAATTTGCATAAATAACAAATGTAAGTTAATATAATTATTTCGGGATTATTTAAATAAATTTTTAAATTGTTATGTATGTTTGCTATAGCTGTTTATTTACTTTGACACCATCCCAGTTATCACACTGCAAGTTCCCTTTGCTATGCTTTGTTTATATTGAATGATATCGGGTTGAAATGATAAATACCCAATTGAACAACTTGGCCTAGGATAGATAATTAAAAATAAGAAACCCGATTGGTCAATAAAAATTATTTTTGAAATTGAAATCTATTTGAAATTACGGAATGAACTTAACAATGTGTTTGGAAATTAGGTAACAAACTTAATGGATTTAATTAATGAATTAAATCGAAATAAATTAATAGGAATAAATTAATGGAGTTTAATTGAAACGGATTAGAAATTTTATATATTATCTAGAAAATTTGAAAGGATTTCTAAAAGGCATTTAATCAATTTCAAAGATTATTATCAATAATTTTGGGTGTAGAAAATAAATTTGAATAATATTCTATAGTTTGGAATGGATAAAATCTATTTTGTAGATTAAAAGTTTATTTAAAGATATTTTGGTAATTAAGAAACGTTATGAAATGCTCTTTAATTGTTATTAAGTGATTTTAATATGAATTAAGTATAAAGTATAATTTTAAATAGTAATTTATATTTTTAAATAAAAATAAATTAATTTTGAAGTTTATATATCTATTTTAAAAGAATAACTAATTATAAACAATTATGGAAAAACTTCCATATAGGAATTTGATTTATAAATTCATTTTGAATGTGTTATATATATATGGATATTCGATTTAATTGCTTAAAAAAAGATTTTGTTCAATTTTATTATTATTACTTCATTTTTGAATCAAATTGAGATATTATGTATGGTTTCTATATTTTTTGATTTCATGTTTTCCAATATATATTCGATATCATGAAGGATTCACCGTTGATATTGATTTGATTTGTGATCTTCATATGATATGGTGATGATGTCTTTCTATTTGATTTTGTGATATTTTATTCTGTGTAGCGAGAAATTTGAATTAATGGAGTTATAATACTGTTTCGGAAGGGGCATTTGGTAATATTTCTCCTGTTATTCTTTCGACTCGTTATATAGAATATTTGGAGATTGAGTGCAGTTTATAAGCAGTGAAAAAACGTTTGAGTATTATTCGATGGTATGGGACATTGTTGTGATATTTATTCGGTTATTCATTGTAAGTAGATGACACTCGTTGTAAAACCCCTAATTTTTTATAACATTATTCAGGAGATTTAATTAGATAAATTAAATAGAATAATGTAAATGTAAGTGATAAGGGGATTGAGATTTGAATTAATTAATTAAAGGTCGTGCCTAATGAATTAACAAATGGGCTTAAGAATGAGTTTTGGTTAATTAAGTCACATAAGGGTATTATTGGAAATTGCCGTCCATAACCTCCCCCTTATATATTTTCATTCCCACCTTCTTACTTCCCATTCACGTCATTTTAAAACGCAAACAAAAATATAGAGAACGGCCGACCATTAAGAGAAAGAGAAAATTCAAATTAAAGCTAGAGATTCAAGCTTAAGGAAAATCAATCTCAATCCAATCTCCTTATTTAGAGCAAGGTGAATAATAATTCCATATCTATTTTGGTTTAAATCATATATTTTTGGATTTAAGGGATAAATTCATTTTTATGATATATTGGATGATGATATGTTTGATTCTTGATTTGTTTGATTTAAACAAGATTGTTTAAAGGGGTTTTATAAGATTTTAGATCAAAACCAAAATTAAATGATGTTTAAATGCCATGGTAAAATTTTATGTTATGAGAAACATGATTTTGGAGTTGGGTTTCAATTTTGAGAATTTTCCAAGCTATGGAAAGATTATTATGAATTTTCAAAGGAAAATATGGTTATTTGGGTTTATAATTTATTTTGGAAATATATTGAGAATTTGGATCTGGAATTTTGATATGTTAGATAACGTGATTAAAGTGAATTTTTGGAATTTTTGAGGATTTTTCCAAAGTAATTTGCTATACAAATTAAATTGTTTTAGAAGAGGGACTTCTTTGCAAAAATTGGAAGGGCTAGTTTGATTAACTTAACCATGGTTTAGATCTGGATTAGCGGCAATTATTTTTGAAAAAGAATTTGAAAAGTTTTTCACTATAACCGAATACACTTTTTCCCCTCCTTCCTCTTTTTCATTCTGACCTTAGATTTGAAAAAAAAAAGAATTTTGTATAATATGAGACTGCATACTTGCATGAGGGAAGCCTGCCTTCGTGCTCACTGACCGAAACTCGCATGTACATCTCCTTCTCTTCAACCCAAAGCTTCTACTCGTCCCACAACCTCCCCAACGCTAAAGCCTTCCCTCCTCTAGTTTCCACCCGCAGCCATTTCTCCCCCGCATGGCCCACGTCTCCTCCTTCATGTCCTTCGACACCACCTCCTTCTGGTCTGGCATGCCCAGCAACCGAGCCCGATATCCCATCGACCACCTCTTCACCATGATCGGCGGCTCCTCCACTCATTCAGGAGTTTATTCAATTTATATTCACTATTGGGTTAACCTAATTGGTCCTCCTACCCTTTATCCCCAAAATGCAGTTATGGGTTCATTATAAAGTGAATATATTCATATTAGAAGAAGCAAAATAGCAACATAGCAATACCACTCCTGTGGGTTTAAAATAAAACATGGTTCATCCCTTTAACCTTTTTCTTTATCAAAGATAACCTCATCTTAAAATCATTATAAAACTCCTTTAATATAGCCACGAGTTTTTTCTTTAAAAATAGAGTTTGGTCATAAAATCTTTCGACACCTTTGAAACCTAGCTTTCGACTTCATAGGATAACCTCCTTCTAGAGCTCTTAAAAACATTAGGCTTCTGCCTTATAATACTTTAAATTATTCTTTTCGAAACCTTTCGAATATATTAAAATATTAGCTATTTACTTTAGAAGCTTTAGCTTTGAAACCAGTTGAAAGTACCCCTTTTGACACTTATGGAAGTAACCCTTCCGAAAACATTGAAAGTACCCCTTTCGAAAACATTGGGTTTATAGTTAAAACATTATTTGGGTCAAAGTGAATATAGTCGAAAGCATCTGTTTCGAAACCATCTTTTATCTTATAAAAATATTGGGGATAACTTGATTGCATCGACACCATCCCTTTCGAAAGCATAAAACATATGGGTAAAACATTGGAAGGTTGGAGATGAAACCCCTTTCGAAACCATCACCTTTGAAACCCCGAACCCCTTTCGAAAGCTTTAGTAAGTGGCTTAAACTTTATAAAACAAAGTATCTTCCAACAGCATTGATATCTTCAACACCATTGAAAGGCTATAACACGACACCAGGGTATCGACTAGGTCAGAACCCCATCTTTCAAAACATTCTTTTATAAGTAAGGAACCCAGTCGAAAGTAATTATAAGTTAATGGCAACCCCTTTCGAAACCATTTAAAACCTCTTTCGAAACCTTATGTTTCGACCTTATCGAAGGCTTAAAACAAAACAAAAGCAGGCATTTTTCTTTTAAAAATAAACCAAGGTTTCGACCCCTTCGGAAGTTATGCTTTCGACACCCTACCTTTCGCCTATCTCCAATCCACTACGTACCATCATGATGACACCTTGTGTATTTGTTTCGGCATAGTTGGTTTCGACAAGGATGAAGGCGGAAGCTACTGTGTCGAAAGGCACTTTCCTAAGTAGGTGGAACCACTTTTCTGAGCAAAACCAGGTTTAATTCTTGTTTAAGTAAACTTTTCTCTAACTAACCTGCCACGTGTCAACACTAGATTGGTTTTCTTGCATCTAGGAGGTCAGGTAGACCAGAATATAGGATGCTAAGTTATAAAGGAAAGACATTGGCAGGGACCAATAGGTTCACGGTAAGCTCATGAAAAGTGTATGATATTAGCAGGGCCCAATAGGTTCATAGTTAGACCATGAAAACTATGTATAAGAGAAGATTTCAGATAGACAGGTTCATAGTTAGCCCATGAAAACTATGTGTAAAGGAAGATGTCAAATAGACAGGTTCATAGTAAGCCCATGAAAACTATGAATGGATACTGGCAGGGCCAGAAGGTTTGTAGTTAGCCCATGAAAACTATATCCGGATCAAATATTGACAGATGTCAATAGGTTCCTAGTCAACCCATGAAAACTAGGGTAAACAGAAAGGATATTGGGGTTATCAATAGGTTCCTAGTCAACCCATGAAAACTAGGATAAGAGTAATATTGGAGTTAAAATAGGTTCATAGTGATCCCATGAAAACTATGTAATTGGACAGGGAGTCCTTAAATGTTTAACCGGTTATTAGTCAGCCCATGAAAACTAATAGGTTAATAGTAATCCAAAAAATATAATTGAGACAGATAGTCCAAATTGAATGGGGATGGGTAATCTAGAATTAATTCAATTGTTTTTCATATCATTATAATATACTATTATGAATTGTTTTAACCATTGTGGATGCAGGAGCACAGTGTATCGTTTTGTGAAGGTTTTGAGATACTAGTGAGGGGAAACCCGTTCCACTAAGTGGTGTGGTCTCACTAGATATCTAAATGACTAAGATGGTAGATTATTATTCATCCCAGGCTTTATGTCTGACTCGAATTTTATGTTTTCCCTTTAAACTCTCGGGCTCTCAATTGATTTTGAGTAGTTTTAGATTTGAGGTTTTCAGGTACCTCTAAGACGAATAAGCTTCCGGAGACTTGCAGGAGGCATGATAGATATTAAGGTTCTCTTTTCTTTTGATTCCACTGTGCTGTTGTAATGGAAAAGTTGTTGTATTGCCTATATATACTCTGATCATCCCAAGAGGCATCCTCATATGTCGCTCTGGGCGTATGTTGTAATAAATATATTTTCTTTGAATGTGGTTTGCGAACATGGAATTATGTAATGAATTGGAATGTTTTGATATGGAATGTGAATTTGTTTGGATTTTAATTTTTTTCCATATTCATGTGTTTTTCTGTATCAGTGAATCTAACACCGCCGTATTTGGTCGCCGAGGATTAATAACTATGGATGACTGCAGCATCCATAGCCATTAGCTTTAGGCCTCCAAATAGAGGGATGCCACACTCATGTGATGGGATTAGTAGTATAAGATTGTACTTATGTGAGGTGATGCACGTAGGTGTGAGCATGGTTGGTGCCTTTATGTTGATTGATTTTGTATGCCACTATCATGATGTACTCCTTTTATTAGCATTTGTAGCCGTTAGTTTTGGGCCTTCAAATAGGGATATGTCACAAGTTGGTATCAGAGCATAGGTTTATGAAACTTTAAAATAAAGTTAAACCTAAAACATTTTCAAACATAATCCAATGAATTTGAAAACATGATCGGGGTTTGGGTTAACGCTATAGTAACGTACTTGTATTTGATATATAGATATATATATATATATATATATAAGTACGTGTTCCCCTCTCTCTTAGACCATTCTTCTGTATCTTACTAAGGCTCATATGCAAATTTATGAGAAAGGGGATATGGAAGCAGGAAACGGAAGAGGAAATCTAGGTGGAGGAAGCACCACAACCAACGGAAATGCTCGACCTAATACCAGGAGGAACCAAGGTCGACAGGCTAATGCTAATCCAAATGCTAAAGCCAATGTAGGTGTTGGAAATCCACTAGTTGATGCGGGGATGGTATATCAGTTGTTGGCCAATATTTTGCAAGCTAGAGTTGCCGGTAATGTTGGAGGAGCTAATCCTGTGACTCTAATTAGGAATAACTATGCTAAGCTAAGCAAGGACTACACCAGTTTGGGTGGAAAGCCGTTTGTTGGAACGGAGGATGCTGTTGAAGTAGAGAATTGGCTACTAAGTTGTGAGAGGATCTGTACTGATCTAGGCTTGGATGATGGGAAAAAGAGTAGGCTAGCCTCTACACAGGTGCAAGGGGCAGCACTTTGCTGGTGGAATAGTGTTACCACCGGGGTACCAGAGGAAGAGCTAACATGGGCTGATTTCAGGAGAAGGTTTGAGAAGAGGTTTCTATCTGAAGTTGCCAAGTCCGCATTGATGAGAAAGTTTATGGATCTAGTTTAGGGAGAGATGTCAGTGGTCGAGTATGCTGCTAAGTTTAATGAGCTATCTCGATATGGATATGCTTTGGTAGACACTGATGTCAGAAGGAATAAAAGGTTCATTCGAGGGTTGAGACCTGAGCTTGCTAGGATAACTATGACCCATATCTGAGATTCTTCTAATGTGGTAGTGGAGATGGCCATTCGCCATGAGGAGATGCTTGCTATTTCAGCTAAAGAGAAGCCAGTTAAATCCCAAGGTCCTCAGGGAAAGAAGTGGAAATTCTTTAAGAAGAAGGGACCAAGAAAGGGGAGGCTGCCAAGAAGGCAAAGGCTGATTTAGTCTGCTACAAATGTGATAAGAAGGATCATTATGCTAATGAGTGTCGGTCAGGCAAGGGAAAGAAGGCTGCAGACAAGAAGAATGTAAAGTGCTTTAACTGTGATCAAGTGGGGCACTACAAGAACTAGTGTCCAGAGCCAGCCAGGGCGGAAAAGGGAAGGGTTTTTGCTGTTGGATCATCAGCTAAGCCCACTGCAACTGATAAATGGAAAACTATGATGAAAGGTACGTTTTTGATTCAGAGTATGCCAGTTATGATACTTTTTGATACCGGTGCATCACATTCATTTATATCCCCGTGTTTGGTTGATAGGTTATGCTTAGAACCCACATACCTTGTTACTTCTTAAGGGTTGTGAATCCAATAGAAGGGTATGCAACTCTAGGGATAAGATGTTACCAGTTAGAACTTGATTTGTTAGGCCATAAGTTTGCATGCAGTTTGTATGCGTACGATTTCATTGATTTCGAAATCAGTTTGGGTATGGATTGGTTGAGGAGGTATGAGGCCGGGATATTCTGCCGGGATGGGGAGGTATCTTTAAGACACCAAGATAGTCATAACCGAATTATATTCTCAGTAGAGAATTCTGACCAGAGTTGTGCTTTGTTAAGTGCAATGGAAGTGGGTGAAGAGTTAAGTCAGGTTCGGATTGCAAGAGAATTTGCAGATGTTTTTGAGCCAGTCACAGGAATACCACCGAAACGAGCTGTTGAGTTTCAGATAGATCTTGTGCTAGGAGCTGAACCTGTGAGTAGACCACCTAGCAGGATGACATCGACAGAGATGAAGGAACTGAAGGTGCAGCTAGTGGATCTAGAAGGAAGAAATTTTATTAGACCAAGCAGTTCGCCTTGGGGAGTGACCGCGGTATTCTTGAAGAAACCAGATGGGTCGTTGAGGATATGTATCAACTATTGTAAGCTGAACGAAAGGACGATAAAGAATAAATATCCTTTGCCGAGAAAAGATGATATGTTTGATCAGTTGAGTGGAGCCAAAGTGTTTTCCTAGTTGGATTTGGCGAAGGGGTTCCATCAGTTGAGAGTGGTAGAGGATAGTATTCCTTTGACTGCATTTCGGACTAGATATGGTTTGTAAGAGTGGTTAGTGATGCTATTCGGATTGACGAATGCACCTGCTTTCTTTTTGGATTTGATGAATCGAGTCTTACGAGAGTATTTGGACAGATTCGTGTTAGTGTTTATAGATGACATTTTGGTATACTCTAAGGATGAGAAAGAGCATGAAGATCATCTTAGAGTTGTGTTAGAGATGATGAGGTAGAATCTGCTAAAGGCAAAAATTTCCAAGTATTATTTTTGGAAGAAAGAGGTTAAGTTTCTTGGTCATGTGGTTTCAGATAATGGATTGTCAATCGATCCAGATAAGATCGGAGCTATGAACAATTGGAAGGGACAAGAGACAGTGACCGAGATCAGAAGTTTTCTTGGACTTGCTGGCTATTGCCGAAGATTCATCAAGGATTTCTCATCGATAGCAGTGCCTTTGACTAAGCTTACCAGGAAGGGAAGTTTGTTTGGTCTGACAAATGTGAGGAAGCATTCCTTAAGTTAAAGCATTTGTTGAACAATGCTCTAGTGTTTGTAGTTCCCGATGGTAACCAAGGATTGGTAGTATACACAGAGGCGTGTGGGACTGGATTGGAAGCAGTGTTGATGTAGAAGGGCAAAGTCATTGCTTACGCATCTAGGCAGCTTAGGCCGCATGAAGTAAGATATCCTACTCATAACTTCGAGTTGGCTGCAGTGAGTTTTGCCTTGAAGATTTGGAGGCATTATCTCTTGGGGGAGAGATTTGAGTTGTGTACTGATCATAAGTCTTTAAGATATCTATTCTCTCAGAAGGAGTTGAATATGCGACAGCAGTGGTGGCTGGAATTTTTGGCTGCTTATGATTTTAGTATAGAGTATACCCCAGGGAAAGGTAATAAAGTAGCAGATGCTCTCAGCAGAAGACATCAGAATGTTGTGTTAGCTATGTTGGCAGAATGGAAATATTTAGAAGTTTTGGCCAGTTGTGGTGTGCAGTTAAGATCGACTGCTAGTTCTAGTCAGAGTATTGCCATGTTGTCTTGTTTAGAAGTTCAACCAGTGTTGTTCGAGAGAATTGCTTCTAAACAGAAGGAGGATCCATTATTAGCTGAGAGGATCAGAAGGCTTGAGGTTGGAAATGAGGTCTATGATTTGAAAGATTTTTGTCTTGACCGGAGAGGATGGTTGAGAAAGAAGGGACGGTTATGTGTTCCAGATGTGGAGAACTTGAGAAGAGAAGTTCTTAAGGAATGTCATCGATCCAAGTTTACGATTCATCCTGGAGGGACCAAGATGTATCAGGATATGAAGAGGAGCTTCTATTGGGAAAGCATGAAGAGGGATGTTGGCTTGTGGGTTAGGCAGTGTGTAAACTGTCAACAAGTGAAGGCCGAACGTCAGAAGCCAAGTGGGTTACTTCGACCTCTAGATATTCCAGTGTGGAAATAGGATTTGATATCCATGTACTTTACAGATGGGTTGCTAAGGTTAAGGAGAGGAAATGAAACATATGGGTTATTGTGGACAGGTTGACCAAGAGTGCCCATTTCATTCTAGTAAAGTCGACCAGGACGGCACCAGCTTTGGCGAAGTTGTTCATGAGGAACATAGTTAGAATTCATGGAGTTCCTAATAACATAGTCAGTGAAAGAGATGCTTTATTCACTAGTGAATTCTGGAGGAATCTACAAGATGTGTTAGGCACTAAGCTCAAGATGAGTACCGCGTATCACCCACAGATGGATAGGCAGACAGAGAGAGTCAATAAGGTGCTCAAGGATTTGTTGAGAGCTTGTGTGTTGGATTTTGGTGGATCTTGGGAGGATCACTTGCATTTGATTGAGTTTTCCTATAATAACAGTTATCAGACTACTATAGGAATGGCGCCTTTTGAAGCTTTGTATAGAAGGCCATGCAAAACCCCGACATGTTGGTTGGAGACTGGAGACAGATTGGTCTTTGGTCTAGATTTGGTAAGGGAGGCGTCAGAGAAGATGGATTTAATCCGAGAACGGATGAAGGAAGCTTAATCCAAATAAAAGAGTTATACAGATAAGAGGCGTAAAGACCTAGAGTTCTCAGTAGGAGACAGGGTTTTCCTTATGGTATCACCTATGAACGGTGTGGTATGGTATGGAAAGTCGGGAAAGTTGGTCCCGAGATATGTTGGTCCATTCCAGATTGTAGAGAGGATTGGAAAGCTCGCGTACAGAGTTGAGTTGCTGAGAAATATGGCAGGTGTGTTTCATCATTCATGTATCTCATCTTCGCAAGTATGTGCATGATCCAGAGGCTACAATTCCTCAAACAGAATTGGAGGGCTTGGTAGTGGAGCATGATTTGACTTTTGTTAGACAACCAATTCGGGTTGTTGCGAGAGATGACAAAAGATTGAGGAACAAGACAGTCAAGTTTGTGAAAGTTCAGTGGAGTGACAACGAGAAGGACTGTACTTGGGAGACACAGGACATGATTCAAGATACTTATCATGATCTGCTTTGAGGGTATGTCTATATTTGATTTATATAGATATTTCCTAGTCAGGTATACTAGTATGGTTGTTAGGAGTCATTACAGATGATTGCTATGCTTAGTATTTAGTCCTTACTGAATTTCGATGACGAAATTCTTTAACGAGGGGAGCTAGTAACACCCCTAATTTTTGATAACATTATTCAGGAGATTTAATTAGATAAATTAAATAGAATAATGTAAATGTAAGTGATAAGAGGATTGAGACTTGAATTAATTAATTAATGTTCGTGCCTAATGAATTAACAAATGGGCTTAAGAATGGGTTTTGGTTAATTAAGTCACATAAGGGTATTATTGGAAATTGCCGTTCATAACCTCCCCCTTATATATTTTCATTCCCACCTTCTTACTTCCCATTCACGTCATTTTAAAACGCAAACAAAAATATAGAGAACGGCCGGCCATTAAGAGAAAGAGAAAATTCAAATTGAAGCTAGAGATTCAAGCTTAAGGGAAATCAATCTCAATCCAATCTCCTTATTTAGAGCAAGGTGAATAATAGTTCCATCTCTATTTTGGTTTAAATCATATATTTTCGGATTTAAGGGATAAATTCGTCTTTATGATATATTGGATGATGATATGTTTCATTCATGATTAGTTTTATTTAAACAAGATTGTTTAAAGGGGTTTTATATAGTTTAGATCAAAACCGAGATTAAATGATGTTTAAATGCCCTGGAAATATTTTATGTTATGAGAAACATGATTTTGGAGTTGGGTTTCAATTTTGAGAATTTTCCAAGCTATGGAAAGAATATTATGAATTTTCAAAGGAAAATATGGTTAATTGGGTTTATAATTTATTTTGGCAAATATATTGAGAATTTAGGTCTAGAATTTTGATATGTTAGATAACATGATTAAAGCGAATTACTATAATTTTTGGGGGTTTTTCCAAATTGATTTGCTATGCAAAATAAATTGTTTTAGAAGAGGGACTTCTTTGCAAAAATTGGAAGAGCTAGTTTAATTAACTTAACCATGGTTTAGATCTGGAATAGCGGTAGTTATTTTTGAAAAAGAATTTGAAAAGATAAGGCAACCAATCTAGTGTTGACACATTGCAGGTTAGTTAGAGAAAAGTTTACTTAAACAAGAATTAAACCTGGTTTTGCTCAGAATAGTGGTTCCGCCTACTTAGGAAAGCGCCTTTCGACATAGTAGCTTCCGCTTTCATCCTTGTTGAAACCAACTATGCCGAAATCAATACACAAGGTATCATCATGATGGTACATAGTGGAATGGAGATAGGAAGAAGGTAGGGTGTCAAAAGCATAGCTTCCGAAGGGGTTGAAACCTTAGTTTATTTTTAAAAGAAAAGCGCCTGCTTTTGTTTTGTTTTAAGCCTTCGACAAGGTCGAAGCATAAGGTTTCGAAAGAGGTTTTGAAGTGTTTTAAAAGGGGTTGCCATTAACTTATAATTGCTTTCGACTGGATTCCTTACTTATAAAAGAATGTTTTGAAAGAAGGGGTTCCAACTTAGTCGATACCCAGGTCCCATTTTATAGCCTTTCGATGGTGTTGAAGATATCAATGCTATTGGAAGATACTTTGTTTTATAAAGTTTAAGCCACTTCTTAAAGCTTTCAAAAGGGGTTAGGGGTTTCGAAGGTGATGGTTTCGAAAGGGGTTTCGACTCCAACCTTCCATCACCTTCCAATGTTTTACCTAGATGTTTTATGCTTTCGAAAGGGATGGTGCCGATGCCATCAAGTTATCCCCAATATTTTTATAAGATAAAAGATGGTTTTGAAACAGATGCTTTTGACTATATTCACTTTGACACAAATAATGTTTTATGTATAAACCCAATGTTTTCGAAAGAGGAACTTTCAATGGTTTCGGAAGGGTTACTTCCATAAGTGTCGAAAGGGGTACTTTCAACTAGTTTCGAAGCTAAAACTTCTACAGTTAAAATCTAATAGTTTAATATGTTCGAAAGGTTTCGAAAGGAAGAATTTCAAGTATTATAAGGCAGGAGCCTAATGTTTTTAATAGCTTTCGAAGGAGGTTATCCTATGAAGTCGAAAGCTAGGCTTCGAAGGTATCGAAAGGTTTTATGACCCAGACTCTATTTTAAAGGAAAAACATATGGCTATATTAAAGGAGTTTTACAATGATTTTAAGAGGAGGCTATCTTTGATAAAGAAAAAGGTTAAAGGGATTAACCATGTTTTATTTTAAACCCACGGGAATGACATTGCTATATTTCTATTTTGCTTCTTCTAATATGAATATATTCACTTTATAATGAACCCATAACTGCATTTTGGGGATAAAGGATAGGAGGACCAGTTAGGTTAACCCAATAGTGAATATAAATTGAATAAACTCCTGAATGAGTAGAATTGCATCCAGGAGGTCAGGTAGACCAGAATATAGGATGCTAAATTATAAAGGAAAGACATTGGCAGGGACCAATAGGTTCACGGTAAGCTCATGAAAAGTGTATGATATTGGCAGGGCCCAATAGGTTCATAGTTAGCCCATGAAAACTATGTATAAGAGAAGATTTCAGATAGACAGGTTCATAGTTAGCCCGTGAAAACTATGTGTAAAGGAAGATGTCAAATAGATAGGTTCATAGTAAGCCCATGAAAACTATGACCGGATACTGGCAGGGCCAGAAGGTTTGTAGTTAGCCCATGAAAACTATATCCGGATCAAATATTGACAGATGTCAATAGGTTCCTAGTCAACCCATGAAAACTAGGGTAAACAGAAAGGATATTGGGGTTATCAATAGGTTCCTAGTCAACCCATGAAAACTAGGATAAGAGTAATATTGGAGTTAAAATAGGTTCATAGTGATCCCATGAAAACTATGTAATTGGATAGGGAGTCCTTAAATGTTTAACCGGTTATTAGTCAGCCCATGAAAACTAATAGGTTAATAGTAATCCTAAAAACTATAATTGAGACATATAGTCCAAATTGAATGGGGATGGGTAATCTAGAATTAATTCAATTATTTTTCATATCATTATAATATACTATTATGAATTGTTTTAACCATTGTGGATACAGGAGCACAGTGTATCGTTTTGTGAAGGTTTTGAGATACTAGTGAGGGGAAACCCGTTCCACTAAGCGGTGTGGTCTCACTAGATATCTAAATGACTAAGATGGTAGATTATTATTCATCCCAGGCTTTATGTCTGACTCGAATTTTATGTTTTCCCCTTAAACTCTCGGGCTCTCAATTGATTTTGAGTAGTTTTAGATTTGAGGTTTTCAGGTACCTCTAAGACGAATAAGCTTTCGGAGACTTGCAGGAGGCATAATAGATATTAAGGTTCTCTTTTCTTTTGATTCCACTATGCTGTTGTAATGGCAAAGTTGTTGTATTGCCTATATATACTCTGATCATCCCAAGAGGCATCCTCATATGTCGCTCTGGGCGTATGTTGTAATAAATATATTTTCTTTGAATGTGGTTTGCGAACATGGGATTATGTAATGAATTGGAATGTTTTGATATGGAATGTGAATTTGTTTGGAGTTTATTTTTTTTCCATATTCATGTGTTTTTCTGTATCAGTGAATCTAACACCGCCGTATTTGGTCATCGAGGATTAATAACTATGGATGACTGCAGCATCCATAGCCATTAGCTTTAGGCCTCCAAATAGGGGGATGCCACACTCATGTGATGGGATTAGTAGTATAAGATTGTACTTATGTGAGGTGATGCACGTAGGTGTGAGCATGGTTGGTGCCTTTATGTTGATTGATTTTGTATGCCACTATCATGATGTACTCCTTTTATTAGCATTGGAGAGAACCATCTGGCTAGAATCCACCCTAGCGGCCTGATCATAGGGTCCGCCCCATATTCGTGACACCATTATATTGGGTATTATTTTTTATGCTCATCACATGATTCAGGTTAGATAACCCATAGGGTAGGTGCCCTACGGCCCCTCTTATGTTGCATATGCCAGTAGTTTGTTACCTATAAGGGCAAAGCAAGGTCGTAATTAAGAGGCTACACATGGACAAACCATTGATGGATGTGTCACAATGTCTGTCGAGGCAACTAAAGATTGTGGGAGTAGATCCGGTTTGGTGACCCTAGGCTCCTGGAGCGGGCAGACGGGCACCGGTCTCTCTTCCGGTTCTAATAGAGTGGTAGATTGGCATATACTATTGATACGCCTCACTTAATATAGATATGGGTTAAGTGACCTAAGGTTAGGTAAGCCACATAATGTTGTATATATATGACTCTACTTGTGACTTTGTGTTTGTTGTGTAGCTATTCCCCATCATGATTTATTCTGATTACTTATATATGAGGAGATGAGATTATATCTAGATAGTTGTCCAGATTATAGTGGATTTTCATATCTTTATTATATATTTGATTTACCCGATAGGCGCCTTATATTTGTATATTTACATTGATGTTGATGTTGTATTATTGATATTAAAATATATATTTGGCTAATGCTATATGCTAGCCTGATTATTCTTGGTGATACCTCCCTTATTATTGATCTCTGAGTTTCGATGATGCTTTGGATATGTATGATTCATCCATTTAATGTTGATTTCATGATTACTAATTTGATATGATTTCATATGGGTGATGGAATCTTTGTGTACATTTTGATTTACTTTTGTTTACTAAATTTTTTCTATAATAGTCCATATATCTTACTATTTTATTAAATCGTGCAACTATTTTATAAAATTCATAACTAGCTTATAAATCACTGTAAGCCTTCTAGCTTCTCTTTAAAAGTCTTACTTTTTATCTTCTGATTAGTAATAAAATATATAACAATATTTCTATCACTGATATAACAATATATTAGAGTTTAATTAATTTGTAATAGTATTATAAATTAATATCAACTCTATCTAACTCTATTCAATACTAATAGAACACAATATATATATATGAGATCTTAATCCATTATCCTTAATATCTACTCAAACCAATCCAATCAAACAGGGAAATGATTACACACACACACATATATATTTCTACCTTTTCTAGGTAATATATATATATAAATTTAGAGTTATAATTTTGCTCACTTAAACCATAAATTCCCAAGTGCTCGAATCTAGTCCAATCTCATACTATGTCTAGATAATCTCACTACGAGTGACACAGAGAAGATCGCATCTCGATTGGACCTCATATGCAAAAATATGAATTTTATAAGAATAAGGATAATAAATTAACTTAATTAATTAATTTGCTTTATTACTTATACAATCCTTCTTCCCCAAATCCATACCCCTATGCACAAACGTGCATGCACAACCATAGTTGCACCTTCTCTCTTCTCAATCTCAACCTATACCCCATGAATTGATGCACCGTCGACTTCGTCGCACTCCTCTTCGCGTGCTCTCCGTAATGTAATCCTCTTCATCATGTCAGGCTCCCCCTTGTAAAATGCGACCTGGTTTCTCCTCCAGGGCCCCAAATGTCGCACATCACCTTAGACAACTAAACTTCAAAGCAATGACATGGGAAGAAGCCCGCTACGAAGAGAAACATGATGGTACCATCCACTTTGCCTTACTCCCCTTCTAATTTAGACAAACGCTAACCCTAGCGAACGCAACCGCACGTGGAGCTCGGTCATGCCTCATTGCACCAAATGCTACCACCATAGATGTGATGCTAACCCCTTTATGAGTCCAACATATCCATCCTCAACCCTAATCGTCGCTCGTAGCTCCATAAATCGAAGAGGTCCCACTACCTATATAACTTACGTGA
Source organism: Allium fistulosum (assembly GCA_030737815.1). Classification (NCBI taxonomy): domain Eukaryota; kingdom Viridiplantae; phylum Streptophyta; class Magnoliopsida; order Asparagales; family Amaryllidaceae; genus Allium; species Allium fistulosum. The sequence continues at coordinate 264,529,703 of CM060905.1, read as the reverse complement.
TTTGGATATTATAAAAGAGGGAGCAAAAGAAAGTGAGGAGTTGTATGTGGGATTTGGTATGTATAATAAAAAAATATTTTTATTTGATTATTAAATAAATCGGCTCATGTTTCGAGCTCGTATGATCACACAATACATCAGATCTTCACGAAACTCGTCAGCGTGCATCACTTTATCTTTCCAGTCCCAATGGTATAAATTTTGTCACTACCCAAGATAGAGCTATGAAATGATAATTTCATGCATTTCGAGGTCGTTTTGGACATTGGATCACCCGATTCTTAAAACTCCTCAATAATACGTCTCATGATGAAGTCCTCATCCTAGAATCACAAGCGTTAGTCGAGATCCCACTGGACTTGACTACGCATGTATTTTTACAAAATATGCATACAATAAGCAAATCATAAAAATACCATGACTTTAAATATAGCTATATTTGTACAATTTTGATTCGCAATGTCAAACAGGAATCAATGGAAGTGGTCTTGAGTCCTAATTTGACCATATGCGAAAAATTAGATTTTGGACCTACAATTCATTAATGATTCAATATTTAAATTAATTATTTACATATCCGGTTGTTAAATTGCAAGTTGTTTCATTCTCCCATCATCAAAAGGATTTCATCCTCGAAATTCCTATAAGTATGACAATGCAACCCAACATACCAAATTTCTCAAAGTACAGAATATAACTCCTAACTCTTAGGATTCTAAAGCCCTCTTGGTTTTGAAAAATTCAAAAGTACCTCCTTTGCATGGCTAGTTTTGAAAAAATTCCAAAACAACATATATATACATCTCAAATTTAAGGCGTCCCATATCTGAGGTATTTCATTTCTTAGGACATACAAGCATATATCTCATACTATTACACTACAGATCTTACATATCTCTTTTACGGCAAGAGTATACCATTTGGATGTGAATAAAAGCATGTAAGCATCTAAATAGCTAAAAACTGCTTCCATGTACCTAATCATGTACTCAACAAAGAGGATTAAACACAATTGCAACATTATATCATGAATTTAATCATGTTGAATCATATATAGAAATTATTTTAAATAAATATGCTACATCAGACCATGCAACAAGCATCTCAAATAAACATGCTACAACAAACTATGCAAGAAGCAGATCTAATGCAACAAGCATCTATAATAACCATGTCATAACAAACTATGCAACAAGCATCTACAATGCAATAACAAGATATTGAAGCATGTACAATCAAGCATAGTAACTAATACCACCACAATCATACATGACTTGACTATCAATAGGAGAGTAAGAACAAATGACTCGGTACCTGAATATACCACCAATTCCGAGTCACATGAAAAGGCAATAGACTCATATATACCTCACCTCGACCCCTTAAATGACCATGGATGACATGTGATCTATTTTAGATAGTTATCGCTATCTCTCTCCAAACATACTTTAACAGGTAAATATAATTAGCATACAAGCGACCAAATACACAACAAGTAGCAATAGACAATAACAAATTACAAACATACTACCAAGCATACAAAGCAGGCAACAACTAGCAATAAAAAAATCAATAACTATCAATAACCAAACAACAGCATGCAATGATAAGCAATAACAAGCAATCAACTATGAGCAATAATAACTATCATACAAACTACTAATCATAAATAATAAGTGAAAATAATAAATAAACAAAAATGAAAATCAATTAACAACAAACAATATCAAGCAACAACAAGCAAATATCAAATAATAGCAAGCAATAATAAATCAACAACAATTATACTAAACAATGAAACATACCAAAGAGTCGATACCGGCACACAGTGACCAACAATAGTCGAAACATGCATGGCAAATAATAAACTCCAATGAGTCTGTTTTGACATTCAAGATGGAAAAAATGCTTAAGTTGTGTAACTCCTTTCATGAATATGATACCCATATGACTATTAAACCTCCCACCACGAAAAGGAAAACTTATACGATATGCTAGATCATCGAGTCAAAACTCTTAAATAAATCCAGTGAACCAAGTCTTAATTTTTCCTTCCCTTCTGAACAGAACTCATTCTCTAAAGGATAAAACTCTATTAATTAAATCAACGCTAAAAAGGTCTAAAAATGCTTGGGTTCGCTTGGGTTCAAACTCACCTCAACTGCACAATGTTAATGTTAATAAGGATAATATACTAAGTGTACTACAATGCTTTCCAAGGCAAGTATCACATCACCACTTAGAAGATTATATGAATCTTCAATAAACTAGTCGAGAAGTCCTTCCTCGAGCTATCACAAGCATTCTGAACCATATTATACTATAAATAATTTTACAATAATTAAAGATCATCCAAAATAATATATGATGCCCAATCTAATCATTGGTTCACTCGCATAATTTCTTTGTTAAACTAAGGTCGGGAACCTGACTCCTATCATGAAAACTCTGATCTAGATCCTTGGTCAGACCACTGAAATTTCCTCGCATGACTAGAGTCGCGATTCAGAAATCTCTCAGTCACTTCAAATATCTAGCTCAAGTGCTCGCCTTTAAGAATAGAGTTAAAAACCCTTGCCTAACTGGTGTAAATCACCTAGAAACCCTGCACTCGAACTAGGGATTAAAAACTGGTAAGTGAATGGACTGATCCTTAGAAAATACCTCTTCAACATATAGGATTACTACCATCGCCTAAAGTTTACTAATATAAGGAAAAACACTTCTAACATGAATGAATCTACGCAGAACATGTAAGTCACTTGGTCGACCTTTGCTCATCATTAGGCAAACACCGAATCATACTAGGATACTAGATTAAAGTGACACTTTTTCGACCAACCCCACTCAACTCAAAATCTCATGCATCAAGTTCGAATGGTAATACTATCAGTCATTACACCTTAGCTTTACAACTAAGGTTACTCATACAAGGTTTATCTTTTCAAAAGGATTTACCTACTATGAAATGTGTCAAGTTTAGTCTATCTGCTAGGTAACTAGAATCCCATGAATATACAACCCAAGTATCGGAAATAACATAAGCAAGTAACATAAAATTAAAGCACACTTTTTTGTATGAACTTCTTTCCTTACTCCTGAGCAGTAAGCCTGCTAGGACCCGATAATGCATGTGAGACATAAGTCATCATCACTTGCTTACCCCTCAAAAGTGTAGGATAATCCTTCTTCAAGTGACCAACCTGATCACAATTGAAGCACTTCGCTTTGGTTACACTGCACTGTGACAGCCCATAGTTAGGCAAGCATATAAAAATATATACATGTATCTTGAATATTTTATAAAAGAAAGACAGTTAGATAAAAATAAATTTTTCTCTGGAAATACTTGTGTGTGAGAGTGAGTGTGCATGCTCTTGTGCATGTGAGTTAGTGATTAAAGACCCTGTAGATAAATACAAAATAAATGAGTGCATGACTTGTTAGTGTGTACACATTAGCCTAATTACAATACATAAGTAATCTAGGCAGTTTTAGTCCTAATTTCCATAGATTAAATATGAGCATAGTTGCATGTGTGGGTAGAAAATGCATGAATATAAGGTGTGCAAAACAATTGATAGACACAAACACACAATTAGTTAGGCACATAAGCTTATATGCATGGTTAAGGCCAGAATATACAACTGTTAAATACAAATATAAACAAATAAGAATTTGTTAGTAAATTTGCACAAAGATTCAGATAGGGAAGGCTAAACTATTAGTTATTTTAATTTAAAATAAATTGAGCTATTCTTTACCTAAAAACTCTGGTATTAGAACTAAAATGATTTGTATGTTTATATATATATATACAAATAGTTTTTTTAAGAAGTATATTAATATTTCTATATTGATCAGATTGGATCTTGGGAAGAGAGGGAGAAAAAAAACTAATAAAAGAAAGAAAATAGTTGGTCTTGAAAGTAAGCAACCCCTTAATTTAGCACAAACTAAATTGAGCCATTCAAACACTATGGCAAATTGCGGAGGGTTGCTTCAGTTGGTATCAGAGCTATGTTATCAAACAAATAGCCAATACAAATACTTGGTTGAATCTGTGTGCATTGTTTGTATTGTTTGCTTGTTTGCATTGGTTGTTTTACCTATTATGAATGAATGAGTTCACTGCTAGTTTAAAAGTGAAGTAGTGAATAGGAATTAGAACTAACCATACTAGAAATGTTCAATAGAGGCCCAGAGCAGTTAGGAACAATCCCCAGGCTGCTGGAGAAAGGGAGAATGATCAATCATCTGATAGTGATGAACATGCAACTGGAATGGCCACTGGTCCCCCGATGATTAATATGCAAGATTTTGTTAGAGTACTGAGGGATGGAATGGCACCTAGGGTAGATAATCTACATGAGGAGCTGTCCAAGTTGCTTAAAACATATACACACTTAGGAGGCAGTAGCTTTGATGGCACAGAAAGTGTCATGGGTGTCCAGACATGGTTAAGAACAGTGGAGAGGATCTTTGCAGATATGCAAGTTAATGACCAGAGAAGGAGGCAAATAGCTTCAAGACAATTGAAAGGCATTGCTTTGGATTGTTGGGAAGCGATCATTGCAAGCAGGCAAGAGCAAGAGATCACATGGAACCAGTTCAAAGAAATGTTAGAAGCCAGATTTGTCCCAGCCTCAGCAAAAGCTTCATTGCTTGAGGAATTCATCAAGTTGAGGCAAGGATCCATGAGTGTCATTGAATACACTCATAAATTTGAAGGGTTGTCCAAGTATGGGGCAGTATTGATTCCAGATGAAGTTTCAAGGAATGCTAGATACATTCAGGGATTAAATGCTGGATTGAGTAGAGCCATGTTACCATACAAAGACAGAACCTTTGATCAGGTTATGGACTTGACATTGTCCTTTGAGCAGCATGACAATGCCAGAGAGAAGTTCAAAAATTTTAAGAACAGCAAGAAAGGGAAGAATAGAGCACACCCATATGAGAAGAAGAAGGGAGAAGCAATGATCAAAGAAGGAAGCAAGGTGGCAAGCTTTGATAACAAGAAACCCAAAGTGATATGTTATAACTGTGGGAAGGAAGGCCATATAAAGACAAAGTGCCCAGCACCCAAGTCAACTGTTCTTAGGTGTTACAACTGTGGAAAAGAGGGACATATGAAGAGGCAGTGTCCAGAAATGGCAAGGGTGGCTGTACTTGAAGGAAAAGGCAAGGCAATGGAAACATCTAGCCAAGTGGAAGGTACATTATTTATTAAAGGTATATCCATATCAGTTGTCTATGACACAGGAGATACACACTCCTTTATCTCATATGACATAGTTCAGAAACTAGGATTAACATGTGTTCTTGTTGATAAGCCATTACATGTTAATAGTCCCATAGGTAGTTCTTGCATTACAAATATGAAATGCATGCAAGTAGAATTATGCATGGGTGGTCACACCTTTATTTCAGAGTTATATGTGTTGAATTACCCTAAGTTACATATTATACTGGGAGTGGATTGGTTAAAAAGTTTTTGTGCTATCATCAACTTAGAAAACTCCACGATCACACTACAACTTCCTGATGGCAAAAGAGTTTTGGTTATGTATGAGGCAGCCAAAGATAGGGGTATGGGCAGAATGTTCCACTTGAACAGTGGTGAGGTTGAATCAAGCCTAGATGAGATACCCATAGTTAACCAATACCCTGATGTGTTTGGTGAAGTGAATGGTATTCCTCATAACAGACCAGTAGAATTTCAAATAAAACTTAAACCAGGAGTAAGTCCTGTCATTAAGAAACCAAATAGAATGGGTCCTAAGGAACTGATTGAATTGAAGAAACAATTAGAGGAATTAGAACAAAGAGGCTTCATTAGGCCTAGCAGTTCAAATTGGGGATCACCAGTAGTATTTGTTAAGAAGCATGATGGTTCCTTAAGAATGTGTATAGATTACAGGGAGTTAAACTCAGTCACCATCAAAAAAAATACCCTTTACCTAGAATTGACGATCTGTTTGATCAATTAAATGGTGCTAAGGTATTTTCCAGACTTGACTTAGCATCTGGTTTCCATCAAATGAAAGTGGAAGAAGAAAGTATCAAGTATACAGCTTTCAATACCAGGTATGGCTTGTATGAATATTTAGTAATGCCATTTGGATTGACAAATGTGCCATCCTATTTTGTGGATTTGATGAATATGATTTTCAGAGATTACTTAGATAAATTTGTACTAATATTCATTGATGATATATTAGTATATTCTAAGTCAGTTAATGAACATGAGAAACATCTGCACATGGTACTAAGTAGACTAAGGCAACAAGGCCTTAAAGCCAAGTTTGCAAAATGTTCTTTCTGGAAAAATGAAATAAAATTCTTGGGCCATATAATTTCTCAAGAGGGAATTTCAGTAGATCCAAGCAAGGTCATGGCAGTGCAAGCATAGAAAAGGCCAAGCAGTGTTACTGAAATAAGGTCATTCATGGGCATGGCTGGATACTACAGAAGATTTATAAAGGACTTTGCCAAAATAGCAACCCCATTAACCAAGCTAACAAGGAAAGACCAGTTTTTTTATGGACTGAGAAGTGTGAAGGGGCATATAACCAGTTGAAGAAGGCATTGATGGAAGCACCAGTGCTGAAAATTCCAGAAGGCAATGACAATCTGGTAGTGTACATTGATGCATGTGGATCAGGTATAAGGGTTGTTCTTATGCAGGATGGTAGGGTGATAGCCTATGCATCAAGGCAATTGAAACCAAGTGAGACCAAGTATGCAACACATGACTTGGAATTAGCAGCTGTGGTGTATGCATTGAAGCTTTAGAGACACTACCTGTTAGGAGCAAAGTTTGAGCTTTATACTGACCACAAAGCTTTGAAATATCTATTTTCTCAAAAAGACTTAAACATGAGACAACATAGGTGGGTGGAGTTTCTTGCTGCCTATGACTTGGACATTATGTATACACCAAGGAAGGCAAATAGAGTGGCAGATGCATTGAGTAGGCAACATGCCAAGTTGGCTACACTGATGATAGAGGAGTTTAAAATGTTATCAATACTAACTGATGTAGAAGTGGAAAACATGGGAGAGCAAACTATGAAGTTAGGTGAGGACATGAAGCAATATGGCAAGCTCAGCATCATCACAATAAAATCAGACTTAGTGGAAGAAGTGAACCAGTCATAAGATATGGATGCATTCTTAAGAGAGAAGAAGGAATTGTTAAGGAGTGGTTCAGAGCTTGACAAATTTGAACTGGATGAAAAAGGATATATAAGGTACAAGGGAAGACTGTGTGTGCCTAACACAGAAGCACTGCAAAGAAAGATCATGGATGTCCATCACAAGTCTAAGTACACCATACATCCAGGTGGTACTAAAATGTATCATGATCTAAAGAGGAGCTATTGGTGGAAAGGAATGAAGAGGATTGTGGGGGAATATGTGGCAAAATGTATGACTTGCCAACAAGTCAAGGCTGAGTACCAAAGACCCAGTGGACTGTTGCAACCTCTGGAAGTTCCAAGGTGAAAATGGGAAAGCATATCAATGGATTTCATTGATGGCTTGCCAAGATCAAAGAGAGGTAATGATAGTATTTGGGTGGTGGTAGATAGATTGACTAAGTCATCACATTTCATACCAGTAAGGAGTGATAGAAATGCACCAAAACTGGCACAGGTTTTCATGAAAGAAATAGTGAAACTACATGGAGTTCCTACCACCATCATTAGTGACAGAGACACCATATTCACATCAAAATTCTGGAGTAGCTTTCAACAGGCAATGGGGGTTGAGTTGTGCTTGAGCACAGCCTACCACCCCCAAACTGATGGCCAAACAGAAGTGGTTAATAAGTTCTTGGAGGATTTGCTTAGGGCTTGTGTATTGGATCATGGTGGTAATTGGGAAGACTACCTTCATTTAGCAAAATTTGCTTATAACAATAGCTACCAGAGTAGTATAGGGATGGCACCCTATGAAGCTCTATTTGGGAGGCCTTGTCTATCACCTGCTTGCTGGTTAGAGGTAGGTGATGAGGTGATATTAGGACCAGACCATGTGAAAGAGACAAATGCTAAGATCACATTGATCAGACAGAGAATGAAGGCAGCACAAGACAGAATGAAATCATATGCAGATAGGAGAAGGAAGCTACTTGAATTTGAAATAGGAGATCAGGTATACTTGAAAGTTTCACCTATGAGGAAGGTGTTGAGATTTGGCAAGGCAGGGAAGCTAACACCAAGATACGTAGGGCCATATGAAATCATTGCAAGAGTAGGGAAGATGGCTTACAAGTTGAAGTTGCCAGAAGAAATGAGTGGGATACACAATGTATTTCATGTATCACAATTGAGAAAATGTGTACATGATGAAGCTTCAGTGATTCAGTCACCAAACCAGGTAGAAGTCAGACCAAACTTGGTGTATGAGAAGGATCCAGTGGGCATTGTAGCTAAAGAAGATAAGAAATTGAGAAACAAGACTATCAAATTGGTAAAGGTGTAGTGGAGCCTAGACCCTAATGATTACACATGGGAGGTTGAGAACAAGATAAAAGTCCAGTACCCTCAACTATTTGCAACTGACAATTAGAATAGAGGTAATTTATCATTTATGCTTGTATTCATTTAGTTAAACATAGTATTCTGTGTTGAATGTGCTTGCTTGATGTGTGCTTTGGTTGAATTAAGAGTGTGTGTTCATGTTTGGTTTTGACATATGACTAACATAGGAAAAAGGTGTTAAATTGTGGGGCATAATTTCTTAAAGGAGGGGTGTATGTGACAGCCCATAGTTAGGCAAGCATATAAAAATATATACATGTATATTGAATATTTTATAAAAGAAAGACAGTTAGATAAAAATAAAATTTTCTCTGGAAATACTTGTGTGTGTGAGTGAGTATGCATGCTCTTGTGCATGTGCACACTGTTCCAGTATGCTACATGAACAAGGCAAGTTAGTGAGTAAAGACCCTGTAGATAAATACAAAATAAATGAGTGCATGACTAGTTAGTGTGTACACATTAGCCTAATTACAATACATAAGTTATCTAGGCAGTTTTAGTCCTAATTTCCATAAATTAAATATGAGCATAGTTGCATGTGTGGGTAGAAAATGCATGAATATAAGGTGTGCGAAACAATTGATAGACACACACACACACACAATTAGTTAGGCACATAAGCTTATATGCATGGTTAAGGCCAGAAAAGACAGAAATATATCCGGGCCAAAGTCATGCATATAGTGTGAAGAAATTTGCCAAAAGTGGCCAAGACAAGGAAAAAGGAGAAATGGTGGGAAAGGAAAGTGGAGAGGGTGGATCGTTGGGTGAAGCCAGAACTGGTGATGGGATTTCTGGTGAAAATAAATTACTTAATTGACCTTAAAACCCTAGCAGCTTTCCTACATAAAGATCACCACCTCCTATGTTTGTGGGTTAGAAACTAGAAAACAAAATATAGAAACAGGCAGCAGTTTTAGAGAAGCCATGGCAGATCTGAACCAAGACTTGGGAAGGAGAACTTTGGTGAGTAAACCCTCACTTGGAAAGGCATTAAGACCTATGAAAGGCAGCCATGTACCCTTTAGTTTATTTTGATTTCTGTTTGATACTTTGTATGCATTCTCAGTTTAATAAGTTTCTGTTGTTCCTGAAACTATGTGATTTGCATTGCTTTGCTGTCACTAAACCTATGCTTGTCTATACATGATAAATAGTGATGGAATAATGATTGATTCTTGGGTGTTTATGAACATGAGAAATATTGTTAGTTAAAGCAAGAATTAATAAGAAAAGTAGGGTGTAAGGCAGTAAGAGAAAGAGGTTCTCTGGCTTATGTCTTGCAACTGAAAAGATGGTTAGGGTGCAATGAGATTTCCATGTGCTGAGCCTTAATCTATCATTAAGTGTCCTCTGGAAATAGGGTTGAGTAACAAGCAAACCCACTTTAATGTGTGGATTGACTGTGAGAACCATATTGCATGAAAACCACATTAGTATTTCACTCTCTGAAAATGCTTTAATCTATGCTTTAGCCAAGGATATGTCTCTGTGTGAAACTGACTTGAAGTGGTATACAAGTATAACTGATTAAGTTGTCGAATACATGAATGGATGAATGATTGATTGTTGTATGAGACCTGATAGCATACATTAGTTAGGTGTACAATAGTTTTGGGACTGACACTGCATAGACAATGTTGAGTCATATGAAAAACTTAGTAATTAAACTAAGGATGTGGGTCACCTCTATCAGGATTGGGTATGAGGGAAGTGGGTATGACATAGTGGTTGGCTTGCATCAAGGTTGGGGTGTGAGTTTGCACATGGCATGTTTATGCCCAAGAAGCTTATAGTGCACCGGAAACCAGGTAGTAGTTCCAGGCAGTGTGCACCAGTGCAACCATGAATGTAATACTGGACCTTAGAATAACATGAAATGATTATACATGCAAGGGTAAATAGGCTAGAAGTATGTGGGAATCCTAACATGTAGACTTAGGATTGATACTTTAGCTCAATACCATGAATATTATTTGTGCATGTTTGTGCATGTTTGGGTGTTAGCACCAACCTGTGTGTGTGTGTATGATGGTTGTTATGATTTTCTGGACTAAGGTTTCTGATGACAAGTTAGTCTAAGAATACACACATGTTATTTAACAGTATACACACACCACTGGAAGAACACTTTGTAATTTGAACATGAGAAGGTGATTTAATTACCTTGAGTAAAACACTTAAGATCTGAGAATAGAAAAGGTGATAATGGAACATATTTCATTAGTCTTTATGCATTAACAAGTGATTTTACTTACACCAGACATAAGTCTGACCTGTTTGTTGCTTGCATCAAATGGGTGCTTCATATGTATTATGGAGCAGGTCATGAGATGTCTGCAGGAAAAGAGAAAGCTAAGTGATAAGATGCAGATGTGTGATGCTAAGAAGAAATTTGCTAATTCACTGAACTATGATTTTTGTTGAAGAATGTCCTTTATGTTTTATTTTAGCTGGAACACTTTTCTGTAATAATATTGGATTTGTGCTGAACTTTGATGGTGATGTAATGAATGGTTTAAAAGAGATTACTATGTGATGGAACCATTCTCAGTGGGAAAAGATAAAATTATTTAGCTTATATTATAACCTGTAAGCATGCAATTTTCATGAATTGAGTAAGGAAGTTGGTAGTAGAACTAAAGCATATGTGAAAAAAGCAATGTATGCATATGTATTAGACTGTTTTAGAGGTTAAAACTTAGTTACAAAATAACTGTAAACATGATGAAGTGAGAATAAATACATAGGCAGAAAATCTGAAAACATAAGAAGCTTGAACCCAGATTTACATGAGTTTGATGTTTAAATGAATGAGAAAAGCTAGTAGTTTATAGTAAGCCAGTATAAGAGTCTAACTCAATCAAGCTGCCCAACCTACAAACCCAGAAGTAATAAATAGCAGTTGTACATGTTTAGGTGCACTCAGCTGCACATAAGCATGCACAACCTTTTTACTTTGCTAATTTGAGAAGTGATTTTGCAAAAGCTTAAATGTCATGGGTCAATTCTCATGTTTTATTAAATATACAACTGTTAAATACAAATATAAACAAATAAGAATTTGTTAGTAAATTTGCACAAAGATTCATATAGGGAAGGCTAAACTATTAGTTATTTTAATTTAAAATAAATTGAGCTATTCTTTACCTAAAAACTCTGATATTAGAACTAAAGTGATTTGTATGTTTATATATATATATATACAAATAGTTTTTTTAAGAAGTATATCAATATTTCTACATTGATCAGATTGGATCTTGGGAAGAGAGGAAAAAAAACTAATAAAAGAAAGAAAATAGTTGGTCTTGAAAGTAAGCAACCCCTTAATTTAGCACAAACTAAATTGAGCCATTAAAACACTATGGCAAATTGGGGAGGGATGTTTCATGCATGGTATTTCGTAATGAAATGCCTATGTATGCCGTAGGAATGGCATACCCTATAAGCTCTCATCTTTGCATTAGCTTGATTTCTCCTTGTATCCTAGCCTTTGCGCTTTGGTTGGAACTTTGGTTTGCTTTCCATCTCTTTTGATACCTCATGGGTGCTCTTATGGACAAAAACTATCGCCATGAGACTCTCAAAAGTAGCCCCTAATGGGGGTAAGACTAAACAATGAAAATCCAACCAATGCATTAAGACCCTAAGCAACCTCCTTTCCAACCTCGATGAGTACTGGCCATCTCAAAACGGAATCTAGCCAAAGATTAGATTGGGTAGCATAATCCATCACTAATAAGCTACCCAGCTACAATTGGATGAAACACTAAAAATGTACACCCCACTTGGTCTCAGAGATAAACTAAGGCTTAAAGTGATGTTTTGAATCAATCTAAGTCATGGCCTGCTTGTCATCCTCTACTACTATTATGTCCCACCAAGCCAAAACCCCTCTCTAGATACTAGGGAACAATTCTCTTCATGAGAACATCTCCTAAGTCTATATTGATGAAAGCCATCTCATATTCACGTGCCCAATCCTATCTCAGCAACTATCTCAAAACCAAGATTTAGATTCACGCTAAGGTCAAGGAAACCCCGACACAACCTTGGAAAGTCTAGAACTGGTGGAGCGAGAAATACCGGTGCCCCCAAGGGCTACACCACCTTCAACACTTACGGTTGCTTCTAGGATGTTTGCATGCGGCGGAACATTCCGTGGGTAGTCAAAAAGTCCTTGGACCAAATTGGACATCCCAGACTGCCCATTCGTAGTCACGCTTACATACTCCATCTGTTCATTCTAAGAGCCTGAAAAAGATACCTAAACGACTGACAATAGAAATAAATCAAAGTCTAGAGGACAACTGGTGTATACAGTATCATACACTACAACAAAACAGGCTTTTTACAACGGGCAATGCCCGTTGTAATATGTGTTCCACAACGGGCAGCCGACCGTTGTAATAAGCGATGTTGTAATAGGTTGACCATATTTTACAACGGGCAATGCCCGTTGTAATAAATCTTTTTACAACGGGCAATGCCCGTTGTAATACACCTTTTTACAACGGGCAATGCCCGTTGTAATACATGATAATGCAATGGTTTCTGACCGTTGCAAAATAAATGCAAATTTTAAAAAACAATTGCAGCAGCATACATCCATACCAATAATGAATAATTTAACGAGTAATAAATATTATCATAAAAAAACCAAAATCATTTCATTTCAAGTGTGTTTGCATTTCATTTACATTTTCACTGTGTATTGTACATTTCTTTATAAAACATAAAAAAGAACAGTTACAATCACATAAACACTGCCTATCACCCCTACACTGTGCATGTGCACAATACAACCAACAGCCAACAAGCAACCCAAACCACTACCCCCAACCCTGTATCACTGTCACAGCCCCATCATCCATACTACCCACTGAATTTTCCTCCACAACTTCACCATAAAAACTGCCTGCACACTTTCAAAAACTACTCCGACCATTACCCCTGCCATCTCAACCATACTGCCTGTTGCCATTTCCAGTACCAACATTGCCAAACTGACACAAAATCCCACCACTTCAGACTGCAACCTTCACACTTCTTTCTTCAAAATTTCTCAGTCCTCCCTTACACTTCAACAAAACATCACACACCCACCACAACTCCTTTCATTCACACAATACTTCAAAACTGCAGCCTTGCCATTCACTATACATACACACTGATACATCACACACCCACCACAACTCCATAACTCCATAATACATCAACCTTCAACATTACCTGCAACTGCGCCTCAATATACCTTTTGTGATTTCTTTAACTCTAGGTTACAATAACAGTTTAAACACTCTTCTGAAAATTCAAAACAAAACTGCAACAATTATTAGCATATTAATTACCTGAGCAGCAACGGCGAGTCCACCAGCAAGCAAAGACGATGACAGCCAAACCTGTAAACAAATCTGAAATGCTGCCATGGATGTAGCACCTTGGTGTGTAGCTAGTGATGATGCCAAAGTCGTGCAGAATGTCACTGATATCACTCTTGCCAACAATAACACTCCTACATCGCCAACCATAATTAGAAGAAACAAAAAATATCCAGATGTATTTTCTCAAACAAAAATATCACATGCTATACGAATTATGAAACAAACTAACTACTGATAATTGACAAACATATAACATAGAAAAAATTAATAGTGTCAAGGCAGCATTTCACCTGTAATAAGGCTGGACTTTAAGCCTCGGAAACAAAAATCATAACCAAATACAAAAACAATTTTCGATGCTGTCAAAGTATTTCAGTTTTGTGCACTTGTAACTTTAATTTAGAGTGGTGCTAAATGCATCACATTAAGTACTCTATTTAATTCATTCAACAGCATGCCATCGAATGGTTGTGAAGTAGCTTGACGTCATTGCCAAATGATGTAAAAAGTTTCTTTTTTCTATCCAAATTCTGAATGGAACTGAGTAATTTAGACATTGTAATGCGGTGCATTTTCTTAATTTAAACACATATAGAGAGATATCAATGTAATTATACTCAACTACTTCAACCTATTTCATTTTTTCTTTAAGTTGATGCAATTTCTAGCTCGTAAATTTCAAAGTATATATTTGCAAATTCATCACTCTACCTTAATGTTTGCAAATTGGATAGCTTTTAGTGTTTCGACAGTTGAATCACCTCTCTTCAGAATATTCTTGAGCTCTTCCACTTTCACTAGAAGAGAGTCTACATTTGAATTGGCAGATGCGACCAATTTATTGGTCTTCTTTAAAAAATCGCATAGCTGGAAAAAAATGATTAGTTTGTATAATACAAAAACCTAAAACAAAATATTGTGTGAAAAAGCGCTGCATCAAAAACCTTTAGGGTTAAAGACGTCCATGAGTGATCGTCTCCTTCCAGCGATTTGATCAACTTATTATAGTTATCCTGTTACAGGCACAAAATTTCTATTTTGTTCTACTAAGAATTTAAGCTTCATGTTGCGAACAACTATGATTTTTTCCCTTGGAAAACAATATAATAACCACATTGCATATAATCTTCAAAGCATAACAGTAGGCTATTTAATACTAAATATTTTGTGCCACTATCAGTTTATTATAACAATTAGTGTATGTATCTATTAGAATCATATTTCAAACAGCTTATACATTTTTGGCATCAATAAGAATGCATATTGGCTCTCAATAATTTTAAAATTAAATCAGATAAGAAAATGAACTAAAAGGTCTCAATTTAGGTATTTACTCAGAAGTGTGTTGATCAATTAAATCAGATAAGAAAATGTATAAAATTTCTATAGAAGTGTGTTGATCCCTCTTTTTAGTTACTACTTCTGTTTTATTTTTAGTTTTAATTTAGGTATTTACTCTTCTTGTTTGAAATTAATTTTTCCAGTATAATTTTTTGTAAAAATTAAGGTGATGTTATATCATAGAATGCTTGTGTTTATTACTCAATTTCTGCCTAGGTTATCTTTCTAAAATATGGTGGGGTATTTTTAATTTGGATGTTGTAATATTACTCAAACTTTAACTATAGTTCAATATTGAGATCAAGGCTAATATTACCTCTACACTCCCACGTTGCACCATTTTAAGGAAAGTTGATAAATAGACGGGTTTTTCTTTGCAGATTATGAAAACCACTTCCCCTATTTGTTTATTTATGGTAAGATTTCCATATAATTTTATGTAGCATATTGGCCTTTAAGATATTAGAGATTTAATGCTACTGAACTTATAGTGATTTCAAATATTTTAACCTTATGGTACCATGCTCGGGGAAACCGTTGAACGTTTGGATTTTTGGAAGTTTAATGTGCAAATAATATCAATAACTTGATGTCTACACATTAACCAATCTAAAATTAATATTAGAAGAAAAGTATATATTTGACTACAAACTGAACAATGTTCCACTCTCTGTATAAAGTACTTCAAACCAAGCGAGATGTTCAGTTACAGAATTTAGTTTCACTATAGTGACTAGTAATATATGTGAATATTGTATCGTGTTCAGTGTCATTGCAATTGTATCGATTCAAAAATAAACGGGTCAAAGAAAAACAAACAAATCATATTGGTATATATTTTGTGGCTACTTTGCCTATGATTTTTATACCATTTTTATAAGAGTTAGTTGTTAATTTTTAATCGATTTCTTGAACGTAATGCAGATTTCATTAGCAGTGAGTCTTAGAGATGTTTCAAAACTTTGAAATCATTGTCACTACAATTACTAACAAGTTTTCCATTGAATTTCTAACACAAATATCTAATAACAGTCAAATATATCTTTTCTGTTTAAGTGAATGAGTGTGTTATATCCTCTTATGCATCTTTTCTTTTAATTAAATAATTTATGGAATAAATATTCCAATATTGTCGTACTTGCAATTTGTTTGTAGAATTATGCTTTTAAAACAATAGATCTAGACATCTGTAATTATTTTGAAAAAAACTGCTTTCGCTACTTTTGAGCCTATTTCCTCATGCATTGGTGACAAAATTGAGACAATAGATTCTTTTATTTATTAAGAGTTGAAATAAATGGTCTACCTATTGAATATTGAACTGTTAAATAACTGGTTCATTTAGATGCATCTATTTTTCAGAGCAATTAACAGAGGATCTAATTGTAGTTAAATAGTAGACCATAAACCACAGGTAGGATTTTTTTTCTTTATTCATTTGTCCCCATACTTCAACTCGAGCCATTTTCATATATATTATATATCATGGTTTTTCCAAATGAATCACTATTTTGGAGGCAAAACTAAAAACTTCAACTAAAAATTGAAAATAAATTAGTAAAGAAAAATAACCAGTGACATATTCAAAGAAAAAAAACTCTTATAAATAAATTAGTAAAGAAAAACAACCAGGGATGTAAGTGTTTTGGTACCTTTGATCACTTTCAAACTCAATCACCATAAAACCCGTGATCACTTCCACAACCACAGCCTTGAATCACCTCATCAACTTCTTTTCACAACTGCAATCGAGAACGAGCTGCCTGCAATCGAACTGCCTGCAATCGAGAACGGCATCCAAATTCGTCACCTTCGAACGCCAACTGTCCTACAGCAACCAGCCTCTCCTCCCCTCGCCTGCCAACCTCAATCGCGCCTCACCCCTCGCCGAACCAAATCACTGACCATCCCTGTCTATCATCACCACTGATAAAAAAACTCACCATATACTTCGCTTCGGCCACTTAAACAACCGCTACCATCAACAGCAAGTCGCAACCATTTCACGACCTCAGCCCATTCACCAACCCAAATCGCCTCATCTCCTATAACCGCCGATCCAACCGCGACATCAACGCCTGAAACTTGCTTCAATCGCGACCCCAAGTGCGGCCGCACCACTCGACTCACCTCAAATCGCGCAATTTCGAGCATCGATCGATAAAGGAAGCACGTAAATCCCAAAGCCATAATTTGGAGCAAGAACGAGCAACGTAAAGGAATGAAATAAAAGGTCGGCCTTGTTTTTTTTAATAAAGCTTTTTGTCCGTTGTAATTTGTGACTAGGGGACCGTTGTAATTCGACACCTTTTACCACGGGCAATTTGTGACCGTTGTAAAGTTGGCATCTATTACAACGGGCAACCAATGCCCGTTGTAAAAAGGTCTTTGTATATGACATCTTTTACAACGGGCCTGAATGGACCGTTGTAATAGCCTTCTATTACAACGGGCAACCAATGCCCGTTGTAAAAAGGGCGTTGTAATAGGGTATTTTTGTTGTAGTGATATAGTATAAAAATACAAGTACACTCTCTTGACTTACCTCCCTCCGGTAGTTGTTTAACCCAAACTGATCTACTTGGCCCTAAGTGTTGAACCAAGGCTCCGATACCAAATGCAACAACCATCGTTCGTAATACCCAAAAATTAATGTCTCATACCAATGCCTGACTTCTGAATACCACAAAAGACTACGGTAAAACTAAAAACATACCAAAGCGTAACGATATAATCTCACAGCATAATGATAATATACAATATACTGAATACACATGAACATAAATGAATATCTGATACAATAAGTCTCATATACAAATAAAATCTGTCATGTACTACTATAAAATCAAGTATATATCCAAAATGTCATCTTCGCCTTTAAAGCTCCAGCTGCGCCGCCCTGATAGCGTATTCCGAAAAGCTCCTAGCTTCCAAACTACTCAATCGAGTACCCGAGAGTTATCATGACATAAACATACAAAGACAAAATGTAGGTCAAACATAAAGCCTGGTGTGAGGGGAACTATCTCAAAATACTATATATATAAACTATATGAAAATAGAACATGAACTACTAAGGTACAACTGGTACTCTCCACAAACGTGGCTCGGGTATAATCTAGACTGCCCATAAACAAGTAAATTAAACCCATCGCACAAGTAAGGAATCATACCATAACCAACTCTTCTCCTGTAGTTAATGAGTCATCACAATTAATATAATGTCACTGATATGTAACAATATACTGTGATAAATAATCTAATATACAAATATAATGGTCTATTAGAATAATTAACCTATCACTACACGTCGTCTACAACCTAACGATATATGAAGAACAGTGTATGTAAATCGATACTCATCATTGCTGATGAGTGAAGTCCAAAGTGGAAATTAACTATGATTCAATGATCCTTATGTAGGGTCCAAAATAAACTGAGTAGGTACTTAATTGTACCATAGACCTCGAGCCGCATCAAGTGTGATCAAACTTGTGTAGATCTCACCGTATCCCATATTGAGCATAAGTGATATATGACATACTCTAGGTATTTGACACCTATATAGATCTCACTATAATCTAATGATTCTTGTTGAGGGTCCAAAATAAATAGAGTTGGTACCTAATTATACCATAAACTCTGAGCCGCATCCTAATTGATCGAACTCGTGTAGATCTCACCGTACCTTATATCAAGCATAAGTGATATATGATCTACTCTAGATATTTGAAACTTGTGTGGACCACACCATACCACATATCAAGCATAAATAATAATGATCCACCAATAAATGATCATCATCATCTCCCCCTTAAACATCATGGATTTCTTAGCAAATTCACATGATGCCTCTATAAAGGAGAACGACAGGCAGGACTCATATAACATGCTTTCGGGACCAGATTTAGAGTGTGTGTGTATATGTGTACGTGTGTGTATGTGTGTGTGTGTGTGTATATATATATCTATAACTTCACGTAATCAAATACGCCTATCACAAACGAAGACCGATATCTCATCATCATCTATCTATACAAATGGCCTCTACTATAAGACCAACAATATGTATGGCCTCTAATATAAGCCCAATACGATGTATGGTCATTAATATAAGACCAGTGCTGGGTATGGTCACCAATATAAGGCAAACACCATTAATTAAAACATCTACCCAAGGTCGATACCAAGAGATACAGACTTGCATACCACTTCTCTGAGTAGCCCAAAATTCTTCCAGAAGTCGTACAGAGGAAATCGGGTTGGATGAGAAGGGAAATGCTCCAGATCTGGGAATTATTGCCCGACCCAGCCAAGTGCCACCGGTCCACCGGTCCGTGCTTTGAGCTAGGCAATAATATCTAGCTTGGAGCAAAATCCGAGGCCTAATTACTGCTCGTTTTGTCGTGTCGCCTTCTCCATCAAGTCACCCGCCCATCCCACCATGTTGTCTTCATCACATAGTTAAAGTTTAGTGCCTTACGATTGAGTCTACATATCGATTCCTTCGAGTGTTCCAGAGGGATATTTGTGTCGTCATGAATCCTTTTCCCAATCAATTTGCTACCAAAATGCAATATGCATCTCAGCAACCTAACTATATTCTACCACATCGCCTTTCTTTATTATAGATGTATATTTATACACTAATGCGCACAATACACCCCAATTCATAGACACGTTTACACTTATACTTTAAAATTTACATTTTGAGCTTTACCAGATCAATTACTCGACCCGTTATCACCTCATGTAGCTTAGCGCACACGATAGGCGCTATGGCTACAAGAGGTGCTCATGACGTGCTTTTACAATATACGTTTTCACACACACACACACACATATATAAACAGTTCGATTGTTTAATAATCAAATCATACTTTTATTTATTAAATCTTTTCTATAAAAGTCCATATATCTTCTCTTACTATTTTATAAAATCATGCGACTATTTTATAAAATACATAACTAGCTTATAAATCATTTTTAAGTGTAATGACGGAAATTTTTTAACGTTTTGTAAGGGGATATTTAACTTATTCAGACATTCAAGTTTGATTCAAATTTAATAAATAATAAGAAAATCAATTTTTAATAAAAAGACTTGTTTTTAATAAGTATTTTTATCTCAATTTATAGATTTTCCATAATTTTTAATTTGAAAAATATTTAAATTATCGTTTGACATATTTTACGACAAACGTTGGTATTTTTGAAATTTCACAACAAAGTCATACCCTTATATCATTTTCCTTTTCCCTCTTTTATTTTTCATTTCCCTCTTCTCTCTATTCATATTCTCCTTTTACAGTAAAAGAAGTTCAACCTTCCTCTTTTAAAAATCAAAATCCAATGATTTATCGAACGAAAAAATATGAAACTGGATCCATTGAGTTTGTTTGAGTGTTGGCTTCGAATCTATGTGTGTTTGGTAGCGTGTATGAGTGAAGGAAGACGTTCAACAATGGATAGAAGAACTAGGGATTGTGATTGCCATTGATTGTGGAGGAGATAAGCTTCGTTGTTGGTTTCAACACATTTGTTGTGCGAAGGAGCATCTTGCGGTCGAGTATAGTGGTATGTGGTGTGATACTAGAGAGTGCGACATGTTTTGGGTTGTGGTCAAACCCTATAAGCCACGACCTATTCTGGGTGATCGAGCTAAGGTCGGTGGTGTGGAATACAGAGAGTAGGAAAAGAGAAGCTCGTCAGTGGTGGTGGTTTGCGATTTCATGATGGCTGAGATTAGGCATGCGTGCACTGGAGAGGAGGGGTGTGCGTTTATAGGGGAAGGGTATTAGTGTTTGAGGAAGAAGATGTTAATAGGGTAATTAATTAATTTAATTGTTAGTTAGTGAATTAATTAAAGTTTGAAATTCAAAAGCTTATAAAATGAATAAATATTTCATACACGGTCCAATCAAAACGTGGTCTTTTGCATTACGCTCATAGGAGTGATATCTACACATTATAATTGGTTCGTCGAGTTTGGAGCAAGTGGATTTTGAAGCTAAAATCGAACGTCGATCGAACCAGAACGCTTAAGCGTCCGTTGGAATTATGGTGAATTAACTCACCTTTGGATGAATACTATATGATATATATGCTAATATAAATTATAGTTTCATGTTTGAATGATTTATTAGTTTGGTTTGGTTGAATTTCTGCTTTGAAAAGTGAATGACATGCAAAATGAAATATAGGCAATTTTTTAGATGGATCTGGATCCCTCACCATTGTTGATTTTAAATTTTAGTTATATACTTGTATAAAATGTTGAATGACAAAAGTTTAGTAGTTGGCCATATTGGATATGAAATTGATATATGTTAAAAGTTGAACCTTTTAGTGATAAAGGTAGTAGTAGTAGCATTGGTTAAGTGCTATGGTAGCTATTGACCCCATTAAAGTATTTGTAAATACTATTATTTACTGATTGGATTTGAAATAGGTTTCTATTCAAAGAATGATTTTTAAATGTGACTTTTGGGATTTTCTATAATATTTTATCTTGAAATAGTTTTTGAACTTTCTATTTTACTCCAGCCTTTTTGGAAATGTTTTTAAAAGTATTTTGGAAAGTGTTTATTTTACAAAAAAATTAATATAATAACGAACATTTATTTTAAAGGAAAATAAAGGATTTATCATTTATAATAAAGTAATTCTATTTTAAAAGAAGATAGTAATATTTTGGAATAAATATTGGTGAAATATTTTATTTAAAATGTTATATAGAAAGAGAGATTTATAAACGTTATTTTATAAACAAAAGAATAGATTTATAAATGGTATTTTATAAAAAAAGGAAATGATATCATTTTTTATAATTTGGTATAATAAATCACATTTGTGAATTTATAGTGATATATGGAATGATCTTTTACGGAAAGTGTTTGGTCCTATTTTGAAACTAAAGATTTGTGATAAATATATGAGATTTAGAATCAAGGAGTTTTATAATTATATTTGAAGAATTATAAATGGATTTTTATAATTATATTTGGAGATTTATAAAAGCAGTTTTATAATTATATTTTGGGATATATAAAAGGAGTTTTATAGTTATATTTAGAAATTTATAAAAGAAGTTTTACAAAGTGGAAATTATGTTGAAGGGCTTCTATTTTCAGGGTAATAAGTTTTAAGGACAACACTTCTAAATAATTAGTTTTAAGGACAATTTACAGGATAATGATAAATTCATTTATCTTTTTAAGTTATACAGGAAAATGATAAATCTTTTTATCATTATTTCTGTATAACTAAAAATGATAAATTCTTTTATCTTTTTCATGTAAAATGTCCTTAAAACTAATTTTTTAGAAATAGTGTCCTTAAAACTTATTATCTGCACAAATAAGCCCTTGAAGTGAAAATCCCCTTTTACAAATTATAAATAGAAAGGAGATTTATAAAAGGATTTTTTAAATATGAAAGAGATTTATAAATAGGAGTTTTATAAAAGGAATGAGATTTGATTTTTATAAATGATCATTTAAAACTATGGTGGTATAGAAAGTATTCTTTTCATACTTAACACCAAATTCCAAGGTAGGGAAACTCGTCCTTATCCTAAGAATTAAGAATGTATGTCGAGGTAAGGAAAGTATGCTAACTTGTTAGACTACATTGTTAATTAAGGGATAACACAAGTTTGAAATTGGAAAGTGGTGATAAGTATATTTGATCTAATTTATACATGACCCTATTACTTACACCAAAAGTGTTTTGGGTTTATTGTTACCAATGTTTTAAATAATGTTTGTTTTAACCCAATTAAGTATGGTTTTGGAAATGAAATCTTTCTTAAGATATGTCAACATACTTATACTGTTGATATAAGTATATGGAAAAATCTAAGTATTGAAAGTGAAATGTTTTGTGAGTATTCTTATAAAGCTGAGATAAGTATATTAATATTTTTCAAGTATTGAAAGAGTATAGAGGGTTTGAGAATATATCTTTTGTAAAAGGGATTTTAATACGAATATTTGAAAGGAGATTTTAATTAATAAGAGGATTGACTAAAGAGGCTTAGTGGTTCCTTATGTGCTTAACCATAGTTGGTTTCCATATGGAATTTAAATCTCTAATTTGAATTTTTGTTTATTTGGTAGTTAAATAACCGACTATCAAATCTTGGCCAGTCTTGAAACTATCGATTGTTGGTTCGGAGAGACCAGGATCAGATATGTTATCCAAAAACCACTTCGAACCGGCGTAACTATTTGAATTGAAGACATTTTGAATATGATGGAATCAAAGATGGAGTTCTTTGAAGTGCAAGGTCTAGTTGCTAATAATCCTAAGGAAGATTATAAAATGGATGTAGTAGAAGTAGTGCATTCGGTTTGTTCAATCGTAGAGCAACTTGTATGGATGAATGCTGGCATTGCATTATTGCCTAGAGAGCAGTGTTAGCATTCCAAATGTGATTTGCTAAAAAGGTAAAATGTACCCTCATCTTCACAATTGGTAATGACTAAAATAGGGAGAGGCGGTAGGGCTATGTGGTTCGCTACCATTAGGGTATGGTTATCACCCGATCTAGATCGATATTGACCCATTTATGTATGCTAGTGACTCGGTATGATTGTTGCCGACATTGTTGCCGACAACCGAGGTGATGACATATTTGGTACTATCCATGAAGGGGTCGGCCAGTCCTGTATTGGCATGGGATCCATATGAGGCTCTTATTAAATTTTTCTAGAGGTGTACTGTGATAGGCGGTACCCCAGTAGCCTTGTCATTATACAGAATCCATTCTCCAATGCATGCTTTATGGACTTAGTTGTGCCCAAATATGTTGGAATGTGAGATGCAAGAATTCCAGCGATGTTATATATTTATTTTAAACCCTAGACATTATTATAATATCATTGGACTTTCTATTTGAAATGGTTTGGTTATCATAAGGTAAAAACCCGTCCATGTTTATGTGCGGCGTGGTCTTATGAGATACCTTTATTTTTAAAATATTTTATAACATAAAAATCTATTTGGTTTGTGTATCTCACACTGGTTTACCAGACTGATCCGAGCATTATTTTTATACAATGCTCGGTTTAGCTCGAATGTATTTTTAGATTTAGTTATTAATGCTTTGGAGCTTCAGGAGACGAGATGGATTCCTCCAAGACATATTCACGTATCTTTCATTTTCGCTGCATTTATTGTTTTATATTTATCAGCATTTGTAAGGATAGGTTGTTATAATTGTCTAGGTTGATGATAGGTTGGTTTACTCTGATTGATGTATGTATATAAAACTTTTCTTTTGTAAAGATCTGTTGTATATTATATATATTACAAGCGATGATGTGAGATTCTATTCTACCTTTTCTTTCTTTCACCCTAACAATCTGTCTTTTCGACACTTGAATGCTCGGCACGTGAATACCATGGATGTATTGGAGTCGACTTTTGAGGATGGAAAAGGCCAGTCATCACATTAAGCCTTCTATCTTATCTTTAAAAGTCATACTTTTTAATATTTCTATCACTAATATAACTATATATTTGAGTTTAATTAATTTATAATCATGCTATAAATTAATATCAACTCAATCTAACTCTATCTAATATGAATATAACATAATATTTAATATATGAGATCTTAATCTATTATCCCGAATATATATTCAAGCCAATCCAATCAAATAGGGGAATGAGTACATATATATTATTCTTCCTCTTCTAGGTTATATTTCTTAATATATATATATAGGGTATTTATACTAAAATATAAATTTAGAGTTATAATTCCACTCACCTAAAGCATAAATTCCTAAATGTCCAAATCTCGTCCAAGCCCATACTATGTCGTAGATAATCTCATTATGAGTGCAACAGTGAAGAGACATCTCGATTGGACCTCGTATGCAATAGATACGAATTTTATAAGAATAAAGATAATAAAAATTAGTTAAATAACTTAATAAATTAAATAACTTAATTACTCGTACAATCTTTCTTCCTTAAATATATACTCATGTACAAAAGCGTGCATGCACAACCATAGCCGCACCTTCTCTCTTCCTAATCTTAACATATACTCCACGAATTGATGCACTACCGGTTCCATCACACTCCTCATCACGTACTTACCATAATGCATTCCTCTTTGTTATATCTGGCTCCCCCTTGTAGAATGTGACCTAGTCTCTCCTCCATGGCTACCAAATGTCGCACACCACCTAAGACAACCGAACTTTAAAGCAATGACTCATGAAGAAGCCTACCGTGAAGAGAAACATGATGGTACCATCCACTTCGCCTAGCTCCCCCTCTAACTCTGAAAAATGCTAACCCTAACAAACATAAGCAAAAGTGGAGCTCGGCCATGCCTCACCGCACCAACACCACCATAGACGTGATGCTCTCCCCTCTACGAGTCCAACAGATTCATCCTCAACCCTTATAGTCGCTCATAGCTCTATGAATCGAAGCGGACCCGTTACCCATATATGTGACCTGATTTGGATATTTCAAAGAGGGAGCAAGAGAAAGTAAGGAGCTATGTTCGGGGTTTGGTGTATATATGTGTGTATATATATAATTAAATTTTTGAATAAATTGCCAAATGTTTCGAGCTCGTACGATCACACAACACATCAGATCGTCATCGGTGTGCATTGCTTCTTTATTCCAGTCCAAATGGTATACATTTCGTCACTATCCAAGACAGCGCTCCGAAATGTTAATTTCATGCATTTACAAGTCGTTTTGACCATCGAATTGCTCGATTCCAAAAATACTTCAACATTACGTCTCATAATGAAGTCATCATCCTAGAATCACAAGCCATCAGTTGAGATCCTACCAGACTCGACTACGCATGTATTTTTTACAAAATACGTATAATAATACGTAAATCATAAAAATACCGTTACTTCAAATATAAATATATTTATACAAATTTTGATTCATAATGTCGAAGCAGACTCGATGGAAGTGGTCTCGAGTCCTAATTGGATCGTATGCGAAAAATTAAATTTTGGATTTTCAATTCATTAATGACTTAATATTTAAATTGATATTTAAATATCTAGTCATGCGGGTTGTTACAATTTTTCCTAATGAGAGCTTTATCAATGATTATTTTAAGTATACAGAAGATAGACATCAGAGGTAGTAACTATGTAATCAAAACTATAGTAGCATCCTAATTAACTTTGTTGGTTTTAGGATCTGAGTTATACCATTGGTGCAGGAGAGGCTTCGACCCCGACGTGATCTATATTTTCTTCTTCATTTATTATAGTTTAACATTTACTTTTCTTTTTTATTGCGGCCTTTATTATAGCCACGCTTGATTTTGGGTTTAGAGATTTCCAAGACACTGGAAATCGTTATTTTCATGTATAGAACCTAAGGAATGGCAAGATTACAAGCTCAGAGGTTTTAAATAGTTAACTAGACCATTTATATTCTAGCCTCGGTGGATAGTTTAAGAACCTTGGTTATACATGAATCATAGGTGTTGCGAGTCTTAGACTTTGTGGGTTTATGTGTAATAACGGTGACACAAATTATTAATTACACTAAAAGGTAATAAACTTTATAATAAAAATGACATACTAGCTTGGTTAAATTTAGTAATGACCCAAAGGTCGCTGACTCGAATGAAAAACTTTCATACGTAACTTTGCTTAATGGGTTGGATAAAGGTTGCTTCTTTGAATTTGGAGGACTTAAAAAGGAGTGTTATCAACTCTAGGTTTCAACCCATTGATGCTTCGTAGATGGTTAATCTCATTTGCTGAAAGGTCATATAGCCGAGGTGATGGTGTATGATAGTTAAAGTAGAAATTCCATTGTACATGGTGGTGTTAAATTGAAATAGCCATATGTTGAGGTAGTAGCATAATTCAACAAAGAAAGTCGAGAGCAGCAAAAGAGCTCTAGTGTGCATATGCTCACACGAAGTAACCATCGTAGGGTTGATGCCATGAAGCTATTAGGTTGGGTGCAATAATTTCTAATCCTATAATACCGGGGCACTTTACATTACTATTGAATTTGATCTTGGAGTTTAGCGTTGTAGTCGCTTTAGTCATTTTTTGGTTTCTTAAAATATAACGGCTTAACTACAGTGATATAGTATATTAAACCTATGGTCAAAACAAGTAAACTGTATTAGGCAAACATTTACAAGACCCATAGGTTATAATAAAAGGCCAACGTATAAACACAAACTTAAGCAATAAACAGTTTTTAAAGATCGAAACAAATGATTAATTAAAATAAGTCATTAAAATATTGTTCTTCAAATCAAAAACTAATTTTTCGTAGGAAGGTAGAAAAACGAACTCAAAGACAAAACATAGAGAATTAGTCGATGCATATTAATTAACAAACACAATAAAATTAGTATTAAGCACTAAATCTATTTAAGTAAAAATATTAAAAAATAAATCAAAGCCGCCTACTGATTTTGAATGAAAAAACATTACAAAGAACTTGACACGGATAGATTTCTTTTAAAGTTCTAATGGAAAAGTTCTCAAAAAAGAAATGTAAGAAGAAAAATGAGAAGTAGAAGAGTATAAATAAAATGTCAATTAGATCTTAGCCATAGACTTTAAAATTTGTTAATCAAATCCCACCGTGAAAAAGTGACGATGAAAACGTATTACCTTGAGAACTTTACTGTATTCTGGCATAGAAAAAATTGGCCACGTCTAGCCTAATGAATCATAAGTAAACACGTGGAGCTCTATAAATACTCTGATGCGACAGGTAGAACTGTTAGTGTAAATTACTTTTAGCAAAACTAAAACCATTCTTTTTGCCAAAATTCACTTTTCACCTCGGTAAAAGTGGGGTATGTGTTACGCCATATGTTACCATGGGTATTTTTGTATTTTTCAATATGTTTATCCCTTCGACATTAAAGCAATGAAAGTAGAGAATTTTCCACTCTTTAAAATAAGCTAAAAGAAGTGTTCTATTCTTATGACCAAAATACCGAAGAAGTGAAATGTTAAGTTATTAGCCAAAATGTGTAAAAATCGAGAAAATATTATATTATTATTCCGTTGCCCAATACTAACAAGCCAAATGAAGGAACTGAAATGTTAAGGTCCAAAGGTATTATTCATCGAGGTATTAGTCATAGGTATTTGATTAAATAAATAAAGATCTAGAAAAGAACACCGAGGATACACGCGGTAACAATAATATAATGCTATGTAATCTCAACCATCCAATAAAGCTATGTCTCAGCTTTATATCAAGCTTCTAAACAGTGAGATGTGCATCTACAAATAACATATCATCAATCCCCGTCATTTAACGCACAAATAGATTATGACAAGTGTCTCAATCATAATCCTCCACTTTGTCAAGTATATAATCCATGAAGAGAGCTCTCCACTATTAATTCACTACAAAACTACTATAAATAGACGTGGATCTCACAACGATCATTAAGCAATAGTTCACTTACCAAGAGATACAAAAGAATGTATTTTTCTAGATTAGAGAAAATCATAGAATTCATTCATGGCTCCCAGCTTGATTTTTGTATTTTCGAAAATAACTCTAAATTATAAAATTACCAATAACGGATGTATGGATTTTTCATGAACTATAATAGATCTTGGTATCTCTAAAATTCACTACATTTTTACTTTCGACATTTACTTAATATTTCTGAAATTTACCATTATTAAGCTCTTTACAACTTCGGCTTGACTCCTAAGCCGGAACCCACACATTAAAGCCGACCTCATTTGTTAGTTGTGGTTGTAGCCAAAAATATGCATCAAAAAGTGTTAAGGACAAATTTTAACAAAAATACAAAAAAATTCTGAAACTTTTGGTTGAAGAACACAATGCGAATTTAGGATTTTCTAACTTTTAGAATCAGGATTTCATGTTGATGTTGTCTGCAGAAGGCTTTGGTGGTAATGGAGACTAGGTTAGCTAGTGATAAGGCGACATGAGAAGTTGCAGCGATAACTTTTGTGGTGGCAATGGAGGTTGTTTAGGTTTTTAGAGTTGGAGTGACGATAGTGGTTTCAAAATTAGAGTGTGCTAGCAGAGGCGATTGCTCGGCTTCGAAGTAGTTGGCAAGGGTTTCTCTAATGATGTTGCGATGGTGATGGTGGTTATGAAGGTGCAATTTTAAACGGGTTAGAAGAAGAAAACAACCATTAACGCTACCTTGTAGTAGAATTTTATGGATTGTAGTATCATTTTATGAACTGTAGTAGCATTTGTAGATGAATTACGTAAATTTTAACTTACAATGCTATCTTATAATAAGAATTTATGAATTTGTAACGTTTTATGAATTGCAGTATAAGTTCTAGATAAAATATACATACACACACAGAGAGAGACACACACACACACCCCCCTTTAACTCGCATTGTGTTTTGTACTAGCTTTTATATATGAAAAACGTCTTTTAAAACTATATTTCTACCTTCTAGCAACATTATACGGTTTTATAAAGATTATATATATAGGATTTTATCTCATAAACATTTGTCATTTCAATATTAATTACCATAATATTATGTGAATTAAAAAAACTGAATATAATATATAACATTACAATGCTACTTTGCAATAACGTATTTTACGAATCTGCTTTGTAATCTTACTTCATATGTTAGTATTAGTTATAGTAATATTATGTGAATTGGAAAAAAATAAACCAAATGTGCTATTTAATGTAACATTTTTACCTTGTAGAAGAAATTATTTTGTTTCAATTTATAAAACATCGGATAATTTAAAATTTAATTAAATGTACTGTTTAGTGTAATACTTTTACCTTGTAACACTACTTTATGTTACTATGCTACCATGTAGCATCATTCCATTTTATGTTTCGTTATTTTTTTCTATGAATTAATGCTACATTTTGTTATCATTTAGTTTCATTCTTATTTCTTACATGATATTTGTATTATTTTTATGTTGTATTCTTTGTCGTGAAACATTTTATATCATTTTTTAAATTTTGCTAAAATATTTTCCTATAATACTACAATATAGTATCAATATGTACATGCTACTTTTTTTATAATAAAACCATCTTTTTGTGCCATTGTATACTAGCAATTTATTTGATACTTTTTCTTTCTTTTTGTATAATGATGTTGTACAATATCATTTCTTACATGTTATTGCTTTTTGGCTGATGATTTTTATTGGCGAAGAAGTGGAGCGAAAGGACGTGAGAAATGATGTCATGATAATGTGGTGGACCTAAGGGGGATGTTAATAGGTGTTGCGACAGTCAATTTTTGAATAATTTAGGATTTTAAAGTTGAGTTGGTTGCTATGGTGGTAGAGCTGATGTTGCAGTGGCATGGTGATAAGTTACAAGGGAGCGATGAGGAGGAACGAGGGTTTGGTGAAGCAGCGATGTAGGAATGGTGGTGGGTGAAATAATGAGAGAGAAAGGATGATGAAGAACCTGATCGAGAGAAGGGGACATTGAAGCACACACTTTCTTTGCCTAATTTTGAATGTGTGTGGCTTATAAACAAAAAATGGATGTAAAATTTGTTTTTTGAACAAACACCCCTTAATAATTTAATCAATCCTTACTCATAAGGACACATGAAATAATTTTCCAGTGTCCCTCTTCCTTTGCATAAATTTTCTACTTTTATATTTGATATTTATATTGTGATGTATTACAATTGATGTAATTATTCATAATGTAATCCAATTTTAGTAATGTCTTTTATTTCTTAAAAAATAAAATAAAATAAAATATTATGCAAGTCAATTTTAATGTATTACAACTGATATTTTAATGTAACACAAGCCGATTTATTACTTTGCAAAATCATTTTCGAATTTGAAATCGATTTTGTATGCAGTGCATGTCCATTGATATGATCCAAGCAGTATAACTTCAATTCTTTAGCTAAAATAACAAATAATGAAAAGAAAAAAAAAATTGAAATCACAAATTTTCTACTTTTTAGTACTAATAAAAGATTAGCATAAATGTATTTTAGTCTTTTTCAAAGACGAATGGTTTGATTTATAATATTATGATTGTAGGGGAAGTCCTCTTGTTTCATTTGTGATTATTATTGGAGGCAGCTATGTTATATTCATATTTGATTTCCAACTAAATGCATAATATTAGATATAAAAGATGAGGTTTTGAAAATTAATACTTAATTAAAGGTAATGAAACCAGAAGCCGAGACACACTGTTTCACTCACTGGCTGAATTCCTCGGTCGGTTTTTGCAAAGAGACAATCAGCTGAAAATCCTTGGTTCCAAACTCGACGTGTTTTGTGAATATCTACGGTCAATTATTTTTTCTGTTTTTTTGATTATTCAATGGACGGCAGAGATTGAACTGCTACACAGCACACCAAAACCAGTGTATGCGTAACAATCAGTAAATAAAGAACAAAAGGAAAGCGTTATTCGAGACGCCTCTGGAATAAAAAAAAACTTTCCGCTCAATTAAAACTAAAACGTATGCCAGCTAAAATATATAAATTAAAAACGGAAAGGAAAATAAATAAAATCTGACTTGGTGAACAAACCACCGCAGCTATATATACTTCAGAAACCCTACCAATTATTCAACTCTTCAAAAAAGCAAAGAAAGAAAGGAAAAAAGAAAAAGAAAAACGAATAAGCTAAAATCAATAATGGTTTTCTTCGGAGAGAGGAAGAAGGCGATGGGGGAGAAGGTAGTGAAAAGGTTCATCGAGATGAACGGACCGACAAAAACGAACAGAGAACGAAACGAAGAAGAAAGGGGGAACGGATTTCAGATGCCGGTGCATTATCCACGGTACCGCCGAGCCGATTACGAGCAGATGCCGGAGTGGAGGTTGGATTGCCTTCTCAGGGAGTACGGCCTGCCGGTGTATGGTGATGTGGAAGAGAAGAGGCAGCTCGCTATTGGTACTTTCACATGGGATGCTAATTGATTTATGCTTGGTAGAGAATGGATTTTAAGGTATTGGTAATTGTAGTTGACCTAATTACTTTATTTGATGTTTTGGGGATGTTGATTTTGGTGTCCGTGTCTTGTGTATTGTACTTCGCTGAATGAAGTGAATTGAAGAGGGGCTTTTTTGATGATTTTGTGTATGCTTCTGTTAATTTTCATTTTTAATACGTGTGTTTTAGTTTATGATTCTGTTAGATTATGCTTTTACCGATCGTGGTGTTTGTAATACCTAATACCTGAATATTTCTCATATTGCTTAAATCTTGAAGGTGTAAAATGCAACTGCTTTCTGAATGAATGTTACATTAAAATTTCACTTTACCGTTCTCACAAACTAAAAAGATTATAACAACTGTATTTTTGGTATGTAAAAATGTAATTCGTGAAGAACATGTCTTATAATTTAAGTCAATTATTCGTGTTCGCTTGTAAACCCACAATGTATTTGAACAGAAGCACCGTCATTTGAAGCTAGAAAGCAGTTCAATTGCTTTATATTGCTTAACAAAGACGACCAAACCGCATCCCGTGAATAAATAAATCGGTCCCAAAATTTGGTATTCGAATGTGATAAACTAATATCCACCACCCACTTGTGTTTCTGGAAGAATGGTTGATGTTGAGGATAAACCATGAAATTTTGATATAAAGAATTATTATGCAGCTATACTCTCACTTGATAAAAAGACAACGAAACTACTTTTTCGGGAAACGGTAGAATCATCTTTTTTTTAGAAGACGTTATATTGTCTTTCTGGAAGAATGCAATTAAATTTCCTTTTAAAATCTTTACAACTAAACTACCTTAACTTAAGTCGTTTAAAAGTTTTTAACCTATAAATTCAACCAGAAATTTGACTTTAAACACCAAATTTTAAAATATACTCTCCATGAAATTTAAATTTACCGCCTCAATGATTGTATTAATCATCAACCTTGAAATACCGTATGCGGATCCTTGATAAGATCGTGTAATAATAAATAATAGAATTTTTGAAGGCTGGTTTCATCTTCAACTAAAGGACAGAAATAAAACCATAGAAAGTCAAGTAAATCAAATGCCGCATGAATTTATCGTGTTTTTGCATTTGCCTACGTGCACGTTAAGAAGTTTTGCACTGTTTTCTTATATACTGAGGCCATGTTATAGTATTGTTCATTGTTATATGTTATACGTTACAACGCTTGGAACCCACCGTTCGATTACATAATTTTGAAAAAATAATAATTGTTAATATAGTTTTTTATTAATTTTAGTTAAACATAAAACGATAATATAGTGTAAAAAAATTTAGAATGGAAGAGTTTTGATGAGACATTTATGGAGCAAACAAAGTAAATAACATTAGAGATATTTAAGAAGACATGTTAAAGATATGTTTTTTTTACTTCATATAATTTGGTTTTGCAAGCTTACAACTAGTACAACCGTACAATGGTGGAAAAACTGACCGTTTGAATATATTTGAAATAATAATAATATTTATTGCACTTTAAATTAATAAATTAATTACACCATCAACGATAACATATTCGTAAAGAGATCATTTGAATTATATGCAACAAAAGTACAAATATCGAAGAATAAGTGTATAATAAAGAACAATTTTCAAATAACGATTAATTGCTGAAAATGATTTGCTACTAGATTATTTGGTACATTAAATGTAGAATTTCAGCATTCAACCACTATATTGGGTAATAATCTTACACCAAAAAACTGGTTAAACAATGACGTAGTGGTTACTTAGAGCGTACAAGGACTAGTGAGAAGATGGTTGTTTTGGGTTATAAGCAATATGCGGCAATAAGTCCAAGTCATAAATAGGAAAATCTACAAAGGTATCCAACTTATTTTTCATAAACCGGCTATATGAGAATCTCTTCAAATGAATAACAAGAATTTCTGGAAGTCTCCAAAGATCCAGGTTTTTGGTAGCTTGCTGATGTTTCTTGTAGCCAGGGCAAAACGACATGTCTTCAGGTCCCAAAGGTTCATCCTTTAGAAAGGCATCAAGGCAAGCATACAAAGAAATAGGTTCTGGTTTCTTCATAAACAAACCGGGTTTGTAAATCTCTTGTAGAAAAATCACTAGTTTTGTGTCGTAGATTTCCGAAGCTTTATCTTCCCAATTAACAAGCATATGCACTTGTTTCGATTCCTCTGTTATAGATACTAAATCATCCATTTCAATCTTGATTCGTGTTTCATGATTCTTATCATCAGCTGAATTATGATAGAGCTCAAACTGGCTACCAATGCTGTCTCCATTTTTTGTAGCATCTTCGGTGCCTTCATTATCAATCATATTAGACGAGTCCATTTTGACATCTTTACTTGAATTTTCAACGTCGTTTCCAACATTAGAAGCAGCGCTTTGTGAACGAATAAACGGGTCCATCAATTTAAAAAAAAAGTCATAAATTGTGCGACCAGTAGCTGCATTAGGAAGAGTTGCAATGAGAGGGATACCAAATGGTTTCTTTGTGCTGCGAAAGTAATGCCTAAGCAAAAATCATAATCAAATGTATAAAATGAATATAAATATAGTAGACAATCAGAACACATAATCTATTACATACGTGTTAGTTAAAATTTCAAATTGACTAGTGTCCCTTGTAGTTCCAACTGCCAACAAAGCATGAGTATACTAAATTTTGTCAGTATGCCCTATATTTTTTCCTTGCCTATTATTTGGTATGAGCAAAGTATGACCATGACCAACACCATCTAGAGCAGTTGGCTTTGACTTTAGGACAATTAAATTTCTATCCAAGTAGACAATTTGAACAATCCACTAAAAGTTTGTATTTGTTAGCTATGAAGTCTTGAAACAATGACACAGTGAGAGAAATTTCAATTTTACTCTCTTCAACCATGGTATTTGTTGACAGATTTCCATAACATAGTTGAATAAGACAATAGCTTTTGTTCTATTCTTAAAACTTGACATAATGTTAGCATTTTAAAGGCAAAATGTCATCACAAAGGTTTTACAAGTATTAACTGAGGGACATATAAGCAGTATAGAGACTGGCTATAATAAAAATACAAGTATTAAACAACAAAGACATACTCTGTACACTGATGTGTAAACACCACCAAGGGGAGATTGTCATTCTCCTTAAGTAGTCTATATACTGCAAGCCTATCTCCGTCTCTAATCAATAATATTGAGTTAGAAAGATCTTCCAGGTAACGAAGGATACGATTAGAGTACACCTGTAAAAATCATAAATCTGATCTACTTATGAGGATTCATCATCAATTCTTATGTATTATTATTGTCTTCTATTATAAAATTATATAAATATGAATTCTATATATAAACCAATAAATATTTTACATGCGCAATTTTTCTTTGAAAATTTTTTATGAAAAAATTGTCCTTTTTCTAAGTAACAGCAGTTATATTAACGCACTCAACTAACATCCAAATTTAAGTCACAAAAACAAAAACGTCGTTACAGACTTAATCAAAATTAGAATGAAAAGAGATAACAATGTGAATATTTGCCTTCTTTATAGAAAAAATAAAGAACTTACTTTTGGATTTTAGTGGGCATGAAAGGTGTTATCCCGCCTTTTGGCAAGGCCGAGATATCAAGGAACTGGCTGAAAACCGAGGATCGCTCATCCCGAATATCGAGTACGCACAGGTTCACCATGGATATCGATGAATTTTGTCCGAGTCCGGATCAAGCTACAATTGACAAGACACGACGAGCGAAGCCATGAAAGCCATCGTTCCAAATTTCAAGTCAATCCGAGTTCGTATGTTTAAGATATGATCGATGCAAATTGAAGGGAATGACCCTGTTTCGTATCCATCATCGAGCCTCAATTTCGTATCCATCAGTAGGCCACAGTTCGAATCGATCAGATTCGTATCCATCGTCAAGCCCTAGTTCGTATCGATCGACTTCGTATCCATCAACAGATAGTGCACTTCGTATC
Organism: Allium fistulosum; assembly: GCA_030737815.1. Classification (NCBI taxonomy): domain Eukaryota; kingdom Viridiplantae; phylum Streptophyta; class Magnoliopsida; order Asparagales; family Amaryllidaceae; genus Allium; species Allium fistulosum. The sequence continues at coordinate 264,493,510 of CM060905.1, read as the reverse complement.
GATCGGCCGATGTCTACTTCGTATCCATCAGCTGGAGAGCCATGTTCGAATCCATCAGTTTACTCTAGATCGTATCCATCAGGTGACCGTAGTTCGTATCCATAAAACATTCGCTATTCGTATCCATCGAGCCAAGCAGCTTTGCCATCTATTCGAATCCATTGCGATATTGCTTGTTCGCATCCATCAAGTCGAAGCAACTTTGATCGATGCGAATAAGAGCTGGCTTGATGATTACGAACAAAGTCACCTCTATCGATGCGAACTACACCACTTCCATCGATGCGAACTGGACCATCCCCTCGATTCGAACTACACCACTTTTATCGATACGAACAAGGCGAAGTTCAAGGGACGACTCGGCGTAGAAGGTGGATCGATCCGAAGAGTGCTCGCCACGTCACCACCTGATCACATGCAACCATCGATTCGAAATGATCGAGTCGAAACGATCGATTCGAACGAAACAGCCTGCCGAGTAACACCAATTCGTATCGATCATGTCTCGCGATCTACAAATCCAAATGCTATGAAATTTTCACAGGAGCTTACGTACAAGATAAAGAATGTTCACACCAAGTTTCGACTCCATTGGACGAAATCTTGATCGATACGAAATTCGTTCGTATCGATCACGGATCGAGCCGAAACTTCATGGGCTCGGTCGCGTGGGCCCACTCACATGCCAGAAGAAGTCTCCCGAAATCTGAGCGAAATATCAGCCTCCTACACCTATAAATAGAGCCCCTGGGCCTCCAGAGGAAGGATCTTTTGACGCTCCAACGCCCATACTCTGCCGGATTCAATTCCATACTCCATTACTGATGTTGTACTCGAATTTCATAGCTTTAATTCGTTGTAATCCGCTGCAATTAATTGTAATCATCAAAGAAACATCAATAAAGTGATCAATTTCATAGTGGACGTAGGCAATACGCCGAACCACTCTAAATTCCTGTGTTTCTGTGCGTTTTTATTATTTTCATATCTGTTTTTGGAGTTTTTGTTAGATAATCCTCTTTTTCCATTTGATTCCTTCATTTTTATCTCTTCAAAAACTTCCGAAGAGTGTTGTGCCCATTTTTCGTACAAACACTTTGGTGCTTTCACTGAGAATTAACCCAATTTTTCTCCTACTCTTTGGATCTGCTATCGATACCGGATTGCATAAATCCAAGAAGAAGATCCAGATCTCGAGCCTTGAAGCCCTTCCATCCTATTCAGATTTGCATCAGATCTAGGAAAGGACTTCGTCAATTCATCATGGTAAGCACACGAACTGCTTCTACAGCTGCTGATCAGGAAGGACGGGATAGACAGAATCCCACACAATTGCCTCCATCCAACCAAGACGCCGCCGGACCTTCAGATCCATTAGGCCCGGTCACCAGACAAGAATTCCAGATGCTGCTTCAAGAGTTGACCCAGAGTCGGCAACAACTTACTGAACAACTGCGCGCCAACACAGAGTTGACCAACCAGTTGAATCGCCAAAGGCGCAGAAGATCCAGAAGAGATCAAGCTTCTTATTCTTCCACGGAGAGTTCAGCCTCATCTGATGATCATCATCGATCCACACGCCCACGGCTGGATGTAAGCTACACCCAGGCCACAGGACACCAACCTGCCTTAAATCTTGGACAACCCAGGACTGGACCATCCACCAGTCATCAGACCGGACCCTCATCCCGAGGGGGTGCTGCTCCTTACCATGTCACAGGCAACCTTGCTACCACCACCACTACCTAACAAGGAGTTGATGCCAGAAATCAAGCTGATCCGCATTGTAACCAACGAGAACACACTCCAGAACCTTATGTCCCTGAAAATTTTGAACCAAGGAGGCGAGGCACGGACCGTCGACCGCGTCCGGTCCAGGCTCGGGTTGTGGAACCTGACCACACCTTGGCACAGCATGCTCCAAATATCCGGATGCCGGATATACCAACGATGATTCGTCAGATGATCCGTGAAAGTCAGGGTCTCACTAATGACGACTGGAGGATTTCCCAGAGTCATAACCCTTTCACTGATGACATATTATATGCTGAACCACCTCAGCGCTTCAGGATTCCAACTTTGCTAGTCTATGAAGGGAATTCTGATCCAAATCAACACATCCTGAAGTATGAATGGCTAATGAATGCTGCGAGAGCTGATGATGCAGTCAAATGTCGTAGTTTCCCCATTTCCCTGGGGGTATTGCAACTATGTGGTTTACTCATTTGCCACCACGATCCATCTCTAATTTCGACCAAATGGCCACCAAGTTTGTTGAACAGTTCCGTATGCACGTAGCGAGACCTAAAGATGTTAATACTCTGTCCAGTGTCACTCAAGCTCCCGGAGAGACACTAAGACGTTACTTGGAGCGATTTCATGCTGCGTGTGCAGAAATATGCAATCCTAATGACAACTCTATCCTGATGGCATTGACTAAGGGGATTAACCCTGATTCCGAGTTCGGAAATTGTTTAGTTGGAAAGCCGCCTGCGTCATTGGACCGTTTCTATTCCAAGGCAGCCCAATTCTTGAGAAGGGAGGATGCGAAACAGTCTAGGAAGCAGGATGACGCAGGGCCCAGCATGGAAGGAATTCAGAGTAACATCGCAGTTAAACAATCCGGGGAGAGTTCTGGAAAAGTTCAGTTGAATATACAAAACAAACAGAACCAGCAAAGGGACAGTGGAAGTCAAGGTAAAAAACGAGATCAAAATCGTGGTCCACGGCGTAGAGCTCTCATGTTCGACAATTATACTCCCTTGAATACGTCGTTGGAAAATGTTTATTTGCAGACCTGTAATACCATACAATACAAGAAACCTGTCCCGAAGCCGTCAACGGAAAGACAAGTCCAAACAGGGAAGTTTTGCAAATTCCACGAAAGTCATGGCCATAATACAAATGAGTGTCGTCATTTACAAGATCTCATTGAAAAGCTGATACATGAACGAAAGTTGGATCAATATGTGCGGGCGCCGCAGTCAGGAGGTGCGGGCCCGTCAAATCAGAATCGTGCACCAAATCAAGAAAGGCAGGAGGAACCCGCTCGAACTGGCGGGAGGTTGGTTATTAATACAATAAGTGGTGGTTCCCATCCAACAGACCGAAGCTGGAAGGAAATGGAGTCGTATGCCAGCTCTATCAGGCATGCGAACTTCGAGTGTTATAGTAGTTTTGATGAAGGGGCTCCGGCCAAACAACAGAAGACGATGACAGATGACATCATATTCAGAAACAGAGATGCTGATAAAGTCGAAGCCCCTACTATCGATCCACTGGTCATCTCAGCTCAAGTAGGTCCTGCTTGGATGAAGAGGATCTTAGTTGACAGTGGAAGCTCTGTGAATATTTTGTTTAAACGAGCTTACGACCAAATGAAAATGGAAGCCAAAGATTTAAAGCCTTGCCAATCTCGAATCCATGGTTTCAATGGGAGCGCTACTATACCCACTAGAGTAGTGGAACTACAAGTGGAGTTGGGAGTTGGAGAACGCCGGAGAGTGCGGATATTACAGTTCGTTGTATTAGACATAGACTCCCCTTATAATGTTTTTTTGGGTCGACCGACCCTCGCTGAATTCAGGGCAGCCATTGCCCCATGGTGTTTGACTTTGAAGTTTCCCACTGATCGTGGAGTGGGAATCATTCAAGGAGATCAGGCTGCTGGGAGAGCCTGTTACGTTGCCGAGTTGCGGGAGGCGCAGCGAAAGGAGAAAGGAAAGGGCGTAGAGGAATCTCTCTACGTCCGTTTTGCTGATAATTGACAATTAATGCCTGAGCCTAGGCCCGGGCATCCCAGCCAATTCCAAAGGGATCTTGAACCAAGAGAAGCTGAAGATGAAGGAGAATCTAAAGAAAGTCAAGCATCCCCGGCCGAACTGACAATCGATGTCCCAATTGACGATGGTGATGATTCGAAGATGATAAAGATTGGGTCTCAGCTAAGCCAGCAAACTCAAGAGGAATTGGTTGAGTTTCTACGGGCGAATCTTGACGTATTCGCCTGGACGCATTCTGACATGTGTGGGATCTCGCCAGACATCGCGAGCCACACCTTGAATATTGACCCGCGGCATGTCCCGGTCAAACAGAAAAGGCGTGGTATGGATCCAGAGAGATCTGCCGCCCTTAAAGAAGAGGTAGAAAAGCTTAAAGCAAACGGGTTCATTCGAGATGCGCTATATCCCGAATGGGTGTCGAATCCCGTGCTTGTTCGAAAATCAAACGGAAAATGGAGAACGTGTGTCGATTACTCCGATCTGAATAAAGCTTGTCCTAAAGACAGTTTTCTGCTTCCCAGAATTGATCAGCTCGTATACTCGACAGCTGGACATGAACTCTTATCCTTCATAGATGCATACTCTGGCTACAATCAGATACCAATGCATTTACCTGATCAAGAACATACCAGCTTCGTAACCAATCTGAGACTTTATTGTGACAAAGTTATGCCATTCGGACTCAAGAATGCCGGGGCTACTTATCAACGTTTGGTCAATCAGATGTTTGCCAATCAAATCGAGAAAACCATGGAAGTATATGTAGACGACATGCTTGTGAAGTCACGATTTTCCACTGACCATGTTAAAGACTTGGAAACTATGTTCAACATACTTCGAGAATACAGAATGAAGCTCAACCCACTGAAATGTCATTTTGGAGTTGCATCCGGAAAATTCCTCGGGTTTATCGTCCATGCTCGGGGGATCGAGGCTAATCCTGAGAAGATCTGGGCAATCAGAAATCTTGAAACTCCGAAGACTATAAAGCAAGTCCAGAGTCTTAATGGGAAAGTAGCAGCACTGAGCAGGTTCATCTCGAAGTCCACTGACAAATGCATTCCCTTCTTCGATTTGATCCGAAAAGGAAAACAAAACTTTGAATGGACCACAGAGTGTGAGGGCGCTTTCCAAACACTAATTCAGCATCTATCCACACCACATATCCTGTCAAAGCCTATTGATCATGAGAAGTTGTACGTTTATTTGGCGATATCAGAAAACGCTATCAGCGTTGCCTTAATTCGAGAAGAAGACAGGATACAGAAGCCAGTATACTACATCAGCAAACGATTGACTGGAGCTGAGAGGAATTATCCGAAGCTAGAGAAGTTGGCTTATTGCCTTGTTATTGCATCAAGGAAGCTCCGTCCATATTTCCAGGCACATCCTATTATTGTTTACACCGACCAGCCGTTACGACAGGTCCTTACGCGGCCTGAGACGTCTGGTAGGTTACTCAAGTGGAACATCGAACTGAGCCAGTTTGATATTACTTATACTCCAAGGCGAGCCATTCAAGGACAAGTCCTAGCTGATTTCATAGCTGAATTTACCATTCCAGAGGACTTGCCTGAAACCAGTGAATCTCCCGAATACGTCTGGAAGCTGTACATTGATGGTGCATCAAACGACCGGTGTTCGGGCGCTGGGGTTGTACTTGAAACCCCCGAAGGCCGATCTATATGTTATGCTTTAAAGTTCGATTTTCATGCAACCAATAATGAAGCTGAATATGAAGCCCTCTTAGCTGGATTGAAACTTGCCAGAGATTTGAGAATTGTCGCTGTGGAAATTTATTGTGATTCACAATTAGTTGCGTGTCAAGTTCGGGGAGAATATCAAGCGAGAGATCGAAGGCTGGCTGCCTACTTAGCTCGAGTTCAGGAAATACTGGATCAGTTTGATTATTATGCCATTTATTGTATACCTCGAGAACGCAATCAGAAAGCCGATTCATTGGCGAAGTTAGCCAACACAGGTGAAGCTCAGCAAATGAGACTCATTCCTGTAGAGACGTTACCTTCCCCAAGTATTAACCGGGCAGAAACAGATCGGGTATGTGAAATCTTTCCCGATAAGGAGTCATGGATGACTCCATTCAGAAGTTACCTTGAGCACGGAATCCTGCCGGAGCGCAGGAGTGAAAAAAGACAAGTCCTTCGGAAGGCCTCGCGGTTCACCATCTAGAATGGAGTCATGTACAGAAGAGAGTACTCTATTCCTTTACTCCGGTGTATCGCTCACGATGAAATTAAACGAGTATTACACGATGTACACGAGGGAGAATGTGGCAATCACACCGAGGGGCAAGCACTTGCCAAGAAAATACTTCGATACAGATATTAATTGCCGACTGTGAACCGCGATGCGTCGGATTATGCAAAGAAATGTGATAAATGTCAAAAGCATGCTCGAATTCCTAGAGCCCCACCTACCGAGATAACGCAAATGGTCAGTCCATGGCCGTTTGCAATATGGGGCATCGACATCATTGGTACTCTACCTTTGGCAAAAGGTGGTGCGAAGTACGCCATCGTTGCAGTTGATTACTTTACAAAGTGGGCTGAAGCTGAACCTCTTGCTACCATAACGACGAAAAAAGTGATCAACTTTGTAGTCCGCAACATTATCTGTCGATTTGGTCTTCCACACACCATTATTACCGATAACGGAACCCAATTCGACAGTATTGAATTTAAAGATTTTTGCAAATGGTTTCACATTCAAAAGAAATTCTCTGCAGTTGCACAGCCTCAAGCGAACAGACAGGTCGAAGCGGTCAATAAAGTTATAAAGTCCATTCTGAAAAAACGACTGGAAAAGGTCGGGGGCAAGTGGGTCGATGAACTTCCTATGGCTTTATGGGCTTACTGAACAACCCACAAGTCCGCGATCGGTCACACTCCATTCTCTCTCTCTCTTATGGTTCAGAAGCTGTTATTCCAGTCGAGCTAGAAGTACCTTCTCATCGTGTGACATACTATGATCCAAAGACAAATGCTATATTATTTGCTGAATCTCTCGATTTACTAGATGAGAAGCGTGAGGAAGCTGATTTGAGGGCAGCCGTGTATCGAAGTCGAGTCACCCGATTGTACAACGCCAAGGTCCGCCCGCGAACCTTTGAACAAGGCGATCTCGTCCTGAAAAGAATCTATCCGGTCCCTTCACATATGAAGCCAACATGGGAAGGACCGTATGTTATTGAACGAAGGCTTGGAGATGGCACATTCAAATTATCGATCGTCGACGGTCTTACTCTGCCAAGAGCCTGGAATAGCGAGAGTCTTCGTCGCTACTACACATAACAAGCTATGTTTATTCATTTAGTTTATTTTCCATTTGCAATTTGTTTCTGCATTTCGAAATTAGAATTTGTAATAAGGCAGCTGACTTTGCCATATTTTCTTATTTCAGTAATAAAATGCAATCTCTTCGAGCCAGAGCTGTGATTTACTTGAAATACTTCATATGAACATCACCATGCACGGAGAGCTAAGTTTCACCATACGGTGAGATTTATTCAAATAGGGAGTGACTGTGATGCAATCGGTCACTCGCTAAGTGAAACCCATGCTCGGGGACAAGCCATCACACCAAAGTCAAGGAAGGATTGATACACGACAATCCTTCACCTAACTCCAGATTCCAAGAGTGCGGACTGGAGTATAAACTTACAAATACGTCTACGAAGAGGGTGGATCCGTCCGCCTAACGACTTCGTCCGTATCTGAACCGAGTTTGAGGAGGGTGGACCCGTCCATCTAACGACCTCACTTGTTAACTCAGGGTGCATGTGATCCGACCATCCACGATCCTCATACACCTTTCGTTCCCAGAGTGCGAGCGAAATCCAAAAACATGCAACAGATGTGACTGACCATCTGTTTACCAACTCCGAACTCCCAAAGTGCGAGTCGGAGTATAAACATTAACTCCAAATTCCCAGAGTGCGAATTGGAGTATAAACGCCAACTCCGGATTCCCAGAGTGCGAAACGGAGTATAAACATCAACTCCAGATTACCAGAGTGCGAAACGGAGTATAAACGTCAACTCCAAATTCCCAAAGCACGAATTGGAGTATAAATACCAACTCCGAACTCCCAGAGTGCGAGTCGGAGTATAAATGTCGACTCCGAGTCCCCAGAGCGCGGACATATGGTTAAAATCTAAATCGGCGTAACCAACCGCCCGTAAACAAATGAAAATCCCCGGAGTGCGGATATGATCATCGAAAATCAAGCAAGTGTGGTTGAACCACCCAATCTCCGCTTGTCTCAAACATTCATTCAGCGGCACTAAACTCAGCATGTTATAAGTGAGACGTAATCGCTGGCTGATGCTCTACAGCTCATCCCCAAGACTGGGGGGCAGAACTTAAGTGTCGACCATTGACTGAAGCAGCGCAACGTCAAAATTCAATTCACTTCCCAGTCATGAACCGTGTCCACAGTTTCCAGACTTGGCACATAAAAACAAACTTGACTCGGAAGCTGAAACTTCACAAGTGCACATTGAAACATTTAAGCAAATACACAATGATTGAGAAGAAGCCAAAAAAGAAGAGTTTCATTCCTACTATTTGTGAAAGAAATTCATGTACAAGTTTGTTCCAAAAAAATTCCTACTAGTAGGGGCCGAACCTACATCTATACACGGCCTACAAAAGGAAAACCAAAAAAACAAATCCCTATCTGCTCATAGCGAACTAAAGAGGCCTATCTATTTCTTCTTCTCTCCCGGCCTCTTCCTCGGTGTAAACCCGCTGGAGCCGCCACTACCTTTCCTCTTCGAGCCTTTACTTTTCGGTGGTCGGTCTCCAGGCGGGGGCATGATCTCGACGTCCTCCTCAGAGCTCGAATGAATAGGGATACTACCTGCGGGCGGAGTAGGAGGAACGGGATCAATTGTAGGAGGCGGAATGAACACACTGGTGTCAGTGACTGTACCACCAGGTGATACCATTCTAAGCGGAGCTGGACCAGGTGCCGCCATTCCACCTCCAAAACTGCCACCACGAGCCGCTGCTTCCATTTCAGCATCAATTTCGGCCAATATTTCTTCCTTATGAATCGCTTGGGCCTCGCTAGGAGCATCGGTGGTTGGCATTGAAGAGCTTGTAGCAGGAGCGCCTCCACCCATAACAAATGGTAGGTCGGCAAAAGGGTCGCTATGACGACGAAAGAGTTCCTCCATCATCTTCTCATCAAAAACAAGCGTGCCTCCCTGCATTTCATCGAGTGGTGCAGTTGTAGTTATGGTGGTCGCTTCAGTGATGACGGCCTCCTGCATTTGATGTGATTCTTGGGTTGCATGAAGCACGATCGGTGCAGCATCAATCACTGGACAAAGGAAAAGGAAGACTATCAGTAAACAAATCAAATAAAGCTATCGATCTCGAACAAGTACGAAGAATGTTCAGAGTACCTTCCTCAGTTTGGCTCGTAGATGGCTGAGCGGCTTCAACAACTTGCTCTATAGTTGGAGATATCTGCGGCTGATCTGGATTGTAGGCAAGGACAGCTTGGGGATCCACCGCAGATAAGGGTTCAAGTTGAGTTGACGTTGGAACTTCAAGACTTGCATCATGATGATCAACCCCTGAACCTTCTCCTACTTCCAAGTGCTGGGTGCCGAGTCTCTCCTTCTCATAAGAAATCATTGACTCGTGGAGAATCTTCCTTTCATCTTCATTCAGCAGACGGTTCTCGAGCTCAAACTCATCAACAGACTCACCCAGATGCACCGCCTTCTTCTCCTCAACCAATCGGCCCCAGGCGTTGTATAAATGTGCCGGGTAATCATCGAGCCAGGCTAGACCTCTATGCCTCAACACGTTAGCGTTGTAAACGACAAGAAGATCTTCAATATCGGCTTCCAGCCTGGACTCGGCCGATTTCACCTCCTCCTCAACCTTATTCTCCAACTCGGGGACCTTAGCCACGGCCGCATCGCGTTCACCCTGAAGCAAGACAGCCTGTTCACACGCCTCCTGGGTTGCGTTGTTCGCATCATCTCTTTCCTTGGCCATGTCAGAGAATTTGGCCTTAAGCTCGTTAAGTTCCTTGACCGCCGCATCCCGTTCGGCGGTGACTGTAGTATTTCGGTGGCCCATCTCCTCCACCAAGGCAATGTGTGTCTGCCTCAACCTCTCCATCGTCACATTCGCTTCATCAGCTTTTTTGGTGGCCTCAATTTCAGATTTTCGAGAAGACTCGGCCTCGGTATTGAGCACTTGGATGATTCGATCCTTTTGAGCAAGATCGGACTCCATCTTCTCAATCGCTTTGGCTCACTCAAAGGCCACCTTGGAAGCTTTTTCTGCAGCCTTTACCCACTCTCTATACTGGGCGTAGACGTCATGAATGTAATCATGCATCGTGTTTTCCATCCCTGATGGAATTCTTTTTAAATGAGGTGGAAAGACGTAGCCGTCGAAGCATATGTTTGGGAACTCTTTCCTCAGCTGAGCGATTTTAATAGCCCATTCCCCCGTGGGCTCAGTTGTGACCTGCTCTGCAATTATGGGGGCCATGGTTTCGACTCTCTGGAGATGAGTTTCAGGCCTAGAAGTGTGAGAAGATGGTCTGTGTTGCGGAGGCTCTGGTGGAAGTGAAGTCTGAACAGGAGGTGGAGATGGAATTCTAAGAGGTGGAGAACGGGACCTAGATCGGTATCTATAGTCTCTATCCCTATCCCGCTCGTACCTCTCTTTGTTAGAGTACCCGCGATCGCAGTCCCTATCTGAATCTCTCCTGTGGGAATCATAATAAGAAGAAGACTTTCGAGCCGAGTGAAGGCTCCCTAACATCGATCCTCTCCCAAACATCGTACCTGTGAATAAGAAACGAAAGAAAAGTTAGTGATCTCTTGGATTGGACGATTTGCGATTATGAATCATGTAGTGCAGTGAAGTGTATGAACGTGCAACCCCCCGACTAACCAGAAATGTCGGCCGCACTCATAGCAAGCGACTCGCTCAGATCAAGAGCACTGTCAAGCTCCTTCATCCCGGTGTCATGTTGAAACGACACATAATCCAGAATCGGAATATCAGCAAGCCCTTTGAAAGGATTCTCTACTTGCAGGGGAGGAGCCTTCGAAATTCTAATTCCAGGAACAGGCAAAGACACAACCACGGATTTCAATCTCATGGATTTAGAACGCTTATGAGCCACTTCCTTGCCCTTTCTCCTTCCTTCCGAGTCCTGAAAACTGCCAGAAGGCCCAGCTATAAGTTCATCATCAGTGGGTGTTCTCTCCGGATCAACCCCTTCGGTTATCACAATGCCGGGTGCTTTGCGTTTCACCCGCTTCTTCGAGACCGCCCTAAGTGTCCCTTCCAGCCTTATGCTTTGCTTCCGTTCAATCAACCCGACAATTCTCAAGTTTCTGTCGGTTAGAACCAAGTCAATGTTCCTCTCTTCACCCGGAACTGCTTGGACGATCCGAACTAACTCTTTGAAATACCCACCTTCAGGTCGTGAGATTGCGACTGTAAAAGAAGAGAAGTATGTTAGTTTTGAGAACGATTATTATTATCTCGATAATTCTTGAGAAAGACTGCAACGCTTACGTCTATCCAACCATCGCCTAGCGAATCCAAGAGGGCATCGAATGTAGAACCATTCTGTTTTAAAGTAAATCAGCCTTCCCCAGGATCCGGTTACTACTTGGCAGTTCCTGACTGACTCCAGGAAAGTGAAAGACGGGCTATCTCCCCTACTTTTGAAGTTAAAGAGGTATCTAATCTCGATCGGCTTTGGTGGTCGGAATAGGATTTCCATAAAAACAATGAAAGTGCTATTCAGCAAGGCATATTCGTTGGGGTGTAGCTGAGATGGAGCGATTCCAAGGAATGACAGCATTTCCCTTATATACCGATTAAATGGAGGAAGTGTCCCTGCTGTGCCAGCATGACGATTGAAAGTAGTAAACCCCTCCGGGGGGCATGCGGTCTATCATCTGGCCCTGGCAGTAATACGTCATCGAGCGACAAGCCATGTCTTAAGCATATCCGTCCCAGCATATCTTCGGAAATGCCGGATGGCACATAATCTTGTGGATGGCAAAGGAACCGGGCGCCTGGAAACTCGTCCAGAGCTAGATCTATGACTTCGGCCTCGATGGCCGGTATCTCGATTATTGGAGGAATTAAACTCTGAGCTTCCAGTTGCTGTGAGCTTGAAGGTTCCATTACTAACTAGCTTATGAGAAACCATCATTAGAGGATAATAAGCCCATGCATCCCCCAGTGTGAAGTGTGTGAATGTGTTGTGCAGTGCTGTATATTACTTGAAAAAAAATTGGGCAGAGTTAAAGAAAGCATGTAAACGATAAGACTTCGAGATTCAATCGGAATGACTGTCATCGCTGACCGTCACAACCGTGCCATCCAGATGTTAGCGATTGATCCGATTGAAAGTCCATTATCATTTCGTTAAGTTATAGTTCCATCGACGAGCTTCAAAGGGCAGTCAAATATGCAGTTTAACAGTTAGTTCCAGTCATGCAAGATTGAAGCTCGTCGGAGTCGAGTGTTCATATATGCGAAAGCGTTTGAGTTCATTAAGGATCAATTCGTATCGGTCACAAGGACCCTGGTTTGTAACGATCATTTTCGTATCCATCGGGATACAAGTTCGTATCGATCTCCAGACGGTTTCGTATCGATCGGGGAACATGGTACTTCGTATCGGTCGAAGGTCGTTGGTTTCGTATCGATCCCCAACCACGAAATTCGTATCGATGGCCTATCATAGGTTTCGTATCAATCAATAGCTTTTCGTGTTTGTCTCGGTCGTCTCGAACCGATACGAAATGACGCCGCACTAGATCGATACGAAATTCTTCACTTCACCAGATAGCTCTTCATCGATACGAGCTTCACGACCTGGATCGGTACGAAAAGAAAAAAAAGGACAACAATCTTCCCTTCCCTTTCATCGATACTAGCACCAGGCCTTGCTTATCTCCACACTTCGTCTTCCCCGATCGATTTAGATGCTATCTCCGCCTTCTCCGATCTACCTGATCGCCATTGCTACCCCATCGTCCTCGCTCCGACCCAACTCCGGCAACGATGTCACCGGAATCGCCTAAAGATTGGGATGGCATAACTATAAACTCGAATCTTGCCGCTGTGCGATGGTTTCGATTCGTTAATTACCTGATTTCAATAGTTAGACCGAGGGGCTGAGTGTTCGATTTGATTCGTTGGCGAGGGCGGTTTTCTCGTTGCTGAGTTTCTTTATCGATACGAAGGGCTGCAGAAGAAATGAGCAAGTAGAGAGAAAATGGCCAAGTCCAAAAGTATTTATATGGACACAGAATGTGAAAGAAAAAACGTTTCGCCTCCAGGTAAACTCGACCGGTTACAACGGTTCCACCGGATCGATTCGAACAAGCTATTCGAGTCCATAAACGCGAGCCTTCATTGATGCGAAATTATCACCAAGGTCCATCGATTCGAGACTTCTGTTCGTGTCGATCATTTTCGACTCCATCTACAGTGCATCGATGCGAACTACGTAGTTCGAATCCATCAAATCACCACCCCTAGAGGCCAATGTCCATCGATACGAAAATGAAGACCACTGTAATGGAGTCCAACGAAGTTCGTAACCATCGATGCGATCGATCGTTTTATATCCATCAATGTTCATATCCATCGATACAAACTGTTCATTTCATACCTATCAATGCGAAGTATATCGATGCGAATAACCACATTTCAACCTTTTACATCGATTCAGGAGAGGATCGATACGAAGGAACATTCAAAAACAACCATCAAGCGTTATTGCAACTTGAATTTCACATCGGTTCAGGAGAGGATCGATACGGGATTCGATACGAGATAAACTGACAACGACTCATGAACGTGCAACGTTAACGAGAGTCAGATTAACATATATGCATATATGTCGGACTAACATTCAATTTTCAACATCCATAGGAATTGGATACTCATCCGATAAAGATTACAATGACAAACAGCTAATCACAATCAAACAACAATCAGTTACAACAATACAGGGTAAAACAGTTGACAATCAACGGTTCACGTTACAGAGGAAATCAGTCAAAGATTACAACTTTCAGCGAAAAAAAACGCTGTTCAGAATGAAGATTGCAGCTTTTCAAAGCACATCATGTTTCCAGCAAACGTACTTTGGGGGGCAAATGTTATCCCGCCTTTTGGCAAGGCCGAGATATCAAGGAACTGACTGAAAACCGAGGATCGCTCATCCCGAATATCGAGTACGCACAGGTTCACCATGGATATCGGTGAATTTTGTCCGAGTCCGGATCAAGCTACAATTGACAAGACACGACGAGCGAAGCCATGAAAGCCAACGTTCCAAATTTCAAGTCAATCCGAGTTCGTATGTTCAAGATATGATCGATGCAAATTGAAGGGAATGACCCTGTTTCGTATCCATCATCGAGCCTCAATTTCGTATCCATCAGTAGGCCACAGTTCGAATCGATCAGATTCGTATCCATCGTCAAACCCTAGTTCGTATCAATCCACTTCGTATCCATCAATAGATAGTGCACTTCGTATCGATCGGCCGATGTCTACTTCGTATCCATCAGCTGGAGAGCCATGTTCGAATCCATCAGTTTACTCTAGATCGTATCCATCATGTGACCGTAGTTCGTATCCATAAAACATTCGCTATTCGTATCCATCGAGCCAAGCAGCTTCGCCATCTATTCGAATCCATTGCGATATTGCTTGTTCGCATCCATCAAGTCAAAGCAACTTTGATCGATGCGAATAAGAGCTGGCTTGATGGTTACGAACAAAGTCACCTCTATCGATGCGAACTACACCACTTCCATCGATGCGAACTGGACCATCCCCATCAATTCGAACTACACCACTTTCATCGATACGAACAAGGCGAAGTTCAAGGGACGACTCGGTCAACTCGGCGTAGAAGGTGGATCGATCCGAAGAGTGCTCGCCACGTCACCACCTGATCACATGCAACCATCGATTCGAAATGATCGAGTCGAAACGATCGATTCGAACGAAACAGCCTGCCGAGTAACACCAATTTGTATCGATCATGTCTCGCGATCTACAAATCCAAATGCTATGAAATTTTCACAGGAGCTTACGTACAAGATAAAGAATGTTCACACCAAGTTTCGATTCCATTGGACAAAATCTTGATCGATACGAAATTCGTTCGTATCGATCACGGATCGAGCCGAAACTTCATGGGCTCGGTCGCGTGGGCCCACTCACATGCCAGAAGAAGTCTTCCGAAATATGAGCGAAATATCAGCCTCCTACACCTATAAATAGAGCCCCAGGGCCTACAGAGAAAGGATCTTTTGACGCTCCAACGCCCAGACTCTGCCGGATTCAATTCCATACTCCATTACTGCTGTTGTACTCGAATTTCATAGCTTTAATTCACTGTAATCCGCTGCAATCAATTGTAATCATCAAAGAAACATCAATAAAGTGATCAATTTCATAGTAGACGTAGGCAATACGCCGAACCACTCTAAATTCTTGTGTTTCTGTGCGTTTTTATTATTTTCATATCTGTTTTTGGAGTTTTTGTTAGATAATCCTCTTTTTTCATTTGATTTCTTCATTTTTATCTCTTCAAAAACTTCCGAAGAGTGTTGTGCCCATTTTTGGTACAAACAAAAGGCGTATGTGGTAAGATGAGTCATGCACAAAAAGAACATAAAATTTGCTTAGCTGCAAGTGTAGAAGATTTCTTGCATAAAGATTGATAGAGCAAGAAGGACGAATAGGTTGTAGTAGTAATTATCTTAAAAGATAAGGACAATATTGTAAGTGATTTGGTTTATGCTAAGCAAATCCGGTGTATGTTGGGGTGCATAAAATATTTTGGGGTCTTCAAAACAGAATTTGCCATAAATATGTTCAAGTTAACTAGTTTTAAATTTGAAATAATGAAATAAAATATTAAGGATCTAAAAAATCACTAATAAAGATAATCAAGGCTTAAAATAAATACTAACGAAAAATAGAAAAGAATTGGAGTAAATAAAAATTTAGACAAAAAAACATGACGTAATCGACTGAATAATTATTTTCTATGACATAGTAAGAAATGAGTATATGCAGAATTGCAAAACCCATAATATACGTTGTTTGTTCCTTCAGGTATACGTTGTTTATTCCTTCAGGCCGAATTGAATATACATGATAATACGGGAGAAATATTATTTTAAAATGAAAATCTAAAACTAACTTGGCAAAGGGAAACAATGATCAAATCATTTCGAGTCAGATGGTTAGGCCAATACTCATCTGCAACTTCTTCATCCCGACAGCCATCTTCGTCCTTAACTTCTTTATACGGCTTTGCTTTTACACGGTTCGAATCCTCGTGGAGCCCATCTAATAAAAAAGCAAGAAGTACCTACAGAAGGCTGAAGGAAGAAGAATTTGATAGATCAGATTTGATTTTGAGATTCTGAAAGGTAAAATGACGATTATTTTAGATTTATTCATTCATAAAACAAATAATTATTTTTTTATTATCCTCCACCAACCAATTATATTCCATCCTTTAAGCACATAATGAGTAGCGAGTTAATAGTTTGGTAATTATTATCCGATCATTCAACATCAACACTATACTAATACACACATCTCCTTCACTACTTTGTAAAACAAACAATACAAAGGATGATCTAGCTTTTACAGTAAATAAATATCCAAAGTATATAAATTATATACTTCCAATTTTAATGCCCAGTGACTAAAAATATACCAAATTCAAACCCCTTCAATAATAATACAAAAAAGATAGACATAAAAGAATAATAAATACCTTTTATATTCGATCGGTTGAGGTCCGACGGAGTTGGCGGCTAATCGTGTGTAGTGGTCGCAAATACGATCGTCGTGGAGGAAAGAGGAATTAAGGATTTAGGGCTTAGAAACCGAACAAGTTCCGATGGAGCTGGCAGCTAATTGTGTGCAGTGGTCGCAGATCCGGTCGTCGTGGAAGAAAGAGGAATTAGGGATTTAGGGTTTAGAAACCGAACAAGTAGAAAAAAAATGACGAGTATCGAAAAGACGAGCAGTAAACGGGAGAAAACAGGGAGCTGTCGCATGCTTTTTGGGCTTCAGACGAAATTGATTTTCACAGACAGTAAACAAACCTCCCTACGACCGGTTTGATAAACAAATCTCCTTAATGGTCAGCTTGATAGCGCTGTCCGATTCTACAATAGTCATCAAATTCCTAATCATATGTTCCCTCGTAGTTTTTTAATGTTATGATGGTTAAGAAAGTGTAAGAGAGGAAGTGAATAAGGTATTAAAAATGTTTCGTACTTAAATCGGTAAACAAAATGCAAAACGTAAATGCAAAAAATTAAAAACACATAGCAACAACCAGTTTCAGTCATTACTCCATATATTTTATTCCAACCTCCAAAAATACTGTTATTATAAAAAACTCGATCGCTTACAACATAACCTTTCGCTTCTCTCCCTTGCCCTCGCTAAAGTAAGTATATGGATTTTATGCTTAGTAACTCTTTCTCAACTATATACGCTTGAGGTGAGAATCTCCTTATTATAACCGCAGCTCAACTTTGTAGTTTTAAGGAACATGACATATGGTTTAAACAGCCATGCTGTCATTGATTATAAACATATAATAAGAAGTATGTATGAATCTAGCACCGTAAGTTCACAACGATAAGAAAAAATAGCTAACAAGCATGGCTATATGACAAACATAATCAATAACAAGGCACCAAATAAAATCTCCAAATCATACCAACAAACACAGGAGTCGTAAGATAGTGTACAACAATAATGAACAAGACACTTATAATACAGGCCCATACACCAATGGAACCAACTGATGAGCTCGGGTGAGTAGCTCGGCATGTTTAATGAGAGTATATTTCCTAACCCAATCCATTATTGCAAGTATTTCCTCGTTGTTTGCTCAAACTCTCCATTATTCCATAAAACCAACTCATGAACCACCATTTGTTAAAGATTCTTGTAACGTTACAACTCACTAATGTGATACTCTGATGTTCGACCAATATATACGTACATATTACCCATATAATTGCAACACAACACATGTGAAACATATAGTACTTAAAATATCTCTTTATGAAAACTAGTTTAAAAATTAACAATGATATTCAAGATCACATGTCGAGTACTTAACATTAACACAAGTCTTACAAATTTGTTACATCAATGCTGCTTACATAGGCCAAAATGCAAAAGTAAAATATTATTCTCTACAATTCTGCATGTTTTACCTACTCAGATCCAACCCACATATAACTAATCTATCCTATACGGTCTACTCCCGAACAAGAATACCCTCGAGAAACATAGAAAAATACTCGGGTCAAGGATATTGTGCAATATGAATAATGATAGGGTTCGGGGTATACCTTAGGGACAATACTATAATTTATATTAAACTATTAACTCTGTAGTCAATTCTCGTTTGTAATAAAATTGTTTTTCATTCTATTATATGCTTCTTATAATATATTATAATTAATTAATTGTTTAATTTAAGTATATTTAACAGAATATCCATAAATGGTGTGTTTGTGATAGTATTACAAATAATTGTAATCATAAGTATTTTATCATAATATAATATACACATCATTTTAAATATTTCTGATTAAGATGTATCGAGATTGGATATCGATGCATCCATTGAGACCAGAGTATATAACGCTCTTCAAATATTAGGCGGTGTACTATTCATGACTACTGGGGGCACCAAGAGGTTACGTATTGATAATTATTGGATAACCATGGAATGACTCACTCGATAGTTTTCTGTTGGTTAATATAACTAAGGTCAAATGGAAAATATCAATCTGATAATATTACATAGTTCTCTTGACTTCAGAATACCATTGATCTTCGATATTAAAGCTCTACTTTGATTATAGTCAAATCGTGGCACGACGTCTATCGAATGACTATAGTTGAGTTGGGTGAAAGTATTGGAAGTGAAATACTATTCAAGAGAGGATTCGTCTCATCAGTTATATGAGGTTAGTATCACGGTCAACTGAAGTAAACTCAAAGTCAAAATCTCTAATTAGCGTAGTTCATTAAGAATAATTGTTATTGTTAAACCAATGACTTTGTGTTTGGAATATAAAGTTGAATATGGACAATGTTGGAACTTTTGACTATTACCAAATTCCATAAGTACTAATGTGATATAGTTTTAACGAAGAGAATCGGTGTAAATAATTTTCACTACCAGGTACCATTTAATTAAAGTAAAATTAGATTTTACTAAAGCCATGTAAGCAGTAAATTTGGTCATAATGTCACACCATCTATTAAGTGATGTGCGAACGTTAATATTTTAATTATTCGATATTAATCGCTGACCAAATTTACACCTAAGAGTTATAATTGAAACGCTGAATACTCCTGTTACCACCCGATTTAATTAAATTACAGTTATTATAAATTAATCAATACTTATGAAATATTAGTTATAAAATTTTATTTGGTGTGTGTTGATCAGTATTAAATATTGTGTATATAATAGTTATAAACACATTTATCGATATACAATACTTATACACATGCAAATTGGATTTAAGTGTGTTAATTATTGGTCGAGCTTGAAGCATCTTTGGTGGGCCATGGAGGGCTTGTTGTAGCCGGTTATGCTTCACCTATGGGTGGCTAGCCATATGATGGCTAAGAGAGGATTGGATTTGAATTAAAGAAAGGAGAATAGGTAAGAGAAAAATAAGGATCTAGATTCTTATTTTATTCCTTAGGATCTCCTTAATTTAAAGATCTCAAATCCTTACTTTCTAGATTTACTTTTTGGCTCTCCTTTCTACATACCAAGGCCAACCACTTCCCCTCCTCCATCTTGAAAATTTTCAAGCTTAAAAAAATTATCTAATTTTATACAAACTTTAGTGGTAGCTGCATTCAGGACGGTAACACTTTCTGGATTCAGGACTTGATTCAAGAAGTGGTCAGATTCAACATTTCAAGGCGTGCTATTTGGGCATTAGGCAAAGGTATATGCTAATACCATAGATATTGATTTTGATGACAACAACCATATAAATATAGATACTAATATTTTATCAAGTTGTATAGAATATTTTGCAGAATATTAAATAGGTATAGGATAATCGAGTTTGAAGACTGATCAGTAAAAAGATTAGAGATCAAGATTCAGGAATGATCAAGACAATTGAAGAGTCATGAGTTTAAAGATAAAGACATGAAGAGTTCAAGACTATAAATAATAGTTAATTACAATTAGATAAATTTGTTAAAATCCTTGAATAGCTTTCTTTTCTTTGAATACTCTCTCACTAAAATATTTATTTTATTTTCAAAATATATTTCTTCAAATATTCCATAAAAGTTTCATATATTAAAGTACTTAAAAACTATGTTTAAATGATTTTTTAATATGTTAGAATTTTGAAACACCTTAAAAGTGATGCTGTTTTTCCAAACATACAAGGGTATGTCGACATATTCTTCATAATTATGTCAACATATGTACAGCTGAAAAGCGTTTTTTCAAATTTTGAAAAGTTGTGATTTTTTGGCTCCATCTTTTTATGAATAGACAAGTCCCTTCAAACACTATATCAATGGGGCTAGAAAATGAATTTTTTTAAACTATATTCTCTCTATTCTTCTTACTCTAAATTTTCATTTTATATTTCTAAAAATCCACTTTCTATACTCTTCAAATCTACTCAAATTCAATTTGTACTTCATTACATTCATTCTCTCTATTCTACCCACTGTTTTGTAAGAATTATTTCACTAATTCAAAGATCAAAGTGATATAAACGGACTATAGGATATTCTATATTCAAGTTACAACTATTTGTATTTGAAATCAACAACTCTCTACTACTATATTGTGTGGGTGTGCTTATTTCTCATTCAAATCAAGTGGTTGTGCTTCTTGCTCGTTCAAATCAAGTATGTGTGCTTGTTCCCTGTTTAAATCAAGTGGGTGATCTGGTTGCTCAGTTAAATCAAGAGAGTCTACCCTGAGCTCAGAAAGTCAAGAGGGTGTATCTTGTTGCCTTGAAATCAAGATTATATTCTGGTTTGGTTGCTACATGATTAAAGTTAGCTTTTAAAAGGAAATCTATACAGATACTGTACATGACTGGATGTAGGATTAGTCAATCCGAACTAGTATAAAACTCCTAGTGTAATTTCTCTTACTTTTACTTTATTTTTACTATATTTATATATATCTGTAACTTCCTATATATATATATATTTGTTTTGATTATATGTATTTTGATGTAAATCTTGAAACTATTTAAAAAAGTTATGTATAAGTTATGAAACACCATTCACCTCCATCTCTAGTATTAAAGTAGCTTTAAGATCCGTTTACACTAATATAATTTATGCTATACCGTTTTCAACATTTGGTATCAGAGCATTAGGCTTTCAAAAACTTATTATTTGATTTTTTTTTAAATTATAAATGGCTAGTAACACTGGTATAACACTTTTTAACACTTTTGTAGAAAAACAAAGTTGTATAATCCTTATGTTACCCTTAAATATATTAGGAACTAATAACATTGAAAAGTCACTTGAAAATTTGAAAGTGTATAAAGTAAAATTGCAATAACTAGTAAGTTATATGTCAAATAACGAACAGATACCTAATGACCATTCATCACAAATTAAAAAGGACAAATGGATACTAGATAGTGGATGCTCAAGAAACATGATTGGAAATCTAGAGATCTTAAAAGACACTATTTACAATGGTAGAGGAACAATTAACTTTGGAGATAACTCAAAAGGATATGTCATCGGCATCGATAACATCGATAACTCTAAAACTCCTATTATTTCTAATAATGTTTTGCTAGTTAGGAATTTAAAACATAATCTGCTTAGTATTAGTTGATTGTGTGATAAGAGTTTAAGATTAAGTTTGAAAAATACATTTGCCACATTGAGGATAATGGGTCTAGAATTATTTTTGAAGGAATTAGGGAATGTAATATTTACATTTTGAGTATGAAAGTGACCAATAATGATCTCTGTCTTGTGGTCAAATTTAGTGACCCTGGGATTGGTACAAATGATTTGGTCATTTAAATTTTAAACATTTGTCCAAAATAGTCAGAAATGAACTTGTTAGAGGACATACAAAGATGAGTTTTAGTGTCAATAACTATGTGACGCTTGTCCACTTGGAAAACTTCACAAAAGTTTGTTTAAATCAAAGAACATGATTTTAATTACACATACTTTAAAACTTCTTCACTTAGACCTTTTTGGATCATCACAAGTACAATCAATAAATCACAATAGGTATGTTTTTGTAATAGTTATGACTTTTCAAGATACACTTGGATAATATATCTTAAACATAATAGTGAAGCGTTTGAAATGTTTAAAATTTTCACTAAGAAAATTCAAAGTCAAAAGTCAATTAAAATTAAGACGATAAGGAGTGATCATGGAGGAGAATTTGAGAATGAAAATTATGAAAACTTTTGAAATAAGAAAGGGATTACGCATAATTTTCATTTCCTAGAACTGCTTACAAAATGGAGTTGTAGAACGTAAAAATAAGACTATACAAGAATGCGCTAGGACTATGTTAAATGATAGTGATTTGCCAAAAAATTTTTGGGTTGAAGCAGTTGCTATAGCATGTTATATTTTGAATAAAATTTTAATAAGACCGTTAACCAAGAAAACACCTTATGAATTATTTTTTAATAAAAAGCCAAAAGTATCTTATTTTAAAGTTTTTGGTAGCACATGTTTTATACTAAATACAAAGGATAATTTAGAAAAATTTAATGAAAAATCAAATAAAGGTATATATATTGGTTATTCAAATAGAAGCAAGGACTATAAAAATTTTAATACTAGAACTAACACCATTGAAGAAACTTTACATATTGCATTTGATGAAAATTTAAAAGTAACCAATACTAGTAATAATGAGGAAAAGAATATTAATCCTAGTAAGAATAACGAGATTATAAATAACAAAACTATTAGCAATGAAAATAATAACACCGATGAATCAAATATGAATAAGTCAAGTAGAACAAAAATTTTGATAGACCATCCTAAATGAAAATATTCTAGGAAGCATAGAGTCGATTGTAAAAGCTAAAAATCAACTAAATAAGGTGAGTAATGTTGCATTTATTTCAACTAATATACCAAAAAATCCAAAAGAAGCATTGTTAGATGATTTATGGATTCTTGCCATGCAGGAAGAACTGAATTAGTTCACTTGAAATAATGTTTGGGAATTAGTTCCATGAAAGGAAAATCAATCCATAATTGGAACTAAGTGGGTTTATAGAAATAAATTAAATAGACAAGGAGAAGTCATAAGAAATAAACCACATTTTGTTGCACAAGGATATAACTGTAATACCCCGTAAAATAAACCAAAATTAAATAGAGTAAATTGAATAAAATATGATAAGATAAAAATGGAAATTTTATAAAAGTCATAATTTGACCACAAATGTTATTTCATTGTTTTCATGGCGAAATTCTAATCTGTTTCCATATATAATATGCTGAAAGCGAAGCTCAAATGAAGAAGTTATGAGCGGTTGAATTTTTTAGATTTAAATTAATTAAGTTTGAATTCAAATTCAAATGAGAATTTAAGTAAACATTTAATTAACGTTTAACGTTAAAGTTAACTAGGGTATAAAATTAATTAAAAAGCAACAAATATAAAAACATTTCCTAAAATAAACATACTAGTCGACCCCTTTATTAGGCCAATTGACCCCTAGTGGTCGACTGGTTGAAGAGGGTTGGTCGACCGGTCGATGCCAAAAAGTGGTAGTGGCGGCTAGGGTTTAGATGTCTATTGTATTAAGTTGTACGCTCAAGATTTATCTGTTTCTCACCTACCTCCATCCTATGGTTCTGGTGCGTTTCAACCCCTATAGATAGAATCCTATCCTCTCCACTTTTTATTCATATTATTTGGGGAATTTAGCAAAACTCTGCCATTGTTATCCCTCTAAATTAGATTTGGAAACTCCGTAAAGAATTCAGGTAAGAATCCAATCTATTTTCTATTTATTTCTTCTTCCTCTAACTTATTCTTATTCTATTCCTCTCCAACTATTCTGAATCTAATAAAAAAGAGAGAGGTTTTGGAAGAGATTGAAAGGCGTGCAAATCCAAGGTAGGCAAAGCTAAGGCTATTATATAATGGAAATCATAGTATTTTTTAGCAATTGTTTAGTATATCTCTATGGAATGCCTTAGTGATTTTGGGATTGCGAAAATACGATATATAAAATCCCCCAAAATTCCTTTTTATTTCGAAATGTTAATTCTACATGAAGATTCTCAATTATTTATATTAGTTTGATGGAATTGGTTTTGTTTACGAAATTTTTGATAACTTCATAGTCTATTCTACTTCTCCTCCTTCTTTGATTCAAATTATGATTCTTCAATAAAATAAGGGTTTAGATTATGAATTCTACTCGTAGTTTTCACCGCTTATTCCACTTAAGTTTCCCTTCATCTATTTTTTTTGTAAAAGAGGAGTTAAATAGAATATGAAGTTAAGGTTGCAATTCCTATTGTTTAGGATATTCCATTGAATTGATGTAATAAATTAGATTTCTATTTTATTTAGAAGTCCGTTATTGCAGTTTTGGTTATGGCAGGTGGTATCTTGACAGGGGTCCGCTTCAGGATATGGTATTAAGTGGCTGATTAAGGATCCACCTTTCCATAAAGAAGTATTAAGTGACTTGAGAGATTCCATATGATGCCAGCTAGATAGTTACCATTCATGGGCCCGCCTTAGGAATATGTATTAAATGATGGGGTTTGCCTCAATTGAGGTCTTAAATGGCCAAAGTGTGCCTATTTTCTAATAAAAGGTATTCAGAGGCTTGGGTACTATCTCTTGCATTATTAGCTATTTATGACATGGGATTTGGGTCATGGGAATCCTGCTTCTGGAATAGAAGGCATTAAGTGGTTGATTGAGGACCCGCCTCCTTTTCTTATAAGAAGTATTAAATGGTTTTATGTACATAGACATATTCTTATTTTTGAAATATAGTACCCAAGTACTGAAAAGGTAAGACTCAAGGTTTTATTCGCCAGACATTTGTTATTCTAACTCCCTCCTTATTACAACACAGGTTAAGGATAGAGTGATGACAGTAACGATTCTTGAAGGTGGATAGCTTAGCTCATGGCAGTTATTATTATTTTATTTTGGTATTTTTATGTTGTACCCATATATTTAGACAAATGTTGTAACATATCTGATGTTATGATTTTTGCGGAATTTTGTGTTATGATTTTTTTGATGGTTTTGAAATAATAGGTACGATTTGCTATTATATTTTACTCCATCCGCTGTGAGTTCTGAAAGAATAGTTATTGCTCTGTACTGTTATCTCTTTTTCCAACCAACAACCAAACTTAGAACGAATCTAAGTTTCGATGGGCCTTTTCTTAGTCGAAATTTAGGCATGTTTTGAGGTCAGTTGTTACATTTAGGATCAGAGCCTAAGTTACCCGATCAACGGGGAAACTATACGTATGAGGGACATACTTGTTATTTTGAAAAGGTTTTTCAAAATTCTTACTGTACACACACATCCCCCCTCCAATTTTCTTGAACATACACACATACACTAGGTAGCCCTTTTTCTTTCAACATATAGTACTATCTTAGGAAATCATCACTAAATATTCAACCTACAAATAGTTGATATAGTTGATAATCAATCTTCTTTCAAACAAGGGAACCCTACCAGTGGAAGTCCTCCTATTTGTGGAATGCCCAAATGGTTTAGACAATATCTTAGGACTGTTGAGCATATTCCTATTCCTCCAACTGCACCGGTGGCACCCGCTGCCTCGCCTGCCGATGCAGTACCCTGTCCTGTTGACTTTCCCAAATTGTATAAGGACTTTCTCAATATGGAAAGGAAGACATACTCTAGAACAAAAGGATATTTGGAAGCTAAAGCATAGGTTAGTGACCGTGGGAAAATATTTGGAGAGGTTGGTTGGAAGGATCAACTTAAGAGAAGGATATCAGCTTGGCACCTCAAAGGAGAAGCTTTGGATTGTTCGAAGTTGGTGATTGAGGAAAACGCTGGAAGGATATTCTCATTGGATGAATTCAAAAATAGATTTGAGATGAGGTTTATGTCTAAGGAAGAAGTGAGCCTACAACTAGAGAAATTCATCCAGCTTAGGCAAAGGGACTTCATTCTTAAGGAGTAATAGCTAAGTTCGTTGAGTTGGCTAAATTTAGTATGAGCCTGATAGATACAACAATAAAAAAGGCCATGAAGTTCGTGAAGGTTCTAAATTCCCCACTGAGAGAAATGCTATTAACCCAAGTGCTTATTGGAGCCACGTATGATATATTGGTGGAATGTCAATGCTACACATGGCCAATGTGGAAGATAAAGAGGTAGAGAAGGAGAAGACTACAACTACCCAAAAGCAAGGAGGATCCAACAAAAGGAAGCTTTTGGGCTAACAAGAAGTCGAAGGGGAAGTTTAAGAAGGATGGTAAGGCACACAAGCGATGCCATAAGAAAGGTCATGAATCTAAAGATTGTAGGGTGAGTCTGATGAAGGAAGCATTTAAAGGGAAGTGCTTTAACTGCCACGAGGAAGTGCATCTCAAGAATCAATGTCTTAAGTTGGCGAAAGAAGGATCAACCGAACATGTTTATGGTATTGAAGCCATCCCTATTGCTAGTAGACCACTGGGAGACCAAAGGAAAGCATCTCTAGAAGGTATAACTCTTATTTTTGGATTTACCATTCGTACTCTATTTGATTCATGGGCATTGCATTCCTTTATAGCTAGGATGCAGTAAATTTCTTAAACCTTCAAACTCAGATGTACAACCCAATAGAGGTTTCTAATCCTATTGAGGATTCGACACATCTTCCTCTTATTTTCAAAGACCCAGTGTTAAACATACGTGACATTGATTTCATATGTAATGCGTACATTCTAAACTTTGAGGGGTATGGACTTATCGTGGGTATGGATTGGTTATCATATTATGGAACCATTCTTAATTATGATAGGAAGAAGTAGTATGATTAAGGAGTTGTGGAGGTCGTGACCTAGAAATTATATGTACACCCAAAGATTTAGTTGAGTTAAGCCATCCATACTTACTAAATCTATTAGTTATTGGAGAGCCATCATTCGTTCCCGTAGTTTGTTAATTTATTGATATCTTTGAGGGGGTCTCAGGTCTCCCACCCCATAGGGAGATCGAGTTCCGAAAAGATTTGGAGAAGGACGCAAGGCCAGTAGCCCTACCTTTAAGGCATATAGCCCCCAAAGAAAGAAGAGAGTTAGACAAGCAAATCTTGGAGCTTTTAAGAAAGGATACATCCGTCGGAGAACTTCTGAATGAGGAGCCCCTATTGTTTTCGCCACTACGGTAGACGATTCTTTGAGACTTTGCATCGACTATAGAGAATTGAACAAGTTGACAAGGAAGAATAGGTACTCTTTACCTAGTATTGATGACTTGTTCGACCAACTTGTAGGAGCAAAAGTCTTTTCTCAACTAGACTTAGCAATGGGATTCCATCAGTTAAGAATTGCAGAGGAAAGCAAGTCGGAGACTGCATTTCGCACACCA
This sequence comes from Allium fistulosum, assembly GCA_030737815.1. Lineage (NCBI taxonomy): Eukaryota > Viridiplantae > Streptophyta > Magnoliopsida > Asparagales > Amaryllidaceae > Allium > Allium fistulosum. The sequence goes on along the minus strand of CM060905.1, from coordinate 264,466,023 downwards.
AATAGACTCTATACGTGGGAAGTAATGCCTTTTGGATTGACGAATGCCCCAGTATACTTTGTAGATTTGATGAGTAGAGTATTTATGGAGGCAACTCAATAAATTCGTCGTGGTGTTTATTGATGATATTTTGGTTTTCTCCAAAGGAAAGGAGGAGCATGAGGACCACCTTAGAGAGGTATTAGAAACTTTGAGGAGGCATTAACTCAAGGTTAAATTTTCTAAATGCCACTTTTGGAGAGGTGAAGTTAGATTTCTTAGGCATATTACTTCGGAGCAAGGATTGGTTGTAGTCCCTGTAAAAATAGATGTTGTCCAAGGATGGAAGACTCCTAGGAATGCATTTAAGATTAGAAGTTTTCTAGAGTTGTTAGGCTACTATAGGAAGTTCATCAAGAACTTTGCAACAATAGCATCCCCTTTAACCCAATTGACTAAGAAGAACTTAGTCTTTTCTTGGGACGATAGATGCACTAAGGCATTTGAGAAGCTTAAGGAGTTAATAACTAGTGCACCTGTGCTCACTATTCTTGATGGAACCAAACCAATTATAGTTTTCACAGATGCTTGCAGCACATGGTTAGAAGAAGTTCTAATGCTAGAAGGGAAAGTAGTTGCTTATGCTAGTAGGCAACTAAAGGATCATGAGAAGGGGCATCTAGTTCATGACTTGGAATTGGCAGCTATTGTCTTTGCATTGAAGTTGTGGAGGCATTATGTCTTAGGAGAAAGGTTTGAGTTATTCATTGATCATAAATCACTCAAATACCTTTTTTTACAAAAATATTTGAATATTAGACATCAGAGATAGGTAGAGCATATAACATCATATAGCATCCAGAGAGAAGCCTAGTGGATTATTACCTTTGGCAATTCCGACTTGGAAGTGCAAGCATATTTCGATGGATTTTGTGGAATAATTGCCTAGAAGTTAGAAGGGTAATGATGCTATTTGGGTTATTGTGGATAACCACACTAAGAATGCCTATTTTATTCCGGTTAGGAGAAATAGGACTGCCGATTTTCTAGCACGAATTTACATCAAAGAGGTTGTTCGTTTGCATGGAATTCCTATGAGCACAATCAGTGATAGGGACCCATTGTTCACTGATGAGTTTTGGAGGAGCCTACAAGCAGCTTTGGGAACTTCTTTGAATCTTAGCACTGCATATCACCCACATATTGACGGACAAACAGAGAGGGTGAATAGGATTTTAGAGGACTTGTTGAGAGCTTGTGTCTTGGACTACGGAGGACATTGGGAGCAGCATCCATCTTTAGTTGAGTTCGCATACAATAATAGCTATCAAACAACGATTGGTATGACCACTTTTGAAGCACTTTATGGGCGACCATGCAAGTCACTAAGTTGTGGTGGGAAACCACCGACAAAGTATTGCTCAGATCAGATTTGATCTGTGATACCATAGAAAAAGAAGAGTTGATCATGCAAAGAATAAAGGCAGCGCAAGACCATCAAAAACCTTATGCGGATAAAATGAGGAATGAACATGAGTTTGAGGTTGGAGATATGGTATTTGTTAAGATCTCCCCTCTTAGTAAAGTAGTTAGATTTGGCAAGTCGGGAAAATTGGCGCCTAGGTTTGTTAGGCCATTCAGAGTCTTGGAAAAGATAGGAAAACTTGCTTACCGCGTGGAACCTCCTGACAAGTTGGCGGAGGTCCACAATGTTTTCCATATTTCTCACCCCAGGAAATGCCTTCATGACACACCCATTAGAGTTAAGCCTGATCAGTTGGGTGATTTAGAGATGAAGCGAACAGTGCCCCATGCCATCACACACATTGTGGAGCATGAAACTAGGAGACTCCACAACAAAGTATTTAGGCTGGTTTGAGTACAATAGGTAGACAATCGGACGGAAAGCACATGGAAAACCGAGGAGAAGATAAGGATCACTCATCCAGAGCTTTTCATAGGTAAATTTTCTCTCCAAAATTAGGATTTTTGGTTGCATTGTGGTTGCTAGATTAGATGGTACGAGATGGTTGCTACACTTTTTCACTATCACTTTGCACTCATGTAGATATTTCTATGCATGTTTAGGGTATTTTCATACATACTTGCATGACACAATTACACATTCATGCTAGGATTGAGCTCATTTTACTATATCTATAGTATATAATCACATTGCGCTATTGGTTGAGTAGATGGTTGTGTAGACAACTTGCTTGTATAACATAGATGTTATTGCACATTATGCTGTTCGCCTCTTGAAAGATTTCGGGACGAAATCCTTTTTAGATGGGAGAATGAAACACCCCATAAATTAAACCAAAATTAAATGGAGCAAATTGAATTAAATATGATAAGGTAGAAAATGTGAATTTTATAAAAGTCAGAATTTGACCACAAAAGTTATTCCGTTGTATTCATGGAAAAATTCAAATTTGTTTCCATATATGTTGAAAACAAAGCTTAAACGAAGAAGTTATGGATGTTTGAAGTTTTCAAATTTAAATTAATTTTGTATGAATTCAAATTCAAATGAGAATTTAAATTTAGGGTTTGAACTTCAAAAATTAGCTTGGGGGTTAAGTAATCCTTTAACGTTAAAGTCAAATAGGGTATAAAATTAAATAAAAACCTATAGAAATAAAAACATTCCGAAAACAAACGTACCGGTCGACCCCTAGCAGTCGACCGGTTAAAGAGGGGTGGTCGATCAGTCGATGCTAAAAAGTGGCAGTGGCGGCTAGGGTTTGGATGTCTGTTGTATTGAGTTGTACGCTCCAGATTTATCCGCTTCTCACCTACCTTCATCCTACCGTTTTGGTTCATTTCAACCCCTATAAATAGATTCCTATCCTCTCCACTTTTTATTCATATTATTTGGGGAATTCGATGAAACTCTGCCATTGTTATCCCTCCAAATTAGATTCAAAAACTCCATAGAGAATTCAGGTAAGAATCCAATCTATTTTCTATTTATTTCTTCTTCCTCTAACCTATTTTTATTCTATTTCTTTCCAACTATTTTGAATCTAATAAAAATATATACATGTTCCCTATTGTGCATATAAAAAAAAAAGAGATGTTCTGGATGAGATTAAAAAGCATGCAAATCCAAGGAAGGCAAAGCTAAGGCTGTTCTATGAGTGGAAACCTTAGTATTTCTTTTTCAGCAATTGTTTAGTATATCTCTATAGATTTGAATATGCCTTAGTGATTTTGGGATTGCGAAAATACGATACATAAAATCCCCCAAATTCCTTTTTATTTCGAAATGTCAATTCTATGCGAATATTCTTAATTATTTATATTAATTTGATGTAATTGGTTTTGTTTATGCAATTTTTGATAACTTCGTAGTCTATTCCACTTCTCCTTCTTCTTTGATTCAAATTGTGGTTCTTCAATAAAATAAAGGTTTAGAATATGACTTTTATTCGCAGTTTACACCACTTATTCGACACAAATTTCCCTTCATCTATTTCTTTGTAAAAGAGGAGTTGAATAAAATATGAAGTTAAGGTTGTGATTCCTATTGTTTAGGATATTCCATTAAATTGATGTAGTAAATTGGGCTTCTATTTTATTTATAATTCTGTTATTGCAGTTATGATTATAAATATTTATTCTTTGTTATGGATATTAGAATCCCTTGTTTTGTATGTTGAAATCTGGGGAATTTGGAAGAAAAGGTCTTGTAATATTTTGGTTAGGGAATCGACATTTAACACTAGTTTAGGGCGTATAAATCGCATGCTTAGAATTTATTTGGTGCGAATATTTAATTATTTCTATTAGCGTAATTAACGTATAATTATGTCGTATATTGCGTAGCTAATTAAGCATTTATTTGTCATTTATTCCCCCATTAGGAAGGTAATTATTATTTTAAGGTGTAATAAGGAAGATTCCTTATAAGGCCTTAATTATGAAATGGTAGATGAGTATTATATATATGGAGAGTGTTTAATTTATGGCTAAGTCATAGGGATGTGAGGTCAATAGAGTTACACGACAAAAGTCTGCCCTTCACTTTGAAGCTACTAGCAGTCATGTACACTTCCTATTGATGTTAGATATCCTCTATGATAAATATTTGTGTGATGACGCGAGATTAGTCCCAAATTCTATAGGGTAAACCTGCCCACCTAGTCTGGCTACCAGTTCCTATGAATAGTTGGACTAATGTAAGACATCATTATGAGTTTGAGCCATAATACAAAGGGCCTGCTTCGAAGTCTTAAGGTATCAAGTGGTTGTTTGAGGCCCCGCCTCTTTTCCCCAAATGGAGTATTGAATAGCCAAAGGGATAGTTATGAGGCATGATAGGTGGTATCTCGACAGGGGTCCGGTTCAGGATATAGTCTTAGGTGGCTGATTAAGGGTCCTCCTTTCCATTAAGAAGTATTAACTGACTTGAGAGATTCCATATGATGCCAGCTAGATAGTTACCACTTAAAGGCCCGCCTTAGGAATAAGTATTAAATGATGGGATCTGCCTCAATTGTGGTCTTAAATGACCAGAGTCTGTCTATTTTATAATAAAAGGTATTAAGTGGCTTGGTTACTATCTCTTGTAATATAAGCTATTTATGACATGGGATCTGGGTCAGGGGAAACCTGCTTCTGGAATGGAAGATATTAAGTGGTTGATTGAGGATCGCCTCCTTTCCTTATAAGAAGTATTAAACGATTTTATGCTCGTAGACATATTATTATTTTTGAAATATACTACCCAAGTACTGGAAAGGTAAGACTCAAGGTTTTTATTCACTAAACATTTGTTGTTCTGACTCTCTCCTTATTATAACACAGGTAAAGGACGGAGTGATGATGGTGATGATGCTTGAAGGTGGAGTAGCTTGGCTTGTGGCAGTTATTATTATTTGCTTTTATGGTAGTTTTATGTTGTAGCCATGTATTTAGACAAATGCTGTAACAGATCTAATGTTACGGTTTTTATTGAATTTTGTCTTATGACATTTTGATGGTTTTGAAATAAATGGGTACAATTTGCTATAATATTTTATTCCATCTGTTGTGAGTTTTGAAAAAATAGTTATTGCTTTGTATTGTTATCTCTTTTTCCAACCAACAGCCAATCTTAGAACGGATATAATTTTCTATGGGCCTTTTTTAGATCGAAATTTAGGCCTGTTCCGGAGTGGGTTGTAACAATAGCCAAGAAGAAGTAATAGATTTTGATTAGACCTTTGCCCCTGTAGCCAGATTAGAAGCCATAAGAATCCTACTCGCTTTTGCAAACCATAATAATTTTAAATTATTTCAAATGGATGTCAAAAGTGCATTGTTCAATGGATTTATTGAAGAGGATGTGTATGTTGAACAACCCCCACTTTTTGTAGATGAAAAACACCCTAATCATGTTTACAAATTTAAAAAAGACATTATAAGCATATAGAGCTTGGTACGAAAGACGCAAATCATACTTAGTACAATCTAATTTTGAAATAGGTAAAGTACATACTACGTTATTTATAAAAAGATTTAATAATGATATTAAACTTATACAAATATACATAGACGACATTATTTTTGGGTCAATAAATGAACAACTAAAAGAATTTGTTGACATAATGAGTAAAGAATTTGAAATGAGTTACGTAGGAGAATTAACATTCTTTCTAGGTTGACAAATTAGGCAATTAAAGAATGGTATATTTATAAGTCTAGAAAAGTACACTAAAGAATTGGTTAAGAAATTTGGAATGTCTAATACAAGCGGTATACCAACATCCATATCAACTAGTGTGAAACTTAATAAAGAAGACAATTCAAAGGACGTTGACCAAAAACTATACAGAAGTATGATAGGGTCTTTACTCTATATCACAACTAGTGGACCTGATATCATGCATAATATATGTCTATGTACAGATATCAGCCACACCCTAAGGAGACACATCTTAAAACTGTAAAATGCATCTTAAGATATCTTAACAACATATTAGACTATGGGCTCCTCTATCCAAAATAAGATTCATCTGACTTAATATCATATAGTGATGCTAATTATGCTGATGTAAATCTGACCGAAAAAGTGCGAGGGGAACCTGTCACTTTTGGGGTACTCGCTTGTCCCTTGATTTCGTAAAATGCAAAATTCTGTCTCTCTATCCACAACAGAGGCAGAATGTATATCAGTAGCATTAGCTTGTTCTCAAGTTAACTATATGCAACAAAATTTAAGGGATTTCAGTTTAAATTTAAACCAATCACTAATATATTGTGATAATACTAGTGTAGTAAATCTATCTAAAAATCCAACACATCATGCTAAGACAAAACATATAGATATAAGACATCATTTCTTAAGCGATAACGTAAATAGAAAAAATTATTACACTAGAATTTATAAGTATAGAAAATCAAATAGCTAATATTTTAACTAAACCATTATCACAAACCACTTCCATCAAATTAAGAAGAGAACTCGGAATATGTTCATTTACAGAAATCTGGAAGTAATAACTTTTATTATTAGGAACAAAAATGAAAAACAAAATTATCCTGTATATGTCGACATACCTGGGAAGCTTATGTCGACATACATGACAGTATTCACAAAAAATGTTTTTTTTCCTCCCTCTTTCAAAATTCAAAAACAAATTATTTAACCACCATATTATGACTATAGACCCATTTTCTTATCTTCTTCCTTTTGAAAACTCAAAACTAATTAATCAGTAATGGATTCCATCTAACTCCAAACGTCCAAGAGAAGAATCAAGCCCATTTTGTGACTTCACGTTTTCAAAACTAGGCAATATCAAAAAGGAATTGAAGCATATTCTCACAATGCTTACTAAGAATGAAGTAATGCAAATTCTATTCAAAAACAACAAGAAAAGCAAGAAATAATATCAAGGAATCTATAAAAACATCTATTGAATAATCATGCAAATCCAATAATTATTTAAGAGGGAGATACCCAAGTCAATCTTGCAATTCATAACCCTATAAATCAAGATGTTGAAGAAGAAGAAGACGATGTTGATAATGAGGATAAAGATGAAAATGATGAAGATGGAGTACGTTGTGTAGGAGAAATCAATTATGACGCTAATGGCAACTTAGTGGAACAAAAAGGAAAATTTTGTTTTCACTACCCAAATTGCTCCATCTACAAACCACTAATAGTTAAAACAAAATGTTAGTTTACGAAATGGGGGTATATATTTGTTCTAATTTAATTTGTCTTATTTATCTTGTAAGGGTGGTTTGTTAAACTTGTATATTTGCTTTGGTTTGATGACATGGTCAGGTATGTTCTAAACAAATTAGTTTGATATGGATGATATATCTTGAAAGTTTGAATAAATGTACTTATAAATGTATAAATATAAAGTTATTTCTCAAAAAATTTGTTTCACAATTAGTATTGATTTTTATTTCATATACAATATTATCACATTTCATAATATTTGACATGTCACATTTAGAGAGAGTTTATTTTTCTTTACCCATTTTTGTTGATGACAAATGGGGAGAAAAATATAAACTATAATATATGCATATACTAAAGGGTAGCTATTCAAAATTGGGGGAGTTAACCAATTTAAAGGGAGTTACATTATATTTTATAATAAAAATATTACATGATCGTCATTATCAAAAGGGGAAAGATTGTTAATACAACATATATTGATTTTGATGACAACAACCATATAAATATAGATATTACTGTTTCCCCAAGTTGTATACAATATTTTTATAGAATGTTACATAGGTATAGGATAATCAAGTTTGAAGACTGATCGGTAAAAAGATCAGAGATCAAGATTCAAAGATGATCAAGACGATTGAAGACTCATGAGTTTAAAGTCAAAGACATAAAGAGTTCAAGACTATAAATAATAGTTAATAGACATTAGATAAATTTTTTAAAGCCCTTGAATATCATCTTTCTTTTCTTTGAATACTCTCTCACCAAAATATTTATTTATTTTCAAATTATTTTTCTACAAATATTGTATAATAGTTTCATATATTGAAGTATTTAAAAGCTATGTTTAAATCATTTTACAAAATGTCATAATTTTGAAACACCTTAAAAATGATGCTGTTTTTCTAAACATACAGGTGTATGTCGACCCTTCCTAATTCTGTCAACATATGTACCGTTGAAAAGTTTTTTTAATTTTGAAGAGCTGTTATTTTTGGCTCCATCTCTTTGAAAATTTATATATCCCTTTAAACACTATATAAAGAGGACTAGAAAACGGATTTTTTTAACTATATTCTCTTCATTCTTCTTACTCTAAATTCTCATTATATATTTCTCAAAATCCACTTTCTATACTCTTCAAATCCACTCAAATTCAATCTACATCACTACACTCATTTCTATATCTGCTCACTATTTTTCAATCTTTCACCAATTCGAAGATCAAAGTGCTATAGGATATTCTATATCCAAGTTACAATCATTTGTATTTGGAATCAACAACTCTCTACTACTATTTTGCATGGGTGTGCTTATTGCCCATTCAAATCAAGTGGGTGTACTTGTTGCCTATTCAAATCAAGTAGGTGTGCTTGTTGCCCGTTTAAATCAAGTGTGTGATCTTGTTGCCCGATTAAACCAAAAGAGTCTACCCTGAGCTTGAAAAGTCAGGAGGGTGTATCTTGTTGCCTTGAAATCAAGATTGTATTATGGTTTACTTGCCACCTAATTAAAGTAGGCATTTAAAAGGAAATATGTACATATGCCATGTAGGACTGGATGTAGGATTGGTCAATCCGGGTCAGTATAAAACTCCTAGTGTCATCTCTCTTACTTTTACTTTATTTTTACTACATTTATATATATTCATGACAGCCTGTTATTATTTATTTGTGTTGATTATTTGTGTTTTGATTTGAACCTTGAAACAATTTAGAATCGTTTATATAAGTTATAAACACTATTCACACCCTCTCTAGTGTTAAAGTAGCCTTAAGATCCATTTACACTAGTACAACTTATACTACACTATTTACCACAATATATTCTTATTTATAATTATATGTAATGTATATAATGATTATCATACCATATATGTTCTAGACAGTAATTGAATATCACAAATATGCATATATTAGTGCTATCACAACAGGATGATTTATATATGTATATGTATACATTTAATTTTTTTTATGTATACATAATATAATTTCTCATGGCCATGCAATTAAAAAAAGAAATTTAATTTCGAATTTAATTGTATTATTAAATTGATTTTGAATTTAAAGAATTAAAATAGTACTTTATGTATATATATAATGAATGTATTTTATTTCATTAATTTTATAAATGTATATACAGTACATGGAATATATATATATATGTGTGTGTGTGTGTGTGTGTGTGTGTGTATTTATATATCTTTTGATTTATAATTAAATTTATATTTATGCAAAATAAATGCATACAAAATTAAATAATAATTTTATAAAATATGCAATATAATATCTAATGATTTAAAATTTGTTTTAGATTTTTAAATTTTATTATTATTTATAGTCGAAAGCTATTTTATACATGTATATTTAAATATTTTATTAATACTTTATTATTTATATATATATATATATTTATATTTATATGTTTTAGTTATGTTATGCATAAATATTTAAAATAGTTTAAAAAAAATTTAATATATATACTATATATTATATGCCACTTTATAGTTTTTGAAATATTTCACGTATATATATTTAAGTTAATTTATTGAATTAAAATGGAATTATTTTAAACACGTATAAATATTTAAAATTAATTTACTATATTAAAATTATGTTAATTTAATACATACATACGTATACGTACGTACGTACATATATATATATATATATATAATTTTAACCCGCCTTTTGGCAAGGCTATTTAACTAAATCGATTGCTCGGTTATCGAGGCTGGAATACGATAGGTTTGAGTCGACTGGATGGATAAATGATCAACCACAGATGATAATCATGATTAAGAAGCCATGATTCAGCATATTCGATGGATAAAAGTCACGGAATACTCGAAATATGGGTTTCGACGAAAGTCGAGTTGTCGTGAGTTGCTTGGAGACTTGCTTCGAGTCGAACTTGGACTTGCTTCGAGTTTTCTTGATGGTCGCTCCGAGTCATCCAAGGGGACGCTTCGGGTGATGAGAGTGGCAAGCTTTGGGATCGGCATAATGTAGTGGTTCGACATGCTTTAGGTCGGTCGGGCATAAACACTGGGTCGATGTTGTGAAAGCTTCGGGTCGGTAGGAAGGTGCGTCGGTCTTGATGGTGTGGATCGGCATTTGAAGTGGGTCGGCATGATGGTGTGGATCGGCAGGATGGTGTGGATCGACATGTTGGAGTGGCTCAGGGTCAACATAGGATTATACTCGGGTCGGCACAAGAGTAGGGGTCGGTATATCGAATAGGGTCGGCTGCTTTGGATCATTGAACTCCCAACTCAGGGTCGGTAAGACGAGGACTTCAGGTCGGCTAAAGGGGATCGGTGTCTTGAGGGAGCGGGATCGGCACTGAGTTGCTCCGAGCCTAGACATGTTTTACTTCGAGTCACAAGCGAGTTTGTTCCGCGTCACATCTATGTTCACTTCGAGTCATTCCCAGTGCAACATTGGGTTGGCGTGATCAGAACTCAGGGTCGGTCATAATGATGAATTTAGGGTCGGCAATGGTCTTGATGGGCCTGGACCACTCGGGAAGCCCAGTAACTCGGATTTTGCCTATAAATACAGCAGGCGGGGCTTCAGAAAAGGGGAGCTTGACTCTGCTTCCCTTCTTCTTCATTAAGGCTACTCTGCCATTATCGTTTTAAAAACTCTAGATTGTAACTGTAATTGATTCTCATTTCAATAAAAAGGAAATTTATGGAGTGGACGTAGGCCAGAGTCAGCCGAACCATTATAAATCCTCTGTTATTACTGCTTTCCTTTTAATTTTTACTGTTCTTCGTATTTATACTGTCTACATACACTCTATCTGTGATCTATAACTGCAATTTGGTGCTTTCAACAGCGTTTGGGTGTTAGTGACCAATTTTGGCGCTAACATTTTGGTGCTTTCACTGAGAGCACTTGCACTCAGGGATTCTAAAGCTTGGATTTTGGATTTAAAGGCTTAGGAACTCAGTTTCTGGAGATTATGGCAAAGCAATCAACCAAGAGACAAAGGATGGAAAGGAGTCAGCAAGAGGGAAGTCAGGAGGCTTCCTTTGGAGCTAATCAAGCCTCAATCTACGTCACTAGGGACGAGATGCAGGACATGATGAATTCCATGCAGGAGCAGTTGATGAAAAGGCAAGAGGAAATGATGCAAACCCTTCTTAAGCAATTTGGAAAGGCAGGAACAGCAGGAGCTGTAGGAGCTTAGATCCATGGAGCTAGATCAGAAGGACTCAACAAGCAAGCAAATGGAGTGGTTCAGTAGGGGCAGCCCCCAATCAGCAAACAACTATCAATCTGGATGGATCTAAACTTAGGGGCACACCACCAGGTAATGTTGGACCAATCTATGGAGGGATACCAGATGATGCTGCGCAGCGGGCGCCAACTGGAATACAGGAGTGCGCGACGAGGAGTTTGTACCACAATTCCCTCGAGGACTAAGAGGGCGGTTAGGAAATGGAGATGGGGGGCAACCCTTGGTAGATAACACTAGATTAGCCAACATTATCAAGCGAACTATTCACGAAGGTCTGACAAATAGGGATTTGGAGGGAGTAAACAAAAGTCCGTTTACCCGAAACATCAGGATGGCTAGGAATCCACCCGATTTCAAGCTGCCTACTCTGGAAGTATACAAAGGTAAGACAAATCCCACTGACTACTTGATGAGGTACACAAGACATATGGAAGTGCTGGGGGCATTAGAGGAGGTTATGGCCTGGTGTTTCCCCTTGTACTTGACAGATATAGCTGCTATGTGGTTAAGACAACTGGAAGATGGATCTATTAGAACATGGATAGAACCGATGGATAGGTTTTTTAAGCAGTTTCGAGTTCACATAAAAAGGCCGAAGAATGCGATGACACTGACGTCAGTTAAGAAGAGGACAGATGAATCGCTCAGGACTTTCTTAACTTGGTTTAATGCAGCAGTTGCTTTGGTGGATCGGCCGGATCCATCAATGGCTCTGATGGCGGCGGTGTCAGGAGACAGGGATGATTCGGATTTCAAAGTATCGTTGATACGGGATCCACCAATGGATCTCGGGCAATTCTTTCACGAAGCCGAGAGATTTCTTCGACAAGAGGATCGTGTTTGGATATGAGGTCAAAGGAAGTAAACATGGTTAAGGATGGAGAACCGTCCGATGAAAGCTCGGGTAAAGATAAGGATAAAGGAAAGAGGAAGCATTGGGGAGAACCAAAATTCTCCACTTACACAGGACTGAATGAGACATTGGAACGGATATACTTGGACACTCGGGATCGCCCTCCTTATCGAAGGCCGGCAAGGAGGGAACCCTCAGAACGCGAAAGAGCATTGGGAAGGCACTGTCTCTTTCATGACCTGGACGGGCATGATACTAACAGTTGTAGGCATCTAAAGGATATAATCAAGGAGCATGTAAGGAATGGTTGGTTGCGACATTATGTCGAAACTCAAAATGTGGCGGTGGAACAATAGCAGCCACCGCCTACCTTGAACGACGATGGTGTGAGGCCCATGAATGATGGTCGGTTGGTCATTAACTAATCGTGATGGTTTGGAATAAGTAACAAACTCCAAGCAGGTGGCTAAGTCACTTACTCATGAACGGGGATGGAGACAACCCCTAGGCATGCTCTTAGATGATGATAAACCGTGATGCTTTGGTTTGTGAAATCTGTTTTTTCTTTTCAGATTGGACACTTGCTTTTTCTGGTTTGGTTTTGGAGTTTGTTTTGAACTCCTGGGTTTGTTTATTTTCTAGTTTGGGTTCTGGTTTGGACGTTTGTCTTTTGGTTTGGACTTTTGATATGGATTTCTGGTTTGAATCTGGATTTCAGATTGGATTTTGATGGAATTTTTGTCTGATTTTTGGCTAAAAGGTCGTCGAGCATGGACTATGCTCGACAAGGGTCCGGAGAGACCAGGATTCGACCTAGGACTTAGGCCCCATATTATCTATCGGTTACTATTTCAGGTCTTCGAGTATGGACTATGCTCGGCAAGGGTCCGGAGAGACCAGGATTCGGCTTAGGACTTAAGCCACGGCATTACTTAGTGTTCAGGGATACTGAACCAGGAACATCATGGCATTACTTAACACAGGTCATCGAGTGTTGAGTGCACTTGGCAAGAACCTGGAGAGGTTACAGATTCGGATTCCGACTTTGAATGGATAAGGATTGGCTATGATCCGGAGCGATCCCGGATTTGGATATAGACCCGGAGAGGTCATGGATTTGGTTATTGGTTATTGGACATGGATGGATTAGAACTTAGTTATCAGGTTTGGATGGATGTGGAATTGGATAAGGATTTGGTTACTGGATAGGGATCGGATATCGACTCGGAGCAGTCGTGGATTTGGATAAGGATACGGCAATGGCACTTGGATAAAATGGATTGGATTATGAATCAGATGGTATGGTTATGGATAACATATGGACTTTGGATGACGGATTAAAAGCTATTCAAAACACAACTTCCTACCGTAAGGAAAGTTTTGGGGGGCAAATGTTAACTCGCCTTTTGGCAAGGCTGTGGGCAGGCGGATTTAACTAAATCGATTGCTTGATTATCGAGGTTGGAATACAATAGGTTTGAGTCGACTAGATGGATAGATGATCAATCATGGATGATAATCATGATTATGAAGCCGAGATTCGGCATAATCGATGGATAAAAGTCGTGGAATACACGAAATAAGGGTTTCGACGAAAGTCGAGTTGTCGTGAGTTGCCTGGAGACTTGCTTCGAGTACTAACTGGACTTGCTTCGGGATTTCTTGATGGTCGCTCTGAGTCATCCCGGGGGACGCTTCGGGTCATGAGAGTGGTAGGCTTTGGGATCGACATATTGTAGTTGTTCGACATGCTTTGGGTCGGTCGAGCATAAACACTGGGTCGGTGTTGTAAAAGCTTCGGGTCCGTAGGAAGGTAGGTCGGTCTTAATGGTGTGGATCGGCATGTTGATGCGGATCGGCAGGATGGTGTGGATCGACATGATGGTGTGGATCGACATGTTGGAGTGGCTCGGGGTCGGCATAGGATTATACTCGGGTCGGCACAAGAGTAGGGGTCGGTATATCGAATAGGGTCGGCTGCTTTGGGTCATTGAACTCCCAACTCAGGGTCGGTAAGACGAGGACTTCGGGTTGGCTAAAGGGGGTCGGCGTCTTGAGGGAGCGAGATCGGCACTGAGTTGCTTTGTGCCTAGACATGTTTTACTTCGAGTCACAGGACAGTTTGCTCCGGGTCACATCTACGTTCGCTTTGAGTCATTCACAGAGCAACATTGGGTCGGCGTGATCAGAACTCAGGGTCGGTCGTAATGATGAATTTATGGTCGACAATGGTCTTGATGGGCATGGACCACTCGAGAAGCCCAGTAACTCGGATTTTGCCTATATATACGGCATGTGGGGTTTCAGAAAAGGGGAGCTTGAGTCTGCTTCCCTTCTTCTTCTTCATTAAGGCTACTCTACCATTATCGTTTTAAAAACTCTGGATTGTAACTGTAATTGATTCTCATATCAATAAAAAGGAAATTTCTGGAGTGGACGTAGGCCAGAGTCAGCCGAACCACTATAAATCCTCTGTTATTACTCCTTTCTTTTTAATTTTTACTGTTCTTCATATTTATATTCTCTACATACACTCTATCTGTGATCTATAACTGCAATTTGGTGCTTTCAACGGCGTTTTGGTGTTAGTGACCAATTTTGGTGCTAACAGATATATATATATATATATATTATATATTATATATATATATAAATTTATTGAATTAAACAGGAATTATTTTAAACACACATATATATATATATTTAGAATCAGTTTACTATATTAAACTAATGTTAATTTAATACACACACATGTATATATATGTATTATTTTATAAAATTTTACATTTTACAATTATTACTTCATTATATA
This sequence comes from Allium fistulosum, assembly GCA_030737815.1. NCBI lineage: Eukaryota > Viridiplantae > Streptophyta > Magnoliopsida > Asparagales > Amaryllidaceae > Allium > Allium fistulosum. The sequence goes on along the minus strand of CM060905.1, from coordinate 264,450,948 downwards.
TATATATATATATATATATATATTGACAGCACTCATGTATATATATGTATTATTTTATAAAATTTTACATTTTACAATTATTACTTCATTATATATATATATATTGACAGCATTCATGTATACAAAGGGCTAACATGTCCGCTGTGATGTAAACCAATATCTATATGTGGGCATATTAAATCATGTACATCTTATGATGTTGCGTGTGCACATACGCTCATATGCGTATATGATACGCATATCATATAATATAATATGAAATTAATAAAATAAAACTTTATTTATAAATTAAATAAAATATTGATTTTATTTAGAACAAATTTAAATAAGATCTAAATAAACTTAGACTTCGTATGCCCAGCTAGATCCAAATAGAAGATTTTTTTTTGAAACTTACCCATTCCAGTTCCAACAATGGTTTCAACCCAGTTAGTAGGGTTAACTAATTAAGCTTACAACTATAACACCCCTAATTTTTGTTTAATATTATCCAAGAAATTTAATTAGAAAAATTAAAGAGAATAATGTGAGGTGATAAGGAGAATGTGATTTGTTAACTAATTAGGTCATGCCTTAATGAATCAATTAATAAGATTATTTAAAACATAGAATAGAAAGGGATTAATGAGAGTGGTATATTGGGAATAACTCCTTATTTCATTCTCTAAACCTTTTCTCTCTCATTCATTCTCATTTCGTTTTCTACAATCAAAACAAAACATAAGAAGGGGCTGGTCATTACTTCAGGAAAAAAGGAAGAAGAAAGCTAAGAAATCAAACGTAAAAGCTTAGGACAACTAGTCTACATCAAATCTCAATCTCTCTTATCCAATCTAAGGTGAATAATAGTACACATCTCATTTATTTATACTTGTTTTCGGATCTATGAATGATTTCCTTTTTGGTTGGGATAATATGTCATGCTTGGATTGATTGCATCATTATTTGAATGAATGGTGATTTATTGGAATTTCTATGGAATTGTTTTAGTAGGTTTTAAAGGTAAAAAACCTAGTTTTAGATCTCCAATTGATTTAAAATTTGAATATGTTGCGTAAAACATAATTTTTGAGATGGCTTTCAATTTCGATATTTTTCAAGTCCACATGATTATTTTATGAATTTCCTTAGAGGAAAAAGGAGTTTATTTCGGGTTTTAATTATTAAAATAATTAAATTAATATTTTGGTCCCAAAATTTTTATATGTAGAAGAAGATGGAAATTCAATTTTTTAGTGCTTTTTGGGGATTTTTCCTAAATGATTATGATTTTTTACGAATTTATTATTCTAGAAAGAGATCAATTAATATAAGATAAAAATATTAATTATAAAGGTTTGTAATGATATTTGAGAGGGTAGAACTTATCTGCTTGTGGTTTCTGAAAAGAATATGTAAAGTATATTGTTATCCAATGATAATTTGACATGGGGCAAGAGTTGGTGGAAAGATATTTCGTTAAAAAGAAGTAAATCAGTTTTAACATATTTACAGAAATGGCATCTAGAGACTCGATACCCCTCCCTTATAAAAGTCCAATAGCTATAGGAGCTGACACATATGGTAAATACTCAGTACGTATGTGGTGCATCTGCCTTTATAAAGACTCATCATCAATTGCTTTATGGGATCAATATCTCGTGTTTGGTCGAGGCTTAACAACCCCATGGGTCTAGAAACTCGACACCTTTATTTTAAAAGACTTGGCATTCCTAAGTTTAAGAACTCGGTAATCCTATGCATTTTAGAGGCACGACAACCTCATTCGTTTATAGGTTCGGCATCTCTTATTTTTAAGAACTCGATATCCCCTTTCTTATAGGGATTTGATAGCTTCAATATAGCTACTCGATATCTATATTTTAGCAGCATTAACTGTCATATGTTTACAAACTCGATAGCTTTGCTTAGAGGCTTTGAACCTTATGTTTTAAAAAATTTGACATCTATTATATTATAGTGATTCGATACCTTTTGAGTAGGTGCTCGACACCTGTATTTTAGCGGCATATATAGCCGCATGTTTATAAACTGGAAAGCTATGTTTTAGAGGCTCGATAGCCCATGTATTGAGTTGCTCGACATCATTATTTAGATAGCAAATATTTTAGTAGCAATGTAAAGATGATAATGCCTGGGCATAAGATTTTGGCTAAGTGTTTGGGCTATGTTTTCCTTGTTTTTAAGAATGATTTCAAGTGATTTATCAAGTCTAAAGATAAATGGTTTCAAGGAAATAAAATGGTGTTTTAGCCTAAGTTTTATATGAAATTTCCGCCAAAGGAAATTGTTACTTAAATTAAGTAATTTTGTGATGCCAATGACTATTGATTGGACATATGTTGATGAATGATGCTATATGATTTTGTTATCATTTAATCGGTTGAATTTTTATATTTATCACTATCATACTCACATTTTCATGACCCCATATTGCATCTTGTATTTGGGGGTAGAATTACCAGTTAGGTTGTCTTAGTAGTGAGTATGGTTAGACTAAATTCTTGAGTGAGTATAATTGCATCCACGAGATTAGATGGATCAATCGTGTTAGGATGCATTGAACTGATAAAAAAATATGACTCATGGATTTAAAACCAGATAATAAGTGTAAATGTGGGACTAGTGTAGAGTCGCGCCCTATGCTTCAATTGTTAGCCCCCAATTGGTAAAGGTCCGTGATTCCAATGCGTAGGGCTTTGTCAGTAGTGAGGCAAAAATGATGTTTATGCATAGAAAGAAACTCATAGCTCTATATGCTCATAGAAAAAGGTTATTGGTTGGCACACAAAACCATTACGTTCATAGTGACCATAGGAAAACTATGATTCAGATAGACAGTCTAGTTTTCTCCTAGCCATATCTAGAGATTTTGGAATATTTGGTTAAAGTTTTGGCCCGAGTCATCTCAATAGGTTATTGATTGGCCTGCAAAACCATTAGGTTCATAGTGACCCTAAGAAAAGTATGGCTTGAGGCAAATAGTCCATTTTATGGGTTTGGGTAAACTTTGGGAATGCATAACCCTATAATGAAAAACTAGTCTGACTTACCCATATATCATACATGCATATGATCATATTGTAACACTCCTAATTTTAATTTAACATTATTCAGGGCATTTAATTGGATAGATTAAATAGAATTATTAAAGGGTTAATGAGAATGAGATTTGAAACTTAATAAGGTCGTGCCATACTTAATTAATTAAGTAAGATTGTTTAAGCTTAAAATATAAGAAGAAGTATGAAGAGGGAAAAATAAGAAGATCCATCTTTTATTCCTTTAAACTCTCTCCCCCTCATATTATTCCCACCTTACTCATTCACAAATCAATCTAAAAATAAGTAAAAGGAGGTTGGCCATAAGCAACCAAAGGGGATCACGAAATCATAGATGGATTCAAGCAAAGTTTAGGGAAACTAAAGCACTAATTAAATCTCAACATCATTCAAATCTATGGTGAATAATAAGTGTTCCATCTCTATGCTTTTGAATTTGGTTATGGATAATACCCGAATGATTGTTGTTTGTTTTGCCAAGTATAGTTGTTTAATTATTGTTTGGATAGAATAATGGTTATCAGAATTTTTACGAAATTGTTTAAATGGATTTAAGGGTAAAACATAAGATTTTAATCTCCAAATGCTTTGATTTTCTGATATGTTGTATAAAACATTATTTTGGAGATATTTTTTTAATTTCATAATTTTCCAAGTTTTATAGATTATTTTCTGAATTTCCTACGGAGAAAATAGCTTAATTTTCGGGTTTTAGTTATTCAAAATAATTAAATATGGTTTTGGACTTAGAAATATTTATACGGTAAAGAGAAGGAATTCTCTAATTTCTGTGAATTTTTGGGATTTTTCCCAAGTATGTTTCTAGCGATTCACATGGTATCATCAAATGATACAAGTCTTGGATAAGAATCTACAACGCACTAGAACGCCCTTGTTGACGATCCTTTACTCCGACAGCATCTAGGGTTCCTCGAACAATGTGATATCTTACACCGGGTAAATCCTTAACCCTTCCTCCTCTTACTAATACTACAGAATGTTCTTGTAAATTGTGGCCAATACCAGGTATATAAGCAGTGATTTCAAATCCAGAGGTTAATCGTACTCTGGCAACTTTACGTAAGGCAGAGTTTGGTTTTTTGGGTGTGATAGATTTCAATTTTTTGTGAAATTATTATGTTAGATAAGCATTTAAAAGGATAATTAATTAAGGATATTAATTAATTATTTTAAATATGTTTTGGAACTTTAAAATTTAGTGCGGTTTTAATTATCAAAAATATTTATAAAGAAATTGTTTTATCCAATATAAATTAGACAAGAAATAAGATTTGGTGAAAAGTTTTTGCTTAAAGTAGTAATAAAACAATTTTCACATGAATTACAATAGTGCCATACACCCTAACGTCACCGAGCCTAAGACAAGGTCACATTCATGAGTGTCAACATCAAAGTGAAAGGAAGCATAAGATAGCTACTTCGGCAACTATGTAATGTTTCCAAGTAGGTGATGTGCACGTAAATGTGCATATTTTTACCACCATATTTAATCTAATTAATTCAAATAAATGATCATATTGGGTATTTTAACTTTTTTTAACCAACATCCATATTAATTCAAAATTGTCACATATTCATCTTCATCCAAGGGAAAAATAGTCATTCTTTTTGCATAAATTAACTTGAGAAAATTTAATTAGAAATTTCCATACTATTTTGTAGGAATTTGATTTCCATTACAAGTGGTTTCATGAAGAAGATATGCATGCACAAAAAGAACACAAAGGAATGAAGATGGAAATAATTCAATGTGAAGATCATGGAGGACCCCACCTACCCACCTACCTTAATGTACACATTAGAGGCTAATGCACATGCTTATGGAATTAATGGCTTCATGTACACTTAAATGATGATTAATGGATGCTAATGGTTACTTGGCCACCACACTTCCTAAGGGGTAGTTTGGGCATTCCCCAAATTATGGATTAGGGTTTCATGCTTGTATAAATAACCCATTATGTTCATGTAACCTCTCCCCCTCTTACTCTCTCTTAGTTAGTTTTTTAGCTTAGAAAATAAATCAAAGCTCTCTTTCTTTTCATCGCTACTTAGCCATTTCTTCTCTTATGTAATTCTTTTATTATGCAATGTAATTATTGTTTCCTTTTAATTACATGTTCATTTCCTTTCATGCTAGTAGTGTAGATTTTCTTTTATGCAATTAGAATAGTTTTCTTTCATTTTGCTTTCTTTTTGTTTTCATGTTGCAAGCTACATTTGTTAATCAAATGACAAATATGAGAGGCTAAACCCCTTTAATTTTGGGGTAATGAAGCTCTCTAATTATGTAGTTTCAACTATTTGTTAATTCATGCTCTCTTTTTGTGCTTAATGATGATGATAGAAATGGTTTACTAGTTGTTTTTGCTTTGAATTTGATAGCCTATATTGTTGACATCAAATAGGCTATGCTTAAACAATCACTAGCACTAATTTCCTCTTCATCAAAATATGACTATGGCAAAAGAAAGTGATTTGAAATTAAAATTTGATGGTCTATATTTCTAATCAATAGTTAATAGGCCATACTTAAAATAGATTTCATTTTCATTGTCAAATTTCATGAAAGTTAGTAAGTGGTTTAAGGGGTGTGTTATAGTTTGATGACTTATGTTGGCTAATCAATAGCACAAATATGCCATACTTATGATAAGCACATCAATTAAAGCACTAATGACCATAAAAGAGAGATTATGATTTCATTTGTGTTGAACTACATGATCTAGAGAGTGGATTTATTCTCTAAATTGTCATTTAACTCTTATATTTGCATCTCTTTTCTTTTAGTTAGTTAGCTAATTTTCTAGTTCTCTAGCTTAACTTTCACTCGACTTTGGTTTAATTTGATTGAATAGAATTTTAAAATTATCAATTCCCTGCGGATCGACCCGTATTCGCCACGTACTACAAGTGTACGCCGTGCGCTTGCGGTTATTTTTAATTTAAATTCGTTCGACGATTTTCTAAACCGATAGAATTTCCATCGACGAACAGTAGGTCGAAGTCAACCTCGTCGATAATATAGTATCGATTGTAATGACGTCTTTGTGATTCATCTAAACTTTTTAAAAGCTTAATGTCAACATTGATGACGTCGTAGGTCTTCATCACTGTTTTTCAATGATACCGCACTTAATCACTTTGATTGTTTTCAAGATTATGGTAGTGATGCCGCTTCATATGACATCGGCCTTATAAAGATAATAAGTGGCATAGTAGCCGAAGTGGGTCTAATTTAAAGATTTTATTATAAAGTCGAGGGCCGTGGGGTCGATGTGCATCAAGGTCGGCGACCTTATGTTTTAGAGTCGATGCCTCGTGTCCATGATGCCGCACTTCATCTTTTAAGGCAAAAGAGGCTTACTTTTATACAAATTGAAAACGTTTTAAAAAGTGCAAAGAGGCCTATGTTTCAAGAGGGTCAAAGACCCTATAACTTTGGCAAATAGCCAAATAACTTATAAAAGTTTAAGTTTTGTTTAATAGGTGGATAGCCTATGGTTTTTGGAAGTCAACAATGTTATCATCGACATGAATTTATACTAAATAAACTTTATTTTGGTTTTACCTTGGGTAGAGGGTCGATAAAGTATAGTGTGGCTTGAATGTCGCATATCTTCATCAAAGACAAAGAGCCTTATGTTTTCCATTTCGACGTTATCATTGGGGATACCAATGCTGTTTTAAAATTTGTGAATTCAACACTATTATTGGGGACACCAATGTAGATGTACTTCGACATTGATCTAAATTTATATTATTTAATGGTGGTGAGCCATATGTTATTAGCTTCAACTTTGAACCTTGGGGATACCACTGTTTGTTTTAATACATTCGACATGAATCATTTGGGGATACCAATGTTATCTCACTTTGAAATGTTTAACTATTAGTGGATATAACATGAATTAAATTGATACATGTGGGTAACATGAATTAAATGGAAACATGTGGGTAACATGAATTAGATTGTAAATGATGGGTTCATTGTCATCCTAGGAAAACTATGGGATGTGAGATATATAGTCCACATCATGTTGGAGATGGATAGTCCCTATAAGGATAATGAAGGGTTCATAGTCATCCTAGGAAAACTAAGGGATGTTGGATGGATAGTCCACATTATTTTAAGTTAAATTGAATATGTCTAATGGATAGTCCACATCATTTTAAATAATTAAACCATATGTGATGGGTAGTCAATGTGATAAGGGATGGCTAATCTAAGTAATAATTACATGTAAGATGGATAATCCACATAATTCCGAATGTGTTTATATGTGAGATGGGTAGTCCACATAATTATAAGATGGTTGGTCAGTTTAAATTTTGATGAGTATTAATATGAAATTAAGATGGATAATCTAATGAATTGGGATGGGTAATCCAATATATGTTGCATGATTATTAATGCTATTTTCTATACTCTAACTATTGTGGTTGCAGAAGCACAGTATATGGTTGTTTTTTTTGGTTAAGATGCTAGTGAGGGGAAAACAATTCCACTCAGCGGCATGGTCTCACTAGATATCTATTTGGTTCGAGATGGTAGGTGTTTGCACCAAAAATTGGCATAAACACCTAATAGAGATTTTGTAGATAAATAAATGAAGAATAATAAATGTAAATAGAAAGAGTATGGCAATAAAGCAATAAGAAATAAGCAAATAACAGAGACACAACGATTTATAGTGGTTCGGCGTTGATTGCCCACGTCCACTTTGAAGAGATAGCTTTATTAATCACTTTGTAAACTAAGTACAACAGGGATTGGATTAAAATCCTTAGTTACAAAAGAGTAGAAAGCAAGAAGAAGCGTAAAGATCTCAAAAATGAACAATCAAGCCTGTATTTATTTAAGAAGATGGCGAAATATCTCTCTAAAAGTTCAGCAGAAGGATCTCCAAAACCATAAGGGCCCACTGAGGGGAGCGCATGGCCCTAATCCCAAGAAGTAGGGATCAGGGACGAACCCTATTTTGGAGAATTTTTAGGGTGTGATCCCTATGGGAGCCTTTCTATGTTGTATCATGCTTAGCCTCTAAGTTTTATGCTAATTGGATTAGTAGAACTTGAGTTATTGATCAGTCCTTCTTGCAACATGTTGTGCATCCTGATTCTATCGATCCCCCTAGAGGGAAGAGGTCTGATCCTTCTTACTTGCTCCTTTTAGAGTGTGATCCATAGGGTGGAATCCCTAGGGCCCCAAATCTTGTTCCCAAAGTTTCATATGCACTGGACTTCTGGATCTCGAGACATCGATTGTTTTTCATTGAGTTGCACTTATTTGGCTAAAGTAGACCGATCCCTTCGGTTGAGAGGGATTATAGCCGATCCCTTTTTTATATTAAATTATATTCCATACTTTGAACATTCTGCATTGCATATCTCTCAGCTCCGTTCTATCAAGGCTTCATATTATCATATGTACTTGATTTTTGGACTCCGTAATCATCGCTCTCGGCTTGCTGGCCTTGATGACAGTCAAGTCTAACTTGTCTAATCGGTTCGGATATAGCTGGATCAAAATGTTGGATAACACTTACCATTCAAAATACGTCTTGTGTTAAATATGACGTACTTTGAATCGAAGCAAGTTAGAGGCGCCATCCAGTTTTCTAAATATTCGCTATCCTTCCGTCGAATCATTTTCCCAAAGTGTCGTATCTCTCTTTGATCATCATGATACTTAGTCGATTTCCAATAGTATAAATTCAAGATTATATTCCATCAGTTGCTATCCATGTCTGGTTCTATAGGGTTAGTAAGCTTTGGCTATCTGATTCAAACTCGACCTTGAAAACATTAGGTTTGAATTCAATTTCTGCCGATTTCAAAAATTGAATTTTTAGAATATACATGTGTACATTCTGGTACACGTTCTTATCGTAGGCTCTTGGATGCGTTTGCATGCTCACGGGCCATCGCCATATGCACTTTCATTGCATTTTATATTTATTTACTTTATATCTTTTTTATGTACATGTTTGCGTGCACATAGGGATCGTACCCCATCCCTTTCCTCTATTTTTTATGTTTACAGGGATGGAACCCTTCTAGCCACTCCCTTTCTTTCCCATCTTCTTTCCCGTTTTCATTTTTTTCGAGGTCACTCCAAACCCTTTCCCTCCAGTTTGAACTCCGAATCTTTCCCTTCAAACTAATTGTCGTCTCCATCCGTAGATCCGCCATCCTCTCTTAATCTAGACCACTACGCCTTCGATTTGGATCGAAATTCAACATCTCCCTTCAAGTAACTCGTATTTTATACATTTAGGTAGGTTTCACGCACTTAACTTTGATTTGTGACGAGTTGGTGGGTTTAATTGTGCTCCTTATTTTGGGCATGGGTTGAATTGGGAGGATACGAGACATATGGTGGAAAAAGGTTGTGACATAGGGTTCGGTGAGGTAGTAGAGGAGGGGAAAGGAGAAGAGTGAAACATGAAGGAAGTAGAGGGATCGGCCATGATGGAGTATGGAGGGATCAGTTATTGATGTATTTGGAGGAGAGGGATCAGTGATGTTAGAGAATGGAGGGATCGGCCATAGGCTTTACGAGAGGGATCGGTTGTAGGCTTCATGAGAGGGGTCGGTTGTGGGCTTCATGAGAGAGATTAGTTATATTAAGATAAAGGGATCGACTATGGGGAATTAGCCGATTCTAAGCCTTTGAATTGAGCTTGAACACTTGACCAAACTAATCCATATTAACTTGCATGAACAATCAGAACCAGTCATGTCTTAACAAACTTGAACATATGACAATAACGGACAACATGACTTTTATGTCTACCTTTGAACTTGAAATTGAACGAATAAGTTCCCAAGACTTGAACATGAATTAAAACTTAACATATTGGCTTCAATAACGAATTTCATACTTTAGCAAGTCGATAGTCGACCCCAAAGCTTACACAATCGATCGCGCTAGTTGAGATGGCCAGCGATGACGGTCACTCTAGTTGGAATACAAAGTCTCGTCACTTACTTTTATTTTTAATTTGGAATTGTTTATCTACTGATTTTAGTTGATATGGGCTCCAAACGTTCAAGGTGTTTAGCCATAATGTCTTCTGGACAACCTTCACAGCACAACAATCCAGGTGCCGAGTCAAGTTCTACGACTGTATCCGGTAAACTTTCTCCTAAACATCAAACTAAGCAACTAGATATTTCCAGCCCGTTGGTTGACCATTTCTCCGATGTTCCAATCCTTCCAGTAGAAGAGATAAATCCTGCCCCTAACACTATAGAGGGTGCTATATTTTTCGATAACTCGATGGACTTCCAGGCCTTTAGAATTTTTAAGGCTGCTCTCCATAGGCTATGCTCTAAACATGGGATCCTATTTGGAGATGTTCTAGTCCTTTCAGTGAATGATAGGGCTCATTTCCACCAAAGGGATATGCAGCATGTAATAAATTTATATGTTGGATTGGATGTGTGCCGCCTTTTAATTCTTTTATCAGAGAGATGCTAAATTATCTCAGAATAGCTCCTACTCGGTTGCATCCGAATAGCTACGCCTTTCTTCATGGTACTTTCTTGCTACTCCTAAAGACATCAGGTTCATTTACAATTTCAAGCGATGGATGGGAAGCCTTTCATATACTTTCCTTGAGCCCATGCCCAACTGTCAAGTTCTGACTGGTGCTTGGAACAAGCTCTGTGTCTTTAAACACGAACGGTTCTACGTTTATTATCCACTTGGCTTCGTGAGGTGATGGTTGGAAGGACGTACGAGTTGCCTTCACTTATTCTCAAATTCTTTAGCCAAAGTTGTATCCTAAACTGACAAATACTTTGAAAATTTATAGGTGTCTATCCACGACCTGAAAGTGATAGTTTTTCAAGGGCGGTTTCTGCAATCCACACCACCCAGTTGAAAATAGGGACATCAAATCCCTTGTAACCAATGAGTGGTTATCTCATTTTGGGCTGTTAGAAGAAGGTCGCAGCATCGGGCTTTTAGGAAGTATTGCGTTGCAAAGAAATGTTGTGGAACAATAAGGCAGCATTGATAGCCATATCGTGCCCCCAGTCGAGGAGGCTCAGGACGATGCCGAAGAAGGTGAAATTAGAGGTGATGAAACCAAAAGCCTGGTGATGATGATACGGGTCTGAGCAATGCGCATGTGGTCAAATCATCACAAGGAATTCTCATGCGCCAACAAGAAAAGGAAAAAGCTAGCATACAAACTCCGTAGGAGAAAAACTACTAGAATGTCTGAATTTGTCATCACCTCTATCGAAGAAGAGCCTTCCTCTTTGCCTTTAGAAAGTTCGATGGAAGGATTCTCAAGTCTCCTGATTCCTAACAATATCATGACCTTTGACTTTCCCAACATTAGTGTTGGGGGGCTTAATTCTCCCACCAGGACTGGTGATGACATTCCTCCCACTAGCAAAGGGGAAATCACTCCTATATACAAGGCCACAGTAACTGGTCCATCGAGGGGATATTATAACAGTCACAATCACGCCCACTTCACTACACGATTTTTGTCTACCTTTTACTTGATGGCTACTTACATGCTCTTGTTTGGTTTACAGGTGCTATGTCTCATTTCCATGCCTTTGATCGCTTGAGGGGCCCCTCAACACACTATGGATCCAATCGTGGTCTAGACTCGGGCAAGCATCGAGAAAGGGAGACCGCCGGGAAAGAAGTCATCATTTAAGGGAGTCTTCATCTTCTAAACACAAGTCCAAATCTCAATCATCTTATCACGAACTTCAGCCCAATCCTCCTGTATGTAGCGGCGATCATACCTCTTCTCATGTTCCCCAGACTGTTGTTCCACCTGAGCATCATTCGTGTTCATCTGGTTCTCGACAGCCTCGCGAGCACTAGTCGAGCAAACGTCCTATTGTTACTTTTTATCTAACTTTACTACTACAGCTCTTGAGGCCTCTATGGCAGAATGATTGGCCGAACTTAAGGTCAATTTCTCAAAAATCTGCTTTTATGGGCTAAAGTTTCTCCTTCTATCCAAACAATTCTAGGGAATGCTAAAGCAAGTTCACTTGCATGTGTCAATGTTGTCTTTGTGAAGCATGAAGCATTCCAGCATTTGGTCGAGAAAATCTCTGATGTGTCTATTGAAAGGGAACATGAAATTGATCACCTTAAGCTGGAGGCGATCCATGATAAATACAAAATCAAACACCAAGATGATGAGATCATGAAGTTGACAACGAAGCTAGCCACAGCAGAGAAGAGTGCTAAAGAAACTTTCAAAGCGGTTAGTCATTTGGAAATGGCTCACAAAAAGGAGCTGGACGTTGCCCTTAACCATGGCAGTGTGCTTGCTTTGGAGAAGGACACACCGCAAAAAGGGAAAGACACTCTAGCCTGCCGCGTTGAGGACTTGGAAGAGCATCTTGAAAAAGAAAAGGAAGAAAAACAGGCTTAAGAGAAGTCTTAAAAGTTTTGTGAAGAGGCCGTCGAGGCTTGGGAGCTGAAGATTAAACTTTACGAGCAACTCGCTCAAATTGAAGTCCTCAAGGAAGAGGCAATGGAAGCCGACCGTAATAAAGTTAGAAAGCAAATTGAGGCCCATATGGAGGATCCAAAGAGGCTATCCGGAATGAGATTAAGGATATGTTCGATCCTTTAACTGTTAAATACAATGCTGAGGTCCTAATCCATAGTGACTTGAGTTTTCTTGGAGAGGGCTACCTCGAATCGCTTGCCGAGGCTTGGGAATATATCATTGAAATGAGGAATAAAGCCCTTGGCGAAGCTGACTTAGATGAGGAGAAACTGGTATGGGAGATACTTCATGGGAATGAACCTTTAGATCTTATTGCCACAAGGCTCCGTTACTTAGATATTTTGGAACCCTCCAGCAAAGGAAAAAACATCGCTGAAGCTTCGAAGTTCGATCCCAAAGGTCCCCTCCACTTCAAACAGCCGGAGCATCAGTTTCACTTGGCCCGGGACAAGATCCGAGCAACGATCTGGATAGAACCGGTTATAAATCAAAGGTGCTAACTCACATTCAAGAAAGGAGCACTTCGGTAACAACTGAAAGTCAGCCGAACATAGGTATCCCGCTCTACTCTCCATTATTCGAGAGGTTTCGTTCCTCATGCCCAATAGTTATGGGCTTATTTTCTTATTCCCACAAATCTGCAGGTCTTCCAGTCAAACTCTAGGAAGTGGTGCCGCTGTGGAGAAACAACCGACATTTACTGAAATTCCAGTGGCTACCAACATTCCAGGGCACAATTCTCAAGTTATTGGAGCGCTTGCTGACGAAAAGGTCGACGAACAGCCACTGCCTGATGAGTTTGATGATGTTGTGATCATGGGTGCCTCCAAACAAACTGATGAGCTCAGCTTAAAAGAGTAAATAGAGAGAGGAGTCACTAAAGAAAAAAGCTAAAGCTGAGCTAGTTAATGTGGACGTCGATGTTCTAAATCTCGTCCCACTGCAAGTCATTACACACGGCGGGTCGGTTTTTAGAGAACTCCCTCCAACCTCTGAAAGCTTTCCTACCAAAGGTGGTAAAGGATCAAAGAGAGAGACAGGCTGAGGCTCGAATGTGTCCATTCCCAAGAAATCCAAAAGGGGGAAGAGGCAAAAGAAATAGCCATCACTTCAGCTTAGTTTGTATATAGCTTGTGTAACTGTTTTTGTTTTTGTTGGCCGTGTATGTGGGGGTACAGCCCCTGCTTCTGGATAAACTTGTACCATGATTTCCAAGTTTATTGCGTAAATAAAATTTCTTTATTTTCTTTTGAACTCTTATGTGAACTTGCTTAAGTAGTCGAGCTATTACTTTTCCATTCAATGTACTTGTAATTCGTTGCTCGTTAATTCAGATAATCATCCATTAATTTTTACTCAAGGCCTCCGTGTGGTCATGGCCTCAAGTTGTACCAAACACTGAGCTCGAGCCCTAGTAATACACCATCGGATTCAGTGGTTTAAGTGATTATACTCCTACTCCAGTCTCAGGTCAGCGGAGTTAGATAGTGGATGGTCGAACTCCATCCTTAGCGAGTTTATACTCCTCCTGTTGGTTTCAAGTCAGAGTTTATAGAATAACTACACTTATCTATTTGTTTTACTCAAATCCGCAATTTGAGATTAAGAGTTAGTTGGTGGGAGATCGAATCATAACCAATATATGTTTATACTTCAGTCCAAACTCTGGGGACTTAGAGTTATTTCGAAAAATAGTCGGGCTGTACTTTCCTTAATTGATTGATTTGCCCCCAAGTCCGGGGTTTGACTTAGCGAGCGATCGGTTATGTCATGATCGCTTTTGATTTATGTCTGTCCCATCGCTCGTTGGGATTAATTTGGTCATCGGATGGTCAAGTCATATCCATTTCTCATTAGTTACTCTGTCAATCGGGTTGTGAGCGAGAATCATCGAATGAACAGTCGGACCACGTTCATTTTGTTTAGTTCTACTGTGAACTTATGTAATTGGCTAGCTCCAAATTCTAGGAACTGCTAAGACATGTTAATATTAGTTAGTCGGGTACCGTAACTAATATGTAATGCTACAGCAATCACATATATGATGGAAATTTTAAACTTTATTTGCCAAATGAAAAGAAACGACATAATTTGTCTTATTATATATCTGGAAAATCAAATGCTAAAGCAAATTCGAAAATTGAATACAGCTGAATTAAAAAGAATAAACTAAGTGAAATAGCATCGTAAATGCTCGCTATTCCACACCTTTGGGAGTGTGACGCCATCAACCATCACTGGCTTGAAAGTTCCCCCTCCAAGCCTCTGTTTAATGACATACCGCCCTTCCAAAGTGGGATTCATGTGTGACGGGATAGGAAAAACTAATTTCAAGTTGAGATCGCTTATTTCAAAGGTTCTAGGTTGGGCTTTAGTGTTGTAGTATCGAACGACTCGGTATCGATGTGCAGCTGCCCTCAAATCAGCTTCTTTGTGCTTCTCATCTACAAAGTCTAGAGATTCTAAGAGGAGATCTCTATTCATTCTGGGGTCATAGTAGGTCACTCGATGAGAAGGGACTTCGAGTTCAATAGGAATGACGGCTTCGGAGCCGTAAGCAAGGGTGAATGGAGTATGGCCAGTTACAGACTTGTGGGTGGTTCTATAAACCTATAATGCCGTTGGGAGTTCATCCACCCACTTGCCTCTAGCCTTTTCCAAACGTTTCTTCAGAATGGACTTTATGATTTTATCATAGCTTCAACTTGTCAATTTGCTTGAGGGTGAGCAACTGCCACAAATCTCTTTTCAATATGATGTCGATGGCAGAGGTCTTTGAATTTAGCATTGTAGAATTGAGTCCATTATCAGTTAAAATGGTTTATGGAAGGCCAAAACGACATATGATGTTTCAGATAATGAATTTGATTACTTTCTTCGCTGTGATCTTGGCTAAAGGTTCTGCTTCGGCCCATTTGGTAAAGTAGATGGCGTACTTTGCATCACTTTTTGAGATCGGTAAGGAACATATAATATCTATGCCTCATGTGGAAAATGGCCATGGATCGACCATTTGTGTAATTTTCGTTGGCGGAGCACTCGGAACTTTTTCATACATCTGGCACTTGTCGCATCGCTTAGCGTAATCAATAGCATCTTGGTTAACAATTGGCCAGTATTACCCATAACAGAGTATTTTCTTTGATAGGGTTTGCCCACAGTGTGATTGCCACATTCCCCTTCATGAACTTTCTTTAGGACTCATTTCATTTCATCATGAGCGATACACCGGAGTAGGGGAACATAAAAACCCTTACTATACATGAATCCTTCTAGAATGATATATCATGAAGCTTTGCGGAGGACTTATCGCCTGTCATTTATCCATTCGGGAAGGACTCCCTGTAGCAAATAATCTTTAATCCGTGTCATCCACGACTCCTTCTCAGGCTTCGTCTCTAGTACCCAGTCGATTTCCATCTGGTTTTTGTTCGGTGAGTCTAGTACTTCGATTAGAACCAAGCCTATTTATTGTGCATCCTCGGTGCTAGCAAACTTTGCCAATGTGTCGGCCTCTTTATTATTTTGATCTCGGGGAATGTGCGTGATTTCATAATACTCAAAGTCAGTCAATAGCTCTTGAATTCGTATAAGGTATGGAATGAGTCATTGTCCTTTAGCCTAGTAATCTCCCCTAACTTGGTATACCACCAACCGAGAATCGCAAAAGATTTCAAGAGATTTTATCCTCTGTTCTCTGGCAAGTTTGAGTCCAGAAATCAAAGCTTCATACTCAGCTTCGTCATTCTTTGCAGGGAAGTTAAGCTTCAAGGCATAGCAAATTGATCGATCTTCTTGAGTTACTAGGATGATTCTAGCTCGAGAACAGCGATCATTGGATGCTCCTTCTGTATACATTTTCCATCGAGTAATTTGGGCTCCACCGCTCCTTGGGAGATCATCCTGTGCAGTGAATTCTGCTATAAAGTCCATCGGTGACTGTCCCTGGATGGCTCTCCGAGGGAGATAAGTGATGTCGAATTAGCTCAGTTTCGATGTTCCACTTCAGTAACCTTCTAGACGTCTCAAGTTGCTGTAAGAACTGTCGTAACGGCTGATTGGTGTAAATGTTGATGGGATGAGCCTAAAAATAGGGACAGAGCTTTCGTGAAGCAACCAACAAGTAGTACGCCAATTTATCTATCTTCGGATAGTTCCTTTTAGCTCCTGTTAATCACTTGCTAACATAATAGACCGGTCTTTGGATTCGATTCTCGTCATAAAGCAGTGCGACACTTATAGCGTGTACCATTCAAAATTCATTTTCCCTCTTCTAATCAAGTCGAAGTAAGGAATGCATTTATCAATGGCTCTGGAAATAAATTGACTCAGGGCGACAACCTTCCCATTTAGGCTCTGTACTTGTTTGATGGTCTGTGGCACTTGGATGTTGCGAATTTCTTGAATCTTCTCGGAATTAGCTTTGATTCCACGAGCATTGACGATGAAATCCAAGAACTTTCCTGATGCAACGTCAAAAGAACATTTCAGTGGATTGATCTTCATTTTGTACTATCGGAGGATATCGAACATTTTTGCTAAGTCTCTAATGTGGTTGCTTGATCCTCATGACTTTACGAGCATATCATCCACGTATACCTCCATCTTCTTTCTAATCTAATATTTAAACATTCGGTTGACCAGGCGCCGATAGGTTGCTCTAGCATTCTTCAATCCAAATGGCATTACCACATAGCAATACAATCCAACGTCGGTAATGAAGCTGATGTGCTCCTTGTAACATCCCCCACTTGGAGGCCCAAAACTAACGACTACGGATGATGCAGTCATCCATAGTTATTAATCCTCGGCGACCATATACGGTCATGTTAGATAAATTGATATACCAGAAAAACATGGATATGGAAAAAATTTAAAATTTTCAAAACAACTTTCGCATTCCATTCCAAAAACTCATTTCAACATTCTTTACATAATCCCACAATGTTAACCACGTTCGGAGAAATATAATTATTACAATATATTCCAAGAGCGACATATGAAGATGCCCTCTTGGTGATCAAAGTGTATAACAGGCAATAAACAACTTTTCCTTAACAAAATAACATAGCGGAATCACATGAGAAAGAACTCAAATAACTACATGCCTCCTGCGTGACTTCAGAAGCTTATTCGTCTTAAGAGGTACCTGAAAACCTCAAACTACTCAAAATCAATTGAGTACCCGAGAGTTTAAGGGGAAAACATAAACTTCGAGTCAGACATAAAGCCTGGTATAAATAATAATCTATCATCTCCAATCAATTAGATATCTAGTGAGACCACGCCGCTTAACGGAACGAGTTTCCCCTCACTAGTATCTTAAAAATCTTTATAAACCATTTTCCGTGCCCCTGCATCCACAATGGTTAATTCAATTCAAAAAATTATTATGTGATGATATACAAAACAATTGAACCAATTCTGGATTACCCATCCCCAATTCATTTTGACTATCTGTCATAATTATAGTTTCTAGGATTACTATTAACCTAATAGTTTTCATGGGCTGACTAATAACCGGTTAAACTTTTAAGGACTCTCTGTCTAATTATATAGTTTGCATGGGATCACTATGAACCTATTGGTAACTCAAATATCATTTCTTTTATCCTAGTTTTCATGGGCTGACTAGGAACATATTGACTAACTGTCAATATCAATTTCTTTTATCCTAGTTTTTATGGGCTGACTAGGAACCTATAGACTAACTATCAATATCTTTCTTTTTCCCTAGTTTTCATAGGCTAACTAGGAACCTATTGACTATCTGTCAATATCATTTTCCTTACATAGTTTTCATAGGCTTACTGTTAACCTATTGGCCCCTGCCAATATCTTTTATTTATATTCCCCACTAGGTCAACCTAACTAGTTATTCTACCTTTTCCCAAAGTACAATTTTAGATTTATTACAAAGTGACTATATACATATATGAAGAAGCAAAAATATAACTTGGTTAATTCATTTAGCCCATGTTTGAACGGCTAACTTTCCATCGGATTAGAAAATAGCCGATCAAATTTTAATTAAAAATTAACCGCAAGCGCACGGCGTATAATTCTAGTACGTGGCGAGTACGGGTTGATCCATAGGGAATTGTTTAGATTTTTAAATTTCTATTCAATCAAATTAAACTAAGATTTGAGAGTGTTAAGCTAAAAAAATTGTAAAAACTAACAAAACCTAGAATGGATAAAAATATGAGAGTAGAAGGCAATTTAGAGGCAATGTCCTTCTCAAGATCACACAAATCAACATATATGAAATTATGATCTCTCTTTTGGTCATTAGTGAGTTTAGTTGATATGTTTATCGTAAGTATGGAATATTTATGCTATTAATTAACCCAATATAAACCATCAAACTATAACACAACCACTAAACTACTTTTTAACTCTCATGAAAATGACAATGAACTTGAAAATAAAATCTATTCTAAGCATGATCTATTAACTATTGATTAGAAATATAGACCATCAAATTTTGATTTTAAAATCCACTTCATTACCATAATCTTATGTAGATGAAGAGGTAATTTTCATTTGTGTTTGTTTAGGCATAGCCTATTTGATGTCAACAACATAGGCTATCAAATTCAAACCTTAAACAACAAATTTTATCTACATCTAACATTTCCATTAAGCACAAAAAGGGATAAAAAAATTATCAAAATGTTGAATCTACATGATTAAGAGAGCTTCATTACCCCTAAATTGAAGAAGTTTAGCCTCTCATATTTGTTATCATTTCAACAAATGTTGCATTCAACATGAAATAAAAATAAGAAGAAAATGCAAGCTAAGTAAAAAAGAGAGCTAATTAAAATGATATAAAAGCTAAGCTAATATACTTGAATAAGAAATAAACTACACTACTAACATAAAAGGAAATAACTTGTAAAAGAAAAGAGAATAGATTAAAATTGCATAAAAAAGAAATTTACATGAAAGAAGAAAATGGCTAAGTAGCCATGAAAAAGAAAAGAGAGTTTATATATTATTTTTGAGCCTAAAACTAAACTAAAGAGGAGGCTCAAAGGAGGCTAAGAGAGAGAGCTAATTACATGAACATATGGGATATTTATACATGTTTTGAAACCCTAATCCTATTTTTGGGAACTACCCATACTACCCTTGAGGAAGTGTGGCAACCAAGTTATCATCAGCATGAGATAATTCTCCATTTAAATGTGCATGAAACTTTAAGTTCTATTAGCATGTGCATCAGCTTTTAATTGTACATAATGGTAAGTGGGTAGGTGGGGTCTTCCATGATTCATGAAATGAATTATTTTCATCTTCATTTGCTTGTATTCTCTTGTGCATGCATATTTTCCATGAAGCCACTTGTAATTTCCATCCAATTTTCCTACAAATAAAAATAAAATGCACCAATAAATATTCTCAAAATTAATACATGCACGACCATTTTGCCCCAATATAAAGATGAATAAATGACGATTTGAATATAATTTGAATTTTGGTTTAAACATGTTAAAACACCCTATATGCTTATTTATTTAATTAAATTAGATTAAATATGGAAGTAAAAATATGCACATTTATGTGCACATAAAATACCCACACACTTATCTTTTTATTTGTCAACGAATAAACTAAAACTAATAAAAATCCATTTTCGTAGGGAGCACGATTACATTGAGCATATGCAACAAGCCGTTAAACCTCTAGGTGTCTCTAGTAGGACGAGTGTTGTCTCGTGAGGGTTTTCAGCGGATACTACCCACAACATCCAAATGCGAAATGAAAAAGTTCTAAATGCAAGATTTATTTACAAAGATATGAATGCAAGTTTTTTGAAAATATTTACAAATGAAGGATTTACTTTCAAATTGACACAAATAAGTTAAGTATAAGTTTTGGTCATTATCTTGAAAATTTAAGTCATTTACTCGTCAAAATTTCCAACAAAAACTAAGTTATCGTCACAAATAGACTCTAGTTTGGCTAGTTGTTTCGGTTGATAACATAGTGTAATTATGAAATGGATCCTTAGTCGATTATCAACGTTTTTCAAAGTGGTATTTTCATTTCTTTTGAATAACAAATTGAATCAAATAAGTCAAAATAGTGCTTGGATTGCAATTACTTGCTCTCTCTATTTTTGAAAATTTTATTGATATTAACAATATTTACATATGTCTAACTTCGAAAACTAAGGCCAGATATATTACCAATGCAATGCCTTTTGGGCTTACGTGAGGGGAATACAGAGCGTGGCGAGTGAACAGATGAATGTGAACACCAATCGACTGTAGGCATTATTAATAAAAAAATTTTTTTATATACATACACCTAACTCAGATAAACTGTGGCAAGGTATACCGATTGCGCACTGCCTTTCGGGCTTACGTGAGAAGGGTACAGAGCATGGCGAGTGTACACACTTGCGTGTGAACATATGACTCTATGTGTTAATAAAAAATATACATATATGCAAAAAAAATGTTGTTGTTTTTTTGTTATATATATATATATATATATTTGAAGAGAGAGTTTTGCAAAATAATCTTAGCACCATTTAATTTAAAAGATAAAAAATTGTTATAGCCTTTACTTTAAATTTACCACCTTTTTAAACAAAGATTTTTCATTCGGATATACTTCATAATTATCACCCATGAACCTTCCTATATACTAGTTAAACCATAGTTTCTTGTAATCAAACTTTATTTTTATTTTTGTTGAGACAAATAAATTTTCAGAAATTTCAATTTAATAACCAAAACCATATATTCATCTTATAGTGTTTCTCCAAAAATAAATCAAAGTGCTAAAAAAAAGAAAATTTATTTTTGTTTTTTAATATATATATATATATATATATATTTTAATTTTTTTAATTTTTTTTTGAGTTTTGGAAAGAAAATGCAAAAAATAAACAGTGAAAAATCAAAAATAAAGATGAGACTCCCCTCACACTTTATTTTGACTGTGTCCCCATAGTCAACCCAAGTGAAAGGAGAAAAACAAAATAAAAACAAGATCTATATTTACATGAAAAGATTATTATTTACAAGACATCAGAAAATATGCTATTAAAGAGTAAATAAAACGGTCTTCCAAAAACCGATTCAATTGTCTCGTCAAGTATGCGAGACACAGCTTAAGCGTAGAAAACCAAACCATAAAAGATTTCAAATTTGAATGTTGATTTGGAAAAATGAATGTCGTTTATTAAAAAACGTATGAGTTATTTTATTTTCGATGATTTTTGGGGTTGATAAACAATTGGTTGAAGTTCAAGTTTATTTTCATCAAACTGAAATTCAAACATATCATTGAAAACTTCTTCATAATTATTGATTTCAAAATCAAAATGGTAATTTAGATCTTCCCCTTCAGAATTCAACAACTCATTTTCGAAAAGTCCAAAGGATACGTGTTCATTAAATTCATCTTCCTTTGTTGGATTATCAACAACTTCATTATATATCATGTTCAAAGCCAAAGTTGTATTCAAATTTTCAAAATCGGAAAAAGGAAGATCGAATTTTAAATCGAGTTTCTTACCCACAAAAGAATTGAAATTCAACTCAATTACCATATTTTCAACAACTTCATTAAGATTGTCGTTTTCAATTTCAAAAGTTGTTATTTGAAAATCGTCATTTTTGGTAGAAGATGGATTATTATTTGAATCATCACATGTTAGGATTTGATTTTGTTTCTCATGTTGTTTTTTGTATGTTTCAAACAACAAATCCATGTGATCATGTAAATTTCGTCCATTTGCTCCACAAAATCAAATTTATAATTATTAACTAGAGGATTTTCAGTTTGAAATTGTTGAGAACAAAAATTATCCATTGAGCCAAATTCTAGATTATTCCCATTGCCAAAATTATTTGAAAAGTGGTTCACATTTCCATTTTGACTTTGAAATTCGAAATTGTATTGGCATGAGTTATACTCGAAATCGTTTGAATCTTGAAGTGAATTCAAATTTTGATTACCTTGAAAACTTTGACTTGAGTTATTGCACAAATATGAATTACACAAATCATTTATCCTTTGATCATTTTGTGCAGCGAGTTCAAGTAAAGACGAAATTATTTCATTGCTTTCTTCCAGATTTGAGAGTTGGTCATCATTTTGAAAATTTTGTGGTTCAAAATTCGAATTGTTTAAACAATAGTTGTCATTAAAATATCCATAAGAATTTGGTGTGAAATTATATGGATTATATTAATTTTCACAATTATTGTAAAATTCTAGAGATAGGGAAATTCAAACATTTTCAAAAGTGTTTTCTTTTCTTTTGTTTTTTTTGGATTTTTTTATAAAGGAAAACTATTTACCAAAAAGAATTTTATTTTTCAAAAGGGAAATCTGATTTTTGTTTTGTTTTTGGATTTTTTTTAAAAAATTTTGAAAAGGTTTTTTTTTTGCTTTTCTAAAATAAAACTAACTCAATTTTTTTTTGGATTTTTGATTTTGTTTGAAAATTTTCAAAGGATTTAAAAAGAACTAATTTAAGAAATATTTACCATTTTTTTTAGTTTTAGATTTTGAATTTTTTTAAATGTGCATGAGCTAATGCAACTAAATGAATGCAAAGACTTAATTACAAATTTTCTATCCTAAGTAGCTCCTAACCTAAAATTGTATAATCACAATTTTTCTTAAATCAACAAGATAGTTCTTAGCCAGGTAATGGACAGAATTTATCGGTGCACCATGAATCACCGTAGCAATGCAGCCAAAGGTTTAAGTACCTTCAGAGAAACAACCACTATAATATTTACGAATCACCGTAATATTTATAAATGGTCATTAGTCTACCATAGCCTAGACACGAAGAATTTAAACTTTTCAAAGAAGACAACTTGTGAATATACAATTAAGCCCTAGGTGAGTTCGTGGCACCCTTAAGATGTCTAACCGTTATTATTAGTCAAATTCTGAGATGAAATGCAAAACTAAAATCAAACGTGTATTAACAATGCAACTACGAATGGTTTTTTTTTTTGTTTTAAATTTTCTTTTTCTAAAATGCAAGCAATCAACAATGCAAAACTAATAAAAACAAAGGATTAGAGCATGATACTAGAGCGTGCAGAATTATTAGCAATTTATTTTAAAAGCGGCAATTTTTTTTATATAAGCAAGCAAGCGGTTATTTAGCAGCACTTCTTTTTTTGATATTCTGCTTTTGCAACCTGAAATTAAAAACAAAATATATACAAAAAAATTATATATAAATATGGAACCTATAACAAAACTAAACAAAAAAAAATCTTTTTTTTAAGGACAAAACAAATTAAACAAAACAAAACTAAAACAAAAGAAAACACGTTTTTTGTTTTTCTTTTAAAACAAAGTAAACAAAAGAAACTAAAACAAAGTAATTAAAAGAGAATGTTTTTTCTTAAGGAACAAGAAAAAACAAAACTAAAAATAATTTAAACAAAACAAATTAAAACAAAGCAAAAAGAAAAATAAATAAAAAAATTCACTCAGGCCCGTCAAAACCCACCCACAACACTTATAACCCAGCCCAATTAAACAAGAGAGACCCGCAAGATTTACTTCTTCAATTCAAATTCACGAAATAAAATTTAAAAATAAAATATCACAACCAAATTTTCTAATCAAATTCCAAACGAAATTTGTCTCTCTCTATTTCAATTCCAAACTTAAATCGAATTGCGGTTTTGGAATTATGGTTGCAATATGAGGAATTCTCGGCGATGGGTGTGATTTGTTCAGGCCGTTGTGGTTGGTCGAGGGGATTAAGGTGTAGTTCGTAGAATTCGCGATTAGATTGGAGGCGATGGTGTTCGGGGTTATTGGTTGAATTATCTTGGAGGGAGGCTGCGAATTAGTGATCGATTGGAGTGACTGTGTCTGGCCATGGCAGAGAAGTTGGGTTTTGGTTGAATTCGATTAGGCGATTCTAGGTTTGGGGTCGTCGATTTCGGTTGCGAGTTGGTGAAGTGATTTCGGTTGAAGGAAGTGGCTTGACTGATGAAGGCATTGTCGCTGCAGTGGTTGGAATTTGGGAAGGTACTTGAGAAGTCGTGATTGGTTAGAGCTGCAACAGTGTGGCAGTTGAAGTAGCAGGTGGTTGCTTGTTTGAGCAGAAGTGGTTGAAGTGATAGTGTTTGTTTGTTGTAGAAACTGCCCGTGGGTAGGGATGGTCAGGGAGGTGCTGTTGAGTGAATGGTGGTAGAGGCAAAAATTGAATGGAACAGTGGCTGTGATGGTGTTAAGGTAGTTGACGAGCACCGTTGTGGAGATGGTCAATGGAGTTTATTTAATGTGGTGGAGATATAGGTGAATGGTAGTGAGCTCGATTGATGAAATGCAAGAAGAACTGGCAGTTGCTGGAAGTGATGTGGTCAGAAGGAAGTGATTTGTCAAGGTGTGTATGTATAACAGTGGTATGTAGGGCTGCACACAACTCATATCCAACCCGACCCAACCCACCAACCCGACCCAACCCACATAAACCCAACCCAACCCATCCTAGTTCGGGTCGGATATGGGTTACAATTTGTAACCCATACTATATATGGGTCGGGTGTGTTATTTTATTCAACCCAACCCTACTTTAACCCAACCCAACCCTATATTAAAAACCTAATTTAATATCAATACACTTAAAATTAGAATAGTCTAATCCTAGAATAATGTTTATGTATTCTACAGTAAATATACGAAAAAGCATATTTTATGTCAACCCAAACAAGATAGAATTTGGCAAAGATATTCCAAAGGGCATTTTAATGTATTTTAAAATGAAACACTTGTTCTACTATGTAGTGAACTAATTTCATATGATGTGTTTTAAAATGAAATTTTAATAAAATATATGTTATAATGAATTAGTTAGTTTAAGTGCGTTATGCTAGCTAAAATCTAATATATTATGTTGAACATTTTAATGTTATTTTTTGAAAATATTCCCTTATATTCTCATTTTTTATTAGATTCGTGCAACCCAACCCAACCTTACTAAACCCGACCCAACCCATACTTCGACCCAATCCATATCCAACCTCAAATAGGGTTGGATACGGGTTGAGCTACCTTAAACCCATACCTATGCGGGTCGGATGAAATATTTGGTGTTACCCGACCCAACCCATACTTTGTGCAGCCCTAGTGGTATGTTATGGAGAGTTGTCAGTGGTGAAGGAGTATTTAGCAGTGAGGCATGTGGTATGATGGTTTATGTTGTTTGGTTTAATTAGGATATGGGATGGAAGAAGCAGAGGCAAGATGGTAGATTGAAATGTATGTTGTTGATAGTGATTGATGGTGTTGCTAGAGGAAAGCAAAGGAGGAACTGACAATGTTGTGAAGTGTTGTGTGCACTGGAATGTGATGAAGTAGAGGGGATTTTGTATGTTGGTAGTGATTATGTTGGTGCACTGATATGTGACAGAGGAGGGGGGAATGCAAGGTAGTGCACAGTTGTGTGATGTTGAGTTATTGGAGGGTGGTTATAAGGTTTCTACAGCAGATGTAGGTTAGGCAGTGGGTATTGTAGTTTTTGTATTGTGAAGAGGGAGCATAGGAGGGCACGGTGGAGGGTGAAGTGTTGTCCAAGACAGTGATATGGTAGTAGAAGCTTGGCAAGAAGTGCAGAGGGGTAATGGGAGAATGTTGAACTAGTTTGTGGTGATGGGTGTGCAGTAAAGTCAGTGGAGAGTTGATATTGCAGTTTGGTGAATGGTATTGCAATTTGAAAGGAGTTGATATGTCTGGGTGAATGACTGTGGGGGAATGCACTGTGCAGAAGTGAGGAAGTTGATCGGAGGGGATAATGGCAAGGGTATGATGGAGGTAGCAGTGAAATGAAGGCGGCAGTGAATGAACTAAAGTGTAGAGTTTGTGTTGGATGTTAACAAGATGGAATGAAGCAGAAGTGAAGAGTGATTGTATCAGTGGATGGTAAGAGGTGATATGGGATTGCTGCATAGAAGTGTTGTAGGGTAGTCTGAGGCAGAGTATGTTGTAGCAGCAAGGCAGAAGCACAGTAACTGTAATGTGCAAGCTTGTAAATGGAGTGAATTTTTTTTAAATTGTAAATTGTAAATGCAATGTAAATTGTAAAGTTGTAAAAAGAAATGAAATCCAAATTGCAAAGGAAATAAAATATTTTTTGTTTTGAAATTGTGTATGCGTTTTTTTAAATAGAAATGCAAATGCACAACAAACAAGAAAAACAAGCAAACAAACAAATGAAAGAAAAATTCACTGAACAAACACACAATTTTTTTTAAATGCAAACAAACACAAAAAATAAAAGCACACAAAAATCAAACAACAAATAATTCAAAGAATAGAAATTAAAATCAAAACTATTCCCCGGCAACAGTGCCAAAAACTTGTTTGAACGGCTAACTTTCCATCGGATTAGAAAATAGCCGATCAAATTTTAATTAAAAATTAACCGCAAGCACATAGCGTACAATTCTAGTACGTGGCGAGTAAGGTCGATCCGCAGGAAATTATTTAGATTTTTAAATTTCTATTCAATCAAATTAAACCAAAATTTGAGAGTGTTAAGCTAAAAAAAATTATAAAAACTAACAAAAGCTAGAATGGATAAAAATATGATAGTAGAAGGCAATTTAGAGGCAATGTCCTTCTCAAGATCACACAAATCAACATATATGAAATTATGATCTCTATTTTGATCATTAGTGAGTTTAGTTGATGTGTTTATCATAAGTATGGAATATTTATGCTATTAATTAGCCCAATATAAACCATCAAACTATAACAGAACCACTAAACTACTTTTTAACTCTCATGAAAATGACAATGAACTTGAAAATAAAATCTATTCTAAGCATGATCTATTAACTATTTATTAGAAATATAGACCATCAAATTTTGATTTTAAAATCCACTTCATTACAATAATCATATGTAGATGAAGAGGTAATTTGTGTTTGTGTTTGTTTAAGCATAGCCTATTTGATGTCAACAACATAGGCTATCAAATTCAAAGCTTAAACAACAATTTTTATCCATATCAAACATTTAAATTAAGCACAAAAAGAGATAAAAATTATCAAAATGTTAAATCTACATGATTAAGAGAGCTTCATTACCCCTAAATTGAAGGGGTTTAGCCTATCATATTTGTTATCATTTCAACAAATGTTGCATTCAACATGAAATAAAAACAAGAAGAAAATGCAAGCTAAGTAAAAAGAGAGCTAATTAAAATGAAATAAAAGCTAAGCTAATCTACTTGCATAAGAAATAAACTACACTACTAACATAAAAGGAAATAACATGTAAAAGAAAAGAGAATGAACTAAAATTGCATAAAAAAGAAATTTACATGAAAGAAGAAAATGGCTAAGTTGCCATGAAAAAGAAAAGAGAGTTAATATTTTATTTTTGAGCCTAAAACTAAACTAAAGAGGAGGCTCAAAGGAGGCTGAGAGAGAGAGAGAGAGCTAATTACATGAACATATGGGGTATTTATACATGTTTTGAAACCCTAATCCTATTTTTTGGAACTACCCAAACTACCCTTGAGGAAGTTTGGCTACCAAGTTATCATTAGCATGAGGTAATCCTCCATTTAAATGTGCATGAAACTTTAAGCTCTATTAGCTTGTGCATCAGCTTTTAACTGTACATCATGGTAAGTGGGTAGGTGAGATCCTCCATGATTCATGAAATGAATTATTTTCATCTTCATTTGCTTGTATTCTCTTGTGCATGAATATTTTCCATGAAGCCACTTGTAATTTCCATCCAATTTTCCTACAAATAAAAATAAAATGCACCAATAATTATTCTCAAATTTAATACATGCACAAAATGACCATTTTGCCCCTATATGAAGATGAATAAATGACGATTTGAAAATAATTTGAATTTTGGTTTAAACATGTTAAAACACCATATATGCTTATTTATTCAATTAAATTAGATTAAATATAGAAGTAAAAATATACACATTTACGTGCACATCAACCCGCTAAGACTTCGTCATAAATTCCATTTCAAAATACTTTGTTTATTAATATGCCATGGTTTTGCTTTTAATTGAGATTGGGTTATTTATTTTGAAAACTATACTTTCGAAACCTTCGAACCTTGCTTTTGATCTCACTGGATAGCCTTCTTTGAAAGCATATATCTCTTTTCAAAACATTAGGCTTCTATCTTGAAAAACACTTTAAAATCCTTCTTTCGAAACCTTTCGAATATAATAAAGTGTTACTTATTAAATATTAGAAGCATAGCTTCGAAATCATTGGAAGTATCTCTTCCTAAAGTATCGAAAGTCCCCCTTTCGACAGCATTAGGTTTACCTTTTAAAAATATCATTTAGTTCCAAGTAAATATACGAAAGTATCTCTTTCAAAACCATTCTTTACCGTATAAAAATATTGAGGAATTTATGATGGCGTCGAAACCTTCCCTTTCGACATAGTCGAAAGCATACATTTAAAATATTGAAGGATAGCTTCGTAACCCCTTTTGAAACAATTGCCTTCGAAACCCATAACCCTTTCGAAAGCATTTAGAAAACGGATTAATATGGTTTTAAAATAAACAATACCTTTCGATAGCATTGATGACTTCAATACACTCGAAAGGCAAAAGAATCGCCGGCAGGGTTTTGACTAGGTCGGAACCCCTCCTTTCGAAAGCATTGATTTATAATTAAAGGAACTCCTTCGAAACCTCTTTTTCTTTTAAAACAAACATGGCAACCCCTTCGAAAGCCATTACAAAACCCCTTTCGAAAACATACGTATCGACTAAGTCAAAAGCTTAGTAAAACAATGCGCTTATCTTTTTTTTAAAAACAAACCGAGGTAACGACCCATCGGAAGCTATGCTTTTGACACCATACCTTTCGCCTTTCTCCAATCCATTACGTATCACCTAGATGATACCCTGTGTATTGAATTTATCTTAATGGGGTTTCCACGTAGTCGAAGGCGAAAGGTAAGGGGCGAAAGGTACTCTGAATAGAGGCAAAACCTGTTTTTCTGGGTTAATTACTAAATTAAACAACTTATATAAACTAACCTGCCTATTTGTATTCCCCTTAGTCTTTGATGGAAATTATCATTCACCTTAATCTTTGATAAAGAAAATGGATTGAGATGAGTTTGATTCCCCTTCTTACTTTCTCTTCTTTTTCTTTGAATTTCCTCTTCTTCTTTTCTTCTTAATGGCTGGCCTTATCTTCTTTAGTTACGTTTTTATTTTTGTGAGAAAATGAACATGATTGTGAATGAGGGTAAACGTATGTGTGTGTATATATAAAGGTAAGGTTAGATGTAGCTAAATCCCATTATACCCTTTTATAATTTAATTTGTCTACAAACCATTATTTAACCCAATTAAATTAATAAGCACGACCACTTATATTTATTCAAATCTCAATCCCCTTATCACTTAACATTTACATTATTCTATTTAATTTATCTAATTAAATATCCTGAATAATGTTATTTAAAATTAGGGGTGTTACACTCCTGGTCGGGAATGTGCATCAGGATTTGATTATATCCGGAGTACACATCCATGAAAGATAGCAACTCGTGTCCTATGGTAGAGTCCACCAGCTGGTCAATTCTCGGATGGGGAAAACTATCATTCGGGCATGCTTTGTTTAAATCTGAATAGTCAACACATGTCCGCCACTTTCCATTTGCTTTTCTCATGATTACATGATTTGATACCCATTTACGGTAGAGGGCGTCATGAATAAACCCATTGCTTTTGAGCCTATCCACCTCCTCTTTTAGGACCGCGGATCTCTCTGGATCCATGCCACGCCTTTTCTGTCTCACCGGGACATGCCTCAGGTTGATGGATAATGCATGGCTCGCAATGGTAGGCGAGATCCCACACATATCAGAATGAGTCCAAGCAAACACATCAAGATTCGGTTAGAGGAAACGAGCAAGTTCTTTCATCATCGAGGGCTGAGCTATGATATGATCTTTAGGACTCATGACATGTTGTCGTGGCTGACCGTGATGTCAATCGTCAGCTCAGCCAGTGCAGCCTTGGTCTCTTTAGGCTCCTCCTCATCTTTCCTTGGATCTATGTCTTTATAGACTGACTGTGGCACTCGAGCCAGACGTTGGTTGTCAATCTGCGGTGGCTTGGATGTGGAGAAACTTATCCACACCCTTACCCTTTCTCCTTCCGTTGAGCATCCCTTAATTCAGTCAGATAGCAGGCACGTATAGTCGCCTGGTCACCATGCACAACTCCGACACCGATATTAGTTGGGAACTTCAAAGTCAAATGCCATAGGGCAAGAGCTGCCCAGAATTCAGGTAAGGCTGGTCAGCCCAGAAAAGCATTGTATGGAGAGTCAACATCCGGGACAACAAATGGTAACATCCGCACTCTCCGGCGGTCACCTTCTCTCAACTCCATGGGAAATTTGACATAACTAACAGCTTCGGTCGTAGCACCATTAAAGCCATGAATCCGGGCTTTAGACGGTTTCAAGTCCTTGGCTTCCATCCTCACCTGATCGTAAGCCATTTGAAAATTATATTGACGAAACTACCACAGTCACCTAAGATCCTCCTCACTAAGGCGGGGTCGATCATGACCGAAATGACCATTGGGTCGATCATCGGTGCGTCCACCTTATCTGCATTTATGTTTCTGAATACAATGTCATTTGCCATTGTACGATGTTTTTTTGCCGAAGCCCCATCTTTTTTACTTGAACAACACTCAAAATTCATATGCTTGATCGTGCTAGTATAGCGCTCCTTCTCATGCCAGCTCTTATCAGTTGGTTGTGATCCTCTGACTATTGTATTGATCACTAATCTACCACCAGTCCGTGCAGGCTCCTTGGCCCTGTGCGGCGCTTGTTCTCGGTTGGGTTTGGATGTCCCTTGCCCGTCATCCTGCGGGGCTTTAACAAACTACTATAGTTTTTTTCCCAAATCATTTTCTCGATAACATCCTGGAGATGCCTACATTCATTCATGTTATGACCATAGCATTCGTGGAACTGACGGTATTTTCTAGTCTGCTTTTACTTCTCCATCGATTCTTTCGAAGGTGGCTTCCTATACTACATGGTGTTGCATGTAGACAAGTAGACATTCTCTAGGGATGTATTCAGTGGTGTGTAGGTGTCATACATTGGAATCATTGACTTTCCTCTTCCAGAATCCCTCTTTCATTCATGGTTCCTATCACCGCCTTTCTTTTGCTGATCCGGTTTATTTTGGACATTTTCTTGAACTTTTCCAAAACTCCTTCCCAACTGTTTCACTGCAATGTTACTCTAGACTCCATCTCCACTTGGTACCACAACATTCTTCTTTCTAGAGCATCTAGTTTCCTATTTCCTCAAACATTGAACTGCTTTTGCATTGAAATGCTCTAACATTGCGGGCAGCTTTCCAGCTAACAATTCGATAAAGTTAGATTCTAGATCAATCCCTTTTGTTACCGCCATCAATATTGAATGGTCATTCGGATTACTGACCTCTGTGACAGTTGTATGAAATCTCTCCAAATAGTCTTTCAGTGATTCTCCCGGAGCATGGATCATGCTTGATAGGGACATTACATCTTTGGGACGAGTTGCATGCATACGGAACTACTCCACAAATTTTGTTGCCAAATCGTCAAATCTAGAGATTGACCATGGAGGTAATCTCGTAAACCACATCGTTGTTATGCCAGAGAGTAATAGGAAAAATCTACATTTTATGGCATCATTAGCCACGTGGAATCCATTAGCCATTAATATCTCATAAGGTGCTGCATGGGGTCAGTTTTTCCCTCAAAGGCAGGCATCGATGATATGTTGAACCTCCTTGGATACACCGCATGTAGGATATTGTCGATGAACGGGGTATGGCTTCTCGAGATCCCCTAATCATCATCGGTCAAGCCTTGCTCTCCCTTACTAGCTACTTAATCATAGCCGTTAAGTCTGGCGTTTGGATAGTTGGAGCCAAGTAGTAGTCGTGCTCCACTTCACGTGAATGGTACAGTCGATGTCTATGGGTCGTTCCACACCTTCTTGGCTCAACATCCTCTCAATGCATTTCACGTGCGTTCACTTCATCGTCATTTCGGGGAGGTAACTAGTATGCATCCACCTGAACTCTTGCATCCAAGTCAACCGCGGTGACTCTAGCTTGTGCTCCACCGGGAAAAGGAAACCTCCTCCTTTGGAGGAGGGATCGGCCCCGATCGGTCTTAGCAACCCAAGTAGGTTTGCTTGTTAATGTCCAGAAGTTTCTACCTTATATCCATCAATTTTGCGACGTCTGCGTCTGTGATAATCATCTGATGAAGTAGAGCTATCCGACGTAGAATAAGGAGTTGGCTACCTCCTAGTTTTCATATGTTATTGATCTCTGAGTTGATTCATTAAATTGGTATTGGCTAGAATCTGCTGGTTTAACTATCGGCAGCTATTCATTAGCTCTCTCATCAAATTATGGAAATCAGTCCTTGTGATGGAATTAGCTGGATCCTGGACATTAATTGGACTGGTAGCATTAACATCTACTGGTAGATTGCTCTGGCCTCCTTGCTTGATGCTGGCGTTCTCATTTCCTTCTGTGTTTTGAGAGGTAGATCTGCTATTCCTAACCGTTGTTGATAGTTTTCCTTAAACTTTTGCAAATGTGGATAAAACGGATAAAATAATTGAAGATAATTATGGATCTCTTCCTCAAATTTATGCAATCCATTAGCAGCAAAGGGATCCATTCAGAGCTAAGAATCTCTCTCTCAGTTTGTTTGCACCAAAAATTGGCACAAACACCCAATAGATTTTGTAGAGAAATAAATGAAGAATAATAAATGTAAACAGAGAGAGTATAGCAATAAAGCAATAAGAAATAAGCAAATAACAAAGACGCAGCGATTTATAGTGGTTCGGCGTTGTTTGCCTACGTCCACTTTTAAAGAGATACCTTTCTTAATTACTTTGTAAATTGAGTATAATAGGGATTGGACTAAAATCCTTAATTACAAAAAAGTACAAAGTAACAAGTGACGTAAAGATCCAAAAAAAGAATAATCAAGCCTGTATTTATAAAGGAAGACGGCGAAATATCTCCTTGAAAATTTGGTAGAAGGATCTTTAAAACCATAGGAGCCCACAGAAGGGATAGCATGGCCCAAATCCCAAGAAGTAGGGATCAAGACCGATCCCTATTTTGGAGGATTTGGGGGTGCGATCCCTATGGGAGCTTTTCCATGTTGTATCATGTTTAGCCTCCAAGTTTCATGCCAATTGGATTAGTAGAACTTGAGTTATTGATCAATCCTTCTAACAACATGTTGTGTATCCTTATTCTGGTCGATCCCTCTAGATGAAAGAGGGCCGATCCCTCTTGCTTTCTCCTTTTAGGGTGTGATCCCTAAGGTGGACTCCCTAGGGTCCCCAGATCTTGTTCCCAAGGTTTCATATGCATTGGACTTCTAGACCTCGAGATATCGATTATTTTCCATTAAGTTTCACTTGTTTGGTTGAAGTAGACCAATCCCTTTGATTGAGTGGGATTATAGGTGATCCCTTTTTTGGATTTAATTATATTCCATACTTTGTACATTCTACATTGCATATCTCTCAATTCCGTTAGATCACGGCTTCATATTATCATCTGTACTTGATTTTTGGTCCCCACAATAATCGTTCCGGGCTTACTGGCCTTGATGACAGTTGAGTCTAACTTGTCCAATCAGTTCGGATATAGCCAGGTCAAAGTGTCGGATAACAGTAGGTTATTATTCACACCAAACTATTGTCTAACCCAAAGTTTTTTTTCCATTAAACTCTCAGGTACTCGTTTGAGTAGGTCGAGAGTAAGGGACTTTAGGTTACAAGTTAGACGAATAAGCTTCCAGAGACGTGCATGAGGCATTCTAAATATAAGGAACTTTATCTATTTCCGTTGTGTATTTCTGTCTTTTTGGATGTAATGGTAAGTTGTATAATGGCTAAGTATTTGACTCTGATCAACCAAGGGGGCTTCTTCATATATCGCTCTTGAAGTA
Source organism: Allium fistulosum (assembly GCA_030737815.1). Taxonomy (NCBI): domain Eukaryota; kingdom Viridiplantae; phylum Streptophyta; class Magnoliopsida; order Asparagales; family Amaryllidaceae; genus Allium; species Allium fistulosum. The sequence goes on along the minus strand of CM060905.1, from coordinate 264,416,339 downwards.
TTTTGTAATAATTATATTTTCTTTGAATGTGGGATTACGAATGAGATTATGTAGGAACATGAAATACCAATTGTGAAATGAGATGTGAAAATTTGTTATTAAACTATGTTTGAATTTTTTTCATATTTATATACTTCTAACTATTGATATGATTAACATAGCTGCATTTTATCATCGAGAATTAATAACTATGAATGACTACAACATCCGTAGCATCTAGTTTTGAGCCTCAGAATAAGGGATGTTACAAGTTGGTATCAGAGCATTGGTTTATAATTAAAAGTATTTTAAACTTAAGGAGTTTTTGAAAACATACTCCTAATGAATCAAAGAATAAGATTGGTTTGCAGATTTACTAAGGTTCTTTTCCAGATTTACAAGAAAAAAAGATATGGAGGTAGAAAATGAAAGAGTGAATCTAGGTGGAGGAAGCACCACAACCAATGAAAATGCTCGGCCCAACACCAGGAGGAACCAAAGTCGACAGGCAAATGCAAATTAAAATGCAAACGCTAATGTAGGTTCTACAACCGCGCCAGTAGATTTGGGGCCTATGTATCAGTTCTTCGTCAATCTGATGCAAGCTGGAGCAGCTAGAGGAAATGCTGCTAATGTGGGAGGAGTTAATCCCATGGAGCCAGTTGGAAATAACTATGCCAAGTTGAGCCGAGATTACACCACTCTTGGTAGAAAGCCTTTTCTGGGAACTGAAGATGTAATTGAAGTGAAAAACTGGCTGTTACACTATGAGAGAATTTTTGCTGATCTGGGATTGAATGATGAGCAAAAAAGGAGATTGGCTTCTAGACTTATGTAGGGAGCCGATTTATTCTGATGGAACAGAGTTACCGTAGGAGTGCCTGAGCAGGAGTTGACTTGTGCGGATTTTCAAAGGAGATTCGAAGAAAGATTTTTGTCTGAAGTAGCTAAGTCCGCCTTGCTCAGGAAGTTTATGGAATTAGAGCAAGGGGATATAACGGGATTGGACTATTATATATGCTAAATTTAATGAGCTGTCTATGTATGGATATGCCACAATTGGCACTGTTGTCAAGTAGAACGAGAAGTTTATCAAGGGGTTGAGACCGGAGATTGCTAGGGCAACTATGCCACATCTCAGAGATCTATTGAGTATAGTATTGTAGATGGCTGTCAGGAATGAAGAAATGCATTTGAACTTTGGGAAAGAGAAGTCGATGGAGAACTAGAATTCTCAGAATAAGAAGAGGAAATTCTTTTAGAAAAAGGGAGCTCGGAAAGGTGGAGCTGCTAAAAGGGGAAACCCTATATAGTTTGTTACAAGTGTGACAAGAAGGGTCACTCGCTAATGAGTGTCGATATGATGATGGTAAAGTGGTTGTAGGGAAGCAGAATGTCAAGTGCTTTAATTGCACTAGGTAGGGCGTTATAAGAACAATTGTCCAGAAGCGGCCAAAGCTAACAAAGGAAAGGTGTTTGCTTTGGAGCCATCTACATCAAGACCAACAGCTGCTAAGAAGGGAAAGTCTATGACGGAAGGTACGCTTTTGATTCATAGCATAACAATCAGGGTGTTGTTTGATACTGGCGCGTCGCATTTATTTATCTCACAGTATTTGGTAGATAAGTTATGTTTAGAACCATCATACCTTGTTACTTCCTTAAGGATAACTAATCCAATAGGAGAATACGCAACTCTAGGGATGAGATTTGACCATCTAGAGTTTGAGTTGGTAGGTTATTCTTTTACTTGTAGTTTGTATGTATTTGATTTTGTGGGTTTTGGGATTATTTTTGGTATTGATTGGTTGAGCAGATACGATGCTAGGATATTTTGCCAGGATAGGAAAATATTATTTAGACACCCTGATAGTAATGACCGAATAGTATACTCAGTTGAGAATACGAGTCCAGAAATTTGTGCTTTATTGGATGCCATAGAAGTAGAAGACAATGTGAATTGGGTTATAGTTGCAAGGGAATTTGCATATGTTTTTGAGCTAGTTATAGGACTAGCACTGAAAATGAGCTATTGTTTTTCGAATAGATCTTGTACTAGGAGCTAAACCCATAAGTAGACCACCTAGTAGGATGACACTTACCGCGATGAAGGAGTTAAATGTGCAGCTAGTGGACTTAGAAGGAAAGAGTTTTCTTAGACTAAGCAGATCGCCTTGGGACGCGGCCGTGCTGTTCGTGAAGAAACCTGATGGGTCATTAAGATTGTGCATCGATTGTCATAAGTTGAATGAAAAGGATATAAAGAATCGATATCCTTTATCGAGAATTGATGATTTATTTAATCTGTTGAGTGGAGCCAAAGTATTTTCCCAGTTGGATTTGGAGACAGGATTCCATCAATGAAGAGTGGAGGAGGACAGTGTTCCATTGACGGCTTTTCAAACAAGGTATGGTTCGTATGAGTGGTTAGTAATGCCATTCAGATTGACTAATGTGCCAGCTTTCTTTATAGATTTGATGAACCGGATTTGCCGAGAGCACTTGGACAAGTTCATTTTGGTATTCATTGGTGATATTCTAATATATTCTACGGATGAAAGAGATCATGACCGAAGGTCCGTATACCCTGGACCGTTGGATTGGGTATAGTGTCCTTCTTCGGGCTTAGTGACATGTACTGGGTTTTGAATCCTGAAGGTACGACAGTACAACTAGAACCGAGGTTTCCATTTTTGCTGGCAAATGGAGATGGTCATACGATTATCATATATTCGGGGCATGTAGAGGGTGATAGCTAGGTTTTGCTTGATGGTTGCTATGATTGTTATGGTTGCTCTGTTGGGTAAGCTATCACTTGTAGGCGTCAAGGATTTGGGGTACTGAAGATAGGGTTGGTTGTTGGTTGAATCCTTTCCATCCTATGTTGTGTATAGTTTATTGATGTTATTACTTAGCATATTATTATATATGCCAACTCTTTGGTTGCAGGGACAGATCAAGTATGATTTGTGTGACTCTGTCCATTACTGTATTTTCCTGCATAGTACTTTGAGTTTCATTTACCACTCACACCAGACTATTGTCTGACTCAAGGTTTTATGCTTTGCTTCTTATTATCTCGGGTTGTCTTAAATGAGTAGACTAGAGAGTAGGTCTAGTGACATTGTTGTTGTTCGGAGAACAAGCTAGAAGAGGCTATGATGTATACTATGCTATATATATTTGGACTTCTTCGCTTTTCCTTGGGTAGCACCGTTGAGCCTTGGCAGTGCTGCTATTTCTGAATCTTTATTATTTGAGAGTGTGATGTTGTAGTGAGGACTTGTATACATTTTATATGACATTTGTATATGACCTTTTGATTTTGCTTTGGTGATATCTCATTTAGTTATTGCTCACTATTTCATCATATATGTGTTATTACATTTTGTCCATGTGCTGTGGGATGCGATGGGTTTTATGCTACTTTTATTCATTTTGAATCCTGATGATCGCTCTATATCAACCGGGCATGGTTTCAGTGCATTATTTAGTTACTAGTGTTAATCCCGTGCTACGCACATGGGTAGAGTTTGAAATTTTGAATGATGAGGTCAAAGTAGTGGGTGTCTATGGGTAAAAATTTGCAGATAATATTCAATGTTAGGAAACGTTGGATGGGAAATTATGGTTCGAAGGTGAAAAGGGGGTGTAAGTTATGTATAGAAAGTTTCTTATGTGGTTTTTTGTATGGAGGCAAATTTTGTAGCAATTTTAAGTTATGTAGATGTTATTTTATGGGTTTTAATAATAAGAATTTAATTTATTAGATTTAGTTCTATTGCAAAAGTAATTCTTCGACAACATTGTCAAAAAAAATTGTTTAATATGTTGGTTTGCGTTCCCATATATTGTTGAAATGCATTCCTGTATGTATGTGGCTACTGTTAGAACAAAAAAAACGGAGAACGAAAATACAATGAATGTTGATCTTTGGGTTTTCATTAAAGTTTGAATTAAGGGGAAATGTAATGATTCACATCTCTTATATACTATGTTTATAATCCTATCAAGATACACATGAGTCAACATATGTTAGTATAAAGTATAGGGAGAAGACTTATTTTACTTAAATTTAGCTAACTGTATTTTAGGTTTACTAATACATTGAACTGGCAGGCAAATAATTGATTAGCCCATCTTAAAAAGTAAATAAAATAAATTGACATCTAAATATCTATGTCAGCATTTCAATTATTATTCGTTTTCTAGTGTAGGAAAGTAATTGACGAAATAGATGAAAATGGTAGCGAATCTCTGTTTGTATTTCCCTTATTTCACACCATTGTATGTAACGGTGGAATGATGAGAATTACCATCCAACATCCATGGTATTTGTATTTTCTAGGGATGTTTAAACTTGCCAAATAACTTTAAGATCGTACGATAAAAAAATGGTAGGGAGTAAAACGTAATTGTACATAGGAATACACGTTTTATTCAAGTTTGAAACATTCCATCAAAACATTATAAGGCCAATTGGTAACTATTATTCATTTACAGAGGACTTTAATACAGGGAAATGTTACATAACTATCACCTTGAATTCCACATAGCGTAGATTTGGATTTTACATTAAATATTTTATCTTTTTCTTCAAAGAAATTGTTGTTAATGTGTGCGAAATTTTTGTTAACGTGTGCCAGTTGAGAACTTCCTTAGTCTATTAAAATGCAACTAAATGGAACACCAGTGGTAGCTAAATTGATGTTGGCATTTTGCACTATAACTCAAATTTCAAAGTAAATTGATAAATAAGGAGCAAACCTTGAACTACATATGCTAAAGATTGCTAACCTAACCTATGAAAAAAGAAGAAATGCTCATGAAATATACATACAATTAGTAGGAATTTTAGAAATGCGTTAAAACATTCTAGTTTTGTAAACAAATTAATTAAATAAATAAATATGTTATCAACTATGTTGTTACATAGAGAGGTTTATATAAATAAGTAAAAAATACATCATCATTAAAACCACTGTAAAAAAATCTTTATTCATTCCCTTGGACAAAAGCATATTTATATTGCCAGTAGCATTGCATGATCATTAATTTTGAAACTTATGTGGTTCGGAAGTAGTCTAACATAGGCAATGAAACCCATCGATCTTGCGAGCAGAAACATTTACCTGCAAGCAATAACTGTCACCCTGCATGGACAACTTGAACTGAACATGGTTAGTTTGATGAAGTCATATATTGGAACAAAGGACGGTGAGTTTAATGACAACCATGAAGTGGGTTGGAGGAGGCAGGGTATATATCATATTAACTTAAACTAAGTTCTATGATGCATCAATGTTTCATTTTATCCAAAATTCACATATATTAAGGTGGAGAAACCAAGGGAATATTCAGTTGCTAGTCTGCTACCACTACCACTCTAGTACTGATGAGATTTTATAAGTTGGTACTTGATGGTGCAATTATCTTTATTCAACTATACATGTCAACAAATATTGCTACTCCAAATATTAAATTTCAATTAAATGGAAAAATTACACTCCAATGTGAACCATCAAGCAATCAAATTTACCAAGATGTTTGCTGTTTTTTTTAAACTAAAATTTTATTTGTGAATAACTTCTTATTAGGTACTCCAAATCAAATTAATTAATAATTTAGAAAGATGAGCGAAAAGCTACCAGTAAAAAAAAGTAATAGCTCAAGATTTAAATACCTAAACAAATAGTTGTCAGTAAATATCACAAAAAGGACATTAACCACACATAAGTGGACATCATTGTCATGGTTTGTGGAGTGTTTATATGTCCCACTTAATCTTGATTTGCATCACCTTAAGTTCAATATGCATAGATTTATATCCTCTAAAATTGCATCCCTCACCTCATTTCTCTTCTTGCATAGTAAACAGTTAATAGGTTTTAATCGTTAAGATCATATCACGGACGTGAATTACTCAATATTTTAGTCGCACCCATATTTTTTAAATGTGCTTAAGTCGTGCCATAATGTATGCCTATTCCAAACTCAATGTCACGCATTGTTAAGGGGATAAATATGTTAACCTTTTGTTTATGTGGTGCTTGCATGAAGTTACCTTTACTACTTGTTTATATTTGGAATACTTAAACAATATTATTTTTCTATTGGATTACATATATTTTTATTAGTCATAATTTGAAAAGAAATATGTTACTATTGTGCACTTAACTCATTCCACAATAGAAACACAATGTACACAAAGTATTAAAGACACATAAATAGAAACATACATTGTAAAAAGGTTAATTCTTTTAAATATGGGCATACAATATCATCATTAAAACTCAAATAAATAATGAGGAACTAGATGTTGACTCACTTTCAATACCAAAATAAGGAAAGCAACAAAAGTGAAGAAAGTATAGAAACCAATATGTGAATCATTATCAAATAGCATACCTTTTGATATTAAGAAAATGAAAAACTGAAGAAGATTATATATGTTTGGAACCAGGTGGTCGTGTCAGCTTTAGAGTAGGGTTTCTTGACATTATTACCATTGTTCTAAGTAAGAAAGCCTTTTCTTATTTAGTTTTGCATCATTGCTCCTAACAAACAATGTAGGAATGGTTGCAGCAATTTGACATCTTGGACGTGAATACCTTCAGTTTGACGTTGTCATCACTTTCAAGCATAACTTTATTCAGCAAACAACAGATGTAGATTAAAGCATATTAACATGAACAATCTATAGTAAGATACTTGTAGATATACTGGGTTGTCTTTGCACTTAAAAATCCTAAAAGGTTGCACGAAGAGGTAGTACAAAAATGGAAGCGACATTGACGGAGATGAACTTGATTACAAAGGAGAGGATCACGAAATCAAAGATGGTAAGACAGTGATAGGGCGCTACAGTGAAAAGCTTCAAGGAATTAGGTTAGGGAAAAAAACTGATCGAATTAGGTGACAATTTTTGGTTTGGGCTTATGGAAAGGAGGTTCCCTTCCTTCATGATTAAGGCATGATGGACAGAGAACTTAAAAAGAATAAATTGTGAAACGGTAGGAATTTGAAGTGATTTAATTTGAGAATGGGAAGGTGACAGAAGTAACTTACATAACTTCACCAATGGGCTATACTAATCATTAACTGGTTTATCTCATATAATTGATACCAGAAAAATATTATAAAGCAACCTTAATAACTCCATGAATCTGGACATGAATTTAAAGAAAATGTCCTAAATTCATAAGAAACGCCAGCTCAATGCATAATCATAACTTCAATCTCGACAATAATAAAAGCCCAAATCATTAATAGAAACTGCATGTAGGAAGATAAAATTTTACATTTTTGGCTAATATCTTCGTGATGATCTTTACCAACGTTTAATTTACTCGTATCATGACCAGCAAATGCTTTCATCTGTTGCAAATGATAATCGTTAATTTGGCATAAAAAATACATAATAGCCATAAATCAAAATCAGCACATTATACCCAGTCATTTACATAGTGTTCATGGAACACTGTAATAAAAACCAAAATAATTACAGGGATCTGTACAAATTAGGATAGCCTACATTGATATGTTTCGAATAACTGAAAGAGAGAAAGCCCTTTTATTTGTGTTTGAACAATACGATGATTGAAGAAATTTTATGTTTGGAAGAAGAAAGGGGAAAACCATCGGGGAAAAGGAGACAATGGCAACTGTTTATGGTATTTTAAATTGGGTGAAAATAGCAATTTAAAATGAAAATTATAAGGATATCGTAGGCGACGTATGGAAGAAATTTAAAGGGTTGGTTTCTCGTTCCCTATTTAAATAATGGATAATAGAATTGCATGAAGTAGAACTACATATATTATTTCTGTATATTATGACTTTAATTTCGGAAGATTGTGTCGAGGTTTGCCCGTTAGGAAGATGAATGGTTATTATTGTTATAGTAGGGTATAATATGATTGTAAATTATTTTTAAATCCATGCATAGTTCTATATATCTTTGAAATATTTTCGATTATAAATAATATTAAAAATGTTTCTTCTTCGCCTGTATTAAAAGAAAAATATACGTGTTAAGATTGACGGTCATCAGTAAGACATATTAGTTTTGAAAATATATTTATGGGTTGGCTATATTTGGGCAACATAAATAGTAAAGCTTTGCTATTTATTTTATTCAACATATTATTTTTTAGGTCTATATTATCTATTTGTTTGATGAGTGAACATTAAATAAAGACTAACAGTTATGTCACCAATCCCGTGTTATGTGAAGGTTATACCATTTAATTTTGTACATTGACATCATACTATAATGGTTATTCTGTTAATGAGGAATTGACACTGATGAGATTGGGCTCCAAGCTCCTTTGGAAAGAATATCTAAATACATCATGCTATAATAGTAAAAATTTATTACTATTTGTTGATGTAAAATTCAGTTGTTAGTGTTATTTGAGGTTTATAAAGAAATAGAGTTAGAACTTGTATCCATTTAAAATCCATGAATATCAAAACATAAATATTTGTACCTTCATCCACTATAAAAAAACACTACATTTCTAAGCATTTGATTATCTTTGTCAAAACAAAACCTCATAAAATTTGCACTTAATATAGAAAAACAAACGTATCACTATTGCATTAAAGTTTAGGATAATTAGCACAAAAATTTAATATAATAATCATTCAATAATAATAATAATCCATATCCAAAGATTGTGTACGTAGGCTTCTTACTCTATCCTTGTGCAAAACATTAGTCCCGGCCAAGGATTAAAATGCTAAATGGAATAAAATTATAGTTCTTTCGTATATGAGCTCAGAGGCCTCACCCTCAATGGATCCAACAATGTGGGATTAAAACATACTGAAATTTAATAATATATTAATTATAGTATTATATCTTATGTATGTAGTATTTTTCAAGGATATTCAACTAAATGTTTATCATCTTTTTTTTACTTTATTTAAACATCATGACACTTTGAAAGAGCTGAAGAATGAAAATATAATTGACTTTTAATTTTACGTGGTTGTTTCATCTGATTCATATAGTAGGATTAGTATTTGGTTTATAGGCTTTCCTTTGGTACAGAGTCAATAAAAAACTTCAATTCTAATGTTTGATCCATATTAACCTAGTTTGGTATTAGCTGTTTTCATAGGACATGATACTCACATTATAACTATGATCCAAACATAACAAAACCAATTAAACACAGTGTCAAATTTTATATTTTCATATGGGGCTATATTTTCACTTGAAACAAAAATTCTCGTCTTTAAATTACATTGCTCATATATACATTAAAATCATGTCTTCAACCATTATTCATGTAGCAAGACTTTGTTGTCTTAAAGAACCATGAATAATACATGTAGGCCAATAGGTAGGGAAAATACATAAAAATTCAGCTTAAAAACTATCATTTGATAGCTCTCTTCGCTTCAACTGTTTCGTCAGATTGTGATATTTTTAAAATCAGTTTTCACCTTAGGAGATGGTATAATATAGTAAGGATTTTACTTAAATCCGTAATGGTATTTGAAAAAGAGGATGGAAGTTCCATTCCTTGAATTACTCCCTTTCCTTTTTGGTTTGAGCGAAAATATGTGGAGTAAGAATTTATCACCTAACAGAGATTCCTTTTCAGTTGACAGCTTTTAAATCATCCAAATTCATCATTTATTCATCAAGAAGAAACCAAACTTAGTCAAAAGTGTGTTGTTGTAGGCATCCAGAAAACCTCTTCTGGCTTCCATAAGTAAAGGTCACCATACAAACTCTACTTAGATACCTACTAAACTACACATTATTTTGTGTTATGCTTCTAGAACAAAAATATTGTTCAGTTGTTTATCATCATAAGATAGTGAAAGGTCACTGAAACTTAAAGACAGATGATTAGTTATCAACGTACGGGTAAGGAACAGCCGTTGGAAATCGAAGACGCGTAACTGTTTATGGCTAAAGGGAGAAATTGAGTTTGTTCTGAAGGAGCATAAGCATGATAGAATGTTGATATCTATGAAAAATTTCATGGTACTTAGAAGGAATTTTTTGGACTATTAAAAATTTCATGGTACCCAAAAGGAAATTTTTGGATGATAGTAGTAGTGAACGACAAAAAAAATTCTCATTTCTCAAAGTTGGGAATGAGGATAAATTTTGTGGTTAATTATAAATATACTATTCGCTTTATAACTCCAAAATCGTCTATGTTCCATCTCCACAGTAATATCACAAATTCAATGTAGTAAACTAATATAAGATGTGCGGCTGCTGAGGAGATTGCATCCAGTATTGGAACCAATTTATGAGAGAAATAAATCATGAGTCAATGGTTTAAACTAACCTAACAATACCTGTTTTCAATAATTAAATTTTTATGTAACTTGCAGTACCGACCGTAGAAAAAAAACATTTAATTTTCACTGAAGTAATCCATAAAAGAGTTTAATTTTTTGTCAAATGAAAATAATGATTAATGTAAATAATAATATACAATAAAGACCTTTCGAATTGAAGAACCAACAACCAATGATGTTTTCATAGGTCCAAGTCCAACATACGTGAATAGGAAAACTTAGGATGTTATAATATATTATACAACATTATATTTTGTATCACTACACAAATCAACAATTTACAAAAAAGTAGGATTGACATAATGGATTTACCATTACCGTCAAATAAATTTTAACTGAGATCCAATTTTGAGCATACGTTTTAAAGTGCATAAATAAGTATACAAAATTGAATCAAAAATGTAGTAAACGAATGGAAATAAAACTCATAAATTGTGAATGATTAGTGACTGGTTGAAGATAAATGAGTCATACCATTAGGTCTTGTTGTTTCTGTGCTGCCAATCCCTCGCCTTCCCTAGTTTTACAATCGTTGTTAGTAGCACACACCAATTGTATTCATACAGTTTATAGGGGATAGAGGACCTGAGTCCATTATGGATTGTGAAAGGTTTGCTGGGAGGAGATCGAAGCGGATTTGTTTTGAGGAAGAAGAAAGGGCTACGAAGTGTGATTTAGGAAATGGAAATGACTGCAGTTAGGGAATTCGAAATTTGAGAAACGAATCGATTTGAGATGTCATATTCGATTGCCACGTCTTACTGGACAGGTGTCATCCAGAAAAAGGACTGGTTTCTGTTTTCCTATATAAGTAATAGATAGTTGAATTTTGTTTTGTTTCCTAGTTATCATACCATAATGACTTGTCATTTTCGGTCCACGAGATGTTAACATTGACTCGAACGTTAAACCCGAGGGTCAAAAAATGTAAGTTGTTGTATTATACTCATAAGCATTGAACAAATCAATTTTAATTGATTCATCAATTAAATAAATTAGAACAGTTCTCCATCCTTTGACCAGGCTATATCCGGATGGACTGGACAAGTCTATGTTGAAAGCTATCTGAGGTAGGAAGTCCAGCGAGATAGCCACTAAATTCCAGAAACCAAGTATAACCTAGAACACAAGGTGGAAGCAAGGCCATCTCGAAAATGCCAAAACCAAAATCCATCAAGTGATGGACCGATACCAATCCATCCCTATGGATCAGCAGCAATCAATAAACTTGTACCCAAATTACCTCAAACGTTTTGGCTCCTAAGCCACGATGCCAGTTGCCCTCTTTGAGCTATAAAATATCGATAGCAGGACAAGTGTAGAGCCACCTTAAGATTCAAAAAGTACAAAACTATCAGAGTGATGGATCGATACCGATCGATCCCCATATATCGGCATCGATCCATAGAAACTCCACCATGTAACCTTAAATTTCATCTATTCCTAAGTCTTGATGTATGTAAACCATTTTAAGCTTCTCAAAACCAATCACTTGTTGTTTGCTGTCGATCTCCTCGAGCAGTTGAAGTCAGGAACTCCATTCCACCACTAATCCATCTAATCAATCTAGAAACAAGCTTCTAGCAAAGAAACAAGATGAAAAACATGAAGTTAACAATGAGGCGACATCATATAAAGCATTGAAATTGACCCATGAGTGGGTCTTATGGTTCGGTACCGATCCATAACTGTTTGGTGATATGGCCACGTTTTCTCAAGTGGAACAGCTCCTAGACGTGAAGAACGTGGGGGTCATCATGGAGGAGAACTTCTAGGCAACCTACAGCTATAAATAGAGGGTTATGGGCTCGTTTTGAGAGATCCTTTTGCTTCCTTGCAATTATTACACATTTCTTTATAATCACCCGTGGAGTGATAATGATCCATAAGAACTATACCTGTGAAACAACAATATAATCAATAGAAATCCCAAGTGGACGTAGGCAATAGTTGGCTGAACCACTATAACGATCCATGTCTTGTTTTTACTCATTTTTCATTTACATTTCTTCATTTTCATTCTCTACTTAATTTATTGGATGTTTGTGCCACTTTTTCATTCAAAATTTTTGATGCTTCCATTGAGAAATAATTAAGCTCGCTGATTTGTGATGTGAAAAGATTTAAAATGATGAGACAATTAACTAGGAAAACCGCTATTGGAGGAAATCAGCTAGGGGGCAGCCAAGAGGCATCCTCAGGATCTAACCCCCAATCCATCTACATAACCAAGGATGAGATAGAGACCATGATGAAAAAAATGCAAGAAAGGATGATAGCTCGCCAAGAAGAGATGTTGGAGAGTTTCTTCAGAAGAATGGGACAGACAGGAAAAGCCGGAGTAGCTGCAAACCAGAATCGAAAATCGAAAGCTGGAGCAAGTGCACTTGGTAGTAAAATGGAGCAACCTGGAAGGACCATCGAAGGAGTTCCACGGATCAGTACTGCTTCTCTAGCATAGATCGATACCAATCCCTATGGACGAGAGGGCATAGCCAATGTTGCCTTGGGTGGAAATGACGCACGTCCAAAAAATAATGCTAAGCGTTCGAATGTGAATCAGAATATTCAAGCACGATCGAAGGAGTACGTGCCCGAATACCCTCGCGGAAATGGGGGGCAAGATGAAAATGCAAACTTGAGAGTCCCTTTAGACGATAATGATAAACTTGCTGAGATGGTGAGACGATCAATGAGAGGTGGACTGTCTAACCAGAGTCTGGTGGATGTGAACTCTAGTCCATTCACTCCGAACGTTCGATATGCTAGGAATCCGCCTGATTTTAAGTTGTCAACGTTGGGAACGTATGATGGAAAGACGGATCCAATAGTCTATGTGGCAAGGTACATCTAGAACATGGAAGTGCTGGGTGCGTCTGAAGAAGTGGTGGGACGGTGCTTACCTCTGTATTTGATGAATTTTGCAGTGTTATGGTTTAGACAACTGGATAATGTTTCCATCAGCACATGGGCCAAATTTGTGGAAAAATTCAAGAAACAATTTCGGGTCCATATTTCACGACCCAAAAATGTAATAACACTGCAAGTGTGAAGCAAAGGGTCGTAGGGACCCTTAGGAGTTTTTTTGATAAGGTTTAATGCGGTAGCTACCACGGCTGATAGGTCGGAACCATCAGTGGTTCTGATGGCGGTAGTTTCAAAAGTAGCCAGTAAGATGGATTTCAAGATTGCTTTGGAGCGAGATCCACTGATGGACCTCATAGAGTTTTATCATGAGGTTTAAAGATACATGCGTCAAGAGGACGCCGAAGCTGAAAAGGAGGAAATTAATGCTATGGATGGCGGAGGACCATCCGAAGAAAGACCTAGGAAAGATAAAGAAGAACTAAAAATGGATGATGGCTTTGAAATATCAAAGCAGCAAAGAAGGGAACTGAAATTCTCTTCTTACACAAATTTGAATGAAACCCCAGAGCGGATTTATTTATACATCAGAGGACAGATTCCCTACCAAAAACCAGCAAAGAGCATCGGTTGTAAAAGGTTGTTCGGAAAGTATTTCCTATTCCATGATGGGCATAACACAAATAAATATTGGCACTTACATAGTCTGATAAAGGAATGGGTCAGAAACAACCAATTATAGTAGTATGTGAGAAACCGAGTTGCGGTGGTGGAATAGGAGTAGCCATCATTTGCAGTAAATGGAAACGGTCTTAGATCAAGGTCGAGGATAGTCATCTCCTGATTGGGATGGCAGGGAATCAGGTTCGGTTCTCGCACATTATCTTCGCTTTCAATAATTAATGCAATATTACAGTCGATCCACTTACTCGTACATGGGATCTCGATCGGTCCCTAGGCACGCTCTGAGTTGATTGCTAGGCTGCAATGCCAGGTAAGGCGGTTCTCATAATGTTTGGCTTTATCTTTATTAAATTTTGAATTCAAATCCAGTAGATGGATCCTTGATTATTAAAATCCACTTGAATGTGACGACCAATATTGATCATGCTAGTCTCGACCGAAGAGACGGGGCGATGACCACAAGGTACAAGTTCCCTTGCTGAAGGGCGAGTGGATGGACCTGTATGATATTGATCATGTTAAGTCCCGATTGGAGAGTAGGGACCGAAGTGCAAAGTGCAAGTTCCCTTGCCGAAGAGCAAATGGATAGACTTATACAAAAATAATAACGTTAAATCCCAACCGGAGAGTCGAGACCGGAGTGCAAGGTGCAAGTCCCTTGCTGGAGAGTAGGTTGATTGGACTTGTATGAAAGGTAAGTCACGTCACTGGAGCATGAGCGAATGGGCTTTCTTGGTCCTGAGTCCCCTTGTTGGAGTGTGAGTGGATTAGGCTCAGCAAGGGTTCGAAGAGACCATGGATTTAATTATTGGGCCCAGAGTAGCCATGGGTTCAACTGACGATCCAAAGAGATCATGGACTTAACTATCGGTCCTAAAGGCTACATATTCAACTAATGAACCGAAGAGATTGTGGACTTAACTATTGACCCTAAATGGCCATGGATTCAATTAACGACCTGAAGAGATCGTGGACATAACTATCGGCTCAGAAAGGCTATGGATTCTGCTGACAATCCGAAGAGATCGAGATTTCAACTAGTGATCCAAAGAGATCAACCTCCTTTGACTAACGATCCAGAGCGATTAAGAATTGAATCGGTTATCGAATACACGACCTGAAGATATCGAAATCCATACCTTGGTTTTGAATGCCATTGAACCTTGAAATGACGCATTAGCGATTATCGAATGGAGCCATTGATTTCAATACGTGACTGCTAACTCCTAGATGAACATGGGCTGATCATGATTTGTGGTGCAACCTACAACTTGTTGATTCCGAGCGAACACGGAATCATTGTCTGTGACTAATAGCCAAGCAAGGACTCGAGTCCTTAACTATCATGGTCTGGAATGACCTTTGATTTATATGTGAATTCAAAGGAATAGGATGATCCGCAATAGCTTGATCGGCTGATAATCTGAAAATTCAACTACCGACGTTCCATTATCTTCAATATTTGTTTTTAAGCAAAGCACACCGTCCATTTACAAGGCATGCTTTAGGGGGGCATGTGTTATCCAACCTTTTGACCAGGCAGTATACGGATGGACCAAACAAGTCTAACTCGAAAGTTATCGAGGCAGGAAGCCCAGGAAATTGCCATAGAAGTCCAGAAACTAAGTATAATCAAGAACACAAAGTGGATGTAAGGCCATTTCAAAAACTCCAAAACCAAAATTCATCAAGTGATGGATCGGTACCGATTCATCCCTATGGATCGATACCGATTCATAAACTTGTACCCAAATTACCACAAACTTCTTGCAATCCTAAACCATGATGCTAGTAGGCCACTTCAAGCTTCACAATATTGATCACAAGACAAGTGCAGAGCCACCTTAAGATTCTAAAAGCATAGAACCATCAAGGTGATGGATCGGTACCAATCCATACCCATGAATCAGTACCGATCCCTAGGAACTCCACCATGTAACCTCAAATTTCCTATACTACCAAGTCTTAATGCTAGCAAGCCATTTCAGATTATCAAAATCGATCGCCTATTTTTGCTATCGATCTCCTCGAGCACTTAAAGTTAGGAACTCCATTCCACCATCGATCCATCTAATCAATCCAAAAGCAAGCTTTTTGCAAAGTGAACTAGATGGAAAACACGAAGCTAACAATGAGTCGACGTCATATAAAGCATTGGAATCGATCCATGAGTGGATCTTATGGTTCGGTACCGACCCATGCCTATCGGAACCGATCCATACCTGTTCGTTGACATGACCAAGTTTTCTCGAGTGGAATCGCTCCTGGACATAGAGAACGGAGGGAGATTGTGGAGGAGAACTTCCAGGCGTGCAATTATTACGCATTTCTTTATACTCGCTCATGAAGCAGCACCAATCCATAAGAACTGTACTTGCGAAGCTGTAACATAATCAGTAGAAATGTCAAGTGGACGTTGGCAATAGTTGGCCGAACCACTATAAACATTTGGTGTCTTATTTTTACTAATTTTCCATTTACATTTCTTCATTTTCATTCCCTACTTAATTTATTGGGTGTTTGTACCACTTTTGGGTTCAAACAAAATTAAATAAAATTTTATTTTATTTGAATAATCTAGGTTAGATCTAGCATAACCAATAAACTTCATAGGCCAAATGTGGTCCAAAACAGATTAAAAAATATATTTATTTCACCAACCGTAGACCGACCTGATTCCAATAATGGTACCGGATCCTAAATGGTCTATGCGGTCTAAATTGGCAACTCTTAGGCCTAATAATAAACCTACTTATCTGATAGGTATCAAGAATAGGTATATCAAGGCTTGAGATTGAATGGTCACATATTCTCCTCTCACTCGCTATTGGCCTGGTCCAATGTGTGGAGAAAGTTCAAAATGTTGGCTCAATTATAAAAGGCCTATATTGATATAAGCTTGCGTCGATTTTAAAAATTTAGTTTGAAAATTTAAAATATACTTCAAATTTAGAAGTTGAATTTAAAGTATAAAATAAATTTTATAAAATTTATTAAATATTTTTCAAAACTGTATTAAAAATAAATTTAATAGTTTCAAAAATTATTTAATATTTAATTAATTGTATTTATTAATAAACAATGAATTAAAAGTTAATTAATTAATAAAACTTATATATTGATATATATATATATATATGTTTATATATATGTATATGTTTATATCACTACAAATGTTATAATTAGTATATATTCATCTTAAATTGTTTAAGGTAAAATTAAAATAATATTTCATATTTATTAAAAATATTTAATTAAAATTGTTTTAATTAAGTAAACTATTTATTTGATAAATAAATTACTTAAATGTTAATTGATGAAGATATATATATATATATAATGGTGTATATATGTGTGTGTGTATGTATCATTATGAAACTGTACATGTTATAGTTAATATTCATCTTAAATTATTTAGGATGAATGAAAATAAATTTTAAATTATGAAAATAATTTAATTAATTTTTTAATTAAATTAATAACTTAATATCAATTAAATATGAATTAGTTAATAAAATTAAAATCAATTAAATGTGATTTAATTTATAAGATGCATATATAAATTATACCAGTAAATTAAATTATAATAGTTGTAAATACATTAAACTTATAAAACCACAAATGTACAAAATAATGTAAGTAGAACTAAAATAATCCCAAAACAGATTTATGGAATAAGTATATATGTAAAGTGCGTATGTTGTGATTTTAGATTTGTTCGACACTTGAGTCACGAACGTGTTTCATAAGAAACACACTATTCCTTAAATCGTTATCACTCAATGTCTCTGCATTAAAGATTATAAACCTATAATATATAAATTTGTCCTCCATCATTTATATATTATTGGTTCACTTGCATACTCTTTGGTTGTTGAGCAAACTCAAGCAAGAGATGTCATGTATAGTACTATCAATATATTGATTAAACAAGGTAAGATACGTGCACATATTTATTCAGCAAACTCAGGGTACGTGCACTATGCTTAGGCCATTGTGAAATGGTAGGTATGATTGAATAATCACTTTTGATTTGTTGAGCAAACTCAAGTTCGATATAAGATTTGGACCAAGAGCACGGGTTAATAGTTGTATATGATATAATCGATAAAGTGTTATCCATCATTTGTGGGCCTATGATTTGTTGAGCAAACTTAACATTAGAATCCCAATGCAAGCAAGTCCGAACACCTATTACAGAAATCGAAAGATCTCTATGTTTTTTTCTTCAGGTTTTGAGAAATAAAAAATCTAGTAGGAACTTATTAGAAAAATGAAATGAACACATTACCCTTTCTAGTATTGTAAGGATATATATTATATAAAGTTAAAATAATCTACTTCATTAAATTTGTGCAACTAATATAATTGATAAAATGTTTATTAGTTAAATATACAAATGATTTGAATTAAGGTTGACATAGAAATATAAAATATACTTACCAATAAATCTTTGGCATATTGTCAATTCAAGCTCCATGCAAGAGCCAAATTATACGACTGCTACATACCTTTGTAACTTGGTCAGTTAAGTATTTACTAGTGTGAAACTATGTATTTTCTTCTTTGAGTTTGAAATAAAGTGATACAAGAATATGGATATTTGATCCATGTTAGATCATATACAAAAGTTGTATAGTGAATAGCTGTGTTCATAAAGAATGAAATCTCAATGAAATTAGTTCACTCAAGATAAGTAGATAAACTATAATGGAAGATCATGTATTCAATACAATTAATTGCAAATAAAATTATATTTTACACAGAGTAGCCATGGTGGCTGGTCTAACCCTAGACGCCTAACTTTCTCTCAAATCTCATTTTTTCTTCTTTCTTTTCTCTCAAATTCTCTTAAATTCACTAAAATCGATTCAATCTACCGAGTATGATACCAGATGAGGAGGGATAGGTAGAGTCAATAGAAGGAAGGGGAAAACCCCATAGAGGATGGTGGATTTGGGAAGGAAGGTGTAGAAGATCAGGAGTAGGGGGCGGAAGTAGTGGATATGGGCAAAGGGTGGCGGTATAAACAAATCTGGCCGGGAGGCAAGCGAAAGCAGCATGTACAGTGTAGGGGGAAGGTTTCAAACTAAGGAGAGATCTGAAGGGAGGTAAACAGCCAAAGCAAAACAAATAGAATTTTATTTGTATGCAAAAAGACCTCTTATTGTGAAGGAGTGAAGGCAAATGCAGATGTGAATGAAAAAGCGCTAGAGCTCGAATTCATTGAACCAAAGCTAGAGAATGGAAGCAGAAGAGGACTTCTATCAAGAGAAGCAGTTAATAAGGTCGAAGCAGGTTGGGAAAATTGTATTTTGCTTTATATTAGCCGATTCAAACAAGGAAAAGGGAGAGGTACAACAAGCAAAAGAAGCAAAGGAGAAAACAGAAGTAATTTCACTAAGGAGAGCAAGCTGAAGGAGGAACAAAAAACACTGACAAGATTGAAACCGTGATAGAGCAGTTGATTATGGCAAAGAAAGCTATTCTACTGGATAGGAACTAGGGACTAAAGAGTGAATATGGAATTATAGTGGAAGGAAAGAGCAAGATCATAGTAAGCGGGCGAAGAGGTCCTCGCATAGGCTTTTGGAGGGGATAACCAATTTACCAACTATACCAACATATGCTACTACAACCCAAATGTGTGTGGGAGCCATAGAATTAGGTACAGCTGAAAGAAAAGTCACCAACAGCTCCTACAATAATTTTAAAACCTCGACATTCATCACAGACATTGATATTCAACTCCAAAAATTCTTTGAATTCTTTGTTTTCAAATGAATCATTTCCTCTAGTGATATTCATGATAATAAGAATTATGATAATAAAAGTGTTAATTCCGTGCAAGTTTCGAAACCATCACCAATAACGCAAAAGTAGGGTACACCTATGAGGAAAGAAAGTTCAATCGATCAAGGAGAGTCATGGAAAAAGAAAATAAAACAGGAAAACGTAAATAAGAAGAGTGATGCCTCGGGTGTTAATAATAAAAAGGATGGCAAGGAACAGCTAGCATGTGAATCGATCTAAGAGCCTAGCTAGTCAAGTTAAAAAGCATTAATCAGTTAAAAAAGACCACCTGGTGGAAAAAACCCAGAGTTGGGGAAGACTGAGAAAAGTAAATCTTTGAGTTCAATGGCACCGAATAAGGCTGGATGTTGCAAATCTCGACAAGGAATAAATAATTTCTATTGCATGTTGGAATGTTAAGGGCTTTCATAAGCCTAGCAGAATAACGGAGGTATGTAAAATAATGAATTAGCATAAAGTAAGTTGTTTTGGTATCTTAGAGAACAAACTAATATTGAAAGAACTGCTAGAGTTTCAGTGGAGATTTGGTTATAACTAGGAAGTGATTAGTAATGTGTCATGCTACTATAAATGTTGAATATTCAATCTCTTAACCCAGAAGTGTGGAAGTATAACATAATCTGCATGAGTGACCAACATATCACCTTAGAACTGCCGAACATTGGCGGGGCGAAGTTTAATTGCACCTTTGTTAATGGATAGAATTTCGAATTCCTTGGAAGAAATCTTTGGAATAATTTAAAAGAGGATGTTATCTAGATATACTGGCCATGGCTAATTCTAGAAGATTTCTATTGCATTAGGTTGACGAAAGAGAAGAAAGGTGGGCATCCAATCCATTTTAGTAAGACCAAAGAATTGGATATGTGGATGATGAAAATAGGTACAACATAATTACAAATCCATCATTTTGAATTCTTATGATTGTCTGGCCGTGAAAGGAACGTCCTAACCATAATTATTAGAGATTTGATGAACAAGAAATGGATGTAGACTTTTGCTAATACCACTGCCAAATACTTTCCATCTGGATAAGTGATCTCTCACTAATTATAGTAACTTTGGTGGAGCAAAAGAATAACTTACCAAAATCGTTTAAATTCATGAACCATTGACCTTTATTTGATGATTATATTGATATATTTAATCAGTGATGGCTAGAGGAAGGCAAAGGAAGACTATTTTATCGATTTATATGTAAGATGAAAGAAATAAAAAGCAAACTAATTAAATGGTCCAAAGATAAAAACAACACTAGGAAAGAAGTTGAATTATATCAAAATGAGTGTGCAAGATTACAAAGTAAATTAGAAACAGATGATGATCAAAATGTCAAGAATGATTTTCAGCAAGCAAAATATATGCTAGAAAGGGCTATTCCATAGAAGATGATAGATATAGAAAAAAAGAAAAAAAATGCGACTGGCTGTTCTTAGGGGATAAGGCTATTGCTTTCTTTTATGCTAAGATGTCGAATGAGAGATATGTCAAAAACTGGGGAAAAGATATCTCAATTAACGGAGAAATATGCCATGACCAAAATGAATTCACAAAAGGAGTTGTAAATTTCTATGTTGATCTATTTAATCAAAATCAACAAAAGGCAATGCCAAAAGTGGTGACATTTTCAGTGTCAAGGATGATACCGCTTCAGGACTAGATGCTTTTAACTCAAAATTCTACAACATGTATTAGGAAAGCATCAAAAAATTATTGCATGAGACAGCCGATGACAATTTGCAAAAAGGTATAATTCTCACAGAAACTAAGCATACATTTTTGCACTTTATTCCAAAGTCCAAAGAGGAAACAATTATTCAATACTTTTTTTTCCAACAGCACGTTGCAATATGAGCTACTATTTTTATCAAAGGTGCTCTATAATAAACCTATAATAAACCTAAACTGTTTATGGAATAATTATTATCGGAGAACTAATGCACTTCCATTCAAAATAAGCGCATAGGAGATGCTATATTGTATGCTCACGAAATAATTAGGGTTTTTCATAGAAGAGACAATGACGCAGCGGATTAATCAAAACGAATGTAGTAATCGGTGGATTGGAAGATACTGAAATGCTCAAATTCGTTGATCCGAAGATACCGAATTCTAGCTATCCCGAACTCGTTGATCGCGCACGATACCGGGTTCAAAGATCTTCAATTCTTCAAGCGTTGATCAAGCGCACTTGATTCCGCGAATCGGCTTCTGCAATCGTTGAATCGAGCGCACTCGATTAACCGAAAGAGGAGATAGGAGATTATACTCAACTACCAATTTGAATGAAAGCACAAAGCTAACAAAAGAGAATTTTATTCAAAAATCAACAACCCATACAAATGACTCACACGGCCTATTTATAGGCGTTTTACAACTTACGCAAAGAAAACACAAAATTACATCAACTCCTAAGTCGGCACCGACCTAACAACCTCCGACCTATCATAACTCGGTGACGACTTAAGCCCAAACAGTTACAACATAACGACTTAACAATATTACCAGTACAACACAATGCATACGACTTAAAACAGTCGACATACGACTTAAAGACAGGAAAATACAAACAGACAACCACTTAAGTTGTTGCCGACTTAACAATTCTACGCGACTCAACTTAGTAACGACTTAAGAAATCAACGGTCCAGATTAACTCGGCAGAGAATCAACGGCAACAGCTCCAGCGACTCAAAAGCATGCGGCGACTTAAAGAAATCAAGGGTATAGATTAACTCGGTAGAGAATCAACGGTTTCCATCCTCAGCGACTTAACTCCTAACTCGTTAGGTCGTTTACGAGCCTTAACTAAGTCGTAACTCGGCAACGACTTATTCCCTGCTTTGTTAAGTCGTACACTCACCAAAACTAAGTCGTTAACTCGGCAACGACTTAAACCTTCGCATTTTTCAACTGGTGTTGTTCTTCCCGTAGTCTTAGGTCGTAACCCAGCACGTCCCTTAAGTCGTTGACGACTCATAGCTCCCTCCCTAAGTCAGTCACGACTTATACCTCCTTCCTTAAGTCGGTTACGACTTATGCCTTCACCTTCCTCACTACTTACTCGACTTATGTCTTTACCTTCCTTGAGTCGGTCTCGACTTATACCTTTGACAAATGTGGGCTGCGCTGCATCATCCTCCCCAGGTTGAGAAAAATTCGACCTCGAATTTGTAAATTCTTCCACATCAGCGCGCTCATCCCCATGATATGGTACGAGATGTTTAACATTGAACACAGCAGAAGTGTACACATCTTCTGGCAGCTTCAATTTATAAGCATTTTCATTAATTCTTTTCACAACTTCTACAGGACCAATTTTTCTGGCTTTTAACTTGTTATAAGCACCCACTGGAAAACGATCCTTTGTTAACACTGCATAAACCAAATCACCTTCAGTAAATTCAACATTTCTTCGCTTCAAGTCTGCAGATCGTTTATACTTCTCATTTGATTTCTCCAATCGTTCCTGAATGATTTTATGACACTCTGTCAATCCATTAACAAAATCAGCAGCTTTCTTAATTGTCTTCTTTGAATATGGTACTACCGTTAAATCCAACGGACCCTTCGGTAAGCTTGAATATACTATCTGAAATGGACTGAACCCTGTGCTATGATTTACAGCATGATTATGGGCAAACTCTGCCTGGCATAACTTCACATCCCAACTCTTCAGATTGTCTTGAACAAGACACCTCAACAAGTTTTCCAACGATCTGTTCACGACCTCGGTCTGTCCATCCGTTTGCGGATGATAAGCACTACTAAACTTCAGCTTCGTTCCCACAATTTTCCACAAACTCAACCAAAAGTGACTCAGAAATCGAGTATCTCTATCCGACACAATAGATTCTGGCAATCCATGAAGTCGATAGATCTCCTTGAAAAACAATTGAGCAACATGAACAACATCCGCCGTCCTTTTACAAGAAATAAAATGTGCCATCTTCGAAAATCTGTCCACCACAACGAATATAGAATCATTCCCCCTTTGAGTTCTAGGCAAACCCAAAACAAAATCCATACTGATATCCACCCATGGTTTTACAGGCATGGGTAACGGCATATATAAACCAGCATTAGTCGCTGTTCCCTTAGAAACTTGACAAATATGACAACGCTCCACAAACTTCTCTACCTCTTTCCTCATCGATGGCCAAAAGTAAGATTGTGAAATCAACTGTAATGTACGGTCTCTTCCGACATGTCCTTCTTCATGTAGCTCTTTTACAATCTTCATTCTCAAACTACAATCAGGTATACACAATCGATTTCCTTTGAACAGAAAACCATCTATCATCATGAACTCCTCCGTCTTTCCCTCCTTAACTTTATCAACAAACTTTGCAAAGTAAGGATCATTGACAAATAATTCAGGCAACATATCAAACCCCGTCACTTCAATTTTCATTGTTGTTAACAAGTGATTTCTTCTACTCAACGCATCAGCCACACGATTCGTCACTCCCGACTTGTGTTTCACAACAAATGTAAACTGTTGCAGATATGCAATCCACGATGCATGTCTTGCTGAAATCTTGTCCTGCCCTTGCAAATGCTTTAGCGCTTCATGATCCGTATAAAGAACAAACTCTTTTTGAAATAGATAATGTCTCCAGTGTTTAATAGATTGCACAACAACATAGAATTCCACATCATATGTACTGTATCTCATCTTTGCTCCTGACAACTTCTCGCTAAAGTATGCAATTGGACGTCCCTTCTGACTCAGCACTCCTCCAATCCCAACCTTCGATGCATCAGTATGTAATTCAAACAATAACTGAAAATCTGGTAACACTAGAATAGGTGCAGATGTCAGTAACTCCTTGATCTTCTCAAAAGCATTCCCTGCTTCCTCTGTCCATGCAAACTGTTTACCTTTCATGCAATCTGTAACAGGTGCTATCACACTACTAAAGTGTGGAATAAACCTTCGATAAAATGAAGCCAACCCGTGAAAACTACGAACTTCCGTTATCGTCTTGGGTTGTGGCCAATCTCTAATCGCTTCAACTTTACTTTGGTCAACTTGTATTCCTTTCTCTGAAACAACATACCTCAGAAATAAAACACTATGCGTCATGAACATGCATTTCTTTGTAGCAGCATAAAATTGTTCTTCACGTAGGATCATCAGCACTTCCCTCAAGTGTTGAACATGCTCTTCCATACTCCTGCTATATATCAGAATATCATCGAAATACACCACCACAGACTTCCCAATGAATGGTCTAAAAATCTGGTTCATCACCCTCATGAAAGTACTCGGTGCATTTGATAAGCCAAATGGCATAACCAACCATTCGTATAGACCCTCCCTGGTTTTAAAAGTAGTCTTCCACTCATCACCTGGTCTGATACGAATTTGATGATATCCGCTCTTCAAATCAATCTTCGAAAAGATATTAGCTCCGCTTAATTGATCTAGCAAGTCATCTAACCTCGGCATTGGAAATATATATCTCACAGTAATCTTATTCAATGCTCGACTGTCAGTGCACATCCTCCACGTCCCATCCTTCTTGGGTACTAATAAAGCTGGTACAGCACAAGGACTCAGACTCTCCTGCACACGCCCCTGTTCAAGCAATTCTTCCACTTGCCTTCTCAATTCTTCATGTTCCTTCGGACTCATTCGATAATGTGGTCTATGTGGTAACACAGCTCCTGGAACAAGATCGATTTGATGTTGAATGTCCCTCAACGGCGGTAACTCCGTTGGCAACTCTTCTGGAAATACATCGTCAAATTCTTTCAGAACTGGTTTAACTTCCTCTGGTACTTCAACCTCTTCTTGACTCTCTCGCCCAATCAACAAGAATACTTCAGGCTCTTCCTCAACCTTCTTAACAAAGTCTTTCAAAGATAACAAGGTCTTCAGCTCTTCAATCTCTTCCGACTTACTTTCTCCTTGTTGTCTCCTTTTGGGAATTAAGATAATCTTCGTGCCTTTAAACATAAAACTGTAACTATTGGTCCGACCGTCATGCTGTACTGCTCGATCATACTGCCATGGTCTTCCCAATAATAAGTGGCAAACATCCATCTCTACTACATCACACCCGATCTCGTCTTTGTATTTCTTCCCAATAGAGAATGGAATTCGAACTCGTCTATCCACTTTCACTTCTCCTTTTCTCAACCATGCTAACTTGTATGGATTCGGATGCTTCTCTGTCTTTAACTTCAACTTTGTTACAGCCTCGGTGGAAATGATATTGTCACAGCTTCCGGCGTCAATCACAAATTTACACACCTTCCCCAATATAGTACAAGTCGACTGAAAGATATTACTCCTCAACCAACTAGCCTCTTCCTGCTTCGGTGTCAAACATGACCTTCTCAGCATTAGATTACAACCTTCATCTCCTGACGCAATATCCTGCTCATCCTCCTCAACTGGACTAGAACACTCTCCATCAACATCCTCATCTTCAACTTCTACAATCATGGTTCTCTTCTTTGGCTTTGGACACTCGTTGCTTTTATGACCCAATTCCTGACAATTGTAACATTTGAAACCATTGTTAACTTTCGCCTTCTCAACCTCTTTCACCACCGGTTTACTGATAGGTTTAGAAACATTAGAACTTCCACTAACTCCCTTCACTTGATTGTTGGAACTAGTAAACACACCACCTCCTCGTCGTCCCTGCTTCTCCCAAGCCAACGCTTTCTGATGTGCCTCTGCCACAGATCTTGGATCGAACATATTAACCATATCCTGAATCTGCATTCTCAATCCCCCAATGAATCTCGATGTCAGTTGTTCTTCCGTTTCCATGATATCATTCCTTGCAATAAGCTGATAAAACTCATCTGCGTAGTCATTAACAGTCTTTGTGCCCTGCCTCAAATTCTGCAAACGTTGATACATCAGTGACTGATAATTGTAAGGTAAGAACGTTGCTTTCATCAATTTCTTCATCTTCTCCCAAGATTCAACTTTTGTCTTCCCCATTCGTTCACGTGTAAGTTTGGTTTGCTGCCACCATGCCAAAGCTCTACCCCTCAACCTTGTAGCAACCAACTTCACTCTACGACGTTCTGGAACTTCTTTGAAATCAAAAATTTCTTCAACATTAGCTACCCAATCTAGAAACTCCTCTGCTTGCATACCACCTTTGAATTCCGGAATTTCTGTCTTCATCCCCGACTCCCACTTGTGATCATACTCAGAGTAATTTCTTCCTCGTCCTTGACTACTACCACCATCATATTCTTCTTCAAAATCAGAATTATATCGATGTCGATTCTGACCACCAACATCTCTACTACCATCACGTCGACCACCATCATCCCTTCTATCTACATTCCTCCGTTCACGATCAGTCACATTCCTCCCACACCTTTGATTATTTTCAACACTTCTGTCTCGATTGGAATGTGGCGAGACTCTACTACCCCCATGGTTAGATTCAGGTGAAACCCTTCTCCGATTTTGATTCATCTCCGTCATAAGCTTCTCTAACCGGCCAATTCCTTCGTTAAGCTTTTCACTAAAGTTTTCATTGATTCTTTGCTCCATCTCATCAGCTTCTTCTCTTCGATACAAAGCTTCTACGTTTTGGTGGCGATGAGCTCTTCTTGGCGGCATACTTGAAATCTTTACAAACACTTCAACACTTCAAAATTCAAACACTTTTCGGACTTTGATCCAAAATGAAACGGATCGAAAACTTTCACTTTGTTGCAAATCGCGATGAACACGATGGACAAAGTTTCGGCCTCCCACTCAAATCCGATCAAACAACTTCAATACAAAGTCGAACACTTCAACTTGATCACGGCTCAACACCTCAAGCTCTCGGCTATCACTTCAAGCTCTTCAAAATGATTAGGCTCCAAGTCTCGATCTAGCTATGATTGGCTAGAACAAGCTCTGATACCAAAACTGACGCAGCGGATTAATCAAAACAAATGTAGATCGATGAATGTAGTAATCAGTGGATTGGAAGATACTGAAATGCTCAAATTCGTTGATCCGAAGATACCGAATTCTAGCTATCCCGAACTCGTTGATCGCGCACGATACCAGGTTCAAAGATCTTCAATTCTTCAAGCGTTGATCAAGCGCACTTGATTCCACGAATCGGCTTCTGCAATCGTTGAATCGAGCGCACTCGATTAACCGAAAGAGGAGATAGGAGATTACACTCAACTACCAATTTGAATGAAAGCACAAAGCTAACAAAAGAGAATTTTATTCAAAAATCAACAACCCATACAAATGACTCACACGGCCTATTTATAGGCGTTTTACAACTTACGCAAAGAAAACACAAAATTACATCAACTCCTAAGTCGGCACCGACCTAACAACCTCCGACCTATCATAACTCGGTGACGACTTAAGCCCAAACAGTTACAACATAACGACTTAACAATATTACCAGTACAACACAATGCATACGACTTAAAACAGTCGACATACGACTTAAAGACAGGAAAATACAAACAGACAACCACTTAAGTTGTTGCCGACTTAACAATTCTACGCGACTCAACTTAGTAACGACTTAAGAAATCAACGGTCCAGATTAACTCGGCAGAGAATCAACGGCAACAGCTCCAGCGACTCAAAAGCATGCGGCGACTTAAAGAAATCAAGGGTATATATTAACTCGGTAGAGAATCAACGGTTTCCATCCTCAGCGACTTAACTCCTGACTCGTTAGGTCGTTTACGAGCGTTAACTAAGTCGTAACTCGGCAACGACTTATTCCCTGCTTTGTTAAGTCGTACACTCACCAAAACTAAGTCGTTAACTCGGCAACGACTTAAACCTTCGCATTTTTCAACTGGTGTTGTTCTTCCCGTAGTCTTAGGTCGTAACCCAGCACGTCCCTTAAGTCGTTGACGACTCATAGCTCCCTCCCTAAGTCGGTCACGACTTATACCTCCTTCCTTAAGTCGGTTACGACTTATGCCTTCACCTTCCTCACTACTTACTCGACTTATGTCTTTACCTTCCTTGAGTCGGTCTTGACTTATACCTTTGACAAATGTGGGCTGCGCTGCATCAGACAATCATAACATGTGCATTAAAATTGAACTTCGGAAAGCAAATGACATGGTAGATAAAGAATATATGACTCACATGCTTTAAAGCATGAGATTTCTAGAAAAATGGATCAATGTTGTATAGAATTCATAAACACACCTAGTTTTTCAATTATCAATCAAGGAAGCATAATGGAATATTTTAGCAGCTCGAAAGGATTACGACAAGGAGACCCACTATCTTTAATCAAGGAAGTGCAGTATTTCCCTATCTATTCGTTTGACTCGTTATATATAGTATTTTTGTACGATGATAATTATTTGTTTGATATCGAGTTTAATTTACAAGCATTGAATAAACAAGTGATCAATAATGGGTGGTATAGGACAGATGAGCTATTGTTTATTTGGTTAGTTTCTGAATGTATATGTCACTTATTTGATGATGATGGAAGAGCATCTAGAGGTGTGGCTTACTATGCGCTTGCCGACTATGTGTCATTCTGTGAATGAATGTTTATTGGCAGATGTGGGTTACAGTGTAATGGATCTTAAGGCTACTTTAACACTAGGAGGGGGTGAAGAGTGTTTTATAATTTTTATGAATCCTTTTAACCTTATATCAAGATTTAAATTAAATCACAGATTATCAACACAAATCTATACTAATCAAGCAGCCACAGATAAATATAAAAGCAATAACAAAAGGTAAAGTAAGAGAGATGACACGAGGAGTTATTATACTGGTTTAGATTAACCAATCCTACATCCAGTCCTGCACAGTGTATGTACAAATTTCTTTTCCAACACCTGATTTAACGGAAACAAGCAAACCAGAATGCAGTGTCGATTACAAGGCTACGTGATACACCCTTCTGTCTTATGAGTCTAAGGAAAACTCTTTTGATTTACCGGATAACAAGATCACTCACTTTATTTGAATGGGTAGCAAGCACAGCCACTTGATTTGAATGGTCATCAAGCACACACAAACAAATAAGAGTAGAGTTATTAGTTTCAAAATACAAATAGTTGTACTTGAGATACAAGATATCTTATAGCCCTTCTGGTAGCGATTTGATTTTTGAGTTTGTAGAGAGAATACTTCTAAAGTGGTAGATAATTTATGGTGAATCAATCTAGTAGAGTATGGATTTATTCTTTGTAGCTTTGAAGAGTATAGTGAGTAGTTTTCAAGAAATATTTCAAGGGAGTAAGAAGTAATAAGAAAGTAAGAAAATTTAGTTAGAAAATTCGTTTACACTCCCTTTACATGGTGAATGAATTGATGTATCCATTCGTGAAGAGTAAAGACAAAAAGACACTTCTTTTTAAAATTTAAAAAATAAACCAACGGTCAGTATGTCGACATATCTAAGAGGGGTATGTTGACATACCCTTCTAAGTTTTGAAAAATTCTTTTCTTTTATATTGTTTTCAAACTTCTATATATTTTTGTAAAATAATTTAAACATAGTTTTTAACTGCTTTGAACACATAAATACTTCTATAAAATATATATTTTGAAATTTTAAATAATTTATTTATATCAAAGATCAGAAATTTGTGATAAAGATCAGAATCTACTATCACGTACTTTAACAAAACTCATACTATATTCTTGAGCTCTTCAAATCATTGTCTTTAAACTCACGAGTCTTGATCATCTCTGAATCTTGTACTTTAGTCTTTATACTGATTAGTCTTCAAGTTTAATCATTCTGTAATTATGTAATATTCTATAATATATACTATACAACTTGGAAAAACATTAAGATTTATATTTATGTGGTTGTTGTCATCAAAATTAATATTAAAGGTATTAACAGTTGTATGCAATTTGTGATGTTGTGCGTTTGACCAGGTCGGCTAGTATCCAACCCAGTTAGTTGATTCGAGGGTCGCATTCTGAATCCCATGACATCAGTTTGACATATTATTACCTGTTGTGTGCTCGTATTACTGCGTGATAATAGCCCAGATGTCACAGTAAGGCCAGGAGTTTATTACCATCAGGAAATTAATGCTTTAACTAGGCACTATGTAGGCTTGTATACATGCATAGACATGTTAGATGGATTTGGGGGTCGCAATGGCTGGGCGGTAACCTAGAGACCATAAGAGTACTGAAGTGTACTTTTAGTGTAGACCCCTAGGCTTTTGTTGTATGCTTGTCAATTACCTATCTAGTTCATTTCGATTGATTTATATAGACATATAGCATTGTGTTATCACCTCTACCGGGATGACTACTTATGAGGCTGGAGCCATTATGATCTAGAGACTTTCTGTATGCTCGCATATCATTAAAGGCTTAATGTGAGCACATATATCATTAGAGACTTATTGTGTGCTCCTCAATCCATAATTATGTGATCGTCCAACCTTATTGACATGTTGTGTCCTCGTCTACATTATAGGTTATGTGGAAATAATCTTGATATTGGATCTGTTGCTTGGTAGCTTTGATTGAAAACTTAGTTATGCGCCTGTATTGAGTATCTTTTTGTTTACTTTCACCCAGTTATGATTTATGTTTAGCACGGCGCTCACACACACACACACATACATACATATATAGCTATTGGGTGATGATTGATATGCATGGTATATTGTACTGCATTTCTCACTATTTACTTTCAAAAACTCTCATAAACGATTGAAGACTTCAAATAGAAGACACCATTTATGTTTGCATAGAAGATGTAACTCAATTATTATTTAGAATGAAGTGTCAATATCCTCAATGAAGATGCAACATTCCACGGAAACAATTTGAGCAATGAACGTGTCTGTGCAAATATGGATTTGATTATTTGTCTCGATTCAAAGCATGCTTTGTGTTTATAGAATCATACTCGAATGTTATTCGATATTTGAACCAATTGGAATTTCAATGGAATTGGAATATGAAATAATAAAAGGATGGATCCTAGACTCGATAATAATCAACTATGAAGTGTGTAATGGAAAAGATAGTGCATGTCTTGGCAAAAAAACATGGACTCGTATCGAACCATGGATATATTGGTACCGATCCATCAAAATGTCGAAAATGCGGTAAAACAATTTGTACGGTGGATTTATACATTGTTTTGATGAAAGAGACAAGTATAAGAGATAGGAGATGGGTCGGTACCATTTCAATAAAATTATAGTTTTGCTCCAAAAGACCTAAAGCTTGATGACTTAAGCTAATTTGAAGAAAAGAGGTGGACACTTAGTCAAATCATGGATCGGTTTCGATCAATCAAATCTTGGAAATTATGCATCTAGACTCGTATGATCTTCCTTTTGGCTTCTCAGATCTGTCTGTTAAAGTGATTCAAAACTAGATTTAGCGATTTAGGAGCATGGGTTTATTTATAAGTAGCAACTCCAATATATGGAAGAGTACACTGATTGACTTTTGCAAGGAGACACTATCAAATTCAGAACCAAGCAATTGTATTCTTGGAGTTGACTAGTAATTTAGTTTTGATAGCGAAATCTATTAATAAAAACTAAGGCTAGAGAATTTGCTGAATAATTAATTTATTTTTGCTTGTTGCCTCCTTTTCCGTTTAATTCTTGCTATTTTAATTTCATTTCAACTGGGATTTTACCTATTTTATAGGCAAAATACTTGGAGCGAAAATCAAGAATGATATATGATTGTTATTAGGATTTCAATAAAATTTCCTACTTTATCTAAAGGAAATGACTCCGAGAAAAGGCTTGAGTAGACAAGTGATTGTGGAAGATCCAAAGGTTTCAGAGCATGGAGTGAATGAAGAGAAATGGGAAGGAACTTCAGCATAATCAAAAGTTGTGACAAAGCAAGAGCTAGACAAGATGGTGGCATCTATGGAATACAAGATGTAAATGTCTCAACTTGCCATCTTAGAGAAATGAAGAAGAATTTTTCATTGATAATACAGCCCTTTAAGAAGAGGGATCGTAAAGATATTGTAATGATATGAGGGATTCATCGTTTGAGTCAAGCGAGGAAATTTCAGTAGATCAACGCTGAGATGGAAAGTAGAAAGCATGAGAAAGGGGTGCTGGGAGTTCAAGGAATCGTAGGAGATGAGTTGTAGCCGGAGCTCCTACTTAAGGATCGATGGTATCGACCATCAAGGGTCGGCACTGATTCATCAGAGACCCATCAAAGAGAAGGAGATGCTTTGGAGATGATGATGATTAAGAAGGTGACGGTCTCGTGATGGAGAAACATGTAGAAATACATGTAGAAACATACAAAGAGGATATAGTCCATGCCGAAATTTCCATAGAACTGAAAAAATGTACTCCTTAAAGATGGTGGACCTACGCGTTATTGTGTTAGCCATTACTGTTCGCCGGGTCAAACATATGGTGATGCATGCAATGGACACCATTCAAGGTGAGATGAAGGAAATGATGAGATGAGATGATTATTGAAATAATTCAAAGGTTGCTTTAGCAGAATTAGCACCAAGATGATAGTTAGGAGACCACTACTGGTAATTATCTTTTTACCAAGGAGATTAAGCGGCTCAATACCCTAAAAACTCTTCATGCCAATGATCTAAAGCTATAATGTGTTGACTAACCCAATTCAATAACTGATGAAGTATGACATGCATATGAATAGTGCCATAGAAGACGATGACGTGAGTTTTCGCTCTTTTCGAGGGACTAACTACGATGTGGTTCTTCATGCTGGAACCTGGGTCCATATCACCTTATAAGAAATTAGCGAATAAGATTATGAATCAGTTTTGAGTATAAACGGTATAGCCTAAGGATGTAATGTCCTTAGCTAATTTGCATCAAAGTTACGGTGAGACCCTAAAAAGCATTTTGAAATAGTACAACACCATTATGAAAGAGGTGAAGAATCCTAGGATGATATTGTTTAATAGCTCTAATAGCAAGAGTGAAAAAATGTACTGATTTTGGTAGGCGATATACCAGCTGCATCAAAAAACTTTTATAGGAAAGTTAACCAGTTTCTAGGCTTAGTGGAGGTAGAACTAGAGGTAGATATGGGAATTGGTGGTCAAGCTGGACCGAGCAGTGCTGTAAAGAGTAATGTGGCTATCAAGCAGGATGGTGACATAAATAATGGAAATGCTGGAAAAGTGCAGACATCTCAAGGATGTGATAGAGGAGCTGATAAGGAAGAAACAACTCTAACAATATGTTAGAAACCCGTAGGATGGTAAGTAAGGGAATGTACAAACTCTGAGGTAGCTGCCTCGAGGTAACAAAGAAAGGATCAACGTAGAATGTTCAAGGCAACCAAATTAGAATTTGACGATAAACACTATATCTAGAGGTCCACATCCCACGGAGAAAAGTTAAAACGTGATGGAAAGATATAGGAACTCGCTCAAGCATGCCCCATTGGAAATGTGTTATGCGATCGAGGAAGGATCTCCTTCCGAACAACAATGAAGGATCGATGATGATTTCGTCCTTTCATAATTGGTATGTAGATGGAGTCGAGGCTCCAACACTCGACCTAATGCTGATAATAGCCTTGGTTGGGTTGGCTGCAGTTCGTTGGTGTTAGTATATAGCGAAAGCTCGATGAACATCCTTTTCAAATAGACATTTGATAAAATGCAACTCAAAAATGGACCTGTTGCCTTGTAATTCCTGACTTCAATGATTTATTGAAGAGGCAACATCTCCTCTCTGGTGCATCTAATTGCCTATCCAGCCTGGAGACAACCTCCATAAGGTTATACAAGTTCAAATGTTCATTATGGTGGATGAATTCTTAGCATACAATGAATTCTTGGGACAAGCGACCCTACCTGATTTTCGAGTTGCACTCGTTCCGTCGGGTTTGATGATGAAATTTCCTAAAAGTGGGGTCAATTCAAGGAGACCAAAGCATAGGTTGAGAGTGTTATGTTGTAGATTTTTTGGAGGCATGACACAAGGAAAATGAAAAGAATCTGTAGAAGGCTCTCTGTATTAAAAACCAAAATGCATAGCAATTACCATCTAAGCCATGGCTTGAGTCCGTTAGCGACAATATAAAGCTATGGACCCATAGAAAGAGTCGGATAAGGCAAAGGCAGTACCAATGGAGCTGAAGGACAAGATTCATGTGGATAAAGATGATCCGATGAAGATTGTCAAGATTGGATTTCAACTCTGCTTGAGGATAAAGAAGGTGCCGATTTGGTTTCTCCAGGCAAACAAGGACATGTTTGCTTGGAAATATTCTGACATGTGGGGAATTTCACCTGAAGTTGCATGCCACACACTCTATGTGAACACAACCTTTCTGCCGGTGAAACGAAACGGTGCAATACGGAACCAGACCGATTTACCGTGTTGAAGAAAAAGTAGATAAGTTGAAGGAAATTTTTTTTATCCATGATACGTTGTATTCAAAACTGATATCAAATCCAGTGGTGGTCGAGAAGGCAAATGGAAAGTGGCGGACATGTATAGACTATTCTGACTTGTATAAAGCATGCCCGAGTGACAGTTTTCCACTCCAACGAATCAATCAATTAGTAGATGGAACAACCAAGAACAAGCTTATATCATTCATGGATTCTTACTTTGGCTCTAAGTAGTTAATATCAATATTGGGTATGTATGAGTCAAGTAATAATATGACATATTTTAAAATATCATGATAATATAGGATAAGATCGGTAAAATATCAGACATGTCTATGAATAGTTATAACCGATATCGTAATATGCTATAATTTTATAATAATTTTATGTTTTTAATAATTTGGATATATATTTCCAAATTGCTGCCAATGAAGATTGGATGTCGTTTATTGATTACAATCTATCTACATGGATATTTTATTAAATAGAAGTTATAAAATAGCTAGTAAAAACTAAGATATTCATATAATGTGCAACTTTATTGTTTTCTTTATTTTTATGCTATATATAATTTATTTTTAGAGTCTTCCAATCATCAATATTATTTTTTAGACTTTTATATTCATATTTTCTTCGTTTTCATTTTCACTTAAATTATCGGACAAGTATTATTGATTTGATACCAATTGCTACTTATAATCCATTCTTTATCGGTTTGTCAAACATAACTTTACTTCTCTTTAACTTTTAGTTCTGTATGTGATAAAAACAGGAACGAGAAATGACAAAAAAATGAATTTTCAAAAGCTAAATTACCAACTAGAAATAATGAACAAAGTATAGAACCAAAAAGAGATGTAGCTATTACATGATCTTGTTTTTAGTGGTAAAGTGTTCACATAAAATAAAACATATGACATAATGGAATAAGTAGAGATTTCTTTATTAAAAGAATAATCAAGGAGAGTGAAAATATGTTAAAACTGAAAAATTAATGCATTTGGATTTTCCATAATATCTACATATTGTCATTCACCATATAATACACTCAAACATTAAGAACATGAATATTTATTTGTAATTTTATTTTCTCCATACTTATAATAACCAACAATATTCATTGAAAATATCGGGTATTTTAAACTAAATATCGGAGTGATATATCAGCATATATTAGGTGATATATTGGTAATTATATATTGAGCGATATGTTGTAAAAAAATTGGTTAAGGAGCAATATGAGATATATTAGCGATATTATCCAATATTAACTACTTAGCTCATACTACTATATGTTTGCAATGTGTGTCCCCGACCATGAGCATATAAGATTCACTACGGACTTAGGACTATATTGCAAAATGTTATGTCATTTGGTTTGGAAAACGCTGGAGCTACATATTAGAGTTTAGTTAACAAGATGTTTGCAAAACAAATTAGATGGATGATGGAAGTCCATGTGGATAATATGTTGGTAAATTCATAAAAATCTATAGACCAGATAGGAGATTTGTTAGAAATGTTTGATGTGCTTTGGAAGTATGGAACGAAGCTAAATCCATTAAAGTGTTCTTTCAAAATTGAATTTGGGCAATTTTTTAAGGTTCATTGTGAACTCAAGGGGTATTGAAGCTAAACCAAAGTAGACTGAAGCTTTAAATAAGGTTATAGCTTTGCGAACAAGGAGGGAAATGTAGAGCTTGAATGGTAAAGTCACCACTTTAGGTAGGTTCATCTCAAAGGCTACTGGTAAATGTATATTGTTCTTTGATGCCCTTAAGAAGGAAAGGGAAAAGTTCTAATGGATAGATGAATGTGAAGCTGCCATTCAAAATCTATTGGAATATCTTCGAAAATCACCAACCTTATCAAAACGTTTAGAAGAAGAAGATCTATATATCTAATTGGTAGTATCAACTAGCGCATTGGGTGCATCTTTGGTGAGTGAGGAGTGCAAATCCAAAGGTCGATATATTACATCAGCAAGCGGTTCATTAGAGTGGAAAAGTGATATCCAAAGCAAGAGAAATTGGTATATAGTTATTAATTGCATCGAGGAAGCTTAGATCATATTCCAGGTTCATCCGATAAGAGTGTTAGTGAAGCGACCTCTTAGGCAAGTATTGCACTGCCCCGAGACTTTGGGACGATTACTAAGATGGAATATCGAGTGAGTCGATTTAAAATCACTTATCATCCTAGAAAGGCAATTCAAATATAAGCATTGGTGTATTTCATTAATGATTCACCATCTAAGATGACGAAACAGAAGTGGAGTTGGTTGAACTATGTTGATGGAATTTATACATTGATGGAGCATCTAATTACTATTATTCCAAAAAGGAGTAATTCTGATAACTTCAAAAGGTCGGAGGATATGTTATGCATTAAAACTTTTTGAGCTATGAACAATGATACAAATTAGGAGGCTTTGATAGCATGACTCTAGATAGCGAAGCAGTTAGGAGTGAGAGTACTCCATATTTATAGTGACTCAAAAGTGGTGGTTTGCCAGGTTAAGAAGGAATATAAGTCTAAGGGTACATGGCTTACCTCTTACCTGTCTATAGTGTTGGAAATACTGGATGACATCAAGTACTACATGGTAACGCACATCCCTAGAGAAGAGAACATAAATGATGATTCATTAGCCAAACCGGTAAGCTTTAATGTTGTGTAGCTACTAAGGATCATTCTAGTATAGATGTTGAAATCTCCAAACATAGACAAAATGGATATTGACTACATCTTAGAAATTGATGAGAAGGTATTATGTATGACTCCATTCAAGGATTATTTGCTTAAGGAATATTTTCGAAAAGTTGAAAAGAAAAGCAAAAGATTTTGCATAAGGTACCACGTTAAATTACAGATTTTTAGTTTGGAGAGGATTCTCTACCCTCGTTAAGATGTGTAGACAAGGATGAAGCTAAGAAGTACCTATTGGATGTTCGTAAAGGAAGCTGTGGCGATTACTTCAAGAGGCAGAATTTAACAAGGAAGGTTCTTCGATATGGATATTTATAGCCAAAATTCAACTAAGATGTTGCGGAATACTTGAAAAGTGTGACAAGTGCTAGAGATTTGCGAAGATACTAAGAGCCTCATCCAAGGAGCTTATGCAAATGGTTAGCTCATGGTTATTTGTGGTTTGGAGAAATGATATTATTGGAGTGCTACCAATGTCACATGGAGGAGCGATACACACAATTGTAGCAGTGGATTGGTTTATAAAATGAGTCGAGCAGGAGCCCCTCACCATGATCACTTCAGCAAAAGCGGTCAATTTCATAGTCAAAAACATTTTGTGCAGGTTCAAAGTTATAGTAAAAATGATAAAAGAGAATGGGAACTTAACTGGAAAGTGCATAATTCTATGATCAATATGGAATTGAAAAGAGCTTTTCCACAGTAACGCACATGCATGTGAATGGACTGGTGGAGGCGGTGAACAAGATAATCATATCCACTATGAAGAAGCGATTAAAATGGGCTAAGGTAAATTAGGTGGATGAATTACCACTACTATTATAAGCTTATCAAACAACCTTAATGTTTCCAACCGGACATGCTCCATTCGCATTTTCTTACAAAACTAAAGTCATGATTCCAGTTGAAGCTGAAGTCCATTCTCATAGATAGGTACATTATGACCCTAGGGTGAATAAAGGCCTATTTCTACCATCCCTCGATGTGGTGGAGGAAAAGCGAGAAGGGAAAATTTTTAGGTATCTTCTCACGACCAAAGAGTAGAAAGGTAATTCAATGCGAAGGTATGCAATTATACTTTTATGCTAGGCGACCTTATTTTGAAATGGTTCTTTCCATGTATGGAGGCACTAGTTACGAATTGGAAATGTCCTTATGTGATAAGACATAGGCTTGATGATGGTACTTTAGGTTAACAATAGTCGATAGGGTTCCAATTCCTCGAGCATGGAATAACGAGCATTTGTGCCGCTATTTCACTTGATTTATTTCATTTATAGGATTTTTATTCATTTAGATTGGATGTAATAAAGCATATTTTGCTATTAGATATTAAAATAAAGTTAGCATTTTGAATCAGTGAAATCATATTCATTAATTTTGACTTTTTTTATTGGATTAGTAGCACGAAAAAACATTCTATGTTTTGAAAATTAAAGGTCTATGTACTTGAAGATAGGTATCGATGGACTCCTTCGAACCATGATTTGTTCCATGAATTATAATCAGACAAGGGGTAGATCAGATAATTCACACTTAAAACATCTTATCTTTAAGCAAAGCCAAGAGATGGGCGAGGTCGGAGATAGATTCCCAAAGACAGGCATCGCAGACGTTGGTACCAGAAGATGGGCATCATTGTATAATTGAATTCCCGAAAGTAAAAAAATAGTGGGTTATATTGGTGCTTAGGTGAACATTAGAGGAAAGCCACATAACTTCAGTTAGGATGTCACAAAGCAGTTTTACTTATAGTTAAATAAGATATGTTTGACCGATAAACTAAAACTATGTAAGGGAAGTGTAATTGTGGAAGTTTATTTATATGTACCAAGCTATAGTAAATAAATGCATTACATAGTCCACAAGTAGGCAAACATAATATATAAGTAATTCATTACAAGAAGTTATATATTATTACATGTAGGAGCTGTACATAGGTGTAGAGTATAAAGGATGCGCTAAAAGTAAGTAGACGGGTATTGCTCAGTTTTCTTGCAAGCAATTAGCAAGCCAATTTAAGACAGTCTAGCCTTATCAAAGCCAGCCAATCATTTTGTTACTGGCCCACGTACGCCGGCCCAAGCCTATGATAGTCTTAACCCATCCCTTCCATATAGCAAGGCATCAAGGTGAGGCCGAGTCACCTTATCCTTAGGCATCCTTCACATTTAGGCAAGATCTCGGACAGGCCCCTCTTGGTCCAGTCTAGCTTGGTTCAGTAATGACCACCCATCCTACAGTCAGCCTTCTTCTGACATAGCTCCACAATAGGACATTCACCCGACGTCACTCTCGTTGTTAGCCAAAACCTCTCCAAGCCCGCCTCAATAGGCACGTCAAGCAAGATAGGTTCAAGCATGGCCCATCCTTAACCCGGCTTTAGTATAGCTGCCTCTGATCGGTCCAAGATAGCCCTCCCAGTTACCTCGTACCTAGCCATGCACCATTTTCCCAATATGTTCTT
This sequence comes from Allium fistulosum, assembly GCA_030737815.1. Taxonomy (NCBI): domain Eukaryota; kingdom Viridiplantae; phylum Streptophyta; class Magnoliopsida; order Asparagales; family Amaryllidaceae; genus Allium; species Allium fistulosum. The sequence continues at coordinate 264,376,151 of CM060905.1, read as the reverse complement.
AGCAAGGTTCCTAGTTTCTTTCATATCGTTAATAACCAGTTGACTAGCTCGGCAAGATTTGCCACATAAGCACTCAAGTAAATAATAAAGTGTTCCACCTATCTGAAGCACTATAGTTGAGCAGCTGAATTGATGTGGCGTACCATCAACATTAAATGTGCATCTAATGTGAAGTCTATGCATTAAATGCGAAGCCCATGCCCGGTGTAGAGGAGTAGTGAGTACATTTTTAACCACCGCACTTCTTCTTACACCTAGCAGCTTTCGTCTATTCGTCCTGGGGGCCATATTAACGGTCAAGCTTTTTCTTGCCTATTCTATAACTCAATCTCAACCGTTCATTATCCACTTTAGCTATTATAAATATCCCCTGTATTGCAACTTCAAAGGGGTTGGAACATACAAGGATTATGAATGCTACACACAATTCAATGCTCTTGATACCATAAGTCCTTAAGGTTATACAGCTTTATTAGTCTTAAGTTCTTTCTTTTCTCTAATTATTCTTTTGTAATTCCTTATAGTTGTAAGAGAAATATATAGTAAGAGAACTTCATAATGGATATAGGCAACTTTGCCAAACTACTTTATATCTTCTGTTATTTACCTTTCAGCTGCCTACTTAACTTCTCGTTTTTCACTTTAACCTTAGTGTTAGCAAGTTACCTTTATGCATAAGTCCAATTTTAAGGTTGGAAAAATCTCTAGTTAGCATTTTGGTGCTAGAAGAAGGGCCTCCCCCTAAAGCTCTCACCTTTCCATATTTTTCTATTCTGCAAAGAGCCGATCTGACTTGTTACCATGGACAATCTCCATCCACTCGAAGGTAACAACTCCAAACAGGCACGAAACCAACAACACTCTTTCAAGTGCTATCTAGTCCAATTCGGGAATCAATGAAAAAATATGGCATACTATAATGCTACAACTGCCAAATATGGGTTAGCTGGCCCACGAAGTGAATGGCTTGAGGATGCAGTTGGATGCTTAAGCCACTGTAAACTTTGTTCCACCAGCTCCTTCGATTATTGTCTTAGTCGACATGGCTATTCATTGATCCATGCTCCCTAATGGCGTACCATCCGTGAATATCCTCGGGTCCGGCAACACCGAAGACCATACCAGGAATGGCGGCCGTGTTGAAAACTAGGATGGCAGGAACCCAATGTTCCTGGCCACTCTCTAAAGAACTAAAGAGCTCATTGCAGCATGGAATAAATAAATCACTCCCTGCTAGAGAGTGGGATAGCCAAGCACAAGCACTCCTACCTCCCATCAATGTCTGATTCATTTGTGGAAGCTGGGGCTGTCTTCACCCCAACTCTGACATGAATGTCCATCCCGACCGAAGATGTTATAGAATGCATTATATGCGCACTAGACCAATGCGACTTAGAAACATGCCCAGACCCAAACAATGACCCATTGGATCCCCACATAGGTGGTTCAGGCATCGAAGGTAGGCCATCGACTCCTTTTGAGTTGATCACTATAAACAGCACCGACTCTAGCAAGATTGTACAAATCGGTACCGAACTTAGTCCAAAGATTAAAGAAGGACTAATGGGGTTCCTGAACAGAACAAAGACGTCTTTTCATGGGGGCAGGTCGATAAGGCTGATATTAACCTAGGATCATTTTCCATATATTGATCCAAAGGCCACCCCCGTCCGCTAAAAGTGCCGACCGCTCAACCTAGAAAGGTATCAAGCTCTCAAGGAAGAGGTAGAGAAGTTGTTAGCCAACGGTTCATCAAGGAGGTAAACTATCTGGTATGGGTGGCAAACCCAATATTGGTTAGAAAGCCAAATAGGACTTGGAGAACATGCATTGATATCTTCGATCTTAACAAAGCCTACCCTAAAGATAGCTTTCCTTTGCCTTGCATTGATCAGCTGGTAGATGCAACTAGTAAACATGAGCTCCTCACTTCATGAACACCTATTCTAGGTACAATCAAATTGCCATGCACAACCCAAACAAAGAACATACTTCCTTCATAACTAACCCCGGCTTGTACTACTATCATGCTATGCCTTCGGTTTGCAAAATGCAGGTGTAACATACAAGTAGCTTGTCAATTGCATGTTCTTTGAATTGACTGGTCGATCTATATAAGTTAATGTGGATGATATGCTATTTAAGTCCGAGAAGGCAGGGGACATCTATAAAATCTGGCTGAAACCTTCGGCATTCTTTGGCATCCTTCATCAATTCAACATGAATCCAAATCCCATAAAATGCCCTTTCCCTGTCCAATCTGGTAAATTCCTAGGATATTTTGTAAGTGCAAAGGGGAATGAGGCTAGCCCCAAAAAAATCCAAGCCATCCAAGAGATGCATGTCCCCAAACCGTGCAACGGGTTCATAGCTTAAATGGGATGATTGTAGCATTATGCCGTTTTGTTCCAAAATCCACTAACTGTTGTCAACCCTTTTCAATCTCATCAAAGGGGAAAATCATTCACTTGTAGTGAGGAATGCGCCAAGGCATTCGACGAGCCGAAGCAACATATGGCTATCCCTTTAATACTATCCAAACCCATCAATGTGGGGGACCTTTATCTATACTAGCCATGTATGATCGCACAATCTGCACCGCCTTCTTCAAAGAAGAGGAGAGGGTCCAACATCCGATCAATTATGTCAGCCAGAGGTTGACCTGTCCATAGACAATATTCTCCAGGCTAGAGAAACTCACATTTTACCTGCTCATAGCAGCCCGGAAGCTCCGGCCATACTTTCAAGCACATCTTATCAAAGTCCTAACAAATCAGTCTCTGAAGCAAATCATCGGTCGGCCCAACATAGCAGGCCAATTATTAAAATGGTCTGTCAAGCTTGGACAACATCTCATTCTAGCCTCGCACTTCCATCAAGGGTCAGGCCATTGCTGACTACATTGCAGAATATTTCAGTTCTGAAGGCTTGGAAGAAACCGTAACCAATAGGCTAGCTTGGACCTATATATCGACAGAGCATCAAATGAGAAGGGGGCAAGGGCCGGCATGGTCCTCATCGCGCCCAAGGTAAAAGGGTTATGCTTTGCGGTCTGCCTTACATTCATGGCGACCGAAAATGATGTCAAGTATGAGGCTATCCTGGTCGGCCTTAGGATGGTAAAGGAACTATGCATGGAATCTATGCATGTTATCAATGACTCACCTTTAGTCATCAACCAGATTTGCGATTGCTTCCAAATAAAAAACAAAACACCGGCCTTGTATATTGTTGAGGCCAAAAGGATCATCAATATCTTTATGGAAATCAAACTAGAACAAGTACCCAAAGCACCTAGCAACCCCGAAGAGGATACCACTCCTTAGGTCCCGTTAAAAATCCATGATTCCCGTGGCTACGAGCCAAGGCACCAAAAATGGAAGTAGATGCCCCTCTATAGACAACTGGAAGATACCTATTACACCATAATTTAAACCTAGTACAAATTAAAAATATTCAAAAGGAAAGCTCCTTGGCTTTTAATTTCGAAACCCATTATTTGTTTTCCATCGAGAGCTTAAGCACCAGGATCAATATTCGAGAACCCGAGATCCAAAAGAAAGAGCAAAGACGTTGATTAAGATCAAGGTCATTGTCCAATTAAGACAACGAGCTCAGCAACTATCGAGACCAAAGACATTTCAACAAGTATCAACAATCAGCAGCTCAGATAGCCTTGGACCGACATAAACGGTCTAGATAAACAAAAGGAAACATTGGAACTATATATTAAAGTGGCACATTATCAATCCGCATCAAAGTACTCTTAATAAGATTATAACAAGTGTTTGAATCTAAGCTGCCTATAACAAGCCAGGCCATCAATCCATGTGAAAGCCCCTGCATCAATGGGATACCTTAAATTTTCTATAAATAGAGAACCATATGCTACTAAAAAGGGGATAGAGATTTTCTAACATTGTACAATCATTCCATATTCTTTACCCTATTTAGAAAGATTTAATCAAAAGATCATTAATGGTAGACCTTGTAATAGAAATACTTGTACATAAAATTGAGGAATAAAAGCTCATGGTAGAACCTTCAAAGTGGACATAGGTATCTCGGTCCCGAACTACTATAAATCTCGTGTCTTTTCACCTTTCAGCGCTTATTAATTGCATAATTTCTATGTTTATTCAATTTATCTACATCCATTTGAAACAAGATTCCGAAAGGTTTGGAGTGTTATTCAAACGAAAAAACCGTCTAACAATTTTGGCATTAGAAGGAGGGCCTCAACCTCCATCTTTTCTAATCCTTTAAGCTCAAACCTCTCAACCTAGCATGAAGTCAAAATTCTCTTCTCAGAAGCCACCTCACTCCCCTTTCTAGGATGAGGGAATCGAAGAACTGCATACGAATGAAGAAAATCAAATGGACCAGACAAATCCGACTATTAATGAGAAAACTGCTGCCTCGGTCCTCAATGAAAGCGAGTATCGACAATTGATGCTGAAGTTCATTTCTGACATAGCATAATGCTTAGACAACTACCATAACAAAGTTAAGAGCACATTTTTCGAATTAGAGAAAAAGGTTTCGATCGTATTTGAGGAAGACGAAAATCCTATAACTTTCAGCCAATGGTTGATGAGGTTTTCAAAGTTGGATTCATGGAAACGGCTAGGAGAGCCAAAACTGGAAAAATGACAAGAGTGGAACCTTCTAGGAGGTCCTTGACTTTATAAGTCCTTAAATTGTGAATTTTGAAAGAAGGTAACAAAACATCCCACAGACCCAAAATACTGAAGCCGAAACTCTAAGACTCGATGGGGATCAAGCAATGGAAACCTTGTTAATGAAATTATCAGAACTAGTACAAAATTTACAAGAAGACCGATCCAACCTTAATTTTGAGATGAAGCTTTGAAAGGTCCAACCTTTCTCCGAAGAAATTATTTGGTTCCTCATGCCTCCTGGACTTAGAATCCCCAAGCTTTCTTATAATGGAACATCTAACCCCGAAGATCATATTGCTCTATATGAAATCCAAATGTAAGAAATCCGGGCTTCGGATGAAATCAAATGTAATTTCTTGCCTGCAACTTTCAATGGACTAGCCTTAAAGTGGTTCCAGAACTACCCACCAAATTCGATTAGCTCTTGGGAACAGTCGACCATGGATTTTTTGACTTAATTTTTGACACCAAAACAGGATTGAGTTTGCTTACTGACTTCAAATAGGGAAAAGGAGTGTCCTTGAAGGACTGTTGTAAGAGATTTAACGACGTAGATGCCCAATGAAAGAGCATGACAGATGAAACTAAGCTGGTCGCAATCACTTTAGGATTGTGGAGAAACACACCATTCTGGGATGATCTTTTGAGACAAGAATGTAAATCCCTAAACGATTTCTTTTTCCAATCTTGAGGAGAAATTCAAATTGAGGAATCAAAGGGAATTGCCTGGAAGAACCCAAAATGGAGTGGTTACAACAAGAAGTATACTTTGGCTAAGAGATTTAAGAAGGAATTTCAAGTATCGAAAGCCTACCCCCAACCCATTCATATGCTCAAATCTATGCAACAACCCAAGAACGAATCCCTTACCCTCCAAGAAGAGGAAGAGTGCTAAAAATTAATCGGGGAGGAAAATACTACAACTACCATTGGCAAAATGGTCATAGTACTGAAGAATATATATTTTTGAAGTCCTTCATCAACAAACTAGTCAATGAAGGAAAGTTGGATGAATTCTTAAAGAATGATAATACTCAAGGAACCACCACCCCAGTAGGAAACGAAAGCACACAACCCCAAGCACTAGCTCTAAGATCTCTACCAGCCATTAGAAATTTTATGGGCATCATTCTAGGAGGGCCTCATATTACTGGGGCAGGCAATGGTAGTTGGAAGAGGTATATCAATGAAGCCAAAGCATGAGGCATCTTGGTATATGAGATGAAAAGATTGAAGAAATAACTGAAGGTAGGGCCAGTAATCACATTTGACGATTCTGATGAGTGGTGTGTTTGCCACCCCCATAATGACCCACTTATGATTACGGCCCATATTGGGTTTTCAGAAGTAGTAAAGATAATGGTGGACACTTGAGCTGCTGTCAACATAATCTTCAAGCATGCATTCGACAAGATGGGATTACCCAAGTGCACACTCAAGCGTAGTCAAACTCCCATATATGGATTCAATGATGAAGGAATAATGCCTCTTGGAGAGTGTAAGCTGATGGTCAAAATTGGAAATAATCTTCACTGCAGAATTTTCAAGACCACCTTTGTCATCATGGAGATCCCATCATTATACAATGCCTTCTTTGGAAGACCAACTCTCGACATTATGGATGGTATGTTTCTACTAAGCATTTACTTTCAAAGTTTCCCACCAAAAAGGAGAAGGGCTTGTAAGGGGAGATTAGTGGATCTCCAAACAACTGTATTATGCAAGCCTGAACATAATCAATAAAGGAAAGACTTTATCTTATAAGAACAATGTCAAAATTAACCAACCTACACTTCTCGAAGTTAAGGAGACAGCCAATGCCATGAGTTCTAAACCTGGGGAAAGCCGAAGGAAACCATTAAGAATTTTTCTAAGAAAAGAAGATCTTATGATTGGAGAATTAATCTATGTATTGAGCTACCATGGAAGATTTAAATAGGTAGAATAGGATCAAAGTAGTAAGCCTCCCGGGAGAAAGAGAAAGGTTATTCACACTATATAGGAAACACTGAAAGAAGAAGAAATTGAGCTTGATATCAATCCGAGACAAGGGACCAAGATAGCTCCAGCTGCCAAGACTCTCGAAGAGATATGCCTAAATGAAAATGACAAATATAAGACAATCAAGATAGAGGCTTATTTCCATCCATCTATCGGAGAAGAGATGATTTCCTTTCTCAAACGCAATCAAGATGTATTCGCATGGACTTATGATGATATGGTGGGAATCGACCCCATAGTCATTTGCCATTGCTTAAACATAGATCCAAAGTTTATTCCCATAAGATAGAAAAGGAGACCGTTGGACAGGAACCAATATGTGGCTCTATAAGAAGAGATTGATAAGATATTAAAGAAAAATTCATCTGAAATGTATACTATCCAAAGTGGATTGCTAATTTGATATTAGTAAAGAAACCAAACGGAAAGTGGAGGACTTGCATTGACTTCACCGGTCTAAAAAAAACTTGCCTCAAGGATTGGTTCCCTCTACCAGGAATTGATCAATTAATTGAGCTACCGGCAGGCATCAGTTGCTTTCGTTTATGGATGCTTATTTCAGGTATAATCGAATTCCAAAGTTTAAACCCAATGAAGAGCACACAAGTTTTATCACCGGCATGGGCCTATTCTGCTACAAGGTAATGCCCTTCGCTCTTAAGAATGCGGGGGCAACATATCAAAGGTTAGTCAACCAAATGTTCGCCAAACAGATAGGTCGAAACATGGAAGTATATGTTGATGACATGTTAGTCAAATATAAGAAATCAGAAAGTCATGTTTCAGATCTGGCCGAGACATTCAAAGTCCTTCGAAAATATCAAATGAAGCTGCATGCATAGAAATGCAACTTCAGAATACAATCTTGAAAATTCCTAGGTTTCATAGTAAGTGCTAGAGGGATAGAAATAAACCCAGATCATATAAAAGGCATAATGGACATGAAGGCTCCGACCAATGGGAAGGAGTTAATGAGCTTAAATGAAAAGATTGTTGCTTTGAATAGGTTCATAAGTCGGTCAACTGACAAATGTGTTCCTTTCTTCAACCTCTTAAAGAAGCATGTTACCTTCAAATAGACAGACAAATGCAAAAATACCTTCAAAGACCTGCAAAAGCATTTAAGCTCTCCCCCAGTGTTGTGTAAACCCATAAATAAACAAACCTTGTTTCTCTACTTGGCCGCCTCGGAGCAAGCCATAAGTTCAGCTTTAGTAAGAAATGATAGGGGGACCTAGAGACTGGTATATTATGTAAGCAAAAGGCTAGATCCGACAAAGAAGCACTACTCAATGATTGAGAAACTCTCTTACAGCTTAGTTTTCACAGCTAGAAGCTCTAGTCATATTTCCAAGCCCATCCTATTAAGGTCCTTATAGATCAATCACCTCGACAAGTTTTCAGGAAACCCGAGACTGCAGGAAGCTTAATTAAATGGGCAATAGAACACAACCAGTATGAGATATCTTATGAACCTACAACAACGATCAAAGGTTAAGCGCTAGCTGACTTCATCACTGAATGCACTAGTTTCAAGGCCAAAACTGAAAAGGAAAACAGCAAGGATAAACAGCTCTCTTCGCAACTTTATGTAGATGGAGCCTCAAATGAATAAGGTGCAGGTGCCAGCTATATCTTGGTAACCTCGGATAATCATCAGATTTACTATGCAATCAAGCTCACTTTCTTGGTAACCAACAATGTAGTTGAATATGAGTCTTTGATTGTAAGGTTACGAATGGCTATTCCCATCAAGATCTCAGAAATTCGAATATACAGTGATTCTAAAATAGTTGTTAAACAAGTTGTTGGCCGCTACTAGGCCTGAGATCCTAGGTTAGCTCTCTATACTAAACAAGTGAAGTGGTTACTTGAAGCTTTCGGGAGCAATTCTCGACTAATATTGGCTCATCCTTCTTCTAAAATGGAATTCTCTCGATCAGCACTGGTCGAACTTTCAAACAGGACAACATAGCTGTGCTTTGACTAGAACTTGCAGTCGATCTTAAATGCACACTACAAGTGTTCAAAGCTTCCAAATCCTTCCATTCTGCCAACATAGCTAACACCACATTCTGATATCTTCTGCTAAGAGCATTCGCTACCTTATTTCCTTTCCCAAGAGTATACTCTATACCGAAATCATAAGCAGCTAAAAACTCCAGCCACCTTTGTTGTCTCATATTCAGCTCCTTCTGACAGAATAAGTACCTTAAAGACTTATGATCTATGTATAGCTCAAATCTCTCCCTTAAGAGATAATGTCTCAAAATTTTCAATGCAAAGATCACCGCAGCCAACTCCAAATCATGAGTAGGATATCTCATTTCATGCGGTCTAAGCTGTCGTGAAGCGTAAGCAATCACTTTACCCTTCTACATCAACACAGCTCCCAATCTAGTTCCGCATGCATCTGTATACACCACCAACCCTTGGTTTCCATCTGGAACTACTAACACAAGTGCATTGGTCAACAAATACTTTAACTTAAGGAATGCTTCCTCACATTTGTCGGACCAGACAAACTTCACCTCCTACCTTGTTAACTTAGTCAAAGGCGCTGTTATCCATGAGAAGTCCTTGATGAATCTCCGATAATAGCTAGCAAGTCCAAGAAAACTTCTAATCTCAGTCACCCTCTCTGGTCTCTTCCAATTATTAACAGCTTTGATCTTATCTGGACCGGCTAACAACCCATTCTCTGAAACCACGTTACCAAGAAACTTAACCTCTTTCTTCCAAAAATGACACTTGAAAAACTTTGCTTTTAGTTGATGCTGCCTCAGCATCTCAAACACTACTCTAAGATGATTCTCATGCTCTCTTTCATCCTTAGAGTACACTAAAATGTTATATATAAACACCAACACGAACCTATCCAAATACTCTCAGAAAACTCGTTCATCAAATCCATGAAGAAAGCAGGTGCATTTGTTAACCCAAATGGCATTACTAACCACTCATACGAACCATACCTAGTCCAAAATGCTGTCAATGGAATACTGCCCTCTGCCACTCTTAACTGATGGAAACCCGTCACCAAATCCAATTGGGAAAACACTCTGGCTCCACACAACTGATCGAATAGATCATCTATTCTTGACAAAGTATACTTATTCTTAATCGTCCTTTCGTTCAACTTATGATAGTCGATGCACATCCTTAATGACCCATTTGGTTTCTTCACGAACACCACATCCGCTTCCCAAGGCGAACTGCTTGGTCCGATAAAATTCCTTCCTTCTAGATCCACTAGTTGCACCTTCAATTCCTTCATCTCGGTCGGTGTCATCCTGCTAGGTGGTCTACTTATAGGTTCAGCTCCTGGCATAAGATCTATCCGAAACTCAATAGCTCGTTTCGGCGGTAGTCCCATTACCGGCTCAAAGACATCTGCAAACTCTCTTGCTACTCAAACCTAACTTAACTCTTCTCCCACTTCCATAGCATTTAACAAAGCACAACTACTCCGGTCAGAGTTCTCCACTGAGAATATAATTCAGTTATGACTATCAGAGTGTCTTAGTGATATCTCCCCATCCTGGAAAAATATCCTAGCCTTGTACTTACTCGACCAATCCATACCCAAATTGATTCTGAAATCTACAAAATGAAAAAAATACATACTGCATGCAAACTTATGACCTAATAATTATAGTTCTAACTAGTCACATCTCATCCCTAGAGTTGCATACCCCTTATAGGATTTGCAACCCTTGAGGAAGTAACAAAGTATGTGGGTTCTAAGCATAACCTATCTACCAAATTCTGAGATATAAATGAATGGGATGCACCGGTATCAAATAGTATCCGAACTGGTATACTCTGAATCAAAAGCGTACCTTTCATCACAGTCTTCCCTTTTTCAGCTGCAGTTGGTCTAGTAGATGATGGTCCAACAGTAAAAGCCTTTCCCTTGTCTGCCCTGACTGGTTCTGGATATTGATTCTTATAATGCCTAACTTGGTCACAGTTAAAGCACTTCACACCTTTCTTTTCTGCGGCCTTCTTCCCCTTGTCTGACTGGCACTTATGAGCATAATGACCCTTCTTGTCACACTTGAAGCAAACTAAATCAGCCTTTGCCTTCTTGGCTACCTCCCCCTTCTGGGCTCCCTTCTTCTTAAAGAACTTCCTCTTCTTTCCCTAAGAACCCTGGGTTTCAACTAGCTTCTCTCTAGCACAAATAACAAGCATCTCTTCATGGCGGATTGCCATCTCCACAACTACAGTACAAGGATCACAGATATGTGTCAGGGTCGCCCTAGCAATCTCAGGCCTCGATCCTCGAACGAACCTCTCATTCGTTCTGATGACGGTGTCTATAGTAGCATACCCATATCGGGATAGCTCATTAAACTTAGTAGCATACTCAATTACCGACATCTCTCCCTGCACCAAATCCACAAACTTTCTGATCAATGCTGACTTAGAAACTTCAAATAAAAACCTCTGTTCAAATCTTCTTCTAAAATCTGCCCAAGTCAACTCCTCCTTTAGAACTCCGACTGTAACACTATTCCACCAATGAAATGCTGCCCTTTGTAACTTCCTAGAGGCTAATCTCCACTTCTTCTCATCATCCAAACCCAAATCAGCAAATATTCTCTCACAATGAAACAGCCAATTCTCAACTTCTATGGCATCCTCCATTCCCATAAACGGCTTCCCACCAAGACTGGTGTAATCTCTGCTCAGCTTAGCATAATTATTCCCAACCGGAGCCACAGGATTAGCTCCTCCAACATTTCCAGCAACACCAGCAGCAACTCCTGCTTGCATCATATTGATGAAAAACTAATACATCGCCCTCATATCCACTGGTGGATTTCCAGCACCCACATTGGCATCGGCATTTTTGGTTAGCATTAGCCTGTCGACCCGGGTTCCTTTTGGTGTGTCGAATATTTCCGTTGGTTGTGGTTCTTCCTCCACCGAGATTTCCTCTTCCATTTCCTGCCTCCATATCTTCTTTCTCGTAGATCTTCATATGAGCCTTATTAAGATACAGAAGAACGGTCTAAGAGAGGGGAATACGTACTTATATATATATATACACCAAATACAAGTACGTTACTATAGCGTTAACCCAAACCTCGATCTTATTTTTTTGATTCATTGGATTATGTTTGAAAATCTTTTTGGTTTAAATTTTTTTTAAGTTTCATAAACCTATGTTCTGATACCAACTTGTAACATCCTCTACTTGGAGGCCCAAAACTAATGGCTACGGATGCTGCAGTCATCCATAGTTATTAATCCTCGGCGACCAAATACGGTAATGTTAGATACATTGATACAATAGAAACACATGGATATGGAAAACTTTAAAATCAACAAACAACTTTCTCATTCCATTTCAAAGCATTTCAAATTCATTACATAATCCCAATACGAGAACCACGTTCAGAGAAAATATAATTATTACAACATACGCCGAGAGCGACATATGAAGATGCCCTCTTGGATGATCAGAGTATATAACTAGGAAATTAAACATCTTTGCCTTTACAACAAGACACAACTGAATCAAAATAGAAAAAAAAACTCTAAATAGCTATCATGCCTCCTGCACGTCTCTGGAAGCTTATTCGTCTAAAGAGGTACCAGAAAATCTCAACTCTCAAACTACTAAAAATCAATTGAGCACCCGAGAGTTTAAGGGGAAAACATAAACTTTGAGTCAGACATAAAGCCTGGTATGAATAATAATCTACCATCTCAAACCATTTAGATATCTAGTGAGACCACGCCGCTTAGCGGAACTGGGTTTTCCCTCACTAGTATCTCATTTAAAACTTTATAAAACCATATACTGTGCTCCTGCATCCACAATGGTTAAAACATAACAATTTAAAATATTATGATGCAATGCAAAACAAGTGAATCAATTTTTGGATTTTCCATCCCCATTCATTCTGACTATCTATCTCGATTATAGTTTTAGGGTCACTATTTACCTATTAGTTTTCATGGGCTAACTAATAACATATTTAATACTTATGGACTCCCTGTCCAGTTTCATAGTTTTCATGGGATCACTAAGAACCTATTGGCTCCTACCAATAACTTCATTGTTTCATGGGTTCTCCCTGAACCTATTGGTATCTCCAATAACTTCCCTCTTATCTTAGTTTTCATGGGTTGACTAGGAACCTATTGACTTCTGTCAATAACTTAATCAAGATATAGTTTTCATGGGTTCACTACAAACCTATTGGCCCCTGCCAATAACTCAATCAAATCATAGTTTTCATGGGTTTACTATGAACCTATTGGCCCCTGCCCATAACTTTTCTATACATAGTTTTCATGCGTTTACTATGAACCTACCTACTCGACAACTTCTTTAATCAATATTTAAGCATTCTACATTCTGGTCTATCTGACCTCCTAGATGCAATTCTACTCATTCAGGAGTTAACTTAATTTATATTCACTACTGGGTCGACCTAGCTGGTTATTCTGCCCTTCCCCAAAATACAGTTATGGGTCCATTACAATGTGAATATATATATATATATATAAAGAAGTAAACATAATAACATAATAATACTAACACCTGTGGTTTACTATCCTTGAAATCACAATATAAAGCATAGTTAATCCCTTTAACCTATTATTTTATCAAGGAAAATCTTCTTCAAAACTTTATACTTAAAACCATTTCAAAACTCCTTTATCTTAGCCATGGGTTTTCCTTTAAAATGAGATTGGGTTATTTGTTTTGAAAACTAAGGCTTTCAAAACCTTTACTTTCGAAACCATTGGAAACTTCCTTTCGCAAGCGATAAAATCTTCTTTTCAAAACACTAGGCACCTACCTTTCGAACACTTTAAAACCTTTCTTTCGAAATCTTTCGAATGTATTAAAGTGAAACCATTCACTTATAGAAGCATAGCTTCGAAACTATATGAAAGTACCCCTTTCGAAACCATTGGGTTTATCTTTAAAATATATTTGGGGTCAAAGTGAACATAAACGAAAGTATCCCTTTCGAAACCATTATTTTATCATATAAAAGTGTTTGGGGAAAAACTTGATGGCGTCAGAACCATCCTTTCGAAAGCTTAAACCATATAAGTAAAATGTTTGAAGGTCGGCTTCGAAACCTCTTTCAAAACCATTGCCTTCGAAGCCATTAACCCCTTTTGAAAGCTTTAGAAAGTGGCTCATATTTACAAAACAAAGGCTACCTTTCAAAAGCATTGATATCTTCAATTCCTTCGAAAGGCATAAGGTTGGTAGAAGGGTTTCAGCTAGGTTGAAACTACCCCTTTTGAAATCATTAGTTTGGAAACTATGTAACTCATTCGAAAGCTATACTTTAACAATAAGGAGACAACCCCTTTTCGAAGGCTATTCAAAAGACCCCTTCGAAAGTGTATATTTCGACATCTTCGAAAGCATTTAGTAAAATAGGCAAGCACATTTCTTTAGAAAACAAAACAAAGGTTTCGTTCCCATCGGAAGCTATGTTTCGACACCATGCCTTCCGCCTTTCTCCAATCCAATATGTACCAATGTTGATACCTTGTGTATTGGTTTCGGCTTCGTAGGTTTTGACTTGGTAGGTTCGAATTAATTGAAGGCGGAAGCTATGAGTCGAAAGGTGCTTCAAAAAGGGGTGGAACCCACTTTTCTGGGTAAAAGCTGATTAATGACAATAAAAGCAATAACTTTATAACTAACTTGCCTATTTGTAAACATTTAATCGGTTGCCATAAACTTTTCAAATTATTTTCCAAATAAAAATGCCTCATAATTTCAGATTTAAACCAAGATTAATTTAACAAATAAGCCCTTCAATTAAGCAAAACAATTAAATCATTTAGGTCCTCCTTTCAAAATAATTTAATTCTCATAGTAAATCACTTAGGAAAAATCCCCAAAAATCATAGAAATTCACTTTTAATATGTTATCTAACATATCTAAATTTCAGACCCAAATTCTCAATATAATTTCCGAAATAAATTTCTAAACCCAGTTAACCATATTTTCCTTTGAAAATTCATAATAAATTCTCCATAACTTGGAAAATTATGAAAATTAAAACCAACTCTAAAATCATGTTTTACATAACATATAAATTCCGTATGGCATTCTAAATTCAATTTAAACGATTTTACCCTTAAAACCATGTATAAACAATTTTCAAACAAACTTATTTGAATATATCATATCATAAAATCCAAGCATATCATCAAAGTTCATCATAATGGATTTAATCTTAAACCCAAAAATCAAATGATCATAAAACAAAAATAGAGCTGATATAGACTATTATTCACCTTGATTAAGATAAGGAATTTGAGATTGGATTGAGATTAATTTCCCCTAGCTTGAATCTTAAGCTTTACTTGAATTTTCTTCTTCTTCTTTTCTCCTAGTACTGGTCGGCTCCCCTCTTTTCTTACATTTGTTTCTATTTTGTCAAAATGAACGTGAATGGTTATGGCACGAGAATATAAGGGTGATGGAAATATGGTGCGACAATTACCCTAATACTCTTGTGTTAATTAATTAACATGTATAACCATTTATAAGCCCATTTATCTTGTTAAGCACGACGTTTAATTTATTTCCAAATCTGAATCTCCTTATCACTCTAATTATTTACATTATTCTATTTAATTTATCTAATTAAATCTTCTGATTAATGTTATAAAAAACTAGGGGTGTTTCATTTTTCCTCATGGCAATTATTTGGTTTCGCTAAGAAAATATTTGGACTCACTGAAATTACTTACTTTCATAGTTGGATAGATTCCTAAAGAATTTAGAAATAGGTTAGATTCCCAAAAAGATAAATAATTTGGTTAGATTCCCAAAGAAATTAGAAAGTTGGGTAGATTCCCAAAGAATTTAGAAAGTTGGGTAGATTTCCAAAGAAATGATAAATTTAGGTAGATTCCCAAAAGATTAGTAAGTTGGATAGATTCTCAAAGAGATTAATGAGTTGGGCAGATTCCAAAAAAGGTTAATAAGTTGGGTAGATTCCCAAAAGATTAGTAAGTTGGGTAGATTCCGAAAGAGATTAGTAGGTTGGGTAGGTTTCCAAAAAGATTAATAAGTTGGGTTGAGTCCCAAAAGGATTAGAAAATTGGGTAGATTTCCAAAAAGATTAATAAGTTGGGTAGAGTCCCAAAAGTATTAGAAAATTGGGTAGATTCCCAGTATAGTTAGCCATTGTCCAGCAAAACCATGTTGGGCAGATTCATAATAATAGTGAGCCATGGCCAATCGTGTCATGCAAAGAGTGAGTCATAGGAAGTCGAATGCACCGAGTGAGCCACAACCAAAGTGTTGTGCAAAAGAGCGAGCCATGGCTGAATCGTATCATGCAAAGAGCGAGCCATGGTCAAAAGTACCATGCATGGTGCTGTATAGTGAGTCACGTCAACCGCGTGCAAAATATAGGCATTATACCGCCACTAGTAGTTTTCTAAAACCCGATACCCATGTGAGACCAAGTCTAGATAACTGGAGCATAGTATCGAAATATTTTCACATCTAGACACTCATTTCAAATTGTTTTCCCAAATCCTTTAGATGAGGTTAGATTTCAAGTCATTTTCTGAAATCCTCTAGATAAGGTTAGATTTCAAGTCATTTTCTGAAATCTTCTAGAAGAGGATATATTTCAAGTCGTTTTTTTGAAATCCTCTAAGATGATGTTAGATTTCAAATTGTTTTTTGAAATCTTTAGACGAGAATGAATTTCAAATTATTTTCAAAATCCTTTAGATGAGGATGGAATTCAAAATGTTTTCGAAAGAAGGTCAGATCTTCAGAGGTTGTCTCAATAAAGTGATATTGTAGAGAATTCTTGGGATAACTACTTCGCACAAAGGCTCGGGTCAACCTTACAAAGGGGACGGAACTAACCAGCCAAGTACTAAGCATGATATGACACCCTTCTTTCCAAAGTCCACCTCATACTAACCGTATGAGGTGAACTTTAGGGGGCATGTGTTACACCGTAATTTATACCTAGTACAAAATACAAATATTCAAAAGGAAAGCTCCTTGGCTTGAAATTCCAAAACCCGTTATTTATTTTCCACTGAGAGCTTAAGCACCAGAATCAATATCTAAGAACCTGAGATCCAGAAGCAAGAGCAATGACATTGATTATGATCAATACCATTTTCCAATTAACACAACGTGCTCAGTTGAGAGCAGCAACTACCAAGATCAAAGACATTTCAATAAGTATCAACAATCAACGACTCGGATAGCCATGGACCAAGATCAACAGTCAAGATAAACAAAAGGAGTCAATGGAACTATATATAAAAGCGGCACATCATCAATCTATGTTTATGTACTCTAATAAGATGATAACAAGTGTTTGAATCCAAGCCGTCTACAGCAAGCCAGGTCAACAATCCACATGAAAGCCCCTGCACCAATGGGAGAACCTTAAATTTGCTATAAATAGAGAACCACATGCTACTAAAAGTGGCTGGAGATTTTCTAACATTGTATAATCATTCCATATTCTTTACTCTATTTAGAAAGCTTTAGTTAAAAGATCATTAATGGCCGACCTTATAATAGAAGTACTTGTACATTAAATTGAGGAATAAAAGCTCATGGAAGAACCTTCAAAGTGGACGTAGTGATCTTGGTCCCGATCCACTATAAATCTCATGTCTCTTTACCTTTTGGTGCTTATTATCTGCATAATTTCGGTATTCATCCAATTTATCTACATCCTTTTGGAACAAGATTCTGAAAGCTTTGGAGTGTTATTCGAATGAAATATATGTCTAACAACACCCCTGGTCAAATATTTAGTAAATGACGAACTACCTTACAGTTGCGAGGAAGCCAAGAGGATTGTCTATTGGCCCCCTACTACATAATCATGGATGGGTGGCTCCACAGTTGGGGGTAATCCACACCACTCCAACAGTGTGTGTTTATAGATGAAGCTATCTAGATTCTGTAAGAGCTGCATAAAGGATTCTGTGGGGACAATGTCGAGGGCAAATCCTTAGCTAAAAAGGCTCCCACGTAGGGTTACCATCAGCCTAGCCACCATGATCAAAGTATTTATGGAGTACGTTAGAAATGTGACCAATATCATATGTTCACTAAGATCTCTTGATCCTTGTCTACCCTCCTCACCTCGATGACCTCCCCACGGTCGTTCGATACGCGGGGAATCGACCTAATAGACAAGCTGCCAAACACCAAGGGAGGGTGGCATCATGCGTCTCTTCCTTTGCCTATCCCTAAGCCAATAGATAAGTGGAGGCCATCAAAAAAACCATCATGACCACTCTCAAGAAGCATCCCACAAAAGCTACATGGAACTGGACTAAAGAGTTACCACTAGTCCTTTGCTCTTATCATACCTCCAACATCACATCAATCAGTAATACTCCTTTCTCTTTGTCTTATGGGTATGAAGCCACGACACCTATCGAGGTTGACACCTCCTAACCTCGACATCAAACCTTCAAGACAGAACAAAATAATGAGCTACTCAACCTCGGGCTCAACATTATAGAGAATGAAGGGCAGAAGTTGAGATCTACACTGAAGCTATAATAGGAAGATCTCCAAGCAGTACAACTCGAGGGTAAAGCTTCGGCAATTCATTTTCGATGACATAGTACTACATCTAGAATTAACTATCACAAAGGACCCAATTGAAGGAGTGTTTGGCCCAAACTGAAAAGGACTATATGTCATCCATGAAGCCCTAAAACCTGGTGCTTATATATCTCTCACATACAGAAAAATCATCTTCTGGTGTTGGAACTCCATTCACCTTTGAGCCTTTTACATATAAGAACCGGCCATAGCCCTAAGGCCGTGTAACCCTTTTTATGAATACACTGGAGATACTAAAAGCCTACATTGTCCAACATTCACTAGGTTATCCAATAAAGATGAGTTTTAATGTGCTCATTTGCCTCGTTGAGACCGTCAATCTCTGGTGCCAACTGTGTAGCGATCCATGCTCCCTACTTGCGGGACAACTATCTACGAGGGTGAACTATCGTGCATTCACTTCCTTATTGGCGACTGTCGACCTCTGCCTTCATGTGCATAGTGAGCCATGCTCCTTGCTTGCTGCCAGGCTATCTAATAAAGGATAAACTTTTATATGCTCATTCACCCTATTGGGAACCGCCGACCTCTATCGCCAAGTGCATAACGAGCCATGTTCCTTGCTTGTAGGCTGGCTATCCATAAGGGTGAATTATCATGCATTCACTTCCTTGTTGGGGACTACTGACCTTTTTTGCCAAGTGCGTAGTAAGCCATGCTCCTGGCTTGCCACTAGGCTATCCAATAAAGGATGATTTTTTAGGTGCTCATTTGACTTGTTGGGGAGTGCGACCTCCACCACTAAGTGCGTAGCGAGTTATGCTCCCAGCTTATCAGTCGCCTATCAAAGAGGATGAATTATCATGAATTCAATTCCTTATTGGGACCACTGACCTCTACTGCCAAGTGCATAGAGAGTCATTCCCTCCACTTGTTGACCGACTATCCAGGAGGGTAAAGTGATATGCATTCACTTCCTTGTTGGGGACCACCACTCTTGTTGCACTCAACCCAATCGTGGTTTAGGTTCGATCCAAGACTGCATAACAAAGAGATGACATAACTAAGCTTGGTACTCAAATATCGATCTTGACGCCCTATAGAAGATTGATCAACACAAAAAATACACAAATAGTGGTCGTGACGCGTGCCCGTCACCTAATTTGGCATATCCGTCATTAGAAACATATATAGGCACTTAGACATATCAACTACCAAATGTGTACCTTGCTTAACAAAGCAAATAAAGACAGAATCAACTAACAAGGCTCCTAAAAAAATTTCAACAAAAGAAATTATATTGAATCCATAGGTTCAGGGACAGGTAACCTGCCTCACTAGGCTCACAAAGGGGGTAGAAATATCTACAAGGAAGGATCCTTAATTGGTCGGTGTAAGGACTTAATTTGCTCCCTAGTCAAGATAACCGGAATAACATCACCAGCAACCACCATCTCCACTACAACCTTATCCCATGTCGCCTTAAGCAGATCAACATCCATGCAACTTATAGAAATCGACACATAGTTCTCCCTGAACAAGGCTTTGACCATATTAGTCAATTGATTCTACCATTGGTACTCTACCACCTTTTGAGCGGCCTTCACCTCGGTAGTAGACTTGCATTCTATAGTGTGTTGGGTTAGATCTTTTTCAGCCTTGTCCAGCCTCTCACTGAAGCTTGCCACCTCCCTCTCCGCCCAATCCTTGGCATTGTCCACTGCCTTTGTCGCATGTTTTTCCTTCTCGACCACTTGCTCAGCCGACGTCTGGGCCTGCTTATACACCTTGATTTCTTCCTTAAGTGCAATGTAGTAATCCAAAGGTGGACGGAGCAACATTCGACCTACAAAAGAAAATCAATTAGAAAATCTCATAATATAAGGAGCTTAAAAAATAGGAGGAAAAAATCTCATAAGAAAAGTATCCTGGTATGGACATCTATAACCTCTTATCTACCATGATAGCCTACCTGGACTGAACACGGTAGGCATGCCCTAGAAGCTCCACCGACATCATCTGAAAGGACTGCAGCAAACGTTCTAAGTTGTCATGATCCTAGGATTCATTAAGCTCTAGTAATACATGCCCTATCGGTACCTCTTCTCTCCCTAACGAACCATGGATGCCTGCTCAGCAAAAGGGGTAAGGTTAAATTCGCTATGGATCGAGTAATATGAATAATTCTACTAATTTAAAACTGTATAAAAATAGCAACGGAAATAAAGAATAAAGTAAAGCGTACTAGAGACTTTTATGCTGGTTCAACCTCTCGTTCTACGTTCAGTCCCAGACTCCTTCTGGATTTAAACAACACCTTTACTTAATCTAGAGGAATATGTATTACAGACCAGCTAAGTTGGCGAATAGGACATCGTGCCTGAAGATCTCCAATGGGACTTCAACTATTACAAACTGTTGAGTTTGTGACGTTGCGAGCTCTTTGAATAGCATGAATGAGCCAATACAAACAACCTTCATATAATCTTCTTCTTGATGGTATAATGTATGTTCGTGAAGAAATTGAAGTATTTTGATCACAAGAAAAATATTATTGAAAGTGCAAGTGATCAAAAAGTAAAAGCAATGTAAATTGTTGAATGCTTTGAGAATTCAAATCAAAGATGCAGAAAAGAATGAATGGAATTGTTATTGAATTAATAAAATGCACTACTTTATATAGAAAACAATTGGATGCAACTTTTAGGAAAGACAGATGCCCAAAAGAAAGTTGCATCCATTATTAAAGAGAAGTGACTCTTCGTGGAGAAGAGCATCTCTTCAAAAATTTGAATTTAAAAATAGTTGTTACGACGTTTAGTCAACTGAATGAAATCAACCAACCGATTGAATTTGATCAAAAATTGATTTTCCAAACCAGAAAATAATTAGTGTAAAAAATAGCAGCTTCGGTAGACTAACTTGTGTCAGTATATATTTATGCAAGGTGTACAAATTCAGTCAACTGCCAGGGCCAGTTCAGTCGACTACCCGATGATGATTTTGGTTTCTAAGCTTTGGAAATGATTTGTGACCAAATGTGTACGTGTATATACCACTAGAAGAGATTTTAACAATTTATATAGCTCTAGGCTAAGACTCTATAACTGATATTACGTTATTACGTCATCATGGTCATTTTCTCGTTACGTAAAGATCTTCGTTAATTGATATCTTTTCTTATATTAGTGGTTAGTATACATAATATATTCTTTTTTAGTTGTCACTATCAAAACATCAAAGTATGAGGTTCTAACATTCTCCCCTTGTTTGATGATGACAACCATATAAGTAAATTTACAAATTAATCGATTAATAGATAGTTCCCCCCTAAGACTATACCCCTCTATCAATATAGTCATTTGTGTCTAGTTTTTCTCCCCCATTGTCATCGACAAATGGGAATAGATATCAATAGGAGTAATATGAATGATTATAAGGGTAGAACTCTCTAGATAAATTCATAGGTATAAAAAACATTAAAAAATTATGTCAAGATTTTAAAGAACATACCACTTACCATAGTCGCAATTTCAACCATAACATCACATAGAACGAACAACATTATCACAAACTACCTTGTCACAGATTTTAGAAACAACATTAATAGAATTTATCACAAAAAACATCATGATAAAAATAAAAAGAGTACCAACCCAACAATTTTTAGAAAGAAACATAAACATGATTACCTCACAACAAAAACACTCACAAAAATTGAAAATAATAAATGCATAAAGAACTTATGGGCCATCTTACCAAACCTCAAATATCATGGCTTCTACTTGCTCGCCAACCTCTCTCAATTCTTCTTCATCATTATCTGCTTCCTCCTTGGATGTTGACCATGTTAAATGTTCCGATTTGGAGGAGTCTCTTTTAATGGCAAAGGAGATGCATGGGATGTAGATGAAGTGCAAGATAACTTATCTCATATTTTGTTCATGAATCCATTGATTTTATCGAGTTTGCTATCTACCCTAGTGACGGTGTGTTCAACTCGTGAAAGGAGATGATCAAGTTTGCTCTAATTGTGGCAGAGGGTGATATAGCATTGACATGATTGATTTTCCAAGGTATTTCTTCTATGTCATCTCATAGCTCAGTCGAATGGAGTGAGTAAGAACCCTATGCATAATTCGAGCTTTAGGATGAAAGAACTTTGCTTTCATGATCTCTAAGTTGTCCACTAAGAATAGATGGCTAATTTCACCTTGGTCGTTCATGTTTACTTCAATGTCATTTAGGTCTACTAGAACCGAAGGACAATTTATATTATAACCCAAATTTCCATGGGTAGATTGATCTTTATTCTGCAAACAAGGATCCAAATACAATCTTCTTTGTTATGTGGTTTTATGAAATCTAAATTCAAATTTGTATAGAAAAACTTTATAAAGAGATGATTGATTTTGATGGTGTTTGCATCAAAGTTGATGAGAGAGTCGATGTGGTTTGCTTCTGTGAGCACTCGAATGGCATAGCTCCCGAAATCCTTGAATTTGATGAATGAGCCTTCAAAGATATGCATGCTTTGCATATTTGTCGAATCTTTGAATAACATTGTCATTGTAAAGCTAATTTGATTTGGGTTTTTGAAGGGCCGGCGGCGAATGAGGAGGAGGCTCTAGCTCTTTTCTTTAGTTCAATGAAGATGAGAGGAGTTATGAGATTTTTGGATTTTTCTTTAGTTTTTGGAGAAGATGATGAATGAATAGGATTTGGTTGGCAGCAGTAATAACAAGTGAATAGATGTGAATGATGTGAATAGGTAGATTTATCAAAAGGTGTGTACATTTGACTGGTCAAGCCATTTTAACAGCAAAAATTCGTGTCTTCGGTCAATAGAAATTTTGAAGTCAATCGACTGAATTTTTCTATGGGAAAATAGAAAGCTTTTAGGACAAAATTAGGTGGTTTCGTTTGACTGATTTTATTATTTCGATTGACTGAATTTGTTTTGCTGCTATTTATTGCTCTTGTCTAGTCGACTGAGCTAGGGCATTCAATCGACTGAACATGTTGTCTCTTTAAAAACTAAGTTTTCAAAGTTTTGAGTTGAGACCTGTCTATGAATTTGATTTAGACCTCCTATACGTTGGATTGTATCATGTTTGTTTATGATAAAATTAGTTATTTTAATAAGGATGTAAATAAATACAAATTATATCTATACATAAATTAAATATGAAGAGATAAATAAACAATAATCATATTTATTTATTTTTCTTCACTGGTATCAGACTCTTCTATAGGAATCTGTTCCTATGAGTTCGATTCCTCAATTTTAGTTTGCTCATTCAAAAGAATAAGTGGAGACCGCGTATTTGTACGAACTAGAGTTGGAGTTTCCGTTACCGAGGAGAGAGTTTTTACGTATGCTATTCTTTGTTGGTGAATGTCCACAAATTGCCAGAATACATTTTTCAAGAAAATTAAGATGTGCTCATTGTTTGCGCTATTCCCAGTACATTTCTTTCTGAAGTCCCATCATTTCTTCTTGATAGCGATGTAACTCATCAATGCAATGGTCAATGACAGACGATGATGCACAATTATAGTTTATTAATTGTTTGACCTTCTTTCCTTTTGGAGAGAAATCAGTGTGATAGGTTGGTGATGGAATAAGCTTTAGTGAAGATGATTTATTTGACAGAGGAGTTGTTTTTAATGGAGATGAATATGAGCTTTTAGAACAAGGTGAGCTATAATCGATTGATGAATAGGTTGAATCTTGTTGGAAGCCATTTTGAGAGCTTTTAAAGAGATTTAGTAGAAAAATATTTTTCTCTGTATTTATATTTACAAAAGCTCGGTTTATATATAAACTATTGATATATTTAGTAAGTCAATTTAAGGCTTATATTAATTTAACCATATAAAATTTAAACATTTATTTATAGAAGTGAATTGTTTTGTTGTTTTTTACTGAATATAATTTTCTAAGAATAGCTTATATAATTATCATTTTGAGAAGTAGTGTAAAAAGTTTTAATAGAAAATTTGTATATTATTGTATTAATTTAAATCTTGTAGATACACAATACCAAGTTCGCAACGTAACTTGATGAAAATGTTTTCATTTAGAGGTTTAGTAAATATATCTGCTATTTGATTTTCTGAGGATACAAAATCGAGTGAGATCACATCTTTTTCTATGTTGTCAAGTCGAAAATAATGACGAATATCAATGTGTTTGGTACGAGGATGATTTTATTGGATCTTTGACAAGTTTATGGCACCTGTATTACACAATATGTTGAATATTTTTGAAGAAAGATTCTGAAATCTCAAAGAGTTTGCTGCATGTAGATAACATGTTCAAAAGTTAAATCAACAGAGATATATTTTGCTTCACACGTCGAGAGCGAAATATAATTTTGCCTTTTACTAAACCACGATACTAGAGATTGTCTGATAAAGTGACAAGAACCGCTCGTACTCTTTCTATCCATTCGACATCTTCCAAAGTCAGCATCGCTATAGGATACTAACCCGAGAAGACATTCTTTCGGATAAAAGAGTCTGTAGTCTCTGGTGTTGCTTAAGTAATGCATAATTTGTTTCACGGTTCGAAAATGTGATTCTTTTTTATTTTCTTAAAAACGTGCACACAAGGAGACACTAATCATGGTATCGGGGCGACTAGCGGTTAAATACAGTAAAGATCCAATCATACTTCGATAGTGTTTTTGATCCATACTCTTTCCATTTTCATCTTTATCGAGATGAACCGTAGTGCTCATAGATGTCGGCTTACTGGATGTGTTTTCCATTCAAAAACATTTTATTAAATTACTACAATATTTTTCTTGATTAATACAAATTCCATTACTTAGTTGTTTAATTTAAAGACCGATAATATATGAGAGTTCTCCCGTATGAGACATCTTGAACTCCCTTTTCATTATATTTGAAAATTCTTTACACAAATTTTCATTTGTAGAACAAAAATGTATCATCTACAAAGATTTGTATAAATAGAATATCTTTCTTATATCTTTTTATAAATAATGTTTGACCTACTTTTCCAATCTCAAATCCAAAAACTACAAAATAGCTTTTAAGACGTTCATACCAAACATGTGGTGCTTGTTTTAGACCATAAAAAGCTTTCTTAAGTTTATGGACATGATTCGAAAAAATTTCATGAGTGAAAAGTGGTGGTTGTTCTACAAATTTTTGTTCTTTAATAAAAGCATTTATGAATGCACTTTTAACATCCATTTAATAAAGTTGAAGTTATGATGACAGGAAAAGGTTAACACGTTACGTGTTGCTTCTAGTCGAGCAACATAAGCAAATGTTTTTTCGTAGTCTGTTCCTTCTTCTTAATTATATCCCTAAGTGACAAGTCTAGCTTTATTTCTATTTATATTTCTGTTTTCGTTTGCTTTATTCTTATAAAACCACTTTTTACCAATAACTATTTGGTTATTTGGTCTTGAAACCAATTCCCAAACATCGTTCCATTCAAATTGATTTAGTTCTTCTTGCATGACAAAAATCTAGTGACCAATAGTAGAAGTTTCTTTTGGATTCTTAGGTTCTATGTTAGATATAAAAGCAACATGTCCTATCTGATTTAATTGGTGTCTTGTTTCGACATTAGTATTAACTTCTCCAATTATATTTTCTATTGGATGATTCTTTAGTATACATGGAGGTGATTTTAATTCATTTTCCGCGGGTGGATTATTTTTAATTGGATTTTCAATAAAATTATTCTCTAATATATGTCGATTTGTATCTTTTATTTCATCTTCATCAAGATTATTATTTTTGAAATTTTGATAAAATGAAACGTGTAATGTTTCTTCTATTATTTTTATACGTTTATTGTATATTATATATGCTTTGCTTCATTTCGAATATCCAAAAAATATTCCTTTATCGGTTTTCGAATCGAATTTTCCTAGTTGATTTTCATATTTAATATAAAACATTTTGATCCAAAAATTCTTACGTATGATATATTAGGTTTTCTATCGTTAAAAAGTTCGCACGGTATATTTTAGTTAAGAGTTGAATAGTGACACGATTTAAGACGTAGCATGCAGTAGACATGGCTTCTGTCCAGAAATATTTTGGCATTTGGC
This sequence comes from Allium fistulosum, assembly GCA_030737815.1. Lineage (NCBI taxonomy): Eukaryota > Viridiplantae > Streptophyta > Magnoliopsida > Asparagales > Amaryllidaceae > Allium > Allium fistulosum. Next base: position 264,349,799 of record CM060905.1, on the reverse strand, counting down.
TACCACTAAGTAAAGTCCTTGCACATCCCTGTAATGTCTGATTCGTTCTTTCTACAACTCCATTTTGTTATGGAGTTCTAGGAAAAGAGAACTTGTGACTAATACCCTTTTTGTTACAAAAGTTGTCAAATAGTTCGTTTTCAAATTCACCACCATGATCACTTCTAATATTTTTTAAGTTTTAAACTTTTTAAATTTTGAATTCTTTTAGCAAAAATTTTAAATGCTTCAAAAATATCACTTTTTTTTCAAAAATAATATCTATATATATTTAGAGAAATTATCTATGATTGTAAAAACATATTTGTTATGATTTATATATTAAACTTGAGTGGGACCGAATAGATCCAAATGTAGTAGTTCGAGAGATTGTAACGTAGAATTGATTTTCATAGATTTAAAAGATGATTTGGTTAATTTTTCTAGTTGGCTTGCATCACAAATATTGTTTACTTTATAATTCATGTTTGGTAGACCTTTTACTAAATTGTTTTTAGATATTTTACTAATAGCTTTAAAGTTCATGTGACAAAATCTTTTGTGCCGTAGCCAAGGATCATTATCTTTGGCTATTAAAAACATGTTTATATTGTAATTAATTTCATATTTAAAACATAAATATTTCTTTCTCTAATTACTTCGAAAATTAGATTTTTATTTTGATCGAAAATATTACATTTATCTTTTAAGAAAGATATACTAAAACCTTTGTCGCATAATTGGCTAATACTTAGTAAATTATGTTTTGACTTTTTAATTAATAAAGCATTTGTAATAAGAGGTGATTTAGACATACCGTTGTTGCTCATGTCTCCTTTTTTCAATGACGTATCCTTTAGAGTTATCTCCAAAAGCAATGGATCCTCCATCCGGGTAGATAATATTTGTTAGCATATCTTTATTGCCCGTATATGCTTAGAGCAACCACTATCGAATATCCATCTTCCTCCTTTTCTATTTTGTACCTGCAAAAAATATTAAGTTATATTGGTACTAACTTCCTCCGTTAGGGTCCTAAGTGTTAGGTCTTAGGAAGCCATATCCAAAAGGGTTTGGTGTTCCCTTTGAAAATATAATAAGAATTTTTTGAATAGTAGACATATTTATATACATTATACATATTTCTTATCAAATGATTATTAGTCTTTGGAACCCAAATCCTAATAGATTTTATCATTTTCTTTTGAATATCATGCTTCTATTTGAAATTCGTATATAGCAAGCTATATCTTTAGGACAATTCTTTACTTCTTTATTAACCTAGACCTTCTTTTATTAAAAGATGATTGAGAGTTGTCAATAATTTTAGAAAGGTTTTCTTCACTTTTATTAAAATTCAAAATATTTTTAGTAAAGTTTTCTAACTTGGTTTTAAATCCTACTACTTCTAGTTCAAATATTTTAACACCAGAATTTAAATTATAATTCTCTTTTGTTAATATATCATTCTTAGTTTTTTGAATTCCTATTTCATTACTTAGCATAGTAAATTTAGATGTTATATCAACACATGAATCTTGTGATTTTACTAATTCCTCTTCTATATGTTTCTTTTCATCTTTAGCACATCGACTTCTAGTTCACTTATATTCAACTTTCCTAATACATCTTTATATTTTCGTTTCAAATCATTTAGTTTATCTTATAACTCAGAACTTATCTCAAATAGATCATTGAATGAGGGTTCACTTACGTTGTCATTAGTAGCTATGAAACATACATTTGCTTGTTCGGAGTCGCTATTACTATCTGAAAAGACGATGAGTCCGAATCATCCCAAATTACCGCAAAAGCCCGCTTCTTCTTTTTATGTAATTTCTCACTTTTAATCTTGAAGTTATTATTCTTAAGGTCTGGGCAATCTTTCTTTATGTGACCTATCTTGTAACATTCATAGCACTTGAGCAAGGAAGTTGACGGATTGTTGTTGCTATTTCTATTGTTGCCAAATTTCTTATTCTTTTTGAACATCAGAAACTTTATGAAATTCTTCGCTAGTATTCAATGTTATCATCATCTTCGTCGGATTCTTCATTCCCTACTTGAAAGGAAATTGGTTTCCTATCTTGAGCTTTTACCCGTTTTGCTAGCAAATTCACTTCATAGGACTTGAGGTTTTGTAACACCCTAATTTTCAGTTAACATTATTCAGAACATTTAATTGGATAGATTAAATAGAATAATGTATATAATTAGGGAGAATGAGATTTGGTTAATTAGTGCGGTCGTGCCAAATTTAATGAACTAAGTAAGATTGTTTTAAAATGAACACATATAGAATAATACATAGGGGGATGGGGAATATGCATAGATAAATGTAACGACCTTAATTTTGGTTAACATTATTTAGGATATTTAATTAGCTAAATTAAATGAAATAATGTAATGATTAGGGGATTGATATTTGTGATTAATAAGGGGTAGCCGTGCCATGTAAACAAATGAACTAATATGAGAAAAATAAAATAAGTTAGGCAAATAGATGAGGGGCAAAGTTGGAACAAGAGTATTCTAATACCCTAAACCCTTAGGAATTCATTTCACACGTTCATTCATTTGAAAAAATTAAATATTGAGGCCGGCCACCATTAGCAAGAACAAGAGGAAGAAAAGCTAAAGGAAGAAGATTAATCAATTCAAATCCATTCAAATATCAAACTCCTTAATCTCAAAGCAGAGGTGAATAATGACTACATCTCACATTTTCTATTTTTTTGGTTTTAAGGTTAATCCGAACAATTTTGCAAGGTTATGCCATGTTTTTGAATGACTAAATGTTTATGTATGCTTGTTGACGATTTATGCTTATTCATGTAGGTTTTATGATATATTTTGATGTGAAAACCCTATTAAATGACATCTTAATACTTTGTGATTTTAGATTTAGATTATAAATGATATTTTAGAGATGGGTTTCAATTTTCATAATTTTCTAAATTAATGTGGATTTAATATTAATTTTCTAGTGAGGAAATTAATTATTTGGGTTTAAAAATTATTTACGGTTAAATAATATATGCTTTGGGTTTGAAATTATTATATGTAAGGAAACATATTAAAAATGATTTTCAACAATTTTTATAGAATTTTCCTAAGTGTTTTAATTGATATATAAAATTATTTAAGGTGTGGGACTTAAATGTTTTATATATTTATAAGAGGAGACGGGGTATTTTGTAAATTATTTAAATTGTTTAATTCTGAAATTTAGGCAGTGTTTTTGGAAAAGAAATTTTGCAACCAATCATATTATAACAAACAAGGCATGTTAGTTGAAAAGATTACTTTAAAAAGATAAAATTTAGTTTAAACAGGGTTTTTACTTATTTCGCCACTTCCGGCACCTGGGGTTCCGACTTAGTAGTTCCATCTCCATCACTATTGAAATCAATGCATATAGTACCAAAGACTAAGTACATAGTGAATTGGACTTAGGCGGAAGGTACCGGGTCGAAGCTATGGGTTCCGAGGGGGTCGAAACGTTGCTTTGCTTTTAAATGAAAACGCGCCTGCTTTGCTTTCGAAGGGAATGCTATCGACCCGGTTGGCTTCGACTGGGTCAAAATGTTTTAAAGAAATGTTTTCGAAGAATTTGCGCCTTTTGTTTTAGGTAAATTCTTTCGAACGTGTCGAAACCCCTAGCTGCCACTTTCTACCTTTCGAAGCAAATGGTTTCGAAAGGATAACTTTGTTTTTAAAAATCCAAGCCACTTCTCCAATTCTTTCGAAGGGTGGTTTCGACACCATCACTTCTTTATTTAGGAAATGCTTTCGAAAGAGTGCTTTCAACTTAAATGTTTTATGACCCTTTTGTTCTGTTGAAGGTAGAACCCAAAGGTTTCGAAGAAGATAGTTTTAAATGGTTTCGAAAGGATTTCCGCATGATTTACTTGAACCCAAATGGTTTCAAAAGGTTTGATGTTTTAATGTTTTCAAATGGTTTTAATGAAGGTTTCGAAGGAGTGGTTTCCCAATGGTTTCGAAAGGTTTGAAAGGAAAGGTTTTCCAATGTTTTCGAAAGGCAATGTTTAAGTGTTTTAAAGATAGGATGTCTAAGGTTTTATAGCTTTCGAAGGGAAGGTTTTTCAATGGTTTTGAAAGGTTTACATGAATGGTTTCGAAAGGAATGTTTTAGCCTTTCGGCCTAGGTTATAAATGGTTTACTTGGTTTCGAAAGGGTTACTTTCAATGGGATCGAAAGAGGTACTTTTAAAGGTTTAAAATGTTTTCATCAACAAAGAATTGTGTAAAGTATATATATAACATGGCAAGATGATTTGAGTAAAGCATAGAATTTATTTTCCTTGTTTAAAGCATGATTTAAAGGTTTAAATCAATTTGAGAAGAAAAGGTTTTCAAGGAAAATTTAAGGGAAGATTACCCTAAGTAAAATGACTCGGATATTTGTATACCAGATGGGACTGGTATAGGGTCACGCCTTATACATTATCTATTAGCCCCTAGCTAATTTAGTCCAAAATTTCAGTGTGTAGGGCTTTGTCACAGATAAGACTAAAATGATGTTACACACATAAGGGAATATATTTGTATAGAGGTAAGTTATTGGTGAGCCCGCAAAACCATTAGGATCGGTTGACCTGGAGAAAGTAAGCTAGGGACAGACCATCCAGAAGAGGAGTATCTAACAGATGTTAGATTATTTGTTTATATTGTCTGGTAGGCCCGAGTCAGCCAAAGGTTAGTAGTTAGCCAAAGAAAACTATAGTGTTCGGACAGATAGTTCATTTGTTACCTAATATGTATGTTTACATGGTAATGCTTTACAGTTTTAACCAGTTTTGGTTATGAATTGCAAAAGATATATTTTAAAAGGATATTAGTGAGGGGAATCCCGTTCCGCTAAGCGGCGTGGTCTCACTTAATATCAAATAACCGAGATGTATAGTATTATTCACACCAGGCTTTATGTCTGGCTTGAAATTTATGTTTTCCCCTTAAACTCTCGAGTGCTCTAAATTGATTTGAGTAGGCTGAGGGTTGAGGATTTTCTGGTTTTTAGTAGGTTGGTGAATAAAAATTCTGGAGACGAGCATGTATCGACGGATAGATATTTAGGAGTTGGTGTTTTATTTTGTTTGATTTCGCTATGTTGTATCAAGTCAGTTATGACTATATAGTACTCTGGTCAACCAAGGGGGCATGTTCATATGTCGTTTTTGGCGTATTTTGTAATAATTATATTTGATCTGAACCTGGGAAACGTTTTGGATTATGTAAGTTGGATATGAAATTTTGTTTTGAAATGTAATTAGAAAAAAAATGTTTTAATCTATGATGATTTTTATTTCATATTCAAGTGCTTTTGATATTGTGGATACCATTAACATTACCGTATTTGGTCATAGGAAGTTAATACTATGGATGACTGCAGCATCTGTAGCGTTTAGCTTCAGACCTCCAGATAGGGGGTGTTACAACTTGGTATCAGAGCATAGGGTTATGAAAAACTTTAAACTAAAATGATTTTTGAAAACACAATCCTAAGGAATTAGAGATAAGATCGGAGTACGGAATAAAGCAATAGTAACGTACTTGTATTTTCTATATATAAGTATACGCTATATTTCTATTCTCCTATCTCTCTTAGGCTATTCTTCCGTATCTCACGAGGCTTGAATACAGATATGGATGCGAGAAGTGGAAGAGTGAATCTTGGAAGCACCACAACAGATGGTAATGCCAGACCAAATACGAGAAGGAACCAAGGTTAGACACAAGAAGGAAATGTGGGTGCTGGAGTCCCGCAAGTTGATATGGGAGCTATGTATCCGTTTTTCATGAATATGATGCAGGTGGGTGTTGCTCTTGGAGTGGTTGGAGGAAATTATGTAGGAGGAGTTTAGGAAGCTTCAATGGTCAATAATTTTGCTATTCTAAGTAGAGAGTATGTTAGGCTTAGAGGAAAGCCATTTATCAAAACTGAAGATGCTAATGAGGTGGAGAACTGCTTACTGCATTGTAAGAGGATCTTTGCAGACTTGGGGCTCAATGGTGAACAGAAGAGGAGGCTTGCATCGAGACAACTTCAGGGAGCAGCTTTATTCTGGTGGAATAGTGTGAAAGTTGGAGTGAATTGAGGAATGATGACATGGGCTGAGTTTAAGAGGAGGTTCGAAGAGAGGTTCATGTCTGTGATGGCGAAGTCTACCTTGATCAGAAAGTTTGCTGAGTTGGAGCAGGGGGAGATGACTGTGTTGGAGTATGCTAGAAGGCTTTAGGAGTTGGCTAGGTATGGATATGCCATCGTGGATACTGTGATGAAGAGAAATGAGAAGTTCATAAGAGGGTTGAAGCCTGAGTTGGCAAGAGCTACATTACCTCATATTAGGGATCCTTGTGATGTTGTAGTAGAGATGGCATTGAGACATGAGGAGATGCTTGCTTCTCTGGAGAAGAATAAGACAAAGGAGGTCCAGGTGGGGCAGATTCGGAAAAGGAATTTCTTTCATAAGAAGAGTGCTCAGAAAGGTGGAGCCGTGAAGAAAGGAAAGTCGGAGGTTGTTTGCTTCTAGTGCGATAAGAAGGGACATTTTTCTAATGAATGTCGTACTGAAATGGCGAAGGAAGTGATCAGGAAGAAGAATATTAGATGCTTCAACTTCGATCAGATTGGTCATTACAAGAACCAGTGCAAAGAGCCTGTTGAGGATGGAAGGGGCAAAGTATTTGCATTGGAGCTAGCTACTTTGAGGCCAAAGACAGAGGAAAAAGGAAAGGCAGTGTTGGGAGGTACGCTTCAGATCCATGGTATGTCTTTTAGCGTTCTGTTTTATACCGGCGCATCACATTCTTTTGTATCTCGTTGTTTTGGTAGATAAGCTTAACCTAGAACCATCATACTTAGTTACTTCCTTAAGGATTGCAAATCCGATATGAGAGTATTCGACACTTGGGATGAAGTGTGACCACTTAGGTTTTGATTTGTTAGGTCATACCTTTATTTGCAGTTTGCATGTATTTGACTTTGTAGGTTTCAGAATTATTTTGGGTATAGATTGGTTAAGTAAGTACGATGCTAGGATTTTTTTGCCATGATAGGAAAATATCAATTAGACACCCTAACTGTAATGATCGGATTGTATATACCGTAGAAAACCCTAGTTGTGTGGTTAATGCTTTGTTGGGTGTTGTGGAGATAGAAGATGAGTTGAATCGAGTTTTCGTGGTTAGAGAATTCGCGGATGTGTTCAAGCAGTAGTAGGATTTCCACCGAAATGAGCCATTGAGTTTTGGATAGATTTAGTACCTGGAGCAGAACCGGTAAGTAGACCACCAAGCAGGATGACACCTACCGAGATGAGGGAGCTAAAGGTGCAGTTGGTGGATTTGGAAGGCAAGGGTTTTATCAGATCTAGTAGCTCACCTTGGGGAGCAGTCGTAGTGTTTGCTAAGAAGCTGGAAGGATCGTTAAGGTTATGTATCGATTATCGTAAGCTGAATGAGAAGATGATAAAAAAATCGACATCCATTGCCAAGAATTGACGATTTGTTCAATTAGTTAATTGGAGCCAAGGTATTTTCTCAGTTGGATTTAGCAACAGGTTTTCATCAGCTTAGGGTAGCAGAGGATAGTATTCCTTTGACGGCATTTAAAACCAGATATGGATCATACAAATGGTTAGTTATGCCGTTCGGACTAACTAACACGCCAGCATTCTTTATGGACTTGATGAACCGAGTTTTCCGAGAGCAAATGGATAGGTTCATGTTGGCTTTCATAGATGATATTTTGATAAAATCTAAGGATGAAAGGGAGCATGAAGTTTACCTTAGAACTTTGCTTGAGATGCTGAAGCAGCATCAGCTGAAGGCGAAGTTTTCGAAGTGTCATTTCTAGAAGAAGGAAGTGAAGTTTCTTGGTCATGTAGTCTCAGAGAAAGGTTTGTCTATAGATCCGACTAAGATTGAAGTGGTGAATAATTGGAAGAGACCCGAGATAGTGACTGAGATAAAGAGTTTTCTTGGATTAGTTGGATATTATTGGAGGGTCATAAAAGTTTTTTTTTGCGGATAACAGCCCCGATGACCAAGCTAACATGAAAGGATGTGGAGTTTGTGTGGACCGATAAGTGTGAGGAAGCATTACAGAGCTTTAAACACTTATTGACCCATGCACCTATATTAGTTGTTCCGGAAGGGAATCGGGATTTGGTGGTTTACACAGATGCATGTGGAATTGGGTTAGGAGCTATGTTAATGCAGAGAGGTAAAGTGATTGCTTCTGCTTCTTGACAGCTTAGACCACCTACGCATGATTTGGAATTAGCTGCGTTAATATTTGCATTGAAGGTGTGGAGACATTACCTTTTGGGAGAGAGGTTTGAGCTATATACGGATCATAAGTCGTTGAAGTACTTGTTCTCTCAAAAGGAGATGAACATGAGACAACATAGATGTTTAGAGTTTATTGCTGCTTATGATTTTGGAATTGAGTACACACCTGGGAAAGGTAATAAGGTTGCAGATGTGCTTAGCAGAAAGCATAAGAATGCATTGTTGGCAATGATAGCAGAGTGGAAAGATTTGGAAGCGTTGTCGACTTGCAGAGTGCAGTGGAGATCCGAGGCTGAGTCTAGTGGAGAATCTGTTATGTTATGTTGTTTAGAAGTTCAACCGTTAATGATCGAAAAGTTTGCTTCTAAACAGGAGGAGGATCCAGTATTGGTCAAATAGATCAGGAAGTTAAGGGATGGAACGGAGAGCGATGACTTGAAATATTTTAGTATTGACCAGAATGGGGGGTTGAGAAAGAAAGGAAGATTATGTGCTCCGATTGTAGGAGACATAAGGAAGGAAGTTTTGGAGGAATGCCATCGTTCGAAGTTCACTATTCATCTAGGAGGAACTAAGATGTATCAGGACATGAAGAGGAGTTTCTTCTGGGAAGGTATGAAGAGGATGCAGGCTTTTGGGTAAAGCAGTGTCTGAACTGCCAACAGCTAAAAGCTGAACATCAGAAGCCAAGTGGGTTGCTTCAGCCATTGGATATTATGGTATGGAAGTGAGATTCTATATCTATGGATTTTATAGATGGGTTGCCAAGATCTAATAGAGGAAATGAAAGTATATGGGTCATAGTGGACAGATTAACCAAGACTGCCCATTTCATTCCAGTTAAGTCAACTAGGACGGCACCTGTTCTAGCTAAGTCATTTATGAAGAATGTAGTTAGACTGCATGGAATTCCTAGTAGCATAGTAAATGATAGAGATTCCTTGTTCACTAGTGAGTTCTGGAAGAGTCTACAGGAGATTTTAGGAAACAAGCTCAAGATGAGTACCACTTACTATCCACAGACCGATGAGCAAATGGAAAGGGTTAACGAAGTCTTGGAGGATCTGTTAAGAGCTTGTGTGTTAGATTTTGGGGGATCATGGGAAGACCATCTACACTTAGTCGAGTTTTCGTATAACAACAATTATCAGACTAGTATAGGGATGTCACCGTTTGAAGCTTTGTATGGAAGGCCATGCAAATCTCCCATTTGTTGGTTAGAGACCGAGGATAGGTTGATTCTTGGTCCAGATTTGGTTAGAGAAGCTGTAGAGAAGATTGAGTTGATTCGAGCTAGAATGAAGGATGCTCAGTCTAGGCAGAAGAGTTATGCAGATAGAAGACATAAAGACTTGGAGTTCTCAGTTAAAGATCATGTTTTCATTAAGGTATCACCGATGAAGGGTATGATTCGAAGTTGGCGCCGAGATTCGTATGACCATTTCTTATTGTAGAGAGGATTGGGAAACTCGCATATAGAGTAGAGTTGCCGAATAGTTTAGCAGGAGCCCATGATGTTTTCCATGTTTCTCATCTAAGGAAGTGTGTAAGAGACCCGAAGTCTACTATAGCACCGACAGTGTTAGATGATTTAGTAGTAGAACGAGACTTGACTATAGTTATATAGCCAGTTCAGATAGTTACGAGAGATGAGAAGAGGCATAGAAACAAGATAGTCAGTTTAGTGAAAGTCCAGTGGAGTGACGATGAGAGAGACTGTACTTGGGAGACTGAGAGTAGGATTAGAGACACTTATCCTGATTTATTTGATGGTATGTTTTACCTTTATGATTGATTGTTGGGTACCTTATCGTAATTTTGAGGACGAAATTCTTTAAGGAGGGTAATCTATAACGACCCTAATTTTGGTTAACATTATTTAGGATATTTGATTAGCTATATTAAATAAAATAATGTAATGATTAGGGGATTGAGGTTTGTGATTAATAAAGGGTAGTCATGCCATGTAAACAAATGAACTAAGATGAGTAAAAATAAAATAAGTTAAGCAAATAGGTGAGGGACAAAGTTAGAATAAGAGTATTCTAATACCCTAAAACCATAGGAATTCATTTCACACGTTCATTCATTTGCAAAAATTAAATATTGAGGTCGGCCACCATTAGCAAGAAAGAGGAAGAAAAGCTAAAGGAAGAAGATAAATTAATTCAAATCCATTCAAATCTCAAACTCCTTAATCTCAAAGCTGAGGTGAATAATGACTACATCTCACATTTTCTATTGTTTTCGGTTTTAAGGTTAATCCAAATTATTTTGCAAGGTAATGCCATAGTTTTGAATGATTAAATGTTTATGTATGCTTGTTGATGATTTACGCTTATTCATGTAGGTTTTATGATATGTTTTGATGTGAAAACCCTATTAAATGACGTCCAAATACCTTGCGATTTTAGAATTAGATCAGAAATGATATTTTAGTGATGGGTTTCAATTTTCATAACTTTCTGAATTAATGTGGATTTAGGGTTAGGGATTACTGACCTTCGCACATTCAATCAGGCGTTGCTGTCCAAATGGCTTTGGAGATTACTTACACCTGGAAATTTCATCTGGAAATCGTGGATCTTATGTCAGCATTATCATTCAAACCCTCACTTGGCACTCCACCTCACCACCCGGTCCCACCCATCCCCTTTCTGGTCGGGGGTCCTTCAAACCCTACCTAGAGTCAGAGCACTGTTCCAGGTTAAAGTCGAAAGCGGCAATAGGTGCCTATTCTGGTTAGATACCTGGTATGGACAATTGCCCCTCGCTAAACTACTACCCAACCTCTTCTCACACGCCGCCCTCCCCAATGCAACAGTTGAAGACTATCTCACCCTAGGCCCCGAACACCTTTGCCCACCTTCCATCTTTGATGCAGATCTAGTTCCTGAACTTCTCTCCGCCACAAATATCCTCCTGTCGATCTGCCCTTCCAACAGTCAAGACCTCTTTCTCTGGGCCCTTGCACCTTCCAAAGGATTCTCAGTCGCCTCCTGTTATCAATACCTAATTCACCCCGGTCGCCTTTTCTCCTTCCCCAGGGTTTGGCATTGCAACCTTCCACCTCGTATAGCCTTTTTCCAATGGTGCCTAATTTCTGGCAGAATTAATACCAAAGACAGACTCAACAGACTCAACATCCCCATTGATCCGCGATGCGTCTTTTGTTCAACTCAGAACGAATCAGTAACTCACCTTTTCTTCGAATGTGATTTCTCTTACTCAATTTGGGCGGCAACTAGTGCCTATCTTCTGGGGTTTATCCCCAGCGTGACCTCCTACTTCGAGTATTGGCAGTTTAATCAGCAGAGTTTGCTGATGGACACCTTCATATCAACTTTTAGCTGGTGCATTTGGAAAGAGAGGAATGCCCTTGTATTTGGGAAACCAACACGCCATTTCGAGGGAACCTGTAGAACTATCACTCACATTTTCTCCTCTATAACAGGTCAATGCCACTCTGCGCCTTTCCGCCTGAGTCTCCCGCAGTGCAGCGTCCAGCCAGTAGAATCCCAGGGAAGCACCACTGCATCTCCGGAGAGGTAGTCTTAGTCTACAGGGGGATATCACGTACTACAGTTAATATGTAATAGTCTATGATACTCTAGTATTACTATTATAGTTTTGTTGCTTCACACCTATTTTTTGGCCATCGATCGGGCTTGTCGATCGACCTCTTCAGTACTATATAATATAACTATTTAACCGGCTGTGTAGTTTCACGCTACACACCCGTCACTCTCAATAATATTAATTTTCTAGTGAGGAAACTGATTATTTGGGTTTAAAAATTATTTACGGTTAAATAATATATGATTTGGGTCTGAAATTATTATATGTTAGGAAATATATTAAAAATGATCTTCTGGAATTTTCGTAGAATTTCCTAAGTGTTTTAATAGATATATAAAATTATTTAAGGTATGAGACTTAAATGTTTTATATATTTGTAAAAGGAGAAGGGGTATTTTGTAAATTATTTAAATTGTTTAATTTTGAAATTTCGGCAGTGTTTTTGGAAAAGAAAATTTGCAACCAATCATATTTTAACAAACAAGGCAGGTTACTTGAAAAGATTACTGTAAAAAGATAAAATTCAGTTCAAACAGGCTTTTGACCTGTTTTGCCACTTTCGGCACCCGGGGTTTCGACTTAGTAGTTCTGCCTCCATCACCATCGAAACCAATGCACATAGTATCAAAGACTTGGTACATAGTGAATTGGACTTAGGCGGAAGGTACTGGGTCGAAGCTATGGGTTCCGAGTGGGTCGAAATGTTGATTTGCTTTTAAATGAAAACGTGCCTGCTTTGCTTTCGAAAGGTATGCTTTCGACCTGGTTGGCTTCGACTGGGTCAAAATGTTTTAAAGGAATGGTTTCAAAGAAGTTGCGCCTTTTGTTTTAAGTAAATGCTTTCGAAGGGGTTGAAACCCCTAGCTGCCGTTTTCTACCTTTCGAAGCAAATGTTTTCGAAAGGGTAACTTTGTTTCAAAAGGTCCAAGCCACTTCTCCAATGCTTTCGAAGGGTGGTTTCGACACCATCACTTATTTACTTAGGAAATGCTATCAAAAGAGTGCTTTCAACTTAAACATTTTATGACCCTTTTGTTCTGTTGAAGGTAGAACCCAAAGGTTTCGAAGAAGGTAGTTTTAAATGGTTTCGAAAGGATTTTCGCATGTTTTACTTGAACCCAAATGGTTTCGAAAGGTTTGATGCTTTAATGCTTTCGAAAGGTTTTAATGAAGGTTTTGAAGAGGTGGTTCCCCAATGGTTTCGAAAGGTTTGAAAGGAAAGGTTTTCCAATGTTTTCGAAAGGCAATATTTAATTATTTTAATGATAGGATGTCTAAGGTTTTATTGCTTTCGAAGGGAAGGTTTTTCAATGGTTTCGAAAGGTTTACATGAATGGTTTCGAAAGGAATGTTTCGGCCTTTCGGCCTAGGTTATAAAAGGTTTACTTGGTTTCGAAATGGATACTTCCAATGGGATCGAAAGGGGTACTTTCAAAGGTTTAAAATGTTTTAATCAGCAAAGAATTGTGTAAAGTATATATATAACATGGCAAGGTGATTTGAGTAAAGCATAGAATTTATTTTCCTTGTTTAATGTATGATTTAAAGGTTTAAATGAATTTGAGAAGGAAAGTTTTTAAGGAAAATTGAAGGGAAGATTACCCTAAGTAAAATGACTTTGATATTTGTATACCAAATGGGACTGGTATAGGGTTGCGCCCTATACATTAGCTATTAGGCCCTAGCTAATTTAGTTCAAAATTATAGTGTGTAGGGCTTTGTCAAAGGTCAGACTGAAATGATGTTACACACAGAAGGGAATATATTTGCATAGAGGTAGGTTATTGGTGAGCCCACGAAACCATTAGGATCAGTTGACTTGGAGAAGGTAAGTTAGGGACAGACCGTCCAGAAGAGGAGTATCTAATAGATGTTAGATTATTTGTTCATATTGTTTGGAAGGCCCGAGTCAGCCAAAGGTTAGTAAGTAGTTAGCCAAACAAAACTATAGTACTCGGACAGATAGTTCATTTCTTACCTGATATTTATGTATACATGATAATGCTTTACAGTTTTAACCAATTTTGGTTGTAGGATTATGATTTGCAAAAGATATGTTTTAAAAGGATATTAGTGAGGGGAAACCCGTTCCGCTAAGCGGCGTGATCTCACTTATTATCAAATAACTGAGATGTATAGTATTACTCACACCAGGCTTTATGTTTGACTCGAAGTTTATGTTTTCCCCTTAAACTCTCGGGTGCTCAAAATTAATTTGAGTGGGGTGAGGGTTGAGGATTTTCAGGTTTTTAGCAGGTTAGCGAATAAAGCTTCCAAAGATGAGCAGGTAGATGACGGATAACTACTTAGGATTTGCTGTTTTATTTTGTTTGATTCTATTATGTTGTATTAAGTCATTTATGACTATATAGTACTCTGGTCAACCAAGGGGTCATCTTCATATGTCGCTCTTGGCGTATTTTGTAATAATTATATTTGATCTGAACCTGGGAAAATTTAGGATTATGTAACTTGGATATGAAATGTTGTTTTGAAATATAATCAGAAAAAAAATGTTTTAATCTATGATGTTATTTATTTCATATTCAAGTGCTTCTAATATTATGGATACCATTAACATTACCGTATTTGGTCACCGAAAGTTAATACTATGGATGACTGCAGCATCTGTTGCGCTTAGCTTCGAGCCTCCAGTTAGGGGATGTTATAATAAACCCTTCAATCATTAAACCCTCACCTCCTACATCATTCCCATATTCAAAACAAAAACAAACAAAAGGAAAGCTCGGTTAAGACTGCCTATTAAGAAGCAATAGGGAGATCGAAACGTAGGATTCAAGGGAAAGCAAGCTTAGGATTAAGAGCTACATCAAATCTCAACTCCAACCATTAATCTAAGGTGAATAATAACACTTACTATCTCTTAAATCATTGTTTTGATTTGGTAATCGGTAATTTCTGAATCTTATGTGTTTGATTGGTCAAGTTATGATCTAATAATCATTGTTTGGATAGAATAATGGTTAGAGAATTTTTGGTATTGATTAGAAATTATTTAATTCGGTTTTGGGATTAAATCCAAAATTCATTTCCTCCAAATGTTTTAAAATTTAAATATGTGACGTGAATCAACATATTGAAGAAGGATTTTTAATTTGAGAATTTTCCAAAGTGATTGGAATTTATTATGAATTTCTAGAGGTTAAATAGGCATCAATTTGGGTTTAATTTATTAATGAAAATTAAATGTGGGTTTTGGACCCGAATATTTTATACGTCAAAAAGAAATATTATTTTGGAATTATTGTGTATTTTTGGAATTTCTCCCGTGTAATTTTGAATCATGGAGAATAATATTTGCTAGAATATGTATATAAAATTTAATTAATTATGGTTAATAACTAACCATTTGAAATAATGTTTTGGATCTTGGAAATAGGGTGCGGCGGTTTTCCAATAAAGAAGATTGATAAAGTTCTGCCAGCCAATAAGCTTTAGAAAAATTATAGAGGTTTGGTGGAAAGTAATATCCTTTTACAGTAATTTGGTAGTTTTTAAGTTAATTACAGTTTTATCATGTCGACATTGGCTATGTCGAGCCATCACTCACCGCATCATAGTGTTATCGGCGTGGAACCAAACAACTTCGCATGATGTCATCGAGTTTGGCATGAAGCGGATGGGTTTTGTATCTCGTCAAGGTCACATAAACAAAGATAAAGAGGTGGTCTTTGACATGACAATATCGAGGTTTATACATGCCGAGTTTTTTACCAAGAGGCTTGTTGCGGAGTTCTATACTAGAAAGCATGCTACCGCATATACCATTTTATGTTTTTGTTTCGCTGACCCAAAGGTTGTCGAGCCTAGCCCTTACCTCTCTTAAATTATCATCGAGCCTAGACAGGTCGCTTTTAAACTTGTCATCGAATTTACCTCATGCTGATTTTAACTAGCCTTTGAGTTTTTAAATAAGCAGGTAACCTATGTATTCTATGGATCGACGACTTCATTGTCATCGAGGCATAATGCCGCTTGTTTAGTCTTCAAGTTTTAATAGGCGGAAAGCCTTATGCTTTTACATCGACATAAGATGGATGTCGATGCTAATGCACATTGAGCTTAAAACAGCGGAGAGTCTTTGTTCCAAAATTTTAAAATCGAACCTTAGGGACACTAAGGTATATCTTAATGAGTTAGAAATGAAATCTTTTGGGGGTTACCAATGTACGTCACCATGAGATTGAAATAACTAAGGGCAAATAACTTAATTGGGGACACCAATAGAAATAAGTTATACATGATAGCATGGATTAATGTTGAACATATAGGTAGCATGGAGTAAAGTTAAACCTGTAGGCAACATGGGATAAATAGAAACATGTGGATAACATGAATTAAATAGCCAGGTGATGGTTTCATAGTAATCCTAGGAAAACTCCGGGATGTATGATGGATAGTCTCTAATTGGTTAATTTAAGGGTTCATAGTCATCCTAGGAAAACTATGAGATATGAGATGAATAGTTCACATCAGTTTAAATGGTAAAATTTGAGATGGATAGTCCACATTAGTTCAAGTAAACTAAAGTGTGGGATGGGTTGTCCACATGAATATAAGACTTGTAGTTAATAAGAACTTAGATGGGTAGTCTAATAAATGGAAGATAGGTAATCCAGTGTAGATAACATGTTTATACACAATCATATTATTATGTTATAACCATTGTGGATATAAGAGCATAGTATATGGTTAAGTTGTTTAATTGGATACTAGTTAGGGGAAACTCGTTCCGCACATCGGCGTGGTCTCACTGGATATCTATTAGTTTGAGATAGTAGATTATAATTCACACTTGGCTTTTTATCTGACCCGAAGTTCATGTTTTCCCCTTAAACCATTGGGTACTCGTTTGAGTAGGTTGAGGGTAAGGGCTTTTTAGGTTCCCTTCGGACGAATAAGCTTCTAAAGACATGCAAGAGGCAATCTAGATAGTAGGAGCTATATATCTATTATTGGCTATGTTTTGATTCTGCTTTTGTGTTGTAATGGAAAGTTGTATTAAATGCCAGATATTTGACTCTGATTGTCTAAGGGGGCATATTTATATGTCGCACTTGGAATATGTTATTATTATTATATTTTCTTTTAACCTGGTTTGCCGATTAGGATTACGTAATGAAATTAAAATCTTATTGTGAAATGAGATGAGAAAATTTATTTTAGAAATTTCATTGAATTTCCATATTCATGTGTTTCTGGTATTATCAAAATGATTAACATAGCCATATTTTATCACCAAAAATTAATAACTATAGATGACTGCAGCATCCGTAGCATATAGTTTCAGGCCTCAAATGAGGGATGTTATAGTTTGGTATTAGAGCATAGGTTTATGTAAACTTAAATGGAATTTAAACCTAAAAGATTTTGAAAACATAAACCAATGAATCATAGAATAAGATTAGGTTTGGGATAATGCAATAATAACGTACTTGTATTTTGCTATATAGGTATGTATTCCCCTCTCTTTTAGACCATTCTTCTGTATCTTACTAAGGCTGGTATGCAGATTTACGAGAAAGAAAGGTATGAAAGCTGGAAACGGAAGAGTGAATTTAGGTGGAGGAAACACCACAACTAACGGAAATGCTCGACCTAATACCAGGAGAAATCAGGGTCGACAGGCAAATGCTAATCAAAATGCAAATGCCAACGTAGGTACCGGAACCCCACCGGTAGATATGGGGACGATGTATCAATTCTTCGTCAACTTGATGCAAGCTGGAGTGGCTATAGGAGTAGCTGGAGGAAATGTTGTGAATGCGGGAGGAGCAAATCCTGTGGTGCTAGTTGGCAATAACTATGCCAAGCTGGGTTTAGATTATACTACTTGGGTGGGAAGCCTTTTCTCGGGACTAAAGATGCCGTAGAAGTTGAAAATTGGCTTTTGCATTGTGAGAGCAGTTTGCTGATCTTGGTTTGGATGATGAGAAGAAGAGAAGATTGGCTTTGAGGCAATTGCAAGCATTGTTATAGTAGAATGGAGTTACCGTGGGTGTGCTAGAGGAAAAGTTAACTTAGGCAAATTTTCAAAGGAGATTTGAGGAGAGATTTTTATCCAAGGTAGCTAAGTCCGCTTTTCTCAGGAAATTTATGGATTTGGAGCAGGAGGAGATGTCAGTGTTGGAGTATTTTGCGAAGTTTAATGAGCTGTCCAGGTATGGATATACCACTCTGGACAGTGTCATTAAAAGGAACAAGAAGTTTATCCGGGGGTTAAGGCCGGAAATCGCTAGGGCAACCATGCCACATCTCCGAGATCCATCAAATGTAGTATGGAGATGGTGATTAGAAACGAAGAAATGATTCCTACCTTCGGGAAGGAGAAATCAACGGAGACTCAGGAATCCCGGAATAAGAAAAGAAAATTCTTTAAGAAGAAAGGTGTTCAGAAAGGAGGAGCGACTAAGAAGGGGAGGCAAATGTTGTCTGTTATAAGCGCAATAAGAAATGGCACTATGCTAATGAGTGTCGCTCAGGTGATGGAAAGGTGGTTGCGGGGAAGCAGAATGTGAACTGCTTTAACTGTGACCAAGTGGGGCATTATAAGAACAAGTGTCCAGAAGTAGCCAAGGCTGAGAAGGGTAAAGTCTATGCTTTGGAACCATCGTCCTCTAGACCAACAATAGCCGAGAAAGGAAAATCTGTGATGGTAGGTATGCTTTTGATCCATAATATACCGGGTACGATAGTATTTGATACCGGCACATCACATTCATTTATATCTCATTGTTTGGCAGATAAGTTATGCTTAGAACCTGCATACCTAGTTACTTTCTTAAGGGTTGCGAATCTAATAGGAGGGTATGTAACTTTGGGGATGAGATGTGACTAGTTAGAACTTGATTTGTTAGGTCATAAGTTCGTATGCAATTTGTATGTCTTTGATTTTGTAGGCTTGGGGATCATCTTGGGTATGGATTGGTTAGATATATATAATACTAGGATATTTTGCCAGGATAGTGAAATATCATTGAGACATTCTAGTGGTACTGACCTAATAGTATACTCAGTCAAGAATTCGTGTCCAGGAATTTGTCCAGGAAGCAGAAGAAGAGTTGAATTGGGTTTTGGTAGCAAGAGATTTCGCATATGTTTTTGAGCCGGTCAAAGGACGAGCAACGAAATGAGCTATCGAGTTCGAATAGATCTTGTGCTAAGAGTATAACCCATAAGTAGACCACCTAGTAGGATGACACCTACTGAGATGAAGGAGGGTGCAGCTAGTGGACTTAGAAGGAAAGAACTTTATCAGACCAAGAAGTTCGTCTTGGGAACAACCGCGGTGTTTATGAAGAAACCGGATGGGTCGTTAAGGTTGTGTATCGACTATCGTAAGTTAAACGAGAAGACAAATAAGAATAGGTATCCTTTGCCGAGAATCGACGACTTATTCGATTAGTTGAGTGGAGCCAGAGTGTTTTCCCAATTGGATTTGGCTATGGGGTTCCATCAGCTAAGAGTAGTGGAGGATGGTATTCTGTTGATGGCGTTTCGAACGAGATATGGTTCATATGGGTGGTTAGTAATGGCAATCGGGCTAACTAATGCGCCAGCTTTCTTCGTAGATTTGATGAACCAGAGTTTCCAAAAGCACTTAGATAGGATCGTATTGGTGTTCATACACAACATTTTGATGTATTCTAGGGATGAAAGAGAGTATAAGGTTCATCTTAGAATAGTGGTAGAGACACTAAGACTGCATCATATGAAAGCGAAGTTTTCGAAGTGTCATTTCTAGAAGAAAGAAGTAAAGTTTCTTGGCCATGTAGACTCAAGAGAAGGGTTATCAGTTGATCCAGCTAAGATTGAAGCGGTTAATAGTTGGAAGAGACCCGAGACAGTAGCCAACATAAGAAGTTCTCTTGGATTGGCTGGATATTACCAGAGATTTTTCAAGAATTTTTCACGGATAACATCACCCCAGACTAAGCTGGCTAGAAAGGACGTTAAGTTTGTTTAGTTCGACGGATGCGAGGAAGCATTCCTTAAGTTAAAGCATTTATTGACCAATGCGCCCGTGTTAGTTGTGCCAAAAGGTGATCAAGGGTTAGTAGTGTATACAGATGCATGTGGGACTGGATTGGGAGATGTGTTGATGCCGAAAGGTAAGGTAATTGCCTACGCTTCTCGACAGCTCAGACCGCATGAAGTAAGATATCTGACCCATGATTTAGAGTGGGCAGCGGTAATCTTCGCATTGAAGTGTGGAGGCATTATCTTTTGGGAGAAAGATTTGAGTTGTACATGGATCATAAGTCTTTAATATATTTATTCTCTCAGAAGGAGTTGAATATGAGACAACAGAGGTGGCTAGAGTTTTTAGCAGCTTATGATTTCGGTAAACAATATACACCGGGGAAAGGTAATAAAGTAGCGGATGCTCTTGGCAGAAAACATCAAAATGTGGTGTTGCCTATGTTGGCAGAATAGAAGGATCTTGAGGCATTGACTATGTGTAGTGTGCAGTTAAGATCGACTGCCAGTTCTAGTCAGAGTACTGCCATGATATACTGTTTGGAAGTCGACCAGTTTTGATCGTAAAGATTGCTTCTAAAAAGAAAGATGGTCTAATATTGGCCGAGAAGATTAGAATAGTCGAGATTGGAACTGAGATTGATGATTTGAGAGATTTTAGCCTTGACTAGAAGGGATGGTTGACAAAAAAGGTACGATTGTGTGTTTCGAATGTTGGGTCCCTAAGGAAAGAAGTCCTTAGGGAATGTCATCGATCGAAGTTTATGATCCATCATGGAGGAACCAAGATATATCAGGTTATGAAGAGAAGTTTCTTCTGGGAAGGTATGAAGAGGAATTTCGGCTTATGGGTAAAGCAATGTTCGAATTGCCAGTAAGTAAAATCCGAACATCAGAAGCCAAGTGGGTTGCTTTAGCCCTTAGATATACCAGTTTGGAAATGGGATTCAATAGCTATGGACTTTATTAACGAGTTGCCAAGGTCGAATCGAGGAAATGAGAGTATATGGGTCATAGTGGACAAATTGACCAACAACGCCCGTTTCATTCCCGTTAAGTCAACCATGACGACACCTGTTTTGGCTAAGATATTTTCGAAGAACATAGTTAGACTGCATGGGATTCCTAGTAGTATAGTCAGTGACAAAGATACATTGTTTACTAGTGAGTTCTGGAAGAGTCTACAGGAAGTGTAAGGTACCAAGCTTAAGATTTGTACCACTTATCACCCTCGGATAGATGGGCACACAAAGAGAGTCAATAAGGTACTCAAGCATTTATGGAGAGCTTGCGTACTAGATTTTGGTGGCTCATGGGAAGACTACCCACACTTGGTTGAATTTTCCTATAAAAATAGTCATCAGACTAGTATAGGAATGGCGCCTTTCGAAGCATTGAAGTGCAAGTCACCAGTATGTTGGTTGGAAACATGAGATAAGTTAGTCTTAGGTCCAGATCTGGTGAGAGAAGCAACATAGAAAATTGAGTTAATCCGAGTTAGGATGAGAGAAGCTCGGTCTAGACAGAAAAGTTACATGGACATATGGCGTAAGGATCTAGAGTTCTCGGTTGGAGATAAGGTTTTCATTAAAGTATCATCGATGAAGGGTGTGGTACATTTTGGAAAGTCAAGGAAACTGGCATCGAGATATTTTAGACCATTCCCAGTTATAGAGAGGATCGAAAAGCTTGCATATCGAGTAGAGTTACCGAGCAGTTTGGCAGGTGTATACAACGTTTTTCATGTTTCTCATCTTCAGAAGTATATGCATGATCCAGAGACTATTATCACTCTGACTGCATTAGAAGATTTAATAGTAGTACCGGATCTGACTTTTGTTAGGCAACTAGTTCGAGTTGTAGCGAGAGATGAGAAGAAGTCAAGAAACAAGACAGTCAAGTTGTTGAAAGTTTAGTGGAGCGACAACGAGAAAAACTGTACTTGGGAGATAGAGGACAGGATTAGGGATACTTATCCCGAGCTTCTGTGAAGGTATGTTCTATATTTTTTGTATATAGATTTTATAGCTGGTAGGATATACTAGCTTTGGTTGCATGTTTGTTATGCTTATTTTGTAGTCCTTACTGAATTTCGAGGACGAAATTCTTTAAAGGAGGGAGCCTGTAACACCCCTAATTTTTAGTTAACATTATTCAGGATATTTAATTGGATAGATTAAATAGAATAATTTATATAATTAAGGAATGAGATTTGGTAAACTAGTGTGGTCATGCCAAACTTAATGAACTAAGTAAGATTGTTTTAAAATTAATACACATAGAAGAATACATCGGAGGGGCAAAATTGGCATAGGTAAATCCTTCATTCATTAAACTCTCACCTCCTACATCATCCTCACATTCACAACAAAAACATTCAAAAGGAAAGATCAATTAAGGCCGCCCATTAGGAAGCAATAGGGAGATCGAAATCCTGGATTCAAGGGAAAGAAAGCTTAGAATTAAGAGCTACACCAAAATTCAACTCCAACCATTAATATAAGGTGAATAATAACACTTATCATCTCTTAAATTATTGTTTTGATTCGGTCATGGATAATACTCGAATCTTATGTGCTTGATTGGTCAAGTTATGATCTAATAATCATTGTTTAGATTGAATAATGGTTAATGGGAATTTTTGGAATTGATTAGAAATTGTTTAATTCGTTTTGGGATTAAATCTGAAATTTTTGTCCTCCAAATGATTTAAAATTTAGATATGTGATATGAAAGAACATATTTGAGATGGATTTTTAATTTGATAATTTTCCAAAGTGATAGGAATTTATTATGAATTTCCTATGGTTAAATAGGCATAAATTCATGTTTGATTTATTAATGATAATTAAATGTGGGTTTTGGACTCGAATATTTTATATGTCAAAAGAAATATAATTTTGGAATTAATGTGAATTTTTGGGATTTCTCCCATGTAATTTTAAATTATGGAGAATTATTTATGCAAGAATATGTCTATAAAAGTTTAGCTAATTTTGGTTAGTAATTAATCACTACATCATAGTGTTATCAACACAGAACCAAATAATTCCGCATAATGTCATCGAGTTTGGAATGAAGCGGATGGGTTTTAGATCTCCTTGAGGTCATAACAACAATGACAAAGAGGTGGTATTCGACATGACAATGTCGATGTTTATACATGTCGATTTTTATACCAAGAGGCTTGTTGCTGTGTTTTATACTAGAAAGCATGCTGCTGCATATACCATTCTGTGTTTTTGCCTCACCGACCCAAGGGTTGTCGAGCCTAGCCCTTACCGCTTTTAAATTATCATACCGCTTTTAAACTTGTCATCGAGTTTAACTCATATCGATTTTAACTAGTCTTCAAGTTTTTAAATAGGCGGATAGCCTATGTATCATCGACGACTTCATTGTCATCGAGGCATGATGCCGCATGTCTAGTCTTCGAGTTTTAATAGGAAAAAAGCCTTACTTTTTTACATCGACATGAGATGGATGTCGATGCTAAGACACATCGAGCTTATAAATGATGGAGGGCCATTTGTTGCAAAATTTTAACTTCGAACCTTAGGAACACTAAGGTATATCTTAATGAGTTCGACATGAAATCTTTCGGTGGCTATCAATGTGTGTCACCGTAAAATTTAAATAACTAAGAGGAAATAACTTAATTGGGGACACCAATAGAAATAAGTTATACATATGGATAGCATGGTTAATGTTGAACATATGGGTAGCATGGAATAAAGTTAAACATGTGGGTAACATGGGATAAATATAAACATGTGGATAACGTGAATTAAATGGCCAAGTGATGGGTACGTAGTCATCCTAGGAAGACTATGGGATATATGATGGATAGCCTACATCATGTCGAAGATGGTTAGTCTATAATTGGTTAATTTAAAGGTTTATAGTCATCCTAGGAAAACTATGAGATGTGAGATGGATAGTCTGCATCAGTTTAAATGATAAAATGTGAGATGGATAGTCCACATTAGTTTAAGTAAAATAAAATGTGGAATGGGTAGTCTACATGAATATGAAACGGGTAGTCAATAAGAACTTAGATGGATAGGGGATGGGTAATCTGGTACATATGACGTATTTATAAACTATCATATTGTTTTGTTATAACCATTGAGGATGCAGGAGCACAGTAAATGGTTAAGATTTTAATTGGGTACTAGTGAAGGGAAACCCGTTCCGCATAACGGCATGGTCTCATTAGATATCCATTGGTTTGAGATGGTAGATTATTATTCACACCAGACATTTATCTAATCCGAAGTTTTTGTTTTCCCCTAAACTCTCGGGTACTCATTTAAGTAGGTTAAGGGTAAGGGCATTTCAGGTTCCCTTTAGACGAATAAGCTTCCAGAGACATGCAGGAGGCAATCTAGCTAGTAGGAGTTATATATCTATTTTCCGCTGTGTTTTGATTCTGCTTTTGTGTTGTAATGGCAAGTTGTATTAAATGCCGGATATTTGACTCTGATCGTCCCATGGGGCATCTACATATGTCGCTCTTGGAATATGTTGTAATAAATATATTTTCTCTGAACGTGGATTGCGAATTGAGATTGTTTAATGAAATTAAAATATTATTATAAAATAAGATGAGAAAATTAATTTTAAAAATAATATTGAATTTCCATATTCATGTGTTTCTGGTATTATCAAAATGATTAACATAGCAGCATTTTGTCATTGACAATTAATACCTGTGGATGACTGCAACATCTGTAGCACTTAGTTTTGGGCCTCAAAATAAGGGTTGTTACAGGTTTCCTATTAACTCTTCAGGTTTAATGGTTGAAATGTCATTATCTTCTTCAATAGCTAAGATATTTCATTCCCACTCATCCGTTAAAGAGTTTAGGATTTTTGAAACAATATCAAAATCAGTGTATTTTTCTCCTATTGCTTGAAGTGAGTGATATATGTCTTGAAATATAGAGTACATGTCATATATAGTTTCATTTTACTTCATTGTAAAATTTTGAAATTGATTTTTAAGCATGGAAATCTTGCTTTGTTTGACCTTGTTTTTACCTTTATGAGTTATTTTAAAAGTATGTGCAAATGTGCACATACTTACTCTATTATACCCGTTTTTGTTTAAAAAACAAAATAACATGTTTATTGCCTTATCATTACTAGTAGCATCAACTTTCTAAGTGTTTGACCATTGTGCATAATCAGTGGTAGGTACACTGTACTCTTGTTGGGTGATATTCCAAGTGTCATAAACATTAAATTGCATATATATTCTCAACTTAGTTGACCAATAATTATAATTTAGCCTGATAAATAGCGGTGGTCATGCAGTAGATTGACCTTCTACAAAACTTGATGTAGTACTATCCATATTACTTGAAATATCAAAAACGTTGTTACAATATTGATGGTCTTGCTCTGGTACCAAATGAAAGTTGCTATGGATCGAGTATTATGAATAATTCTACTAATTTAAAACTTGTATAAATTAGCACTGGAAATAAAGAATAAAGTAAAGTGCACTAGAAATTTTTATACTAGCTCGAACTCACGTTCTACATCCATTTCCAGACTCCTTCTAGATTTAAACAACGCCCTCACTTAACCTAGAGGAATAGGTACACCTGAGCTGTCGACAAGACTTTGTAACTGAAGATCTCCAATAGGACTTCGAGTTTTACAAATAGTTGAGTTTGTGACTTTACGTGCTCTTTGAATAGCACGAATGAGCCAATACATAACAACCTTCCTATATTCCTCTTCTTGATGGTATAATATGTGTTCGTGAAGAAATGGAAGTATTTTGACCACAAGAAAAATATTCTTGAAAGTGCAAGTGATCAAAGTAAAAGCAATGTAAATTGTTGAATGCTTTGAGAATTCAAATCAAAGATGTAGAAAAGAAAGAATGGAATTGATGTTGCAATAATAAAATGGATTGCTTTATATAGAAAACGATTGGATGCAACTTTTAGTAAAGAGAGATGACCAAAAGAAAAGTTGCAGCCATTATCGAAAAGAAGCGACTCTTCGTAGAGAAGAGCATCTCTTTAGAAATTTGAATTTTAAAATAGCTGTTATGACGTTTAGTCGACTGAATGAAATCAACCACCCAACTGAATTAGATCAAAAATTGACGTTTCAAACCAAAAAAGAATTAGTGTAAAAAAACAGCAGTTTCAGTCGATTGAAATTCTTCATTCAGTCGACTGAACACATGGTTAGTCGACTGACTTGAAGTTTTCAATCGGCTGACATGTGTTAGTGTATACTTGTGCAAGGTGCACAAATTCAGTCGAAATCCAAGGCCAGTTCAGTCAACCGCCTGATGATGATTTTGGTTTATGAGCTTTGGAAATGATTTGTGATCAGATGTTTATATATATATATATATTTATTTATATATATATATATTTATATATATATATACACACACACACCACTAGAAGAGATTTTAACAATTTATACAACTCTAAACTAAGACTCTATGACTGATATTATATTACTGTATCATCATGGTCTTCCTTTTGTCATGTATATCTCTTGATTGATTGATATCTTTTCCTGCAATAGTGGTTAGTATACATATTGTTCTTGTTTAGTTGTCACTATCAAAACATCAAAGTATGAGGTTCTAACATAAGGGGCCCATTGCCCTTCGATTCCCTGGCTCTCTTCCTTCTCCTAGACTCCTTGTCCGGAGGACATTCCTCCTCACCTGGAGAGACCATGATGACCTCTTCTTTCCTCTCCTTCTCCTTCCCCTTTTCTATTTACTCTAAGGGAACGACAGTCATAATGACCTTAGAGGCAGAGGCAGACTGATCAAAGGCTTCAAAATTGAACTTCCCGGCCAGCGTATGAAAAATAAATAAGAAAGGGAAGGTTAAGTCACAATTCAATGAAAATGAAGGTGAACTGCAAGCAAACTACCATTACTACTTGCCTGACCCCTATTTCTTATATGGGGCTGGCATGATGAGGCCGAGCTATCGACACTAGTTACGTCCATCCCCACCAAATGCTTTGTATTCAGGCTGCGAGGGATCGTATGCATAAATTAGCCTAGAAGAACTATGTCTGCTCCAATGCCCGACCCATGTTCTACCCTAGAATTTTTTCTGCCGAAACTAGAATCGGTATCCTATTCTTCAGGCAGCGGCTCATGGTGAGGAACTGGGACGTCGACTAGTTGCCGAGGACCGATTAATCCCACTGCCCTAGCACAACATCAACTAACTTATCTAAATCAACTTGTTGCCATTCTTTTGTCTCCTTACCCTTATTAAGGTTGTCATACCCCCAGTTGGCATCAGTTGTTGGCTAGGCATTGGTGTTTTAAATCTAATATGTAGATAATCCCTCCTCACCTTGGTCGACTTCTCCCCCTCAATCGCTTGCTTCCTCCTCTACAGCTCCCCAGCCATTTTCTAGCCCTACCTTAACAATCCAATACTTTAGTGGTTAGCATCTATTAACAGCAACTTCAAGTCCAGATGTCAAGGGTTAACCATCTTCATCCATTCCAACTTTTCAGTTAAGGTGGTAAACTTAATGCCGAGGTAAATGGTGTTGCCTCTCAATGAATAAGGTAAGCAAAGGAAAGCAGTGAAAAAGATGGTATAGAAGGAATAAGATACGAAGACTAACAAAGGGACGAAAAGGTAACATTCTAAAAATCAGAGTTGACCCCCTAAGGCACAAAAAAGTACTTTGTCCTCCAACCGAGAGCCGCTTTACTAAGAACACCAGAGAAGATCGCCAGTTTGGTTCCGGCTTGAAAATGGTAGTATAGGCCTGCCGAATGGTCGACCTCTTTCTAAAATCTGAAGACCAACTCGACAAAATTGGCGTTAGGGTCCGAAAGGTTTATTGCTACACAAGCAGCACAAAATGCAAGTAAGGCCCGATAGCTATTCAGTGTTAGTACAAAATTTGGGACAACTATATGTCTAATTTCAGGAGAATAATGTCACTTGTATAGGATATAACACCTAGTCAAGTGTGTTAACAATGGGATCCCAAGAAGTCAATACGCAAATTATCATTTGTTTGAGTCCTTGTTTGTTAAGTCATAAAATCAAATTTGACTAATCGGCCATTCATGACCTTTGTTCAAGCCTTTTATTTATGCCAAGAAAAAAAACAAAAATGAGGAAGAAGATATATCTGTCTATTTATAGAAAACTCTAGCCTTCAAATTTTTTCCATGTGTCACCTAGTGCGGATGAGTGGTGGAGATTTAGTTTCATTCATGGAGCCTTGTATTTATATCATGTTGGCATGCATTAACTTACTTCATGAGGACCTAGCCATTCTGCTTTTTAAATCATGATGGCCTTGAGGACACTTCATGATGGTCTTAAGGAGTTCTTCATGATGGCTTTGAAATATATTTCATTTGGCTCAAAGGAATACTTCACGATGGTTTTGAGATACTCTTCACGATAGCTTTGATGGTTTTGAGAAACAATTTGCAACGGCCTTAAGGAATTCACCATGATGGCTATAAGGAACTCTTCATGATAGCTTTAAAATATTCTTCACAATAGTTGTCTTAATAAATCGTCTCATGATGCCTCCCAAGTCTCTTTTCGTGAAGACTCTAAGGAATATTCCACGATGGCTTTGATATCATACTCCACGATTGCTCTAATATTTTACTTTATGATGGCTCTGATATCTTACTTCACGATGGCTCCAATTATTTGACGATGGCTCCAACATCTTACGATGGCTTTGATTAATGACTCATTATGGCTTTGATATCTTACTCTATGATGGCTCTAATGCCTAATTTCATGATGGCTCCAATTATTTAACGATGTCCACTTTATAGTAGCTTTTAGGCATCTTTTTAAGGTGACCATAGAAGTTGCTATACGATGGACTTGGTGGCTTCGGTGTTTGTTTCACGATGGCCTTCATACAAGAAGGCTTTGATAGCTCTAAAAATCTCTTTGTAGTGGTTTTCAGATGTTATTCCATGATAGCTTAGTCCCTTTACTTCTCTGTTGGTTTAGGCAATTATTTGTGATAGCTCATGTATATCTACCCACGGCGACCACGCCTTACATAACGGTTTCTTCATATCAAATCATAGTGGCCATTGGAGTTACTACATGAGAGCCCCTTCACATTACTTCTTAATAACATGACAATTTACGTTCTCTATGTTTTGGTTGTGCTTTCTCTAATTTCTTCTATCTTTTCTTTGGAATTCTTAGGGTATAACATTCGCTCCCTTCCGTTTTTGCAAAGTTCATTTAAGCTTTATCTTAAGTAATTTTCTTTTGCTTTGTTAAATGTGTTTTGAGGGTTACAATTCTTATTGGGGCTTTCTCTGATCTTCTTGATTTTTGGATAGTTAATTTTGGAGGCAACATCTTCAATGGCTCTGTTTGATACGCATCTTTATAGCATGTCTAAAGGATTTTTGGTCCTTCTCCCCTGGATGGGTGCTTTAACAAAGCCCGATCATGGAATCCAAGGCTTTATTAACCATTGCTCTTTGGATGATTACTTTGGCCAGGCCTTACGGCGAAGCCAAAGGCATTCTCGTCCATCTTCCATGGATGGGTGCTTTGACCAGGCCCAAGGGTAGGATCAAAGGCTTTATTAGCCATCACTCTTTGGATGGTTGCTTTGGTCAGGCCTCACGGTAAGACCAGAGGCTTTCTTGTCATTCTCCTTTAGATGGGTGTTTTGACCAGCCCGGCAGCGGGATCAAAGGCTTTATGGACCACCACTATTTGGATGATTACTTTGATCAGGCCTTATAGTGGGACCAAAGGCTTCCTCACCCACCTCCTATAGATGGATGCTTTGACTAGGCCTGATGGCAGGATCAAAGGGTTGACCACCAGTCTTTTGATGGTTACTTTGGCCAGGCCTTACGGCAGGACCAGAGGCTTTCTTGTCCACCTCCCTTGGATGGGTAATTTGACTAGGACCGATGCCTAGATCAAAGGATTTATTGACCACCACTCTTTGGATGGTTGCTTTAGCCAGGCCTTACGGCAAGACTAAAGGCTTTTTGTCCTCTTTCGGGTTTAAGGGATGCTTTTGCTCAACAAATCTAATCAACCTCTTCAGGTTGGAAGCTAAGTTAAACATTTGGCATCTCAATTCATGGGTTATTATTTAAGCAAAGCTTCTTTGATAATCCACTTTATTCATCTAATGTCAAAAAGTATGGTCCCAAATTCTTGTCGTTCCTTGGTCTTGCGATTACATTCCTATTATGTCTACTTAATCAATAGGTTCGTAGAGGAATAACTTCATGAATGACTAGTGATCCTCCCCAGTTTGGTCCTAATGAACCATTTGTGGGGTTCTCTGTGTTTTCCATTACTCTTCTCAACATTAGGTATACCTTTTTAAACACTCTATCTTTACATTAGAATTATAGTATTTGGAGATTCCCCATTGGTATTTGGCTGTCCGTATAACTACTTGATCTCTTAATTCGTTATATAGATCGAGTGATTCTTTGTTCATTTCTTGGCTTGTTCCATAAGCATAAGCGATTCTTCAGCATGATGGGACTTTGATTTCAACTGGTAGCGTTGCCTCAAATCGTATGTCAAGGAGTATGGGTTATGGCTAGCAGCCATTCTTGTGGAAGTCCAATAGAACCATAGGACAAGAGGAAGTTCTTCTATCCAGTTCCACTTGGCTTTTGTTAATCGCTTCTTCAAGATATTATTAATGGTCTTATTCACCGCTTACATGGATCCATTGGCTTTTAGATATACTATCGATGAAAAAATCTTTATTATTCCATTCTTTTTACAAAAACGAGTAAACTCTTTGCTTTTAAATTGAGTCTTATTGTTGGAGATAATTTTATTTAGGAACCTAGACCTGGCGACTTTATTTTTTATGACATACTTCAACATTTTTCCAACTACTATATTGGTGGTGATTTGGCCTCTACCCATTTGGTAAAGTAATCCATTTGACCATAACGAATTTTTTTCCCACTTGGAGACTAGAGGTGGTCCAATTAAGTCAATTCCCCCTACATCGAAGGGCCAAGGGCAAGAAATAGTAGTCAAATTGCTTGGAGGAAGTTGTGGTGTTCTAGAAAATTTCTGACATTTTTCGTACCTTTATACATAATTCATGGCTTCTTCCACCATTCGCTGCTAATAGTATCCTTGCCTTATGGCTCTCTTTGCCAACTTTATCCCATTAGAATGATCTCCACAAAATCCTTCATGGGCTTCTCTTAACAACTTGGCTCTTATTTTTGGTGTGATGCATTGTAAGTAAGACACTAAATACCTTTTCTAGTACAATCTCCCATCAATTATGGTATACGAAGGAGCTTGATACCTCAGTTTCTGCGCCTCTCTTTTAATTTTTGGTAACAACCACTTCTTAAGATATTCGACCAAGGGTCTCATCCAACTGTTCATGTCTTGATTTTCATTGACATTCGTTTTTTCGGGGGCTATATCATCATTATGTTTTTTTGAACACTCCCTTTGTTGTTTGATGGTTGCTACAATTGTGGTTTAGTCAAAACTTAAACTTCATTGTTTAACTCTTCTTTCCCATCGTCAATGCTAGGGTTCTACTGAAACCCAACTAGAATGATTTTGACCTCAAGTGCTCTTAGTGAGCTTGCTAATTTTGCTAAAGAGTCTGTTTGCACATTTATTTCTCTAGGTATCTAACGTATGGAAAAATCTTCAAACTGTACTAGCATTTCATGGATTCTTATGACGTATCGGGCAAGGCGAGCATCTTTGGTTTGGAATCTCTTATTTAGCTGATTTAAGATTAGTTGTGAATTCTTGAATATTTCGATCCTTGGGATTTTGAGTTGTTGCGCTAGAGTTAATCTTGCAATCGTCTGCTCATATTTTTCCATATTGTTGGTAGATGAGAAAACCATTTTCGTGGTGTAATGTAGTATGTGTCTATCGGGTGTAATCACAATGTAGCCTGCTCCGACACCTTGCTCGTTTGATGCCCATTAACATACAGATGCCATTTTGGTTCGAGTTTCTTTTCCTTTTCCATTTTTTCTTCAGTAAATCTCGTGCACTCCATAACAAGGTCTACCAAGGCTTGTCCTTTAATCGACGTCTCTCGATGTCGTATTGACTAAGCCCCATTCTCCATTTTACCAATCTTTCAAATACTTTAGGTTTGCTGAGGACCAGCCTTAATGGGTAATTGGTCAAAACCTTTATCAAATGCACTTAAAAGTACGACCTTAACTTTTGTGCTGTCAACAATAGGCAAAATGCTAGCCTCTCTATAACAGGGTACCTGGTTTCAGCATCTTTTGACCTTTTACTTATGTTGTAAACTGGGAATTGAATTTTGATTTCTTCTCGCATCAAGACTGAGCTGATCGCATGTTTCGAAATGGCTGTATACAAGAATAATGTTCACCTTCCATAGGCCTCAAAAGTATCGATGACTTCTCCAAATGTTCCTTTATTCCTGAAAAGCTTTTGGCATTTTGTTATCCATTTAAAGGTTTTCTTCTTCTTGATTACATCAAAAAAGGGAATACATTTGTCTGTTGCCTTGGATATAAATCGACTGAGGGCTGTAATCCATTCATTTAGTTCCATAACCTCCTTGTATATCTTTGGTGGTGCCAAATCCCTAATGGTCATTATTTAGTCAGGATTAGCTTCAATTCCTCTTGCGCTTACAATGTAACCCAAAAAATTACCAGACTGAATTCCAAAAGAGCATTTCTATAGGTTTAATTTCATCTTGTACTATCTTAATGTCAAACATTTCCCTTAAATATTCCACGCGACTACTTTCTTTTTTGGATTTTACCAACATGTCATCTATATAAACTTCCATGTTTCTCCCAATCTGGTTACTGAACATTCTATTCACAAGTCGTTGATATATTGCCCCTGTATTCTTCAATCAAAATTGCATCACTTTGTAGCAATACATTCCCCAGTCTGGTATGAAGCTAGTGTGCTCCCCATCAGGTTTAAACATTGGAATTTGGTTGTAACCCAAACAGGCATCCATAAAAGATAGTAATTTATGACCACTAGTCACATCAACTAATTGATCAATTCTAGGAAGCGGACAACAATCCTTCAAACATGACTTATTTAGTTCTATATAATCAATGCATGCCCTCATTTTCTGTCAGACTTTAACTAACACTTGATTTTCCAACCACTTTGGGTAAAAGACTTCCCTAATGATTTTATTATCCAGTAACCTCTTTACCTCTTTCAATGTCATAGTCAAAGTTTTGTCAAATAGCCTCTTCTTTTACCTCACCGGAACAAATTTAGGATCAATGAGTGCATGGTACAATACAGAGGCGTAAATCCCCTCCACGTCGGCGTGAGTCCATGCGAATACATCCATATTTGATTGTAAAAACGAAATCAATCTCCCTTTTGTTTCTTTTTTCATTCCCCTACCTATTTTCACGATCTTGGTTGAATCTCCAGAGTCTTGCTTTATTTCTTTTAGGTCCTCCATGGATTGTGCATTCTCCCATCTATCCCTAGTATCCATGTCCGATACTATTTCTTTTAACATTTCACTTTCATCTTGAATAACTTGGTTTAATTCTTCATGCTTTCTTTTCCTTGTTCTGAATTTGGTCTCCCCATTGATCACTCAATTTTTCTAGTTTAAGTAGTGACTTATTTACCTTGGATATCAGTTCCTGAGGAATGATTTGCAAGGGCCTTTTATTTTGGTTATATTTATTTAACCCAGGCCCATAACAAGATTTCCCTACTTTATTATCTTTTTCAAGTGTTGTGAAAATTTTGCGTGAGCTAAATTGCTTGCAACGAATAGTTCCTCATCTAGATTTACATAGAAATTTAACCAAAAGATATTTTGGTGAAATAAAAGCATCAATTTCATCCCGTGTTGATCTCATAAAGAATGCATTATGATATAAAGGTTGGTCCATGATTAAGAATATGGTTTAAACATCCTTGAGCACAGTGGAGTGCCAATTTGAACGAAAAGCTTGATTTGGCTGA
Organism: Allium fistulosum; assembly: GCA_030737815.1. Lineage (NCBI taxonomy): Eukaryota > Viridiplantae > Streptophyta > Magnoliopsida > Asparagales > Amaryllidaceae > Allium > Allium fistulosum. The sequence continues at coordinate 264,315,930 of CM060905.1, read as the reverse complement.
TCAAAATAGAACCTTTATTATTGAACCAAAAGATAGGTCCTAAGCTTGGCTCAAGCTTCTCTTCTAGAATCCCCATCTGTTCAAAGGCGTTCCTAAAAATGATGTTTATTGCGCTACCAATTTCTACTAGGATCTTGGATACGAGCGAAAGCCCAATTTGAGCAGTTATCATGAGGTGGTCATTATAGGGGTGCTTGAATCTCTTAGCTCTTTCGGGGTTATCATCACTTTCGGCATTGGATTGAGCACTTGAAAGATTTCAAGGGAGGCTCTTCACTTATAGAGTATAACCTATTCTGCCCTCTTTCACATACCTACTCCTCGACCCTTTACTCAATCCTGCAATGTGTGGTCCTCCACAAATAACATCAATCTGATTGATCGGTTGCAATAGATCTTAGGGGAGCTCATTTTCCAAAGGTATTAGTGTTGTTGGTTGGTGTTTTTTCATTGGTGGGGCTTTTGGGTCAGTCTTGATGAACTCTTTTAGAACTCCTTTCTTGATCATGTTCAAAATAATCCCTGCTAAAACTCAAAATCATCGGTTTTATGCCCATTCAATTTGTAGAAAGCACAATAGTCTCCCGCTTTGTTTGGTTCTAGGTTATTTCTTGCCTTAAAAAATACTAGGTAGTCGATTTCATCCTTGGTTATAGTGTGTGTGTGTGTGTATAAGAAATAGGTTGGCATAGTTCAACACAGTTCAGTTTGGTAAATTCATCCCACTTCCCTTTCTTGTTTGGTATTGCAAATTTACCTTTTTTTCCTTTGATTTCTCTTGTTATGAAATATCCCAGCAATCTGCACAAAGTTGTAGACTTGTAAGTGAAAATCCTACAGGTCCTTGCATCCATGGATATACAACTCCTTCTAGAAAGGTGTGTTTTCTATTAGCCATTATCGTTTCCCTATGACTTACTCTCCCAACCTTATTAGCTTCCTCATTAAACCGCTTTAGGTAATCCTTTAATAATTTCCCAGGTTTTTGCTTGATGTTAACTAATACACTCACTTTAATTGTTGTTTCTCTCGAAGTAAAAAATGCGCTGAATATTCAAATGCAAAGTACTCATATGAATAGAACGTTATTTTCCTATAGCACAGATACCATTTTGTTGCAGTTGCAATGAAGGTGGTTTGGAAAAATCTGCATCCAATTGCCCCTGGAGTGTCATACAGGTCTCTTCGACTTTCAAACTCCATTAGATGATCATTCAAATCGGCTATCCTATCATACTTGATAGATAAAATTTTAACATAGGATGGTAAGGGCACAACTATAATATTTTCTGTAAATGGTGCCCCTTATAGTTGTTGTTAACCTTAGGATCCATTGTCCTCTTTCCCTTTAGATCAGCCATGTCTTATGTTATCTTGTTAGTTAAATCTCTCAAATTTACTTCTACATCCTTGTAATTTTCTCATTTGACTTTTACTGCTTTTGGAAAGTAGAGCTTGCGGACTGTTCAAATGGTGATTTTGAACTCTGTTTTGGTCTTTGAGTACCTCCTTTCTTTGTGGACCAAAAGCATTTTTTCAACATTTTTACTTTTCAAGTTTGACTCTTCTCCTCTCCTTCATAGAGACTCGACCTCTTCCTCCCCCGCTTCTTTCGTCCTTTTGGATATTTTCGAAGACTTTTGGGAAAACTAACATTTCAATAAGTTCGTGCATAGTTTCCAACTTCCTCTTAGAACTTGAAGTTTATCTTTATTGGACATTTCCTTCGGAATAAATGTTTGTCCCACTTTTGCATTCTCTATATTAAATTGGGGAGTTATATTATCTTCAAGATTGACATGATGTACTGCCTCCTCTTAAGCTTGAACATTTACTTTCTTAGACGACCTTCTCATTGTATTAGAATGATTGTTAATTAGTTCGCAAATAGCTCTTAATGAATGCACCACTCAGTGTTAGTATTAAATTTAGGCTAATTCAATACATCTAACTTTAAGAGAACAATAACACTTAAGTAGAATAGAACTCTTAGTCAAGTGTGCTGACAATGGGATCACAAGAAGTCACTATGTAACTTGTCATTTGTTTAAGTTTTTGTTTGTTAAGTCACAAAGTCAAATTTGATCAATCGACCATTGATGACCTTTGTTCAAGCTTTTTATTTATGATAAGAAAAAATGAAAAGAGCAAGAAGATACATCCCAAAATTCGCTCCTTCTAGGGGTACATATCTTTTTGTAGAAAACCCTAACTTTCATATTTGTGCCACGTGCCGCCTGGAGTGGATGAGCGATGGAGATTTTATTTCATTCATGGACCCTTATGTTTATATCATGATGGCATGCATTAACTTAATTTACGAGAACCTAGTCATTCTACTTTTTAACTCATGATGGTCCAGAGGACACTTCATAATGGCCTTGAGGAGTTCTTCATGATGGCTTCGAAATTGATTTCATTTGGCTTTAAGGAATACTTCACGATGGTTTTGAGGGACTCTTCATAATAGCTTTCACGGTTTTAAGGAAGATTTTGCAATGGCCTTGAGGAATTCATCATGATGGCTACAAGGAATTCTTTACGATATCTTTGAAAGATTCTTAACGATAGCTATTTTAATAAGTGGGAATTGGCCACAAGGGCCACTTTAGCAAGTGAAATTAATTTCTAAGACACACAACTAAAATAATTACTTTTAAGGACAATACGCAAAATAATTAGTTTCTAGGGCCTAAAATACTATGAAATTATGTCCTTGAAAGTAATTTGACAGCTGACTTTGTCCTTAAAAGTAATTATTCTACTGACTTTGACCTTGAAAGTAATTATTTCAGATGCGTGTCCTAGAAATTAATTGGACTGCAAAGTTTGTCCTTCTGGTGAAATGCCCCTTTTAATAACTTGTCTCATGATGCCTCCAATGCCTCTTTTCAAGAGGACACTAAGGAATATTTCATGATGGCTTTGATATCCTACTCCACGATGGATTTGATATCTTACTCCATGATGGCTTTGATATTTTACTTCATGATTGCTCTAATTCTTTATTTCAAGATGATTTCAACATCCCACGATGTCTTTGGTGAATAACTCACGATGACTTTGATATTTTACTCCATGATGGCTTTAATGCTTTATTTCATGATGGTTCCAATATCCTAAGATAACTTTGGTGAATGACTCACGAAGGCTTTGAGGGTCCACTTTATAGTAACTTTTAGACATCTTTCTAAGATGTACATGGAAGTTTCTATATGATGGACAGTGGCTTTCGGGTTTGTTTTACGATGGCCTTCATAAATAAAGGCTCTAATAGCTCTAAGAATCTCTTCGCCATGGTTTTTAAATGTTATTCCATGAAAGCTTAGTTCCTTTACTTCTCTGTTGTTTTAGGAAATTGTTCAAAATTGCTCATGTATGTTAACCCATGATGACCATAAAAACCCTTATATGATGGTTTCTTCATATTAAATCATGATGGCTATTGGAGTATTTGCACAAGAGCTCCTTTACATCACTTTATAGTAACATGACAACTTAAGTTCTCCACCTTTTAACTTTACTTTCTCTAATTTCTTCTATCTTTTCTTTGGTAATTCTTGGGGTATAACATTCGATATTAGCTGTTCAGGGGCAAACAGGAAAGCATTGACAATTGAAACAAGATAGGGGTGGAGAATGACCCGCACCTTAAGTTAATCTATTGAAAAAGCAAAGTGACCGTCAAGAGGTAGGTTGGGATGATCATTGGAAGTTGGATATCAAGCCACCCTTACGTCAACTCCATAGGTGGACAACATCCTGGCTAGATTATTCGTATCGTGCTCTAACTCAGAGGCCATAGAAGTCTCGACCCTGGTAATATCAATTGATCAGCAGAATTAGAGCAATAAGTAGCCATTTAAAACACAAATGACTAAATTATACGAACGCAATGGCTAAAATCCTAGTAAGACTCGGAAGAATAACACCCGACATACTATTATCGCAAGGCTACCGTCCTCATTGCGCACCCATGATGGTTACCCCATGTTGGACGGCTCTTCTCTCCACTCATAGGCCTTTTTTCAACCCAACAGCCCTATCAACTCCTTATGAATTTACTCAAGGCCCATACATATACAACTGGGCTTGACCCATGGCCCATTACTAGAGAAAATGCTACATAAATATCACCTATTTACTCATAGTCTGTTCAAATTCCATTAACATTGATCAACCACCGCTGGCGAGTTTGGCGATGGTTGTCAACGACATAGATACCCAAATAAGAGCGGTTTCTAACCCATTGTTTGAAGGGAACCCATGTATTACACCTCTACAGCATTTATGGCCATGACAATGTAATTAAAAGGGCTTAAAAATTAAAAAAAATACAGCAAAAACCTAGTACCCAGCCATGATGATGACACCGGCCATAGCGGGGGCAAAGGCGGAAAATTGCTCACCATTACAAGTGAAGTGAATATGAACTCAAAGTTTTGAGAGTACTTAAGATTTTGTAATGTCGTTCAATGTTTTTTCATATACGGTAAACATGGAAAGGAAGAGAGTGAAGGGGTTTTATAAACCTACCCCATTGATCTCAATCGTAGGATTCACTCTGCCTCGAATCTCAACCGTCTAGTTGTAATGAATGCAACCATCATCTCATCTATGCTAAAGAGCAGACGTCCCTCCTGCCACGCCTATAAAAACAAGCTGCCATAATTAATAGCATAGGGCTATGTGGATATCGTAGTAGATACGTTATTATATCAACATGATTCTTTATGATTTGACAGGCCTGCACCCACATGTAGATAATGACTTAGGGTGAAAATTGTTGCTCAAGTTTCTCATAGGTAAATAGTAGGCCGATTAAAGGCAGTCGAGACCTATGAAAGGAAACCTAACCATTCTGTAACTGACCTACATAGGCTGGCCCAAGCTCATAATGGTCTCAAACCATCCTTTCCATTGAACAAGGCATCAAGGTGAGGCTCGATCGCCTAATCCCTACGCACCCTTCACATTTAGGAAAGATCTGGGCATGGCCACTCCAGGTCAAGTGTAACATCCCCTATTTGGAGGTCCAAAACTAACCGCTATGGATGCTGCAGTCATCCATAGTTATTAATTCTTGTTGACCAAATGCGGTAATGTTAGACACATCGATATACCAATAACACATGAATATGAAAAAATTTAAACTAAATTCCTCATTCCATTTCAAATTCATTACAGAATCCCAATTGGTAAACCACGTTTAGAGAAATATAATTATTACAAATTACGCCAAGAGTGACATATGACGATGCCCCCTTGGTTGATTGGAGTCTAAACATATGCACTAGACAACATTGCCATTACATCCAATTACACAGCGGAATTAAACAGAAAGAACTCCTTATAGCTAGCTAGCCTCCTGCACGTCTCCGGAAGCTTATTCGTCTAAAGGAGAACCTGAAAATTTTAACTCTCAAACTACTCAAAGTCAATTAAGCACCCGAGAGTTTAAGGGGAAAACATAAACTTCGAGTCAGACAAAAAGTCTGCTGTGAATAATAACCTACCATCTCGAACCATGTAGATATCTAGTGAGACCACGATGCTTAGCGGAATGGGTTTCCCTCACTAGTATCTTAACTCAATTTATAATAACCATATATTGTGCACCTACATCCACAATGGTTAAGACATAGCATAATAAAATGTATCGTGATGATATGCAAACATGCAATATGCTCTGCGCTTCCCATCCCCGTTCACTTGACTATCTATCGCAAGTTATAGTTTCTAGGGTGACTATTAACCTGTTAGTTTTCATGGGCTGACTATTAAGCTGATCAATTCTTTATTGATTTCATGTCCACTTTCATAGTTTTCATGGGATCGCTATAAACCTATTGGTTTTTACCAATACTATTATCCAATCATAGTTTTCATGGGATCACTATGAACCTATTGAATTCTCCAATAACATCTCCCATGCCATAGTTTTCATGAGCTGACTGTAACGAACCGTGCTTTTCGACCCTCGAAAATCAACACTAATACGTTCATTGTATCATATGCCAAGCAATCGAATGCAAAAACACCGATTGTTAGGGAAAAGAAAGAAGGAAGAAGATAAGAAAAAAACTAAACAACACAGAATCTTACAACGGAACGAATAATCTATAATACCACAAATATTTACACAAAAACAAAACTATAATATATGTATATATATACATCAATCAGAGTATACTAGCATATTTCAGCCTGGACAGTTATAACAGCCTGTCCTTACAATTGGTGATAAACACAACATGAATACTGCTGAAATAACCATCTACGTGAATACGTCTCTAGGCCTCCAACTCATCTCTTGAAGCTCCAAGCACCCAAACCAATCTGTAATATACTCGGTCTGACCCAAGCATTATAATAAAATAAGACCCAAGTCAGTATGGAAAACCAGCGTGAGAAAAACACACCCAACTGGATTTAAAGTTATATAAAACCTTTGAAATCAAAAGTATTTCGTAAGACCATGCCGCATATAACCACGGACGGGTTTTTAACTTACGATAACCAAAAAAATTTCTATAGAAAATCCATTGATATTATGATAATGTCTAAGGGTGAAAATAATAATAATCAAGTTGTTGTGATGCTCGTGAGTGTACATCGCAACAATACTAAGTATAAAATCAAAAATTGATAAGGCATGTTCGCTAATTGTCTAGGATTTCCACGAAGGTGCCCTCAGTATTTCGAGGAACGGTCCTCCTACACAAGGATCAGAGCTATCCTTCCGAAGCAGCATACATCCTTAGTGATGTACCATAGGAAAAACATAGCTGGTCTCGCTAAGACCAAGTGCATCGCCCCATGCATGCATAACAACTATAAGTAACATCTAGGAGGAGAGACTACACCCTATGGGTTTGCCAACCCTACTGGCCATGCCTCCTATCTCCGGTTTTAGTCATTCCGGCTGATGAGGCTACGTCCGGCATTCCAGCTTACGCACCGCTACCAAATAGATCACGGAATCCCAAATGGATTCTAATACACCAACCGGTCTCGAAATCTCACATAGATTACCACATCTCCAATTGATCTTGGAATCACACCCAAATTCTCATACTCCAACGAGCCCTGGAATCACACATGGATCCCAACATTCCAATATATCATGAATCTCCTCCATAGAACCGTATATGGTTTTCGGGGGTGGTCATGGGTTTCGAGTCATCTCTTACAAGTACACTCTTCCACTTCTCGGGTGCACCACAAAACCAAATGCCGATTTCTGGAATGCTCAATACCCGTTCTTTAGGAAATAATCAGACAATACATAAAAGAGGGGATCACCCCAACCGTTTAATTGGACGGATCTCCTTACCATTCGTCCTAGAAGAACGAAATGAGTTTATACATACAGTATAGCACCGTCGATGGTAACTATACCATATAATTCACGTGTTTCCCCTTGATATATCCAGAGTTGAAATCCTTCAGTGTTAAGTAGGGAATATTTCCGTACCACCAAAATTAAGAAGGATTACATATTTAGGCCAAGATTTGATAGTCGGTTATTGAACTATCAAATAAACAAACATTCAAACCAAGATTATATTTCATAGGAAAAACCAACATTGGTTAAGTATATAAGCACTCGCTAGCCTCATTTCACAAACCATCATAAATAAAACCCACTCCATAATTTACTTGTAAATTACAAGATATACACGCAAATCTCCATATTTCAATACTTATAAATATCCATATACTTATCTCAACGGTATAAGTATATCCACAAAATTTAGAAAGTTTTCTTTTATTCGATTCTCCAATCATTTATAAATTTCCTTACAATTCTCCAAAACCAATTATAAATCATTTTATAAACCTCAGAAAACCATTTATAATCCCTTTATAAAAATTCCATCCTTTATAAGTTTCTTATACATTTCAAAAATCACTTATAAACCCTTTATGAATTCATACCCTAATTATAAACTTCTTTTATAAATCTATAAACTATTTCTGAAATTTGTTTATAAATATCTTGCCATTTATAAACTCTTTTACCTTGCAAATACCCCTTCCTTTAGTTCTTCAACCATTATATAAAATCCTTTATAAATTCCAAGTCTTTCGACTCCATTTCCAGGTCTCGGAAACATTTATAAATAATTTAAATCATTTACTTCGAAACAACACTATATAATAATAATGATTAACAAGGAACATTATAAATAATTGGAAATTATTAACTTTTAAAACATCTTAAAATAATAATTAATAATTCCAAAATATTGTTTAAGAAATAATAGTAATTAATGTTTACCATTTTATATGTAATAATAATTTATTTTTAAAACTTATTAATAATCCTTATTATTAATTTTAAAACCATAATTATTCTTAAATAATTAACCTTTCAATTTATTAACCTTTTTATAAATTCTTAAAACATGTCAACTATAAACAAATAACTTTTAAACAGTATTAAAATAATTAAATAACTTTAAAATAATATTAATATGATTTTATAACCTTTAAAACAATTTTAATATAATTAAATAACTTTAAAAGAATATTATTGTAATTAAATAACCATAAATTAATATTTATAATTTGATGGCTTAAAACAATATTAATATACTTAATTAACTTAAATAATCCTTAAACGACCTATTTCCACAACCCAACTTCAGATTTAAAAATTGTTTCTTGTCTCAAAACCCAATTCCGACTTAAAACGACAATTTATAGAATTTTCAAAATACTAATTTGAGGCCAATAGCTACCCAACGCTTAACCAATATCGATAATGATTTTTCTTATCACTATTGGGTTTTATTTCAAACATATAACGATGTTATAACCACAACATCCACAATCATATATATTATTCTATAATCCATATAAAGGAAATATTATTGAAACCATATAAATTCAATAATAAAGAGGAATCCTGTTGGATCCCTCCAACCTGTTTTTCCCTACATCACAAATGTTAGATAATCATAAAATATAAATCAACCGCTTCGAGGCTGGATTCATATACAAAGGTTCATCCGCTCTTACACGGGAACGTAATAGGGTCTCATCCGCTACAATAGGCGGGAATATATCCAAACCAACTATATAAATAATAATTCATCCAAACAATCATTCAACAATTTTTATCAACTATACATCATGCTAGTTATTTAAAAAGGCAAGATTAACTCACCATTATTCCCATTTTGTTGCAGTGGCACACTGGATTCCTTCTGAATTCGAACGACGTTCGAATTCAACGTAAAAATTCAACAAGCTCCATTTGTTTCCAAACCAACTCCATACCATAGATAACATTTAAACGAGAGTAACGCAAGTAGTTTCGTCTCGATCGGACCTCGTAATAGAAAGATATTCAAGTTATAATAACTCGAGTTAAATTATATAATTAATATATATTAATCACAAGATTATCCTCTAATTACCTGATAAACTACTAATCCCCTAATCTCGTTCGCTCCAGTTTAGGCTGCACTCACGAGTTCGTCTCCTCCCACCAAGGCGCTGCCTCCGACCACCTGCAATCGCCGCACCTGCCCCCAAGCTTCCCACGGCGATGAGCTACCCTCCGACACTCTGCTCGCCCCTTAGCTCTGCCTACAGCTCGTGGACGAGCTTCACAATTCCGCCGCTGTTCAACTCCCCACTACCACCCCCAACGCCACCTGAGATCGCCTCGACCTCACCACGTGAGTGCCTACAATCCTCGCCACCAGATAACCCACCCAGAATGCCACCAATCACCAGCAAAAGCCCAAACTTCGAATGACGTTAATCGAGAATTACGGCCATCTCCGACCACCGAGTGCCACTGCACGACCACCCAAGCCTTGCCTCATCATCCCCGACCTAACGGCACCACCCATACCCTCCACCATTGATTGTAACACCGCCCCGAGGTAAATAACACATCGTTGTTCATCTCAAGACTCTGGCCACCACAGGCAGTCGCGCCACATCTCCACCTTTGAGCAAGTTCACTTCATCGTCCTCTACCCATCTCTTGTTGACCACATCGCCTGAAAATGATGCTAGTGGATCCAACCATTGTGAGCCGTTGGATTTGTGGATGTTGATTTGAAAAGAAAATGAGAAACTCTCGGCTGAAGACGCGATTAAACAGAGAAACAAGGCATGGGCTGATGTACAAATTGTGGGCTGATGTGAATGATCAAGCAATGTATGGTTAAATCGAAGAAAATATATTATTTAAAATTCAAAATATCTAGCTATATAATTTCGGACTCCAATCTAGACGTGCCGCCTGGCATTCTCTATGTTATACCCATATACCGAACACAATGACACTTGTTTCGAGACCCAATTTGATCGTATGCAGAAGATAGCTTTTTGAAGCCAATTATTTAATTAAATTTTCAATATTAATTTCAATGCGTTTCGATCTCGCATAACTAAATGATACATCCGACCGCTACAAAATTTGACGGCGTAATATAATTCATTATTACGGACCCAATTACACTAGTTTCGTCGAAATCCGGGACTGTGCCCAGAAGGCTATTTTTATATGTTGATTAAAACGAGTTAATTTCAAAGTTAGCTAAATCACTTTTAAATCAAATTTAAAATTTTATTATCTTCATTCTTATCAATAGAAATTAGACAAGCCTTTAAATCATTTTTATCCAGCTAAAAACCCAAGATTCAATTATTTAAACGATTTCAATTATTAATTTTCAACAATTAAATTATCCAATAAATCGCTATATTTGAAATTTAAGTTATTTAACCTATAAAATTAACTTTTCAACACTTAAAAATTTATTTAATATTCCAATTTCAAATAACAAAAATTTTGGATCGTTACACACTCTCCCCTTTAAAAGAATTTCGTCCTCGAAATTGCCAGGGTAGGGAAAATGCCCAAACCCATTTCTTTTCAAAACAAATTAGTTAAAATAACTTCCCAAATCCCCTTAAGCCTTTAGCTTCCCAAAACCAGTTTGTTGAAACCGTGTTATTACTGTTACTAAATTTCCTAATTTATCGATAGATTCCAACTAAAATTATACATTCAATCATTTTAAGTTATAATCCAAAATCAAATTTTAGTTATCAAAATTTCTTCAAAATTTCTACCTCTTTAAATTTTCGGAAAATTCACCAGAGTCGCCTTTGCGTGGTTCGGTCAGAACAGCCATAAATCGCCACTATGGGCCCAAACCAGCAAAAGAAAAAAAAGCCAAGTGGTTCAATCATAAAACCATCAAATTCAAACAACAATTTAAACATGTACCTTTTAGTCAGGCAACCAAATTTTCTTATGAAATCAAAGGCATCAAATTAGCTCTTGCTTTTATATACCTGCATCTTATTTACCAATGATATCCAATCATATAGTTCATAATCATATAAATTTGAAATTCCAATTTCCAATATTTGATTTTTCTAAAACCCGTACAATGTATATATATCATCCGTACGCAATATCAAACCCGATCGCTCACTCGATCACACAATTTCATTTCCGAACTAGTATCGTTCACACGATCCTCTAGTGCGAACTCAGATCTGGTTCCATGATTAGAAACCATCATTCTCCTTGCATAGCCATATACTATGATAGAGAATTATAGAATCAACCAAAAATCCATGTCTAGTGTTCGTCGTCGAGAATTGAGTGAAAAATTCCAACTCGGATCGATATAAATTATCTCAAAATTCTATGCTCGAATCTGGATCAAACCGTTATGCGAATAAAGTAATATACGTACAACTTACGTATTTTATTTCAATTGATTTCTTAGCTATTCCAAATTCCTTTTTATTCACATTTATTTCATTCACATCCACTTATTCACAATCACTCTTCACATTGCTTTATTCACATTCCCTTATTTACTTAGTATATTCCTTTTAATACTAGTTATCCCTTAAGAACAATTCCATCAAATTTTTCCTAAGTCTATTATAAACATTTTATATAAAAGTTCTTATGTTTATTACCACTTCACAACTTAAGTCCTTATCCATTTCTAACCAAATTCAATTTCATTCTCCAATTCCAACATTTGATTTTATCAATCAACATTCCAAACAATATCCAATTCACTAATTAATTTAATTAGCTCATTTTATTAATTTATTTCAAATATCAATCAATTCCATTTCCAAAAATTATTTCATTTAACCTAACTTAGGCTAAATTTTCAAAATTCACTTTTCTTGCATTCACATTCAACAATTCAAAACATTGCTTTAACTTGCTAATTTTCAAGTTTTATAAGTTATCAAAATTATATTCTCATATTTTCAATAAAACATTTAAATGAAAATCTCAGAGTTTAAACACCTTGTTCTTAAGTATTTCAAATTATTTTTGAAATCATACACTCACAATCCCTTGGTATATCAAATCACTCTTTTGATTTTAATATCAAAACTAGTTTTACCCTATGCAGTTAATGCCCCGCTATTACACCGATATAACCCTGCTATATCTCATAGCGGATTTCTACCGCTACGATTTTTCCATATAGCCCCAAATATAGCATTTCCGCTTTAAGCCCGGCTATTTCCACTATATCCCGTTATTCCCGCTATATTCTGCTATATCTTCTTTAAAATAAATGAATTGAAAAATGACATTTATACATTATAAAGATTATGAAATTAATTTATTTAACTGAATTTTTAATATATTTTCAGAAATGAAAATACTCTAATATTCAACTAAATTCAATTATGTTATATAATAGTTTTACGTTTATTTACAGTATATTCGCACATGTTTTTATTTTAAATTATTTATGTATTAATTATAATTCAATAGAATGTTCATTTTTAATTTAATTACCATTTATATATTTGTAAAAACATTAAGTACAAGTTTTATATGCTATTTTAGAGTCATCTGCTATATCCCGCTATATCCTCGTTGTATCTTGATGCAGCCCAACCTGAGCCTGACTTTCCAATCTAAGATTTGAAGCTTGAAGCAGCGCAAGCCGATGTTATCTTAGGTCGCGAGCGACCTAACGAACTCATAAGTCGCCAGCGACCTAATGAATTACGGCCTAGCGAGATACGAGAGATGGATGATGAAGAGCACCATGAAAAGTCACCTGAGCGACCTAACGTGTTATGCCTTGAGTCGCTTGAGCGACTTAGCGAGGTATGCGAGTTAAGTTACGAGTTCGAGAGCAACGACCTAACAAGTTTATGCCACATTTCCTTAAGTCGTTTGAAGCTTAGGTCGTTCCAAAATCATAGGTCGCGAAGTCCTAGGTCGCGTGCAGAATCCCTATACCGCTTTCCAGTTAGATCGCTAAAGTTCATATGTCGCTCATTCTTAAGTCTCTCAGAACATAGTGACGAGCTATGACCTAAATCTACGGTGCTACGACCTAGGTAAGATATGCTGCACTCTCACATGCCAATCTCCTTAAGTCGCGTCAACATTAAGTCGCAACCACCTTAGGTCGTAAGTCGTATGCCGCATTGAATTAGGTCGCTGACCTTAAGTCGCTCTCTGATTGGTGCTGTTGTCTACTTTAGGTCGCATGGAGCATATGTCGTTGAAGGGTTAGGTCGCAAGGTCGTTCAAGCTTATGCCGAAGTGAAGATGATCCTGTTGCTGTGTCAAAGTTTTAGGTCGTAAGTCGCATGCTTTGTTAAGACGTGTGTGTTGTATTTTCTTCATGTTGTTATTTTCTTAGGTCGTTTGTTGTGGTCTGTATAAATGTTCTGTTAGGTCGTTAACGACCTATGTAAGGTCGTAGGTCGTGTGTTTGTTTTAGGTCGTGAAGGCTTTGTGATGTAAGGGTTGTGTTGTATGGTAGGTTGTAGGTTGATATAAATGTTAGGTCGTGAGCGACCTAGTGTGAGTTGTAACCCTATAAATAGGGATGGTGGTGTCATTTGTAATAGTTAGTTGATTTTGAATAAAACTTTGTTTGAGAGATTTGTGCCTCTTCTTAAATTGGTAGTTGAGTGTAAGCACCTATCTCCACCTTCGGTATTCGAGTGCGCTCGAATCAACGATTGTTGAAGCCGATTCACGGTATCTAGTGCGCTAGATCAACGTTCGAAGAATCGTAGATCTTCTTTCACGGCATCGTGCGCGATCAACGTGACGAAGATAGCTAGAATTCGGTATCTTTGAGATCAACGGATTTGGGTGTTTGGTATTTTCAATCCACTGATTGCTACTTTCATCGTTACATACATTTCTGTTATCCGCTACTACGTCATTTGGTATCAGAGCTAGACTTAGCCAATCATAGCTAAGCCGAGTATTTGCAGCCAATTCTTATTGAAGAGTTAAAGCCGAGGGCTAGAAGTTGAAGTTGGGCATCACATTGTGTTGAAGAGTCAAGGGCGAGCATTGTTTGTTCATTTGTAAGTCAAGGCCGAGAGTTGAAGTTTGTTGAAGATTCAATCATGCCGCCGAGAAGAGCTAATCGCCATCAGAATGTTGAAGCGTTGTATAGAAGAGAAGAAGCCGAGCAAATGGAACAACGCATCAATGAAAAGTTTGATGAAGGCATTGGAAAGTTAGAGAAACTGATGAATGACATGAATCAAAGTCAAAGGAGAAGGTCGCCAGTCTCGAACCATGGAGGAAACAGAGTTTCGCCATCGGTTACGGAAGCGAGAAGGGTGTCGCCGCAATCTTACCGAGAAAGAAGAGAATCTTCAGTTTCATTGAGAAGAGAACATCATGAGTATAGAAATGAAGAGAAAATAACTCCACGTGAGTTTGGAGATGAGCCATATCATGATGCTGAAAGACATAGTCGAAGAGATATGCATGATCAAAGAGATGTTGATGGTCGAGATCGATACCGAAGTACACGTGATTATGATGAAGAGAGTGATAGAAGTAATATTCAATATCGAGATCGAGACCAAGTACGAAATGCATATCGGGATGTTGAGGATGATCGACGATGGGAATCGGGGATGAAAACTGAAATTCCAGAATTCAAGGGTGGTATGCAAACTGAGGAATTTTTGGATTGGTTATCTAATGTGGAAGAAATTTTTGACTTTAAGGAAGTTCCCGAGCATCGAAGAGTTAAGTTGGTTGCCACTCGTTTGAGAGGAAGAGCTATGGCATGGTGGCAACAAACTAAACTTACACGGGAGAGGATGGGAAAGTCAAAGATTGAGTCATGGGATAAGATGAAGAAGTTAATGAAGGCTACATTCTTGCCGTATAATTATCAATCTCTAATGTATCAACGACTGCAGAATCTGAGACAGGGAACAAAGTCAGTGAATGATTATGCGGATGAATTTTATCAATTGATTGCGAGGAATGATATTATGGAAACAGAGGAACAGCTAACAGCTAGGTATGTTGGAGGATTGCGAACGCAGATCCAAGATATGGTGAATATGTTTGATCTGAGATCTGTCGCTGAAGCACATCAGAAAGCACTTGCCTGGGAGAGACAAGGAAGACGAGGAGGTGGTGTGTTTACGAATTCCAACAACCCGAACAAGGATGTTAGTAGCAGTACGAATGATTCCAAGATTGTCAGTAAGCCGATTGTGAATAAAGCCAACAAAGCAAAGGTCAATAGTAGTCTCAAATGCTTTAATTGTCAAGAGTTGGGCCATAAAAGCAATGAATGTACAAAGCCAAAGAAGCGAGCAATGATTGCTGAGATTGAGAATGAAGGTGCAGAGGTACAGTGTGTCAATTCACTACCAGCTGAAGAAGAAGAATTATTGACAGGAGATGAGGGTTGTAGTTTGTTGTTGAGGAGATCCTGTTTAACGCCAAAGCAAGAAGATGATTCTAGTTGGTTGAGGAGCAATATTTTCCAGTCAACATGCACTATTCTGGGGAAGGTTTGTAAATTTGTCATCGATGCAGGAAGCTGTGATAATATCATTTCTTCAGAAGCTGTAAAGAAGTTGTCATTGAAAACAGAGAAGCATCCAAACCCCTACAAATTAGCTTGGTTGAGGAAAGGAGGGGAAGTGAAGGTTAATCGAAGAACTTGTGTTAATTTTTCCATTGGGAAGAAATATAAAGACGAAATTTGGTGTGATGTGGTTGATATGGATGTCTGCCATTTGTTGTTGGGGAGACCATGGTAATACGATAGAGCTGTGCAGCATGATGGTCGCACCAACAGCTACAGTTTTATGTTCGAGGATACACGAATCATTTTGGTTCCTAAAAGGCATCAACAGAGTGAAAACAAATTGGAGGAAATCGAGGAGCTAAAGACTTTGTTGTCTTTAAAGGAGTTTGTTGATGTGGAAGATGAAGTCGATTGTTTTCAACCACCAAAATTTGATAAAGATGAAGTTGATGATTTTCGACCAACGAAATCTGATGAACATGAGGTTGGAAATTCACAACCAGCAAAGTTGGATGAGGTTGAAGAAAGTAAGTCAGGAGATGAAGAGGTTAAACCAGTGGTGAATGAATGTGAAGATGTAGTTCCTGCAGAGTTGTCCAAGGAATTACTACCACTGAGGAACGTACATCATGTTAATCAAGTGTCAGGTGCTATTGTACCGCATATGCCACGTAATCATATGTGTCCGACAGAGCAGGTAGAGTTGAGAAGACTGGTTATTGGGTTTCTATTTGAAGGAAGATAGTGGTATACTCCTGATCGCAGTTGGCAAATAAAAGTTATCAAAGATGTACGTGTAGAAAGACACGTGGGCCGTGATCATACCATGCAGTTGATTACAACGTTTTGTTTTGGGCCGTCAATAAGGAAAGGGGTTGAAAGGTTTGTTCAGAGGAGTCAGAGTTATCAAATTTCAAAAAAAACCGCGACGAAGTCAGGATTATGTATGTCATTACCTATACATACTAGATTATGGGTGAAGGTAAGTATGGACTCTGTATTGGGTTTGATGAAGACGCAAAGTGACAACGAATCTATCTATTCGATGGTTGAACAATTTTTTGTTGGTACTTACAATAAGCTAGATGCTGGAGGGATGGGTCGTTTGGAAATTGTGAAGGAAATTTGTGAGAATGATTGTAAGTTGAGCTTGCCGGATCATCGTCCTATTACTAAAGTTGACAATATCAAACACTTGGTTCTATTTCACGAGGATGAGAGTGTCGAAGACGAAGAAACTGTAAATTCGAGGACGAATTTCTGTCAACCGGGGGAGGATGATGCAGCCCAACCTAAGCCTGACTTTCCAATCCAAGATTTGAAGCTTGAAGCAGCGCAAGCCAATGTTATCTTAGGTCGCGAGCGACCTAACGAACTCATAAGTCGCCAGCGACCTAATGAATTACGGCCTAGCGAGATACGAGAGATGGATGATGAAGAGCACCATGAAAAGTCACCTGAGCGACCTAGCGAGGTATGCGAGTTAAGTTACGAGTTCGAGAGCAACGACCTAACAAGTTTATGCCACATTTCCTTAAGTCGTTTGAAGCTTAGGTCGTTCCAGAATCATAGGTCGCGAAGTCCTAGGTCGCGTGCAGAATCCCTATGCCGCTTTCCAGTTAGGTCGCTAAAGTTCATATGTCGCTCATTCTTAAGTCGCTCAGAACATAGTGATGAGCTACGATCTAAATCTACGGTGCTACGACCTAGGCAAGATATGCCGCACTCTCACATGCCAATCTCCTTAAGTCGCGTCAACATTAAGTCGCAACCACCTTAGGTCGTAAGTCGTATGCCGCATTGAATTAGGTCGCTGACCTTAAGTCGCTCTTCGATTGGTGCTGTTGTCTACTTTAGGGCGCATGGAGCATATGTCGTTGAAGGGTTAGGTCGCAAGGTCGTTCAAGCTTATGCCGAAGTGAAGATGATCCTGTTGATGTGTCAAAGTTTTAGGTCGTAAGTCGCGTGCTTTGTTAAGACGTGTGTGTTGTATTTTCTTCATGTTGTTATTTTCTTAGGTCGTTTGTTGTGGTCTGTATAAATGTTCTGTTAGGTCGTTAACGACCTATGTAAGGTCGTAGGTCGTGTGTTTGTTTTAGGTCGTGAAGGTTTTGTGATGTAAGGGTTGTGTTGTATGGTAGGTCGTAGGTTGATATAAATGTTAGGTCGTGAGCGACCTAGTGTGAGTTGTAACCCTATAAATAGGGATGGTGGTGTCATTTGTAATAGTTAGTTGATTTTGAATAAAACTTTGTTTGAGAGCTTTGTGCCTCTTCTTAAATTGGTAGTTGAGTGTAAGCTCCTATCTCCACCTTCGGTATTCGAGTGCGCTCGAATCAACGATTGTTGAAGCCGATTCATGGTATCTAGTGCACTAGATCAACGTTTGAAGAATCGTAGATCTTCTTTCACGGTATCGTGCGCGATCAACGTGACGAAGATAGCTAGAATCTGGTATCTTTGAGATCAACGGATTTGGGCGTTTGGTATTTTCAATCCACCGATTGCTACTTTCATCGTTACATACATTTCTGTTATCCGCTGCTGCGTCATTCCCGCTATGACTTTTTGCACCTCCGCCGCATTGAGTCTGCCGGGCGCTTTAACTGCAGAGGTTTTACTAAAATAGAACTCCAATGGTAGCAATTCCTCCAATGGAAACTCGAAAATGAATATCGATGATGCTGCAGTCATCACCGAACTTATTTTCCAGCGACCGAAGTGAGTTCAGTGCTTTTTATTCCTTTTAAAACCCTTTTTTTTAAAATATTTCCATTATTTCCATTCAAAAACATTTTCCAAATAATGCTATTATTATTTTCCAAAACTTTGAAAAATCATCTTCAAAACCAGCCGAATTTAAATTCTCAAATTCCAACCTTTAAACCCTTTTTATTTCCTTTTTGTTTATAAATCACGTTTATAAATCATATTTATATAATTCCATTTGGTTATATAAAATTATTTGTTAATTGTTAATCTGAGTTTGCATTATAATAATGACAACTTTTATTAGAGCACAACAACAACAACAACAAATGATAATAATCAAATACTATCATTCTCTAGCAACCAAACACACCATATATACCATAATTTCTGAAAATAATTCTTTTATATATACAATATAATCAAGGTAAAATTATTTCATTTACCCAATTTCAAAATAATACCATGTCGAGCTACTCTGCTCAAGTGTTTAGAGATCCCTATCAATAATGTTAATTACTCGTATTGACCAGAATCCATAAGCCACTCAACAAATCAATCAACACAATATAAAACATTTTTATATCACTAACAAATACGCACTTATACACACACACACACACACACTCAAACACATTCTATGGTGCTACTGACTCTATCTCTAATAAGTAATTCCCACCAAAGCCAAGGTTCTCGCTTAACCTTTAGCTCTAATACCAAATGTAACGAACCTGGCTTATCGACCCACGAAAATCGACACTAATACGTCCATTGTATCATATGCCAAGCAATTGAATGCCAAAAGACCCGATTGTTAAGGAAAAGAAAGAGGGAAGAAGATAAGAAGAAAACTAAACAACATAGAATCTTATAGCGGAACGAATAATCTATAATATACCATAAATCTTTACACAAAAACAAAACTGTAATATATGTATATACAGACATCAATCAAAGTAGACTAGCTTATTTTAGCCTGGACAGTTATAACAGCCTATCCTTACAATTGCTGATAAACACAACATGAATACAGCAGAAAATAACCATCTACGTGAATACGTCTCTGGGCCTCCAACTCGTCCCTTGAAGCTCCAAGCATCCAAACAAATCTGTAATATACTCGGTCAGACCCGAGCATTATAATAAAATAACACCCGAGTCAGTCTGGAAAACTAGTGTGAGAAAAACACACCCAACTGGATTTAAAGTTATATAAAACCTTTGAAACCAAAAGTATTTCGTAAGACCACGCCGCATATAAACATGGACGGGTTTTTAACTTATGATAACCAAGTAGCTGTGATGCTCGTGAGTGTACATCACAACAATACTAAGTATATAATTGAAAATCGATATGGCGCGTTCGCTAATTGTGTAAGATTTCCACGGAGGTGCCCTCGGTACTTCGAGGAACGATCCTCCTGCACAAGGATCAGAGCTATCCTTCCAAAGTAGCATACATCCCTAGTGATGTACCATAGGAAAAACATAGCTGGTCTCGCTAAGACCGAGTGCATCACCCCATGCATGCATAACAATTATAAGTGACATCTAGGAGGAGCCGACTACACCCTATGGGTTTGCCAACCCGACTGGCCATGCCTCCTCTAGTTTTTGTCATTCCCACTGATGAGGCTACGTCCGATATTCCAGCTTACGCACCGCTACCAAATAGATCATGAAATCCCGCATGGATTACAATACCCCAACGGGTCTTGGAATCTCACATAGATTCCCACATCTCCAATTGATCATGGAAACACACCCGGATTCCCATATCCTAACGGGCCTCGGAATCACACATGGATCCCAACATTCCAATATATCACGAATCTCCTCAATAGAACCGTATATGGCTTTCGGGGGTGGTCACGAGTTTCGAGTCATCTCTTACGAGTACACTCTTCCACTTCTCGGGTGCACCACAAAACCAAACGCCGATTTTCGGAATGCTCAATACCCATTCTTTAGGAAATAATCAGACAATACATAAGAGCGGGGATCACCCCCTAATCGTTTAAGTGGACGAATCTCCTTATCATTTGTCCTAGAAGAACGAAATGAGTTTATACGTACAGTGTAGCACCACTAATGGTAACTGTACCATATAATTCTCGTGTTTCCTCTAGATATTTCAAGAGTTAAAATCCTTCGGTGTTAAGTAGGAAATATTTCCGTACCACCAAAGTTAAGAAGGATTAAATATTTAGGCCAAGATTTGATAGTCGGTTATTGAACTATCAAATAAACAAACATTCAAACCAAGATTATATTTCATAGGAAAAACCAACATTGGTTAAGCATATAAGCACTCGCTAGCCTCGTTTCACAAATCATCATAAATAAAACCCACTTCATAATTTACTTGTAAATTACAAGATACACTCGCAAATCTCTATATTTCAATTCTTAGAAATATCCATACACTTATCTCAACGGTATAAGTATATCCACAAAATTTAGAAAGTTTTCTTTTATTCGATTCTCTAATCTTTCATAAATTTCCTTACAATTCTCCAGAACCATTTATAAATCATTTTATAAACCTCTGAAAACCATTTATAATCCCTTTATAAAAATTGCATCCTTTATTAGTTTCTTATACATTTCAAAAATCACTTATTAACCCTTTATGAATTCATACCCCAATTATAAACTTCTTTTATAAATCCATAAACCTATTTCTGAAATTTGTTTATAAATATCTAGCTATTTATAAACTCTTTTACCTTGCAATTACTCATTCCTATAGTTCTTCAACCATTTTATAAACTCCTTTATAAATTCCAAGTCTTTCGACTCCATTTCCAGGTCTCGAAAACATTTATAAATAATTTAAATCATTTACTTTGCAACAACACTATATAATAATAATTATTAACAAGGAACGTTATAAATAATTGGAAAGTATTAACTTTTAAAACATCTTAAAATAATAATTAATAATTCCAAAATATTGTTTAAGAAATAATAGTAATTAATCTTTACCATTTTATAAATAATAATAATTTATTTTTAAACCTTATTAATAATCCTTATTATTAATTTCAAAACCATAATTATTCTTAAATAATTAACCTTTCAATTTATTAACCTTTTTATAAATTCTTAAAACATGTCAACTATAAACAAATAACTTTTAAACAGTATTAAAATAATTAAATAACTTTAACATAATATTAATATGATTTTATAACCTTGAAAACAATTTTAATAGAATTAAATAACTTTAAAAGAATATTATTGTAATTAATTAACCATAAACTAATATTTATAATTTGATGGCTTAAAACAATATTAATATACTTAATTAACTTAAATAATCCTTAAACAACCTGTTTCCGAAACCCAACTTCAGATTTAAAAATCGTTTCTTGTCTCAAAACCAATTCCGACTTAAAACGGTAATTTATAGTATTTTCAAAATACTAATTTGAGGCCAATAGCCACCGTACACATAACCAATATCGATATTGATTTTTCTTATCACTATTGGGTTTTATTTCAAACATATAACGATGTTATAACCAAAACATCCACAATCATATTTATTATTCAATAATCCATATAAAGGAAATATTATTGAAACAATATAAATTCAATAATAACGTGGAATCCCGTTGGATCCCTCCAACCTATTTTTCCCTGCATCACAAATGTTAGATAATCATAAAATATAAATCAACCGTTGCGAGGCAGGATTCGTATACAAAGAGTCATCCGCTCTTACACGGGAACGTAATAGGGTCTCATCTACTCCAATAAGAGGGAATATATACAAACCAACTATATATATAATAATTCATCCAAATAATCATTCAATAATTTTTATCAACTATACATCATACTATTTATCCAAAAAGGTGAGATTAACTCACCATTATTCCTATTTTTTCACCGTGGCACTCTAGATTCCATCTGAATTCGAACGACGTTCGAATTCAACGTAAAAATTCAATAAGCTCCAATTGTTTCCAAACCAACTCCATATCGTAGATAACGTTTAAACGAGTGCAACGCAACTTGTTTCGTCTCGATTAGTCCTCGTAATAGAAAGATATTCAAGTTATAATAACTCGAGTTAAATAATATAATTAATATATATTGATTACAAGATTATCCTCTAATTATCTAATAAACTACTAATCCCCTGATCTCGTTTGCTCCAGTTCAGGTCGCACTCACGAGTTCGTCTCCTCCCACCAAGGCGCCACCTCCGACCACCTGTAGTCACCGCACCTGCCCCTAAGCTTCCCACGACAATGAGCTACCCTCCAACTCCCTGCTCGCCCCTTTGCTCTGGCTACAGCTCGTGGACGAGCTTCACAATTCAGCCACCGTTCAACTCCCCACTACCGCCGTCCAATGCCACCTGAGACCGCCTCGACCTTACCACGCGAGTGCCTACACCCTTCGCCTCCATCGCAACCAGATAACCCACCCAGAATGCCACCAATCACCAGCAAAAGCCCAAACGTCGAATGACGTTAATCGAGAATTACGGCCATCTCCGACCATCGAGTGCCACTGCACGACCACCTAAGCCTTGCCTGATCATCCCCGATCCAACGACACCACCCATACCCTCCACCATTGCCTGTAGCACGCCCCGAGGTAAATAACACGTCGCCGTTCATCTCAAGACTCTGGTCACCATAGGCAGTAACGCCATGTCTCCACCATTGAGCAAGTTCACTTCATCGTCCTCTACCCATCTCCAGTTGACCACATCGCCTGAAAATGATGCTAGTGGCTCCAACCATCGTAAGCCGTTGGATTTGTGGATGTTGATTTGAAAAGAAAATGAGAAACTCTCGGTTGAAGATGCGATTAAATAGGGAAACAAGGCATGGGCTGATGTACAAATTGTGGGCTTATGTGAATGATCAGGCAGTGTATGGTTAAATCGAAGAAAATATATTATTTAAAATTCAAAATATCAAGATATATAATTTCGGACTCCAATCGAGACATGCCACCTTGCGTTCTCTATGTTATACCCCTATTCCGAACACAATGGAACTTGTGTCGAGACCCAATTTGATTATATGCAGAAGATAGCTTTTTGAACCTAATTATTTTATTAAATTTTCAATATTAATTTCAACGCGTTTCGATCTCGCATGACCAAACGATACGTCTGATCGCTATGAAATTTGACGGCGTAATATAATTCATTATTACGGACCCAATGGCACTGGTTTCGTCGAAATCCGAGACTATGCCCCGGAAGGCTATTTTTATATGTTAATTAAAACGAGTTAATTTCAAAATTAGATAAATAACTTTTAAATCAAATTTAAATTTTTTTATTATCTTCATTCTTATTAATAGAAATTAGACAAGCCTTTAAATCATTTTTATCCAGCTAAAAACCCAAGTTTCAATTATTTGAACGATTTCAATTATTAATTTTCAACAGTTAAATTATCCTAGACTATTATTCTGCCCTTAACACCCCAAAATGCAGTTATGGGTTAATAATGAAGTAAATATGATTGCACAAGCATACATGATAACTAATCCAATAACACAACAATATAAACATCCATGGTTTAATTCCTTGTAATCATTTTTAATGAAATATGGTTAATACCCTTAACCCACTATCTTTAGCAAGGAAAGTTTCCTCTAAAATTTCAAAGTTGAATGCCATTTCAAAACTCTTTTACATTGCGATGTATTTACTTTAAAAATGAGATAGGGTTCTCAAATTTTAAAACTAAGGCTTTCAACTATATCCTTCAGATCATTGTGACATCGTGAGTTACCCTCCGACACTTTCCCTTTCGACTTCATAAAGCAACCAAGCCCTCCATCCCCTTCCATTTAGTGAATGGGTTAGAAGCAAGCAGTTATGCCTCTTTCGCCACTCTACTCTAGCGATAGGACCTTTCGAATTCATTTCTTAAAATTTTAGGTATCCTCTTTCGAAACCATCCAACATACCTTTCGAACACTTGGAAACATTCCTTTCGAAACACTCAAAAACATACCTTTCGAAAGCATTGGGGTTCAAGTAAGAATTTATGGAAGCATAGCTTAGAAACCAACTAAAAGTATCACTTACGAAACCATTGGTTGAAAACAAAACAAACTTCAAAGTATAAAATGGAACACATTAAAAAGCTACCCTTTCGAAAACCACTACCTCCGAAACTATTTGCAAAGTGGCTAAAACAATCCTTTCGAAAACATTAGAGGAGGCGGCTTCAATGGTAGTGTATGGGTATTGGTTTGAAACCTACCTTTCACACTTATTGACCTAAGGGTTATAAAAGCGGCTTCTAACTTAGGTGGAAGTATTGGTGCGGCAGCATGGGTATCGAAGGGGTTCAAAAGTGGCAACCCTTTCGAAAGCTCACTTTTAGAACAAGGGCTGATCAATGGGTTCGAAAGCAAATAAAAGCGGCTTCAACCCTTTCGCAAGCATGCCTTCAACACCATTCTTTCCTTCTGCCTTTCTCCAATACACTACATACCAAATGCTTGATACCATGTGCATTGGTTTCGAATGGATACGAAAGGTTATAAATGGGGGTATGGTGACGAAAGCAATCATGGTAAGTGGCAAAGTTGTAATTCGTTATAAAACTAATTTTATGTTTTTTTAAAGTAATTTCTTTTTATGTAACCCCTTATTTTGTCAATTTTCTATTGGATAACAAAACCTTTATAAAATTCTTTTCAGAATTTGCTACCGCATGTAATTCCCAATGCTCCAATATTTAATTAAAAACTATTAACTAACCCTTTGTATTTAATTAATCATTAAATACTAATCTTTCCAATTAAATCCAAACTCACCCAAATTTCTTGAGAAAAATCTTAGAAATTCACATAAATTCCAAAATAATAACATCTTTATCATATAAAATTTTTAGCCCGAAAATAATTAGTTACTTAAATTAAGTAAAACCCGAAATATTATTTCTTTCACTCAAAAATTCATAATAAATTATCCATAGCTTGGAATATTATGAAAATTTAAACCCATCTCTAAAATAATGTTTTACATAATATATTCAAAAATCATGGCATTTGGAAATCATTTTGCAGGATTTTAGCCTTAAAACCGAACTATATTATTCCACAAAATCCTTGTTTAAATTATAACATGGCATTTAAACCAAAACATATCATCATTCATCCGATCATGCTGATTTAAACCTCAAACCCAAATTAGTACATTCAAGTTGACTTATATGAGATGGTTTAGATAATTATTCACCTTGTTTGGATAAGGAACTTGAGATTTGTTCTTGCTTTAATCTTTCTAGCTTGAATCTTGGCCTCTTAATGGATTTTGTGCTCCTCTTCTTCTTAGGGTTATGGTCAGCTTTCAACTCTCTTTGTTTATGTTTTTGGTTTATGAAAATGTGAATGAAAATGAGGTAAGGGGTTTAGTGGTTATTGTATATGGCTATTCCCATTTTGCCCTTGCCTTATTCTCTTAAATTTCTGATTTATAAATCACGATTATAATTTCATTAGTTAAGGCACAACCCTAATTAATTTCCAAATCTTAATTCCCTTATCACTCTAACCTCTACAATATTCTATTCAATTTATCTAATTAAATTTCCTGAATAATGCTATTTAAAATTAGTGGCGTTACATCAAGTCAGGCTTAGCTTAGTAATGACCAGCCTTTCTATTATCAACCTTCTTTCGACATAACTCCATGCCACCACATTCACTCGCGTTATTTAAGTTGATGAATGGCACCTTCTAAGCATGCCTTAACATGTAGCACATCAAGCAAGATGGGGTCAAGCATGGCCCGACTTTGGCCCAGCTCCAGTACAGCCATCTTTGACCGGTCCCAAGCAGCCCTCCCAATCACCTTGTACCTGGTCGGGCACTATCTTCCCAACATGGTCCTTAGCAAGGTTCCTAGTTTCTTTCATATTATCGATAACCGGTCGACAATTTGTTAATATTTTCCAAATAACCATCCAAGTAAACGACAAGCTGTCAATCCTTCTATCCGAAGCACTGTAGTTGTGCGATTGAACTGATGTAGCATACCATTAGCATTAAATGCACATTTATTGCAAAGTTAACACATTAAATGCATAGCTCACACCTGGTGTAGAGGAGCATTGAGTATATTTAATCTACCATACATCTTGTTACACCTTGGCAATCGTCATCTATCCATCCTTGTAACCATACCAACGGTCAGGCATTTTTCCTGCCAGTTCTACAACTCAATCTCAACCGTCCAACATCCACATTAACTACAATAAATATTCTATGCATTGCAACTTAAAAATTGTTGGAATATAAAAGTATTCTGAATACTACACACAATTCATGACTCTTGATACTGCAAGTCCTTCAGATTATATAGGTTTAGTATTCTTAAATGCTTCCTATTTTTGTATTATTCTCTTGCAATTTATTATAGTTGTAAGAGAAATATATTGTAAGAGACTTCATAGTGCATGTAGGCAGCTTTGCCGAACCACTCTATATCTTGTGTTATTTACTTTTCAACTGTGTACTTAACTCCTCATTTTTCACTTTAAACCTAGTGTTAGCAAGTAACCTTTGCACATTAGTCTAATTCCAAGGTTGGCGAAATCTCTTATCAGCAATAGAATTTGAGAAAAATATATTTTATCACTTCATCATTTATATACAGCTTGCGGATGTCAGACCTATACAATACGACCTATATACAAGGCATGGAAACTAAAAAGACAAAAAAAGCAATAAGTCCTCTGAAGTGATCGAAGCCTTTGCTTCTTTCCTCCATGTCTTTCCTTATTTTGTTCTTTCGTTGATTTCTTTGGTTGCTTGGACATGGATTGCGTGCTCCCCTTTGGAAGTATGGTGCCTTCTCCAGTGGTTGAAGGATTTTCATTGGCTGATATGACATGTTTTTGATTCGACGATTTAATATCTCAAGAAGTAAGTGCAGTAGTGATTGACACATAAGGAAAGAACAACACTAAAATGAAAATGGACAAAGGTGATGGACGAGCGATCACACTAGGCTCGATCATCACTTTGAGGAGATTTGTATTGGATTTGGCAAGCTTAACCATCATGTTAGGCTCCGTCCTTGAGGTGTGCGTGATAAGAACTTCTCAACATCAGGAGAAGTATTCAGTTCGCCTATTTCCTTTGATGTTTTATTCTTTTCAACATCAGGGCCGGGATTAGATCCGACCAAGGCAGTGGTAGCAGCAAAGGATGAAGAAACTACCATTGTCGTAGTTGTAGTATCATCAAGGTTGGGAGAACTGAATATGGTTGGAAGCGGCATAACCAAAGGCTGACCTGAAGCAAGGCAGACATGTTAGTAAAGATTAGCTATGTTTTTACTAGATATCTGAAGTCCTTTGAGTATCGAAGCATTTAAAGATATACCTTCGGATGGAGATGTGATCTTGGTAGAGAATTGTACTTCCACCCTCTTCTGGAATTGGAGATAATACAGGATCAGTCAAGGCAGATGTAAAGAACTAGGGAAACTATGGGTTGCATCCCTTATTGGTAGCGGCAATGGAGGATGATGTTAGTGGAATAGACTTTAGAAGATTAGTGACCTTGGAGATGGCCATTACGATGGTGGGAATATAAAACCAAGGCTCCTCATAAGTGGAAGCTGGAATTCCTTCGGCCAATTCTTCCAAGAATAATTCAAAGAGGGCCTTGGTGGGCTTCTATGCTGCAGCATTTGCATCTCGATGTGCTCTGTCTTTTTGTATGCTTCTGAATGCTCTTCCTAGAAAAGGGCATCCATGAGTTCATCTTTATTAAATTCCATCCCTTTCTCTTCAGGCTTTTCTTTATCCTCTCTAACAATCTCACCGTATACATCTGTTAGGGTTCGAGGGTACGTGTCTCTAAGCCATCTCAATATCTTGGGATTAAACACATTCACTTTGAAGTAGAATATCATGCTTACTATTCTATCCTCGAAGTCCTAACTTTTCCCGATTGCTTTTGTGAGTTTAGCTTCTAAGTCTAGGATTCTGCCCTTAGGCACCTTTTTCTTTTCATTCAGTTTAAAAACTTCTTTGGCCTTCATCTCAGTGGCTTTTTTGGCCTCGGACTCTTATCTCTTAATAATTAGCTACAGTGTTCCTATCTCTGCTTTGGTGGTCGCAAGATTTCGAGTGGTGGCATTGTTGGTGGCTTTAATTCATTCTATTTTCTTGGACAATCCGCCATTTCAATGATGAGCTTGTTCCACTTGTCCTTGGATCATAGAGACATTATTTTGCAAAGTTTGAATTACTACTTGGCGACCCTCTTTACTTCTTGAAAGCTTCTTTTTCTCCTATCATCTCTTTTTCAACCTTGTTAAGTGGATTGGATAGGATCATTCTTACTCTTTTATCATTTTGGCCTCTTTCTCTACCACCTCGAGCTAAAGGTGGTTATTTTTACTAAGGTTGAAAAGGGCATGGCCAGCTATCTCGGTCTTGTATTACTCCACCATAGTCTTGTAGACACTCGGTCCTAATTCGTTGCCTTTCTTAGGGATGTTTGCTAGATGATAATCAAAATGGTCCCTGGTCAAATCCATATTGGAATATTGGACTGCATGGCTAAGTTAAACGTGAGTAAATGGAACACTAAAGGAAAGGTCATGATGTGAATGGAATTTATTTCCCTAGACTATGAGGGTGAAAAGATTAGGACATTGCAGAGGCAGGTTGTGAAGTTCGTGGCTTCTGAGAAGTTAGACCAGGAGGAATAATAGGAATGAACTTTCCTAGAGTGTAGGAACAAGGGCATGAGATGTTGGAGTAGATCTTGTAGTAGGAGCCAGAGAGATAGGAGGTGGCGATGAAGTTTGCCTCACTAGAAAATGGCTTCTATAGCAGTAGGGGTCTTTTGAATAACCAAAAGGAGATTACCTCTTGGGATGATAGAAGATGGAACCCCTCGGAGATTACTAGCGCTCCCTATTATCCCTACCATGGTCTTAGTGGTCTCTTTGGTATGCCTCTTCCCCCTTTTATTCTCTCTTCATCCTCTCCCTTCTTGCTTTTATCTCACCTCAAACTCACTGGTAGAGTTAAGGTGATGCTGGGAGCTAGATTAATGAACATAGATTTTCTAGCCACTTTTTTCCCTAAGTCTTGGAATAAACTATGCTTTTCCATGCTACCTAAAATGAAGAAAAGCATAGTGTTACCACTCCGAAGCTTGGAAAAAGTATGTGTGGAGTGCATATATTTGTGATCCTAAGTGTGGCGGTGGGGTATCCTATTAATTCTACAGACCATGCTTGGTAGGTAGGGTAGGGAAGCTACTCAAGCCCTCGGTAGGAAGGGAAGGAACGTCAACCCAATTGCCAAATAGGTCCGCGAATTATGAGGTGTCAAAGTCAAGTCCCTACAGATCTATGGTTCTCATGTGGGAAAGTAAATAATAGATTTTATCATGAACTAGGGCCTGAGATGATTTGGTTTGACTACGACTAGGAATAGGGACTTGCTCTTAGAACCCTTATCTCAAACATTTCAACTGGGAATTGGGAGTTAAGGACCCTTCATCATCGACATTCTCCCCAAATGATTCATTCCTTTCCTCTTCTTCCCTTCCTCTCTTTCCTCTTCTTCCTCGTCTTTAACTTATATCTCTTCCTCCTCATCTTCATCTTAAAAAGTGATGTCTACTTGTTCCTCCTCTTCTTTAATGACTCGACAGCATGCCACGGTCGGAAGAGCTATCCTAGCTTATGGAGTGGCCTATGAAGTAGATTGAGCAACGCTGGGAGGAGTTGGCATGAAGTGGATTTGTTGGCCATTATGTAGAAGGTTATATTGGCAGAGATCAATGTCAATAAGAAAATAGGTGATCTTGCAATCATTCTCAGTGACAGCTTAAAACAACCTTACCATTTAATTTATGGCATTATTCGAAATTCTTAGAGGGATAAATGCATTAACAGAAGAGGATTAGCTATCTGAATGGAGTACGTTTAGGTAAGGCAAAAGGCAAGATAGATGTTTGCTTACATATGGAAAGCCACTTTCGTGTGAAGCTGGCATCTCATCAAACGAAGAAGTATTGGTGTTTGAAGTAGCTCTTGCTATTGTATAGGTCAATCACCACTTGAAACTCTTGGAAGGCTTTGAGGAATCTCGGGGAGGGGCAGTCTGATTAGCTCTTGAAGTGGCATAGACATCTAGTTTTTAGGAATGAAGACTCCCTATTCAAGTGCCTGGCGAAGATAATGTAAAGGCTCAGTAGCACGGTATGGGCATTTGGATGAAACTAAGAAGAAGCGAGCCTCATAGATTGTAAGACGTGCCTTAATAATTTTTTGAACGGAGGCACCTCCCTGATGAAACACATCTAGCAGCTACATGTCGTATAGCCATCTGGAGGGTTGTGGGTATGACAATTAGGATGAAATAGCATCGCTTTATCTATTGGAATGTCGTGCCTAGTGCATGTCCTTTGAAGCTTAGCAAATGTTATTTTTGAAGTTGGGGAATCGGGTGGATTGTCGAAAACTATGATCCTTATAAGCTCTACATTGGGAGTGACTCCATTTTTGGCTCCTCAACTATTACCAATGAAACCACTTCAGGTAGAAAAATGTGATGGCGATAAGGTCTGAAGGTTCTAGGAGGAACATGAATCGAATCCGGTGTAGTGCTAGAAACCATTATTGGAGGAGTTCATGTTGAAGCAGCTACTACTGCGGTAGAGATCCATCCGACCTTCAATAAGATTCCATTGGACGCTAAAAGCATGGATGATGAGCATGGTCAGGTAATTTTAAATTCTTTTATCTATACAAATGAATATTCCTCACGTGTGGCTGATGTACACCATCCAACGAATGTCGACATGTGTCAACCAATCAGATTTTGAACATCAACTGGGGGCAGTTTTGTGTCCTATGTAGTGGTGTATCCTGTGTCCTTAGCATAGTGTACAAAAAGCATTCTTCTAATGAAGCTCGCTCATGCTGGTAAATAAGCTATGATACGTGATGGAACGATGTGTTTGATATTGCCTGTTAATGTAGGATTTATTTTAGTCAAATCAGATGAAATCCAAGGGGCCATGAAACCCTTAGCATGATGTAGAGTAGCACTCTGTTTATGAAGCCAGCTTATGCTAGCAAATAAGCATCGACAGGCAATGAAACCGTGGTTCGGATTACCCATTAAATTACGATTTACTTTAATGGAACCAGATGGAATCTAAGGTGGCATAAAACTATCTATTGACTAGGGAACCTTGGAGAGATGATGTTATATTTGCAGGATAGTGGATCTTCGATAAATGAATATGAGTGTCGATGGAATTTATCATACTAGGACATATCAACGTACAATTATTTTTGAAATCCGAATGCATTTCTTAATGCAATTCGGGGAATCATCTCAAAGGTAAAACAGAGCCGATCCATAGCCATGTTGGTTCAAGAAATTGTCTTTCTTCATCTCAGTCACTACCCTAATCCTTTAGAGGACTATGACCATTGTCTATCCATTGAACCAAAAACAATAAGCAAGGAGGTTTGGGTAAGCATGGGTCGGTATTGGTCGGCGGAGATGATAGAAGAAAGTGGTGATAACCTCGGCTAAGGAGATGGTAATCCAATTCAATGTCAGTGGCAAGACCTACCCAGGATCGATAGTGAAGTGAGATTGACAATTGAAGTAGAGGATGGGTCAGCTTTGACCTTCGTGGATTGATTGACAGGAATGGAGATGCTTCAATTTGGTTTCGACAACGAAAATGGATTTGAGATTGAAGTAGGGGCTAACGATGGTTCTTTTCTCTCAAGGGAAAGAAGGCTGGAAAGTGATAAAGGATGGAAAATTTCTAAGTCCCAATAGTATATATAACTTTTGGGTTGCAATAGGTCAGTACCAATCCATCAAACGATGGATGTTTCTTTTTCTAAAAAAATGAAAAGGAAGTGGAACTCCATCTAACCATGGACTTGAACAACTTTTATATATTTCGGTGATGATCAAAGACTTAAAATTAAAGACTTCAACATCTATGTCTGTCAAGAAGATGTAAATCGATAGTTGTTTGGAATAAAGTGCAAATATTTTCAATTAAGACGCATCATTCCGTAGCAATGAGTCAAGCAATTGAAGTGTTTGTGTGGATCTAGATTTGGTCGCTTGTCTCAATTCTATGCATGCTTTTTGTTCATAGAAGTGTACTTTCATGGGAAAGTGTTATCCAGTATTTGAACTAAGTAGCATTTTGATGGAACTGGAATACAGAACGCCAAAGGGATGGATGTTGGATTTGAACAAAATCAACTATGAAAACTGTAAAGGAAAACATACTGTTTCGGAATGTCAAAAATGCTATGGAATCATTTGTAATATGGATCTACATGCACTTTGAGAAAAAAGACAAATTTTGGAGATGGGTAATTGATTGGTACCAATCCATCAAAATTAGAATTTCCCCACTGAAGACCTAAAGCTTAAAGACTTAAGAAGATTTGAAGAAAAGAGGTAAAGATTTGGTCAAACCATAGATCGGTACCGATCCAAGGATGGATCGATGCCGATCCATCAAATCTTTGGAATCGTGCGTTTTTGACTCGTTCTTCCTCTTGGCTTCTCGAATCTAACTATTTGAGCGATTCAAAACAACATTTGGCAATTCTGGCATATGGAGTCATTAATATATAACAAACTCTAACATATAGAAGAGGACTTTGATCTATTTTTGCAAAGATACTCTGCCAAATTCGAAACCAAGCAATTGTATTCTCGAAATGGACTTGTAATTTGGTTTTAACAGCGAAACCTATCAATAGAAAGCTATAAAGTGGATGTAGACCCGAGAATTTGCTGAACCACTATAAAAATCTTGCATGTTCTCACTTTTAACATTCAATCTCTATTTTGTTTTTGTTTTCAATCAACTAGGGTTGTTTGCCTCTTTTATAGGTAAACATTAGATGTACTAGTGATGTTATAGGTCTTTAACTCTCATTTTTATGGACCTACTATGGACTTTGTTTATTTTGGTTTAGTGCATTTTTTAGCTATGATACCTGTGATGATTCGGTATTATTTATTTATTATGTATTGTTCTTTTTCGAGAGAATCCACATGTTTTTTGCTTTGTAATAAGATCGAGTGCATATATGATTGTATTATTTTATGTTAGAGTACTATCCAATGTTAGTTCAAGGGAATATTCATGTGCGATCGCACACTATCATCCTATTCTCTATATTATCAGATAATATTACTTTGTAATACTCTTTGGTAGTATTGATTTAACGATTGGGCATTATATATCTCTAAATATCTAAGTGAAATTGTGATGATGGAGATAAAACATGCATAATATATCGTTGCTTAAGAGTATCAGTTTAAAAGATAAGAAATTAAATTGCACCTAGATAATCTTAATCAACTAAACTTGTTTTCATAACGAGCTTCAGCAAAGTCCATATAGGATTTAATTTTTAAATTTAAAATATTAATGAGAGATGATTCACAGATGGGAGTCATACAACAATAACTCTTAGTTTTCAACCCAAAATAATTGGCTAATTTTTTTTATAGAAGTTATACATTATTAATATGGATAAACTAATATAATGTTTGTATTAATAAACTCTTTTAAAATATTATTAGAGGTTTGAAAAATTAATTCATAAAATATATAATTGCTATACATTTATTTAATTATCTCTACTAATAATACAAATACTTCAACATGGTGAAGCTTTTTTGAACTCCCCAATCAACCCTTATGTATGTATGCTTACAAAAGAATTAAATAAGAAAAAAGAAAGGGGGCATATGAGTCATTTCTCTTCCACACGTTCTGATCACCACTACAGTCAACTTCTTCTCCCTCAACCGCCTCACACGAAATTCCCTTTCTTACCTTCGTTTTTTTAGTATATACACGTTTCGAAACGGTTTCTACCCTCACGCTCTCACCCAATTCACAATCCTCCCCCGATCTATTTCTTCTACCTTTCGCCTTCCGATTAAAAGAAATTACATCCAAAATTGAAGCAGCGGTCGGTTTGAAGTTCACTCAGATCTGAAATCCAAGTATCATTTATTTTCCAAGCACTTGCTCGACATCGATTAATTGCAGGTAGAGGGTTTGTGAAAGATTTTCTACGATACTTTTTTTTATCTAATTTTAGTTTATGAACATTTTTGATTCATTCAATCCCCACTTTGCTTATGAAAAGGTCATTATTCCAATTCTGTAGGATGTTCATCTCATAACAGTTGGTGTTGTTGCACATGCTTTGGTCAACTCTGCCATTAGCTTAGTCTTCAAATCGTGGTTGATGCACTCAGCTCGGCAGTTTTCTGGAAGAAGCATCCTGTTTATTCTTATTCTTAAAAAGTATAGGTTGGTATGAAGTTGGTCAAAATTTAACTTTGGCTGAAAGGCATGATGGTGGTGGCATATATGTTGGGTATTGACAGAATTAGAGCTAGATAAAGCATGAATATGAAGCAAATATCTTTCAGGTCCCTCAAAAGGCATGGTATGCATCCATTTGATTATGGTTCCTTTACTTATTTCAGTCGACTGATAGTTCAATTATGTTATTTCAGTTATATTATCTACAAAAGGTTGATATTTTAAAACATGTTTCTACTTTTACTCTCATTATTTTCATCTTTGATTTTTCTTACTTTATGATACATAGGATTATAAATGACAGATTTCAACAGTTATTTTGATTCGATTATAACTAACCTTTTTTGGGTTCCAAAAAAATCCTTAAGCAATCAAGATCAAAGTGAAGCACTTAGGTATGTGATTTCCCGTACATCTCTTTGGAAAAATATCAAGTATTGGATTTAGTAATTAAAAAATCAACAATCCAACCGTTCTTAAGACGAATATTGGTTTCTTAGTTAATTCTTAAATCTCACATATCGGGGTGATTTCTTAAATAGAATAGTAATTGCACCACATCAAATATTTATATAATGTTTCATGCAACTATTTTATTGCTGATGTGTAGAAAAATGGGTGTTTGATTGCATATAAACTTGCTTAATTTTATGATGATAATTGATACTTACCAAATATATATATATATATATATCTTTGATAAGAACTGATACAACTTTAAGCTATTCTAAATATAATAGTAATGCGTTTTACATTTTTGCAGTTTGAAGCTTCCTTTCTATAGTTCGAAGTTCTTACAAAAGGTTTTTGAGCATTGGTAGAAAGATTGTTGTATGTTTTCAAAATTTTGTGCTTCAAACATACTTTGTTTACATTTGAAGTTTCTTCTGCTGCCACGGGTAATTTTAAATTTCTACATGTACAGAATTTGAACATTGCTGCTTTAAATATTAACCACTGAACTCTGCTATACCTTTATCTTCTACAAAGCAACTGATATTGATGTTGGCAGGCTTTTGGGCATCTCTTGCAGCTATTCCACCATGCCGGGGGAATCAAGATCCAAATTATAGTAAAATCTCTGATAATTTTTCAAACGACCATTAAAATAGATATCTACATAGTATTTATTATAGTTCAATACATTATTAACACAAAAGGTAAACCACCTTAATGTTGATGCCTCTATGAGCTGATTTTTTTGGACAGTTGACTACCCTAACATTTTAAGACATTTGACCTCCTTAGAATAATGTGGGTATTTGAGGGCACTACTAAACTATGTTTGTAACCTTTAAATTCATATTAGTTTGATTGTACGGAAATGCACTGAACATTGGGACAAACGGTGTACTGTTATTTCCATAATAACTGATTTGTTACAAATGTATTTATGAGAACTGGATATTGATTATCTAAATTATACTAATTGTCAGGTGAGAGCTCCAAGAAAACTCTTGAAGAAATGGTGAGCTGAATCTATTCTTTTTCATCAATTTAAACGCCATTACGAATGTTGGATGTTTGGTACTGCTATTACATGTTCTTCTCCATTATTACCGCACTGCCATTTCTTTTACTCTACGCACCTGAATGGATTTGGAAGCATTACCATCAAAAAATTTACAACTGATGAAAAAAGAGAAAGAGCATACAAGCAATTGGAATATCTCAAATTAGTCAAAGGTAAACAATTTAGTTACTAAGGTTTTTTTGGATTGAATCTCAAAGCAGTTCTTATTTCTTACCAAAAAATCACATCTGAACTCAGAAAATTAAATGTTTATGAGAAAAAAACTTAATGGTGATCAGTAATCTCCACTCTCTCTCTCAAGCATCAGGTCATTATAATTGTTTAAATTTTTGTGCCCATTTGTACCTTTCTTCTCCAACTATTAGCTTCAAATAATCTGCCCTTCCGTGTTTAATTTAAATTTACATTATCAAATACATAAGTTCAGCAAAAATTTCATGAGTTTTCCTATACTCTATATATGTCTGTTACATGTAAATTATATATGTCTGTTTTTAATATATTATGTATTTTGTTGAGTTCTCACTAACAATTTTAATATGGACAATGACGTTTTTTTAATGGATTGAATGACATGTTTTTTTAATATACACTTGGACTTGACTACTAATTAGAATGTCAGAAAATTCTAATTCACTTCAATTTCTAGAGTTACAAATTTGTTTCACTAAATGTTTGAATTTGAATAGAATCATTACTACATGTTCCTATATGAGGCATGATTAGAACTTAGGTTTATATGTAGCAAATTGATATGGAAGTTAGTGTTAAGAAATTTCATTATTATAGAACCTGAAGTGAAAGCTTTCGGTTTCTTATTCCTCTGTTGCGTTGTTTTGCATGACCATAGTAATGCTGAGGTCTATAATTTGATGAATGAATGATACAATTCAATTGTAGGTTGTTGCACTTACCATCATATTCATGTAGTTAAGGAAATCGTACTTCACCGTACTCTGAGGTTCTTACTGGTTATATGTTTTCCTCCTATATCTTTAGGTTTCTGGCTTTTTGCGGAAGTATCTAATCTATAATATACTGGGTAAACCAATGTTACCTATGAAATGCAGGTTACCATTTATAATATGTGTTTTTTACTTTACAAAAAATAAGTTAGCAAGTTTGGTATGAAGGACATGGAATTGCTCAAAGAGCACGTGGTGTCTATCAACATGGCATTAGTATGTTTTATTTAGTAATGTACGTCTTTGAACTTATTCCATGAAACTGTTAAGTTAGAGAATCTTATATTCATGCATTTAAAATGGTCATCAATAATTTTCCTTCTCAATTTCATACAACAAAGTGAAGTATTTTTCTCACTAAGTGATTATAATTTTGGTCAATTCGTACATTCGTTGTTGATTACTTTTACCTTATTTCATATAACTAACACTGATTTGATTTAACTCATCGTTTTCTCTTCGTTGTGTTCTATCGATAACAATTTGGATGCTACCTCCACTGTTCAGATCTACAGCTGTTTAGGTAAGACTTTTATGTTCTCCCTATTTTAAGGCTGACTTCGTTAATTCTGTTTCTGTCTCTATTCCCTATGTATTACTGTTTGTTCAAAAGATGTTTTTTACTCTGCATGTTTGTTCTTCTGATTTATGGCAGATTACCTTGATTCCGTTGTTTGTCTTAGTGGGTTATGTATGAATGTTTTTGAAGAAAAGTCCTTATAACATCGTTTATAAGCTTTGTTTTTGTATTGTCCAGATTTGATATCTCCTTACGTCATTTATAAGCGTTATTTAATCATGTTGCAAATAGTTAACTGCTATAAAATGAATAAAATAGTATTCATTAGCTACTCCATACAAATTTGATAGACTAGATTCATACACAAATAATATTTTTGATACCTATGTTATGTGAGTTGGTAATGGTGGTGCGTCTGATGCAAATATAGCCTTCATTTTTCAGATTTACAACTTTTTTATTTTGCATAATCTTTACAGGCTTACTGTGTTATATCTGAATGGACGAATAGATAACATCTATGACATGTTTGGATGACATATTTAAACTTGGTTCATTTTTTTAAAGTGGGCAATGTCAAGTTTGACTGCAATGGTTCACCTATGACTTCCACCATTTCGTAATACACTACTTTGTCTATACCAATTTTTTTGATTTCGTTGGCTAATCGATTTATACTAATCAAAACTTAAATCTTGCATGCCATGGTTTAAACTTATCTTCTTTGTTTTGAGCTGCCTTTAGTGTATGCAGCTAACCCAATCGATTGAATTTTTCTCCTAATTTATATCTGCAAGATGATTCTATAAAATAAGATCCTTATGACTTAACATCCAACATGTGTCTTAAACCGTCCTGTGAAAGAAATATAAGCTACAATAGTGTGATTTTATAAGTTTGTTATAGTTATTTTCTGTTTGAAATCAAATAAAAAAAATGATAACCATTAGTACTGATAGAGTACAAACCTGTATGCACGATATAGGCAAATGATTTGAGTCGAATTCGAAAGAAATTGGAAATATTTGGCTCAACGTGAAAGTAATCCAACATCTGGATGGTATCTATGCTCTGTTACACTACCGCATGGTGCATTTATGGTACGTGCATGTTCTATTACTGCCTGATTATAAAGCAGGTTGACAATCTAATAGCTATTGTAGATAGTATAATCATGACTGACAATGTTGCTAACAAACGCTTTCTTGCTTGATAATATTGTTATTTGCAGTCTTTTCCCCTCATTTTGTTTAAAACTGGAAAAACATGACAATTTAGTACTGACTATCAATTAACTAGGTAACTTTTTTTTGGATGATTGTTAATCATTCATGAACATTTGATGCATTTTCAATGTTTCCAAAGCTATATAATATTCGATAACTGTACTGCACTTAATCAATATGACAACTGTTTTAACCAAAGTGTACTTGGTATTTGGGTTTAACATTGTATTATTCAATTAATCAACATAAAATTCATTATACCAGCTAAAACTATTGCAGGTTGAACAAAATGGACTAAATACGAAGCTTTCCTTATATGAAAGATATATACCAAGAATAATTAATGATACCATCTGTCAATAGTGCATTCCTGGAAACGTTTACAACCACGAAAGGCTGAGTAAACTTTGGTTATCTGCTGTTTTGAACTATCGTTTTGGATTTCAATATATGCATCATATGAAGCTGATGGAGACTACTTTTTAGATTTCAGTGTATGCAATAAAAGTTTACTTAATTTTGTAATATTACCTTTAATCTTCTGCTGTTTCAGGTTTCTTCACTCCTGCAACCAAAAACAACTAAGATTGATAAAGGCTACTACTCATTTAAGTTTTATTGAATGACTAAAAAGTAGGACTTTGCGGATGATATTCAGGCAAAAAATTTGTATACCAGACAAAATATTATAAATACATTTTTACTTCGTCCATGCACACTGATTATCGTTACGAGTATCATACATATGTATTTTCTACCTATGAATATTGGGTCAACTGAGTTACATAATGTACTTTGAACCTTTTGTTCTTCATTTGTTTATTGCTAATGCAAGCTTTACACATCAAAATTTCCCAAAAAAATTGACCGTGGATTATGCTGGTTTCTGCCACAAAATATATTCTCAATATCCAAAAATCCAATTTCAAAGTTGATCAGTTATATATCTCAAATCTAATATTACAATTCATAGGCGGATCTATGTATGTGTAGGAGTTAGCTTTATGCATACGAGTTGAGCTTAGGTTTATCAATAGATACTTTCAGATGATAATGTTATATTCGCATTTGAAATCTTTTTCAGATTATGCACATACCCATTGACTACAAGAAGCATAATTAGAAGATCTTGGTTGAGCATTTTTTTTCAATCACATTAAATATAAAAATGTGAAAATTAACTAAATTTGACAATAATAAATAGTTTTGAGTAGTTAATATGCATATTATATAAAAATCGATTTAAAAATAATAATAAATACATATCTTTTTTTATGTTAAAATACACATGTACAAACTATAATCTTGACAATAACCAGCGATAATTTTTGAATGTGGATGTCTTTGTACTCGCATTTGTACTTTCCTTTCATCATTCCCCCAACATATGTTCTATACGACAACTGACAACATATGCATACTACACAACAACATACATTCGCACCGTAATATTTTTCTTCCCCATCAAACATTTTCACCAGCTCTCTTCACACCCTACCAATTTAACAACAACTTGACTTACTCACGTCCATCGGACGTGCCTTCATACTTGTTTATATAGACCGAAAACAATATTTATCAAGTGAAAATTAATATGGCTATTAAAATTAATATTATTGTTTAATAATTAATAATATCTAATTGGTTTATTATTTAATTAGTTTTTTAGGCCTAATTAATAATAAATTTTAACTCGATGGAATATATTAAGGGGATATTTTTAGCATTTGATGTTATAAATAGATCCATAGAGCCTTCGTTTAGTGAGACATAGAATTCATCTCTCTATTCAAATTAAATTAAATTTTAATGGTGGACTTTGTAACTCCACAGTTGAGTAAAATAAATGTTCTCTTTGAGGTAAAGCTAATTAATTAATGGGAAATCAATCAGCAGGATAATGGAAAAAACTAAAATAATTTTGGATTATGTTTAAATTAAAATTGAGTTATAAATTATTATTTAAAAAAAACTTTTCCTGTACATGCACAAGTTGTGCACGAGCGTACACCACTTTCAACACCGGATAACCATCGACGGTAGGTCCTTGATAGTGTTGAATGATCAGGGTTCAATGGAGAGATGCAGCGGTGGTTATGTGATCTTCTGGATGATAGTAGAGGTCGATTAGGATTTCAAAAAAGAAACCTTTGGTTGAGGAAACAATGTTGTAACATCCCCTATCTTGAGGCCCAAAGCTAAGCGTTACACATGCTGCAGTCATCAATAGTATTAACTTCCGGTGACAAAATACGGCAATGTTAATGGTATCCATAATATCGGAAGCACATGAATATGAAACAAAGTCACAGATTCAAAAACAACTTTTTGATTACATTTCACAAAACATGTTTCATATCTGATTACATAATCCCAATCGTTTCCCAAGTTCAGATCAAATATAATTATTACATAAATACGCCAAGAGCGACATATGAAGATGCCCTATTGGATGATCTGAGTACTAAATAGGCAAAAACCGTCTTAATACATCACATCGGAAATAAAAACATAATAACTCATAAGTAGCTAACTTCAGCCTCTTGCTCGTCTTTGAAATCTTTATTCATCCACCTACTAAAACCTGTAAACCTACTCAAATCAATTTTGAGCACCCGAGAGTTTAAGGGGAAAACATAAACTTCAAGTAAGACATAAAGCATGGTGTGAATAATACTATACATCTCAGTTATATGATATTAAGTGAGACCACGTCACTTAGTGGAACGGATTTCCCCTCACTAATGTCCTTTTAAAAGCATTTCTTTTGCAAATCTGAATCCTGCAACCAAACTGGTTAAAACAATAACAGCAATATCATGCATGCATACAAATCAGGTAATAAATGGACTATCTGTCCAAACACTATAGTTTTTTTTGGCTAACTACTAACCTTTGGCTGACTCGGGCCTACCAGACAAAATAAACAAATAGTTTAACTTCTGTTAGATGCTCTTCTGGACGGTCTTTCCCTAACTTACTTCTCCTAAGGTCAACCGATCCTAATGGTTTTGTGGGCTCACCAATAACCTATCCTCACTCTGTTCCTTTCTTTGTGTAACATCATTTTAGTCTTACCTATGGCAAAGCCCTACACACTTTAATTTTGGACTTATATTAGCTAGGGGCTACTAGCTAAAGTATAGGGCGTGACCCCATACCAGCCCCATATGCTATTCTAATATCTGAGTCATTTTATTTAGGGTCATCTACCCTTAAAATTTTCCTTGAAAACTTTTCTTTCAAATTGATTTAACCCTTTAAATCATACTTAAAAAGCAAACATACTCTATGCTTTACTCAAATCACTTTGCCATGTTATATATACTTTACAGAAAACATTGTTGATGAAAACATTCGAAACCTTTGAAAGTACCCCTTTCGAAACTATTGAAAGTACTCCTTTCGATACAAGTAAACTACTTTACTTTATAACCTAGACCGAAGGCCAAAACATACCTTTCGAAACCATTTACATTAAACCTTTCGAAAACATTGAAATCATATCTTTCGAAAGCTTTATAAAACCATAGACATCCTCCTTTCAAAACACTTTAAACATGCATTTCAAAACCATTAGAAACCTTCCGTTTAAAACCTTTCGAAAACACTGGGGAACCACCCCTTCGAAACCTTTATCTTAAACCTTTCGAAAGCATTAAGTTCTTTACATAAATCAAACCTTTCTAAAGCATTTGGATTCAAGTAAAACATGTGGAACAACCTTTTGAAACCATTGAAAACCATTCCTTTCAAAACCTTTGGGTTTAACTTTCAATAGAAGGAAGGGTCTTAAAACAACCAAGTCGAAAGCACTCTTCCAAAATAAATTTCCTAAGTAAAGAAGTGGATGGTGTCAAAACCAATCGCTTCAAAAGCATTGGAGAAGCGGCTTAGATTTTTAAAGCGAAAGCACCCTTTCAATGGCATTGCTTCGAAAGGTTGAAGGCGACAACAGGAGGTTTCAACCCCTTGGAAAGATTCTTTATAAAACAAGTGCGCAACCTCTTTCGAAACCATTCTTTAAAACCATTTGACCAAGTCGAAAGCTATCTAAGTTGAAAGCATTCTTTTTAAAAGTAAAGCAGGCGCATTTCCTTTTAAAAGCAAAACAAGGCTTCGACCCCTTTGGAACCCCTTATTTTGACTCAATACCTTTCGCCTATGTTCAATTCACTACGTACCAAGTCTTTAATACCATGTGCGTTGGTTTCGTTGGAGATGGAGGCGGAAGTACCTAGTCGAAAGGTTGGTGCCAAAAGTGGCGAAACGGGAAGAATATGGTATAAC
The DNA here is from genome assembly GCA_030737815.1 of Allium fistulosum. NCBI lineage: Eukaryota > Viridiplantae > Streptophyta > Magnoliopsida > Asparagales > Amaryllidaceae > Allium > Allium fistulosum. The sequence goes on along the minus strand of CM060905.1, from coordinate 264,272,473 downwards.
TGATTTTAACTTTAAAAAGTAATTCTTTTCAGCTAACCTGCTTTGTTTGTCAACATATGACTGGTTGCTAATTTCTTTTCCAAATTCTTTTCTAAAAGTGCTGCCGAAATTTCAGAGATAAACAATTTAAAATATTTACAAAATACCCCTTCTCCTTTTATAAATATATAAAACATTTAAGTTCCATACTTTAAATAATTTTATATATTTATTAAAACACTTTGGAAAATTCTACAAAAATTTCCATAAATCACTTTTAGTATGTTTTCTAACATATATTAATTTCTGACCCAGAAACAGTATAATTTAGCTGTAATTAATTTTAAACCCAATTAATCATTTTCCTCACTAGAAAAATAATAATAAATCCACATTAATTTAGAAAATTATGAAATTTGAAACCCATCTCTAAAATATTATTTCTGACCTTAACTCAAAATCGCAAGACATTTGGATGTCATTTAATAGGGTTTTCACATTAAAACTTATCATAAAATCCATATGAAATAGCATAAATCATCAACAAGCATATATATTAATTTTAACAATCAAAACATGGCAATATACTTTGCAAAAATATTCGAATATGATCTAGAAACCAAAAACATCAAAAATATGAGATGTAACATGTTATTCACCTTAGCTTTGTAATTAAGGATTTGAGATTTGATCTTGGATTAAGTTGCTTAAGCTTCTTCCTCTTGTCTTCTTCTTCTTGCTTTTCTCTTAATGGTGGCTGGCCTCTCTATGTTTTGTTTTTGATTGTGAACGTGTAAAATGAAGCGGTATGAGGGTTTAGAGTATAAGAATAAGACTTATTCCTATTTTGCCCTTATCTAATTCCCTAACCTATTTCATATTTGTTTCCCTTAGTTCATTTTTTTAAATTGGCATGGCTACCTCTATTTACACAAATCCCAATCCCTTAACCATTTCATTATTTCATTTAATTTAACTAACTAAATGTCCTAAATAATGTTAACCAAAATTAGGGTCGTTACAGACTCCCCTCCATAAAGAATTTCGTCCTCGAAATTACGATAAGGTACATAACAAATCAATCATAAAGGTAAAACATACCGTTAAATAAATCAGGATAAGCGTCTCTAATCCTGCTCCCAGTCTCCTAAGTATAGTTTCTCTCATCGTCGCTCCACCGGACCTTAACTAATTTGACTGTCTTGTTCCTTAGCCTCTTCTCATCTCTCATGACTATACGAACTGGCTTTCTTGCTGTGGTCTAGTTCGGCTCTACTACTAAGTCATCTAACACAGTCGGTGCTATAGTAGTCTTCGGATCTCGAACACACTTCCTTAGATGAGAAACATGAAAAACATCGTGGACTCCTGCCAAACTGTTCAGTGACTTTACTCTATATGCAAGTTTCTTGATCCTTTCTACAATAGGAAATGATCCAACGAACCTCGGTACCAATTTTCCTGATTTCCCGAATCGAATTACACCTTTCATCGGTGATACCTTGACGAAAAAATGATCTCCTACTGAGAACTCTAAGTCCTTTTGTCTTTTATCAGCATAATTCTTCTGCCTAGACCGAGCTTTCTTCATTCATGCTCGAATTAACTCAATCTTCTCTGCGGCTTCACTAACTAAATCCGGACCAAGAACCAACCTATCTCCGGTCTCTAACCAACAAACTGGAGATTTGCATGTCCTTCCATACAAAGCTTCAAATAGTGTCATCCCTAAACTAGTCTGATAACTGTTGTTATATGAAAACTCGACTAACAGTAGATGATCTTCCCATGATCCTCCAAAATCTAGCACACAAGCTCGTAACAAATCTTCCAAGACTTTGTTAACTCTTTTCGTTTTCCCATCGGTCTATGGATGGTAAGCGGTACTCATCTTGAGCTGGGTTCCCAAAATATCCTGTAGACTCTTTCAGAACTCGCTAGTGAATAAGGAATCTCTATCACTTACTATACTACTAGGAATCCCATGCAGTCTAACTACATTCTTCATAAATAACTTAGCCAAAACAGGTGCCATTCTAGTTGACTTAACTGGAATGAAATGGGCACTCTTGGTTAACCTGTCCACTATGACCCATATGCTTTCATTTCCTCTATTAGATCTTGGCAACCCGTCTATAAAATGCATTAAGATAGAACCCCACTTCCATACCGAGACATCTAAAGGCTAAAGTAACCCACTTGGTTTCTGATGATTGGCTTTTACCTATTGATAATTCAAACACTGCTTCACCCATAAGCTTACATCCCTCTTCATACCTTCCCAAAAGAAACTCCTCTTCATATCCTGATACATCTTAGTTCCTCCCGGATGAATAGTGAACTTTGAACGATGGCATTCTTCAAAAACATCCTTCCTAATGCTAACTACATTCAGAACACATAGCCTTGCTTTCTTCCTTAACCACCCATTCTGGTCGAGACTAAAATCCTTCAAGTCATCACTTTCAGTTCCATCCCTTAACCTTCTGATCCGTTCAACTAATACTAGATCCTCCCTCTAGTTAGAAGCAATATTTTCGATCATCACCAGTCGAACTTCTAAACATTACAACATAACCATCTCCTTACTAGATTTAGCTTCAGATCTCCACTGTACTCTACATGTCGTCAGCGCTTCCAAATCTTTCCACTTGGCTATTATCGCCAACATTGCATTCTGATGTTTTCTGCTAAGTGCATCCGCAATTTATTTCCCTTCCCTGGTGTGTACTCAATACCAAAACCATAAGCGGTTAAAAACTCTAACCACCTCTGTTGTCTTATATTCAACTCCTTTTGAGAGAATAAATACTTTAGCGACTTATGATTCGTATATAACTCAAATCTTTCTCCCAAAAGGTAATGTCTCCACATCTTCAATGCAAAAATTACTGCAGCTAATTCCAAATCATACATTGGATATCAAACCTCATGCGGTCTAAGCTTTCGAGATGCATAGGCAATCACTTTATCTCTTTGCATTAACATGGCTCCTAATCCTGTTCCACATGCATCTGTATACACTACTAAATCATGATTCCCTTCTAGAACAACTAGCATAGGTGCATTTGTCAATAAGTGTTTCAGCATCTGGAATGCCTCCTCACACTTATCAATCCAAACGAACTTCACATCCTTTCACGTTAGCTTTGTCATCGGTGTTGCTATCTATGAAATATCCTTTATGTACCTCTAGTAATACCCAGCTAATCCAATAAAACTCATTATCTCAGTCACTGTCTCGGGTCTCTTCCAATTATTCACCGCTTCAATCTTAGTCGGATCTACAGACAACCCTTTCTCTGAGACTACATGACCAAGAAACTTCACTTCCTTCTTCCAGAAATGACACTTCGAAAACTTCGCTTTCAGCTGATGCTACCTCAATGTCTCAAGAATCACTCTAAGATGAACTTCATGCTTTCTTTCAACCTTAGAGTATATCAAAATATCATCTATGAAAAATAAAACAGACCTATCCAAGTGCTCTCGTAAAACTCAGTTCATCACATCTACAAAGAATGCGGGCGCATTAGCCGGTCCGAACAGCATTACTAACCATTCGTACGATCCATATCTTGTTCTAAACGGTGTCAAAGGAATACTATCCTCTGCCACTTAAGTTGATGGAATCCTGTTGCTAAATCCAACTAGGAAAATACTTTGGCTCCACTCAACTGGTCTAACAAATCGTCAATTCTATGCAATGGATATCGATTCTTTATCGTCTTCTCATTCAACTTACGATAATTGATACATAACCTTAACGATCCATCTGGCTTCTTAGCAAATACTGCGACTCCTCCCCAAGGCAAACAGCTTGGTCTGATAAAATTCTTGCCTTCTAAATCCACTAACTGCACCTTTAGCTCCTTCATCTCGGTAGGTTTCATCCTGCTTGGAGGTCTACTCACTAGTTCTGCTCCAGGTACTAAATCTATCTGAAACTCAATAGCTTGTTTTGGTGGCAACCCCACTATGGGTTCAAAGACATTTGTGAATTCTCTAACAACGAAAACGCGATTCAACCCGTCTTCTACCTCCACAAAACCCAACAAATTGTTTAACTTACAACTAGGGTTTTCTAAGGAGTATATAATCTGATCACTACAGTCAGGGTGTCTAAGCGATATTTTTCTATCATGGCATCGTATTTACTTAATCAGTCCATACCCTAATAATTCCAAACCCTACAAAGTAAAACACTTTCAAACTGCAAACAAATGTATGACCTAATAATTCAAACTCTAGGTGGCTACACTTCATCCCAAGAGTCGCATACCCTCCTATCGGATTTGCAACCCTTAAGGAAGTAACTAGGTATGAGGGTTCTTGGTTAAGCTTATCTACCAAACAATGAGATATAAAAGAATGCGATGCACTAGTATTAAATAGAATGCTAACTGACATACCATGAATCATAAGCGTACCTCCCAACATAGCTTTCCCTTTTTCGTCTGTTGTTAGCCTAGAGGTAGCTGGCTCCAATGCAAACACTTTGCCCTTTCCATCCTTGGCTGGCTCCTTGCACTGGTTCTTATAATGCCCAATTTGATCGTTGTTGAAGCATCTAATATTTTTCTTCCTAATCACCTTCTTTCCATCTCCTGAGCGACATTCATTTGCAAAATGCCCTTTCTTATCATATTTATAGTAAACAACCTCTGACTTTCCTTTCTTGTGAGCTCCACCCTTTTGAGCTCCTTTCTTATGGAAAAACTTTCTCTTCTGACTATGCCCAACTTGGACTTCCTTTGCCTTATTCCTTTCCAGAAAAGAATGCATCTCCTCATGCCTCAAAGCCATTTCCACTACAACATCACATGGATCCCTAATATGAGGTAATGTGGCCTTAGCAAGCTCAGGCTTCGACCCCCTAATGAACTTCTCATTTCCCTTAATCATGGTATCAACAGTAGTATAGCCATATCTCGCTAGCTCCTCAAACCTCGTTGCATACTCCAGCACAGTCATGTCTCCCTGCTCTAACTCAGCAAACTTCCTGAGAAGAGTGGACTTCACAATCTCCGACATAAACCTCTCCTCAAATCTCCTTTTGAACTTAGCCCATGTCACCATCTCTTCATTAACTCCGACTGTAACACTGTTCCACTAGTACAGCGCTGCTCCTTATAACTATCTAGAAGCAAGCCTTCACTTCTTCTCATCGTTGAGCCCTAAATCAACGAAAATCCTCTAACAATGAAGTAGCCAGTTCTCTACTTTGATTGCGTCTTCATGTAACAACCCCCTACTTGGAGGCCCAAAACTAACGGCTACGGATGCTGCAGTCATCCATAGTTATTAATCATTGGCAACCAAATATGGCGAAGTTAGATACTTTGATACACAGAAACATATGAATATGGAAAAAAATTTAAAACATCAAACAAGATCACATTCCATTTCAAAACATTTCCAATTCATTACATAATCTCACAATCGTTAACCACGTTCAGAGAAAATATATTTATTACAACATACGCCAAGACCGACATATAAAGATGCCCCCTTAGATGATTAGAGTGTATATAGGCAATTTAACAACTTTGTCATTACAAACAACACAGCGGAATCAAAATAAAAGAGAACTCTACATAGCTATCATGCCTCCTGCACGTCTCCTGTAACACCCTAAATTTTTTATAACATTATTTAGGATATTTAATTAGCTAAATTGAATAAAATAATATGTTGATTAGGAGATTGAGATTTGATTTTATTAAAGGGGTAGCCGTGCCATTTAATAACAAATTAAAACGGGGTTTAAAATGAATTAGAGGAGGGGTAGAATGGGAAAGAGACCTTTCCTATATCTTTATCCCATAACCGTGTATAACTCACACGTTCATTTCACTTCTAAATTTTGAAAACTCAAGACCGGCCGCCATTAACAAGGAAAAGGGGAAAAAGGAAAAGGATAAACTAAGAAGAAGCTTAAGCAAATCAAATCTATTCATATCTCAATCTCTTTAATCACAAATGCTAAGGTGAATAATGTTTACATCTCATTTTTGATTATGCTTTCAGTTTTAAGATGAATTCCAGATATTTTGCGATGATTTGCCAAGTTTTTGAATGATGGAAGAATATATACTTGTTGATGAATTATGGTTTTTCATATTGAATTTATGATATGTTTTAAGGTAAAAATCCTATTAAATGAACATCTTTTTTATTTACGAATTATTATGAAGATCAGAAATAATATTTTGGAGATGGGTTTCAATTTTCAGAATTTTTGGAATTAATGTGGATTTTATATGAATTTTCAAGTAAAGAAAATGATAATTTGGGTTATAAATTATTTACGGGTAAATAATATATGGTTTGAGTCTGAAATTTTTATGTGTTAGAAAAAATATTAAAAGAGATTCACTGGAATATTTCTAGATTTTTCCTAAGAGTTTTGATAGGTATATAAAATTATTTAAGGTATGGGAGTTAAATGTTTTATACATCTAAAAATGGAGAGGGGGCTTTTTGTAAATAATTTGAATTTGTTAATTCTGGAAAATGGCAGCACTTTTGAAAAAGTAATATGGAAACCAATCATATTTTAACAAACAAGGCAGGTTAGGTACAAAAGAAATAGTTTAAAAGTACAAATAAATAGGTTTTTCACTGTTTTGTCTCTTTCGACACCAGGTTCCACCTCCATACTATCGCCTCCGACACAGTCGAAACCAATGCATATGGTATCAGGCAACTGGTACATATTGAACTGGATGTGGGCGAAAGGTATAGGGTCGAAACAATAGGGTTCCAAAAGGGTTGAAGCTTTGCTTTGGTTTTAAAGAAAAATGCGCCTGCTTGCTTTCGACTAAGACGCTTTCGACTTGGTTGGGTTTCGACTAGGTCAAATGGTTTAAAAGGAAATGGTTTCGATTGAGTTGCATCTTTGTTTTAAATGAAAGCTTTCGACTAAGTTGAAACACCTAGCTGCCTCCCTTTACCTTTCGACCCAATAGGTTTCGAAGGGGTTGTTTTTGTTTTAGAAAATCTGCCCATCTCTCCAATGCTTTCGAAGGGATGGTTTCGACACCATCGCTTCATTACTTAGGAAATGGTTTCAAAGCAGTTGCTTTCGACTTAAATGTTTTAAGAACCTTTTTCTATAAGTAAAGTAAAACTCAAATTGGTTTCGAAAGAGTTGATTTGAATGATTTCAAAAGGAAGTGCTTTCGACTTTAATGGGGTTATGTCCTTTTGCTCTACTTGAAGGCATAATCCAATGGTTTCGACCGAGACGTTTTCAAAGGGTTTCGAAGGAGTTAACTTTGAATGGTTTCGAAAGGTTTCCACATGTTTTAAATTGAACCAAAATGCTCTTGAAAGTTTTAGGTTTAATGCTTTTGAAAGGTTTTAAAAGACGTTTCAAAGGGGTGGTTCCCCAGAGGTTTCGAAGAAGTCGAAAGGTGTTGTTTTCTGATGATTTCGAATGGAAACGTTTTCCAATATGGTTTCGAAAGGCAATGTTTAAAGGTTTTTAAAAGAAAGATTTTTAAGGTTTTTAATGCTTTCGAAAGGGTCACTTTCAATGGTTTCAAAGGGGTTACCTTCAAGGGTTTCGAAAGGGCGTTTAAAGGTTTTAAACAAAGGTTTCGAATATATTGAATAGGCAGTATAGCCTAAGTATTTTCAAGTTAAAAAGGGTTTTAACTTATTTTGGAAGGATAGTTAATCCTTATTAAATTCCATCAACATTATTTTGAGTAAAGTATATATACCATGACAAAATGGCTTAGAGTAAAGCTAAAGATATATTTTCCTTGTGTGTGTGTGTGTGTATATATATATATGATTTGAAGGACTAAATCATTTTGAAAAGGTTTTCAAGGAAAATTTAAAGGGTAGCTAATCTAAGAAAATAATTCTTACAGATAGTCCATTTTGCAGGCAGTTAGCCTAGATTTCGCGATAGTCCATTTTGATTCGGACAATTAGTCCAGTTAGCGGCAGTCAGCCCAGTTTTATGTACAGTTAGTCCATTTTAGTATAACAGACTTTGTTATTGTTTTTTGGACAGATAGTCCTTTTGTTAGCATAATGGACCTTGCTATTATGTTGTGGATAGATAGCTCACATATAACCTATTTTACGGACAGATAGTCCATTTATTAGCATAAAGGATATTGCTATTTTGATATAATCAGTTTGAGTAACCAGTTTGGTTGCAGGAAAAGATTTGCACAATATACATGTTTTGAAAAGGATATTAGTAAGGTGAAACCCGTTCTGCTAAGCGGCACGGTCTCACTTAATATCAGTAAACCGAGATGTAACAGAGTTATTTGTAGGATCGATTTCACCCTAGAGGGGGGGTGAATAAGGTGATACTATTAATTATAAAAATTTATTGCGGAAGCTTATATAAAATAATTGCAACACAGATATAGCAGAATTATAGCAACACAGGTAATAGCAGAATAGAAAATAGAATACACAGATTTACCCAGCTTCGGAAAAACCCTGCCTACGTGCTGCTCCCAAGGTTTCTACTAGAAATTAAGCAGTTAGACGCTTACACACGTAAACTCGCAACACCCGCTATCGACTAACCTAACTCTATGCTCAAAACCCTGCCACAACTCAGCCACTGAGTTGCGAATTCTCGAACTACACCACCGTAGTTCGTCCCCTAGTCACACGACTAGAAATTACAAATGTTTAAAAGAGCAAATACAAATTTAAAAACAAATTAAAATCAAAACCTTAATTTTAAACTAAAGCCCAATTAATAATATAAAGGAGTCGGCCCAACTAAAAAATGAATCCCCTGTTAATATTTATATTATCTTCGGCCTGATTCCTTTGAGAACAAAAATGGCAGCTTTGCTCGTTCGTTCCTCTCTGAAAAATTAGGGTTTCGGAAGTTGTTGAAGTCGCCGCTTTCGGTTGCTCGATCGAAATAGATGATTTATGGATCCTTGCTTTATCGATCGAGTGTTTCTTTGTATTGCAAACAGCTACTTCAAATTTTCGAGTTCGGTTGAATGATCTGGTATGTGATTTCCTTTTTATTAATTCTTGTTTATATACATGAACTCAATTTGATTCGAGTTATTGATTTAAAAATTTCTCTATTGTTGCTTAAACTCGAATGCCATTATCTACCGATGACGTTAACATTTAAATAGGGTTTAATTTCCTTGATTTTCGTTCGTCTGTAACTTTACTCTGGCCGTTCGATGTTGCTTGGGTGTTGATGATTTCTCTGACTTTGTCACTCTGTATATTTTTGTTACTTGATTCCCATGGCTTTGATTTTGAACTTGCTTGACTTCCTTGGACACCACGATTTTGATTTTGCTGGCATTTTTTGGTTCCGTGAATTTCTGATGACTTCGGCATTGCTTTGAACTGCAGTTGTCTTTGACTTGGTTTGAAACTGCAAACTTGATTTCACGTGTATATTTTTTAATGTCAAATAGAAGTTCGGTTCTTTTCTATGACTGGTTCATGCTCGCCGAGTTGTCCTATTCATTCGAGTCTGCACTACATATATATGTGTGTTCATATAGGTTTTCATGTTCTTGTTTCATTCCTAAATGCTTGCATACTCTGGTTGTACTTTGTTGAGCATGTTATGTTGTTTTTTATGACTGCACCTGATGTATGAATAGTTGTTCATGTTGTAGCTGGTATTGCTTTGAGACAGTTTGCATTGCTTCACCATTGACTGTTGACATGTGCTTGTTGTATATATGCACTGTGTATATACATTTGTATTTGAGTATGTTGCGGTCTTCATGTTGTTACTGGTCTGGTTGTTCCTTTGTTTCAGTGAGTCTGATTGCACTTGGTCTTGCATATTTGTACATGATTGAACTTGTGCTACTTGCAGTTGTATACAGTTGAGTTTCTGATTCGACCCGGATCATTTTGTTCATGTGATCTTGTTCCACTTGATGTTCACTGGTCTTCGAGCCAGTTCATGTAGTGTTTGTTGTATCCATTCTTTACTTTGATATTGCAGTCTGGTCTTGGTCGAGTTGGTAGCTAGACTTGATTCACTTGTTGCCAGTTTCCATTTTAGTCTGGTTTGCTGTTTCACTGGCATGTGTTCGTGTTGTTGTAGCCACGAGCTAGTTTGCATATACATATATATATATTTGTGTGTGTGTGTGAATATCTTTGAGCCTGGGCAGTTTGGTTGTGCTGCACTGAGTTGATGATGCTCTGACTTGAGGTACTACCATTGATATTCGAGTCTTCATTTGATAGTGATGTGCACTTGGTTTGTACTAATGGTTTATGTTAGTTGAGTTGAACCAGTTCATTGTATTCATGTGAACTTCATTGTTTTGTTTTGATCTGGTTCATGTATATGCTCTATTTGTTTATCCACTTGAGTCTGGTTCACTTTGAACTTCATGTTGATTTTTGACATTGCACCTGAGTTGAATCCAGCATAAGGCTCGGGTTTGACCTTGTGCTTGTGTCATGAAATTATTTGTATTGCACTTGAGTTGAACCCGGCTTTTGATTGGGTTTGACCTTGTGCTCACCTGTCCCTACAATTTTATCAAGTGTATATCGGTGTGCACGGCCTTGTGGCATGTACAGTGAAACACTGTGCATATCACGAGCTATTCGTGTATGATGAATTCAAAATTAAATGATGACAAACAACCCAATAACTGAGGCAAATAATATTTTCAAAATTACATTTTATTTTACACTGCAAAATATTTCTTTTTCAATTTTCCTACTTCAGTGTTTATTTTGCAGATCACTCAGATGCTGGATTCAATCTGGAATGGAGTTGAAGATAACTATGAGTGAATGAGTGATATGTAGTGAGGTGCATTTGTAAAGGAAAAATTGTGATGTGATTGAAATTATAATGTAATTGAAATTTGTATATATATAGTGAGAGCTCAAATTTGTACTATTCAAATTTGTAATAAATATTTATTTGAATAAAATATCCGTTTGAATTTAAATTCTGTGTTATTTATTTTATTCAACAAATATTTATTTAATTATGTGAAAAATAAAATAGTACATTAACAAATACATTTAAATGAATATATATATATATATGTTTATTATCATCAAACAAAAATCATATACTCGCATATTCAACAATCTCCCCCCTTTGATGATAACAAACATATATTTAAGATTTTGAGTTTATTAAATATATTTGATCATTGATAGACTCTATTTGCTCCCCCTATTTGAATGCTCCCTCTCTACACAAAGCTCCCCCTTCATATATGCATGAAAATAAATATTCAAATGAGCCTAGATGCAAATAGAAAATATTTGACCTTTATTTGCCAAAATCTTAACTTTTCTCTCCCCCTTTTGTATTCAGCAAAAGAGTAACAGTGTTAGAAAAATAGAGATAAAGTGATAGACATTAATACAACATTAATGCTCAATTAGATATAAATATTAAATTTCAATAAAAATCAAACAAAAATCATAAATACTCTGTTTGACGCATATTCCATTTTAGAATGATATGGATGATATCATCATATAAAACCATATAGTTGTGTCTATTTGTGGTATATTTATATCAGGAATTTGAATATCTACTAACCATGCATAACCGTTAGGACTTTTAAATGAGATTAGTAGTATTCCCAATTAAAAAAAATGAATTCAAGTATCTTCTAACCACGCATAACCGTGAAGACTTTTAAATGGGATTAGAATCAACTTGTCTATTTAATCAATCAATTTTGATATGCGTTCCATACATGTATAACCGTGAAGACTTTTAAATGAGCATGGAAGCACATAATCAAAAATTCCAAGTAATTCACCCATGCATAACCGTAAGGACTTTTAAATGTGAGTGAATACTTTGGATGTTTTTATTTGTTAAAAATATAATGAAATGAAAAACGAATAATTTCCCATTTAAAATACCACATATTGACATACTATATTGGATTCTGATGAGTGATGGTCGATAGAAATATGATAAAAATAGAGATGGTCATGGAATTTTTACCAACAAAAAGTTTTTATAACTCTTGTTTAAATTTCTAAAGAAATTTACTAATTATACTGTCTCAAGTTATAATATATGACCAATATCAACACTCATCACTTTTTCAATCACTATTTATCTTTTCGATAATCGGTAGGGAGTCAGATTAGGTAATGTAGTCATTTAAAATCAAATCCAAAAATAATTATGAAATCAAAATTTCCAAAATGACTAATCTGAAATAAGGTCAACAAAAATGATTTTCTAGAAGGGGTTTTTAGAAAAATGTCTGCTATTTGAAAATTATTTCAAGTGAAAAATATGCAGATATTTTCTTTGAAAAAATGTGATGCAGCTAATGAATATCTCAAAAATAAATCACATTCCACTAGTAATTTTTCTATCAACTAGATTACCAGTGTACTCTGCATCTGAATTTTCCTTTCACTCAAGATTATCATTAGTTGGATCTCATAGACCAGACCATTTAGTGTGCAACAAAATATCTTAAAATCATTTTTAACAGCTTTTAAATGGAATTCTCTTGAATTTGAATTGAAGCCGTGTAAATAAAAAATCAGTGAATATAGTGTCAGATCCAGTAAATATATCCACGTGTATCAAGAGTAATCATCAAAACATCATCATTAATCCAAACAAATCTTTATGAACCAATTCAAAGTCTCTTGAAATACTTATTGCATTTTTGGCATAAAAATATAATTGGCCAACAATTTTGAAAAAGTCAGAATCAATATCTTCATCAACATTTATTTCATTATCACATAACTGGCTGATGTATTCTCAGATTATGGTGCAGATTTTCACATTTAATAAATTGTTCAAAAAATAAATATACCATTACCTATTTTACCTTTGCCGATAACTTTTCGTTGTTGTCCATTGTGATTCTGTCACCTTTATACTAGGCTAAGGAACTTTGATTTGTCGCCCATTGTGTGCCTTGAACAGCCAGAATCCAGATAACACTGTTGTCGTTCCTTAGCCTGCCACCACACCTACACGAGAGAATATTTTTGTGACCTATTTGTTTTTATAGGTCCATGGTTGTTAGTGGCAACGGATTTTGAAAAATAAGTTTGTGGAGACCCAAAACTATTTATATATGTTCCTTTCGGCACCCAGATTTATTTAACTTTGAGGGATTTTATATTTGTGCCTTTTGGAACCCAAATTGGAATGGTTTTCACGTGTTTGGGTCTATACCAGCAAATATTGTGATTGTATCCAGTTTTTCCACAAATTGTGCACTTTGAATTGACTTGATTAATTTCGTTTCTAACATGTTTAGAGTGAGTATACCCAAGTCCTTGTCTATCAATATTGACTGTTTGTTTTCCTATTAGCATATTTAACGACCTTTTACTTTTTGAAAATTTTCCTAAAGTCATAGACAGTTGTTGGACTTGTGTTTTGAGAGATTCATTTTCATTTAACAATTGTGTGCACTTTTTAATAGAATTTTCTCTCCTCGTATTTTCACTTTCTTTCAAAATCAGAATTTCATTTTCAAGCGATTTAATTTTAATTTCTGATTTTTTTAATCTCTTCTTCGAGTAATGGGCACTTATCACACTTGTGGCTCCTACTTTGATAGTTTTTAACCAATTGATCAAGCTGTTTATTTAAATCTATCAAAGTATCTCTTTGTGATTCAAGTCTAGCGTATCTCTCCCTAAGTCGTTCAAAACAGCCATTTACTTCATGGAAATATATAAGTAATTCTGAGTGAGTGAGTTTTGATACCTCGCTTGGCTCATCATCATCATTGCTATTAATTATATCACCTCGAAAGCACAGATCTGCATTTTCACTCTCACTGCTAGTGCTTTTATCATCTTATCCACTTGTATTCCACGTGGCTGCAAAACTTTTCCTTTTTGATTTCTTTTCTTGGCCGTGTCGATTCTGAGGACAATTGGGCTTGATGTGGCCAGGTTTATTGCACTTGTGGTAAATGATCTCCCGTTCTTCTGGGTTGTCTAGAACTTTAACTATTATGCTTTTCAGTTTTTGATTTAGAGCTGGATTTCCATATCTGCGATTCCACTTTTTGAAATTCTTCTTTAATAGTGCCAGCTCAGCTGCTCCGTCGTCGTCGTCATCACTTTCCGTTGTTCCTTTAAGAGCTATCGATTTCTTTTGAGTATCTCCTCCTTCACGCTCTTCCTTGAATTTCATTTCTAGCTCATAAGTGGTGAGATTTCCGATGAGTTCTTCAACTTTGATTTGTTTCAAATTTTTTGATTCTTGAATGGCTGTAACTTTCACTTCAAAATTCCGTGGAAGGACTTTGAGGATTTTTCAGACTATTTCCAATTCTGTGTATGATTTCCCAAGATCTTTTGATTTCTATACGATATTGGAAAGTCATCCATACATCTCTTTGACATTTTCTTCCTTGGCCATTATGAAATTCTCGTATTCGCTACTCAACATGGCAAGGCGAGATTCCTTGACTTGAGATGTTCCTTCATGAGTCACTTCTAGTGTGTGCCAGATTTCCTGCGCAGTTAGACAATGCGAGACACGATTAAATTCCATTTGATCCAATGAACAAATAATAGAATTCATAGCTTTAGCATTAGCATTTTGTAGTCTATTTTCTAGATCTGTCCATTGATCCATCGGTTTATCTATTTCCTGATTATTTACAACTATAGTTGGTGCTCTATAACCTGTCTCAACAATATTCCAAGCATCAATGGTTTTCAGAAAAATTTTCATCCTATTTTTCCAGTAAGCATATTCACCATTGAACATTGGTGGTCTAACTATGGACTGACCCTTAGCAAAAGCAATATTAAAAGAAGCCATTTTAAAAAATCAAATTTAAAAAAAATTGGTTTTTCAAAAATCAAATTTTTAAAACAAAAATTGGCTTTTGTTCCTAGCTCTGATACCACTTGTAGGATCGATTTCACCCTAGAGGGGGGTGAATAGGGCGATACTATTAATTATAAAAATTTATTGCAGAAGCTTATATAAAATAATTGCAACACAGATATAGCAGAATTATAGCAGCACAGATAATAGCAGAATAGAAAATAGAACACACAGATTTACCCAGCTTCGGAAAAACCCTGCCTACGTGCTGCCCCCAAGGTTTCTATTAGAAATTAAGTAGTCAGAAGCTTACACACGTAAACTCGCAACACCCGCTATCGACTAACCTAACTCTACGCTCAAACCCTGCCACAACTCAACCATTGAGTTGCGAATTCTCGAACTACACCACCGTAGTTCGTCCCCTAGTCACACGACTAGAAATTACAAATGTTTAAAAGAGAAAATACAAATTTAAAAACAAATTAAAATCAAAACCCTAATTTTAAAATAAAGCCCAATTAATAATATAAAGGAGCCGTCCCAACTAAAAAAAGAATCCCTTATTAATTTTTATATTATCTTCGGCCTGATTCCTTTGAGAACAAAAATGGCAGCTTTGCTCGTTCGTTCCTCCTTGAAAAATTAGGGTTTCGGAATTTGTTGAAGTCACCACTTTCGGTTGCTCGATCGAAATAGATGATTTATGGATCCTTGCTTTATCGATCGAGTGTTTCTTTGAATTGCAAACAGCTACTTCAAATTGTCGAGTTCGGTTGAATGATCTGATATGTGATTTCCTTTTTATTAATTCTTGTTTATATGCTCGAACTCGATTTGGTTCGAGTTATTGATTTAAAATTTTCTATGTTGTTGCTTAAAATCGAATGCCATTATCTACCGATGATGTTAACATTTAAATAGGGTTTAATTCCCTTGATTTTCGTTCGTCTGTAACTTTACTCTGGCCGTTCGATGTTGCTTGGATGTTGATGATTTCTCTGACTTTGTCACTCCGTATATTTTTGTTACTTGATTCCCATGGCTTTGATTTTGAACTTGCTTGACTTCCTTGGCCACCACGGTTTTGATTTTGCTGGCATTTTTTGGTTCCGTGAATTTCTGATGACTTCGGCATTGCTTTGAACTGCAGTTGTCTTTGACTTGGTTTGAAACTGCAAACTTGATTTCACGTGTATATTTGTTAATGTCAGATAGAAGTTTGTTTCTTTTCTATGACCGGTTCATGCTAGTCGAGTTGTCCTGTTTATTCGAGTCTGCACTGCATATATATGTGTGTTCATATAGGTTTACATGTTCTTGTTTCATTCCTAAATGCTTGCACACTCTTGTTGTACTTTGTTGAGCATGTTATGTTGTTATTTTGTGAATGCACCTGATGTATGAATAGTTGTTAATGTTGTAGCTGGTATTGCTTTGAGACAGTTTGCATTGCTTCACCATTGACTGTTGACATGTGCTTGTTGTATATATGCATTGTGTATATACATTTGTATTTGAGTATGTTGCGGTCTTTAAGTTTTTACTAGTCTGGTTGTTCCTTTGTTTTAGTGAGTCTGATTGCACTTGGTCTTGCATATGTGTACATGTCTGAACTTGTGCTACTTGCACTTGTATACAGTTGAGTTTCTGATTTGACCCAGATCATTTTGTTCATGTGAACTTGTTCCACTTGCTGTTCACTGGTCTTCGAGCCAGTTCATGTAGTGTCTGTTGTATCCATTCTTCACTTTGATATTTCAGTCTGGTCTTGGTGGAGTTGGTAGCTGGACTTGGTTCACTTGTTGCCAGTTGCCATTTTAGTATGGTTTGCTGTTTCACTGGCATGTGTTCGTGTTGCTGTAGCCACGAGCTAGTTTGCATATATGTGTGTGTGTGTGTGTGTCTTTGAGCCTGGGCAGTTTGGTTGTGCTGCACTGAGTTGATGATGCTCTGACTGTTGAGGCAGTGCCATTGATATTCGAGTCTTCATTTGATAGTTGCTGTGCACTTGGTTTATACTTATGGTTTGTGTTAGCTGAGCTGAACCAGTTCATTGTATTCATGTGAACTTCATTTTTTTGTTTTGATCTGGTTCATGTATATGCTCTATTTGTATATCCACTTGAGTCTGGTTCACTTTGAACTTCATGTTGATTTTTGACATCGCACCTGAGTTGAATCCAACATAAGGCTCGGGTTTGACCTTGTGCTCATGTCGTGACATTATTTGTGTTGCACTTGAGTTGAACCCGGCTTTTGATTGGGTTTGACCTTGTGCTCACCTGTTCGTGCAATTTTATCAAGTGTATATCGATGTGCACGGCCTTGTGGCATGTACAGTGATACACTATGCATGTCATAAGCTGTTCGTGTATGATGAATTCAAAATTAAATGATGATGAATAACCCAAATAACTGAGGAAAATAATATTTTCAAAATTACATTTTATTTTACAGTGCAAAATATTTCTTTTTCAATTTTCCTGCTTCAGTGTTTATTTTGCAGATCACTCAGATGTTGGATTCAATCTGGAATGGAGTTGAAGATAAATATGAGTGAATGAGTGATATGTAGTGAGGTGCATTTGTAAATGAAAAATTGTGATGTGATTGAAATTATAATGTAATTGAAATTTGTATATATATAGTGAGAGCTCAAATTTGTACTATTCAAAATTGTAATAAATATTTATTTGAATAAAATATCCGTTTGAATTTAAATTCTGTGTTATTTATTTTATTCAGCAAATATTTATTTAATTATCTAAAAAATAAAATAGTACATTAACAAATACATTTAAATGAATATATATGTGTTTATTATCATCAAACAAAAATCATATACTCGCATATTCAACATTGTTCACACTAGGCTTTATGTCTGACTCGAAGTTTTTGTTTCCCCTTAAACTCTAGGGTACTCAAAATTGATTTGAGTAGACTGAGGGTTGAGGTTTTCAGGTTTTAGTCTTTTGGCGAATAAAGCTTTCGAAGACGAGCAGGTGGCTAACGAATAGCTAATTAGGAATACAGATTGTTCTGGTTATTTTTCCGCCGTGTATATTAAGTCAGATATGACAATATTTCTCTGATCAACCAAGAGGGCATCGTCATATGTTGCTCTTGGCATAATTTTGTAATGATATATTTAATCATTGCCCAGGAAACGTTAAAGGATTATGTAACATGGATATGAATTATTGTTTTGAAATGTAATTAGCAAAATGTTGGTTTTAAAATCTATGATTTTGTTCATATTCATGTGCTTCTGATATTATAGATACCATTATCATTATCGTATTTTGTAACTAGAAGTTAATACTATGGATGAATGCAGCATCTGTAGCACTTAGCTTTTGGCCTCCAGATATGGGATGTTACATCTCCGAAAGCTTTATTCATCTAATGAGGTACCTGAAAACCTCAACTCTCAAACTATTCAAAATCAATTGAGAACCCGAGAGTTTAAGGGGAAAACATAAACTTCGAGTCAGACATAAAGCCTGGTATGAATAATAATCTACCATCTCAAATAATTTAAATATCTAGTGAGACCACGCCGCTTAGTGAAATGGGTTTCCCCCTCACTAGTATCTTAAAACCTTTATAAAACCATATATTATGCTCTTGCATCCACAATGGTTAAAACAATTCAAAATAGTATGATATGATGATATGCAAAAAAAGTGAATCAATTCTGGATTACCCATCCCCATTCGTTCTGACTATCTGTCTTAATTATAGTTTCTAGGATTACTATTAACCTATTAGTTTTCATGGGCTGACTAATAGCCGGTAAAATGATTACGGACTCCCTGTCCGGTTACATAGTTTTCATGGGATCACTAAGAACCTATTGGTAACTCCAATATCTTTACTTTCATCCTAGTTTTCATGGGATGACTAGGAACCTATTGGTAACTCCAATATCTTGACTTCTTATCCTAGTTTTCATGGGCTGAGTAGGAACCTATTGACATTTGTCAATATCTTAATCCGGATATAGTTTTCATGGGTTCACTATAAACCTATTGGCCCCTACCAATATCAAATCATAGTTTTGGCTAACAATGAATCTGTCTTTCTGACATCTTCAATTATACATAGTTTTCATGGGCGTACTATGAACCTATTGGCCCCTGCAAATGTTTTTTCCTATACACAGTTTTCATGGGTGTACTGTGAACTTATTGGTCCCTGCCAATATCTTTTCCTTTAATATTTTAGCATCCTATATTCTGATCTTCCTGACCTCCTGGATGCAATTCTACTCATTTAGGAGTTAAATTAATTTATATTCACTACTGCGTCAACCTAGTTGGTTATTCCGCCCTTCCCCAAAATGCAGTTATGGGTACATTACAATGTGAATATATACATATATGAAGAAGCAAACACAATAACTCGGTTAATCCCTTTAACCTTTTAATCAGAAAAAACTTCTTCAAAAACTCCTTTTTAAAAAACTTTATTTATTTATGCCATGGTTTTCTTTTAAAATTAGATTGGGTTATTTGTTTTGAAAACTATGGCTTTCGAAACCTTAAAAACCTTGCTTTCGACCTCATTGGATAACCTCCTTCGAAAGCATATAAATTTCTTTCCAAAACATTAGGCCCCTGCCTTTCGAAACACTTTAAAACTTCTCTTTCGAAACCTTTCAAATGTAATAAAGTATTACTTATTAACTCTTAGAAGCGTAGCTTTGAAACCTTTGAAAGTACCCCTTTCGAAACCTTTGGAAGTACCCCTTTCGAAACCTTTGGAAGTATACCTTCCGAAACCATTGAAAGTCCCTCTTTCGAAACCATTAGGTTTATACTTTTTTTTTAGCAGACATTAGGTTTATACTTAAGATATAATTTGGGCCAAAGTGAATATAAACGAAAGTATCTCTTTCGAAACCATCCTTTATCATATAAAAGTATTGGTGAAAAACTTGATGGCGTCGGCACCATCCTTTCCGAAAGCTTCAAATCATTTAAACAAAACACTAAAGGATAGTGTCGAAACCCCCTTTCGAAGCCATTGCCTTCGATACCCTTGGACCCTATTGAAAGCATTTAGGAAGCGGCTTAAAGCATCT